>CM056193.1:118215632-119489203 GCA_029692085.1 Gymnothorax javanicus
ACCCATCCATTTTAGCATTCTTAACGCTTGTTCTTTCATTACTAAACTGGTGTTCAAAACAACAATTTCCCTCTTTTGAGGTCATTGTTGCCTTAGGCTCTGTTCTGTGAAGGGGGGTTAATTGGAGCTCCCTGCCTTCAGTTCCCCTGTGAGGATGGGCAGAGATCTCCCAGAACAGAGCCATTCTGCCAAACTCAATGTATGCTTGTATGCCTGTATGCTTTCAATAAATATTCTCTTGACAAAGTGGTCCCATCAGAAATGTTACTACGATATTGTGCATTCCAGGACAAGTTGTTGGATCCTTGCAGCTGCAGGGTGTTGCAGAAGGTTACACAGTGCTTTTTCAGACTGGTGCACATAAACTCATCCATGATATTTTCACATAATGAAAGTGCCTTTAGACATATTCCTGTGTGTATTTTGCAACTGCCATCACAAAAAGTGTAGCTAACAGTCCAGCCCTCTGTAGAGGGCTGTGGGGATTGAAGGAGTTAATTATATTTATGTGTCTTGCAGTGAAATCTTTCTAACTCTGTTTTAGGGGGATAAAAGTGGTCCATTCAGGTATAGAGCCTTATGCTGCATAAGATTAAAGTCAATTACATTGCGCAGTTGACAAACAATAAATATTATTTTCACAAATTATTTGTTTTTTTTTTTGTTTTTTGCTAAGAAATGAATATTTCAACATTTAATTCTATCTCCCAACAGACTGCAGCAAATCAAATCGGAAACAACAGTAAATTAGAAAAAACTGAATACACATTCATTTTGCACCAGACAATCCAAGGACCCACAATAGGAAAAAAGTCATGCTACAGTAAGCTAGGTGTAACAATTCCAGACCCTGTTAACCGTCGGAGTTGAAGTAAAATCAAATAGCAGGTTTATTGATAGTTATCTGGTAATAACAGAGGGTTAAAAGCCCAGGCTGAAGGACACAGTTCAGTTCAGATGGTACAGAGTGAGAGCAGTGTTGTCATTGCCCTGCCCACGGCGTCAGGACTTCTGCAGCCAAATGGAGTGCACACTTGTGAGCAGAACTGTCAGATGGCAGAACCAGAAAGTTTGCAGGAACTGATGATCGCAGAAAGCTTGGGAGGTGTTCACAATAAACTGGGCAGAGCAGTATGAATGCAGTATAAATTTTAAAACAAAGAGCCACATTGAGCAAAAATGCCACCACATGCAGTGTTATTAGCAAAGACTAACGGTTACTCCTACTGACCAATGTGGCAAACAAGCTCTGTGATCATCATGGCTATGGTAAACAGAAAATAGAACACAGCTAGCCAGCTTGCCATAAGTAAAAAAAAAAAAAAAAGAATGTGTGTATATATGTATATATGTGTGTGTGTGTGTGTGTGTGTGTGTGTGTGTGTGTGTAATTGTACTTTCAACAAAAACCTTTCTTCATTGAATTCCTCCAGAGACATAGATCTATTTGGTAGAAGGACCCTCCAGTCTTGCTTCATTTGGAATAATACCCATTGACCAAGTCCTTATCTCATTTAAGTCCCGTAAATGTTAGTGAGCATTTCAGGCCAGTTTTGGAAGTCCTTTTTTTTCTGTGCAATCCGTCATTTTCAGTTGCGCATCATTGCTTAACACAACCTAACTACTGTTACACAAAGTTTTAAATACTTTTCTAATAGTCCAATCAAAGTCTTTTAGTTACTGTGGAAATTTTATACTCTCTGGAATTGTATAAGAAATGTGTCAATCAATAGATCAGCTAGGGGAATAAATAGATCAGGGAAGTTTCATATGGGCGTGAACTATAACTGCGCGTTATGCAGATGAGCCAAAGTAAGCAACTGAGTGAGAGACTAATCAATGAGAGTACTCAGGAGGATATATGGGGGCGCTGAATTCGTCAATGGAGGAATTTACGTGTAAATCCACGCTAGGGAATTGCGCGTTTTTGATATGCGATGACTATAATGGATAGTAGAATGACAGTATCAATACCATGTCAAATTTTTGCTTCAGAAAACTGATTTTTCTTAACTACTTAATTGGGATACCATTGGCTCACTATAGCTGAAGTGGTTGCTACAAAGGACAACTATTTTTTTCTGTCGCAAGAGGTTATTTTTTTGAACCACTGGATAGATACTATGGGCAAGTATATTGAGCAGTTTGCACATAAGGCTTAGCTGAGGAGTTTTATTCGTGCAACTCCTGGGATACAGGGATGGGATTGAACTCGTCCATATTCTAAACCATGTTCGTGCTCAACTGGTTAGTGAATATTCAATAACTGATCTGGGTGTGCCATCTAGTGATAGAATAATGTAACTGCGTGCATAAATAGAGCAGCTCCATGTCCGCTGGCATCTACTTCTCTTAGAGGGGTTAAGAGAAGAAGTTACAAGAAGGACTTTCTTTGATAAATAAGGACTGAAAAAAGTGGAGAACAACAGATGTGGAGGGCCCCGTGTGTTCACCCATGTGAACAATAAAATGGTATTTTGTGTTTTCTCATTTTCTCCTCGTCCCACATTACATTCACCCATGTGTTCATGCGTTCAGAGCCTGTGTTCACCTTGGGTCCCCAAATTGCTAAATCCGGCACTGTACAAAATACAGGTTTTTAAATGACCATTCAAGGTCTTGCAGGAAAAGTTTTCCAAAAACCAAACGTCCCTGATTGTTAAAGTAATCGCCCCCTTAGTGACTCATTCAGCATATTTACCAAATTCAATAGAACCATTCATGGGCGCAAGAAGGTGGGTGCTGAGGGTGCTGCAGCACCCCCTGTTGCCAGGGAGTATGAGCACAAAGACAATGTGTAAACATTAACAACTTTAAAATATGCAGTCTCCTTACAACAATTTGTAATACATTTCCTGTAAGAAGGTATTGAAACGTAGCCTAAATATTATTTTATTCGATATAAATAAATTAGTTTTTCCAACCTGACAACAATCGTCATCACTTCAGGTCAATGTGCAAAAGGTCGAGTGCAGACAGCACGTAGGGGGATTTTGGCGGTTGCCGGAGGAGCTAAACAATGTCACAGAAGAGAATCACGATGAGATTTGACAGATTGTTTCGATGAGGTTTGTTTGAAAATGGCGATGATTGCATTGTGTTTAAGAAACCGACCTCATTCTTTTGCTTTATCTGCACAACCTCAGCGACAATTTGTTTGCTAAAGGATTTAGCAACTGGGAAAAAGGCAATAGAAAAGAACTTGGTCGGCATGAGTTGTCAGACCTGCACTCTGATTCATTACGTGTGTTAGCGATGCTTTAAGTAAATCTAATCAGCACTATGCTGTTGGAGTTTGGAGCTAGGAATCAACATTCTGCAAGGACAGTGTTGTAACATTTATTTAGATCGGCTAAATTCCCGGGCCATGAAGGAATACCGCTCAGAGGGCACAGTCATCGCGACACGTACCGCAGCAGCTTGTGTGACAGAATGCACTCATTACTGAAAGCTTGAGAGTGGATTTCACGTAATCGCTGTTAAAAGATGTAAAAAATAAAAAATCGCCAGTTTGGGAGAATTTTAAGAATGCTGATTATGATCCCAAAGGGAATGATTATTTTTGCATTTTATGGGCTTAGTCTGCTGCCTGGAGGTTGGGGAAACTGACAAGCTACATTCATTAAGGATAGTTGATTGAATTAAAAATTACGTCATTTAATGCGATGAATCACTCTATTCAAATGGAAGATTTTGTCCGAGGATAATTTGTTTATTTTTGGGGTTGACGACCTCCTGTAACTCATAAAACGGCGCGTAGTAGCTAGGCTTACAAAGTGAAGTTCTTCTGTGCCAATGTTTTATAGACCGCTGAAAATGCTGAAACGGGACATGGAATTCAGAGAAAGAGAAATAATTCCATATCTAACCTCAACTTTTTTAAGCTTTTTATTTTCCAGAACAATTTTACAAGGGGGCTCGCCATTATATTTTGGAGGGTTTTATTTGTGAGAAGGGGGATACTTGTAATCCCTATAATTACGTGCGCATTTTCAATGTAGTCTGTCGGCGGTTTCTTGGTCATTTCCTCATTAATAATTTCTAAATCATTATACGATTATGTATTGGTCTTGTTAATTCAAATGATAGGCTGAATTGTTTGATTGTGAATCAGGCGATATCAAACTGGGAGGGGTTGTGAGCCATCATGTGTGAGACAGGCAAATCCCGGCAGCATTACCAGGAGTTGGGGTTGAAGAGGTTGAAACAAATAAGGCAACAAAGCATGATAGCTTTTTTAAATGACACATGCGTACAAAAACAAAGGAACTTATTGGGATAAAACATAGAAAAAAAATACAGGCCCCAGGACAACAAAACGATTATAAATTTTCATCTTTTGTAATCGGTTATGATTTATATGTCGAGTATTCTTTTATTCCAGTACTCGTTTGCACCCTTAGTTGCTATGACCGCTGTTGCAAAGACCAGCATTGTCATAACGCCCTCATGCAGCGCTATAAAAAATAAATAAATAAAAAAATTACGTCACTCTTCTACCTTCGGTTGGCAGCCCCCCCTAATTCAAACATCTTCCCATGCGCCTGGAACCATTCCAACAATTTGAAGCTGCAATGTGAGCTGCAATGAAAAGCTGTTCTTGAAGGGATTAGGAAGAATATGGTGGTAGTGTGATGGAGTGGGGATGCCTTGCTGCTTCAGGACCTGGGTGACTTGTGACCCATACAAAAAAAAAAAACACTTAAATTTTCCACAAGTGGACACATAATAGCATGGTCATATATGACCACATGGAAAACATGTCACCACTTTGTTGCAACATGTGGAGCACAAATGGAAATCATGGTACCAAATGCTGTAACATGAGCTACCATGGGCAGATAGCATGGAAATCTTGCTATCACAGGTTATAACCAGAGTTGCCAGAAGTCCGCTTTATAATACGCGACTTTGGGCTTTTTTTCCTGAAGTCGCTTGAAAAAATTACGGGTCGCGGGTTGCGGTTTTTTGAGCTTGTTTTTAAAAATATGGTTGCTTGTTAGAAAAGTCTAACAAGCGACCTAATTTTTACACATTTATGGTTGCTATTTACCCCCGAATCATTAATTGGCACTGTGTGCTCACAGCCTCACGAGTAATATCAGAGCTGTAACGAAGTCGCCCGCCGACAAATCCCCACGTGGACCTGTGTTATGAATAATAAAAATGTGTGCATATAGTAATGTGTTATGAATCAACAAAATTTAATGCAAATTCCACCCCGTCAACAAATGAGCACCCCCCACCCGCTCAACAGCAGAGAATTCGCCCCCACGACGCCACACCCCCCCCACTAAACACAAAATGAAAGAGATTCCCCCGCTCAACAAAAAGAGAACCGTCTTAGTATTGTCTAATTTATATTGGGCTTGTTTTTGAAGCTGCAGTTGTTTATTTGTTTGCCAGAGTTGGCAACCCTGGTTATAACATGTGCAGCACATGTGGAAAATGTTTTCACATGTTGTCATATGTGGGAGCACATGGAGCACATGTGGAAAACATGTCTGCATGTTGTAACATGTCGCAAAAATAGTGCTTATTTTTAACATTGCACCAGTGACTTTATGCATTGCAGTAATGTGTGCACTGACAAAAACAAGGCTCAGTCATTTGTTTAATAAATTATATCAATCCATCGAATTTGTAAAAGGCACACTGAAAAAAGAAGACCTGTACCTGGAAATATCCAGCCGTATACAAGTTTATGGAACTGTCTCAAATCCAAAACGTACGGAGAGGATTTGTACGTCACGGATACTTACATATGGTACCATCCAAATTGGAGCCATTAATGCCCAAAAAAAAAAAAACTAAAAAAAAAAAAATTCTAAATTTATTTATTTTGTCTTATGAGATGCATTTATAATTTCTCTACATTATTTATGAGATTTTTAATGTGAATTTGATTAGTGATAACATTGACTGGATATATGTTATAATGTGTTTAAGGGGTGATCTGTGGTTAAATGAAAAATGACACCAGGAAACAACTCAGAATTAATCTGAAGAGGTATATGTAATAACCACCAAAAAAGATACAAGTTGGCATTTTTCTGTTTATGCGGTTGCCATGGTAACCGAGCAAGCTCATTAAATATGCAGAAAACTTCTGGCACCAATTCCTCTTTAACTCTATGATAGAATTCAGTTTTTCTTTCATCATTTAAAAGCCATTGCTTATCCAAATGCAATGACATAGCCATTATTTGCCCAATTTATCAGTTTTGTGATTTTGGGGCATTTTACTCAAATTTTGAAATTATTTTTAAAGCAAAATCTGACGAATACTCAAAATATTCAAAGTATGTAACAGATAGGCAAAATTTCCCTATGTCATTGCATTTCTAATGAAGTAAAGTACCTGCAGCCCAAATTTCATTGATTTTCAATGATAAATAAAAAAGTTATGGCTGCCACAAACATGAGAAACTTGGAAAAAGTAATACCTTAGGAAATCAATGGAAAATGCAGTAGACCGCATTGAAAAGTGTAATTCAGTTTTTAATCCTTGTAGCAATTAGTGATTATTAAAGGTGGGTTGTTATAGAATATTTTTATTCGCAAAAAATTTTTGGAAAAATAATCAAATTTTGCCCGTTTAACCCTAGATCACCCTTTAATAAGAAAGGGAGCTGTTTACAACTTAAAATTAAAATCATTTAATGCAAGAACTAAACTGCCTCAAAGGATACTAGTGTTTTTCTACTGTTAAAATATTTAAATTGACCAATTTCAGAATGGCTACCATAGATACTGAATACGACATTTCAGTCATCTATATTATGTGGTAGCAATCATATCATGAAATCTGAAGACTGCATTCGCATGACAAATAGAGGCACTGCAGCTCTTCATTCCACCATGTCCATAACATTCCTGACTCAGACAGTGCATGGTAAGTGTGGTAAGTGAAGTTTTCCCCTTGGTTTTCTTATCTAAAAATGAAATTATATATTTTGATAGCATAATTTTGAACAATCATTATTATTATTCTTTGTATGTACACAGTTAAATCTGTAGAAAGAAAAATATCCTAACCTGAATAGCTGTTATTTAGCTAGCTTGCTAGATTGCTGATCAAGTTGCCTTTAACTTCCTGAAGCCCAACGTCCCCCTAGGGGTATCGCCTGCGTTACAGGATTTTTTAGTGGCGTGCCTTGAGCCTCTGACCCTTAAACGCATAATTACTTTCAAGCTGCTCCTGTTTAAGATTGCTTGAATAATAATCAGACAATTTATTTTCTAAATAATCAAGAGAAATATATAAGCCAGTAATTATTAAGAAATGACTGAGATCATCAATGAGCTACATTGACAATGGACTTGGCCCTTAATCTTAAGTTCAAGAGTAAATGGGTTATTCAGCAAGACAATGATACAAAGCAAACAAGAAAATCCACCTCTGACTGAGAAGAGTCAAAATAAAGATTTAATTGGTCTAGTCACAATCCTGACTTGAATAACACTGCGAGGATGTGGCCGGACCTAAAACTGGACATTGAAACGTGAGAACCCTCTAACAAGGCTAAATTAAATAAATTTTGCAAACAATAGCTGAACAAAATTCCTCCATAGACACATGAAAGACTGATCTAATGTTAGCGAAAACATTTAGTTGCAGTGTTTGTGAACTGAGATGGCCGAAGCAGTTTTGGGGACACATAGTTGATGCTGGTGTTGGATAGCTTTTTTCCTTCAGTCAATGGAATGGTCAATAAAAATGGTATTTTGTGTTTTCTCATTTTCTCCCAGTCCCACAACCTCCCATGATTATTGGACCACTGAAACTGCAACTGAGAAGTGGCTCCTCAGCATGTATGCTTAACACTGCTCGCACTGGAAGCAGACCACCCACTACAAGGTTTGTGGTTTTTGTTATCGCTGCAACTTCTATAACATGTTTATTTTGGTTACTGCACTTTGGCGGAGTTGATATGGCTTTTGGTTTTCGATGTCATGCTCGCCTATGCTGCCACGCTGGAAGTGCTCGGTTATGAAGGCTAGCCTCATAAAAAAACTTACTTGTCTTAAAATGTAGCTTGTTTTGAAAAACATTGCCTATGCGTTTGCTGAAGGAACTTTTTTAAATTGCAGTGTCATTTGTTAAACCGTAAAATTAAAGCAGCACATGCTAATCCGGAAGCAACCACAAATGCTCTACTATTCCAGTTCTTGCTTATCGTGGCAGTACTCTTATTGTCAGTGAATAATTACCTCTATGGCAAAATTTTAAAAAAAATTTAAAAATTGCGATTTGCTTCACCTGTGGTGAATCGCCACTGTTTGAAAGCTAGTCTTTTCCGGGTGTCAAAAAAAACAATTGGATGCTTTAAAAATGCAGTAAGCGTGCTGAGGTATTGCTCTAATCGGAAATGTGTTGATTGGACCTGCAAGTCTTGCAAACAGAAGTGTGCTGGAGTGCAAATATTTCATGGAGTCTCGGCAGTGTTTGTACTCACGGCGCAGTAAGCGGCTGAAATGTCTCATTTTGTGAAGTTACCCGAGCTGCTAGTTACTCCACGTTTTCCTTTACATACGGGATGCTCGCTAGTTCTTTCATACGGTCAGGGTATACGATTAGGAAGCCTAGCAAGCGCCTTGTGAAAGTTATCTTACCGCGGCACTGATTGAGCTCATGGCTTTTTTTGAATCATGTTCATGCCTTATGCCTTGCGAATTCCTACGAATTACGAATTGCCCTTCCAGCTGGACCTAATTCACTCGGCTATAATGATGTACCGTTATTTAGAGATGGCAAATTCAAACTTTTGTAACAACCTCTGGCACGGATGCTACTTGGTCAAGTGACTTAAGTTTCAAACTGCTTAGCTTAGTTCGATTGGTTGACTCTACTTCTACCTGAGTTCTCAAATATGACGTCACATGGATTGACTGCGCATGTTTAATCCGAGTTTTACTCAAACAGGTTCTAAGGTCTTGTGGATTGCGGACCAAACTTAATTTGCCTTGTCTAAGGCCTATTAATGGCAATTCTTGGGCAGAATTGCAACAATTTGCCAGTTATTCCCATTTAAATATGCCATTTATGTACTTTGTGCATTATTGTATGTATTTTCCATAGCTTTGATTTACTTCATGCCTTTCAAATAATATGGAGATGAGGTTTGAAATTTGCAAACTTGCTGTGATGTCAACACCACCATGTTAACTTGAGTTCTATTTACTGCCTCAAGGTGCTTCAACTCTAGTTAAAAAAAAAAAAAAAAATTGTTTCAAATATCATCATTTGGGTAGCAAGCACGACGGTTTGGTTGTACGCGGATAGATTGCATTGTACATTGGTGATAATCAAACTAAGCCCTTGGTACCCATATTATAAGACGTGTCTAAGTATTTGAAATGAATCAAATTTCGAAATAACCATCTCTAGAAGTGTATTTATACATCATGGTATAGTACATAAGTTTAGCTCACTAAGGATTTGTACGTTTATAAATATCGTTTATCCAGTTCAACTTGGTTTGTCAGAACAGTGGCCTTACATTTTAGTCTGCTACGGCTGCGTAATTGAACTTCCTGGCGTACTTCATCTGATGTACCGCATGGAGCTTCATGTCCTAGTGTGTCTCGGCGCTTACGATGGTCATACAAGTGGAGTGTCTATCAAGCAATGTCCTACTGTTCTGATTTGTCTTTGAATTTTTATGTTTTAAAAAAAAAAGTCCTTAATGCAATGTCTTGATCATGTTCATTTAAAGCGGTTGGTTCCTCATCAGTGCTTCAGCAGTGGTATGTTTGGCGCTGGAAATTGTCCACGGAATAATTGGAAATTAATATAATTTGAATAGCCGTGGCCGAAAATAGATGAAGTGTTATTCAGATGATGGTTGCCTTACTGCTGTTGAAATGACTGGACCTGCCTTCAGTTACATGCCTGGACTGGCAGGGATCTCTCAGAACAGAGCCACTCCGCCATACTCAATATATGCTTGTATGCCTCTATGCTTTCAATAAATATTCTCTTTTGACAAAGTGGTCCCATCAGAAATGGAGCTTTGACGTAAATTCTGATCGGCCATGGAATCAAGCTTGCTATTGTACAGGAGCCGCTTCTCCTGCTTGAGAGCCGTCTGAGTGCACATGACTGTCATCTGACTTTGCTGTCACATGATTGCTCGACCAATAATTTGCTGGCCTACTTAGTCTGGTTCCTCCCAAGGTTTCTTCCTATTTTTGATCCACATAGAGAGTTTTTCCTTGCCACTGTCACTGCTGGCGTGCTTTTGAAGGGGTTCAGGCCAGGGTTTACTGTGAAGTGCTTCGTGGAAATATTTTTAATCTGTAGTTCTGATGAAGCAAAATGTTTCTCTTGTATTGAGTTCCCCTGTTCTTCACAGAGGCCAGGAAACTCATCACTTGGTCCTGGTTTGCTGCTCTGCTCCACCATGTTTGTCAGTACCATGGCCTTTCCCTGTAGCTCTACACTCCTCATTCATTCCATATTGGCGCAGCAACAACTGCCAAGTCAATGGCCTCCATTACAACACTGAAGGCCACAGGAAGTTGGACGTCTTCAGCCTATGAACAACACCTTTACCCAGGAATTAAGGACATTTTAGAACCTCAAAAATTAATGAGTAGGATTGTGTAAGTTGTGTTTGATGTTCTAATTGTTACCATATTTTGCCTGTTAAACCACATCCATCTTGTACATGCATCTGGTTCACATGTCCTTTAGAACTCCTATCTGTACACATAGTCACTGTACAAAGCATCACTCCTCAGCACCTATGCAAACTCATTCACCACTACATACACTTTATTTTTTTTAAAAGTACCAGCTTTCAAGATGTCTCCTCTCGTAATACTCATCAATCACATTGTATATTTCTTTTGAATTGGCTTCGAGAGAAATTGTGCCAGCTGCCAGGCTATCACTACACATAATACACTTCATATAGAATAATTCTCTTGTATTTGGCTTCAAGAGAAATTGTGCCAGCCGCCAAGCTGTCACTTCACATAATACACTTCACATAGAATATTTCTCTTGTATTTGGCTTCAAGAGAAATTGTGCCAGCCACCAGGCTTTCAATGCACAAGTGAAAGCTTCATATTTTACACCGTTAGCTTATGCCCAGCATGGTTCTGTTTGGGGGGTTAGTTGCAGCTCCCTGCCTTCAGTTACACGCTTGGACGGGCAGGGATCTCTCAGAACAGAGCCACTCCACCATACTCAATGGCTTTTATGTCTCTATGCTTTCAACGAATATTCTCTTTTGACAAAGTGGTCCCATCAGAAATGGAGCTTTGATGTAAATTCTGATCGGCCACGGAGTCAAGCTTGCTATCGTACAGGAGCCGCTTCTCCTGCTTGAGAACCGTCTGAGTGCACATGACTGTCATCTGACTTTGCTGTCACATGATTGCTTGACCAATAATTTGCTGGCCTACTTAGGCCCATCATCTGAGTAGTGGCTCTTCAGCATGTACGCATAACAACCCTCCTCCTCCCCAGCTACACCCATCCATTTTAGCATTCTGTAATGCTGTTCTTTCATTACTAAACTGGTGTTCAAAAACAATTTCCCCTCTTTTTGAGGTCATTGTTGCCTTAGGCTCTGTTCTGTGAAGGGGGGTTAATTGGAGCTCCCTGCCTTCAGTTTCCTGTGAGGATGGGCAGAGATCTCCCAGAACAGAGCCATTCTGCCAAACTCAATGTATGCTTGTATGCCTGTATGCTTTCAATAAATATTCTCTGTTGACAAAGTGGTCCTATTAGAAATGATACTACGATATTGTGCATTCCAGGACAAGTTGTTGGATCCTTGCAGCTGCAGGGTGTTGCAGAAGGTTACACAGTGCTTTTTCAGACTGGTGCACATAAACTCATCCATGATATTTTCACATAATGAAAGTGCCTTTAGACATATTCCTGTGTGTATTTTGCAACTGCCATCACAAAAAGTGTAGCTAACAGTCAAGCCAGATGTGATGCATAAAGAATTTTCTGCTTTTAGATTAGGGGAACAGGCATTCCTTCTCAACACATCTTCAAAAATCAGAGCAACACTCCAGCAATTAGCATAGCCGTTAAAAACCTGGAGTAGCTGTTAAGCTACAATACTTATAGGAAATGTGCTCACTCACTTATCGCCTTCATAACTTGGTGGCTTCTTTTAGTGCTGACATATGTGAACTCAGAATCCATGTGAAGTGCCTCTGTGGCGCGCGGCAATCATTCTCAGAACTGGACTGTTGGATTGGCAATGTCTGATTGGCAGCTCTGATACTTTCATTAACTTCAATTTACCGATAGACACCGTCTTAGTTTGTGTAACTCGTGAATGCCAACCAAGGAAATGAATGAGACTGTTATCAGGGACTTGCCTTATCTCATTAGGTTCACATCAAAGTTAAACAGAAATGTGAATAGTAAATGGTGGAAAAGACAATGCCATAGATCATGGTGCTTTTTCAGCTCTGTGTCATCTTTACACATCAGCAGTCTGCTGCTAGAAGATAGGCTGTTTGAGAGAGAGAGGGAGAGAAAGAAAGAGCATAAGGAAGGCAGGGTGGGGGGTTGGTTTAGAGGGGGGAGAAAGGAGTAATAGCAGAGGCATAGCAAGCAAGCCGCTCAGAATTAATGAGCTTACCCAATAAGAAAAAGAATAACCAATCAGTGTGTGTTGGGCAAATATAATTTAGGAATAATTGCTTGATTGCTTTTCTATAGTAGGCTGATTTGACCACACACAAGAACTGAGAATTAAGATGTCAAGACAAGAATTAATTTGGCAACTGAGGGCACGATAGTTCTTCCTCTTCTATTTCCATTGGCATAGAGCCTCAGTATTGGAGTAGTTACGCTCTAATGATGAAAACGCAGAGGTAGATTGCACTTTCATTTCCCAGTCTGCATTACCATAATGTGCCTAGCCTAATGCCACAGATGCCCTGATATCATGTTTAAAGCATGCATATGCTAACACATTTAATTGCTGTTTTTACATTTTTTACTCCAAGACTGAAGGCTGGATTTGACTTATTATTTCGCTTTTCTTCATTGATTACAGCTTAGGATATGTGTAATTGTTTTATTTGAAATGCTGCCTACTTATCCAAAACAGTGCTTTTTGATTTTTTGTTACATTTATAGAGCTTGCAAATTTATTTCATGTCTGAAATTCTAAAGAGACACAATCCAGCATAAACTAAACTTAATTTTTGCTTTTTGATAATTGTGTTCAGGATTTACAATTCAGTGTTTTCCTCCCTGTGGGTAACAGTGTTTTAGTTGTTGTCTGTTATTTTTAATGATGAAAGACAAACACTATGATTTTTCATTTAAGGTCAGATCAATATTATATAATTTTCTCTTTGAAAAGTATTTGTTTTGGAAGTTGGGAAGATGAATGTTGCCTTCTAAAAAAAAAAAAAAAAAAAAAAGGCTAGCTGTGAGCTTTGCATCTTTGCTGACTGTTCCAGTGTATGATTTTTTAAATAAATATAATGCCATTGTATGATCAGTTTGTTTTATGGTCGGGCCGCTTAAGATGAGTGATTATTTTACATATTAGTGCAAAGGTACTGTCCTGAGAGAGTGACCAAATTTTTATTATTCCCCCAGTATACAATGTGGGGGGATATAGTCATCAGTATGTCCATCTGTCCGTGCGTTTGTCCGTCCGTAATCATTTCATTTCTGGAGCAGAACTTCAATACTGTTCAATATATATATATATATATATATATCTATATTTTATATATATATTATATATATATATATATAATATATATATATAGATTTTTGCCTTTTGATATTTGGGCCATTTTCTAGGATTTTGATATTTGGGATTTCTGAGATTAGATTGTGGGGGGTGGGGGTGTTACGTCATCTTCTGATGACTCTTGTTAAATCAGTTGATGAAAGCAGAGACTAGTCAGTCTTTACAATGAATCCATGAATTTAATTATCCCCCTGGCATACAATGCGGGGCGATATAGTCATCGGTATGTCTGTGTCTGTCTGTAATCATTTTGTTTCCAGAGCAGAACTCCAATACCGTTCCATATTTTTTAACAAACCTTGCTCTGCATGTTAATCAGGCCCTAGACTGGTGCGTTTTGTTATTTTGGGATTTCTGAGATTAGATTACGGGGCGGGGGGGTTATGTCATCTTCTGATGGCTCTTGTTATATCAGTCGGTGAAAGCAGTAACTAGTCAATCTTTACAATGAATCCATCCATTTTATTTTTCTGAACAAAAGATTTATATTTCCTTCATATTCTCCCTCCATCAAAAAAAAAGGAAAAATAATACCTGTGTTGTCTACCTTTTTTCAGAATCGAAAGGGCAACATTTTAAGGTTGAATGTGCGTGGGTGCTTGCTGGTGGAATTATAATAATCAGGGTAACCCATGTAAGATATCCAACATGGGCCTCCAAATTAGGACTGGACAAGAGCGGTCCCAGTTCAATTTATATTTAAATAGGAAATATGCCCAAATTCAAAACACATGCATATGAATATTTTCCGTTGCCTATATCTCCCTCTGCACATGGGCGCCACTTAGTTCCAATTAGGCAGAAAACACAGCTGCTGTGATGGGGGCTGTGCGCTGGTTTCCCTGAGTTATTAGCCCACCGCAGGTTCCACTGATGTGTTCTGTAATGCAGGCAAGGGTGTGTGTGTGTGTGTGTGTGTGTGTGTGTGTGTGCGCGCGTGTTGACAGGACCTGAGCAGTGAGTAAAGGAAATAAACAAGCACACGGGCACTGTCAGGTGGATGTTATTACTGCCCTGGGTCCTGCCTGCCGTCCATGTGCCTAGGGCAGTTGATCTGCCAGGTTGCTGCTCTCTGTGTAGGGGAACAAAATAAAAACTGCGGGGACTGCCTCAGGCAGAAGTAATATTTGCTTTGATCTGCATCACTCCTAATTGAGTCACAGGCGATGTCTCTATCCTGGAATAAAGGAATTCAAAAATGCTAGAATATTTCACTCGGGGATTAAACCTAATTTCTGTGTGTTCCGCATTAACCTATTAGGCTTGCTCATCTGCATTGCTAATGCCGCAGCCAACAGCTGTTACTAGCCAGGGAGAAAAAAACCCTGATCCTGCAATCCTTGAATGAGTGATTTCAGGCCCCGATTACTTGGAGTGATGTTCGCTGAGCCCAAGAGATAAGGCTGCAAAAAATTCCCAAATTGCCAATAGCTGTGAAAATTATCAGACTAGGCAAAGACGAAATTGTGCCCACTGGATCATGGGCTTCAATCCAGAGGCTGCCTGGATTGACATTATTTAAAACTATGGAAATACAGGCTGCCCATCTTGGCTTTGCTAGAATAGACTTTTTCGACAATATATGAACATATTCCTAGGAAAGGGAGAAAAATACTAAAATACTGCTCTCTCTAAATGATGATATTGTATGACCAGGGCAGATAAATAAATCTATGTGTACTGAATATGAAAGTGTTTTAGAGGTAATATTTCATTTGAATTTTTTTTATGAATGGTGCGTTCTATTAAAACTAGAACTAAAACATCTGAATAAACCTTGCATCATTGCCTGACAGCACTATGACTTCTTTTTGCGCAAAATACTAGTCTGGTATGTGGTATTGAATTTTAATATGGTTGTTTTTAGCATCTTCCTGTGCTTTACGTGACATACAGGCTTCACGTGTACATGCTCTATATTGTTCGCAAACCAAATGTTGTCTGTTGTCCCACTGGCAAGATGAACAAATAAACTGGTCCTTTTCTCCAAACCTTCCAAAAGGTCAGATTTGTCTCAGCGGGGTGTGAGTCAACTCTCACAAAGCTTGCGTCTGTGTGTGTGTATTCAGGCAGTCTCAAATTAAAACAAATCTTTGTCTCAAATAATCAACCATTTTTTACTGATTGGTTGATTGGCCAAAATTTTTTAACTCTTTTCAAAGCCTCCTGTCCGTGCTGCCCTTACAGATTCTGCCATTGCACTTGTGGGCCTCTAATTTCTTGGCGCAGCGCAGGGTGGCGTAGCGTGGCGCAGCCCACGCAGTGGTAATTTTGTCCGGTGCAGCCCGCGCAGTGGTAATTTCGTGCGGTGCAACACCGTGCGCAGCCACTTAGGCAATTTGGTTGACGGATGTGCGCCGAGATGGGTGTGGCGGCGCAGTAGGGGGAGGTGTCACATATTCATCATGACGCAGTGACAATTTCGTGGCAAAAGGCTCCGCCCGAAAGTCAGAAGAGAGCTCGCCAGCTCCAACCTGGTTTACTTTCTGTGCAGTGGTAATTTGGCTGACCGGCGCACAGTGCGACATCGTCACCGAAACCTCACAGGCAGGTTTCCAGAATGTCAGGCACATTTCAATGCAATAAATAATTACAGCAACCACTATTTAATGTAACTATCTGAATCAGGACAAAAATTATAGTATCTATATCGATTGTCCTGATGTCAGATCAAAGGCGGTTGGCACGCATAATGGAAACTCGATCTGGCTTAATCAGCGCAGCTGAATCTGTGATGCAAACTGACGACGTCACATCTTTCTTTCATGCGTCTATTCACGTCTTTGCATTGACTTTGAATGTAGTCTGTCGTGCAAAAAATTCATTTCGCGTCCAGTTTGCAAGCAGCTTAATACTATTATTGTCACTTAGGTTTTATCGTCTTTAGTGGGGGAAAGGAATACAGCCTGATTGCTATGATCTCGTACTGGGTTAAGATCACGTATTGAAAATAAATGTGTAACGTATCTTGCATTGTTGTCCATGCATGTTAATCCCAAAATTTTCAGCAGCAACAGGGTGTAATAATAGGAACATGCTATCCATCGTTTCTCTTCCCAATGATGCAGGCAGAAGAAATAAATGAGCAACCGTCGTATTTCATTCCAACTTCATAAGTTTGAATGATCTGACGTAGTTTCGTTTTGAAATTCCATTCAAGTTCGATAATGGTAATAATTTGCGAATGCCCTAGCTAGCCAGATAACTCATATTCGTAATGCTTAATATAGACTTAAGCGGTGCAGAAAACATGCCTGAAGCAGCAAAGTAAAATGCAACATTAACGCATCATGCAGATATAGGACGGAGGCTTCTTTATTCCAACATTTTAAAGGTGAGGAGAGGACCTCACTTGATTGGTGAAGATTTGACTCGGCTGTGTTAAACCCACTCACGCCTTCTCTCCTCCCTCTTTGCCACTTGCGCCGGCAGGAGGGACAGAGGCGGGACAGAGGAGTACTTGCGCTAGGCACAAAATTGCAAAATACGCCTGGATACACCCCGTTGGCGCAGCGCTCCCCCCATTCGCCGCGCCTGCGCCTGGTCAACGAATTTAGAGCCTGTGAAGTTGAAGTATGACCACATAATGGGCTGATGCTTTTACCTGACCAAACTATAGCATATTCTCATGTGTAGGCTTTGTTTTATTTCACTTCCTAAAGCCCAATGTCCTCCTAGCGGTAACGCTGGTATTATGGTATTTTTTTAGTGGCATGCCTTGGGCCTCTGACCGTATAATTGCTATCAAGCTGTTCCTGCTTAAAGGTCCCATATTATGCTGTATTTGGTCGTTTAAAATATGTCCAATGGGTCTTTAAAATAATGTTAAGAATTCAGTTACAAATAAAAACTGCACACATCCAGGCCTAGTGAGACCTCTTCTCTCACCTCGTCTGTGCCGGCCTGAAACACGAGCTGTTTTGAGTTGTAGCTGTACTGTTATATAGTCATGTTATATACCCACTTAGCTATCTGAAAGAAACTTTGCTAAAAGCTCCTGTTAACCATTTCTAGCAAAACGAAACACAATTCCAACACCAAGCTAGTAAATGAGTTCATAGCAAAAACACACAAACATTGTAAGCGTTGCTTATGTGGAGCTAGAGAATCGATAACTTCTACTGGAGATCCGAATCCGACCTCCACTTCTTTTTCGGCTTTTTATTAGCCAGAACAGTTTTCAAAGGTGAATGAAATTCCGCCACGGCAATGCAGAGAAATCTTTTGTTATACCAGACCCGTTATAGTGCATTTTGCAATTGGTTTCACCGCAGTAGGCAGCCCACACCATGACAAAGTACCGGGTGACCCCGGTCATGGATAAGTAAAATGATCGTCTCACAGCAACAGTAAACAAACCCAAACATGTAACCTAATCTCCGTAAAGAATGTGACTGGTCTAACTGCAGCCTTATCAGCCCAACTTTGCAGACACACACAACACCTCTCCGGTTAGCTTCAACTGTAGCGGCTAAGGTCAGGTAATGTTATGATGAAACTACCACCTTGATGCTAATCAAAGTAACACAAGCATTCTAATCTGAATTACTGCATATAAGTTAACCAGGAGCATTTTTTAAGTATCACGGAATGCAAACTAACATGCGGTAGTAACCGAGCAGCCATCATAACCACAGAGACAAATGTTACCCTGCAATACAGGTTTTACGGACAGTAAGTTCTTTTACCATGAACAGTTCCACCAAGCATCCAAATTACAATTATAAAAAGTTAGCTTCAAGGGCTCTAAATTCGTAGACCAGGCGCAGGCGCGGCGAATAGGGGGAGCGCCGCGCCAACGAGGTGTGTCCAGGCGTATGTTGCAATTTCGTGCCTGGCGTAGCCTGGCCTCCCTCTGTCCCGCCTCTGCCCCTCCTGCCGGGCGCAAGTGGCAAAAGAGGGAGGAGAAAAAAAGGCTTAAGTGGGTTTAACACAGCCGAGTCAACTCTTCACCAATCAAATGAGCACCTCTCCTCACCTTTAAAGTGTTGAAATAAAGAAGCCTCTGTCCTATATCTGCATGATCGTTAATGTTGCATTTTACTTTGCTGCTTCAGGCATGTTTTCTGCACCGCTTCGTTCATATTAAGCATTACGAATATGAGGCATTCTCGAAATTACCATTAGCAAACTTGAATGGAATTTCAAAACAAAACTATGTCAGATCATTCAAACATATGAAGTTGGAATGAAATATGATTCTCATTTATTTCTTCTGCCTGCATCATTGGGAAGAAAACGATGGATGGCGTGTTCCTATTATTACACCCTGTTGCTGCTTAAAATTTTGGGATTAACATGCATGGACAACAATTTTTATTTTCAATATGTGATCTTAACTCAGTGCGAGATCATAGCAATCAGGCTGTATTCCTTTCCCCACTAAAAAGCGATGAAACCTAAGTGACAATAATATTAGTTTTAAGCCGCTTGCACACTGGACCTTGAAACAAATTTTTCGCTCGATAGATTGCCAACGCAGTGTCTCGTGTCCGAAAAGTCGGACAGGGTTTTAATATATCTCCGTGTCCGACGGTCGGATGGCTTCAATATAACTCCGTGTCCGACAGTCGATTATTGTTTTTAATTTCTTCAAATCTACTGAATCTTTTAGATATTAAACGTGAATGTTTTGATAAGAGGGCTCAGTTCTTCAAGATGAGTACCGAAATTTCAATCAATGTTTCTGTTTAAGCTCTGCTCAATAAAGTGAGTCGACATTGGCCGGGGACAATGTACAATGCCTGTCCAACATTAAATGCAAATACGCCCGTGTCTGACAGCCAAAAAAAAAAAAAAAAAAAAAAAGGACGATTAGAGCAGATTGATAATGAAATTAAAGAATAAAAAAACATTTTAACAACAAACAGAACATCCATTGAACACTGCGATTTATTTATTTGCGGCCATCTTTTTTGGATGTTCTGTTTGTTGGTGATATATTTTATTCTTTATTTCATTATAAATCTATTCTCACATCAATACTTTTACTTTTTTGCTGGCTGCGGACATGGAGTATTTTGCATTCGCGTCGGACAGTCTTGATCATGCATGCGATATTTAATTCACAATGTCAATGGTCATGGAATTGATTTGGTCACTGACTACAAGCACTGTTTTATCTCTGGTTGGAAATAAAGCATGAATCTGTTCGATCCATCTGACTAATTTTCAAAAGAGAGACCGAATAAAGACTGTTGTCTATCTTCAACGGAGGAAAACAGACGAATAAACAGACGCGCGTGTATTGGCGTCTTTGCATTGACTTTGACTGTAATCAGTCGTGCGAAAAATTTGTTTCGGCGTCCAGTGTTTTTACTGAGCATAGAAGTTTATATAGGCAGTTTGTGGTTGGCTGAGAAAGATGTGAAGTCGTTAGTTTGCATCACAGATTCAGCTGCGTTGATTAAGCCAGGTCGAATTACGCGTGCCTTTTAATCTGACATCAGGACAATTATAGATACTATAATTTATGTCCTGATTCAGATGAACTACATAAATAGTGCTTGCTGTAATTATTTATTGCATTGAAATGTGCCTGACATTCTGAAACCTGCCTGTGAGGTTTTCGTGGACGAGTCTTAATGCAAATCGCCACCAGCCAAATTACCACTGCACAGAAAGTAAACCAGGTTGGAACTGGCGAGCTTTCTGCGCAACAGCGAACTTTTTCTCTGAAATTGTCACTGTGTCTTGATGAATATGTGACACTTCCCCCTACTACGCCGCCACACCCATCTCGGGCGCACTACCAAATTGCCAAAGTGGCTGCCTGTTGCACTGCACGAAATTACCACTGACACGGGATGAGATTACCACTGCGTGGGCTCGCCAACGCCACGCTTATAAACCAAGAAATTAGAGCCCCAAATGTTCACACACCTTCTGTTGAATGTCTTCTTGATATTATTTACTCTGGCATACTTAGGACTCGAACATTAGTGACAGTAACTTAGCTACATTGGCCACACTTCTACAACATTCAACAGCTATCACGTTAGGTAGGCTTATACAGTAAAGCAACACAAATTGGTAAAACTTGCTGTTTCCGCGTCTGTGAAACACGGACAGTTGGAACCGATCCAGGCTTTATCTTCAGATATTTTATAAAAGCCTGCGTTTGAGGCCAGTTGTTTGTGTTAACTATCGTTAGCAGTCCTGCTAGCCATTTGTAACACGTCTGCTTCAATTTATTTGCTGTTATACCGTTACTTACAGCTTGTGGCTCTGAGCGCTTGATCGATAAAATTCTCCAGGTTTGAGAAGCAGCTGAGATGCATATCCTGTCGAATTATCCTTTATTGACAAAAGCTGTCTTGGTGAAATGCCAGCACAAACAGCTAACGTTCTCTTTGAGCGTGGCTGTTTGCGACCATGATTTCTGGTGGCATCGTTTTTGGAAGAGAAAATAGTTGTGCTTTTTTCATCCAAAAAAACACATCTAACAGCTTTGGGAGACATACTGATAAATCTACACGTTAAATGATTTGGGCTGTTTGTGTCTGATCGAATGAATTCCAGGGTGGGCAGGTGATGGCAAATTTAGGATGGAAGAGGTAAACCAGCTTTGTCTCACTAGGATTTCAAATATCTTTCACAAAAATATTATTTTATTGTAGGTTGTAACAATCCAGCCATGTAAAATCCTTGTGTACTCTTAGTCTTACACATAGATGCAAAGTGGAAGTAACATCAAATAAAGAGTAGAGTTGATTCAAAAAGTTTTATTTCCATTTAGGCTATAAATTGTTTATGATGTAATTTGCTGTGTTTTAATTTGTGTTTAAATCCAACAGCTGATGTTACAGGCCATTCCAACAGACTACCATGACGGATGCCTTGTTTTTCCACATTAACCTGTTCCACTCCATTGGAGGGAAATACTGCTCTCACCTCGAAAGCGCGTTATATCTCCAAACTCAATACTATTTAGGTTTCTTAACCCCTTTGCACAGATGTAGATCCTACAGACATGGAGCTGCTCTATTTATAAAGTTAAACAACTCTATCACTATCCTGGATCAGTTGTTGAATATTCGCCAGCAAGCCGAGCTCAAACACGGATTAGAATATGGACGAGTTATGTTCCATCCCTGTTTCCCAGGAATTGTATGAATTAAACTCCTTGGCTAAGCCTGATGTGCAAACTGCTCAATATACAGTGTTGTATCTAGAGCGTTTGGCCATGGCACTGCACTGTGTCTTCTTATTTCCTGCCATAGCTGTCCCTTTTTTCATTAAATCTCTGCCATTTTTCAGAGTAAAACCCGTCGCAGTGGCCCTTTTCTTCCCAAGGAAGGTCCGCCACGCCTCCTCCCCAACTCCAAGTAACTACACCACGCCTGAATTCGTCACTTGCCATGCTTGACGATTGCTGCAGCTGATCTCTATTCAACTGCGCTCGCAGAAAATGATAATATATATAAACCCAGTGCTGTGGATGTGTTGTGTATTCCCCAGAGTATTCAGACTGATTTCAGTTCAGTTTGCTGCCACACATAGGGGTGGTGCAATTACTGTATTATTCATGTTATTAGCATAACAATCACCAGATCATCATGCCAACTCATGAAAGAAGACTTGAGCAGGTGGCAAAATTGGCAAAGAAGGAACATCGTTCCATCAGTGAATTTTTCCAGTAGGAACAATAAATGACCAAACATGTTGATGAACTTGAATGATAAGATTTTTATGACGCAAATAGCGATTATCTGGTGTGAAGTCTACACTGTAATTATGACACGTGAACGAACTGGGCCTAGTAATTCACTATAAGCAGCTGATATATTCATTCATGTCATGTTGCCAAAAACTAACTATGCTATGCAATCGAAATAAAGAGATTTAGTCCCATTTTGTGGTTACTTTGCCGTTGTATCATGCTTCATAGCCCTGCCCGCCAGTTAGGCTAGTCAGGGGGAGCTCTTTGGGGAAATTTTAGGGCTATTTTCTTGTAGGGCCAGCGATAAACTGCAAAGATGGGATTTTCTGCAGTGATCAGATTAGGCAGATTCGCACCATAAAATGCTACCTTCTCCCATTGTTATCACGGTTTAGGTGTCAGGTCTCGCCTCCTGCGGTCCAGCATGCTGGCCAATTAAGACCTGGATTGCACCATGCTCATCAGCCAACTTGAATCATCTGTTTCTCATTGCTGCTGAGTGGTAGCAGTGTGTATAAATGTCATAGCTCTATACTTTCTCTGCAAAGTCACATGAGCCACATGCCTGTACTGTTCTGTAGCTTTTGTCTAAAGCCCCTACTTTTGAGTATCGTGTGTACAATATAATATACCAAAACTCAAACCTTTGATGTAAGTGCTGTGTAGTTCCAGCACTATTTTTGGAACCTCGTTTCCTGTTTTGTTTACTATTTGCACAACGCATAAGCGTTGCTCTCAGTTAGCTCACTGGTTGTTTTACCTTAGTTTGCACATTTCAAGGAACTCTTTTGTTTGTATCTTTGTATACAACAACAGGCATAACTAAACCTACAACCAAATACAACTTTGCACGTGAGTCCAGTCCACATTTTCCTGGCCTCCATGCCAACCCTTACAGACGACTTTGTCTCAAGATGGACTCAGGGGGGGTCTACCCCGGAGTCAGGAGAGCTTGCTGCCCACTCTCCTGATCTCTACCAGTTAGTGGCAGAGCAGCAGAGGGAGATCGGCCCTCGGGGTGCTATGCTGGACGAACTTTTGGGGTCCGCAAACTTGCCATCCCCGTGCTCCAACACCAGCGCCCTCTTCCGTGTCACCTGGGACTGCAGCCTGCCCCTCCTTCCTCCATGGTGATTCTCCTGTCGCCTCCCTTAACTCTCTGACTTAAGGCTTAATTCTACAATGTGGATTGTATTTCACCTATCACCCAGGCCTGAGTGATGCGAAAGATGGTGACCCCCCTACGCCTGAGGCAGAAACTTTTCGGTGGAAACAAATTCCGGAGCGATTAGCTCTGTCAATTCAGGTGCTAAATCATCACCATATTGACATGGTAGGCACGTCGAACGGAAGTTGCGGGTTGCTTTTTCGCCCATCCAGCCGGATGAAAGTAATTCATCCAAAAGTAACGGATCAAATTTACTGAATCCAAAACAGAAGCAAAAACAGCTGTTTCATTTGTTTTAAACATTTTAATTGGCTTCAAATGTTCCAAAAGTGACCCGTGAACATGTTTAATGTGCAAGGTCTATTTATAAAAATTATCCCAGTGAGCAAGCACCTTCACTCCGGATCTGCCCGGCTCTGTGCCGATCCAGCTGATCCGCTCAGAGCCGGGCAGATCCGGAGCGGAGGAACATTCTGCGATGAAATTACTCATCACAGTTGTGACAGATATAGTGAGTGGCACCCCTCAGTGCATGCCTCATGCTACCACAGCAGACAAAAGATGCACCGCACCCACATTTCTCCAGGCAAAGATGAGGCAAATGTCTTTCCTCATCCTTGCCCTGAGAAACTCTGGTTGCAGTGTGTCCACTAAGCCTCTTTTTCTTTGGGGAGTTTTGAAGAGGACTGTTTTCTGGCCCTCTGCTGACTCTCCTCCTCCAAAGCAGCTTTTACTGGGGTGTCGGTCAGTATTGCTGTTGACCTGCAACATTCAATGAGATAATAATCAGAATCAGCTTGTTTTTTATACAAGCAAGAGAACCAAGACGAGTTAAAAATGACACTATGCCCACCTTTTTCGACCTCTCTTTTTTTCTTTCCTCGAGCCAGCCTTTTGGATATGGGCCTAGGCTGAACCTCTGTACTGGCGTGCACTAGATGTTCCTGGAACCACTAGCATACCTGGATAGATGGTATGCGCTGGCGATGGAGCTGGCGCTGGTGATGGAGCTGGCCCTGGCACTGGGGATGGAGCTGGTGTTGGTGCAGGACGGTCGGTCACGTAAGCTGGAGCAAAGTCTTCCCTACTGAAAATATCTGATTCAAGGGCCAGAACCGGCTCACTTTCCCAGACTTAAATGCTGCTTGGGTCGCAGCTTGAGGCAGAGCTTTAGCCACAAGACTCGATTTTGTAGATGGTCAAAGTTCTTCCAGGGTTCATTCGCCAATTGTCTGCTGCACTGTTAATGCTTTCAGAGCGCCTACAAACGCTCGTCTAGCGGCTGAAGACGGTGGGAGCAGGGGGTGGAAATGACAGGGGCACAATGCCCTGTGACTTGCAAAAGTCAATAGCTACCACGGAGGTGTGATGCATGATTGTCTAAGAGTAGCAGCAACTTTGACTCCGGGGTCACGCTGGTGTGTCTTGGAAAATGCTGTAAAAGGCCAAAAATCTGTCTCTCCATCCACCCCCGATCCATTGGCAGAACCAGTGGAGCCAGGGGACCATCCCGATGACGTGGTCATGGAACTTCTTCCTTGAAGATAAAGTTTGCCTTGTGCTTGGCAGCAAAGGCAACGGTCACCAATGTCCTCTTTCCCGGAGGTCACAGCACCGACCTGGCGCTGGCCCTTGGTGGCAATGACTTTGTCTGGCACTTGAACCGCTGCCTGAAATAATCAGTGAAATGAATTATTGCTGGTGCAAATCACTGGTGCTTTTAAATTTATCATCCAAATATAAATTTTACCTGTTTCATCTATGTTCCAGATGTCATTTGCCTCAAAATTATAGCGGTGAGGACAGTCTTTAGGTTGTTAAAAAACGCGTCACGTTGGTCTTATTGAAGCTGGTGGAACGGGACATGCTGGTGGCTTGAGGTCGACGGATGGACAGGGTTCTGTTGGCGCCGAGGACGGAGGTGAGCCAATCCTGCCTGCCATCTGGTTTTTTCTTCCATGAACATGGAGTTTTGAGGCCAATATTTTCGCCAGCTCATATGCAAACTTTCGCACCTAAAAAAGCATAAAAAGAGGTTAATTCCCAGATAGCAAGCACCTCCGCTCTGGATCTGCCCCCGGATCTGCCCCCCTCCAGCTGATCCGCTCAGAGCCGTGGCAGATCCGGAGCGGAGGTGCTTGCTATATGGCGTAGTGGTGTAGCTCTGTCTGCGGTGTTACTCGCACCTCTTTAGGACTCAGGCCAAAATATATATATCGGCTGCTCTCTTTATATATGCCTGCAGTCTCTTCTCCTGTTCTTCAGTGAAGACTTTGTTGTGAGCCCTGTACCCTGGGCCCTGGTCTGCTGCCCTCTTGCCTCTGCCCTCCTCTTGCAGTACCTGAACAGGGTGACATGACAAACGCCATGCACCGCTGCTGCCCTCCTTATACTATCGCCTCTTCGACATCAAAAAAAGGCCCTTTATAAACCTCCGGGTCAACCGCTCGTCTCTGGGTAGTTCTGACCCTAACTCTGGGCATTTTCTGTCGGTAAAACATAACACACATTTTTATGGAGCTTTTAAACACAAATGCGGCCGATTAGCAGAGAGGGACGAACGTTACTGTTGCTACTTCAGTCCCGACGGTGACTCCTGACATTTGAACGAGGATTACTTCCAAAGTGGAAAAATTCTGACATTTCAAACTGCACCATATGTTATGAACTAAATCACCGATCATTTCATCATAAATATGACACATGGAGCGATAAAGACAATCTTTAAATCGAAAAGTTTAGCATTCGTCTGATTTTACTCACGCTGTGGAAAACAGTCTTCTCGGTCTTGTGCCGCGAGGAAGACTGGACGCCTCAAGAATGTTCGCGGTTCTGGAGAGGGGCGCGAGCTGCACAAGCTGACCTAGTATGACGATCGGTGCGAATGGCTGTGAGTAAATCGCCGTGTTACTTTCGTCCCAGAGTTACTTTCAGACCGGGCTCCTACTCCTCTGTCCCGCCTCTGCCCCCTCCTGCCGGGCGCAAGTGGCAAAGAGGAGGAGAAAAGGCTTAAGTGGGTTTAACACAGCCGAGTGAACTCTTCACCAATAAAATGAGCTCCTCTCCTCACCTTTAAAGTGTTGAAATAAAGAAGCCTCTGTCCAATATCTGCATGATGCGTTAATGTTGCATTTTACTTTGCTGCTTCAGGCATGTTTTCTGCACCGCTTATGTTCATATTAAGCATTACGAATATGAGGCATTCTCGAATTATTACCATTAGCGAACTTGAATGGAATTTTAAAACAAAACTACGTCAAATCATTCAAACATATGAAGTTGGAATGAAATACTACGGTTGCTCATTTATTTCTTCTGCCTGCATCATTGGGAAGAGAAACTATGGATAGCGTGTTCGTATTATTACACCCTGTTGCTGCTTAAAATTTTGGGATTAACATGCATGGACAACAATGCAAGATACGTTACACATTTATTTTCAATATGTGATCTTAACTCAGTACGAGATCATAGAAATCAGGCTGTATTCCTTTCCCCCACTAAAAACGATGAAACCTAAGTGACAATAATATTAGTTTTAAGCCGCTTGCACACTGGACACGAAACGAATTTTTCGCGCAACAGATTGCTTTGCTGCGTTGAACGCAGTGTCTACGTGTCCGAAAGTCGGACAGGGTTTTAATAGGGTAAAGCGGGGTAAGATGCCCTCCTTAAGAACAATGTCCATTTTCTCTGAAAATGGAAATAATTTGAATGTCAACATAATATGTACACAAGAAGTATGCCTGAGTAAACACATTTAGAGGGTAATCAAATCACACCAGACTACAACTTTGTTATTATAAAACAAGATGTAAAATCTTGAAAAGGGGCATCTTACCCCAGGGCCTGGGGAAGATGCCCCCCCTACTGGGGGAAGACGCCCCTGGGGGGCGTCTTCCCCCACGAGTCATTTTGATCTATACAAACTTGGTATTTATGCATAATATTAAGCTTCATTTTCAAATTTGGGCATTGCTCTTACTTTGACTGAAACACAAATGTTACATAACACAGACAGAAATGATTGATTGTTTTTAACAACCGTTTGATTAATGCCAATTTCAAATTAATAGGCCTGTGACAAATCACAATTGCAAAGATTTGTTTAAAAAATGTGTAACTTTATTATCTTTGATGCTACATGAAAGACAAACAAGTGAACAATTCCTTAAAATTATGTGAATAATTAGATTTTCAACATTTTCAAGTCAATAGCCTATAAGTTAAAATTTAATTTTGATGTGAACAAACTAAAAAGTAATCATTTCAAATCAGAGAAACAATTTAACATTCAGGTCTTAAAAATGCCATTTAAATCATTAAAATTCAATGAACAATATCAATAAATGCTGTAAAAAAATTCATTGTTATATGAACAAGCTAAAAAAGATTTCAAATCAGATAAACAGTTAATAAATCAGGCCTAAAAACAATCCATTAAAATCATGTGAATAGGATTTTCAATATTTTCAAATCAACAAAACTATTAAATTTCATTTGATGTGAACAAGCTTAAAATCATTTCAAATGAAAAAGCAACTTAACAATTAGACCTAAAATTCCATTTAAACCAGCAAAGTGTAGCCAAAGTTAAATTCCCACACAAAACTCGCACCAAAAACCTGCCTCTGTTGCATTGCTGCATTCCTCGTGAGCCCATTTCATACATTTTTTTCGATCTTATCCACTTGCCACCACTAACTGAGAACAGCTCAGTGCAGTAGAGACATTCAGCATCGTCTTCCTGGGTCTTCTTCTTTCCTTCGATCTTCTTATTTGCTTGTGGCTTTTTCATCTTTTTGTTGCCATTGACCTTCTCCTCCAGAGCTCTCTTGTAAGGTGAGGATGTAAGTACTGCAGCAGACTCTGCCTTCCTTTTTCTGGGCCTTCCGTGCTGTAACTTTGGGTGAGGTGAGAGTGCCAGGATGAGACTTGACACTGAAGGTTCAGTGGTCTCTGTGCAGGACAGACAGAAAACAGTGATGACTTTTATAAATCGCAGTGTTGAAAAAAATATGTAGATAGCATCTATGAAATATGAAAGGAGATTTTTGGTGTCTTACCTGGAAAAGGCTCTTCAGCAGTCTGGTTGGAGGTGCTTGGAGTAGACTGTGGAGTTGGTACAGCCTTGGAGGTGCTTGGAGTAGACTGTGGAGTTGGTACAGCCTTGGAGGTGCTTGGAGTAGACTGTGGAGTTGGTACAGCCTTGGAGGTGCTTGGAGTAGACTGTGGAGTTCATACAGCCTTGGAGGTGCTTGGGTAGGCTGTGGAGCAGGTTCCGCTCCTCTGTGACCTCCGCTGCCCTGGAAGTCCTCTTCTCCAAAAATGTCCCTGTTACATGGCATAAGGCCACAGGCCCTGAATCCTTCTACCCCTTTCCAACACTAGCAGCCTGGCTGTAGGCTTGACCAAAAAGGCCAGCAATCTCATAGATGCTAATCCTCTTCCCAGGATGTTTGGTCATCCATTGGTCGGCCACTTTGTTGTAGCTCATTTTCAGACTTCTGAAAAATGTCCTGTCGAGCGGCTGCATTTTGTGGCTGCAGTGGGGTGGTAGTGAAATCATAATTATGCCGAGATCTCTTGCGGAGTAATAGCCTCTAAGGTTTTATGAGAGTGGTGCCCATCAAGTATGAGGATGTGTGGATCATTCTTGCTGCAATTCGCATTCTTTGCAAAGTGGGTGAGCCACTCCACAAACAGGATTCCATCGATCCAACCAGAATCTGAAAGACTTCCCACAGATCCAGGAGGTGCCCCTCTCATCAGACCCTCACACATTCTTTTTCTTGGAAAGATAAACATCGGAGGAACAAATTGCCCTGCAGCACTCATCGCGCACACAACAGTAACATTAAATCCTCTTTCAGCACTCGTCACCCTCCCGACTTGTCGAGCCTCTTTTGTTGCCACCACAGGCTGGGGTTTCTGGACGTTCTGGACTCCTGTCTCATCCATGTTCCACAGCTTGGTGGGACATATATTTTTAGCTGCTGAAGTGTGTTTTCATAAACATCAAAGAATTCACCCACTTTCACTTTATTGAAGCCTATCGCCCGGGCAAGGCTGGTGGCCTGTGGGGTGCGGACAGAGAGGCTTGGATTCCGCCTCATGAATGTTTGGAACCAGTCTTGTCCAGCAACTTTTTTGGTATCATTAAATCGATGTTGGATCCCAATTTTTGTCGCCAGGTCATAGGCCAGTTTCCGCACATCCCATGATGTAAGCCCAAAGAGAGCTCTCTCCATATGTTGGATGTGGCACACCAGATCATTTTCAAACGTTGAGGAAAAAACTGCCATTCTCCCAAGATGAATGTGGCCTGGCCTTTTCACCTGCTGGTCACGGTGGCGTCGAAGCATCTTTGGTGGGATACCAAATTTCCGTGAGACTGATCGCACCGATTCTCCGTCTTTAATGCATTTAAGCGCATCTTCAAGGGCCTGCTGCCCATAGCTCCCTCGGTTGCTCGTTCTTGAGTAGAGCCGCATCTATAATGCAAGAAAAAAATGTAAATCTTTTTGTCATTTTTGGCTTTAAATCCCCCTATACACACACACACACGCACACACGTGCTCACACACACACGCGCACACACGTGTACAGTACACAGGCTACAGTTTCTATGAATCCAGCTAGCTAACTACAGCAAGCTAATATAGCTTAATGCTATTATCGTGACATAAAGTCAGCTAAGTAGCTTTGTAAACTGGTAATAATACATTTCTTACCGCTGATTAGCAAATAGGTTAATTATGTTAGATGACGGTGTACATACTTTCCCAGAAATATAACATTAGCAAGGCAAGATATTCAAAATCATGGGGGGGCATCTTACCCCATATGGGTGGGGGGCGTCTTCCCCCCAAAGTCATACTTTTACACTTTCACGTATTGCAAAAAAAGTATTCTGTATTTTTTGTTCAAACTAATAGATTGCCTTCCACAAGACTATCATGTTAACATTAAAAAAAAAAGTTTGTGTATATATCCTTCAAAAAAAACACAGGAGCTTATTTGGTAGCGTCAAAATATTACATCAACTTACCCCAAAATCTGTTCTCTGGATTCCCGCCAAAAAGTAAAATGATTTCAATGCTGAATAAAGATTAGCATGGCCACTACGATCCAAGGAAAGAGCTGAGATGAAAACTGTCACCATCTAGTGGTCAGGAGGGGAATTAAGGGGGGCGGGGCTTCTTACCCAGAGGGGCGTCTTACCCCGCTGTACCCTATATCTCCGTGTCCGACGGTCGGATGGTTTCAATATAACTCCATGTCCGACAGTCGATTATTGTTTTTAATTTCTTCAAATCTACTGAATCTTTTAGATATTAAACGTGAATGTTTTGATAAGAGGGCTCAGTTCTTCAAGATGAGTACCGAGAATTTCAATCAATGTTTCTGTTTAAGCTCTGCTCAATAAAGTGAGTCGACATTGGCGGCTGACAATGTACAATGCCTGTCGAACATTAAATGCAAACTCGCCGTGTCTGACAGCCAAAAAAAAAAAAAGGGCGATTAGAACAGATTGATAATGAAATAAAGAATAAAAAGAAAGATTTTAACAACAAACAGAACATCCATTGAACACTGCGACACTGCGATTTATTTATTTGCGGGCCATCCTTTTTGGATGTTCTACTTGTTGGTGATATATTTTTATTCTTTATTTCATTATAAATCTATTCTCATATCAATACTTTTACTTTTTGTTGGCTGCCAGACATGGAGTATTTTGCATTTCGCGTCGGACAGTCTTGATCGTGCATGCGATATTTAATTCACAATGTCAATGGTCATGGAATTGATTTGGTCACTGACTACAAGCACTATTTTATCTCGTGTGGAAATAAAGCATGAATCTGTTCGATCCATCTGACTAATTTTCAAAAGAGAGACCGAATAAAGACTGTTGTCTATCTTCAACGGAAGAAAACAGACGAATAAACAGACGCGTGTATTCGCGTCTTTGCATTGACTTTGACTGTAATCAGTCGTGCGAAAAATTGGTTTCGCGTCCAGTGTGCAAGCGGCTTTACTGAGCATAGAACGCAAGCATTATATAGGCAGTCTGTGGTTGGCTGAGAAAGATGTGAAGTCGTTAGTTTGCATCACAGATTCAGCTGCGTTGATTAAGCCAGGTCGAGTTTCCATTACGCTGCCAACCGCTTTTTAATCTGACATCAGGACAATCGATATAGATACTATAATTTATGTCCTGATTCAGATAGTTACATTAAATAGTGCTTGCTGTAATTGTTTATTGCATTGAAATGTGCCTGACATTCTTGAAACCTGCCTGTGAGGTTTCGGTGACGAGTGCGCAATGTGCGCCGGTCAGCCAAATTACCACTGCACAGAAAGTAAACCAGGTTGGAGCTGGCGAGCTTTCTGCGCAACTTCAGCGGAGACTTTTTCTACTGAAATTGTCACTGCTTCTTGATGAATATGTGACACCTCCCCCTACGCGCCACACCCATCTCGGCGCACGTCCGTCTACCAAATTGCCAAAGTGGCTGCGCACGGTGTTGCACCGCACGAAATTACCACTGCGTGGGCTGCACCGGACGAGATTACCACTGCGTGTGCTGCGCCACCCTGCGCTGCGCCAAGAAATTAGAGCCCCAAATGTTCACACACCTTCTGTTGAATGTCTTCTTGATATTATTTACTCTGGCATACTTAGGACTCGAACATTAGTGACAGTAACTTAGCTACATTGGCCACACTTCTACAGCCACATTCAACAGGCTATCACGTTAGGTAGGCTTATACAGTAAAGCAACACAAAATGGTAAAACTTGCTGTTTCCGCGTCTGTGAGTCACGGACAGCTGGAACCGATCCAGGCTTTATCTTCAGATATTTTATAAAGCCTACGTTTGAGGCCAGTTGTTAGTGTTAACTATCGTTAGCGGTCCTGCTAGCCATTTGTAACACGTCTGCTTCACGTATTTATTTGCTGTTATACCGTTACTTACAGCTTGTGGCTCTGAGCGCTTGATCGATGCAAATGCTCCAGGTTTGAGAAGCAGCTGAGATGCATATCCTGCATCGAATTATCCTTTATTGACAAAGCTGTCTTCAGTGAAATGCTGAGCACAAACAGCTAACGTTCCCTTTGAGTGTGGCTGTTTGCGGCCAGCAAACAAAAAAGCTTCCCACTGATTTCTGGTGGCATCGTCTTTTGGAAGAGAAAATAGTTGTGCTTTTTTTCGCATCCAAAAAAACACATACGAACAGCTTTGGGAGACATACTGATAAATCTACACGTTAAATGATTTGGGCTTGTTTGTGTCTGATAGAATGAATTCCAGGGTGGGCAGGTGATGGCAAATTTAGGATGGAAGAGGTAAACCAGCTTTGTCTCACTAGGATTTCAAATATCTTTCACAAAATATTATTTTATTGTAGGTTGTAACAATCCAGCCATGTAAAATCCTTGTGTACTCTGAGTCTTACACATAGATGCAAAGTGGAAGTAACATTAAATAAAGAGTAGAGTTGATTCAAAAAGTTTTATTTCCATTAAGGCTATAAATTGTTTACGATGTAATTTGCTGTGTTTTAATTTGTGTTTAAATCCAACAGCTGATGTTACAGGCCATTCCAACAGACTACCATGATGGATGCCTTGTTTTTCCACATTAACCTGTTCCACTCCGGAGTTATCATTGGAGGGAAATACTGCTCTCACCTCGCCTTAAAGCGCATTATATCTCCAAACTCAATACTATTTAGGTTTCTTAACCCCTTTGCACAGATGTAGATCCTACAGACATGGAGCTGCTCTATTTATGCACGCAGTTAAACAACTCTATCACTATCCTGGATCAGTTATTGAATATTCGCCAGCAAGCCGAGCTCAAACACGGATTAGAATATGGACGAGTTATGTTCCATCCCTGTTTCCCAGGAATTGTATGAATTAAACTCCTTGGCTAAGCCTGATGTGCAAACTGCTCAATATACAGTGTTATATCTAGAGCGTTTGGCCATGGCACTGCACCATGTCTACTTATTTCCTGCCATAGCTGTCCCTTTTTTCATTAAATCTCTGCCATTTTTCAGAGTAAAACCCGTCGCAGTGGCCCTTTTCTTCCCAAGGAAGGTCCGCCACGCCTCCTCCCCAACTCCAAGTAACTACACCACGCCTGAATTCGTCACTTGCCATGCTTGACGATTGCTGCAGCTGATCTCTATTCAACTGCGCTCGCAGAAAATGATAATATATATAAACCCAGTGCTGTGGATGTGTTGTGTATTCCCAGGTATTCAGACTGATTTCAGTTCAGTTTGCTGCCACACATAGGGGTGGTGCTTCTGTCGTTTCCCGGAATTCGGCTGTATTATTCATGTTATTAGCATAACAATCACCAGATCATCATGCCAACTCATGAAAGAAGACTTGAGCAGGTGGCAAAATTGGCAAAGAAGGAACATCGTTCCATCGGTGAATTTTTCCAGTAGGAACAATAAATGACCAAACATGTTGATGAACTTGAATGATAAGATTTTTATGATGCAAATAGCGATTATCTGGTGTGAAGTCTACATTGTAATTATGACACGTGAACGAACTGGGCACGGCCTAGTCATTCACTATAAGCAGCTGATATATTCATTCATGTCATGTTGCCAAAACTAACTATGCTATGCAATCGAAATAAAGAGATTTAGTCCCATTTTGTGGTTACTTTGCCATTGTATCATGCTTCATAGCCCTGTCCGCCAGTTAGGCTAGTCAGGGGGAGCTCTTTGCGGGGGAAATTTTAGGGCTATTTTCTTGTAGGGCCAGCGATAAACTGCACGTGATGGGATTTTCTTCAGTGATCAGATTAGGCAGATTCGCATCGCAAAATGGTACCTTCTCCCATTGTTATGCGGTTTAGGTGTCAGGTCTCGCCTCCTGCGGTCCAGCATGCTGGCCAATTAAGACCTGGATTGCACCATGCTCATCAGCCAACTTGAATCATCTGTTTCTCATTGCTGCTGAGTGGTACCAGTGTGTATAAATGTCATAGCTCTATACTTTCTCTGCAAAGTCGCATGAGCCACATGCCTGTACTATTCTGTAGCTTTTGTCTAAAGCCCCTACTTTTGAGTATCGTGTGTACAATATAAAATACCAAAACTCAAACCTTTGATGTAAGTGCTGTGTAGTTCCAGCACTATTTTTTGGAACCTCGTTTCCTGTTTTGTTTACTATTTGCACAACGTACAACGTTGCTCTCAGTTAGCTCACTGGTTGTTTTACCTTAGTTTGCACATTTCAAGGAACCTCTTTTGTTTGTATCTTTGTATACAACAACAGGCAAAACTAAACCTACAACCAAATACAACTTTGCACGTGAGTCCAGTCCACATTTTCCTGGCCTCCATGCCAACCTTTACAGACGACTTTGTCTCAAGATGGACTCAGCGGGGGGTCTACTGCCCACGGAGTCGGGAGAGCTTGCTGCCCACTCTCCTGATCTTTACCAGTTAGTGGCAGAGCAGCAGAGGGAGATCGGCCCTCGGGGTGCTATGCTGGACAAACTTTTTCACGGGGTCCGCAAACTTGCCATCCCCCGTGCTCCAACACCAGCGCCCTCTTCCGTGTCACCTGCGGGACTGCAGCCTGCCCCCTCCTTCCTCCATGGTGATTCTCCTGTGCGCCTCCCTTAACTCTACGAAGGCAACCCCACTGCTTGCGGAGGCTTAATTCTACAATGTGGATTGTATTTCACCTATCACCCAGGCGTGAGTGATGCCGAGAAGATTGCTGCAGTGGTGACCCCCCTTTCGGGGAAGACCCTAGACTGGGCAACAGCTGTTTGGGGGGAGTCAGCTTTCTCCACCTATGCTGACTTCCTTCTGCAGTGTAGCTCAGTCTTTGATCACCCCGGGAAGAAGGCTGGCGACCAGCCACTGGAGCTCAGTTAAGGGAACAAGACCGCTGCAGATTATGCCCTCCAGTTTCGCACCTTGGCTGCAGCCAGTGGGTGGAATGAACCAACCTTAATATCCATCTTCAGGAGGGGGCTATGTCCAGAGCTCCGTGCAGAGATGGCCTGCAGGGATTGTTGAGAATTATATTTCAATATTTCTCATCATATGCATCAGTAAATTAATTACCACACTTAATAACCATAATCAATAATCATAATCAGTTTCCATATTATGTATGCAGCAGTAACACATACACACAGACACACACATATACAAGCAGTGCACATACACACACACACACACACACACACAAGCAGTTCACAAACAGACACGCATACAAGCAATTCAATTCACACATGCATGAGCAGCTCACACACACAAGCAGCAGGCTTCTGTAGCTTTGATTAGTAAGCAGGTTTCTGTTTAGTTGATTCAAAAAAATAATCAGGTGATGTATTTGATTTCTGTAGCTTTGATCAATATTGAAAAATAATCGGCTGAATCATTTTTGTATCCATGTGTATCCTACCCGTTTTGCTGTATTTTTTCTCTCTTGACTGTAATTTTCCTCTCCTTTTAAGTGATGTGCATGCTTATCTTTTGGTTGTAGTTCTCAAGGGAAGTTGGCAGTGTTTTGGTTTGCCCGTCCTGTTGTAGCGTGAGAATGAGAAGGCGGAAAGACCATATTTGGAAGATATTTCCTGTGATGAAGGAATAAAAACTGGGTGTGAAAAGTAAGAGTCAGTTCTTCTTGCGCAAAAAGAACTCGGCTTTATATTGATCAATATGCCCTAATTGTCTGAAGAATCTGTCTCTCTCCAATTGCTTGAGGATGGGGGAACCTCATAATATGAAAATATGTCTGAATGAAAACCACGACAGGATTTGGACATGTCCCTGCCTGCCTACATGAACACTGCCATAAACCTGGTCCAGCTGCAGCAGGAGCCAGATCCGCCCATGCATCGCCCGTAGAGAACTGTCCACTGCTCCCGAAGTCAGGGCGGGAAAACCACGCCCCCGAAGGTAAAGGTGTCGCCCTCAACCATCACAGGACAATGGTTCAAGATCCCCATCGAGGTGTCCTATAACGGTCTGACCCTTTGCCGGAGGCCCTGATTGACTCTGGTGCTGTGGGAAATTTCATCTCCAGCCAGCTCAATCTAAAGGAATAAAGAAAGTTTGAGTCACATACGGGTTGTGTACTCTGAAAGTACCCAGATTTTCCATAGTTATAATACAGTGAACACTGTGAAAACTGTTTTCAATTTTTTTTTAAAGGCTGACGAGTCAGAACTCTTAATAGATTTCTTCTAGATCTTCCAGTAGTTCATAGTTTTAAATCTCATGTTTAAATCTTTATTTGTAGCCCCGGACGGAGTGTCCGGGGGTACTATGGATTTGTGCTCGTCGCGTGTTTGCGTCCGTGGAGATTTTCTTGTGAACGCTCTAGACTGCAATTCTTCTCTGATCCTTTTGATATTTCACGTGCACGTTGATAGTGGTAAGAGGATGAAGCCTATCGATTTTGGTTGAGTTTCATCACGCGGTATCCAAAATATTCCCAAAAAACCAACAAAATTTTTCCCATTGGAAAGAATGAGAGTTGGGCTCTCATTGCTAGAGTGCGTGATGTCACACCTAGAGTGGGAGCTGGGAGCACAGAGGCTGCAAAAAATACTTTTCATATCGCTATAACTTCCACAAATTTGAATCCCTCTTCGTGAATTTCCCAAAAACGTAGGAAAATTTGTTGTTGTCACAGTACTATAGTTTTTGTAGCTCACAGAAGTACATAGTTCTGTCTCAGGGAGCAGTCAAAGGACATGAGGCACGTCTAATTTCTCTATCTTTCCCATTCAAAAATCACCCAAAAATTTTTGGGAGGACAGCAAACACAGAGTTTTTGATCGCTGTAATTCCAACATTATATCACTCAGAGAAATGAAAAAGACATCCGCACACTCAGCAAAGTCTCGTGCCTTGAATTATGAGGTTACATTTGTGACAGGATGAACGTTTTTTGTGTGAGTAGCAGGAGTTTGAGGTGTGCGCGAGCAAGGATTTCTTTCATTGAGTGACTCAGCGATTCTCTCTGCGTGGGGAACCAACCAGTCCTGCCATGGCCCTCTGTGATTGGCTGATTTGATATCTAACTGCTCAGCTGAGTTTGCATGGAGATGATTTGGTGAGAATAGGGCGCGTTCGAAATGTGCACTCACCCACTATGTGCGGGATTATGTTGTGAGTGTTGTACATTGAAAACTATATAAAGACAGTGAGTGAGCGAGTGGACAAGTGTGCATTCCGTGTGTAATCATCAGAACAAAGTTAAACTAGCCAGCGATTTTGCGCATATTGAAATTTGCCCGATGCTACGAATTCCCGGTCTTAAAAAGGAAACCTACCTCATTTTCCAGGCTGTTTATTTTCACAGCCAGGAGTAAGCTTATACGGCACTATTTTAAAACGTTGCTCTCTTTGTCAAACAATCAAACACAAAGAAGCATTTGAAAGAAATGTAACGTTAAAAAGTGAAACATATGTTCATGAATGCGATATGCCACTGTTTGCAGTCTACCTTAAATTAAGTTACTGCTTAGCAAACCTAGTGTTTGCCTAATGCAAGGTTCGTTAGCAAACGTTATGTCTTCACTAATTACAATACAGGCTCGCTAGGTCATCAGCATCTGTCTGCCAGCGTTAGCATTAAGATAAGCTAAACCTCCGAGGAATATTCGCGTACATAACTTCATGGCTCAGCCTGTCGTGCCGTACATAATTTTCGAACAATAATGAGTGCATGAATAAATGAACTGAAATAATTTCATTTGCATCAAGAAAATTTACAAAGAACTAATGTGGAATGACAATGAAATACAATTGAAATAACATTTGTACTGTTTGAAATAACATTTGACCATTTTTGTGGTCACTGGTTTCAACGGTGGTTTTTATGTCTTCAGTTCGTGCGTGCGAGTGCGAGTATACAGTCCGACCCATAACCCGTCAGTGCAGATGTTGATGCCAGCGGACATGGAGCTGCTCTATTTATGCACGCAGTTACACTATTCTCTCACTAGATGGCACACCCGGACCAGTTATTGAATATTCACCAGCAAGCTGACCTCAAACACAGTTTACAATATTGGCAAGTTCAGTCCCAACTCCCAACCCTGTTTTTCAAGACTTGCATAAATGAAACTCCTCAGCTAAGCCTTCTGTGTAAACTGCTCGATATATTTGCCCGTACTATCTATCCAGCAATTCCAAAAATGCTCTCTTGTGACTGAAAAATTTGTTGTCCTCTGTAGCAATCACTCATGGGTGCTCAGAGTCCGTAATGTTACGGATTTCCGTATTTTTTAAATTTTCCTCCGTAAGAACAAATTTGGCACAAATACAAAATAATTTCAGGTATGTAAAAAAACTACATTTCCCATTAGTTCTGTTGATTGAGCCAGTATGTGCTTTTGTACAAACCTAAACTCGTAGCCAATCAGAGAGCCTTTTGTTGGTGATTGTGAACAATGAGCATCGATTACTTCAGAGGCTGGGGGCAGAGATATTGCAAAGCTGTAGGGAAACTCTCGGTATGCGAGATGCTGAAACGTAGGCTGATGTATAATGTAGAACCATAGACTGTATAAAAAGATGGACGCAGCACTCTGGTCTGAAAAACGAAGCCCATGCGGAAGTACCGTAGAATGGCATTCTATTTAATGGCCGGCAGATGGCGAAGTCGGTGGTTGCAGAAAGAAGTTCAATGCTATAGAAGTCTATGAGAAAATGACCCTACTTTCCCACCTGATTTTTCATTTAAATAATGATTTTTCACATTATTTTATAGAAGCTATAGCAGGTTTCAAGTCTCCTTTGATACATCATGATGTTCATTTTTGTAAATTATGGTCCCATATAGACTAGAATAAAGGATAAAGCCAGAATATGCTTTTGGGGCGTGGCTATCCTCTGGTCCTCGTCCGATACGGTCAGATCCAGAGCCACGTTCCTCCCCGGATCTTCAATTCACGCTCTCGTCCAATAGAAATCACATCCGGTTTCAAAATGACATGGCGCAATTCAAATTGCCAAATCGAGGCTTCCTTTATGGTATGCTGAAACCAATGGGTGATGTCACGGTAGCTTTGTCCATCTTTTAATACAATGTGTAGAACCCATTTTTATTTCGTGCAGATTTTGAGCCGTATCATCGATTCTCCCTTGCATCACTCCCTTGAACCACAGATGCATCCCCCGAACACCGTGCCCAACACTGTTCAACTGGTTAAAGGTTTCCTATCCATTCAGAATTTGTAGCTGATCATTTAAAATGTGAACTGCAAATATTGTGTGCTTGTTTGGTGCTGTCCTGCAAATACTAAATAACAGCAAATCAGCAAACATTTTAGATCTTATCTGACAAGTTGCTGTAAAGTTACAACATTGTGCCGAAGTCTACTATTTGTCTAAGCTGCTTTTCCACCGAACGAAAAAATTTTTCGTGCGACAGATTAAATTCAAAGTCAATGCAGAGATGCCAATAATTTGCGTGCATTCGCGTCTTTGCATTGACTTTGAATACAATCTGTCGCCTGAAAAATTCATTTCGCGTTCGGCGGAAAAGCAGCTTAACGTAGGTAGGTAGTAAGGCTCCATTGTTTTCCGTGGCCATATGGAGCATTGCTTTTATGTAGCTAGCTTGCTTATGGAAGAGATTATGGATATCTTTCCAGATCGTAGACATAATCTACGTCGCTTGGCAGTACAGGAAGTTGCAGCTGATGATGATGATGATGAGTTGTAGATGCCCTTATTACAATGATGTTAGGACTGTCTGTCACAGTTGATGTGGTTTTATACATGTTTCAGTTATAAGTTACTGAAAATTACTGAATTTCAGTAAAATTCTGAAAAAAATTTTTTTTTGGGCTGGCATCCATGATAATGTGCTAAAGAGGTAATCTAATGGAAAATTTGTAATCTCAGGTAGATTGTAATAGTTTTTGTTTCCAATCATTATATTTCCAATCATGTTAAAATTAGACAATGGTGAAATTTGCAATGATTTCATGTTCCAAGTTACCTCAAATTACAATTTTGAAAACTGGAGAATGGACGAGGGTTCAAAAATGTTCAAATATGTTCAAGAGGGTTCAAAGATGTAAAAAAAATGTCAGACTTTTTCAAAATTTGTGTTTAGTTTAAAGAGGTAATCTCAGGGTAGATTTTTAATGTGAGGTAGATTGTAATGGAGTGTTTTCAGTCATTAGTAAAAAAATTTTTGGGAATGACTGGAAATATACACACACACACACACACACACACACACACACACACATATATATATATATAAAAATTTAAAGTAAATATTTTCTAGTTTCTTAGTACACAAGTTCAAGTTGTTTGTGTGATTTTGTTGGCTTTTGTGTCTGAAAAATTCCAAAATGCCGATGTATTATAAATTGTTCTTTTTGTGCTCAGAATGCACCATATAAAGCCTAGAAATAAAAATTTTCTGGGGGGCATTCCCCCAGATCCCCTGCTCCATGGCCCTTCGGGCCGTGATGTCAATACTTCCTTTTTATATCCTACCATGTAGAATTTCCTTATTTTTAAAAAAATCTCTGAGCATCCCTGACCACTTCATCTATACTGAGCCAGTGGTATTCAAATTAATAATTAAGAAAAATTGGTTTTCTGAAGCAAAAAATTGACATGATATTTAAACTTTTATTCTTCTATCGCTATCATTTATCTTCTATCGTTTCCCTCATGCAGAGGTACTTCTGGGCCAGGACACAAAAGCGCGACCACCGCAAATCCATAGTACCCCCGGACACTCCGTCCGGGGCTACAATAATGTCTTTTTGTGAGATAAAGTCACTATTTTTTTTAAAGCTACTGTCGCATAAAGGTGATTTCTTTCATCGATGCATATTAGTTTTGCTGCTTAATTTGGTTTGTTCTGTGCCTGCAAAAAGTCCGGTTGCTGCGCTGGCTATACGCTATACACGTACACGTTGTCTAGTTTAGAAAGAAAAATTATGTTTTTACCTGAGTCATGCTACCATTTCGAGGAAGGTTGGATAAGCCAAAGCTGAACTACAAAAAGATTGTATTTAACTAGCACTCTGCCCGTGCGGATCCACGGGTTCTATTTTATGTAACTTCGTGCAGCATTATGATGTCATCACATGCACCTCTATGATGTCATCACGTTGCTATGGTGTTGCTATGGTGTTTCCATAAACATCAAGGTGGCTGTCAAACGACCAATGTTTTTATAGTAACTAAAACTAAGTAACCATCAAGGGGAATACGCTGCGCTGACATTCCACGCTCAGTGGAACACGAAGTCGCCTGCAAGACTGAGCAAAGTAGCGTTGCTCACATTATGCAGCAGATTACGCGTTACTTTCTCTTGCGGCCTGGCATCTGTTTTTTGGGATTCAGGACTCTTGTGGATGAATTGGCTTGGGTTCAAAAGGGGAATCCCCAGGAGAGGACATACAGGGGGAATCCCCAGGAGAGGACAAAGGGGGAATCCCCCCTGCATGTTTATATTATAATAGTGTCGCTCACGTTATGCTGCAGGTACGTGCCCGGCGGAGTCTAGCACTGATTGGCCGGACACAGTCACCTGGAAGACGGAGCCAAACAGCATCGCTCCGCTATCCTGCAGATACGCGCCCGGTGGAATCTGGCACTGATACGCGCCCGGTGGAATCTAGCACTGACTGGCTGGACACAGTTGCCTGCAAGATGGAGCCAAATAGCCAAATCCCCTGGTATCCCCCGCTCCTGGGGATTCCCCGGGATTCCCCCTGTATGTTTATATTATAATTGCGTTGCTCAGGTTATGCTGCAGGTACGTGCCCGGCAGAGTCTAGCACTGATTGGCCGGACACAGTCGCCTGCAAGACGGAGCCAAACAGCGTCGCTCCCACTATGCTGCAGATATGCGCCCGGTGGAATCTAGCACTGATATGTGGACTGTCATAACGGAGTATAGCACTGATTGGCCGGACACAGTCGCCTGCAAGACGGAGCCAAATAGCGGCGCTCACGCTATGCTGCAGATACGCACCCGGTGTAATCTAGCACTGAGTGGCCGGACACACACGCACACACAGAGGCCACTCAGCTATTATAATATAGATGAACACGATCAAGTGGACTGTCATAACAGTGATTGACTGACATAGAAATATGGAGTGACGAGGTCAATGCCAGTTAGAACACAATCGTAACCCTCAAATATCTCCACCCAATACCTCAAAAGCAGCCTGAATCGTCCGCCTGTATTTCTCATGCACTCAAGCTCAATTTCAGGTCTTAATTGCTTCTTTATAGTTGTTGTATCTCTTCCCATGGTTCTTTCTTCAACTTCTGGTCCCTCCTCTTCCATGATGGCCAGAACGAAACAAAACCTCAAATCTAATAACGTTACATAGTTACAGGACAAATAGAAAGATCTGATGACAGGCAGCTGCAAATATTGAAATATGCATGAACAATATGTATTCCCTCATTGAGTTAAGAGAGAGAATACATTCTGAAAAATCTTCCTCTACATTCTAAAAATCTTTTCTTGTTTTGTCGCGCTCTTATCAAGTCTACTCATTGAAAAAATCTCAAAATAAATTAAGGTATCAGTCCTTCCCCAGGGTTTCCGATTTAATTGATCGTGGTCCGGCCAGAAAATCGCTTAGTATATGTCCATGGTAATTCTCATTGTTAACAAAATGTACTTGAGTTGCCTCATATAGAAAAAAATATGAGCTTAAAATTAAAAAAAATATTTCTGTTCACTTTGCAAAACGATAAATGTTTCTCCATTATAATTTATTAATCTAAAGTAAAACTGTAAACCTCCGTGCACATAGACTTCAGTTTTAAGCTTTAACAAAAATATAAAGCTTAGAGAGAGACATAGTATTTCTATTGACATGTAACAGACAGCAGATAATTTATTAATCTAAAGCAAAACCCATAGTATTTCTATTGACGTGAAGCCCTCTTCCAAAACGGGCCTCCTTCTTAGCATCATGGAAGTATTCACGCTCGATAAAGTACTGTCGTTTTGTGCGAGTTTCCATTTTCTCATATGGATAATGAGACGGAATGACGTTACATTGCATTCTTTGCGTTCTAACTTTCCATTGATGTCGAAATTGCCATTTTTAGTTTTTCCTTTGAATCCCTATTTTAATTGGTGCTGTACTCCACACTGAATTTGATGTTAGGAGACATATTGTTTAGATATAATACATATTCATGAAGAGTATCCAATGGGCCCTGCCACAATAGAAAGCAATCATCAATGTCATTTTTGTACAACAGGATATGCACAGAGAAAGGGTTGTCATCTAGCAAAAATTTGTGTTCTAGCCCTTCTGTGGCGTTAGGGTCCGAACGGACGCGTTTTAAGAATGTAAAATGCAATTAATGCCATCTAGTTTTTTTTATCAGAACAAAGCTTAGAGTATGTGCTCATGGTGGCTATTTAAACACAAAAACACTAATGTTTACCATTTTAGCCAATTCTGAATTTCTTCAAGAAAAAAAGTTACATCGGTGGTGTTAGGGTCCACATGGACCCAGTATAGAAAAATGGCTATAGACATCAGTTTGCTTCATAGAAATGCTATGGCTAGCTCTGTGGATCACATGTGGCTCAGTCAAGGTTTCATATTTGATTAGACATTTCACTCACACACAGACACACACACGCACGCCCACACGCGCGCGCACACACACACACACACACACACACACACACAGGGACATAGGCCTACAGTTCAGCACAGTGCACACTGTAATACAACATTCCCACACAAACCCAGACATACATAGATACATTGTATCATCTTCACTTTGATCCTTCGAACCTCCCATTCCCAGGGCGCAGTTCTAGGCTAGATCCCTTTCCACAGAGATCTTCGCCCGGGCTCCCCCAGGTTGAGAAATCTGCCTTCTGCTTCCCGATCACAGAAGCACCACTCGCCTACTAACGCATTCGCTTTTGGCTTATGGTGGCCTAACTGTATATTGAGCTGAGCGTGGCGGGCAACTTTATGGTCTTACTGCCATCTGCGACTCGACCGGCTGGTGACCCAGTCGATAGCGATCCCCGAATCCCGTAATGGTTACCAGTCACCCAGGTGGGAACCGACGGTCTGATGCCTACTCAACTTCGCTATGGGAATAGAAACTTTGACCATTTTCACCAACCTCGCCTATTCACAGAGGTCGTACTTCGCGTCCCTCTGGTTAGGTGTGGGCTGTCACCCACGTACCATGTGATGCCCACACACTTACATGCGACAAACACACCGACTAGATGGTACCATGGCAGTATGTCAATTCATACTTCACTAGACACGGAGGCCTTCAGTCCTCTCCCCTGCACTATACAGCATCTTTAATGTGCCCTCGGAACTTTGCAGTCCCGCCGCCGCCTGTTCCCCACCAGGGCCTAATCCCCTCCCTAATGGGGAACAGCAAGAGTGAATATAATCCTATTTTCGAATGAAAAAATAGGTATATTGTGTCTTGGGGCCATATGGGGGCCATATAAAATTATGTTTGATCACTTTGATCCTTCAAACCTCCCATTCCCAGGGCGCAGTTCTATGCTAGATCCCTTTCCATAGCAGGGCTCGAAATTGCGACCGTTTTGGTCGCATATGCGACCAAAATTCACACTGTGTGACCTTTGAATTAAAATAGTCGCACCTGTGCGACCGCTTTTTCCCCCAATTAAACGCCACTTTTCGGGTACATTTGGTAGTCGGAAGGCATGCCAACCGCTGCTGCAGCTTAAATAGTGATGGGCGCATGTCTTGGACCAGTCAGTGCATGAATCTACTGGACATACCGCAGCAGGCGCACCGCATAAGAATGGAGCGCACCCAGTGTGTTCCCTTGAGCTGACAGTGACCATTCTGACTAATCAAAGGGGAGCTTGACGTCCTAAACCTCAGTACTGATTCTAGAATGGTTAATATTAGCCGTCAATCACTCCATTTCGCGGTACTGAGAGTTACTATTGTAACTATACACAAGATTTAGACGGAAAATGAAACGAAGAGCTATGGAAGGCTTCTTTTTTTTGGGTACCGTAAACGTTCAAAAAAGTCGAGTCGGTAACAAAAGTTACTGAAACTGAGAATCATGACGGTGATTCGGATGAACCGGCGGCAAAATCAGTTTATTATTTTCGCAAAGAGTTGCTTCGAAATTGTGAGTGGCTGAGGTTGTAAGAAGGTGAAGTGCACCGTGTTAATTGTAAAGATAATGGCCCAGATCTCACAGGTAACAGCTTGTTATCTACTGAGTCCAAACACTTTAAAGTGAAAGTCCTTCCAAACATGGAGAAAGCACGAAACACAAAAAATACTGTGACAAATGTGCGTCAACGAATAGATCCAGTGTTCTGTTAATTGCAACCTATCAAAATATGCTGCCTCGCGGCTCTGTGCTTACGCAGACCTAAAATCTTCGTCTTGTTTTCTTCACTCATATCTGCAGTAGCCTATCTGCAAAAATCATAAACACACATTTTTTTCAGTGCGTTTTTAGACCAGTAAACGTTTATATATTTGCATGTACACGCAATGTTTTCCTGAAAATGCAGAAATTAGATGACAATGGCGTGTGGCATACTATATCTTAAAACAAACATATCCAACTCATTATGACATCTGCTTGTGTTATAATAAGCTAAACAGCAAAGTTATCTCTGTGGACTGATTCATATTGCAATATTGAGGCGAAAACAAGGACTTTACGTCCGATCTGCATTTAACCCTAACATAGTTGAAGATTTGATTCGGATCAGTGTGGAGGGTCCTCCTCTGGACATATTTGATGCCTCACAGGCAATGAAGAGATGGATGGAAGGACAGAGAGCAAGGAGACCCAATTTTAAATCCTGGCCTCCGGATATGGCATAAAGCCAATGTAGTGGAAACCTTTGTTAATCAATGAACTCAAGACTCTCATATTGTTTAATAACTGCCATTTGTTGGAGACAGTTGTATTGTTTATGTGGAGTGTTATATTGTAGTTTTTTAAACATTTAAAAATACATATTGGTGCCTCTTAGATTTCGGTGTGTGCGCTCCTAAATTTTGGCTCGCTCTCCTAACTTTTTTAACTTGGGAGCGCAGCGCTACCAAGCAAAAAAGTTCATTTCGAGCCCTGCACAGAGATCTTCGCCCGGGCTCCCCCAGGTTGAGAAATCTGCCTTCTGCTTCCTGGTGTCTTCTTTTCAAAGCCCACTGATCACAGAAGCTCCACTCACCTACTGACGCATTGGCTTTTGGTCCCGCCACCGCCTGTTCCCCACCAGGTTCGGGGGGCCTAATCCCCTCCCCAATGGGGACTGTGGTTATGATGAGCTAATCAGTTAGTAATGAAGTACAAAACAAAACTGGATGATAATCCTTATTTTTTGGGGTGGTGGGTACTGAGTTACACGCCGGGTCCATTTGGACCCAGAGTTTTTGTTAACACCAAAGTAAGATAAATAAATACGCAGCGCACAAGGGCTAGATAATCCATAAACAGATTGGCGAAGTCAGGGCCAAAGCTGGACCCCCATGGCAACATCATGACATTGCAGATAAAACTGGTCCCCAAAAAGTAAAGTTTTTTTTTTTAAGGACAAGCTCAGCCATAGACATAAAAAATTCAGTAGGTGGGTCAAGGGAAGGTCTGTAGGGAAGGTCTTTTATTTAGCAGTGTGTGGGCTACCTTTTCAATCTCCAGCCAGCTGGCACGATGGCTCAGCGTCCCATTTCACCAGCTCTGCACCCGTCTCACGGTGGCATCCATAGACAGAAAACCCCTGGGCAACCGCAGCATGACTCACCAGATAGCACCAATTTCCCTCATGATCCAACAGTGCCATCTGGAGGCAATCCCACTGCTCATTCTACAGTATTCCAGTCACCCAATCATCCTCGGTCTGCCTTGGCTCCTTACACACAACCCCACCATAGCATGGTACACCTGAGGACTCCACTTCCTTACGGGCACCAGCTTGCCGACAACACAGTGGCCCCCTCATATTAGCCTCGGCCACCATCGAGAGCCCCGACTAAGTGGATCAGCCTGAAATTCCCTGGGAGTACCATGACCTGCTGAAGCCAACTACGACGTGGGAAACCAGGAGTTACTAGCGGTCAAGTTGGCACTGGAAGAATGGACGCCTTGGTTAGAGGGGGCCTGGCATCCGTTCCTGGTGTTAACAGACCTCCGCAACTTGGAGTACTTGAGGGAGGCACAACGACTGAATTCACGACACGCCAGGTGGGCCCGTTTTTTTCTTTTACCCGTTTCAACTTTTCAATAACCTATCGCCGAGGCTTAAAGAACGTGAAAGCTGACGCCCTCTCCCGAAGATACGAAGCAGAAAAGGATCCGGACGCCAAAGAAACCATTCTGCCGCCCTCCTGCGTTCTTGCTCCGATCTCGATCCGACCTTCACGCAGTCAATCCGAGCCTCCCTTCTTGTTGCTGACAAAGGTTTTAAAGTGAGCTGCTTTACATGTTCCCTTAGGACTGCCCAGCGTTGCACAGAAGAACTGAATAAGTTGTAGAGTTTTTGCAACTTGCCAAAGAAGGAGATGGACAGCACTTAGGACTTGGCAGCATCTGCCACAACCAGATTAAGCGTATGACTGCTGCATGGAATGCAATGCTTTGTTATTCAATTGCAAAATTGAGGATGCTAGTGCTAAAAGGGGGTCAAGTGCCATTTTGATGAAATTTGAGCTAGTGCCATTTTTTAACACTAGATGTCTCTCTGCATCTTTCCTGTAAGTCTCATTGAGCTAGCAGCATGACCATGTCATAAGATTGACCACGGCAGTCAGAAATGCTCAGGCTGTGTTTCTCCAGGTGGTCAAGCAGGACTTCAGTCAGGCCCTTACCAAATGTGTCCTCAACATCTATAAATCCAAAAAAAGGTTCCGCAATAGACACAGATGGTTCGCAATTGACAATTCTTAAAACAATGGAAAGCTGTTCCTTATGGTTGATATCAGGAGTGCAATCCATAATAACGCAGTAATACTTTGCTCTGTGTACTCTTCTCACAATCTCTTCAAGTACCTTGTTTCCAATTAGTGCAATTATTTCATTTTGAATGGTTCCACTCAAGTAATGCACTTTTTGCCTCTTGGTTTTGTATCCTTCTTATGTGTTCACTTTCAGAACTGAATCGAACTGTGCCATCAGTTCAACTTGTGCCAGAAAATTCCCATTGTGAGGGTCATACAACTCACTTGTGGTCCCTCTTAAAGCCTGGTTGCATTCAGCTAAATGACAAACTATGGTAATCACTCTCCTTATGACACCTTTCCAATGCTCAATCTCGATCTGCATCAAGTCCTGCAGTCTTTGACCTATAGTTGTCTTGGTTTGCAGTCTCCTCTGCAGCTCATGCCAGATTGTCATATTGTCACGATGCCCCTTTGAATATTTGTGTTCTTTTTAAGTGATGAGCTAGGTTCCTCCATGTCACGGAAGCCACAGTTGCTTAAGGCATTGTCACACTTCCCAAAAAACAGTGCAAGGGAAACAGAACACCGAGTCTGTGCTCATGGAATATACCAGCCACGATCGAAGAATTTTCTCACCATTTTTCATGTCATGTCATGTTCTTCTGTAATTCTCTTTGGTGAATCTTCGAGGTGGATTTTCATAATTTTGGGGGAATTCAATATCTGTGATTTGCACTGGTCCTTTTCTTACAATTTGACAGTGCACACTATCAGTTAGGACTCTTGGCCACTGCGCAAGGTCATCAGCTATAATTATAGAGCTTGTGGTACCTTGTGCTGTAGAGGTAACATCAGTGCTGGGAGGTGGTGCAGACTCAATTTGTGTTGATGTTGGGGCCATGGTACCACTGGATGTAGTCTCTCCCATGTCGTCTTCTTCCTCGTTGTCTTTCTCATGAAAGAGAGATGCCGTTGATGGTACAGCTGGAAAAAGAAGAACTTTTTATTATCCCCCCAGCATAAAATGTGGGGGGATATAGGCATCGTCCGTCCGCCCGTCCATCCGTCCGTAATCATTTTGTTTCCGGAGCAGAACTCGGAAACTATGCAAGATATCAGCACCAAACTTGGTACATGTATTCTATGTATAGTCTAGATGTGCCATTTGCTACTTTGGAAACTTCAGCATTACTATTTTTGCCATTTCCATGGAAACGAATTTGGACTTAGTGCACATCAGGCCTAGTTCGTTTCCGGAGCAGAACTCAAAAATCGTTCAATATATCTTACTGAAACTTTGCATGTGTATTACCCACATACTGAAGTGGTGCCTTTTGATATTTTCAGATTTCTGAAAATCTTTTTTTTTTGTTTCCATGGAAACCAGTTTCATTGGACTCTGTACAGAGATAGGTTCGTTTCGGAGCACAACTCAAAAACCGTTCATCATATCTTTCCTAAACTTTGCATGCGTATTACCCACATACTGAAGTGTTGCCTTTTGATATTTTCAGATTTCAGAAAATCTTATTTTTTTCATTTCCATGGAAACCAGTTGGATTTGGACTCCGTACAGAGAGAGGTTCGTTTTCGGAGCACAACTCAAAAACCGTTCATTATATCTTTCTGAAATTTTGCATGTGTATTACCCACATACTGAAGTGGTGCCTTTTGATATATTCAGATTTCTAAAAAAATAATATTTTTTTCGATTCCATGGAAACGAGTTGGATTTGGAGTCTGTACAGAGATAGGTTCATTTCCGGAGCAGAACTCAAAAACCGTTGAAATAGCTTACTGAAACTTTGCATGTGTATTACCCACACACTGAAGTGGTGCCTTTAGATATTTTCAGATTTCTGAAAATCGTATTTTTTTCGTTTCCATGGAAACCAGTTGCATTTGGACTCTGTACAGAGATAGGATCGTTTCCAGAGCACAACTCAAAAACCGTTCATTATATCTTTCTGAAACTTTGCATGTGTATTACCCACATACTGAAGTGGTGCCTTTTGATATTTTCAGATTTCTTTTTATCCCCCCAACAGCATTAATGCAGGGGGGATATTTTCATCAGTGTGTCCGTCCGTCCGTCCAGGCGGCTGTCTGTAATCATACCTTGTCCGGGCCATATCTGATCTTCACAAAACTTCACAGATATGTTGAGCATGATCTCTAGATGTGCCTTTGGGGGCTGGGGGGATATGCCATTGCCAGATGGCTCTTGTTTATATAACACACTTTTTATAACATTGCATACCACTGGATGCGATCTCTCCCATGTCTTCTTCCTCCTCATGAATGTGAGATGAAATTCATGGTGCAGCTGGGAAAATAATTAAGTCTACGTATATCACATTTTTCATGTGCAGAGTGCATCACATAGACATTAGGATGGCCCCATATTCAAAAATCTGAAATGTCCAGTGAAATTTCCAGCGAAAAATATGTGGAACCATTTTATAACAATGTTAGTATATTGGAAGAGGTCACTATTAACAGCTCAGTGAAAGAAATTCACTCTACCTTCATCAATGGAGGCATCCTTAGGAAGAGGGCTTAGAAATTTAAGCAAAGCGCCTTGAGGGAGAAAGAAGAGATATGGTGAAAGTTAGCATTACCATATTTGTTTCTGATTTAGATATTTAGAAGGAATCCAGCTGCTTTCACAACTGCCAATGCTTAAAAACACCCCATGCTAATGTTTACGTTTCGTACACGGACTTACTACTTGTAGCTTAACATAGCAGATTTAAGCATTCTGCTGTTTGAGAATTAGAGAGACGCACCTGATGCTTTAAAGACAGTGAACAGCTGGCGTGTATGGATACTACTAGACATGAATGTTCCAGTCTGGTTATATGATGCGCGGAATTATCATAGGTTATTCCTACCCCGCATTTGGTAGATAGATTATCACAGTAGAATAGCTAACATGGCAGAGAAGCTATGCCACCTTCGTCAAAACCGGAGTTAAGAACGTTAGGCTATCAGGGACGTGCGGTCGGGGGTAGGCAGTGACTTCTCCTTTTTGCAGCTTGATTTTTTCAACCTGTTTCCACGTACTATGCCTGATTGTCAATCAATCAATTTGACCTCTTTTTCTGGTCAATTAAGCCTGTAATGATTAAGAGGTGATAGTGACAAAGATATTAATTTACCTTTATGCTCTGATTCGAGACTGCGAGGAAGTAAACCTTAATAATTAATTAGGAAAAAATCTCAACTCTCTCGGTAATTCTGTATATTGATCTTTTGTTTATCGGATTATGAAAGAAGACTGAAAATAAACTCCCTATTTTCTAAAAATGGCTTTAAAAGTACGTGTTTAAGGGAAATACTATCGTAAACATATTGACCACACATTGAACGCCGCATAAGAAAGGTTTTAATATTTTTTAGTGGCATTGCGTTAGCTTCCTCTAAGCAAATATGACCAAACTTGCGGTCTCGTGAGCATTTTAAGTTCGACGCACTGAGCAATAATGGAACTGGATGGAACTGGCATGCCATTCTGCTGTTTAGTCTTGTAAATTAGTTAATCAATCCTCAGATTGCTAATCAAGCAAAGTAATAGAGTTATTGTTTAACGGTGAGGATTCTGCCTACCCTAACTGACCTCTGACGGCACGTCACTGTCGGCTATTGCAATGTCATTAAATATGATAAACAGTGAATCTGGAACTGTCATGGTTTTGCCCCCGCCGGCAGAGGACAAGAAGCCGGCGGGCACTGGGACCATGTACCCAAAACCAGGTGAAGGGACCCACACGCACAGGCTGAGTAAAAATATAAAAATCTTTACTTGAATATAAAAACAAACAGGAGAGGAGCAGCGGCAAAAACATAAGCAGGGCTCCGGACACAGAATGCAGCTGCACTGCTTAAATACTCTACACTAAACCTCCACCTCAACGAGCAACAGATGTGGCTCGTTGAAGTGGAGGTGCAGACAGGAGGGGGGAGGGACTGCAGGGCAGGACCATCACAGGAACAGATCTGCGTTTTCCTTGTCCTGATAATATAACATATTACTGCGTGTGGCCATATTATCAGCCCATTCGAAAAAAGTTGCACTAACTTTTCTAGTTCGTTAGTAGCATTGGCTGCGAGGCAGGTAGCTAACATAAACATTACCCATATATTTTGTTGCTAGCCTACCTGCTGCTTAATCACACCATTTGTACAAGACACGTAGGCCTAATTTATCCAATGTAAATTATCACTTACCGCTGTCTTGTTTTTTCTTTTCTTCCTCTTCCTTTCTCTTCTTTCTTTTCTGGCTTCCTGATGGATAACTCCCGTTCATGTTTGCCGAAGTTTCATATTTTGCCGGCTGAACGAATCACAAACCTGGCTGGCTGGCAACTGTCAGCAACTAGTGGGAGGGGCCCCCTTGAGGGGGATTCCAATAACAGTATCTTTGTACTTTCCTGCATTGATTGTCACAGAATTTAAAGGGGCGCTCACACAGTTTGTCGTTGTATTCAATTCATAACCAGTCGTTGTCTGGGGGCCCCAGGCCAGCTCGAGGCCCAAGGCAATTGATTGGTTTGCTTGCCTTGTTGCAACGGCCCTGCTTCTGATCATTGATCGATTTTCAAAATTCTGCAAATTTGTGCCTTACTCATCATTACCATCTGCAGTCCAAGTTGCCAACACTATGTTCGAGCAGGTATTCCGTAACTTTGGCCTTCCGGAGGACATCGTATTGGACCGCGGGCCACAGTTCACCTACTGTGTCTGGAGAGCATTCTTAAAAGAAGTTGGGGGTTACAGTGAGCCTCTCCACAGGGATACCACCCTCAAAGCAACGGGCAGGAGGAGCGGGCCATCCAGGATTTGGGGAGGTTCCTCCGGGCCTACTGCCACCAGCGCCAGAGGAATTAGTCACATTACCTGCCCCGGGCTGAATATGCCCATAATTCACTCAAGAGCGCATCCACTGGACTCAGCCCCTTCCAGTGCATGTTCGGATGGCAACCTCCCCTATGTCCGTGGGACCAGAGCCAGACAGCAGTCCCGGCCATGGACATCTGATTCTCAGAGGTGGAGAAGGTCTGGGAAAGCACCAACATCCAGATCAGGAAGGCTCTCTACCATCAGAGGATCCAGGTGGACAGAAGATGCTGGGATTCGCCCCAGTACCAGCTGGGGGATAAGGTCTGGCTCTCACCAGGGACTTGCACCTCTGCCTGCTCTGCAAGAAACTCTTCCCATAGTTCATCGACCCTTCCCGTGTCCTCCGGAGGGTCAATGAGTCAGCATACACCATTCAACTGCCATTGAACTACCACAGACATAACACATTTCTTGTCTCCCTCCTCAGGCCGGTGCGTGCTGGACCCCTGGCAGACGCCAACCCCCCCGAAGACCCTCCCCCTGTCCTGGCGGTGGACGGAGGCCCAGCCTACCAGGTATATAGCCTGCTCCAGTCCAGATGACGAGCAGGTAAACTATTGTATCTGGTAGACTGGGAAGGCTATGGTCTGGAAGAGAGGAGCTGAGTCAACTGTGATGACATCTTGCACCCCCAGCTCCTAAACAGGTTCCCACTCCCGAGCCCACAACCTTAGATAAACACTTTCCACACCTTATGAGGAACAAGTATAACTCAATAACACGGTAATATCTGAAATATACCTTATTTTAATAGAACAGACATTCCACTATCAGGAAAAATCAGCCAATATTCTACCCTATTGAACAGAATGAACGTACTGGGGGTCTACCGAAGTCCTTAAGCTGCTGGCATAATAAACTAGCCAAAACCTCAGCATTCAGTTTTGTTAAATACGGTATAAATTCCAAAACAAAAAGCCACATTGAGCAAAATGCTACCACAGTAGCAATATTACCTTTCTTCATTGAATCCCTCCTCCAGAGACAGATGTATCCGGTAGAAGGCACCCTCCAGTCCTGTTTTATTCGGAATGATTCCCATTGACCATGTCTGTACCTCATTTAAATCCCGTTAATGTAACTGAACACTTCAGGCTGGTTTTGGGAGTCTTTTTTCCTTTAAATCGCATCATTTTCAGCTGTCCAACTGTGCTCAACCTTAAAGGTAACCAATTCGTTCTTTAGCCTCAACTTTTTTTCGCATAATTTGCCAGGCTGTTCCAATAAAAAGATTTGTGTTTAAGTTTTAATGTCGTCCTCGACCCCTAACAAGGATAAAGTCCGAAGGAAAGCAATCACTTGACCGTTAAGATCAGCGATTGTGGCTGCTGGACCGCGGCCATTTTGACGTGTCTACTACTGTGATGGTTCTGCCCTGCAGTACCTCCCCCTCCTGCTGTCTTCGCCTCCACTTCAACGAGCCACACCTGTTGCGCGTTGAAGTGGAGGTGAAGTTTAGAGTATTACAGAGCTGCACTTGGCAGTGCAGCTGCATTCTGGCATTTTAGCTCCGTGTGTGTTGCTGCTGCACCCCTGTCTCTTTGTCATTTTTTAAAGTATATTTATTAAATATCTTTCTATTTTTTGTACCAGCGTGTGCGAGCGGGTCTCTTTATCAGCCTTTGGGTACATGGTCCCAGTGCCCGCCGGATTGCATGTTGCATCCGGCGGGACTAAACCGTGACAACTACTTAATATGCATGAATGATTTGCATGAAAAGTCACGTCAGATCAGTCATCAGATTCGACTGCTAGTAAACAAATTACGTTTATGCATTAGAAATTCATTACTATAAATATGATTAGTTAACGGGCCGATTTCAAGTACATTAACGATCTGAAAGAGCTAGGAAACAGGGAAATTGGGCATTTTGCACCAGGCAAAAGTTTGGCCACATCTTCATCGGAAATGTCTCCAAACCTGGCTTATAAAGTTTGCCAGCGATCACTTTGGCGTTTTATATTTATCCTGGTCTTTAATCAGTCTTCTTCCTGGCCTTTTCTAGCACTTTTACGGGCCGAATCAGTCAGATATTTCTTTGGCCGCGGAATTTTGCTGTTAGCCAACTTGTCTTTAATTCTGCTTCTACCGCACACATCCACTTTCGCGTGACATTATTTTTGCATACTCGTGAACACTAATGAGGTATTTCAAATGGCACGGGGATTTTTTGCAGGTCACAAAAACTCTTTTTACATTCAATATTCCGGGGATTGCAAGCGTTCTCGGAGAAAACATTTATTTATTCCCGTTTGTTTTCGTCATAAGTATTGAATTATATTAACGAAAAAGAACACATTGGTTACCTTTAAGAGAATACAACCTACCTTGCTCTTACGCAAAGCTTATATACTCTTCTGATTGTCCAATCAGTGTCTTTCAGTTTCTGTGGAAGTTTATGCACTCTGGCATTGGATAAGAAACAAGTCAATCAAGACATCAATACCGGGGACGCTTCACGTGGGCTGAACTATAACTTTGCAGTTACGCAGATGAGCCAAAGTAAATAATTGAGTGATTGGCGATCAACATGAGTACTTAGCAGGATATAAAGGAGCACTGAATTTGTCAATGGAGGAAGCTACGCGTAAATACACAGTAGGGAACTATGCATTTTTGATATTTGATGACTATAATTGATGGTAGAATGACATAGTATCAATACCATGTCGAATTTTTGCTTCTGAAAACTGATTTTTCTTAAGTACTCATTGGGATACCATCAGCTCACTGTAGCTGAAGTGGTTGCTACAGAGAACAACGATTTTTCCTGTCGCAAGGGATCATTTTTTTGAAGTGTCAGAGGGATAATATGGGCAAGTATACTGAGCAGTTTGCACATCATGCTGAGCTGAGGGGTTTAATTCATGCAACTCCTGAAAAACAGGGGTGGGACTGAACTCATCCATATTCTAAACCGTGTTCGCGCTCGGCTTGCTTGTGAATATTCAATAACTGATCCAAGGGTGCCATCTAGTGATAGAATATTGTAACTGCGGGCATAAATTTGCAGCTCCATGTCTGTTGGCGGAAACATCTGCACAAAGGGGTTAAGTCCAGGATCGCACCCTGCTCATCAGTCAACTTGAATCATCTGTTTCTTATTGCCGCTGAGTGGTGCCAGCATGTATAAATGTCATAGCCTTACACTTTCTCTTTGCAAAGTCACATAAGCCACATGCCTGTGCTGTTCTGGAGCTTTTGTCTTTTGCACTTGAGTCCAGTCCACATTGTTCTGGCCTCCATGCCAACCCTTACATTAGGGAATTGCAAGTTTGCTACCGGCCTCTCCTGAAACATGCACAATGATCTCTGATCAGTGAAATACATTATGTTGTGATATCAAAATGTGACTGAGTTGGAGAGTGCCTTGTGTGACTGGATTTTAATGGGAATGGATCCGTTCACATCTCTGATCAGGTGTTAACATCATATGCTACAATAAGGTATAGATAAGACAGCTGTACTGCAGGTTACAAGTAGTTTACAGAAATTTCACTGGGAGACAGAAGTGTTCTATATTAATTTAACTCATTCCCTATGGCAAGCCGCTGCCAACGGCGCGGCGAATTCTACCATTCCCTACAGTAAGCCGGTGCCAGCGGCGGGGATGACCATTCGCAGTCCGAGGAAAACACGAAATCAGTAGACAATCTCGGTGATGGGCCACCCGTACTTCAATACTTTAAATTGTGCAATTTTCAGGAAAAGTATTCCATTCAAACCTGACAATTTTATATAAAAGTATTCCGTAGGGAATGAGTTCAGATTGTTCAGGGTAAAATTGATGCCTTTTGGAATTCATTTGTTTTGCTTTCAGAGTGGAGTTGTATTTCTCTTAGGAAAGAATAAGAAAGGCTTTTTAGCATTTAAAATCTGCAGAAGCCAGATAGGGTTAAATCAACAAAGGCACAAAGCAAGGAAAGTGACAGGTGTTAGGAATGAAGGCATACAAGTTACCTACAAATGGACTGCCCTTTCTTGGCAGGCTGCTACATGCTTGCTACGACCTTTGTGGCCTTTTTCAGGACAACCACTCACTTGACGCGACTGCTGTGCCCTTTTGCTTACCCAAGCACCATGTCCTCGGGAAATCCTAGAATTAACACTGATATACTTGCCCATAGTATCTATCCAGCAGTTTAAAAAATGATCTCTAGTGACAGAAAAGAACGTTGTCCTCTGTAGCAACTACTTCAGCTATAGTGAGCCAATGGTATCCCAATTAAGTATTTTAAAAAAATCTTTTTTTTTCTGAAGCAAAAATTTGCCATGGTATTGATACTATGTCATTTTACTATCAATTATAGAAATCAGATATTAAAAACGCGGAAGTTGGGCGCAGCGGTGGCTCATCGGTCTAAGCGCGCGTACCAATAAAGGCTGTGGCCTTCCCGCAGCGACCTGGGTTCGATTCCGGCTCAGGTCATTTGCTGCATGTCCTCTCCCATTCTTCTCCCCAACCTTCCTGTCTCTCTACACTGTGTAACTGTCAAATAAATGAAAAATTCCCAAAAAATTAAAAAAAAAAAAAAACGGAAGTTCCTACCATGGATTTACGCGTAGATTCGTCTGTCGAAGAATTCAGCTGTCTTTTAGAGCCTCATACAAGCTCTAATGGAAATACAATCACTTCAATGGTTATTCAGTGGTATCTGCGGAACAGCAAAGCTATAGTACACGCCCATGTGAAACTCTCCAGGAAGTTACTTATTGATTGACCGCGTTTTTATGCAATTCCAGACAGTGAAAGCTTTCCCCAGTAAAGACATTGATTGGACTCTCAGAAACAAATTTGAACACTTGCGTAATAGACGTTAGGTTGTATTCTCTGAACTTTGCGCAGCTGTTAATGACGTGATTGCATGAAAAAAAAAGACTTCCAGAACCGACCCTGAAGTGTTGAGCTTCTATTTCCAGGATGGAAATGTGATTCTGAGATGGAAAATAGCAGTTATTCTGAATGGAATAGACTGGAGGGTTGACAGCATTTGGAGGAGAAATTAAATGATGGAGAGTTGAAGTGTGAGTAGAACTGTCTTTGTACGGTGTCGCTCTATCTTACTTCTATCCAGCTAGCTAACTAGCCAGCTATTTCTTATTTTCGGTTTACCAACGTGATCAAAGAGCTAGCTTGTCACATTGGGTAATAAGAGTAGTCGATACTGCAATGAGCTGGCATTTTGCTTACTGTGGCAATCTGTTTTAGAATTTATACAGAATTCAACAAAATAGAATGCCTTGGACTTTCGCTCATTTAAAGTGCAAATAACCATTACTGTGTTGAGTTATACTTGCTCTTTATAGGGTGTGAAAAACATTGTTACAAGCTTGTGTTTCGCTTGGATGATCGGCATTGTAAACAGCAAGCTTTCCGTCTGAGTGAACGTTCTGACCGTAAAGCAAGTAGTTCCTTTAATGAGTGTGTGGGGTTGCTGATGCAGCTTTGTAGAAAAATGGGCGAAACTCTGAACATTATCATGGAGAAAAGGTATGTTCTTGGTTTGGAGAGGTTACTGGTCACTGTTGATGTCCAGCTGCACCTATATTGATAAACTCATGCTAAATTCAACCAGAAAATCATTCATTCGTATTGAAGTTCATGAGTCAAAAGTTGATTTGTGTTAAAAATATGACTATTTTATGATTTGACAGTGGGGTATTTTGAGGGCTTTGAGTGTTTGGGAAGCCACCTAGAGAGCTGTCTTATTTGCGTTCCCCTTTCGAAAGCCAAATAAGATTGAATGCTCAGATGAAGAATACTTGTGGTCTAGGAGTTTTTGATCCCGGAAATATATTATATTGACCCCCAGACATTTTTCAATTCTCAGAATTTTTTTTTTTAATAATTTAAATGCAGAATTTTCATGAAGATTTTTTTTGTTTGCAGCCCCTTTTCTCTACCAAAATCATGAAAATAAACTGAAAAATGATGGAATACTAAATGCTGCAAGTGTATTGTCTCAGTCGAGCAGCATTCCCGCTCTCTATGAAGCTTAAATCTTGAATTATGAAGCATTAAATAGGGTAACACATAAATAGCCATATTTGGCTTCTGCACAAAGGGGTTAATTACCAACTAAGTGTTCATTTGTTCAGTTGCGAGGATCAATCCATATCCATTTCTCCTCAGCTTGCTTTGTAGTTCATTGCTATAATTATCTAGCATTTTCAAATCCAAATTTATGATGACAAAAAATGTCATGTCTTACAAAGCTTCTGAATTGCTGCAGCTCACAAAATGGTATATATTTATTAGAGATGCACCTAATTTTTTGGCCACGAAAATTTTTAGGCGAAAAATGGCAAAAAATGCATTTTCGGTTTTTGGCGAAAGACTTTTAACACCCGAAACAATACGGCTGATACAGGATGTTTTGATGATGCAAGCAAAAACCGCTGCCAGCACGCCCCTGTCTGGACTTTTATTCCGTCGACTTTGTTAAATATTTATGTGTTTAGATCAGGGGACGCGCACTACCGTCACCACGTTATGGCACTTAAGTCCGCGAGTTCTTAATTCTAATTTCTGTTTGACATTGTGCTGGTGCATAGGATAGCAGCTGGTGTTGTGTCGATTCGGCTGCACATTAAATAACGTACCACCTAAAACGCAAAGCAATGATATCCGTAAAAGGCATCGTGTAATCATAGAAAAAAGGCAATATATTCTCAAGGCATTTGACATTGTCCTGGTGCATAGGATAGCAGCTGGTGTTGTGTCCGATTCGGTTGCACATTAAATAACGTACCACCTAAAAACGCAAAGCAATGATATCCATAAAAGGCATCATAGTGTAATCATAGAAAAAGGCAATATATTCTCAAGGCATTTGTGTACCATCAGTATTCCATAATGTAACTACAACCCCTGGAAAAAATATGGAATCACCACACACCGAGGATGTTAATTGACCTTTTTTCCTTCATAACAAAGAAGCAAATAACACATGACAAAACAATTATTATTTATTAGCTTGACATTCAGGCTTCATAAACATTTCACTTTGAAATTGAAGGCAAAACACATAGCAAATGCGCAAATCGCAGGAGATGGCAAAGTATTAGAATTTATCGCTTTACGATGCGTCATCTCATCTGTGATACCTTTCCTAAGAACAAAATGCTTCATCAGCACCCGTAAAGTTATTTTCCGCGCAATTTTCGTGAAACAGGGGCAGCATGACAACTTTCTGAAGGGGAATTAGAGGAACACCATTGCTTCTTATTTCGCTACGAACCGGGTCACAGGTAAAGAAACGCATTTCATAAATGCAGCAGCTTCGGTGAACAAACGCAACCTTGTTCGAAAGGTAAGGCAACGCACAGTATATTTATCAAGCTGCCTAAAACAACACACGTTTCAAAAACACAATTTGAAGACCTGTTTCAATGATGGCAAGTGAAGCCAGTTTCCTAGCGATAATGCGGAAACGAGTTGTCTTTCACTGAGAGAATTCTCTCTGACCAATCAGTGGGCTGCTGTGTTGTCACGTAACATATTTAATTTTACAATTTTTCAGCAGCCAGTAATAGGCCAGTCAGTTATAGGCCTGTAGGTTATTCATGAATGGGACCAAGTAAAACATTCTATTGATAATTTTATTTTATATTGTGCTTTGTTGGAATGTCAGTGCTAAATAAATATATTCATAATTTTGTAATTGATTTATTCTTTGAAGCATGAATATTAATTTATGCAGTTGCAATGCCTTGACTTTAGTTAGGTAAGTACACAGTCATAGCCATAAATGCAATGGTACTAAAAATTGGCGTAATAATTTCTTTCGATGTTTCGGTTTTCGGCCAAGCGTTTCTCATTTTCGGTTCGGCCAATCCCTAATATGTATTTCTGCGCCCAAGTCTGGTTGGCTTGATACGCCGAAGAAAACGTTTCAAATCAAAGTGCCACCATCATTAACTCCTGGATAAGCTGTTTGTGAATCTAACCGCCCGTGGTTGTGCTAATGGCAAATTGATTGATTGATTGATTGATTAGTGAGTGACACTCGGGTCTCATCACAGCTCTCGATCCTAAGCTTCGCTTATCCAGGAGTAGAAATGTAGTTTTGCTGACTTAGGTGCAGGTGTTTAGGCTGCTTATGTAAACACAAAACTGTCTACAACCAGTGACATTACCAAAATACAGGTTTAAGGCCCATTTATGCTCAATGTTAAATACGAATCCGGATACGGACGGAGCCTTCTGTCCAAACTCCGAGTTCATTATGTCTGTATTTCTGCACGTTTCCACAAAGCTTATGGATACGGGCCAAACGGAGCAGTACCACTGGACACCGTGGGGGCAGTGTAGCTTTGGGTAAAAGATAGCGACATGTGAGCGAGACGCGAAAAAGAAAACTCACTGAAGATATGGCTGCGTCCGAATGGTTAAAAAATTACGGGCTATCCACTAATTCCTAACTACTTTTCTTTAACCTTTGAGAAAAACGTCAAAGGTAAAAGGAAGGCGTAAAGGGGAATTCCTAACTGCTTAGGAAGACAACCGCGCTAAGTAGAGAATCCGAATGCACTTACACTTGGCAGCGCAATCATGAACCCCCTGCCCATCATATACGTTTCTTTATGCGATTGGCCTGATGAACGGTCGCTGCTTTACATATTGCTGCTGCACAGAATTGTGGGATAGCGTTGTCTCTTTTGTTTTTAAGAAAAGGATGGTTCTGTGTACCCTATGGTAAAGAAGGTAAATTAGGAAGCATTGAGACAGCATTCCTATAGAATTCGAATACACTCATCATGGCTGCCCAGTAATTATTTCCGGATCACTTTTAGGAGTTAGGAACTTTCCTAGGCAAAAAAAAGAAACTATTCAGACGCAGCCTGTGTTTCTTATTGTCCGAAACTTTTCACTCTGAGCTGACCCCTAGTGGATTTACAGCTGAACATCCATGCCAACGCCAAAGACGCATGGAAGTATGAGGGCAGAGACGTTTACGACGTTTCGAACGGACATCTCTATTTTCGTATGTAACGGGAGCATAAATGAGCCTTAACACGCAACTTGTTTCCGAGTAAACATCAGATAATAAATTTATTTACTAAGCTAATGGGCTTCCAATAAGCTGTGTTGCCATTAATGATTGTGACATACAGCTTTGTGTTCATGAGGCTACAATATGTGATTGCACGGACAGTAAAAAATTTTATCTTGAAGTAGAATTTTACGTAGTAAATGCTGCTGAAAATAGTATTTTGATAAGGTTTAGTTTTTTTTAAATTAGATAATTGCCGTTCGTATAATCTCGTATTTTAGCCTTTCTACAACTTTCCCAGAGGCCACACTGCATAGACCTAATGAATGACTTCACTACCTTGAAAGTTGGACGCATGGCATGCATGCTAAATTTACTGATTTTAACTGCTAGCCATGCACTGAACTTTCACAATGCACTAATATCTAATTTACTAAATTATTCTATCACCAACGCTTCAACGTAAGAAGCATTGGTAATTTAATAAATTCATTTTTATCACTTTGCGCAGCAACCAGAGTGAAATTCAGAGTTGCCAACTGTGTCTCGCATCAAATACGTGAGAATTGGCAACCCCGCAGTATGCACATATAACGGAGATAAATAGGTTAGTATGAATGTTCATCAAAATACGAGTCACTTTTGTTTAAAGTTATCCACTACTGTGAGGTTTTGTTTTCATTTTTCATGAATCGGATGTAGTGTATTTTCTTTTGAAAGCATTTTAACCATTTACGCCTTTTACTATGTCAGAGTGACATCATTGTTCTCTTGTAACTTGCATGCAGAATGATGGCGAGTACGATCAGGAATGCTCCCATGAATTATATTTTAATATTGTATAGAAACGGAAATATTTCACTGTGAAGTGTACAATTCATGTACACAAGCATTATTCTGCCATTTTCCATGCTGACTGAGTTAGTCACACAATGTATTTAGTTCATATAAGCTAAAATAGTTATGGAAAAGCTAGCCATCTCGCTAGCCCTGTGGCCACACGTGTTAGCTCCCAACTTCGTAAAAAGACATGATTCACAGTATATTTATTTTGTGCTGTTTTGCTGAGGTGCAGCAGCAAAGCCGTGTTATACTTTACTGACGCAGAGTCATTTACTTTCATTTCTGGCCAGGTATGTGGATATAAATATTTGGTTGTTGGTTTTGTTTGTTTTGTTTGAAGTATGTACAGTTCATTCTCCATTGAGTTGCTGGGTGTCCGGTACTTTTACTCCAAATGTGTAAATTAGGCTACGGATCGATGACTCCATATTGCAGATGTAACTGCTGTCTCACGTTAGTGTGTGTGAATGTATTTTTTGTATTGAGTATTGCCATACTGCAAATTTAAACCATTAATTTCCATTAATGAATAATACAAGAAAAACATGCTCAGTATAATTGGTCATGCTTTTTGTACAGTCTGGATAATGTCATGTATTTTATATGAAGATACAGACTTTAGCTCTCTTGTAACTTGCATGCAGAACGATGCAGCGGAGCCGTGTTATACTTTAGTGACGCAGCGTCATTCTATAATTTCTGAACAGAACCACAAGCATGCATTAAATGGAACGGATCTCTCACATTATCTCAACACAACGCAGAAGGTAACAGGTTTGGGCAGATTTAAGAACACCCGTTACACACACATTCAATGAAGTATTGTTTCTGAGAGGCCAGACAAGAAACACAATCTAGTTCCTTTTGATTTATGTAATGTTTGTGCTGCATGCACAGTTCAGATGCACGGAGGACAAGAAGACAAGGACTGGACTCAGGTGCAAGGATCGATTTGGTTGCAAGGCCGTAACCAGCTATGAGGTCACCGAGGTCCGGACCTCTGTAATTTTTTCAAAAAAATCAAGCAAAAATTGATACCAATGAATTAATGTCACGCCAAATGGCTTTTACTTTGAAAGACTCACATTGGTGTGCTACAACGTTAGCCCATCCTGCACTGCCTCTGATTGGGTTGCCTCTAGTTCATGAGGAATGATGATTGGTTGAGCCAGGTCATAGTTTGACGTCATGTCCTCCTCGTTAAAGAAGAGGTGGTTACTGTTTGTCTGGCTTCGCCGGCATCTACAGGAGTCACAGGTAATTGTTACTGGAAGTCAAGTAAAAGACTAATAAAATATGCAAGTATGAGGTTTAAATTTTTGCCATACATAGTATGAAAGCTACTACTGTCCTAACTTTGTATTTGCTCACTGACTCACACTAGAAAGAGATAGCTCATATTCTACAGGGCTGGCATTTAGCAAAAATAACTGTGTAGCAAAAACGCTTCGCAGTCTCGAGAATTCTGTAGTATTTTGTAGCATTTTTCAGAACCGTGAACCAAAAATAAAACTAAACAAAAATGTCTGTATATGCATTTTAACTTTTTATTTTCAATGCTTAGAACACTTGGCTAACAGTACTAACACTAATCAACATAGCCTAATGAAGACCAAGGCAGTTGAGTTACAGCAGCTTTGCGGTATTAAAACTACTTACAACTGGGTCCCACTTACAGCTAACATGTAGTAACTCAGTAACTGAATAAGAATTAGTAAGTTTTAGTTGGTTCTACCTAAGCCACTCACCGGGCTCAGGCTGCGAATGAGTGAATATTCAGGACTGATTTTTATCATACATAATATATTTACTGTGAAAGAAATCAATACTGGTTACTATTATCAACCAAGATGAACATTTAATTATTAAATAAAAATTTTCATAATCTAGAATAAAGCCCACTACAGGAATTCAAGGTACAAACACAAATGTACATGTGTTCAAAATATGAAAGCAGCATTCCTTAGACATAAATATACAACACTGTTATATATATTTACAGTTAGTTAAAATGCAAAAAATTAAATTTAAATTAACTATTAAGAATTTCCTGACAACAAACACCTGTAAACAAAATAATAATTTATCAAACAATGGTCATGCTTGTAAGCTGATTTGTGACCATTGTTTTTCATTTCATTTAATCTAGTCTCATATACACACATACAGCGTTTGATTGCGCAGTTCCCCCGCCAATTTCTTACACAAGATGGCAGACGCGTCTCACATTTTGCAGTTGGTTCAACCGATGACATTGTCCACTCTAGTGTTTTCTTTGGCCGTTTCTCAATATGAGTTCTTCTCTGTACTTCTGTTCTTGTGAACTTGAGAAACGTCATCCCTCTGAGACCATCTACTGTCTCAATTCGCATCTCGGCGAACGGTTACCAGTCCCGAAGTGTTCTTGACCGCCCATTTTTCGAGGATGCATCGGATGGTAACTTGTGTGAACTTGACAGCACGCATATCCCAGAATTCTTTTTCGGCATCTAAGCGGAGCGGGACACCCCTGAGAGAAAGGCCAGGGTTACGTTTCCCAAAAAGCGTAGTTGCTAACTAAATTAGCAACTTACATAGTTCGTCCATTCACAGTCAATGGGTCACCTATGTAAGTTAGCATCTGTGATTTTGGGAAATGCACCCCAGGATCGGTAAAGCTGCTTTCACATCGGACGCAAAACGAATTTTTCGCACGACAGATTTACATTCAAAGTCAATGCAAAGACGCGAATACATGCAAAACTGCATTGACTTTGAATGTAATCTGTCGGTATTCGTTCGCTATTTCTTAGCGAAATACTATTCTGCTAATTTTCAGGCGAGGAGGTATTATCTGAGTACATTGGGAATATTAGCTGCTTTACGATGTTTTATGTTGAATATGCTCCAATGTTTTCGTAGTAGAGAAACTCTGCAACAGCCAGCGGAATGTAGCCAAGCTAAGCACCTTAACCCTCCTGTTGTGTTCGGTCAAATCTGACCGATTTACAAGTTTTCTCACCAAAAAAATGTGGTTAAAGGGGACCTATTATGCTGATCCTTCTTTTAATACATATTAGTAATGTTATAATGTTGGTTGTCCATGCTCAACCTCTGAAAAGTTTCTAAACATAAGATACAGGGTTTTGCCGTAATCCAAGAACGTGATTTAATGAGCGTGATTTCCTCTCTGCACAGCTCCTCCCGAGATCTTCACGAGATCTGGGTAAAACCTGACGTCAGGTTGTGCCATCCAATTAGTACAGACCTAGCCAGAGCCAATCATGGTGCTGGACCTGCCCACACCGGAAACTATTCTAGCAGGCACTAACAACGGCAGATCATACTATGCCTCAGTAGCGTTGACACTTTTGGAAATACAAAAGGAGAACCGCAGATCATTTGAGCTGCAATTTTGTTAGTATCTCTCCCAAAGCTACTTGTCCGTTTACTTTTTGGACGCGAAGAAAAACAAATATTTCTCTTGAAAAGACGATGCCACCAGAAATCAGTGGGTAGCTTTTTTTGTTTGCTGGCATCAAACAGCCACGGCCAAATGGAGCATTAGCTGTCTGTGCTCAGCATTTCACCAAAGACAGCTTTGTCAATAAAGGATAATTCCACACAGGATAAAGCGTTCAGCTGCTTCTCAAACCTGAAGCAGCTGCATCGATCAAGCGCCGGAGCCACAAGCTTTAAGTAACCATATAACAGCAAATAATGTAAGTGAAGCTAACGTGTTATGGGTGGCTAGCAGGACCGCTAGCGATAGTTAGCACTAACAACTGGCCTCAAAGGCAGGCTTGGTAAAATATCTGAAGATAAAGCCTGTATCGGTCGCGACTGTCCATGACTCACAGACACAGAAGCTGTAAGTTGCTTTTACTGCATAAGCCAACCTGACGTGATAGCCAGTTGATTGTGGCTGTAGCACAGCGGCTAACGTAGCCAAGTTACTGTTGCTAATGCTTGTGTCCTAAATATGCAAGAGTGATATCAGGGGAAATTCTACAGAAGGTGTGTGAACATAAACCTCATTTGAAGCTAACTTTTAATACTTGTTTGTAATTTGGATGCTTGGTACAACTGCTCACAGTAACAGAACTTGCTTTCTGTAAAAACTGTATTGCAAGTGTTTGTCTCTGTGGTTATGACCGCTCGGTTACCAGCTACTGCATGTTAGTTTGCGTGTCGTGCTAATTAAAAATGCTCCTGGTTAACTTTTATGCAGTAATTCTGATCGGTATGCTTGTGTTACTTCGGTAAGCATCAATGTGGCAGTTTCATCATAACGTTGCCTGATTGTAGGCTTTACAGTTAGTGATCGCTTCACTTATCCATGACCGGGATCAGCAGGATACTTCACAAATGTCTGAGCAAGCTCTCTGGTGCTACCATGAAAGCAATGCGAAATGCAGAAGCTCTACCGGTTTACAAATGATTTCTCTGCACTACCTTGACATAATTTCATCCCCCTTTAGAAATTGTTGTGGCTAATAAAAAGCCGAAAAAGGCGGAGATTAAATAGGTAATTCTTTCCTGTAGAAGTGATCGATTCGCCGCTCCACATAAAGCAACTTGTCCACCCTAACGGAACGTACGGTTTGCAAAACCTGTATTATGTTCCTAACATAACCGAGCTCTCTCTAGCTGTCGCATACTATCCATTAAGCTGCTTTCACATCGGACACGAAACGAATTTTTCGCGTGACAGATTACATTCAAAGTCAATGCAAAGACGCGAATACGGGTATGTCAAGCCGCTTCCACACCGGACGCGAAACGAATTTTTCGCGCGACAGATTACATTCAAAGTCATGGCCACTTATCAGCTACTGCATGTTAGTTCCCCTGCTCTGCTAATTAAAAACGCTCCTGGTTAACTTGTATGCAGCGATTCTGATCGGTATGCTTGTGTTACTTCGGTAAACATCAATGTGAGAGTTTCATCATAACATTGCCTGATTGTAGCCACTACAGTTGAAGCTAACCGGAGAGGTGCTGTATGTGTCTGCCGAGTTGGGCTGCAGTTAGACCAGACGTAGGTTTTGCAAAAGCTTGGGGTGAGTTTTTGGGTGCTTGTGAAACGATCGCTTTACTTATCCATGACCGGGTCAGCCTGATACATCCCCAATGTCTGAGCAAGCTCTCTGATGCTACCGTGAAAGCAATAGGGAAAAAAAAGCACAGGCTATAACGTGTATGGTTATCACAAACGATTTCTCTGCATTGCTGTCGATTGAATATTAAATCGGCGACTGAATATTAAATTATTTCCTGTAAAAGTGATCGATTCGCTAGCTCCACATAAGCAACGGTTCACGAGACGGAACTTACGGTCTGTAAAACCTGTATTATGCTCATAACAATACCGGAGCTTTAGCTTGCTCTCGCCAAGCACAATCCATAACGCCCATTCTCTGCGAGGAAACACTTGTCATTCCGGCGCAGTAAATAAACCATTACCACGGGCAATTTCCGAAAAAAGGCCGTTTAGCCTGGAGCTTCGCCCCTCCGTCATATACCAGCGCTGAAGCTGTTCGTTGCTCCACGCTAACAACACACCACAGCTATGCACACGACCCAGCAGGTCCTAATACACACCGAAGCAGTCCATAAGCTGTTGGTCCACTTTTAGCTGCTCCTCACTGTCCATGTTTCCCTCTAAACTCAGACCCACCGGATTTCTACGGTCTCCGGTCTACACTTGGGCATGTCGACCCGTTCTACAAATGTGTCTATATGGGGTGGATTCTAGCTTCCCTGTATCCTAGCTAGGACTAGAAAAACGCGGTGCTCACCAACTGTTGCCGTAGCAAACTGTAGCCGATAGCAAATTTGAGCTTGCGCTGAGAGATATTCGCACTGCGTCCTCCACTTTCGCCGCTGCGTTTGTTAGAACAAGATCATGTCATTAGATCTATATTCAAGTATAACGTTAGATTGCGGAATTTGCCCGCCGCTTCCTTATCAGATTGCAGACGTGTCTCAGGTTTCACTCTGGGGAGCCGGACACGGAAAACTGCGTTCTGCAGTCTCGTCCCGCCCAACTCCGCCCTCCACAGAGCTGGCCAGTCAGAAGAAAGTGGGCACACGGGGAGTGGGGGCCATAGCGGAAGAGCCACCCCAGTGAGGCGTTTCAGGCAGAGACTACAATGTACTACAAATGCAGTTTTTTGAGGATGGCAGTATGAGCGAAATAAATACCCTTTTTTTACTTTGCCTGATCAGGAGTACTCTAGGGGAGTCAAAGACCAAAATATAAACTTGGAAAAATAGCAAAATAGGTCCCCTTTAATTTCATCTGTTTGTCCTAAGGTTCCATGACTTTGTTCACACATGGCATCTGAATGCATAAAATAAATTTGGAGAATTTTCATTAAATTTTGTGTGTTTTATTGAACTTGTATACACCTGTGGTGTTCCCGGTCAAAAATGACCGGTCATTAGAAATGAATGGGTAAGACCACAATTAGTGTATAAAATAGAGTTCAAGCACATTCCCACACCCCAACATGCAGGTGTCTTTGAGCAGACACACACACACACAAACACACACACACCTTTCATGGCAACCCCCACGGGAACCTATCTCCGATTGAATTTTTATGGCCATGGTGGAACCCCTCATGCAAAGGCGGCAGCACCTTCCCCGAACACCATCCTCTGCTGCATTGGTGAGAGACATGCATGCATCGGCACCAACATCTACACCAACCAGAGGAGGAGGACACAAAAGGAAGAGGTGTCAACTGTGTGCACCACGAGATAGAAAAACAAGCTTGGTGTGCCACAAATGCAGTGTATACATTTGCCAGGAACATGCAACAGCCACAATCCATTGCCCAACATGTTCATGAGAAGACAAAATGTAAGTGATTGACATATTGTGAAGATTTTGTTTTTGTTATCAGCAGTGTTATTGTTGATCTTCAAAAAGACTGAAAACAGTTGTAGAGCTAAGGAGGTGAGGAGCAAAGATGAATTATGATGCAACACTGAGGAACACTGGAATAACACTTTGGTGCTACTTGTTGTTTGTTTTAAGGGATGCATGGGAAAATAGTTGTTAATGTGTACATTCAGTCTAAGTTTTCCTGTGTAGATTTGGGCTTTTGTTTTACGAAATAAATCATACCGGTCAGTTTTGACCGGGAACACGAAAGATGTTATTTTGTGCCACTATTTAGAAAATTTAAATGGTTTCAAAACAGTGTCCTTGGTAGACATTGAAATGAAATATTCTGCGATAAATACTACAATATGTTTCATCTAAGTATTTGGTATAGTCAAATAATATCTATATAATGTTTTTTTTCCCTAAAAAACGAGTTGTATGACCTCAGGTAAATTAGGCCTACAGCACATACATAGCAAATAGAAGTTCAAAACTTGTAATGTTCACAAGAGCTGAAGTTGATAAAAAGATCTAACACAACATTAGGTGATAATATACGTATCATTGTGGATTTATAATCAAATACAATGTATATTATGAGTGTTTGCCTAAACGAACAGAACAGGAGGGTTAACTAGCTCATGCTCACAGGCCCCTCTTCCCCCACAGATAACATTACTGGGGAAAAAAAAGGATGATGGCAGAGGAAGTCGCGGCTCACTGGCTGGTGTATTGCGTAATACCAACGAGAACGCATCGTCTCAAACCGTCGACAGCGTTCTGAGTGCTCGTAGCCTTGGAAGTGCACTGTTCCTAGAACGACTAGCGAGAACGTTCCTCCCAAGAATGCAAGTTCGTTCTTAGCATTCTTGGTAGTGAGAAACGGCCCAAGCGTCGGTACCTCCCAGGCATGCGCAGTTGCCACATCACACTGGCGTATTGGAAAGCGCCCCAACCTACCAAACATAGCCACTGTACGACTGTACAATAATTTTCGAATGTAATGCCTTACTTTTTAGAAAAAGAGTGAACTCTATATGTGAAGTAAACCGTTAACTTGCATGTCATTCTTGCGTCATTACAAAAAATAATGGCAAAGACACTGCGCCCACTTGGCCAAATGTGGCCAAAATGGAACGCCCCCTATTGGCCAAAGTATCGGTTCAATTGGGCTGAAAATCGAACTTGGTCTGGACCTTAAGACGCTATATACACATATGAAATATGAAAAGGATCGGTGAAAAACTGAAGACGCTAGAGCGTAGACAAGCCAAAAGTTTACACACGCATGCACAGACGCATGACGTACCACCACTGAAGACCCAAAGCGAAGCATAAGCCCCTTGGGCCTTTTGGCCAAGCGGGCAAAAAATTGGAGCATCTTAGCTCGTAGAATAAGGGAGCTAGAGCAGTTTGAAGTTTTGTAGAAAAAGCCCCCTGGTGGCCAAACCGAAAATCACAGCATGCTCAAAATCAAACTGGCGCTTGATCTTGGGCCCATATACATGCATATGAAATATGAAAAGGATCCTTTGAAAACTGAAGGCACTATTGCACTGAAAGAAAATCTGTGCATTTTATGACCTTTGACCTACATAACCTTAAAAGTTAGGTCAAATCAAAAACCCATAACATCTATGATGAAACCTTGGCAGAACAACCTACAGTAAAAATTTGAGCATCTTAGCTTGTAGAATAAGGGAGCTACAGCTGTCTGAAGTTTTGCAGAAAAAGCCACCTGGTGGCCTAACCAAAAATCGCAGCAAGCCCAAAATCGAACTGGGGCTAGATATTAGGGCCATATACATGCATATTAAATATGAAAAGGACCCGCTGAAAACTGAAGGCACTATTGCACTGAAAAAAAATCTGTGCATTTTACGACCTTTGACCTACATAACCTTAAAATTTAAGTCAAATCAAAAACTCATGACATATATGATGAACCCTTGGCAGAACAACCTACAGTAAAAATTTGAGCATCTTATCTTGTAGAATAAGGGAGCTAGAGCTGTTTGAATTTTTGCAGAAAATGCCCCCTGGTGGCCAAACCGAGAATCGCAGCATGCCCAAAATGTAATTCTGGCTAGATCTTAGGCCCATATACATTCTTATAAAATGTGACAAGGATCTGTTGAAAACTGAAGGCACTATTGCAGTGAAAGGAAATCTGTGCATTTTACGACCTTTGACCTACATAACCTTGAAATTTAGGTCAAATGAAAAACCTGTTACATACATGATGAACCCTTGGCAGAACAACCTCCAGTAAAAAATTTGACCATCTTAGCTTGTAGAGTAAGGGAGCTAGAGCTGTTTGAAGTTTTGCAGAAAAAGCGCCTGGTGGCCAAACCAAGAATCGCAGCATGATCAAAAGCCAACTGGGCTAGATCTTGGGCCCATATATATGCATATAAAACAGAAAAAGGATCTGTTGAGAACTGAGGGCGCTATGGCGCTGAAACAAAATCGGCACAGTTTATGACCTTTGACCTATATAACCTTTAAAATTAGGTCAAATCAAAAACCCATTACATATATGATGAACCCTTGGCAGAACATTCTACAGTACAAATTTGAGCATCTTAGCTCATAGAATAAGGGAGCTAGAGCTGTTTGAAGTTTTGAAGAAAAAGCCACCTGGTGGCCAAACCAAGAATGGCAGCATGCCCAAAATTAAACTGGGGCTAGATCTTGGGCCCACATATATGCATATAAAATATGAAAAGGATCCGTGGAAAACTGAAAGCTGTATCGCGCTGAAACGACACGCACGCATGCACGCACGGACGCACAACAGACCACCACTAATTACCCTAAGCACTGCATAAGCCCCTTGGGCCTGTCGGCCAAGCGGGCTAAAAATTACGTTTTCTGACTCTCCACGATGTACCGAATTTACCTTGCTCTTCTTTGGTAGTAAATAAGGGGAAATACATGGCCATAGCTACGAATAACTACAATGCCACGATCACTGATGAGTGTCACATGAAATGTTTTTGGCATAATAAAGCAGGTTAATTATACCTCAATCGCCATAATCAAGCATTGCATAGCATGTCGATAAGAAAAAACGTTACAATTCAAGGCAGTATAGATATGTTACCCCTCCGGCGAAAAAGGCTTGTCGGATGCTTGTGAGGCTCTCAGGTAAGATAACATTTTGCCAGTGATAACAGCTATCAATATCGCGAGCGGTTAGCCAGCTAGCGTCTAATGAGTATGATCAGCATTATCACATTAGTACCTTTTTTCACAAGTATGTTCAGTTATGCTGTCTAACAGATGAGTAACTACATTTATAGAGTCAGACAATTCTTGCTTGTCTGCGTGTGAGCTCCATTATCTTCTCCGGATTCAAGACGATAAACCGAACACACAACGCACTGCACGTGCGTTATAAATCAATATGTTTTAAAGCTAATTCTGGCAAGCAAATTACTTTTAGCTAACGTAACTTAGCTTCGCTCTAGACTCATAACCATTCCGTGGAGTATAGTAAAATGTGGGTCTACCCTGAAATGTTATGCACATTGTACTGCGTTATTTTTACCTTTTTTTTAACGCTCCTTGTTTCTGTCCTTTACCTGTTATCTCATAATCACCATCTGCTCTAGAATGTTCATCTAATAGATCTTTGTCTCATGCTCAACTGTTGCATTCTCTTTTAGGACTCGTATTATCTTTGTTCAGATGAAAATCAGCCACACCATCGACCTGCATCACTGCCGTTGATCTCAGATGCTGCTCACAAACAGATGCTCGGAGTTCACATACTCTGACGTTTCCACCTACCCAAAACTTCGATCTAATAATGGCTGTACCACAAATAATGTGTTCAGCGCTTTTCATGGAAGTTAGGATCATGCACAAACAATAGATATCATTTTGGATCTCATCTGTCAAGTTGCTGAAAAGTTTCGTCATCAAGTATGATGGTCTGTAGGCAAACTAATTAAGAATGAAGAATGGTTAATAAATAGTTTGCTAAGCAGTGTTCGAACTGAATTTATGTAGTGCTATAAATGCACTCATATGGACATTACGTTAGATGCTACTCAGCTGACTCATTATGCATAACGCATCAAAATACAGTAATGTGAATTGGTGCTTTTCAATGTAATGGAAATATACAACTTAGTTTATGGATATATCCATATCATTTTAATATGAAAAAGTAAGGTGAGTGTTGGCTGCGTACATGGTTCTAGGATGTCACAATAGTGGCCTTAGCTTACTGTACATTTTGCCGCGCTAAATAATGAATTGTGGCAATCGAGTTGCTACATATTACGGCCATTCATCAATTAAAATAAAATGGCTCAAATATACGGAGCAACAAAAGAAAAGCAAGTTAGCTCGTTAGTTAATGTTATGGTTACTCAGTCAAAGTGACCGCAAAACAAAGAAAAGTTTGATGAAATGAGTGTAAATGTGCATATACCCTTGTAATTAATTTGATTTTCTATAATAAGTACACGCAAACTTATTTTCCAGTTTGTCTTTAATTAAGACTGCTAACTATGAGATAACTCGTAATGGCGGGTCAGGGCTGGCGCTAGACTTGAAAATTCCGGGGAAAATATCCATACCTTTATTGACAACAATTAGTCTTGGCTAATTCTTGATGGTTTTCTTTTATTAACACGTTTTCCAATTCAAGAATAATCAAGTGTCAATTGAAGACACGGCTTCTCTCCCCCATGCGATCTAACAGCGACAAAATAATGGGTTACATTCAGCATAGAAAAATAATTAAATTATAAATAGGTTTATGCACTGGCACTCAGCAACGGTTTTTTTTTTTTTTTTTTTTTTCCAGCGAGAGTGGCATTTCAGAACTCATTTGCGAATGAAGGTCATTTTGGCGACAAGTATACGTACACCTGTTTTTCCAGCACAGTCACGCAACTTGGTGTAAAAAAATAGACAGCTGTCCGCTTGGATAATGTAAACGGACGAACCACGTACTAGTCACCAAAATTACCTTCATTCGCTGAACAGTTCTGAAGTGCCGTCGCCGAATGCCAGTGCATAGACCTAATTATAATTTACTTGCGTTTCTTTTGTTGCTCAGTATATTTCCACCGTAACACCAGCTCACTTTTTCATGGCCGTGCCATCAACGCCGATCGACAGCACTAAATAATTACTAAAAATATCTCCATATGACACCTGAGGCCACCGCCGCATGTCATCCACCCACTCGGTGGCGTTCATAAACCTCGGGTGTACAAGTGCAATCCCTCCATCCGATCTTTTAATATTTAATTTTGACTCTTGCCACGTTAGCCTCTCCATCATAATTCGCCGGGTTTTTCAACGTAGCTGACTAGCCGTAGCTAGCCGACCGGAAGTTTCAAGACAATTGCAGAAGACAAGAAATTTTAAAAATAGGCGTGGCTGAATAAGGTGAATAGGCGTAATATGACTGCCGCGCGATTAGAGCGATAGTATTTCACTACGGCGCCGGTATCGAACCTGGGTCGCCGCAGGAGGAACACAGTTCTAATAGCGTGCAGGCTTAGACCGATGCGCCACCACCGCAGTGCAGTTGAACAGAGGAAATGATTTAAGAGACGAAACCTCAACGGCGACATTTTGACTTCTAGAGCAGAGGTCGCGGCCATGGACAAAATACGGGAAATAGCAAATTGCGAAAAAATGAGCCGTCCGATTTTCTTCAAACTCACGCTGTTTCTTAGTTGGAGCGTTTCGCCCGATCGTGCCAAATTTAAAGAAAATCTGGCCGCGGGAAGATTGCAAAGTGCCTTTCGTTGCCGATTCAGCGAAGTTATAAAGATGCGCGATCCGCACTCGAGAGGCCTGCCCTAGGGCGGGCACTTTACACCGGAGGGCGTGGCAGACGGGTCCTGCCGGCCCAACTGGCGCGCTTCGGACAAGCAGCACCTGTTAACTGTGGAGTGCTCTCGGAGTGAACCTTCTGTTAATTATGAAAATGACTGAGAACAGGTCAGGACTAATAATTGTTTTAAACGGAAGTTTTGTGCAACCCAATTCTCTGTTCTTGTTCCGCAACTGTACTGAATTTAGCCCATGATTTAATCGCTCTTAGATCGCATATGGAGAAAAACCGTGTCTTCAGTTGCCAATTATGATAATTGGAAAACGTGTCAATAAAGGAAAATGATTGAGAACTACTAACTACAGTCAAAATGGAATGTGTCTTAGCACCCCCGCTGGCTACGCCACTGGCTTGGGCGCAGACCGACTTAAAACTGCTCTTTGTGATCTCCGATTGTCCTAATCGAATATCATTTGTACCAGCGTGGATAATAATTTTTGAAAACTTCCATTTGCCCCAATCAAGTAATTTCAGATTCGCCTCGATATCAGTCACGCGAGCGCCAGGAATACAGTTCACTGTGGTAGCCGGTTTGAACACCCTTACATTTCTAACCATGGAATCCCCGATAATTAGTGACTTTTCCGGTACTCCCCTGCTGAAAATTCCAACTTTGACCAGCCTAGGCTGGTCAGGCTGGTTTAAGCTGTGTTTTGGACAGTTTTAGTTGGTCGACCAGCCCTTCACCAGTTGACTCCAGATGAGAATACCAGCTTAAGCAGCTTTGACCACCTTCATCAAGCTATAGAGACCAGCTTTAAACATCTAGACCAGCTAATAACACAGCTCAACCATCTTAAACCAGCTTATTCTAGCAGCTAGAATTCTAAGCTGGTTTAACATGGTCTGAGCTGTGTTATTAGCTGGTCATAGCTGGTCTGGATGTTTAAAGCTGGTCTCTATAGCTTGATGAAGGTAGTCAAAGCTGGTTAAGCTGGTATTCTCAGCTGGAGTCAGCTGGTAAAGGGCTGGTCGACCAACTAAAACTGTCCAAAACACAGCTTAAACCAGCCTGACCAGCCTAGGCTGGTCAAAGCTGGAATTTTCAGCAGGGTCGTTCGTCTGCCTGCAATTGTTCAAGGGGGGGGGGGCAAATGAATTAAACAATTTAACGGGAGAGGGACTGGATGACTGTGCAGGTTTCTTTCCACTATGTTTACCTCGAACTATTACAAATACATCACGCTGTGAAGAACCTGCTGCAGCAGGTATGAAACGCGAAACAGAAAGAGAACTAACATTAACACTAGTTTCAGGCTGGACGGAGAAAGAATCAATGAACTCCTCATTCGACCTAATGTTTTGCAGCGTTTCAATGCTTCCAGCTGTAAAACCTTTTCAGCTAAGCTAGCATATGAGACACATTTCTTGCAAGTAAAAGTGCTGCTAAGTGCAGAGAAGTCGTAACAAAACATATTACATTCAGAGCACACGACCGGGAAATGAGGTCGGCGAAGAAGGGGAAGCAATCATGGTTGATTACTTACGTTAGCAAGATGCCGGTGTTCTGGCAAATTTTGCTCCCTTGTCAAAAAATGCTACCGTAATGCAAAGCGATCATAAAGTCTTTGTTTTCGCCTTGATATTGCAATATGAATCAGTTTACATTTTGTTATTTGTTAGCTTATTATAACATAAGCAGATTTTATAACGAGTTGGATAAGTTTGTTCAAAGATATATGCCCTTATTCACCATTATCATCTAATTTCTGCATTTTCAGGAAAACCCAGCGTGTACATGCAAATCTATGTACGCTTACTGGTCGAAATGCACACTGAAAATAAATCTATTTTTATGATTTTTGAAGATACTTAAGATATGAGCGAGGAAACAGCCTGAGATTTTAGGTTTACGCACAAATGCAGAACCGCGAGGTAGCATATTTTTATAGGTAGCAAAATTTGTCAGAACACCGGCATAGCCCAAGTCAAAGGTTCACCTCACGGGTGTCTTGCAGAAGTGCAGGCCGTTGAAAAGCGCAAAATTCGAAATTGTATTCAAAAGCAGAAAACTCAGATTTGGTTTACAAGTTTAAAAAACCTAACTTAATATAAACAGGAAAATTTGAAGGATAGAAATGCTCAGCAATACAGGTGCTACCAAAGACAAATAGGACGTGTGCTAATGTGAAGACAGGAACAGGAAGTCAATATATAAATACGTCATTGCCGACATAGTCTGACAACAACCTCCCTTGTCATGAACAACAATGTAACTTTACAACACAGTTGTGCACTGCCAATTCATGTGAATTAGCATATATTTTGTGGCCGAATGTTTGTTATTTTTATCAAGTGACATTTGGAGTGCATTTTAGAACAAATAACAATAGCTACGAAGTTTTGCTGCTATCGTTACACAGCTAATCAAACTGTAGTTGGTCACAAATGAAGACTACATTTATAAACTAACATTAGCAGGTTTGAAAACGACCAACAGGACTACCTGAGACTAATAAAACTGCATACTGCAGAGTTAAACAGCTTGCCGGTTCAGTAGCAGCAAGGCTAGCTGCGCATTGTTTTTAGACCCTTGGATTTCTTTTGTTTTCTCCACCGATTTAAACACAGCTCTTGGCCATCTCACGTTTTTTCTTCCTTGACTCTATCTGTTCCTCTACTGTTTTTTGGCACTTTCGCTGTTTAAATGTGTACGCCGTCTCTTGTACCGCTGGGATTGGTAGCTTCATCTGCTCCACCATTGTCAAAAACTCAGATTCAGCTCTCTGCGCGTTCATGAGCAGAGAGGACTGCCTCTTTATGACATTTTCCCACCTAATTGAATAGAGGCAGTGGGTGACTCCAGGATTTAATATGCTGCTCTGATGTAGAGGAGAGTGACTGAGAGACCTGTGTCACGGGCCAGACACTTACCAAGGGCATAGGTTTAATGTGAGAATTGGTAGGGACACATGTAATGCGAGTGCTGGAAAATTTTTGCAAATCTGAGTACAGACACTGACTTTTCTGTATACAGAGATTATCCGGATGAGTGTTTTTATGATGCTAAGTAAGGTGCCTCCATAATCTTCATAGATAAATGCCACATACATAAACTTCTTTTCATGCCTCCGCCTCGAATGAGCAGGGGGCATTATGTCAACACCCTTTCCGTCCATCCGTCCAGGCGTCCAGCTGTAAACTTCTCATTTCCACGCAATAACTAACGAATGCCTCGTCCGATCCATCTCATTTCTAGGTGGTGCATGGGGGGTGGGTAGAGGAAGGTTCCTTTCGAAAACCAGCGCCGTGCGATATCCAGTATGGCCACTATGGCAGCCATCTTGATTTCAGTTTCCATACAATAACTAAAGAACGCCTCGTCCGAGCCATCTCATTTCTTGGTGGTGTATGGGGGGTGGTTAGAGGAAGGTTCCTTTAGAAAACCAGCACCTTGCGATATCCAGTTTGGCCGCCACGACAGCCATCTTCATTTCAGGTTTCACGCGATAACTTAAAGAACGCCTTGTCCGATCCATCTCATTTCTTAATAATGTATGCGGGGTGGGTAGAGGAAGGTTCCTTTTGAAAACCACTGTCGTGCGATATCCACTAATTTAACATTAGTTACGTTCTGAGGCCAGCCACACAAATAATGGCTGTACAAATCAGACTTGGAAATGCTTAGCTCAGTTTCTGTAAAGCCCAACATCCCATATCGCTGCACATAAGTTAGATGACAGTTTTGAAACTAGGAATCTTTTTGAAGAAACATTCCTTGGCGTTCTCAGACATCCCAACCTAATTGCATAAAACATAAAACATAAAAGTTTCTCAAAAAATCCTTTTTGGAGCCTAGTTCTTAACGCTTCAATTCAGTGATCATTTGTTCTTTCTCAATACCAGAGTGCTTACTAGTTACTCTATTCGACTTGCTGACTTTCTTGCGTAGGCGAAATGGTTGCGCTGAAGACAATGCACCAGCTGCAAGTAAAATAATGTCGGACGCAATAGGAGAGGAATAGGTTAATTAGCTAGCTAGCCACATAGCATTGTGGCTAGCCAAGATAATGCCGATTGATCTTCCTCAGGTGGTCTATTGCTGCACATCGCACGGTGAGCCAAAAATAAGAATTTACTTTGGGGAGAATTACCCTCACCTCATCCTCCTCTCAATTTTTTTCCCTCCCATTTTTGTGTTCGTTCTTTGATGAAGCATTTTCAGCCAAGTCAATTTCATTGGTCATTATTTTTTCCATAAATGTCCACAAATTGAAGGATATCTAACCCCCAAATTACACCAGATGCATTTGGTCCGTCTGCGCTGCGTGATGGCAGTGCAGCCGATAGGTTTCACTTTCGTCAATGTGTGTGCTTACACTGGATCCACTGCGTTGCATTTCATGTCTGTTCCAGATCCAGCAAAGCGCAGCAGATACCCAAGACTTCTATTTTTACCGGATGCTGCGCCGAAACGGATCAATCGGTACACAGACATAACATTTTAAATATACGGGTAATTTTCAAAATCCGTGTTGGCGCCAGTTCATATTGTGTGCTGGGACAGCAACCGATGTAAGAAACTATGTAGGCTAAACTTTTTTTACGGAACACTTTCCAAACAAATGTCAAACCCAACACAAAAAGAAAATTAAGAACATTTGTTAATGAAAGCACTGAAGGTGCTGATGCCTCGGTGCTTACAGCAGTGACAAGTATGTCCCTTAATGAAGCTATAAAATTCTGTGTGGACATGTCAGAGTGCCCTTGCTGTGCATCTATGCTTGACATAAGCTATGTTTCCATCCACTTGTCAATCGAATTATCTGAAGTTCGCCAAAAATATTCATGCGAATGAAGGCGGTGAAAATGCATTTCCACCTAACAGCATTAAAGGTGCACTATGCAAGTTTGTTTACTTTCTGCGTGATTATATTTTTTCTCAATTCGCCGACATCTCTCCACGATATGCTAGCTGCCTGCCCATAAATTCCCCGTAAAAAAAAAAACCAGGCTCTGAAGACTGCACAGGCATCACAAATTGCAAATAAACACGAGGGGCACAGGTTGTGCCCCATAACATAACAAACCGTCCTGGCCAATCACTGACAAGAGTTGACAGTTATGGAAGCATGGGAGGGAGGGAACTATGGGAGGGAGGGGCAGGCCACCTCTGTTTTGTTTGAATTCGAATGTCAACAGAAGTGAAAGTAAACAGACTTGCATAGTGCACCTTTAAAGCGAATAAAAACTTGTGCGTAATGACGTCACTTGCTGCTATGTGATCAAATCGGTGTATTGAATAGATTTCTGACAAAATTTAAGCTGTTTCCATTCATTTTCGCACTGAATCGCAGAACCTTCGAGAGAATAGAAGTAGTGTGGTAGCCAACAAAATGAACTAGTTAGCAATAATGGATCGCGTCTACCAACAAATGATATAATTGCACAAGTTGTAATAGTGCTTATGTGCCAGCTATTAGCAACATGCAAACCATTATCAGAAGGCAACAACGGCATCGAAACACCGTCACGATGCAGTCGCAGATTTATTCGGCAAATAACGTTTCCATCAGCAGTTATCGCATAAACCTTTTACCGATCAAGAAGAAAATCTGATGAGATCAACCGTATAAACTTAATGTCGAAATCTTGAAAATCAAGTCAAATTTCACAGTTTCCATAAGGCATTTTTAATTCGATATGACTTAATTCGCATAAGAACGTGAGGATGGAAACATGGCTATTCTCAAGTATTTACCCACCAGTGGCCGGTTAACATAACGAGTTGATAAGCAGCTTCGTTACCGCTGAGCGAGACTGCGGTTGTTAGGCTTAGTGAAGCCCAGCAATAACTGAAAGCATTGTTCATTTGCACACTGTTACTGTGTGGGGGGAGAAATCATTTGTGATGTTTTGTAAAGTTCATACAGCAGTAAGTTTGAAAATCCACGCAGTGCTGTATTTAACACAGTGCGCAATGTGTGTCTACATGAATCACTGTCTGCATTGTGCTCCATTTGTCAAGTTTTGCCATCAGCAGTAGCCATTGCTGTGATATAAATCGAACTCACAAGTTGTAAAGCGATCCACTGAGAAGAGCTTTTTCTTTGTTAAAGTCTTGATTGCTCGCAGCAGCCATCGTGGTAATCAAATAGTGCTATAACTCAAAAACAAAGCTCTTTCTCAAAAATCTGGCAAATTTAAATCCAAGAGATCATGGCATTTAACCCATAGGGGCCCTATCTTGCGCCAGAGTCCCTAAACCCGTTATTTGGGGATTTAGCGTTGCGTAAGAGGCGTTCCCTCCGCAAAAGTTGTTATCTTGCACACCTGCCTATATCCCTAAAACACCTGCGCTACCCGTTATATTATGCATAGGCGTGGTTTGGGCGTTATGCCAGTTAAACCAATCAGTGTGCTAGGTGCCATTGCCTTTACGCTATCCCAAATCCTCAAACCGAAACCCGTGATGGAGAGAGGAAGGTCGCCACGTTTCTCCGAAGACGAAGTTAAATTGCTTGTGCATGAGGTCAAATCCAGACAGGGGAGGATCTGTATTTGTTAAGTTAATCATGAATTGTATTATTATTATTATTATTATTATTATTTGACATTGACATATTGTTTAATGTTTTGCATGTAATTAAAAAAAACATCAAGCCTACCCCTTTTGTGATTGAAACTTCAAAAAAAAAAAAAAAGAAAAAAATGCGTTTCACCATGATTGGGTCATGCCTCCAATTGAGCTGAGTGGGTGTTGGAATGACCCTCTAGCATAGAAAAATAGTGCCACAGTAACCCTAACAGCAATGGGCAAGGCATACGGACAGCTGGCAGCGGTGTATACATATCATCTGCAACCAGGTGACATAATTCCGTCACTGCCTGATGGGAGAGGCGCAGTTTTGTCACGCGTTCTCGTTCTGAGGGAAATAATACTCAGGGCCAGGGGCGGATCTACAGGGGGGCAGAGAGGGGCAATTCTGGTTGCCCCCCTAAGCTGCCCCCCTAACTTTAAAGTTCTTAAAACTATACTTGTAAAACAAATCACCACTATGTCTAAAAAGCCCTCAAAGCATCAAATAAAAGATGAATTCAAAACAAAAATATAAATTTAAATATAATATTCGCTCCTCAAATACTTAGCTACAGTCCTGCATCAAAACAGTCTGTGTGGTCCGCTGGCGTGTCAGTTGTCATGGAGTCTGCGTGCAGCGCTGGAAAAGTGGAGCCACTCAGCCACGCAACTCTCTCCAAGTAAAGCCAGTGAATAAAGTTAAGTTAAATTTGTAATTGATGGAATATGTACGCTTTCGATGGTTCAATGCGTTCATTAATCGCTGGTCAAAAGTGACTCACTCCCGTGTGGGTTGGAGCATTTTTCGCCGTTAGTTTTGATTATAGCAAAAATTTTGCACAGTTCATGATGCATTTAGCTATATATCAAAAACAAGCATGTTTGAATCCAGAGGGTCGCTGTTAAGTTTCAGTGTTATGTGATCAAAATCACAGCAATGAGGCTGCATAATAAAACCAGGTCTTTACTGTCAGGGCAGTGGCTACGTCTCTAGCCTGTATGCTAAAGGTAAGGCAGCGGTATTATTAGCCTCTCATTCCATCACAGGTAAAAGCTACGGGCTGGTCCGCATCTACCGTTAGCCCTGTTTGCAAATATACGGATGGTATGTCCTAATGAATTTGGCATGTGTCAGCCGAACCAGGCAAAATTTCTTAAATTCCATTTAAACTTGAATTATAATTGTTATTATTTTACCGAATTTATGTTTGTATAGATCTAGCAATTCCGTTTCTTGACGTAGCTCATAAGTACTCGCGGCAGGAGCAATATCCGACTTGGCGGAAATTCCACCACACGACTAGAGGTCTATGTAGTCTGACAATCATCAGATGATCGTCTTAGAAATCTAGCTGTTCTCAGTATTGAAACAGCTAGCTAGATTTGGATATGTTTGTGAGACGTTTTGCTGCACAGCACAACAATGCAATCGTGGGTGAAGCAGATGGCCAATATCAGTCCTGGACTGTGACTTAAGAAACTGTATTTATTTTGAGGTACTTTTATTTCATTAGGCCTAAATATTCACTCTGCTACATCTTGGAAGGCATAATAAATACAGTCCGTCCGGGAAAAAAGGAAACTGGGAATAAAATGAGAAGTATTCTGTTAAAACTTAGTATCTATAAAAGTAATTAGGACTATTAATTACACAACTTGAGGTAGCGTTCAGGAACCAGTTGCGAGAACCCAGCAATGCAGTTGGTGTGATCTTTATTAAGAGAGGGGGTGAACCCCCGCAGAGCAGAAGGCAACAGTACAAAGTCCACAATCCAAAAATCACAATCCAATGGGCAGAATCCGAGTCGAAAACCAGGGCAGCAATAACAGTATTCGTAGTCGGGCAGAAAAAGGGTTCGATAACAGATGCAGACAAAAATACCAAAACAGAGCCAAAAATCAAAAGTCAAGGACGGTCCAGTCAGAATAGCAACACTAAGAGTGCGAGGCGAAAACAAGAGCAGCAAAGGGAAACGTTCTGACGGGGAACTGCTGTGAAAAGACTGCTTAAATACACACAAGGGAAGTCACATGCTATGATTAGGATCAGGTGAAGAGGATCAGACTAATTACAAAGGAGCAAACACGAGGGAGAACCTAACTACATGAAATTGGCAAAAGCCAAAACGCGGACAGGGATCACGAAACAACCTATTGACAAAACATACAGCTCCGGTTAGGGAGTTCTAACGTGCACAGATAATAAGAAGCAGAACAGAGTTGAGCAGGTGCGGAGGATCCGCTGAATCGCTGCAAAGATTAAGTGAAGGCAAGAGGCGGTGACTAGAACAGGGCGAGTGCTGAGAGCTTGTTAATCAATTAGTAAGGTGCAGCTATACAATCCCTGGTGCTCGTTAGTAAGTTAGTATTATATACAATGTTAGTTCTAGTTAGTAACTTTAACAAAATAACAAACTGTTAGTACTTGTTAGTAAAATAGAAAAGCAAAGGCAAGGAAGCAAACGAGACTAGAAGGAATGGTTGGAAACCCAGAAACCATGAAATCACCTAAACATGTGACACGCAGTACTTGGGGAGAAGCTGTAGCTCAACACAAGACCAGACAGGGAGACAAATGCAATGCAGGGCAAGAGCAAAGACATGGACCGAATATAACAGAAATGTGGAAATGGCAGGGAATACAAAACATGGCAACAACAAAAACATGGCAAAGATCTAGACTAAACAGAACATGAGCAGAAACAGAACAGAACATGGCAGAATCATAACACAACTGTGTACTTTTTCACATCATATGAAGAACACAAAATTAGTCAGGCATCGCTGTCAGAACTCTGTTGTCAGCTGCATGATTTGTGCACCTGTCATGCAGCTAGAAGGGTTTACATTTAAAGCAGTACACACTACACAACCTAAAGCAATAATGGCCCCGACAATGAAAAGTTGAAACTGATCATCCAGGTTCATCCGTGTTTAGGCCTGTCATCATTTTATGTAATCTGGCGCAAAGTGGTTACTGAATTACTCCAAAAGTGTCAGTGTTGTTCAGTTGAGTGTGCACAACCTCCACGTACTTCACATCATTAGATAGAAGACATAGTTATATAACACCAAATGCCATTTTTAATCAAAGAATGTTAAGTAATTTTTACAGAATTAACCATTTATTCTTGGTTTCCTTTTTTGGAACACACTGTACAATAAATACATTGAAGAATATTTTTCTGAAATTGTTCCCCAATTTTTAGACGCAGTGTTTTTGCAGATTGGTGAACCTCTGCCTATCTTTACATACAACATCTGATTTGTTGTCTATGGTCTATTGTGAATAAAATATGGGTTATTGAAATTTGCAAATCATTGCATTCTGTTTTTATGCACGTTTTACACAATGTCCCAACTTCATTGGAATTGGGGATTTCCTAATACCGCACTGAGGACGTCCCATGCCACCCCTCCCAGACCTCTTGCCACCCCTTTGCCACCCCATGTAAAATTTTCTGGATCTGCCACTGCTCAGGGCCGGTACTAGACCTGAAAAGTTGGGAGAAAATATCCTTCACTTTATTGACTACAATTAGTCCTGGCTAATTCTAGTTGGTTTTCCCTTATTAACACGTTTTCCAATTCAAGAATATTCAAGTGGCAATTGAAAACACGGCTTCTCTCCCTTCATCTAACAGCGACAAAATAATGGGCTAGATTCAGTACAGAAAAATAATTTAATTATAAATAGGTCTATGCACTGGCACTCAGCAACGGTAATTTTTTTTCCAGCGAGATTTTGTATTTCAGAACTCTTTTTGCGAATGAAGGTCGTTTATCGGCATTTTACGCACACCTGTTTTTGCAGCACGGTCACGCAACTTGCTGTAAAAAAAAAAAAAAACAGCTGTCCGATTGAAAAATGTAAACGGACGAAACCACTGAGTCACCAGAATTACCTTCATTCGCTGAAGAGTTCTGAAATGCCGCTCTCGCTGAAAAAAAAAGTTACGCCGCTGAGTGCCAGTGCATAGACCTAATTATAATTAATTATTTTTCTGAACTGAATGTAGCCCATTTGTCGCTGTTAGATAATTGGGGGAGAGAAGCCGTGTTTCTATTGCCAAATGGATAGCGGGTGGTTTGAGGACCCGCTTATACGCTTTCCCTAACCTGTGTGGTCAAGATAGCAATTTTAGGGAAAGCGCATAAACACGCCCACGGGCACACCTCCAGTCGCAAATAAAGGATTCGGCATAATGTATAGCGGGTAGTGTGGCCGCAAGATACCGTTTAGGGATAGTGGAAGCAGCTAAATGTGTAATTCACGGGTAGCGGGTAGTGGCAACGGGTAGGGCAGTGTAAAAGATAGAGCCCATAGAGCCATATTCTAGGACTTGATTTTGACCGGCGTAGTGGCTATCCCGGTAACAGACAGAATGAATGACTGAATGACAAACAAACGAACTACCGTATACCTCGTTTGCGCATGCGCACCAAGGCATAATAAATACTTATCCATGGTAGAAGCGCAAAATCTCGAAAAATAAACAAATCGAAGCAGGTCAACCGTTTCTCAACCCTTTTGGTAAAGAACAAATGCCGTTGCCTGTTTGTAGTTGCACTCAATACAACATGTATCATTTATCTCGGGCGATCGCGTGTGATTTTGTACAAAACCCAATTCCAATGAAGTCAAGACGTTGCGTGAAACGTGAATAAAAACAGAAAACAATAATTTGCAAATCCTTTTCAACCTATATTCAATTGAGTACACTACCAAGACAAAGATATTTAATTTTCAAACCGATAAACTTTGTTTTTTTTTGGGAAATATTCACTCATTTTGAATTTGATTTTTGCAACACGTTCCCAAAAAGCTGGGACAGGGGCATGTTTACCACTCTGTTACATCACCTTTCCTTTAAGGAACACTCAATAAGCGTTTGAGGAACTGAGGACACAAATTGTAGAAGCTTTGTAGGTGGAATTCTTTCCCATTCTTGCTTGATGTACAACTTCAGTTGCTCAACAACCCGGGATCTCCGTTGTCGTATTTTGTCCTTCATAATGCGCCACACATTTTCAATGGGAGACAGGTCTGGACTGCAGGCAGGCCAGCCTATTACCTACACTCTTTTCCTATGAAGCCAAAGTTGTATGTTATAGAATGTGGCTTGGCATTGTCTTGCTGAAATAAGCAGGGATGTCCCTAAAAAGGTCGTCGCTTGGATGTCAGCAAATGTTGCTCCAAAACCTGTACGTGAACCTGTAACTATTGCTTTAATTTCTTTCACTTGCTACTACCTTAACTAACCGCTGCAAACCATCTCAGCGCACTCACGAAACCCACTCAGATTGAGTAGCCTGCACATTGAAACCAATTGATTGGATATATAGCTTCGTCAGCTAGCCAGTTCGCAATCCTGCCCATTAAGCATCTCTCTGTGCTTTAACACAACTGCAGCCGCGGTAAACACTTCAAAATGGACTACTGACTATCTGTGAATTGGACAAGCCGCACAGCAAGCGTTTTATCTGACTAGATCATGTTAGATTTACGATTACTTGTTTCTTTCATTTTCCCCACTGAGCCAAAGTTGGTCGGGACATTTCAACTTGAAAAGGTGTATTTGCTGAATATCATGAGACTAACTTTAATGCTTTCCCTGTAATTCCACTCTATAATTTATAATTAGGACCTCACCTGAAGCTCTGATACACCTGTATCCTCAACAGCTTGCGGCAGTAGTTCCTGCATACAAAACAATAAGTTAATAATAGCACCTTCGAGGGATTTCTAGACTGAAATTCACCTCATAATTTGATATACCCACCCGTGTTATGTCTCTACAGCTAGCAACCTGACTACTAGCCAACATGTGACAGAAACCAAGTTTAGTTTGCTAGTTGAAACTAGTGAACATGATTAACTAGCATTAAATGACATTATTTTCCAGTAAAAAGTTATTTTAGGTAGCTAGCAAATTTTTACTTTTAATAGCTAACCGTTTCTGAGTAGTTAGTTTGATCACTTACGCCCTGGATGGTAAAAAAAAAAAGCTTCTTATATCGCCCCTTTTTTTGGTGGCCTCTCGGTTTTCTTCCTCTGTCAACTGAGTGGCTAGCTGCCGTTAGCTCACGAGCGAACAAACTGATGTTATACAATGGTTAGCTTTCCTGCAAGCTGGCCAACATAATGAACAACTGCTATATGAAAATTGCTTCAGTTTATTTTTTTTCCCAGTTTTCTGCGCAAAAAGTGCGGGGAACAATTCAGCTGTTCAAGAAACAGGTAGCTATCACTATCAAGTGGGTGAATGGCAGGCAGCATAGGAGTAAGCTGGGGGAAGACTATAAAGACATATCCTACTGTTAGCATCATGCTGCTTCAGTAAAAAGATCTGCATCTGCATCTGCATCATATCTGGCTATTGCTGAGAAGAATATATGATTACAATGACATTACAGTACAATGAAAATGGAAATCATTGAGCTATGGATTTTGCCATAGACATGGGGGAGAAATAGCATCAGAACTTTTTGGCCACTGATTGGACAGTTTGATTTACTGTGACAGTGGGTAACATTCTGATTGGCGATTCAGTGGGCTTGTAAAAAAGCGTTGCACGAGAAGGTAGGAAATTTGAGCATATCTGCAACTTCACTGTCACACAGGAAGGTAGGAAATTTTCACACATGCACAGAAGTATTTCACAAGCTCAAAAGTTTTTTACACATGCACAAAACTATTTTACAAGCTTAAAACTTTTAAATACACACAAAATATTTCTGCAAGTTCAAAACATTTTTACACACGCACAAAACTGTTTCACAAGCTCAAAACATTTTTACACATGCACAAAATATTTCTACAACTTCAAAACTTTTTTACACTTGCACAAAATTATTGACCCTAATTTGATTCCATACTTTCATTCTCATTGGGCCTGGCCTTCTGATTTCTGGACCATATTGTTTTTGGTCATGGTGTCTGTCAGTAATCTGAAAGAACGACATCAAAACCTACGTACACATGAAATTGTTACCCTGCTACATGTACCTACACTGGTTTCTGAGTTATTTAGGATTATCAAACTGACATCAATTTTCACAATGATGTTTCTGAATATCATGTGCCTCTGAACCTTCCGGTTGAAAATTTTTGCTGCAATAAGTTCCTTGGATGACCACTGGTGGGGTAGGGCTGATTTTCCATTGCTAACTGCACTAGATATAAGATAACTCAAAATAGTCTTCATGACAGTACATTCCAGCCAGCTGTTTACTTGAACTGTGATTATTCAAAATATTGTAATAATATTGTCAGCTAATCGTCGTTTGTTACTCAAAGATTGTTTTTGTCATAGTTCCTATTTGAAGTAATTGATTTGCTTGGAATCTAAAACAGTGGTAATAAAACTTGAAATGGACGTTGTACACAATGATACTCTCTTTTCATTCCTAAACCACCGATCGTGATGAGCAGATTGTTACACCTATGACCCGTGGCTATCACAGCAGGTCTCTTTTATTTTCTGATTGGATAGGAAGGACTAACCTAGGCCTTTCCTTAAAGGAGACCTATTTTGCTATATTTCCAAGGTTATATTTTGATCTTGGACTCCCCGAGAGTACTCCTGATTGTTCAAAGTCCAAAACAGGGTCCTTATTTAGCTCATACTGCCATCCTCAAAAAACCCCATTTGTAGTCCATTAAAGTCTCTGCCTGAAACGCCTCATTGGGGTGGCTCTTCCACTATGGCCCCCACTCCCGGTGTGCCCACTTTCTTCTGACTGGCCAGCTCTGTGGAGGGCGGAGTTGTGCGGGACGAGGCTGCAGAACGCAGTTTTCCGGGTCCGCCTCCCTAGAGTGAAACGTGAGACATGTCTGCCATCTGATAAAGAATCGACGGGGAAATTCCGCAATCTAACGCAGTACATGTGTATAGATCTAATGAAATGAACTTGTTCTAATAAATGCAGCAGCAAAAGTGGAGGACGCAGTACGAAAGTCTGGCAGCTCAAGCATGAATTTGTTATTTACCTACGGCAACAGTGGTGAGTACAGTGATTTTTCTACTCTATAGCTAGGATGCAGGGAAAGCTAGAATCCACCCCATGCAGACACATTTGTAGAATGGGTCGACATGCCCAAGTGTAGACTGGAGACCGTGGAAATCTGGTGGGTCTGAGTTTAGAGGGAAACATGGACAGTGAGGAGCAGCTAAAAGTGGACCAACAGCTTATGGACTGCTTAGGTGTGTGTTATAAGGACCTGCTGGTTCGTATGCATAACTGTGGTGTGTCGTTAGCGTGGAGTAATGAACAGCTTCTGTGCTGGTATATGACGGAGGGGTGAAAGCTCCAGGCTAAATGGCCTTTTCGGAAATTGCCCATGGTAATGGTTTACTTACTGCGTCGGAATGACCAGCGTTTGCTCACGGAAAATGGGCGAGTCATGGATAGTTGTGCGAGAGCTAGATAGAGCTCCGGTTATGTCATGAACATAATACAGGTTTACAGACCGTTAATTCCATTTGCGTGAACAGTTGCTTATGTGGAGCTAGCGAATCAATCACTTTTACAGGAAAGAATTTAATAATCAATCGATGGCAATGCAGAGAAATTGTTTGTTATACCGGAAACGTTATAGCCTGTGCGCTTCCCTATTGCTTTCACTGGTAGCATCAGAGAGCTTGCCCAGATATTGGAGAAGTATCAGGCTGACCCCGGTCGTGGATAAGTAAAGCGATCGTTTCACAAGCACATAAAAACGCACCCCAAGCTTTGCAAAACCTACGTCTGGTCTAACTGCACCTCTCCGGTTAGCTTCAACTGTAGTGGCTGCAATCAGGCAACGTTATGATGAACCTTTCACATTGATGCTTACTGACAAGCATACCGATCAGAATTGCTGCATATAAGTTAACCAGGAGAATTTTTAATTAGCAGAGCATAGAAACTAACATGCAGTAGCTGATAAGCGGTCATGACTTTGAATGTAATCTGTCGCGCGAAAAATTCGTTTCGCATCCGGTGTGAAAGCTGCTTAACGCGCCCATAACGCGTGTATTCGCGTCTTTGCATTGACTTTGAATGTAACCTGTCACGCGAAAAATTAGTTTCGCGTCCGGTGTGAAAGTTGCTTAACGCACCCATAACGCATGTATTTGCGTCTTTGCATTGACTTTGAATATAGGCTGATCTGTCCCCCGAAAAATTTGTTTCGCGTCCGATGTGAAAGCAGCTTTATGGATAGTATGCGACAGCTAGAGAGAGCTCAGTTATGTTAGGAACATAATACAGGTTTTGCAGACCATAAGGTCCGTTAGCGTGGACAAGTTGCTTATGTATAGCTAGCGAATCAATCACTTCTACAGGAAAGAATTTCCTAATTAATATTTCGGCTTTTTATTAGCCACAACAATTTCTAAAGGGGGATGAAATTATGTCAAGGTAGTGCAGAGAAATCATTTGTTATACCAGACATGATAGAGCTTCTGCATTTCGCATTACTTTCACGGTAGCGCCAGAGAGCTTGCCCAGACATTTGTGAAGTATCCGGCTGATCCCGGTCATGGATAAGTGAAGCGATCACTAACTTTAGTGGCTACAATCGGGCAACGTTATGATGAAACTGCCACATTGATGCTTACCGAAGTAACACAAGCATACCGATCAGAATTACTGCATATAAGTTAACCAGGAGCATTTTTAATTAGCACGGCACACAAACTAACATGCAGTGTAGCTGGTAACCGAGCATTCATAACAACCAGAGACAAACACTTGCAATACAGTTTTTACAGAAAGCAAGTTCTGTTACTGTGAGCAGTTGTACCAAGCATCCAAATTACAAACAAGTATTAAAAGTTAGCTTCAAATGAGGTTTATGTTCACACACCTTCTGTAGAATTTCCCCTGATATCACTCTTGCATATTTAGGACACAAGCATTAGCAACAGTAACTTGGCTACGTTAGCCGCTGTGCTACAGCCACAATCAACTGGCTATCACGTCAGGTTGGCTTATGCAGTAAAAGCAACTTACAGCTTCTGTGTCTGTGAGTCATGGACAGTCGCGACCGATACAGGCTTTATCTTCAGATATTTTACCAAGCCTGCCTTTGAGGCCAGTTGTTAGTTCTAACTATCGGTCCCGCTAGCCACACGTAACACGTTAGCTTCACTTACATTATTTGCTGTTATATCGTTACTTACAGCTTGTGGCTCCGAGCGCTTGATCGATGCAATTGCTTCAGGTTTGAGAAGCAGCTGAAACGCTTATCCTGTGTTGAATTATCCTTTATTGACAAAGCTGTCTTTGGTGAAATGCAGAGCACAAACAGCTAACGTTCCCTTTGGCCGTGGCTGTTTGCTGCCAGCAAACAAAAAAGCTACCCACTGATTTCTGGTGGCATCCTTTTCTGGAAGAGAAATAGGTGTTTTTCTTCGCGTCCAAAAGTAAACGGACAAGCAGCTTTGGGAGAGACACTGACAAAACTGCACCTCAAATGATCTGCGGTTCTTCTTTTGTATTTCCAAAAGTGTAGATGCTACTAAGGCATAGTATGATCTGCCGTTGTTAGTGCCTGCTAGAATAGTTTCCGGTATGGGCAGGTCCAGCGCCGTGATTGGCTCTGGCTAGGTCTGTACTAATTGGACGGCACAACCTCACGTCAGGTTTCGCCCAGATCTCGCGAAGATCTTGGGAGGAGCTGTTCAGAGAGGAAATCACGTTCACAAAATCACGTTCTTGGATTACGGCAAAACCTCTGTATCTTATGTTTAGAAACTTTTCAGAGGTTGAGTATGGACAACCAACATTATAACATTACTAATATGTATTAAAAGAAGGATCAGCATAATAGGTCCCCTTTAACCCTTTAAGGCCTAATGCAAAAATCCCAGCAGAGAATCATGCTGCCATGTTTACCATAGTAACCTGTATTTGGGCTGAAGCACAGCTTCTCAGCTTTCAGGAACGGTTGGAATTTTTTTTCTATTGCGCAAAACTTACAGTAATAACAGTACTTTCAAAATTACGCACATATCTGTGTCGGCAATGACACGTTCTTAAAATGCGCACATGCTATCCCGGTTTAAATGGGTTGATGAAAGATGCAGGAAACTTACTGACCTGGGTGTTGGATATTGGAAGAGGGACATGTATTTTTAAGGTTCAACGTGGAGCCCCCTAAGTGGCCAGAGCATAAGTCAAAAAGTGAAAGTCCAAACATCAAAATATCGAAACATGGGTATGTATTCTGCCCATATGCAGCATTCTTATCAGCGAGATATAGGTTACGGGCTTTACAGTGGTTAAGCTGGGCAAAAATTTCATTTAAATGCTCCTAGGCCACAGTGTTAAGCATTCCCACTGTGGATGCTTCAAAATATCATTGCACATATATACTTCAACATGTATTTTGGGCACAAGCTGGCTACTCAAGCCATCTTGTCAAAAATGTTGTTTAATGAGCCTGATTGCAAAAGTGTGCAAAAACTCATTACTTTCAGATGTTTTCCAGCTGCTGTAAGAGGAGATAAAACCACTTCTGGATAGAAAATAAATGGAGTCTATACACAGACAGACACACACACACACAGGAAGGCAGACAGACATAAACAATATGGTCTCCCATCTTGAGGATCATGAACCATAAAAATCAGAGGGCCAAGGCAAATGAAAATGAAACAAGCTAACATACTAAATGCATGCACAGATGGTCATGACATGACAGACTTCACCCAACAGGCTGTGGGTGATGAGCCAAGCATGTTGAAGTTTCGAAATTATGCGTCGCGGGTGTTTGGACATTATCGGTAAGAAATTTGTTGTGATGTTATGTGTCAAAAATGTTGACATTATTGGTTGTAGCAGGGTGGGTTAGGCATTCGCGGTGAACTATTCAACCGCGGGAATTTGTTGCTTATTCATCACAGAAAGAAAAAATGCATCCAGTCACAGCTCTAGGTAGGACTGTATGAGGCCCCCTCATTTTGACTATCAAAAACATTAAAAAATAATGTCCACTTGCAATTGATGCTTCCATGAACATAAATATTTCTTCAATTTGATTTTGTACTTGTCTTCTTCTTTGTCTGCTGCACTTTCAGCTGTACTTTTTTGCTTTGGCACAATTATGAAGCTCATTTTATTTACTTTTCATGCATAACTGCTCCCAAGTTATTTGCAGCAGATAATGCGTAGGTCTACAGACAGTAGTAGACAGTGTGCGCAATTAAGATTGTGCGAGTACATCTTAGACAGTGCTATGGCCTGCATCAGAGTCAGTGGGGCGAGGTGTTGTGCTGTTTGTTTTTTGTGTCCATGTGTTAACAATGTAGCGTCTACAAGGTTGCACTGATTGACTTTAAACTTACAGAGTTGGAGGGCAATCATCTGTAGATTACCTGATTAAATTTTTGGGTTGATCAAGTCAAGGTCAAGGTCAAGGTCAAGGTCATCGGAAAAGTTAAAATGGTTTTTTTGCGATAACTTCCTTTGAATTCATCATGTTGATTTCAAACCAAAACCATCTTTCAATTTTGCTTGCAAATGCTGTGTGATGGGGTAGCTTATAGTCTCCACAGCGGTTGGGGGTTAAATGTCAGGGGGATCAAGGTCAATGATGAAGATAATATACTGTATTTTCCATTTTAACTCAAAAATGGTTGTAGATAGACAGATGTTTACGATTATGACCATATAGGAACTCCTATATGGGCTTTCATTTGACACCATGACCTTTGACCTTGAGTGACCATGAAAGATCTAACTGAATGTCACAGATTTTCAAAGGACCATAAATTGAAAACGGCTGAGGTCACACTTGTAAAATGAAGTCAGTATGAAAAAAAAAAAATAAAATAAGCGCTGGACAGTGAGGTTTGTTTTGCCTGGCAGCACATTTGTTTTTGTTTTTAGTTTGCATATTTTTTGTTTAGCTACTCAGGGGGAGAGAAAAAAAAAACATAGCCAGGAGAACACATGGCTTAAGTGGGAGAAAATGAAACTTAAGAGGGAGAGCAGGAGATTTTGGGAAAATTGAAAAAAAAAGATCTCCCGTCCAAAACTGGAGAGTTGGAGTCTCTGATATAGGTTGTGGGTTTGTCTCTGTCGGGGCTCGATCATCTTTCTTGTAGGGAAGACTTTGACCTCTCTCTCTAAATTCCTCCTGGTGTCTCTCCCTATGAGTTAAATTAATGGTGATTAAATTTTTAGTGAGCAAATTATTCGGTACAACTGGTTCTCCAAGCCTTCTTCCATTTCTCCTCTTCCTCCCATTTTATAGGCACCCTAGTGGCTGATCTTCGCTCCTGCAACTGGCTCCTCCTCTGCCTAATTCGTAAAAGAATGATCCCGCCAACAAAGGAGCCAGCTGATTACTCTGTTTTTCTTTACTTTTTTGAAGAGCCTGCTTTTCCTTTGATTCTGGTTTCTTTTCTCCTTGCCTAGTCTTACAAGGTATGCTGCCTGGCTCTGACCAGGAGGCTATCTAGCCACTCATCCAGCATGATAGGGCATTTGCTTGTCTGGCATTACAAGGTACCCTGCAACCTGTGTTATAGGGTTTCTGGTGCCTGGTCCTGTCCTTAGGGCCACTCAGCCGCTTGCCTATTAATACAGCCTATCCGCTCGCCCAGCGTTGCAGGGTTTCCGCTGTCTGGTATTGACCTGGCAGCCACTCAGCTGCTGGCCTATCATTACAAGGTACTCGCTCATTCAGCATCACAGGATTTCTTCCTCGTCCTGTGGGCGTTCTGCCACCCCTTCTTCCTCGTACAGTGGGTGTTCTGCTGCCTGGTCTTTCTTTTCTCCTTTTCACTCCAGGGCTGCCCTGAGGCAGTTGGGTCTCCCCTTTTTAGAAGCCAGATGCTCTCCAAGGTTTCTTTCCAGTGGGGGGTTTTTCCTGGCCACTGTCACCTTCTGGCTTGCTCCATGGGGCTTCAGGCCCTGTTCCTTGAAAAGCTTTTTTAATTTTCAACTAAAGTTGAATTCTTCCTTGTGTGTCTTGTCCTTCTTTGTTTGGGTTGCCAGGTGGCGACCCTCGGAGGAGAGGGGTACTGTCGCAACCTGTGTGTCTGCTTACTTGGTTCTTGCCCTGTTCCAGCAGTCTTGCGGGTTGTTTCTATTAATTCATTGATTGGCTTGTTATCCCCTCAGTGCAATCAGCTGTTGCCACTGACTGACCTGTGCATATAGGTTGTGGGTTTGTCTCAGTTGGGGCTGGATCATCTTACTAGTCAGCATGGCTCTAACCTCTTACTCTAAATTCTAGGTTTCCTCCCTGGTGTCTCTCCCAGTGAACTAAATTATTAGTGAGCAAATTATTAGGTACAGTGGGTTCTCCAAGCCTTCTTCCCTGTTTCCTCTTCCTCCTCATTATATGGGTAGGGCTCACGAAAATGACTCCATTGTGTTTTTATTTGTCCAATGGCTGTAAATGCTCCACCACTGGCAAATCATTTATTATTTTTTGATAATTGTCGAGAACTGCCAAATGTAACTGCCAGAGCAATATTCATTTTTTTAGCATGTCCACAACAATAGTTCAGATTTTAGTTAATATTTTAAAACAATAGAGTTAATAAATGTGATGACACCAAACCGATGATTATTCTGACCATTTTTTCTTGGTGGCATGTTATCATAATTTGTCCATGAAATCTTGTTTTTTACGGTATTTTATCTGGTGGAACCTTCAAGGCATCCAAATACAGGCCTAATAACTACAAATATATGTTCTATTTGTAGTGGAACATTCACATATCATCCAAAATAATCTGAAATCCAAATCTTGGGACACTGTTTTCCTTGAGACCACCAATTTCAATAAAATTCCGAACGTACGGTTGAAGGTTGTTTTTTATAAGAGCGACCTCTGGCGGAAACTACACGAAACACACCTTTTCCAGCATATCAAATAGCATTTACACGTCTCCAGAAAGGAACAGAGCAAGTCAAACCTATTCTGGTGTGTTTTGTATCAGACTGATACAGCAAAACCGAGAATATAAGTTTTTTACGGGATGTTTTGTTCAAGACCCGAAACCGGCGTGAAAGATGATGACTGATAGCTCTGTTGTAACCCAATGTTTTTTTTCAGCGTGCAACCATATTAAGATGACAAGATCCAAGCAAGCACAGATTGATTTTTTTTTTTTTTTAAATTTGGTATCTCCAATCCCACCCGAATCTTGAATGCCCAATTGGGGAACTATGTACAAGACTTACTCATATGTGACCCCTTAGTGCCAACTCAGGAGAGTGAAGACAGTTTGTGGCTTTCCTCCTAAGTATGCGTCTGTCAGCCTACTGCTTCTTATACACTCATTGGTTGAATTCTCGCAAGTTCAGAACAAGGGCGGAGGATACCCGAACATGAACAAGCTTAGAATCTTCCTGACAAGCTCCCGGCTGGCCAACAGGAAGCCCTTAAGCAACGAATGAAGCAACCATTTAATATTACCCTTCCCGGCAGACCCTTCCCAATTTGCATCCCTGTAGCGCAATGGCCAATTGTGCGGTACTCTGAAAAAGCTGCCAACCACTGCCGGTTGGTACAACTGGGGCTCGAATCCTCGCCGTGACAGTCACCTCTGCTTCACAATGCGGTACCTTAACCGAGTGAGCTATCCGGCAGCTCACAGATTGATTTTTTTGAGAGAGCATCGATTTTAAATATTCTTTGTCAGTATGATTGAAAGTTGTCAAATAATGGAGTAATTGAGGTGCTATAAGCAGGATGCTCGGAGCACTGGTCGGAGAATTGTTTGTATGTGACAGTGCGCAGCGCGCGAGCTAGAAAATTTTTGCGTCAATTCGAAAGCAGATATTGCCTCTGAGTCACCAGATTACTGTGTTTCTTTGATGTGCTCTTCAGTGTGTTGCGAGATGCCTCTAATTTTCATAGAAAGATGCCATATTCATAAACTTGTTTTTCTATTTTGTGTCCAAATACTTTTGATTAAATTTCTGAATACGACTTTACAACTGTCATTTACGTTTCAAACATTTCTTCAGTGGCGCCTGTTGGACAGGGAACAAGGAGGGCGATAAACGTCTTTAAACTGCTTATTAGTCTTGATCTGTTTGTCATTTTTCTTGATAAAAGATACTTTAACTCTCCCTTCTCAGGTGCAGCTAATTGTCTTTGTTAAGACGAGAGATAAAACGCGTCAACTGAAGGCAAAAAGTGCGCATTTCTTGCTTTGTAAGATGTGGCAAAAGTTAACGCAGAAAATCCAATGTAGGTTTTTTTTTCGTGAAGGGTTACCTATTAAGGCACGTGAATTAAACATTTTCATTGAATATATTATTCACTCGCCTAGCCATTTCATTAAAAGGGAAACTAAGTACTTAACTGCAAATGGATTTTTCATATTGTTGGAAAACGTGTTGACCAAGAACAATGATTAAAATTGGGTCAATAATTTCATCCATTTCAAGGTATGTAGAGCGGGTTGTCCAATAACCGAAGGGTTGGCGGTTCAAATCCCGCTCTGTCTGAGTCATGTGTCGTCGTGTCCTTGGGCAAGACACTTCACCCACCTTGCCTCCAGTGTCACTCACACTGGTGTATGGCTGTGTGCGAATGTTTGGTGGTGGTCGGAGGGGCCGTAGGCGCATACTGGCAGCCACGCTTCCGTCAGCCTGCCCCAGGGCAGCTTTGGCTACAAAAATGTAGTTTACCACCGTGAGTGTGTGAGTGAATGAATAATGTATCCACTGTGAAGCGTCTTTGAGTGTCCAGAAAAGCGCTATATAAAACTGATGCATTATTATTATTATTATTATTACTAAACACTGATAGATTAACATGTAAAGAATGTTACTGTCCTCAACAGAGATTTATTTAGTTTTGCTGTCGTTTATATAACAAAACTTTTCTCTCGACATGCACAGTACAGCGCTACAAAAATCAATCACCCGGCCCGATTATAATTGCTTGTCTTTAATTAGATTGAGACAACTGCACCGATCATTTCCCCGCAGCCTCAGATTCAATTCGCCATGAATATCCAGCACACGCGGGCTCGGATGGCACTCAGTGTTTCCATCACTGTTGGGCAGGTTTTTCAGTATCAATGAAGACCAGCGCAGACAGGGCGTGGGTCGAAAAACAAAAGTTCGCTATTCTGACAATAACAAGAAAGGGGGGGGGGAGCATATTTAGGGTCATTTGGGGCCAGGCAGCGAAAGCTGCTGGGAACCTATTGTTTTCGCTAGTCGTCGTCGTCGTCTTCTTCGTCTTCTTCTTCTTCTGAAATCCTACTTCCCATACATGAAAAATTACCAAACTTTGCACAAAGGTCCAGTCACATGCCAGATTTACTCAACTCCAAGGACATGTCAATATTCTTCCTGGGGGCGGGCACAATAAGCTTTTAAATTAAAAAACTTTGAAAATTCCTACCAAACCAACCGTTCGTGCTACAGTTTTGCAACTTCCACCAAAATGTAGCCCCAATGCTTAAGAATCTTTTTTCCACTTAAACTTATTACAAATTATGAAGTCTATCACTGTTTTTTTTTTTTCAAAAACTTTTAAAATTTTTCTTGCCCCACAATTTTTGCTCAATTGTCACCAAATTTGCTATACTGAATCTTCAGATCGTCCTCCACAAAAATACCACCCGGCGTTTCGATATTTGAAAAATTGAGCCTTCAGTGCTTGAAAATGTTTGATTGTAAACAGTACTGTAAACATATACCAGCCAATTCTTGATAAATACATTTTCAATATTTATGAAAAATTGATAATATTTTAGAGTCATGGTCGATGAAGTTTGCCAAATATCAGAATTTCTTCTCAAAAACTGAATTTTTGAAACCATTTTGAATTCTGCTCTCATGGAACAATTGGAGTCAATGTAAGAATGGCATTTTTAAACATTAGATTTTCTCTTATGAAGCAAAACACTTATTGTTAAAAACTAATCACCAACATTTCTATGCTATCAAGCTGCAATTTTTGTATCATCAGATTTTTGTCACGATAACAGAAATTTTGACATTTTGGCAATTTTTGAAATCTTCCTTGACAACTGTTGCCTGGCTGGTGACTCCCTGAGTCGATTAATGAAGCCACACACCTGGGGCCTCATTTATCAAAAAGGGTGTAAAAGTCCAACTAAATTTCACTTATGGCAAAAATTCAGAAATGGCGTACACCCAAAATATTTACACCCTTTTCAGATCTATCAAACTGTGTGCGTGCAAAGCTGTCCGCAATTTCTATTGATAAATCACACCGGACCCAAGAAAAGTTCAGACCTGAACGCGCCTCATATCCCGCCCTCTACACGCCCAGACACAACCATATATAGTCAATGCAAATGAGCATCTGCATATAAAGTAGCCACGTGCGCCCTGGGGACTTGTGGTGTGAAGTCAGTGGAAGACTGAAATGGATTGCAAGAGAGGAAAAAAGCGAAACTTCGCGGAGAGTGAGATCTACATGCTTGTTGGTGAAGTGCAGGCGAGGAAAAAAGTCCTCTTCGGCAGGTGTTTGCACGAATTCTGTATGATCACTTACTCTTGTGGTTTATTTAGGAACAAGAACATACGAACATGTACAGAATCACAACAGAAATGAACACATGTTGGACCAAACAATTTCTCCTCCGGAAATTAAAACAATCTCTCCTAATCAGCCACAGCCCCGGCCTCACCAACAAGCGCAAAACCGCCGAGTGGCAGGAGGTGACGCGAGCGGTGAACGCTGCGGGTTCCACCCCGAGGACGGAGATTGAAATCCGCAAAAAGTGGGCCGACTTGAAAGTGGGTTTCAATGTGTAATACGGCGTACTCCGTCATATAGCATCTGTATTGCAATGTCAACACCGTCACTAATGAGTATACTGTGTGCATGCACTCATTCATCCTGATGAGGTCATCCCAGACTGCAGGCATTATGGCGCTCAGTGACGGCTGTGACATCCCGGACCTATAGGGAAGGGATGTTGCCGGATTAGCGCATTCCCAGCAGGGTCTTCAGCCATAAGGGTGAATAAGATAATGTTATCATGCACACCTGTCGGCTAGTTCCCGTTGGTAGGTCCCGGTTGCCAGGAAACCCAGTGTAGTTAATACCTGTGCCAAATCATGTGGGTCACTTCAGCATGTCAAAATGTAGACAGGACATTCATCATTACTGTTCATTTATGGAGTGCTGTCATTGGCCTCATTGTTCAACGTTTTACTGTTTGTGGTCCGTGGACCTACCTGTGTTGGTACTGGTATTGCGTGTGTGCGGCGGGTGCTCCTTTCCAATGCTGGACCCAGTTCAGCACATAGCTCCAAGAGCACAGCTCTAGGGAGTCTAAATCGGCTGATCAGCCAGTGGTTATCATGCGCCAGCAGATCGTGTTGGTCCCAGAACACCCGCTCCCTCCTGAGTCTCCCACCATCTCCGGGATCACCGTTATCTGCCATGTCACGTGCAAGGACGTTTAACACTCCGAGTGTTGTTGGATCCATGTTGCTCCATTACGCACAGGCTCACCGGCGTGGTATTTATATGCTTGCCGCACACAGGTGTGCTTAATCATATCTTGATGGCAATTTCATCACCAAATATTGACATTTGATTTGATGGTGTGCTGAATATATATGTATGTGTGTACGGGGAATGACAATCACTCATGACTGACATATTTCTGAATATTTCCTTCATGGCTTTGATTGTTGTTTTAAATGGGCTATAATCCGCGCTCCTCTCTCCCTCGCACACTGCAATTCTCTGACTCGGCAGCTGTGTCGCCAAATCCTCCTGTTCTTCAAAAAGAGTGTAAATCGCGGTGTGCCATGGTCAGACTGGGTGTAAATGTCTGCACTTTTTCCCGTCAGGTTTGGGTTTGATAGATCCCAAATTTGGCGGTGAAAAGTGCATACGTACAAAACAGGGGAAAAAAGGTGTATCCACAATGATAAATAAAGCCCATGATCTCACTTCCAGCCAAGTAGCTCAATGAGTTAGGAGTTGGTTCTTGGTGTCAGAGGTTGTGAGTTCAAGCACCAGCTACAGCAGAATGTGCATTGTAATGTTGATGATCTTGTTATTTGCCTATTTAGGAACTTACTGTTTTCCTCAATAAAAGCTTAAATGTGGGGCACCCTGGTGGCTCATCGGTCTAAGCGCGCGTACCATAAAGGCCGTGTCCTTCCCGCAGCAACCTGGGCCCGACTCCGGCTCAGGTCACCTGCTGCATGTCCTCCCTCAGTCCTCTCCCCAACCTTCCTGTCTCTCTACACTGCATGACTGTCAAATTAAAATAAGGAAAAATTCCCCCCAAAAAATTTAAATTTAAAAACTTTGAAAATTCCTACCAAACCAACCGTACGTGCTACAGTTTTGCAACTTTCACCAAAATGTCAACCAATGCAAAATGTACGATGTAATTCCACCTTTCTTGTTATCCTCCATTTTTTGCCTCTTGTTGCTTAGAATTGCCTAAATTTGCCTGGCCCCGATATCGCTGCTAAGCAGCTTTAATTTATGTTTTGTTTCCAGCCATTTTATTGGATACTGGATGCATTCATTTTAACTGATCTTTGAAAAAATAGTGCCAGTCGGGAAAAACACTAGCTATCTTTCCTGTGCGATGATTGGTTCATACTTAATGAAGGGACATAACCTACTATAAAAGGGCAAAACAGCCACCTCACAGTGCTAGTACGACGGACTCTTCCCCGCAGCCGTCGCTGCCCATTGCTTCAGCGGAACCTATCCACGTCATGTTGGCCGAGGGTGTTAACAGGAAGAGTCTAGAGGCTCAGTTCTTTATCTTATGGTCATTTGTGATTCTGTCGTTTGAATTGAGAGCTTTACGTTAGGATGACTGCATGAGTGTTGTTGATTGGCACGTTCATGTTTTCGTTCTTGCTGTGGTCCGTTCTTCCCGCAGGCGAGGCGTGTTCGGGCAGGCTTGAGTGTTCGGTATGGATAAACCACGTCTCGCAGTGGAGGTTTTTTGGCTTATCCCAGTGTTTGTTGGATGTCGCAGGTCCCCAGGATTCCGGTTACTCATGGCCAGGCGCAGGCAAGAGGACAACCGGCAGCCGGAGAGCGGAACGCTGTGGAAGGACGGCAAGAAGCGAGAGTATAACCAGGGCCTGTAGAGCTGGGCGGTCCGCTGGTGCAGGCAGCTCATGGGCAAGCCCCACCAGCCCCACAGCCTCAACCGGAACGTCACGAAGCAGGACAACAGGCGGGTCCTTCACGGGACCAGCGTGAGGGAGAGCCCGTAGCTTGCCGAGGGGAGGACGCAAACGTGCCACCACAAGAACAGGTTATTGCGGTTGGTTTTCAGGTTACCTGCATATGTTAAGACCTTGACATGTTTAACTTAGGAGTTCTGTGTATACGAGTATATCAGCAACCGGCAGCATACAGTGCTAGGAAAGCATTGGTGTTAATTTAATTGCTAGACGTGCAAGTCCAATAGTGTGGTTTTGTTGCTCGCAAGAGGTGCGAGGCCTAGGTAAAATCTTGGTTTCTAGGTAAATTTCTTTGTTTATTTCACTCGCAAGAGGTGCGAGCCATGGAATGTTGAATTTCGTTCCTCTTACTGTTACGCAAATAGTTCGACACAACGCGCCACGTGCAAACCCTATAGTGTGGTTTGTTGCTCGCAAGTCGTGCGAGTCCTTTAAGTTGTGTGGCTTATTTTTTTTTTTTTTTTTAATCACAAAAGGTGAGAGTCCTGGGTGATCGTGTTTACTTCGCTTGCAAGAGGTGCAAGCTGTGGGTTTTTATTTTTGAATGCCGTTCATGTTTACTGTTGTGCAACATGGCTCGGCAGGAGTTTTGTTTAAAGAAATTGGAGCCAATTAAGGACGCTGATCCACCTGGAGTAACTTGCAGGTCAATTTCTTGTACCAAAATTTTTTTTTTTGGAATACATGTTGGCTCACGGGTGAATGGCGCGCCTCAAGCTATTGTAGTTTTACGCTTAGTAGCAGGTAGTTTTTTTTTTGTGTATCATGGACGTGGAATTGACGGTAAATGGACAGGAACCAAATTTGCGCATTGCAATTCCTGCTGGCGAGTTCGCATATGGCGTAAGTGGCTCGAAATGTTTGGCATATGTAATATGCATTACGATTGTATTGAAAAGAATGGAGCTTGAATGGCACGCTTTGAATCGACACAATCTCGAGTTCAGCATGTCATTGATTTGATAGTTTGGTATATGTGAAACCGCTTAAGCACAACGGGCATGAGTTTTTGATGTATTCTGGAAGAACTTGAGCGTGAATGGCACGCCTCTTAAGTGGAATTCGTTTGCACTTAGGCTTTGCGGGAGAGGATAGCCCAGCTGGAGACGACCGTCCAGAGGCTGTCCGGATAGGTTCACAGAAGCCTTACGGGAGGAGCTTCTGAACCAGGCCAACCGTCCCGCACCTATATTTGACCCAACAAAAGCCATGGCATTGATGGAGGCGCTTATGGATGCTACAAGGAATGAAAGACAGGAGAAGGCCGAAGAGTTCAAATTATTTGTTACACATTTAAGGCCCCACATCCACAAACCTTACTTTAAAGACCTCATCATTGACCAGTTCAGTTCAGGGTTTTTGAAACAAGTGAATAAGGGCATCACCACGTTCGTCAAGGCACACGCAACATCGGACACACTAGAGGTGTCATGTATCAGGTCTCTTTCTGCCTTCACCTGAGCTGTTTTTCAGCTCTTAGGTGGGCACACCCTTGCCTTTTCAAGAGAAAACCCTATCTGCATCAGATTCTGATTTTGTTAATCACTTGGTTGTTTGGAACATTTTACCATGGTGCTTGGTATGCTAACGACGTATGTTTGGCTAATCGGCTACTCGTCTTCTTCCACAGCACTCGTGACTACCTCGCTGCCTCTCAGGTTAATTGCAGATTAATATCAGGTGCGTGAATCCTATAAATTACCCAAGATTCCGCCACCTCTTTGCGTTAGTGTCATCTATACACGGCGCTGGTAACAGAGGTCTTTTAGACTAGTGTTGCGGTCTACTTTTGCCAGTTAGTTCGTTAGCTTTTGGAAAGTTTGTTTTACTTCTAGCTTGCTCCTAAGTCGGAGCTCTTTTCCCTAGGAGTATTCAGTCATTCATTTTGGGCTGTGTTCCGCAGTTGTATGTGCTGCGTGAACATTTAGTAGTTTAGGTTCTTATGTCCTCTTTCTTTTAGATTGGGAATTGCACGCATTCCGAGATCGTTCTCTCGAACCACTACAAGAGGGGCAATCTTTGGGATTCCAGATAAATGGCAGTAACTCCCTACCACAGTTCATGCCTCATACGTTTTGGTCGCACTTGCAGCAGGGTAATAACCAACCACATTATTGGCAACAAGCATATCCTCCACCCCCAGGGTATCCACTTGCCCACACTCCCCTACATAAGTTGAGAAGTGATAGGCGTCCACGCGGTGGAGGGCGTAGAAACAACCCACGTCCTACCGATAAATGCTTTCAATGCTTTGGGACGGGACATTGGGTGAAGAATTGTATGGCTAAAATTGAGCACAAGTAAACCATGTATAAAAAGATTTTGAACCTGGAACGGACCGGACTGGATTGATGGAAAGTTGTCATAGCTCTGTGGACATAACATTGTTTAAAAAAAAGAAAAGAAAAAAAGTATATGTGAATAGAGAAATCTATGGATCTAAAAAAAATATATATATATATATTGCCTGTCGGGTGAACTGTATCTTTGGTAATGATCATCATTTTTGTATGTCAGTGGCAATATTAAAGTCTTTCACAACGTCGTGTTTCGTTATGTGTTTTCCTCTAAGGTGCGAAGGTAAAATTCCTAAGGTAAAGAAATAATGGGCGCAGATAGTAAAGAATCACGGTCTTAACTTGGAAAAGTCACGTATCGGGGGCGCCCTGGTGGCTCATCGGTCTAAGCGCGCGTACCATAAAGACTGTGTCCTTACCGCGGCGACCTGGGTTCGATTCCAGCTCGGGTCGTTTGCTGCGTGTCTTCCCCCATTCTTCTCCCCAGCTTTCCTGTCTCTCTGCACTGTGCGGCTGTCAAATAAAGGAAAAGTTCTTTAAAAAAAGAAAAAAGACACGTATCACCTGGATGACTGAGTATGTAAATAATCTTGATAGCTGTATCGTGTCTCCAGGTGTGAACCGCAGAGGTTTGCAGCCCTTGAAACAAATCAAGTCATATTTGGTCACTTTGTTTGCAGACTCCAGCTGGTACGGTCAAGATGGAGAAATACGAGTGACAATTCCCAGTAGAACCGCTAGAGGCGTACAAGAAGCATTTGATGGCAAAACCAAGATGGATTACCTGGAAGCAAGATGGGGCCCTTATCGTTCCACTGCCTCCAGAGGCGGTTGCCAAGGGAATATTGAAAGCTTCGGCAGACTCTGTGATCTTTAGGGATCCTAAGACATTTATAGTGGGTGAGCTGCATAAACACGCTAGTGAGTGGGACGCAGTTATCGGGACCAACGAAAGTGAGTCGGAGGTGGGAAATTGGATTAACAACAGGGTAAACATGATAGATTTTATTCGGCCATTCGCAGGAATGTTTAAGGGAGTATATTATGACTCCGCTTTTCCACCTCTAGCTGTCTTAGATAATGCCTTCAGGATTTACTTAGAGAAAATGGACATACACGAAAGGGAAACATTACATGGTTGCAGAGCAGGATGTGCGATCTCTCTGCATATGGCGGGCGCCTCAGATGACAATATTATGGATCATGTAGGCTGGTTCAATAAGAGGACAGCCGCACACATGAGAATTGCTCAAGTCATGAACCCAGGGAACCCAGCAAAAAAGCTAGCTTCACTAGAGGTCACACAAGCTGTAGAAGAGTACGACAAGAACAGCCAACTTGTCGGGCTGAGAAAAGCATTCACATATTAGTAAAGGAATCGTACAAGAGTGGGATATGATAGAATGGATTGTTTGAGAACAAATACTAACGAGTTATGTACAGAGGAATGTTGAATCGAAATAAAAGAGGTTCAAATACGATTTTTGTCTCGCATAGTTGGAATGCGTTCTGAATGGGGACAAGACAGGGGGATAAAAATAATAATTTAAGATATATATATATGAAATTAAAAAAAGGGAAAAGAGCAGCACATATCAGAGAGAGGAAAGTGAAGAAATGGAGATAGGGATGAGATTGGGGGAGAAATTAAGGGAAGGTGAAAAATGGGAAATAAGTAACGAGGGAAGGAAGGGGTGCGACGAAAGGCACTGCCCCATACCTTCATTTGGATGAGCCGATCGTTGTGCAGAAAGGATAGGTAACTATCTTTCTTGTGCGATGATTGGTTCATACTTAATGAAGGGACGTAACCTACTATAAAAGGGCAAAATAGCCACCTCACAGTGCAAGTACGACGGACTCATCCGCATAGCCTAGTCGCTGGGTGAAACCATTATACGGAAGGAGCGTAAGGAGAAAAGAAAGGGGTAGAATTCCGGAGACGAACTAGGTGAGGCAAAACTCGCCCACCCACCCACCCAGACTACGTTAAAGTTTCTAAAGAATAAATCAGTATGAGTTCTTTCGCCACGCGACTTCAGGCACTGTCCCATTGTTTCATTTGGATGAGCCAATTGTTGTGCAGAAAGGATAGGTAACTATCTGAAGTGAGTGGTGGTCGGTGCATTCCGAGTGCTAGTCGGCGCTGACCACCACCGACCAGCATTGGCAGAACCCTGTATAAGTGTCTGAAACATTCTTATTCTGATTCTAGTCTAATAAGTAGTCTAAAGAATGTGTTGTATCAAAGACATTCACCTATCTTTAGTTATAGTAGTTTGGGGTTAACATGCAATGTATTCTGTAGATAGAGTGTTTTACAGTATCCATGTTTTTACGGGATCCGATATGTTTTGTTCTTTGTTGATTGAGATAACGGGCATTTAAGATTACCATAATATGCTAAAGAAACCCTCACACGTACAATTTAGTGGAAAAAGTGGATCGTTACTGTAATGTGGAAAAAAAAAAGCCACTAGATGGCAGTATTGACTTTTTTTTGTTAAGCCCAGTCTGGAGCTAGGTTTGGGGCATGTCCTGGGCATGCCTCAGAGGGGAATGTCCCAGAGAATTGGAGAAAAGTCTGGAAGGTGGGAGGGGGCTGGAAAAGAGTATATAAGGAGAAAAATTGAGAGAGTGAAAGGTAGCAGGAGAAATTGCAAGGAGAAATTGTGGAAGGATACATTTGACCAGGCCTGTCACTCTTTTCAAGACCTGTGAAGCTTTTTGTGGATTTTTGCCTGTGTTGGAGCATTTTCCTGTCCCAGCACATCGCAACATAGCAGCCCATCTCAATTACCAAGGGACTGTAAATATCTCATTTTTTGTTTTATGTCAATCTTGGTCAGTAGAGTAGATTGTAGATTAGAAAAGTGTTTGTTTAATTAAATCTGTTAAAGTTTTAAAATTTTGTCTGTCATCCCTTGCTGTCCGTGACGTCATAACAAATTGACGCCATAACAAATTGGGGCCATAACATTACAAAATAGAAGCTGTTTGGGATGAAATTTTGTCCTATTTCTGGCAATTTCGACCTATGAAAGGTCTTGAACCCATTCACTATTGTCGGTAGGGTAAAAAAAGTTTTCAACACACTTGCAATGGGTATGTATCTAAACAAATGATACCTGACACTTCCAAATCATTGTAAAACTTCACAGAAGCTTATTTTATGCATCATACCCAGATTGGACAGAAATGTGTTTTACAGTGTCCCTAAGTATGATACAGAAATAATGCCCCTGTTCCCGAGATTTTTCCTCAACATTGATCATAAACCATCTAATTCTTCAGAAGAACCACTTCATTGTTCTAAACCACATAAAAAATGGTTTGCCTTACATGCGCAAGTACAAGAGAAAGTGGAAGTAAGCACTTCATACGTGACAGCCATGAAACTCACATTTTCAAGCTTTATTTCAGAGGTCTGGCATAAGACATAAAAGAGGTGTGTTTGAGTGGTCTTCATATGATTTTGACTGTTGGACTGCTTATCTAGCGTCAAGTAACTTCAAAATTGTTTCACCAATCATTACTTGGGTTTTGTGCTGATTTTAAAAGATGGGAATCACAGGATACTGTAAAAAACAAACCCAAAATTTACTTCTGACATGATAACATTCAATGCGACACCACACAAAAACTGTTGCTCATTTTATCACACTTTTTGTGGGACATGGACAATGAAAACTTCTACTTTCCAGATAAAAATTAGCGTTGGAGCGCAAGGGTAAAAATAATTTTCAAATTCCAGAACTGACTGGGGTTGTTTTCATGAGCCCTACCCATATACACGCCCTAATGGCTCATCTTCGATCCTACAACTGGCTCGCCCTCTGCCCAAGTTTGTAACACAAACAGCAACTGGATTGGAATTTGTCCATTGTAAACAGAAAATAAAGTATCAATTCCTTTCCTAAACATGAATATAAGCGATTCCAGACTTTTGAGTGGTGGTGTGCTGTATATGTAACCTATAATTCATTTACTTATGATTGCAGTAGTATGAATTCATTTTGGATTATAAGGGTGTTTCATGTAGATAAAGATGTATGTAGTTAGGTAGCTGAATGGGTAGTCTTAATAAATCTACCAAAGCGATATCTTCTTTGTGAAGCTCATAATGCTAATAATGAATTGAAATTAAAATTTAACTTCTCAGGTTGTATCCCGGCAATATAAATATTTAAGGTTATATCCCAGCAAACAGCTAATTTAGTAGTGATGATTATGTTATACAGTATGTCTATCTTTATACAATGAGAAAATATAATCAGATGGCCATTCATGGATTATATGCAGTAACAAGTTTCGGAGACGTTACACCCCTCCCCCCAAAAATAATTTTTTAAAAATTGGCGCTGGGTAAAAAAAAACAAAAAAAAACAACCTGTGCATTGCTTGGGTCCGAAATTTCTAAAAGGAAATTGACAGTGAAGCCAGATATTAACTCTCCACAGAATATCTGAGGACACTAATTTGCAAAGTCGTAGGGGCTTTTCCTGTACTGCTTTACAAAGTACTGTAACTTTATGCATCAAATGTCGAGCCATGATATGTTTTTCATTGCCATACTCATCAAACTTTTGATTGCACAATTGGCAAAACATAACAGACAATCAGATTTCTAGAATTTTTTCTCGCCATTATATATTGACAAACAGAACAAGAAAAAACAAAAAGCTGGTGTTGTCGTGTAACCTGGAAAGGAGTTAGCATGTAAGGGCCCTGAAGCTACCTAATGTGACTGAGCCTATCTTTTAGATTGCCAGGCATGCGCATATACTCATGGCAATGCTTAATGTGTGCTTCCACTGCATCCAGCTACTTAGAGTCCATTGAAATTAGTTAAAACATCAATCACAGAAGAGCTCCTTGTGTTTTCCAATACTCAAGGGTCAGAACACAGTGACCACCCTCCTCTTCCTCTTTACCATGCATGGACTGTTTTCTAATGACGAATTGATTGGCACATAGCATCACTGGAACTCCTGATTTCTCAAAGCATTATACTTCTGGTATTTCTGAGCATATTTCCGCAGTTGAACTTGAACTATTTGTATGAAAAACTCCCGCGGGACCTAAACAAACACACCAAAATGACTTGACCTTTCCATCACTCAATAGAGGGAATAGCCAGAAGCTTGCAATGGCCTTATTCTTAGTGGGATTGTTGTCTTCTCATCACATTCTTTCTTCACAATAGGTTTTATTTTGAATTGAAATGCAGTGCCGTTCAAGTAAGGTAATACAGAGCTTGCTCCTTATCTTGTTGTCCCCTCCCCCAACGCTGTTTGCATCCTCCTCCACTCCTCTGGTTTCAAGTAATTTCTCCTATCTTACCAACTGTGATACTGTGCTGTGATGATCAAGGAAATGGCAAGTTGCTGACAAGGTAACCTTTAACATCCTTCACTTAACAGCCACCTGCCCGTAAAAAACAAGCAGAAACCCAAAGCGTTATTTTGTGCATCGCGTGGTTCTCTGGGGTTTGGCTTGGGTCCATGACATTGCCCACCAACGAGGCTGACTTCACCCAAGGGCAGTCCTTAACCCTAACGCCATGCATAGGGGGCAAATTGAAGAAACACACAAAGAGAAATCGAAGTTGAGGTGAAGCGAGATTCGCCTTTTTCACCCACCCGTTTGAATGAACTGCTCTGTTTGGGACTCTGACTGATCCCCTTGGCCTTTTGTGTACATTGTAATGAACGCTGACATAATCTCTGCATTTTCGCAGGAGGGACCCAACCCCCAACCAGGACTCCCTTGAAGCGCTAGCTACCATGCCCATCCCTGGGCCTTAGGTTAGCTGGAACAGGGAAAGCCGGAGGGAAAAGGAAGAGGAGAAAAAAATGCAACAATGGTGTAGCCCAATGAGATGCATAAATGTAGGGATGGTTTGGAGCGCTCCGAGATAGGGTTAGTAACCAATTTAATCCTATTAGGGGCTGCCAAACAAAGAAAAAATCTGTGCTGGGTGATGGATGGGTGGGATAAGTCCAGCTTGAGACCAGCCGAGAGCAGGCAAACTGTGGGTGGGGGGGGGGGCAGCTGCCTCAACAACCTATTTTGAGGCAATAACAATGAATAATAACATTTCCTACTAAAAGCACAAATTCATATCAAAGGGGCCCATTGTCAGGAGACTTATGCTCAGATACATCTCTCAGGCCCATTATTAGGGAGCGCATGCCTGATTATGTGTTCCCTCCAGCAAATCCCAAGCATTTTTAAAAGTTAAACTCAGCCCAAAAGCACCCATCCCCAAGTAGGGCATGAGCAAGAAAACATGTGGGGGAAAAAAGGACCTGCAGGAAGTGGCCAGGTGGCTTGTGGTTGTTAGTAAGTTGGGGGCTGCTGCCCAGGCCCAGTGGTTTAGGATTGTAGCATGGCAGTGGAGATTCTAGGGTGAGATTCTGTGGGCTCACTGTGCTTTTGTTTTGCTCTGATTACAGGGTGCTCTGGCCAAGTGCGCTGGTGGTCCTCCCTGTGGCCCATGTGGCGGACAGCTTTGCACATGCACAGCAGCAGCTTAAGACCCCCTATTGTGAGCAATGGGAAGGGGAGTAACAAGGCCTATGTGGTGAGAAAGTGGTCTCTAGCCAAAACAGAGCAGGATATGACTCTTTAAGGGTTGGGGCGATGTGAATGGACAATGACCCATGCTAATGCCAGGGTTCTCTATTTTGGACAACACACTGACACTGCTTTTTCTGCACAGTCCTGTCCAGTGATGCCTGAGTGGGATTTTGCTCATTGCTCTGTCATAATTTTATGCTTTCCAGTCTCCAGCTTTCCACCAGTTCCCCATGTAGCTATGGTATTACAGGGGCCCAACCCATTGGTACATGATACTCAAATTGATACTGATACTCAAATTGAGGTCCGCAGACTTATGTTTGAAATATCTGGGCCAAGAATTAAGATAGAGGCTAGAAGGTCTCCTAATATGTTTTAAAATCTTTTCTGATATTTCATTACATTCACATCAAATTAACACATGTAACATGATCCCCACAAGTTGTCAAATTCTGAAAATCCCCCCGAACAGTCATTACCAAATATGGGCATCATACCACCCAGGTCACTCGCGGTGGGCTTGACATCATTATTTAGATGCCAAACTGCAAAATTGGATTCTTTATTTACTTATTTATTCTCCCAGGCTGCATGCATCCAGTTGGATATTTTCATTTTGCTGAATTCAGTGATAAGTAAATAAGAGGAAAAGGAGCGAGACAGGATCAGCACTGGTGATGGGTGGCTCCACCGAACCTCCCGTGAGGTCTCTTTCCCTTTCCCCCTCTCTTTGTCTCCCTGCTGATCTACCCACAGATCTGTTTTTGTTTTTTGTAACACTCTACCCTGCAACCCTCTATTTCTCTTACTCTGTCCCCCTCCCTCTCTCCTTTGCATTTCTCACTGACCTCTGCTTCTCTCAACCATCCCCCTGTTCCCCATTTATCTGTCCCCTTTATTCACTCTGTCCTCCTCCCGGGTGTTCAAGCATCCCCAGATCTATTGATAAGAACATACACTTTCGTGCAAATTAGTTGAAACAAGTTGCGAAAAATGTAAATAATAGATTTTTTTTTCATCATGCGACAACAATTCCCTTTTCGTTTTGGCAAAATAGATCCAGTTACCTCCTTCATTTTGATCACCAGCTGACAGTTGAAAGACTGACACCAACTTTACGTACATGTTATAAATTGACTGAATTTAACAGTTAAATTAATGCATTGTCTCTGTGTTATTTTAACTGTAAGTAGAGTCCTGTGCGCATTTAACTGTGGTTTACAGTTGATATACACGGAACCTCTGTAATAAACTGATTGTAAAATTACAGTTAAAATAATTGGCTGAAAAGGTGCCAGTTAAAATAAATAGCAAAAAAGGTGCCAGTTCATAACAGTGTACTATGTCCCGAAGTGATTTGCTAATGTGCTCATGTAAAATCATGATCTTGTTGCAGTTTCTCGGTGTCACATGCATCATGTGCAACGTCTGATTCACAGCTCACTAGCCAGAGAAACAAAGACCACAAATAACCAAGAAACATGTGGTGCTATACTGATTGAAGTAATAACTGCGCATGCGCAATTATTGTCACCCACCCCACAAATATTATGACATTTCTTGTATAGTATGATTTTACTCTGTCTTGTTGAAATAAATGCAAAATAATGACAAATGGCAGTTCTTTTGCTTGAAAACGTGAATTGGGATAAAAGATAGGAAAAAAAGATTAAATAAACTTGCAACTTTTTAAATTTAATTTACACAATGATGTAACTGCAGGACTTCCCCTTTCCAAGTGATTTTTACAACAACGTTAGCTTGAGTCAGTTTAAATTTTGTGGCATTCTATAAGAAAATTCGGCTTCTAACCCTAAATTTGCAGATTTAAATTCTATGTGGGACGCTGCTGTTATACTACTGTGCCAGGCTTTAATTTATATTTGTGAATATTCAGTTATTACCCCACTTAATGTATGAATATTTCAAACAATTGTGTGTAACACTCAGGATATATGCAAATGAGTCAAATAATCATAATAATACTATAAAATTGTGCATTGAGGTCATACTTGCATTTTGCCAATCAGCTACTGATGGTATACAAACCAAATAATGATGTTTCTATCACACACACACACACACACACACACACACACGCACACGCACGCACACACACACACACCCTCGAAAAAAGAACATTCAGAACAAAACGCACTAGCCTCATAAAGTATGTGGCTCATATCCCACCCTGCATTTGTTTAAATTTAGCTTTTCTCTAATGTGTAATTTTCCACTGTTCTGGAAAATCACCCTCTCACCTCCCATTACCTGCCCCTTACATGGAACAAATGGTCCCTTCACAGTTTTGCTGATTAATAGAATCAATTATTCAATTAACCAATTATTCAAGTGGGCAGACAAATACAGTAGAGAAATAACATCAATTATAGTGATCGTGCTTAATAAGTGTGCATTTAAGGCCCCTGTGGGCAACTGAGAGTTGTGAATGAATTTTATTCTAGACTGGTATAATGATTGTGCAGAACTGAGCAGACGAGTCTAAAATTGTGAACAACTTATTCTGCCTATTTCAGAGATTGAAAACCAAGCAGAAGCTATTCAGGGTGGTGAGTCCAGGTAAATCATTAGTTATCCATATAGTGACTTGCCTCACTGTTGACAACAAACCCTGACTGTGCCAGCAGCAACTGTGGCCAGGAGCACATAAAGGTGGGATTCATTTGTCCACGTTTAATTCGTGGAGGGAGGGTTCCCATTGGCTGGGCATTCTTCATTGCTCTGTCATACAGATCGACAATGGGCTGTCATGTGCAGTGACTGTGTTCAAGCTAGATCAAGAATGTATGACCATGTACTTGAAAAATAAAGAACAGAAAATATTAAATCTGTGGTAGACTGTTGCACAAGACCTCCCACATGCATGCGCATGACTCTAACAAACCCTCATATTCTCCAGAAATAACTTTTAAGAAGCACCTTTCAAAAACTGTGTCAGTGTTCTACCTGTTCCCATGGGTTCTTATTGTATTTTATTTTTACTATTTCCTTGTACTATTGCAATTTGTAATAGCATCGAAATTTGTAATATCTGTCGCAATTTGTAATACTCATCTACTGCACTTTGTTATAGCACCTTGCCACAATCTGCGGTAAACTGAGCTTTTTTAATTTGTAATAGCCCCTTGTTGTAGTATGTAATAACATTTTCAAAATCTCTTATATCCATATTCACTAGCTTTCTGATTCATTTAATGTTATTACCCAACCAAACACTTTAGTATGCATGCAGAGTAATGATGTCACGGGCATGTGGTTGATCAAAGTTTTTGATTTTACTTATATCTTGATAAGTCAAGATTGTTTTATTATTTAATTCAATAAGTAAACAGTTGCTTATTAAATAACCAACATTATTTTTTTTTGTTGTTTTCATTGCCAGAATGTAAGCACCTGCTGCGCTCTGCTAAACAAGAACAGACTTTCAATGATGCATCCTCGAATAAAGGCGGGACCAACAAACTGACTGACTGACCGTCTGACAGCACCTCTAACAGACTCGTGAGGGCGATTCAGGCATTGTTTCCTACCTGATTTTCCCCAGACTTGGTGGAGAAGTTCAATTTCAAAGTACCTTGGATGGGTTCATATTTCAGTGCCCTGGAGCAAATTCCTCAACCAGACACAATTCAAGCACCAAGCAAGTAAATAAGTATGTAGCAAAACATAGGGTAAAATAATATCAGCGCTCAATCGCTAGCATTTCTACTGAATGTGTGCTATGCATACAAACTTAACATCAAATAAAAGAGGAAAGTCCACAGAATCCAATAATGTAAGCCTTGTCATTTTAAACCGACACCACACTCAAAAGAGCAGCAGGCATACACTTTACATTCAACAGTCATGAGCAAAATTTTTTCCTTACCTTTGCTATTTTGTAATAAAAAAAACTGCATTCAGGGGTAAATCTGCTCTGTCTTGTCAGTCCAATGCGTCTGCGTCATATTGGAACTACATTGCCCAGTCTCCATGCATGTTTTTTTCTGAGGCACTGCTTCCAAAGAGGACAAGCCCTCAGTATTCCCATTGGATCAACATATTTACTCCTCTGTGACTGGCTGGCTTTTGATGCGGTCAATTTGATTTTCGGGGTGACCACTCGATTCTATGGGCTCTGACGTTTCCAAAGAGCCCTCAACGACCATAATCGCACAAACCTAGCCTGAGATGGAGTCTTGCATTCCCGGTGCATGAAACTCAGATTCCATGCGCCATCACGCACATCTGCTTGTAGAGCACTGCAATATAAACGTTAAACTGATTTTTTTTATATTTTCGCTATAAATATCCACTTCACATTCAGCAGACATCATTGAAGTAGTTTCTCTGGCTCGCCGACTGACTCTTTATATGGCAATGAAGCATAACTAGATGACTCATTGGAAATACCTTAGTGGGTAAGTCACTGAGCTATTGTGCTAGTGACGGCCATATATATACTTGCATTTTGAGCACACACACCGTTGAACATATACCATTGCAATCAGAGTTTTTTAGTATGTAGTCGCTAGGGTGTTTGTTCTCATTGCTGTTTTTTCTTTTTCTGCGTTCCGGCTGCCAGGCGACATTATGCACAAAGACTCAGGGCGCAGCAATGAGTGCAGAAATAGTCGCTAAACCGGTTTGTTTTTGACATTTTCAGCATGATTGTCCACTAAATATTCAACAGTTGTTTTCAAAGTCATATTTCGAAAACAATCCATGCGCAGTTACCAAAGGTACAACTCATTCTTGAAATTTACAATGCGGCACAGATGATAGTGTCTATTTAGTTAGCTTTGTGGTTAAGGTGTTGCTTTCCAATGCAGGAGGTCCAAGGCTTGAATACTGCCTCAGGTAAATGACTTTTTTTTGAGCAGGAAGGGCATAGTTCTTGTATAAATAATTGCTGGGTGTTTGTTGTTTTTACTTTTACCATATCTTTGTATTAATAATTTTGTTTATTTGCTTGTTTTATTGAAAATAAATCTGCTCCAGTGGAGTCAAACTTCATTTAATTTGCATGTATTTTCTTTGAATGGGAAAAAGTATACAGGACTGGTTGCAATAAAAAAATTAATGAAAAATAAATAAATAAAATTGTTGTATTTAGATGGAATGTATGCCTGTAATGACATATAAGTGAAATGAAATTAGATTTACAGTTTGCTACCTGAGACATCTGAAGTGGCATACCGTGCCAATTTGGAGAGGCCACCTAGACATTCCCGAATTAAAACCTCTCTAATTTTGCTCTGATTTACTTGATTATAATAAACTTTGGCACAGATAATGATGAGATTCTGTGCTGCAATTTTTGTAGGTTTCAGACTGCAACTGAATCATTTCAAGAGGAATAAAAGTAAAACTTTGTTAGGTGCAAATGAGATCTTTCATTTATGCTGTGTTCCATCTTCATTTACTCTGACTCAGTGGAATATATACTGATTCTTATACCATGACAAAAATCCCCAAGGTGTTACCTTTATTCTGATGCCAAGATTATTCAAATGGACCAAGTAGTCCCAGAGATATACTCATTTCATTTTGGGCTGGTCATTTTCGAACCAGAGGCTTAGGGCTTAAGAGGTTAAATTCATGTTTTACCCGTAAAGTTAGGTAAAAAATCTAGCTGAAAAAAGTATGTTAACCATGTTTGTAGAGACATTGAACATTGAGTTGGGTCAAATTGACCATCATAGGAGGGTTAAAATCGTGTCTCATCTGACTTCCTAACGTTCATTATATAATAGTCAGGTTTTGTGTTGCTTCAAAAATTACCCGGTATATTTTAATTAGGTCTGTGGTAGACCAACCTCTTGTCAGGTCCATCTACCACGGATCTGCTGACCCCACTTTTCTTCTTATTAGGTCCATGGTGGACAGACCTCTTGGCCCCGCTTCTCTTGTTGTTGTTATGTCCGTGGTAGACCAGACTCTTGGTTCGTCTTTAATATGAGATTGCTAATATATGAGATTGTAAGAAGAGTAATTATATAATTAATTAATTAGAAATGAAATCTAAACCTTTTTTAACAACCATCTTCAGCTTTATTTACTTCATAACATTCTATACTATTCAAAAAAAGTAGGGGATATTGGATTTACAAGTACCATGAAATGCAGATCATGAGGTCAGGAAGGAAACAAATGACATAAAAACATTAAGGAAACATTTGTCAATTTATTCGAAACCCTGTGTACAGTCAGTAAAGGACAGATTCTCCAGAATAAGGGTCGACACAAACACAGGGTCACACAGCAAATTTACCACCATTGTGAAACAGAGTCAGTAGCGGGTAAAACCCTCGGTTGGCTAGACAAGCTCGACCGGCGTGGCATACTCCTAACGAGACGTCCCCAGGTCATTTTGGGGAACGTTATTCCATTCCTGTTGCAATGCTGCAGCAAGTTCTTGGACATTGGCAGGAGGTTGTTGACGTTGGCGTAGCCGCTGTCCAAGCATGTCCCAGACATGCTCGATGGGGGAAAGGTCCGGACTGAGTGCTGGCCATGGTAATGTGGTGATATTCTGCTGCTGGAGGTAATCTGTAACGATCCTGGCCCTATGACATCTGGCATTGTCATCTTGTAAAATGAAACGGCGGCCATAACGACGTGCAAACGGCACAACATGGGGTGCCAAGATGTTGTCCCGGTAGTACTGCCCTGTGACACGCCCAGCAACAACATGCAAGTCTGTTCTGCCGCAGCAGTGATGCCTCCCCACACCATTACAGATCCACCCCCATACGGATCATGTCTAATGACGTTAACGTCATGGAAACGTTCGTTACGTCGGGCGCCAAACCCTCCTCGTCTGTCAAGGAAGTCCACAGTGAACCTCGACTCACCTGAGAACATTACGTTGTTCCATCGGCGATTATCCCAGCGTTGATGATGACGACACCATTGAGTCTGGCCCTAATGTGACGATCCCTCAAACAGGGAATGACACGAGGACGTTAGGCGTGTAAGTGAAATCTGTGCAGACGATTCCTGATGGTCTGGCCACTCACTACCAAGCCAGTATCCCTTTGAAGTTGAGACCTTATCTGATTTGCTGTTACCATACGATTTCTCAAGACAATAGTGCGGATGAATCTGTCCTGAGCCTGAGTTGTTGCCCTTGGTCGACCGGATCGTGGTCTATCCTGAACAGACCCTGTAGCACGATGTCTGGACCATAATCTGCTGATGACAGACTGGGAAACATTCATTGCCCTCGCCACAACGACCTGTCTTGTGCCAACCTGTAGCATGCCAAGGGCACGTAACCTCTCCTCCTGTGTTAGACGGTGCATGGTCTCTGTTTAATTAACGACTTCAACCACTGATAATCTGATGCTTTCTCTTCAAAATCTTCCTTTACAGTGGCTCTAACCTTCCAATTCAGAGTCATGCAAATTTGTGGCACAACCCCCTTGATCATCAATAGCATCCCGTGCAGATCGTGAGAGTGTCATTGATGTGTTTGGGTGATGAATTTCTTTGGAAATGCTTCCTCAGTAAGGAACTATACAACATGGTTTCGTATCCCTTTGTATATGTGAAAATTTTGATCTCAAAATAAAATATCCCCTACTTTTTTTGAATAGTATACTTTAAGGAGAATTTTGAGAAATTTCAATTATTGCCGTCCATTCAATCTTATATTGTAGCCTTCCTGTTAGCCGCAAAGCTGTATGTCTTAATCATTAATGGTCATGCAGTTTATTGGTAGCCTATTCGTTCAGTTAACTAATTCAATTGCTTGATTCTTAATCGGAATCAGCTTGAGAGTTAACCTGCATTATGGTAATGTCACTGGTTATAGACAGAGTTTTATTTTTACATAAGCCAAATTCACTTGTGGACCCCAGTTGGCAAGGTTTTCTTAGGTGTGACAAGCCGATTGGACACTCAGGGATGAGCACAAATACATCAAAATGTATTTCCAAATAAAATACCAAATACCCACTTTATAATTGTATCAAAATAAGCTACAAAATACACAGCCAAAAAAATTTATCAAGATAAAATACTGTATTTTCCCCAAAGGCATTTTTCTTTAAGGAAACCTTTTCTCTTATACCCTTTTTCATCTATCCTTTCACTGGTACGGTGGCCTAGCTGGTAGGAGAGGCTTAAGATCTGTTGAAAAGATCATACACACAAAGCTAAAGAAAAAAATTGCATCTAAGCTTCATTAGGTCTCGTTACATGCTTTGTAAACAAATAATACAACACAAAAACAACATTATTTTAACATCTGTGTTGAATGCACCATTTAGTAGCACTATATGGTCCTCTATGAATCAGCAACAATGTTTTGAATGATTAGAAGCCTGGTTTAAGCTAGGCAGCATTTTTTCAGTCAAGTAACACTATTTCAATATTAATATTTAGCGACACAAGAATCACTAAACGGAGGATTAAAAAAAAAAAAACTGGTCATGTGGCCAATACAAGTGGTCTTGTAGTTTTGTACTAAAATGTCTTTTCAGTTGATGCCTTTCAGCACAACCAACTTTTCAAACAGTTTGGCATTCAGTCGACGTCGATGGGGCCTGCTTATAAGTCCAGCAAACGAGAATAAACGCTCTATTGGAGCAGATGACGGAATGGTGGTACTGAACCTCACAAACAGGTGCTTGATGAGAGGATATTGGTCCAAGGAATGCAAGTCCTTCCTTGTGTCCTCAAAAAAATGGCATCCTCGGGGCATATGCTTTCAGAAAATGTGTGGTTTATGGGGTCTAATCTGTTTCCCCTTGGTGGAGGCCCAAAAGTTATCAAAAATACCCCAAATCAACAACCACCCAATTTATTCATTATGGGCTGCATAATAATGAGAAAGGTGGCACATGACTGCCATATTAGATCACATCCTGAGGGTGTAGTCTTTAAGAAAATGTATGGTTTGTATGGGTGAATTAGTTTCTCCTTTGGTTCAGAACACAATGTGCTGGTTGTACACTTTTCCCATTTAAATCCATGGAAGCCCTTTCATATCAATGGGAAATTTACTTAAGTGCTAATTAAAATTCAAAGCTACCACATCCAACTTGCTATCATATAAAAATATATAGGCTACTCTAGATGTAGCTTTCAGAAAAACAGCGAGAATTGTGTTGACCCCCTGTGGCCCATGAACTATGGGCTTACACCAGTTCAACTCACCTGCTCTCCTCATTGCAACTTCGCTCTCTCTCACTCATCTTTTCTTCACAGGCCACTGCCTATCCATAGGCCTATCCATAGGCTACTCCTAACTCTCCCTCCAATCAAGTTCTGAATCCCTGAATCTGACTTGCAAAAAAAAAAAGGAGAATGAGTCTTGGCTGCATTCACATAAATATTCAGTAAAGACTACACGCTTAATTCGGTAAATTTCAAATGAAAGGTGCATTGGCAGGAGAACTACAGCCTGCAAAAAATGGTAGAGAATGGGGTTTCAAACCACCTTGTTGCTGCTGCAGCACACAAGGCTAGTTAACAGCTGTAGTAGGCCACAAAAATCCTCTGCACGACACAAAAATACCATTTGGCATTACCATACCAACTCTGAAACGCGAAGTTGTACGGAAATCAAAGAGAAAGAGACGAGCTAAAACTTAACAGTGAAAGTTAGCAGCCAATATTCACAGTTTAAATTACCTAGCACAGACCTGTCAACTCCCCCGTATTTCGCGTGAGTTTTAGTGGCATATTCACGTTCCCGTGCCGTAGTCAGCAATTATTCAACCAATGCATATTTAAAAGATTCTCACGCGGAATTGAAGTCCTTGCGCGTGGAGGTTTATCAGCCTCACGTGCATTACCGTATATTTCACCACTAGTAATATGGAACTCTGGGCTTCTCGCACTTTTCTTTTTCTCAGGGGTTAGAAGCAAAGCATGTGTTAAATGATTGTTTAAATTGTTTAAATGATATAAGACCATGTGAAACGTCTTTAATTGCTTCCATCCCCTGAGTAAAGAAAAGAATAAGAAGACCAGAGTCATAATCGGTGTCCATAATACCAGTGGTGAAATCCACCTTCACGCACGTGAATCTGATAAACCTCCACGCGCAAGGACTTCAATTCTGTGGACGAACCTCTTTAATATGCGTTAATTGAATAATTGCTGATTACGCCACAGGAACGTGAATATGCAACTTAAACTCCCGGAAAATACGGGATAGCTGACAGGTATGCACTAGCATCGACAAACAACACAAACATTACACTGAAAAGGAACTTGTCTGGAACACAAACAATTCATGGTTGAGAGAAATAATTTAAGAAATAAACTAAAAACATTAAAACATTCACCTTCAACTGGGTCAACGTCCTCCATGGTCAAAGCTCAACAAGTCCAGACAAGCCCAATTAGCGCCTCCGAACACCAAGCGATTTCTATGCATTTTAATCTGCAGCAGCCCCTAGTGGTCTTATGGTGTCATTGTGTCACAGAAAGTATTTCACAGTATTTTGAAAATCCAAAAATACATGGCACTTAAGTATTTTGATACAAAATATCAAGGCATTTTAATCACTGCAATAAAATACAAATTACAGAATAATATTTTGGATTTGAAATTCGTATTTCAAATACATGTATTGGAAATACTGTCCATCCCTGCGTACACTGATGCAGAAAAAGCATATACCACTATAGCTACGGGAATTGAGTAGCTTCAAAAGACATTGACGTTTTCTGTCACCGTTAATATGGATTGGAAAATGCTTGAACAATAATAAAAGCTGTGGGGAAACAGATAGTAATCTTCTGATTGATCCTCGCAACTGAACCAATTAACGCTTTGTTGCTAATTGGGAAACGTCAATGGGAAAGAGTTTTGAAAAGTAATGCACTTTAAGGTGAGGTGCGAGCCGGGCAATGATATCTCAGATGGCAATCCAGAGCGGAAGAGGTTGACAGAGTCCAGCTTCCTGAGAGGTTGCCCATAAGCACTGCAAAAGGCTACAAAATTCAAAACGTTACTCCGTTATTCAGTATGAGATTATCATGACACTTGATAGATGAACGGAAGACATGAGTATGTAAAGATTAAGACAATAATTGTTGAATGATTGGTATGTCAATGTCAATATAAGCAAATGTTTTAACTGCTAAATTGTGTGTTGAAATTTTTTGCTTAGCACAGCATGTGCTTATACGGTGGAAATGAAAACATCCTGTTTTTTGTTGATTTTTATTGTGGCAGTGAAGACGGCAATACTGGTAACTAATTATATGCTTGTCATTTTAATGGCAACCTTTTGCTTATATAGATGCAATTTGATAAATTCTTATTTAAGGATGAACACTTCAAAATGAGTAAGATGTAGATGAAATTGTGTACTCTAGTCAGTCACGTGACTCATGACATCATTATATTGCATGTATGCAAGAAAGTTTGGCTGTCTTAAAATGCTGACGTGCATCAAAAAGACTGCAAACGCAGTTAGGAAAGAGACTGAAAAGCTTATGACATATTGCAACATGGAGCTATTGCAAATTGAAACTGCTCAATTTATTACCTCCACCAACGAAGTTGGGGCAGAGGTTATGTTTTCGCCCGTTTGTTTGTTTGTTTGTTTGTCTGTCTATCTGTTTGTGAACAACATAACTCAAAAAGTAATGCGCAGACTTGTCTGAAATTCAAGGATGGACCCTATTGATTTTGACCCCGATCAGTGAAACAGTATGGCCGCCACAGCAGCCATCTTGAAATCCTATCACACGCGATTACTCAACTTTGCTCCCACTCATGCACATTTGGATTGTGCTGCCTTAGCGGAGGTTTGCGCTCTACGAGTGCCTCTAGTTACAAATTGCGACAAAGTGCTATTACAAATTGCAACAGGTACATTATTAGAATTTGCAACAGCATTTATTGCAAAGTGCGACAGATATTACAGATTATGACAATTGTTTTTACAAAGTGCAACAAGTATTACAAATTGCGTCAGTACATTCCCTTGTATTATTTGTAGTTAAATTATGTAATCGCTTCTAGTTCCAATATGCTTATGTTTTTGTCCTCATGCCCCCGTTTAGTTCTCACATGCATCTGTTTTTCCCTGCACACCCCGCATTCTCCGTTTAGTTCATTGCTCACTCATTCCCTCATTTGTAGTCAGCCCTCGTTCGCTTCTTTGCAGCCCCATCCATCTGTTATTACTTCTCTTCCCATTACTACCCTTGTTTGTAGACACACCCCAATCAAGCTCTGCTGTTCTGCATTCCTGCCTCTCATCTGTTCCAGATTTCTCACACCAGTTCCCCATTCACTCCCTGCTTAGTTTCTTCCCTTTGTAAGCCTGCACTTTTGGTAGTGGATTGCGTGTTTTTTTGCCACAGTTTTCTTGAGTTTCTTCTGCCTGTTTTGGAGTGTCCTAATGACTGGTTTTGATTTTCTTCTGTACCATGGTTAACAAGCTTGTCCTTTCCCTGAGTGTTGTTATTTCTGGTTTTAACTTTTGCAACCTCCTTGACTTCTCTTTTGGATCTTCCTTTTGGTTTGGCAATCATCTGGTTTGGCTTGTGAACATTGAACTGCATTGACCTTGATTCTGCCTCTTTCCTGTACACCCCATTCCACTCTTGGCCTCTGAATCAGATTCTTTAATCCTGTTTTCCACTTCTAATAAAACCTTTGTCCTGAGAAACCGTCTGTGCTTCACGACTGAGTCCGGTCTTGACAAACTGATTCATTTTATCATTTATCTTTTTAGATACCATTTTTTTTCAGTGCTAACCTTTCAAAGACTCATCTCAAAATGTAAATGAAAGAGAGGACAAAAGAGACAATCTTTGTTTTCATTACTTAAACTTTGCATTACATTTATAACATTTATTCAGGGTCATATTCTGACCCAAGATCAACTACAGATTTTGAGTAATATTTATGTTTATCTACTCCCCAATTCCAAGAAGCAAATATGGAATCATTTTTGCCCTGCTGATAGATGGACTTCTTTGATCTTATGGCTCTGGAAGTGGGGATGGTGGAAAGTGACAGAGGAGAGAAGTGTGGGGGGGCGAGTAGCGATAAAACTCTGCTCCACATGCATGGCTATTGTTAGAAGCAGCAATGATAGAGAGAGGGTATGTGGATCTAATAACTGGAGCTCAGCTGTTATTTTCAAAAGCACTGAATTGAGCGGTGGATTCCATTCCGCAGGTCAGAAAGTGTACTTGACAGAAAATATGCATATTGAGTGGCTACTTCTGCCGCTTTTCATTTGCATTGTGTATTGATTTTTTTTTTCCTTTTTCCTCCCATTTAATAAAATATTATGTGCGGGCCTCATCCTGCTTTGCAGTTTCTGGGGAGAATGGCGAAATGGAAGGTGCACCTATAGTACATGGGATGCCGGGCAGCAGTGATAGAGCACTAAGGTTTCATATTTCTTCCAATGGGCGCAGCCACTGTCTGTCAAAATGAGCTGTCAGCAAATAGTTTTGTTCAAAAGTTTTACTTAATAATTAGTATATTATTAGCTAATATAATTCTAATTAAGTAGCCACAATGAATGGTTTAACAAGGTGAGAGACAAATGAACTGCATTAGCTCAGTCCCATTTTGGCTTCTTGAAGCAAGATTTTTTTCACCACTTACCTTCCTATGGAAAATATTGCTTCTGCTCTGTAAAGCTTAGTAGGCCCATAGAATATTATTTTTATATCATTCAAATATAAAAATTTGAAAGCAGTGGGAGAAATGTGAAGAAAGATCCAACATTAGAGAATGAGATGCGTCCACAAAGGGAAAAAAGCAGCTCAAAAGGAGCAAACTCAGTATAAACTTTTACATTGTGTGCTGTTTTCTCGGGGATGACTAAATGATGGCAAGCCAACTACATAAATATGCAGGGTTTGTCATCTGAAATTTATTGGCAAATCCCATCTCATCTCCAAATCCCCCATTACATCATAATCATTCCAACAGAATTTCCATCTCACATAGGGTTCCATGATTATTATTGACGTAATTCTTTTAATAATCATTTATAACATAGGGTTGCTTTTGAAAATAACAAATATGTACCCATCGTAATATGATGGTTATCGCTCTTCTTGCCATGACTAGCAGATACAATGCGTAAATCATATTATTTTCATCGTCATGGTCATTTGGCTCCCACAAAGAGTTGACTTAGCTGTCAAGGACAGTCCAAGTGATTAGCTGATATTTAGTCTATAAATGAGCTATCATAGGAGACCAGTCTCTCCAAACAGAGCCACAGGATATGTTTTTTCCTTCCAGGGAATATATTAATTCACAGCCCTTTCTTTGGTCGACAGCCCCCTGGGAAGCATTCAGGTGTCTGAAGCCCCCAAATATTGAGATAGTCTTTCTTCTCTTTTTTCCCCAAACCGGTGATCACTGAGTGCAAAGTATTCTGGTTTCTGGGCAGCATTTCAAGAATTGATTGTTCATAAAGCTCATAAACAACAAATAGAATAACCTTTCATTTTGGCAGCTATCATAATCCAGTGTGAAAGCCTTATCATCTCTTTAGACAGTTTATGTATTCCTGAGAATTAAAGGAGAATCAGAATTTCTAACTGTAAAGTGTTTGACTGACATTAAGAAGATACAGGCTCCTTTCAATAAGGGTTTGCAATGCTCTAAAAAGTGCTCACATCCCACTTAAAAAATGGACTTGTATTTTATGAACAATAACATATATAAGGCTAAGCACCATGCTGCAGTCAGCTCAAGCTTTGAAAACATTTCTGGGTTTAGCGTTTGTCAAGCTGAAATTTCTCCATTCGGGCCAAACCATTTGGTGTAGCAGGCATAGTTTTTGGAAACATGGCAGTCTCTGTGCCTGTCTGATCTAATGGTGGATCAGTGACAGTCCTTTTCAGGGGACATTTTTGGAATTATTCCAGAAAGGGGAGGAGAGAGGGAGCTGAAGGGGAAGCCTGCTTAAGGATCGGAAGCATTTTCCATGCATGAGTTTCTCCAATCTTTCACTGAAAACATGAAAATGTGTGGAATGTTCTGATCGTTGATGAAGACCTCTCGGTAACATGTTTTAACCTCTATTAGTGAGAATTACAATGGCAGAGGAACACCAGCATTTTATAAGAGTCACCATGACAGCACTTTGTGCAGGGACTGTTTGCCTGTCACTGATAGCTTTATCGCCTAATTTTTCTGCACCAAATGCAGACTAATAAGACCAGAAATTACAAATGCCTCCCTGCTGAATCCCAGATAGGCAGAAATAATGATATGAGTGCCCTACTAATCTTCTTGGCTCAGCGCTTGCCATCAACCTATTGAGTCACCTGTCATACTTGGCTTTGATGAGGCGAATTTTATCTCTCCGTCCATAATGACAATAGGGCCATTTTAATGTTAGGGATGATATTTGTCAGATTTTTTCCCCCTTTTAATTTTATAACTCCGCCTGACTTAGCTGAGGCCAATGAAACATCAATACATCAAATATCTCATTCTATGAACATTTATGTCAGACAACTGTTTAAAATGCATTTCCTCTTATTGTTTTTAAAACTTGTAATTTGCTCTCAGAAGTAGTGTGTTGCCATTGTGAACATTAAGACTGCACTTTATCTCATTGTTTTCAGCATTCTAAAGAATAGGCTGCATTTGCAGGCAAGCGCAGTTGCACACTAGTTGCCCGCCAAGCGATAGTAATTAACTTATTAAATTACCAACAGTTCTTAAGTCGAAGCGTTAGTAATTGAATAATTTAGTAAAGTGGTTATTAGTTTGTGAACCTTCAATGCATGGCACGCATTTAATATCATTTATGCATGCCATGCGTCAAACTTTCAAGGAAACAAAGTCATTTATGAACTCATTTCAGTCTAGCTTCTGCAACATCAGCTTACCTAATTAAACAAAATCTAAACCTTAACTAAATATCACCCTCAGCAGCATTTACTATATTACATTGTACTTCAAGACGGAATTTCGAGAAATTTCAGTTTACTACCGCCCATGCAATCTCATATTGTAGACTTCGTAGTGAAGGCAAAGCTGCATGTCTTAGTCGTTAATGGCAACGCCAGCTTATTGAAAGCCCCTTTTCTTAATAAAAAATTAATGCAATCTATTACCCAATTCTTACTTGGAAATAGGTTGAGTGTTAGCCTGCATTATGGTAATGTCAATGGTTGTAGACTCCGTTTTATTTTTACATGAGCGGCCTGAGTCTGCAAAACTGCATTTCTCAAGCGGTTTTCTTAGGCATATCAAGCTGATCGGAGGCAAACACAGGAAAAAAAATACTGTTCAGTGAGCTGCAGGAATTCAGAAGCTTTGTAAGAAATTAACATTTTATGTTAGGTCTATCATTAATATGGATAGGAAAATGCTTCATAATTGCTGCAGTGAACAATATTGCAAGGTGAGGGGAAATGGATTTGGATTGATCCTGGCAACTGAACAAATTAACGCAAAGTTGGTCATTAGGAAACCTAAATGGGAACGGGTTTGGTGATGTAATTTGCTTTAAGGTGAAGTGAGAGCAGTGCCATGGTCCTCCCAATGGCAACTCTGGGATGGAAGAGGTTTAAGGTAACGTAGAATAAAGCTGGCTGTCACTAGGCCCTAAAATGGTTTTTAGCTCTCAAATAATGAACATTTCTGGATCATCATTCTGTCAGGATGCTTTGTCAAAATAGTTTAGTTCTGGGAGCACAATGCTTATTCAGGTGTGGGACCAAAGACATGGAACAGAGCCAATGGCAGCAATGACATCAAATATGTTGTTATCATTGTCATAGATCAGTGTGACCTCTTTATCAAACAATTAATGAATAATACACTGCCATGAAATGACAAAAGGAAGCAAGTTCAGAAAGCAAAGTTTTGAGAAAAATGAAAGTAAAGTTTTCATTCTTGCTCTCCAACATGGTTAGAAGTAGATGTTTTGCACTGGAGCCCGGAGGTATTTTATTCTAGGCCCTATCTTGTCATGACATAAAGAAATCACTCATCTAATCCTAGGTGTGGTTAAGGTGACTTACTTCCTTTTGTTACGATATTTCAAAACCGATGCAAGGGATGTGGGAGGGAAGCAAGTCCATACTTCAACTAATTTGTGCTTTTATTAGAAATATAAATGACATTAAGGCTTTGCCAATCATCATTTGACAATTTGAAGGGTCTGAGGATTACACAAGACATTCTGGAGGGGGGGGGGGCACCTTGGGCGAAGAGAGTCATTGAGCACCTGACATTTCTAACCCCTTTCTAATAACAGTTCATATGTAGTGCTAGTTGGTCAAGTAGATATTGCTACTGAACATCAATCATATCCACTGCATTTTCACCAGTGGGCAGATTCTTCCAGAATAGGGATTTATTTGCAGGCATCAGTGGGCAAAGAGCATCAACAATGTCTTGTTTCTTTTTGGAAGAAATTCCCCTTGGTGCCTCCTTCACTGGGACAAGTGAAGCACATTCTCTCATGCCTTACAAAAGGGGACTGAATTCAAATTATAGCCCGTGAAAAGGAGGGTCCTAATGAACTTCTGCCCCCTACATGGTGGGGTGAAAAGAGTGTCACTCCTTCCATAAGGGGTCATTTTGAATTTCAGGAACAAGCACAACATGCACCCCCTAATTTTGGGGAGTGGGGGGGGTCCAAATCTCTTTCCTGAGACTGGTCATCATATCAGTATTAGCATTAACTTGCAATGTACATACATGCAGCTACAAAATATACACTGTTACAATTAGATAAAACACACATGGTTTTATGTCAGGTCACCAGGCCTAACATCACCAGACTGAGCCCTGTACATTGTATAAGGACATGCATGTGCTGACCTACACAGGCTGTACTAAGCCTGGATCAGCGAGTCCATCAAAGGCACCAAAATAAGTCATGCAGAGTCAATTAATTCAATTAATATACTCCTATAATGTACAGAAATACTTGCCTTTCAATCAAAGTTTTAAAAACATCTGCAAACTTGAGCATTTTCAAGGGATTTGAGAAGTTGTTTTATGTAAACAAAATTCTTTTCATATGCCTCATGCATAGACTGCAGCCTTAGTCCACTTTGTAAACAAGAATTTCATTGGCTGAAAGTTCTGCATCGGCCCGCCTCATTGGATATGGACATGCTTCTTTCTGACGTAACAGTGTGGCCTAAGTGTTGGACTTGCTTCCTTCTGCACTGGCAAGTATGGCCTAACTAAAACATGTTTCGCAGAAATGAACCCATTATTTAATAGGACTTACTTCCCTGATTCCAAAATTAAATGTAACTCAATTTTGACAAAATATGGACTTGCTTCCTTTTGTATAGTATAGTAGACAGACAGAGCTCAGATGGTGGACAGTGGTGAAGCGAGTGTGGCGAGAAGATGCCACTATGACGGTGAGCTTAAATAAGATGGCAGATTGCACTATCAAGCAATCATCAAATAGTGTAAAGTCAGGTGACTGTTAAGTATTCTCAATGACTCTAACAAGCTGATTGCAGCTGAACTACAGCTGATCGGATAGCTCGACATAGAGCTTCATTTATGTCAGGACACTTAATTTAAAGCTTACAAGCATATGCTGACTTTGGTGTCATGGCTTTGTTCTGGCAGGTCACTGCCCATCCAGGTGTGGAACCAAAGGCAGGAAGCTGCAACTAAGTCCTCAAACAGAACCATGCCTGGCATAGACTAACTGGGCCTCAGATTAAAATTGTGCTATGATCAGTGACAGCCCTGCAACTGACACAATTTCTCTGAAGGGATGCAAGAGAAATATGCTATGTGAAGTGTTCTATGTGTCGTGAAGCCAATATAAAAAATGCTATGTGTTCTATGTGTAGTGACAGTTTAGCAGCTGGCACAATTTCTCTTGAAGTTAATACAAGAAAAATAAGGTATGTGAAGTGATCAATGTGTAGTGACAGCCCAGCAGCTGGCACAATTTTTCTTGAAGCCAATTGAAGAAAAATACGGTATGTGAAGTGTTCCATTTGTTGTGACAGCCTGGCAGCTGGCACAATTTCTCTTGAAGCCGATGCAAGAGGAAAATGCTATGTGACGTTCTATGTGTAGTGACAGCCCAGCGACTAGCATGATTTCTCATAAAGCCAAAACAAGAGAAATATTCCATATGAAGTGCTCTATGTAGTGATGGATAAGCAGCTAACAATTTTTCTCAGAGCTAATACAAGAGAAATATGCTAAATGACATGACTGTCAGGGTTCTTCACTGTCGTTAATGACCGGGCAGGCCGCCCGATCATTATTACTCATTGCCCCGGCTCTGCCTGTTAATTATGTATGCGCCCGGTCATAAGCGTCGACCGCCTGGTCAAAAAAATCAAGAACTACTCTAAAAACACCCCATTAGTCAAGGCAGAATAAGCCAAACTTCACACTAGTCACTCTTTAGCGTCTCATAACTGTGTTATAGCTCCACTGTCCATCCAGCGTCATTAACTAGCCGATGAATCGGACGACAATGGACTTTTCTGACTTGCTCCAACCAGCTCCGCCCCCCTTAGTTAACGTTCCTAAAATATGAACAAATTTTCATGATTAACATGAAGGCACATTTGGCTCTCAGGTGCCTGGAAATCAAATTTACGAGCTTCAAAAATTCAAATCTTCACCTGACCTACCGCTCCGTCATTCGACAACAGCCATGTTGTCATTCCTTTGAAGTGAATAATTCATGAGAAATCTAAAATCAAGTTCATCAGAATAACATTTCCAAAACATTGCCACAATGCACTTTACAGTAAATCCTCATCTGAAACCCCTCAAAAGCAAGCCTGCGGTGACAGTGGCAAAGAAAGAATCCCTGTGTGGAACAAAATAGGAAGAAAATTTGGGAGGAACCAGACTTAAGAGGGGAAGCCCATCCTCCGCTGATCGGCTAAGGGTATGAGTTCATGGTTTCCGCCATGGTAAAAAGTCAGTTGAAAAAGGCAGTCCGAGATTTGGAATCAGCTTGGTCGGTGCCATAGATCGGACCATCTCAATGCTAGGGACCAGCCAGGGCCAAATGGTGATGATGGCAAAGACCAGCAGCAATATGCTTGGGGCTTGGCCTTGCTGCAGACATGGAGACACAACAGAAAATCAGGCAGTAAAAAAGGGCAGCGGGTGGCAGCAGTGATAGGAATATGACTGTATATACTATATGATGAGACTTGTGAGATGACAATGCCATGTTCTCCTTGCATTGAAGTTGGTATTACTGGAAAAAGGAAAAATGTACCATGATTGGAGACTATAAATAACCATGCATGAAGCTGAAAGCTGAGAATGCAGCGCAAATCCCCCCCAAAACCAATGACGCAGGCATAACCTGAAGACAAGAGGTTAATGTCTATGAACCCTTGGAGCCAGAGGCCATGTGCTCCCACATTCATGGCATTTAACTCAACCAAGCAATTAGCTCATAGTAAGAGGATGTAGGACATATTCAGTGCAGGCAGAGGCAAAACAACTCCAAAGTAAAGATAAGGTTATTGGGCAGATGACTGGAGGGATCGTTGAGTATATACCTAATAGATAAATACAGGTTAGTATCAAAAGACTCATGAAAGGGCAAGCTAAATATGCAAGATGACACATGACTTAATGTGATGGAGATACAGCAAGGTGTCAGAGAGGTGTCACATGCTTGGCAGGATCCTCACATTTTGGTGGTGATAGCACAATGCATGAGCTACAGTTTAATGATGTGGGGTATATATTAGTGAAGTATCAGCGATGCTTGTCCACTTGGCAACATGCCTCCGTGCCATGGCATTGCTTACCGTGTGAGAGATAAACCATGCCTTAAGAATGTGAGCTGGATGTTGGCAAGCATCCTATTGCTCACTTGCCAAGCTAAGTGCTCAGTAATCATAGTGTTACCTAAGCTAGGGTACTAGTGCACGTAGAATTATGCAAAAAACATTTTTGGCTAAAATTACACAGAACAATGCTGATTTGGAATGATAAAGCGGATATTCAGTTCATTTAAGAGCCAGTTTTTATAAGAATCAGGCAGATTTCTATTAGAGGGTGATTCATGACCCCTTTGGATTTGTCCAAAATTTTTTTTATTGATAGATATATGTTAGAAACAAACAAAAATCACATCTTCTATCCTTAATAGGGTCTGCTTTTTTTAGGGGGTCCTGGAATATCGGGGTCAAAATCAGGCAAGATGGCAAAATCACTAAAATTAGGTTTTTGAATGCTTGTATTTCTGTGCGCCCTAAGTGAACCAAATTGATTTCCATTTCTCCAAGTCTATCAGGTATGGACTCTCCAAAAATGTGAAAATTATGGCGGGTGACTTGGGGCGCTGCCCATAGCTGGCGCTGCAAATCACTACTTTTTATTATACCCCCGCTACGAGTAAGCGGGGGTATATAGCGGCTCGACCGTCCGTCCGTCCGTCCTTCCGTCCGTCCTTCCGTCCGGGGTCATATCTCAAAAAACGTTGAAAATATTTCAGCCAAACTTTGTACAATCGTGAACCATGTCAGATACTACGTGTCCAGTCTATTTTCAGTTTTCTGGGATGTCAATTTTCTGACGTTTCCATGGAAACATCACATCTTGTACTTTATTCAATAGTGGTCAATGGGGACAAATTTTCTCGGAAACTACCACACCTAGATGAATGACATTTTGTTTGTAGGTACTCCTGACGATACTCTTGAACGAGTTCGATGCAGTTCGAAACTTTATTTTTACGGAGTTATTGCCCTTGAATCTTTGATTCGATGTAGTCTGTCGGATGGGACATATCAATGGGGACAAGTTTTCTCAGAAACTACTACACCTAGATGCATGACATTTTGTTTGTAGGCACTCCTGATGATACTCTTGAACGAGTTCGAAACTGAGTTCCGAAACTGTATTTTTTACGGAGTTATTGCCCTTGAATCTTTGATTCGACTTAGTGCAAAAATCTGCAGGGACGCATCAATGGGGACAAGTTTTCTCGGAAACTACTACACCTAGATGAATGACATTTTGTTTGTAGGTATTCCTGATGATACTCTCGAACGAGTTCGAAACCCAGTTCCGAAACTTTATTTTTTACGGAGTTATACTGACCTAAAGTCACATGTATTTTGAAAGAGATTTCTTTTGCTATGGTACCACATGTGCCATGCTTCCTAGTAGCGGTACCGGTAACATGCACAAGACTGTATAAATCATTCACACAATCTCTGTACTTTGATTTTGTATTTCCATGTTGTATTTCCATAGAGTATTCTTAAATGTCATCATTATCTTTGCACATCCTCATTTTCATCACTAGTCTTTTGCATGGCTGAATGGCACTCATTTCATACAATCATTTTTCCTTTCAGGTATTGCATCAATCACAGTGATGTGCTAATTGCATGTTTTCCTTACTTTATAGCTATAGATCCTGCTTCCTTGCCTTGATAATTAACAGCATGCTGAATGGCACTCATTTCATACAATCATTTTTCCTTTCAGGTATTGCATCAATCACAGTGATGTGCTAATTGCATGTTTTCCTAACTTTATAGCTATAGATCCTGCTTCCTTGCCTTGATAATTAACAGCAGCATAGTTTTTGTAGATGGCATTCTTACAGCTTAGTACCACCTCTTAGCATAGTGCAGCATGCTTCAAACCTTTCCTCTATGGCTTAATACTTCCTGGTGATTGGCCATAAATGCTCTAATATTTTACATACTTCTCAAACCAAATTTGGTTTGTTTTTTTATTTAAAAACGTTTACAGCATTTAGGGCACGAACTTCACTTTTTTGTTTCTTAATCACACCCCATCACTTCTTACCTCATTTTCTTCATTGGTTTTGGTATTTTAATAATCCTGATGCCAGAATCTCAGTAACTGTTGTTTACAAACCACCATTTGTGCCTTTGACAGAATTCCTCACACACCTGGACCAACTCCTCTCTACTATTTCCCCAGAGTCAAAGTCAATCGTTGTTGGGGATTTCAATGTTGCACAAGACTCTAACAGTGCTAGGCAGTTGAAACACGTGCTTGACAAACATCACTATCAGATGAAAGACTTGGGGCCCACTCACATTTCTGGGTCAAGCATTGATCATCTGTATGTCAAGTCAGATTTGCCCTCCAGATGCAGAATAGTTCCAGTCTATTATTCAGATCATGCAGCAGTACAAGTAATGATGCAACTTTGAATGAATATCCTGTCAATTGTGTAATCAGTGTCTCTCTCAAAGAGTACCAAACAATGATAATCTCTGTGACATTTGATGCTTGACACACTTCGGACTTGATGGGAATATATGAACAAGTGACAGCCTTAAACCTGAAATGATAACCTGAAGACTCGCTAAAGCTCCATTGAGACCACTTCGCAGAATCTTTACTCAACAACATCTGTGGTACAAGTGAGCAAATTTTTCACTATTATATTAATGTTTTACTGCTTACTAGAATGCCGCACTTTCCTTTTGGATGATGGATATATTCATACGGAGTTATTGCCCTTGAATCTTAATTCAACTTGGTGCGAAAATCAGCTGGGACGCATCAATGGGTTGTATACTGAATGAACCTTTTTGGTACTTGATTTGAATATGAGTGCATATTACATTTCCATATAAGCGGTATTTTCTATTGACATTTATTGAGTGACAAATGGGGAGCGGGGGTATGTGAGCTTTGCTCGCTTTTTTCTTGTTGTAATTATGCACACTTGCCCACGGGTTGTGTGGCTTGCGCCCTAAGTTAGCCAAGGTATTTTATCCATGTCATGATAGATCAGCACCTCTTATTTGGATTTGGATGAAAATTCCGGCAGCTGACTTAGGGCGCACAAGTATAGGGGGCGCTTTTTGCGGCCGAAAGGTGAAATGACCACATTTTTACGACTGGCGATTTCTCCATCGCCCTAAGTCAAAATTAATGAAATATGGCTCACGTTGTCACTCAGCATCTCTAGTGTCAGTGGTAAAGAGAGTTCCGTGGCTGGTTTCGGTATTAACCCTTTTTGCACCATTTTTGTTAGGCCACTTCACGAAAAAAGCCAAATATGGTAAACTGGGAACTTTCTCCGAATTTCATGAAACTTGCAGGATTTGCTTCCTTTACTGGGAGAAAGGTGTTCTGTAAGTTTGAGTGCAGTGTGGATAGGCACGTTGGTTGTAGGCTGCCACCTGGTGGCAAAAGTGGAACTAAACAACAAAAAGTAGCACTTTGAAATAACCTTATATCTCATAAACCTTTTATATGATTGTTAGATTAAAACAGATTAAAACAGATTTTTTTGTCACACACATGTCACAGTTGTGTCATGCAAATGGCTGCTGTTGTTGTTGATGGTAAGCATGCTGTGGACCAATTTCGCAGCCACCGCGGGCTTACACTGTCCAGCAGCTGTTGCCAACTGCCAATGCGGATGGGTCAACCGGTTTCCTGGGACCCTTGCCTTTTACTCACCTCACCTAGTGTAAAGGGCACCCCCCTCTAGCGCCGGTCAAAGGACATCTATTGGTGATCGCTTTCACCAACATTGATTTCATCATACAAATCTTAGAACTGACTTTTGATTTGATTGGAAAACCCCTTGAATACATAGCAAAAAAAAAAACTAAAGCCAGGTTTAGCTTCATGGGTTCTTGTGAAAAATGTACAACAAATTCAATGAAAATCAAATAAACGGTTTATGAGATATAAGGTTATTTGAAAGTGCTACTTTTTGCAGTTCAGTTCCAATTTTGCCACCAAGTGGCGGCCTATAAACAAAGTGGCTTGCCACACTGCACTCAAACTTACAGAACACCTTTCTCCCAGTTAAGGAAGTAAATCCTGCAAGTTTCATGAAAATCGAAGAAAGTTCCCAGTTTACCGTACTCGGCTTTTTCGTGAAGTGGCCCAAGAAAAATGGTGCAAAAAGGGTTAATACCGAAACCAGCCACAAAACTCTCTTTATCACTGACACTAGAGATGCTGAGTGTCAACATGAGCCATATTTCATCACTTTTGACTTAGGGCGCATGGAGAAATCGCAGTGTGCAAATGTGGTAATTTCACCTTTCGGCGGCAAAAAGCGCCCCCTATACTGGTGCGCCTTAAGTCAGCTGCCGTAATTTTCATCAAAATACAAGTCCATTTTTTAAGTGGGATGTGAGCATTTTTAGAGCATTGTAAACCCTTATTGAAAGGAGCCTGTATCTTCCTAATGTCAGTCAAACACTTTAAAGTTAGAAATTCTGATTCTTACTTTAATTCGCAGGTATACATAAACTGTCTAAAGAGATGATAAGGCCGTTTCTGACATGTCTGAAGATTTTAAGAAAGAAAATTTGGCTGAGGAATAATGAACTTTTTTCAAGTAATGAAAATTTTTTGCGGGAGCTATTTGGACATTCGGGCGGTGGACGGTTATCTAACACTTTCATTCCCATGGCCTAAATCGAAAATAAGAAATAGCTGGCTAGTTAGCTTGCTGGCTGGAAGTAAGATACTGAAGAGCCATACAAAGACCGTTTTACTCGCACTTCAAGAGAAATAACTCTCCATCCATGAACTGCTCCTCAAAAGTATCAATGCTGTCAGCCCTCCAGTCTGTTCCATTTGGAATAACATTTCCATTCCGCAAATAAGCTTTACACTCCTGGCTCAGTTCTGGAAGTCTTTTTTTCCATGCAATCGCGTCATTCTCTAGCTTCTAGCCTCTAGCTGACTCCGCCAGCCTTCATACTTCGGCTTAATTTCATTTCGCTTCACTACTCCGTCTGGTCACTCGGAGCTCTGCCTCGTTTACCTAGGCAGAAAAGACGCCGGACCAACCAATGAACAGAAAGCGTGGCCGAGAGATGATGTAGCCGCTGCGCCGAGTTTGAAATTGTAGTCTCCGAAATTAACAATGGCCAAGGACATAGATACACGGGAGGCCATTCGCTCTGTCGTGGAGAAAATCCCGGGTATCAGCGACTTATCACCACAAAAAGAGGAATGTTTGGTTAGTTTTTTGAATGGAAATGATGTTGTAGCGCTACTCCCTACAGGTTTTGAGAAAAGTTGTCATATCTACTTAATATCCATCATGAAACATATGAAATAGGCACCCTGTTCATCTCTGTGAGAGACAGCCGAACCACCTCAGCTAGCGTGTAGCTTCTAGTGTTACATTGCCCACGCATTTCGCACTATTTAAGTTAGCAGCGAACTTTTTAAAAGCCGTGTTTTTGTTCATGTCACAAGACCTATTCGCTGTCTGAGTGTTATGTTGTCATTATCCATGAATGACATGGCTGTCTGAGATAGCCAAATGCTTAGAGCCAAACTGTTGCTAAAAAGTTAGATAGCGAGCTCGGTATGATGTCAGCGCAAGTATATGGTTATTCGGTTCAGTTTTCGTGTCAACGCAGATTTCGTCCTGATGTAAATAATGCATTATTCTCGCCGATTCTGCCATTGGTTTGGGGTCTCTTACGTTTTTTTTTTTAATAGCACCAGTATCGGCAGCAGAAACGATAGCTCAACAGTTTGTTTCTTGTAAGAAAAACAGAAAGAGCACCTTTGGTTCTTTTAAGTGAATGAGTGAAGGCTAAAATTAGGTAGATGGGCATATGTATGGGTACAGTATTAACTTTAGTGTACTGATCAGTTTGTTTTCGCTGCATTCCTGGTATGAAGGACTGTGTTTACAGCGGAAGTACTAGGCGGCTGAGCCGGCGCATAACATACGCCATCGCCAAACGTTAGTGATTAGTTTACGGGTACACCAATGATTTTAAACTTCAGACAAGCGCCCACCCACCAGGAAGTAAACACTTGTCAATGACGACTGTCCAGACTCTGTGTACGAAGCAAAGCGAAGTAGCAGAGTCTGGCTTTGCCAGGCTAGTCATTCTCAGCTGCGCAAAGTAGATTACGCAAGTCTTTAAATATGTTTCTGAAGGTCCAATCCACGTCTTTCAATTACTGAGGAAAGCTTACACTGTCTAGAATTGGATAAAAATGTGTCAATCAATTGGTAATTTCTGGGAGAGTTTCACGTGGGCGTGTACTATAGCTTTGCTGTTACGCAGGTACTATTGAATAACCATTGAAGTGATTGTATTTCCGTGAGAGCTTCTACGAGGCTCCAAAAGACAGCTGAATTCTTCGACAGACGAAACAACGTTTAAATCCATGGTAGGGAATTACTCGTTTTTAATATGTGATGACTATAATTGATAGTAGAATGACATAATATCAATACCATGGTGAATTTTTGCTTTAGAAAACTGATTTTTTAAACTACTTAATTGGGATACCATTGGGTCACTATAGCTGAGGTAGTTGTTACAAAGGACAACAAGTTTTTTCTGTCACAAGAGATCATTTTTTTAAAACTGCTAGATAGATACTATGGGCAAGTAGATAGAGCAGTTAAACTCCTCTGCTGAACATGAAGTGCTAATTCATGCGACTCCTGGGAAACAGGGATGGAAAATAACTCGTCCATATTCTAAACCGTGTTCGAGCTCGGCTTGCTAGTGAATATTCAATAACTGATTCAGGTGTCATCTAGCGGTAGAGTAGTGTAACTGCGTGCATTTATAGAGCAGTTCCATGTCTGCTGGCGTCTACATCTGCACAAAAGGGTTAAGATGGAATTTCGAGAAATTTCACTTAATTACCATCCATGCAATCTCATATTGTAGCCTCCCTCGTTGATGCAAAGCTGTATGTCATAATCATAAATGGCAACGCAACTTATTGGAAGCCCATTTGTTCAGTAAATTAATTAAATCTATTACCCGATTCTCACTCGGAAACAAGTTGAGTGTTCAGGGCTCGAAAAATCGAGTGCCCGAAAGCCCCAAGGCAACCAATTCATCACCCTGGGAAACCAGAAATCAATATCTTGCATCTTTGTACATGCCCGAACGGGCAACCTAATCTTCCACCTAAAGTGCGAACAGTGTTTTTTTTGCGACCCTATTCAGGCCTTTTCCTGAAAATTCTTTAGGTGCGCAAACATTTGCGCCTCTACACTTATTTTTCAGCCTTAGGTGCTCAAATGCTATTATAAAAAGTGAAGGTGATATTAATATTGTGCATATTTCATCTATACTAATCCAAGCAACATATTATTGTAATATTTTAATACAGCATGGAAAATAAGTATTGAATGCATCAACATTTTTCTCAGAAAATATATTTCTATTGGGGCTATTGTCATGAAATTTTCACCAGATGTCGGTAACAGCCCAAGTAATGCAAACATACAAAGAAATCAAAACAAATAAGTCCATAAATTAAGTTATGTGTAATAAAGCGGAATGACACATGGAATAAGTATTGAAATTATATGGTGTACTTATTTGGTATTGCGTTTCCAGATGAGGAAAAACAAAAGGTATCTGTTGCAGTAGTCTGCTGGAATGGTCTGCAACATGACGGTTTTCTGTGAGCCCGAATTAAAAACCCAACAAATAAAATCGTAAACAATTAATAGCAGAAATGAAACAAAAATAACTCTGATTCAACCCAATTCTTTATTTAATGTTATTTTTGACTTTGTGTATATTCGAGAGGCACTATCGGCATCCAAGAGAATTTTCTACTTCGTGATTGCTACAGCTGACAATAAAAGATACTGGGACTTAAATTCTCATTTGCAAAAATGAGATGAAGCAGGTCTTTTACATAAAACATAACCTATGAAGTGGAATTTTTTTATGGTTAGGTCAAATACAAGCATCAGTCTGTTTAGTCATATTTCAACCTCTCAAGTGCAATGGCAGAATCTGCAAGGTCTCTGAACTGAGTTCAAAAATTTTGATTGGAAAATAAGCGACCGACTTTTGGTCGACCCAGATTTATTTTAGTTTGGGACAGCCATAACAATTTATTCATCAAATAACGGCGAAAACTGCCAATTATGAGCTTTACATGGGCCGACTAATATTTAAAGCTGGAGTTTGTAGAATCTGTGAAAAATGAATGAGACTGGAATGGAAACAACTGCGCTCCCCCCTCCCCTCCCGGTTGAATCCACTTTTTCTTCACCGGCATCCTCGTGAACGCGCTATCCAACCGTCATCTGAGCGCTGATCAGCTGAGCAAGAGCACAGTGGATGCTGTGTGTGTTTTATAACGGCATGGGAAAAAAAAAAAAAAAAACATTGCCCGATCGTCCTCTCAATCGCCGATTGGTATATATTTACACAGCATAACCTACCGACAACAGCAATGGTAATATAGCTATCACGGGAAAGAGGTGTGCTAATAGGCTAAATAACAAAACATTGCTGTATGGACTAACGGCAACAACCACTTTATTCAGACACTTCTTTCTTTACACCATAGCTGGGAAAACGGTGATTACGGTGATTTCAACCACAAATTTAAATAGCAACTACGTAAAAATTAAATTTGAGGCTCACCTGTCCAGGCGAAGATCAGCCAGCTCAGAGTCCAGCTTCAGCCCGATGCTATCGCGCAGCTCTCTCCACCTCAGATATGCTCGTCCAATGTTGACACAGGATTTATTCCTTTTATTATCACTCTCCCTTTTGGCTGTCTCTTCTCTGTGTCAGTTTTCCTCTTTTTGGCTTGTTTTCAGTGGCGGGCGGTGGACATGTCTTTAAACTGCTTATTAGTCTTGATCTGTTTTCAGTCAATTTCCCTGGTATAAGACACTTGAACTCTCCTCTCTCAGGTGTAGCTAATTGTCTTCGTTAAGACGAGAAATCAAACGCACCAGTTCAACGCAATAAAAGAGCGCATTTCAATCTTTTTCAATTAAACAATCATTACGCGCAGGTTTGACGACTTGCTTAGGATGTGACAAAATTTAACGCGGAAATTCCACAGTGGTTTTTTCGTGAAGAGTTGCCTATTAAGGCATGTGAATTCAGCATTTTATAGAATCTATTAGCTTATTCACTCGCCTAAACATTTCATTATAAGGGAACTAACATGTTGACCAAGAACAATGATTGAAATCGGGCCACTAATCTCATCCGTTTCAAGGGATAATTTCCGCCCCCCCAGTTTTCCGTCCACCGCCCGCCACTGCTTGTTTTGCCGTGTAGGCTGTTGTTGTTAGCGCCGGGATTGGGACTTTTCCTGCCGGGACTGCCACTGCCATTCACCACCTCGATGTTCACCACTGGTGGGACATGAACGCGCATCGACTTTTGTCGATTAGCCTATAGGAACACACAAAACAGTTCATGGAACAACTGTTTTGTAAAATGAACTGTGATTGGCTGAACACTGCCGTCACGGTGTTGATTTTCTGCAGCTTGAATAGAGAGCCAAGAGAAGGCACAGAGGTCCAATGTCCTCTCACAACTCTTTCAATTACAATATGCTGAAAGGTTATTATGGATTTTTGACCGAATGACGCCAAAAATAACCTACAAACTATAGCTTTAAGTGTCATCAGATGATGGTCAATCATGGATGAAATGCTAACGCCATGACTGTACTGATGTGGGAAATAAAGTTTTGTGCATTCTGTGATAACTTGAAGTGTCAGAATTTCTTCCGCTCACCGCCTTCCTTCATGTCCTACCATTATTGCACTGTAGGTTGTGGGAAATGATTTGGCCATGAAATAAAAGACAAACTACCATTTTCTATTGAAAAAAATTTTATTAAGAATTTGGGCAACCAAAAGGATAGGCTGGGCATCCAAAAATCAGAAAATTGAAAAGAGAGGTTGCCTGCCTGGGCAACCAGGTTCCAAAAAATTTTTATAGCACCGGTGTTAACCTGCATTATAGTAATGTCACTGGTTGTGGACAGTTTTATTTTTACATGAGCAGCCTAAACACGCCGACCTGAGTCGGCAAAACTGCATTTTTAGAAAGGTTTTCTTCGGCGCTCACGCGAAAAAGCGCCACACTGGTAAACATTTTCCAGCAGGCAGGTGGCTTACATATTTTGCGGGGGGAAAAATACTAACCCTTAGTGAGTTCCATCCTCTTTTTCAAGTGTGAAGCAAGTAATCTTCCCAAACCGTCACCTCCAAATGTTCAGGACAAGGCCTTAACTCATTCCCTACGGAAAGCCGCTGCCAACGGCAGGGGAATTCTACCATTCCCTACAGTGAGCCGGTGCCAGCGGCATGGATGACCATTCGCAGTCCGTTGAAAACACGAAATCAGTTGACGATCGCGGTCATGGGCCACCTGTTCTTCAATACTTCATATTGTGTAATTTTCAGGAAAAGTATTTTGTATAAACGCAACAATTTTATATAAAAGTATTCCGTAGGGAATGAGTTAATCTAGGTGTGCAGTAAAATGAATATAGCCACAACTAAATGGACTCAATAAATTGATTAAGCTGTTTCTGATTTTATGAGAGCTGAGTAGTCAGCTGGCAAACAGGAGGAAAAAAATCTTCAGGTTTATTTCAAGGACGGAGGACAGCAACAGAAAGCAGACAAAGGAAGAAGATGCACACAAGCACACTTACATAAATGCGCACACACAAAAGCATAAATACACGCGCACATGCACACTCACATACACAGTCATACACACAGACAAACATACAAAAGGCTGATGCTATTGCAGATGCACTGTCCTCTGTGTCAGCATCTCTGTGTTTCAGCACGCAGGAACTATTGCGGTGATATTGGTTCACACAGACCAATTCTTAAGAGAGCCACAAAGCCATGCAGTAGCCATGGATTTTACCTCGAAGATCTTGGCCTAACCAACCAGCAATCCCTTCCCCCAAATGGCCTGCTCCATTTGCACCTCTTTTATTTTTTTTATCCTTGCCATTGACCAAAAATGAAAACACAGCTTTCTACTCCACTGTAACCATCTATGGAGATGTAGAATGGCAGAGTGAATGGAAATTAGCCAGTGCAGATCTCACTCTAAACATGGAGGGGAAACGATATCCTTTCAGGTCAACACATTTAAATGTATGTTGATCCTTTCGGTCAATCCGTTGTGACTGAAGTTGCAAGTTTGAGGGTAATGTGAAAAAGAAAATTGTACAGCTTCAATGCCATGAATTATTTGGCCGCAATTTTTGTGGCTTGCTACATTTGGCTCTTGCTCCATGATTTTTTATGTTGAGGTGGAAGTTTCAAGCATGACTGATGATTTGAAAAACTGACGTGTAAAAAATCCGGACAACATTGATTCAAAACTATCTTCAAACTACTGGAAATGGAAAGTTGTTGCTCATACCATTACAAGATCATATGCCACTGAAATACCACAGAAATACATAAAGAAAAACCAAGAAAAATGCTTCTTATTTTCACCAATAATGTACATGAATATGGTGCGATTCACATTACAGCCCCTGCCCTGTCAGCACTAATAAGTGGAGATTTTTTTGCTGTGAATGAGTTACTCATAAATTCTAGTGAGAGAATTGCAAAAGACGCATCTAAATCATGAAGGAAAGCTTTGCAATGAAATAAATTTATGTTTTCTGTGACTGACATTACATGGGTGCTACAGCTGTCTTTAGAACCACATGCTGAGAAAAATAATAGGTTTTTTTTTTTAAAGTTGAAAGATACAGTTATGCTCAACAGAGCTATCAAGAGCTTTCCAAAAATATAGGTGTCATGGTTTGTTTGGTGTGCGTGTTGTTTGGACTTTGCTTTGCGGCTCTCGTCCCGGGATGATATCGTATTCCTGGACTACTGAATTCTTTACCCAGCTGGCTGATTGAGCTGGGGAGCGCTTTCCCAGACTCTATATAAGCAGGAAGTCTGGCACGCCCCCTTCGCTAGAGTGTCTGTTTTTAGTTTCGCACTATAGCCGAAAATATCTGTAGTCAGGTTTTGTATGACTTTCTATCTTCTTATTATTGGAGTTTCCTCTCCCATTTTCTATCTCGCTTTGCTTCCGTGGTTCGGACTATTATACATCCTTTGGAAGCGCGAGTACTTGCGTTTGGTCAATATTATTCTGTGTTTTTACTGTGTCCGAGCTACTCTCTTTCTCTCTGGCCGTTGCACTTGGCCTCCGTATACTACCGGCCATGACAGAACACTCTAGCCGATATGCAGTCGTCAGCAATGGCTGCGTTAGAGAAAGTTGTGGCTAACTAACAAGCTGTTCTCTCTGGTTATGGCAAGGGTCTTTCTAGCCTGAACAATCAATAGGCAGAGTTGGCGGAGAAAGTCCGCCTTCAGGCGAATGCCATGGAGAGACAGGAGAACATTCTGTTAACTCTCACTGAGAGTATTAGAGCCTTGTCCACGCAAATCACACAAAATGTTGCACAAGCACAGTCCGTGCACCTTAACATAACATAACATGAATGGCGAGAACAGGCCGTTCAGCCCAACTAGGCTCACCAGTTTCTTTATACTACTGTGAATATATCACTTCAGATACTCAATGACTCAATGGTATCTAGCTTTAAGTCAAGCCTGCTCTTGAAAACTCCCAAGGTCTCTGCCTCAAAAATATGGTCAGGCAAGCTATTCCACATTGAAATTATTCTTTGGGTGAAGAAATATTTCCGAATATCAGTGCTAACTTTACCTTCGGTCAGCTTCCATTTGTGACCCCGAGTTCTACTAACAACACTTGGTCGAAGGAATCCTACATAATGCACTTTGTTAATTCCTTTAACATATTTAAAGACCTCAATCAGATCACCCCTTAGTCTCCTTTTCCTAAGACTAAAGAGATTAAGGATCTTCAGCCTCTTCTCATAGCTTTCATCTTTTATACCTGGAATTAGCTTAGTGGCTCTTCTCTGAACTTTCTCTAGAGCCTCTATATCTTTCTTAAAGTGTGGTCCCCAGAACTGTACACAATACTCCAGATGTGGTCTGACGAATGTGTTGTACAAAAGAAGCATCATCTCCTTGGATTTGTACTCAATACTTTTGGCAATGTATCCCAGCATCCGATTGGCTTTTGTAACTGCTACGGCACAATGGCTAGAGCCTGTGAGGGTTTGGTCAACAATCACTCCCAGATCTTTTTTTGTGTGGAGCACATTCCAGTTTTAAACCTCCCATGAAGTAATCCCGTCTAATGTTTTTATTACCTACATGTACAACTTTACATTTCGCTACATTAAATTTCATTTGCCACATTTCTGCCCAATTCTGGATTCTATCCAAATCATCCTGAATCACTTTAGTGGGCTCTAAACTATTTGCCAAACCTCCCAATTTAGTATCATCTGCAAATGTAACTAATCTGCTCTCAATATTAATATCAAGGTCATTAATGTAGATGAGGAACAGCAGGGGTCCCAACACCGATCCCTGGGGGACGCCACTCCCCACCATACCTAGCTCAGATGAGATACCACTGACCACCACTCTTTGTGTTCTGTCCTGTAACCAGTTTTGAATCCACTTCAGAATACCTCCTGTAACTCCAATGGAGCTCATTTTTTTTAAATAAGTATATTTATTAGTTTTCAGGGTTCATCACTATAGTAAACAATACACGTTATGAGATCACAGACTGAACCCATTTTCCAACCCCAAACCCAGAACACCCTCCCCCCACACATAAGACATAACAGAGAAAAAAAAACAAAACAAAAAACAAACACAAAAAAAAACATACAACAACAAACAGGAGGCTGAAACAACTAGGTTTTATGTGACGGGAAATCAGACAAGCGTCCATAAAATTACAATAAACATTTGGTTTATAGGGCGATATATCTTGACATCTCAGTCCACGCTAAACCATAGAGTCCAGACCTAAGGGCCTGGGCCCCATCATCTCCAATGTAGTCCAGGAAAGGGTCCCATATATGGAAGAACTCAAAAGGTTTGTCCTTGAGTCAGAAACTTATAGCCTCTAAAGGGATGAGTTCCATAACACACCGAGTCCACTGGGCAACTGTAGGGGCTGCATCTGAAATCCATTGAAGGAGCACGCATCTCCTAGCACTGAATAGAAGCATCTTGAGCACCTTCAGCGAAGCGGGGCTAAGGTTTAGTGCCACAGATTGTATACCAAGAATACATAGGATAGGATGAATGTTTAAACTTTTCTCAAATACAGTATTGATTTCACTACATATCTTGACCCAAAAATCATTAATAACAGGACAATCAAAAATACAATGAAAATATGTACCTTCAGCAGTCTTACATTTAACACAATACTTTGAGAGCAAAGGGTTGAACCTGTGATGCTTTATTGGAGTAATTTGAAGCCTATGTATAATCCTAAATTGCTGTTCCCTAGCTTTTTTGGTAAATAAGCAACCTGAAGAACCTAACCACACACTATCCCAGTCATTGTCCAGGATAGGTTCCCCAAAATCCACTTCCCAAAGAGATTTAACACCAGCTATACAGTCATTGTCCGGGGATGATAGGGCACAGTAGAACCTGGTGATAAGTTTCCTGGTGTTAAAATTCTGAATAACCCTCTCCACAGCCGAAAGAGAAAACCCATTGGGACACAACTTAATAGTGGAGGTGATGAAACTGCGCACTTGTAAGTACCTGAAAAAGTTATTCCGAGAAAGATCATATTTCTCCCTGAGCTGCTCAAAAGACATGATATTGCCATCTTGTATTAAATCACCCACAGTCCGTATCCCTCTTTCACACCACAGAGAGAAGGCATGGTCTCTCAAGCCAGGGGGGAAATCAGGATTTAAGTAAAGAGGTGTGAGAAGTGAGATTTGGCCCTCCTGGTTTTCTAGTTTCTTAGTCTCCACACTTTCAGGGTGTTCTGTAAAATGAGATTACCCTTTATCTTATTACTAACCCAATTCTTAGAGGCATATAGAATGTTACTAAGAGGGATAGGGGCCACCGGGTTAGCTTCTAGGGCAAGCCAAGTAGATTCAGGGTCCTCTCTAAACCAACACCACAGATAACTACACGGGCAGGCAATTTGGTAGCGTTTAATGTCTGGCACAGCCATACCCCCTCGACTGGGCATTGCAGTACAGTAAGCTTCAGCCTAGCCCGCTTATTTATCCATAGAAAAGAGGATAGGGTGCTGTTTATAGATGCAATTGACTTTCTGGTTAAAAGAAACAGAATCATTTGAAAGGGGTATAAGAGCCATGGTAGTATATTCATTTTAAAAAAATTTACCCTTCCCAGGAAAGACAGTAGAAGAGCTGTCCAGCGAGCTAAGTCTTCTTTAATCTTACGAATTAAGGGTATAAAATTAGCTTTGTACAGGCCTTAAAGGGAGGGGGTAATATGGATACCTAGGTATACAAAACCTGATGGGGACCAACGAAAAGGGGCAGAGCAGGTTGGGGACCAGGACACCTTAGGGGTCAATGGCATTGCCTCCGACTTAGAGTAGTTAATCTTGTAGCCTGAGAACTGGCCAAAGGACCTAATTATATTGACCACTCTTGCAATGGAAGCCACAGGATCACTAAGATAAAGGAAGACATCGTCCGCGTAAAGCGAAATCTTGTGCTGCACGGGGCCCACCTCTATTCCCATCACTAATGGGTCCTTCCTAATGGCCTCTGCCAAAGGCTCTATGGCTAGAGCGAACAGAAGGGGCGAGGCCGGACAGCCCTGTCTGGTCCCACGCCCCACCACGAACGCAGAAGACTTCATGCCATTAGTAATAACCGAAGCACGGGGGGCGGCGCATAGGAGAGATATCCATTTGATAAAGTTATCACCTAGGTTAAATTTAGAAAGGACACCCAGCAGGTACGGCCACTCAACCCTATCAAAGGCCTTCTCTGCATCTAGGGAGACCACCAGAGATTCGGACTGTGATTTACGACCATACTGAACGAGGTTTAAGAGCCTCCTGAGATTATTGCATGAGTTACGACCCAGTATAAACCCTGTCTGATCTACAGAGATAAGATCTGGGAGAATATCTTCGAGCCTTTTAGCCAATATTTTGGCAAGCAATTTCCGGTCTACATCCAGCAGAGCAATCAGGTCTGTAGGAGGCGCAGTCATCGGCTGGTTTGCCCTTCTTCAAAATCAGTGAAATTTTTGCATCCATCATAGTGCCCGGCAGAGTCCCTGATTCAAAGGAATGGGATAACATATTGAGTATGGGATCAACCAGCGGGTTCTGGAATGCTTTACAGAATTCAGGGGTCAGACCGTCCGGCCCAGGGGCCTTGTTATTTTGTAGGTCCCTAATAGCATTTGTGATTTCCTTGGGAGTAACTGGTCTGTTCAACGGCTCTGTCTGTGCATCTGAGGCTTGAGGGAGATTAATAGACGAAAGGAACTGGTGCATCAGAGCCTCAGAGTGACTATCTGTCTCTGAAGTGTACAACTGCTCATAAAATTTAAGAAATGAATCGCTTATATCCTTAATGTTATGAACTCTATTACCAGCCCGATCTTTGATGATAGGAATAGCCTGAGGGGCGCTTCTTGCCCTAACCAGGTTGGCCAGATATTTACTTTGCTTATTCCCAAATTCATACATCCTATTCTTAGCAAATAGGATGGATTTCTGGGCCTCAGTAGATAGGAGAGTGTCCAGGGCTGCTGTAGTCATTTTAAAAATTAGTCTCTTATGCGGTACTGTATCAAATGCTTTCTGAAAATCCAAGTACATGATGTCATAAGCCCTGCTCTGGTCATAAGTCTTGGTGGCCTCTTCAAAAAATTCCAGAGGGTTTGTCAGGCATGACCTTCCCTTACGGAAACCATGTTGGCTATCCCTCAAGATATTGTTACGTTCAGAAATAAGTCCAGCTCATCTATTATGATAAATTCCAATATTTTGCACGGAATGCAAGTTAAACTGACTGGCCTGTAATTTCCTGGCTCAGTATGGTCTCCTTTCTTATATATTGGTATTATATTGCCCTGTTTCCAATCATTTGGTATTTCTCCAGTTTCTAAAGACCGTCTGAAGATGGCGGATAGCGGCTTAAAGATGATCTTACTAACTTCCCTGAGCACTCTAGGATATAAGCCATCAGGACCCACCGCCTTATCTGCCTTTAGTTTATGCAACTTGGCGAATACTTCGTTATCCCTAAGCTCAATTTCCGCGAAATAATCTTGAGCATTGGACATGCCCACTGGCCGAATGAAGACCCGCTCTGGGGTAAAATTCTCAACAAAGTAACTGTTTAAGGTATCCGCAATATCCTTGTTATCATATAGCAGCGATCCATTTTTATTCTTTATGCACTTAACCTGTTCTTTGACTTTCCTTTTTCTGCTACAGTACTGAAAGAAGCGCGTCTCAGAGAGCCAAAGCTTCAGTTACCCCCAAGATATGGAGGCGAGGCAGGAAGATTAAAGATTTCATTGCCCAATGTGAGATATTTTTTAAAGCGCAACCTTCACGGTTCGTGAATGAAGAGTCTCGGGTTTCATTTATTTTATCCCTGTTAACCGACACAGCACTCACTTGGGTCGGCCCACTTATTCAATCTAATTCACGGGTAGTGAATACTGTGGAGACTCTCGTTAGAGAAATGGAATCGGTGTTTGATCAGGATGTTTGTGGTCAAGATGCGGCTATGCGTTTAATGCATCTAAGGCAGGGCTCTGAGAGTGTCACTGCGTTTTCAATCACATTTCACTCCTTGGTGTCAGAGACAGGCTGGCCAGAAGAGCCTCTTATGACAGTGTTCGTTCACGCTTTGGCTGAGGAGGTTAAAGACGCTCTGGCTACATTGGAGCCTCGTTTGTCTCTAGATTCATTGGTTCGCACTGCGGTGCGAATTGATAATCACATCCGCGAACGTAACAGGGAGAAATGTACTGCATTGACTCTTGCTGGCAACGGAGCTAATGCTCCCAGCAGCATGCATACAGCTCCCATTCCGCCCACTGAAAATTCCACTCCTAGTGAGCCTATGCAGGTTGATGGCTCATATGAGAGCCGGGCTCATAAGCCCGTTCGCATACGTATAATCTGCAATAATTGTAACAAACCGGGACATATCCGTCCACGCTGCCCTGAGCTTCAGGGAAACAAGAAGTCCCTCTAGCGGTATGGGGGGCGCTAGAGGGACAGACCCAATTTTCCTTCCAAACTTTAATCCCTGTAGAATTGACTGTGGGGAGACAGAGAATATTTATTGAAGCTTTTGTGGACTCTGGCGCCGTGGATTGTTTTATGGATGCAGAGTGGGTTTGGAGACATTCCATTCCTATCCACCCTCTTTTAAATTCACGCTCTGCTAGATCTTTGGACGGTCGCCCGCTGGGAACTGGATTTATAACCGAAGTTTCTGAATCATTGACTATGTTTATCTCTTTTGGTGGCCATTCTGAGGAGGTCCGGTTTTTTATTATCAGTTCTCCTGTTTTCCCTGTCATTTTAGGACACTCTTGGCTACGGGAACATAGGCCTCATATCATTTGGGGAAGTCAGGATAACCCGATCGTCCAGTGGGGCACTGATTGTAGGTCCCACTGTAGGGAGAGTTTGGCGTGTCATCCCAGGCATCGACCTATGGGGGAGGCTGATGCCTGGAGTGATTCTGAGGAGTTTGTCTCACACAACCCTCCTAATCTACTGAAAGGGGCGGAGAAGGGGTTGGAGTGGGATCCTCAATTTGACTGGCGGCAGCCAGAGGAGGATTGCTATTTGGAGGATTTCTCTGACTCGGAATCTGACATAGAGAGGGCAGGTTCCGAACAGGGTGAGAATTTGGGGGCTGCTCTGAACTTTTGTTTGCCACCTAATGTTCCTGATGATTATGGCGATCTCGCGGAGGTTTTTAGCGAGCAACGGGCCTCAACTTTACCTCCTCATCACACGTTCGGTTGCGAGATCAATCTCCACCTGGGTACCACTCCCCCCAGGGGTTCATTATACTCGCTGTCAGGGCCTGAGCGAAAGGCCATGGGAGAATATGTTCAGGAAGCTCTGGCTAATGGATTTATTCAGCCCTCTACGTCTCCTGCTGGAGCGGGGTTCTTTTTTGTGAGCAAAAAAGATGGCGGCCTGAGACCTTGCATTGATTACAGGGGCTTGAATAATATCACTATTAAAAACTGATACCCACTTCCGTTGATGAACTCCACGTTTGAACGGCTGCAGGAGGTGTCGTTTTTTACTAAGCTAGACCTCCGGAATGCTTATAACTTGGTTCGGATCCGGGAGGGGGACGAGTGGAAAATGGCATTTAATAAGCATGACGGGTACTATGAATATTTGGTCATGCCGTTTGGATTGGTTAACGCCCCCTCTGTGTTTCAGGCACTCGTTAATGACGTCCTCCGAGAGATGTTGGAGAGTTTCGTCTTTGTCTACCTTGACGATATTCTGATTTTCTCTTCAACTCTCTCGGAGCATGAAAAACATGTCAAACAAGCTTGAGGCCCTCCTCAAAGCCAAGCTTTTTGTCAAGGCTGAGAAATGCGTTTTTCATGCCAAGACAGTTTGATGAATTTCTTGGAATCAACTGTCAAACTCATTCAGTAGAGTCATCAGTACTGGCCATATACAAAATTTCATTCACGTAGGTGCAATAGTTCCCGAGAAAACTTGTCCCCATTTCAAATCCCATACGCCAAGTCGACGAACAGAAACAAGGACCATAACTCCGTAAAAATAAATATCTTGGAATCAACTGTTGAACTCATTCAATAGGATCATTAGTACTGGTCACCTACAGAATTTCATCCACATAGGTGCAATTCGCTAGGTGCACAACAATGGAAATAGAATATCCGGGTTGTCTTTGGTGAGCAGGCATACTTCTGGTGAGTTCTCTTCGGTGCGTTATTCTTATCTGAACCGCTCGCTCCTACTGTAGCTAGTAAACTTTCTCTGAATGACATGAGTGTTTTGAGTGTGAAAGGAAAGCGTTTGAAATTCCAGCATCAAGTGAAGAAGACCTCTCTTCACTGCTGTGTGCCGCTGTGTCTAAACTCGTCGAGGTATAACTCACATCTGAGTTTTCACCTTTTCCCTGCTGACGAAGGTGTCAAATCTGTTTGGATAACGAAATTCGACGGGCTAACTTCTCTCCCACTGACGGTACCCGCGTGTGCAGGGTACATTTTCTCCCCGGGGACTTTGTGGACTCGATCAATGATGAGGGACCGAGACGTCTGAGGAAAGGCACAGTACCCTGTCTATTCACGTGGAATAAATTTTCTGTGCTGGGACCCACGGTTAATGTCTGGCAACGTTGCCCGCGACCTCCATCCCCACCAACACCGCTGGTGGACGTGTCTAGTCAAGAGGACTCGTTCATGGAAGTTCCCGACCACGACTACTGCGTCACTTCTAACACCTCAGTGGTTGCTTATGAACTAGCTACCAAAAACGAGCATCTGAGGAGGAAGATCGAGGAGCTCCAACACCAGTTAGAGTCACTGCAGTTGCAGTCAACGTTTGGACTTCAGCGCATCGCAGGATCCGACGAGGATATTCGCTTTTACACAAGGTTTGTCTATTATAATGATTGTTTATCTCTCCCTCTGATTCTCTCTCAATTCAATTCAGTTCAATTCAATAAGCTTTATTGGCATGACTGTATTACATACAATATTGCCAAAGCATTTTTGGACAGACAGGTAACAAACCAGTGAGTGATGATATACATAAAATAAAACAAATAATAATAAGTGATTAATAAGTAAATAAATTTTTTTTGTATATATATATATATATATATATATATATATATATATATAAAATGGATTTCATTAAGACAATGATGACTCTCTGTGTGAGAGTTTGTCTCATTATGTATGCGCCTGCTTATCAATATTCTCATTCTATTGCCACCTCTATTAACATACTACTACCAATTACTGTTGTTGTTGCTACAAGTCTTCTGCTCTTGAGTTGTTAACATTTCCTTTCATTTTATTTCAGGTTTGCATCATACAAACATTTTGTAGCTTTTTGGCAACTGGTGGAGCCAGCCGCAAAACTGAAGCTTATTCGAGTCACTTCTGCCAATGCTGCCTCTGCTGATGATGCCTCTGGTGGCAGTACAACACCGCTGAGAGCAACAAAGCTGCTACCTATAGACGAATTACTGCTATTTCTGATGCAACTATCTGCTGGCCTAGCACTCAGAGACCTGGCTAATCGCTTCTCCATTCACTGTACCACTGCCAGCAGGATTATAACATCGTGGACCTACTTTCTGTATTACCTGCTTGGTTCCATTCGCATGTGGATACCACCAAATGACATCAAAGCAAACCTCCCTCTGGAATTTGCCGCATTTCCTGACACTCAAGCGGTGCTGGTCTGCACTGAAATATTTTGCCAGACCCCGTCCTCTCTCGTTCTGCACAGTGAAGTGTACTCTTCGTACAAATCGCGTACCACCGTCAAGGCTATGATTGGCATTGCACCCCATGGACCCATCACCTTTGTTTCTCCTCTATATGCAGGCTCATTGAGTGACAGGGAGATTTTCAAGCTGTCTGGCATAATGAAGCTCCTCACGCCAGATATGGCCATTATGGTCGACAAGGGCTTTCTAGTGGATGACCTCATCCCTGGAAAAGTATACCGACCTGCCTTTCTGGTGAAGAACACCCAGATGACAAAAGAGAATGTACAGCACACCCAGTCCATTGCCGGCTCAGAGTGCATGTTGAGAGGTGCATTCGTAGGGTGAAGGAGAACAAGCTGTTCAGCAAGGTCATACCACTGTCCATGTGTGGCAGTATTGACCAGCTGTTTTCAGTTGCATGCGTGTTAGTAAATTATCAGTATGGGCCACTGGTCAAGGCATGGGCAGCAGAAAAATGAAAAACTCGTTCTAGAAGTTCTCTCAACCAGTTCACAATGAAATCTTATATTTTATTGCTTATTGTCACAAGTGTTATTGTCCATAACTTTAGTCTCATAGCATAATTGCCTAAGTCATTTTTTGTCTCCCTGTTGCAACATCAAAAAATACCAATGAGCTTGCTAAAAATTGTGTTTTTTCTTGTTTTCCGAAAACATTCAAATATGACTTAGGCAACTATGCTATTAGGCTAACGATAATATTGTTCATATTTACAAATCCACAAAATTTAATATTAGTATCATCTTTACATCTTCTAGAAATTTGTCTTTGACCATGATATGTCTAACAAAATATCAGAGTTTTGCAGTTGTCTGTTGTCTAGTCGTGTCTTACTATGTCTTATCTAGTCATGTGTTACTCACCCCAATGTGACCTGTGTGAATTTACACCATCAGTACTTGAATACTCTTGAATCCATTTATTATTCAAAATGTAATCCATAAACTTTTGCAATAATTTACAGGCACCATCGGTTTATAATGACATACATTAAAGGGGACCTATTATGCTGATCCTTCTTTTAAAACATATTAGTAATGTTATAATGTTGGTTGTCCATGCTCAACCTCTGAAAAGTTTCTAAACATAAGATACAGGGGTTTTGCCGTAATCCAAGAACGTGATTTCGTGAGCGTGATTTCCTCTCTGAACAGCTCCTCCCGAGATCTTCACGAGATCTGGGTAAAACCTGACGTCAGGTTGTGCCATCCAATTAGTACAGACCTAGCCAGAGCCAATCATGGCGCTGGACCTGCCCACACCGGAAACTATTCTAGCAGGCACCAACAACGGCAGATCATACTATGCCTCAGTAGCGTTGACACTTTTGGAAATACAAAAGAAGAACCGCAGATCATTTGAGCTGCAATTTTGTTATTATCTCTCCCAAAGCTACTTGTCCGTTTACTTTTGGACGCGAAGAAAAACAAATATTTCTCTTTGAAAAGACGATGCCACCAGAAATCAGTGGGTAGCTTTTTTTGTTTGCTGGCAGCAAACAGCCACGGCCAAATGGAGCGTTAGCTGTTTGTGCTCAGCATTTCACCAAAGACAGCTTTGTCAATAAAGGATAATTCGACACAGGATAAGCGTTTCAGCTGCTTCTCAAACCTGAAGCAGCTGCATCGATCAAGCGCTGGAGCCACAAGCTGTAAGTAACCATATAACAGCAAATAATGTAAGTGAAGCTAACGTGTTATGAGTGGCTAGCAGGACCGCTAGCGATAGTTAGCACTAACAACTGGCCTTAAGTGCAGGCTTTGTAAAATATCTGAAGATAAATCCTGTATCGGTCACGACTGTCCTTGACTCACAGACACAGAAGCTGTAAGTTGCTTTTACTGCATAAACCAACCTGACGTGATAGCCAGTTGATTGTGGCTGTAGCACAGCGGCTAACGTAGCCAAGTTACTGTTGCTAATGTTTGCGTCCTAAATATGCAAGAGTGATACCAGGGGAAATTCTACAGAAGGTGTGTGAACATAAACCTCATTTGAAGCTAACTTTTAATACTTGTTGTAATTTGGATGCTTGGTACAACTTCACAGTAACAGAACTTGCTGTCTGTAAAACCTGTATTGCAAGGGTTTGTCTCTGTGGATATGACCGCTCGGTTACCAGCTACTGCATGTTAGTTTGCGTGCTCTGCTAATTAAAAATGCTCCTGGTTAACTTATATGCAGTAATTCTGATCGGTATGCTTGTGTTACTTCGGTAAGCATCAATGTGGCAATTTCATCATAACGTTGCCCGATTGTAGCCTCTACAGTTAGTGATCGCTTCACTTATCCATGACCGGGATCAGCTGGATGCTTCACAAATGTCTGAGCAAGCTCTCTGGTGCTACCGTGAAAGCAATGCGAAACGCAGAAGCTCTACCGGTTTACAAATGATTTCTCTGCACTACCTTGACATAATTTCATCCCCCTTTAGAAATTGTTGTGGCTAATAAAAAGCCGAAAAAGGCGGAGATTAAATAGGTAATTCTTTCCTGTAGAAGTGATAAATTCGCTAGCTCCACATAAGCAACTTGTCCGCTCTAATGGAACTTACGGTCTGCAAAACCTGTATTATGTTCATAACATACCCAAGCTCTCTCTAGCTTTCGCGTACTATCCATAAAGCTGCTTTCACATCGGACACCAAATGCATTTTTCGCAGGACAGATGAGCTACATTCAAAGTCAATGCAAAGACGCGAATACAGGCGTTATGGACGCATTAAGCAGCTTTCACACCGGACGCGAAACGAATCTTTCGCGCGACAGATTACATTCAAAGTCATGACCGCTTATCAGCTACTGCATGTTAGTTCGCGTGCTCTGCTAATTAAAAATGCTCCTGGTTAACTTATATGCAGCAATTATGATCGGTATGCTTATGTTACTTCGGTAAGCATCAATGTGGCAGTTTCATCATAACGTTGCCTGATTGTAGCCACTACAGTTGAAGCTAACCGGAGAGGTGCTGTATGTGTCTGCCGAGTTGGGCTGCAGTTAGACCAGACGTAGATTTTGCAGAGCTTGGGGAGGCATTTTTGGGTGCTTATGAAACGATCGCTTTACTTATCCATGACCGGGGTCAGCCTGATACATCTCCAATGTCTGGGCAAGCTCTCTGATACTACCGGTGAAAGCAATAGGGAAGCGCACAGCCTATAATGTGTCCGGTATAACAAACGATTTCTCTGCATTCCCATCGATTGAATATTAAATTCTTTCATGTAAAAGTGATCAATTCGCTAGCTCCACATAAGCAACTTGTCCGCGCTAACGGAACTTACGGTCTGTAAAACCTGTATTACGTTCATGACATAACCGGAGCTCTGTCTAGCTCTCGCACGCTATACATAATGCGCCCATTTTCCGCAAGGAAAAGCTGGTCATTCCGAAGCAATAAGTAAACCTTTACCACAGACAATTGCCGAAAAGGCAGTTTAGCTTGGAGCTTTCGCCCTTCCGTCATATCCCAGCGCGGAAGCTGTTCATTTCTCCACGCTAACAACACACCACAGCTATGCACACGAACCAGCAGGTCCTAATACACACCGAAGCAGTCCATAAGCTGTTGGTCCACTTTTAGCTGCCCCTCACTGTCCATGTTTCCCTCTAAACTCAGACCCACCGGATTTCTACGGTCTCCGGTCTACACTTGGGCATGTCGACCCGTTCTACAAATGTGTCTATATGGGGTGGATTCTAGCTTCCCCTGCATCCTAGCTAGGAGTAGAAAAACCGCAGTACTCACCAACTGTTGCCGTAGCAAACTGTAGCCGATAGCAAATTCGTGCTTGAGCTGCCAGACTTTCGCACTGCATCCTCCACTTTCGCCGTTGCGTTTATTAGAACAAGTTAATTTCATTACATCTATACACATTTACTGCGTTTGATTGCAGAATTTCCCCGCTGATTCCTTAGCTCAGATGGCAGACGCGTCTCACGTTTCACTCTGAGACCCGGAAACTGTGTTCAGCTGCCTCGTCCCGCCTAGATCCGCCCTCCACAGAGCTGGCCAGTCAGAAGAAAGTGGGCACACGAGGAGTGGGGGCCATAGCGGAAGAGCCACCCCAATGAGGCGTTTCAGGCAGAGACTACAATGGACTACAAACAGGGTTTTTTGAGGATGGCAGTATGAGCTAAATAAGGACCCTGTTTGGGCTTTGAACGATCAGGAGTACTCTAGGGGAGTCCAAGATCAAAATATAACTGTGGAAATATAGCATCCGAGGTCCCCTTTAACATTATGCAGTACTATCCAGACAGTTTGCATGGGTTTCTACACCCATTCTACAAAATATCTTGGGTAATGGAGAGATTAAATTTTTCATTTATTTCATTTTCATGGAACAGGGTAAATAAAAGTAGAAAAAAAAAATCTCCCCTCTCCCTGATGACCTCAGCGACCTCTGGGTCCCTGGAGATCCTTTGAATGACCATGTCCTCCTCTGCAAAGACAACAAAGTCACACCAGTCCATTCCTGTTAGCAGGAGTTGCCCTTGGACCTGCCAGTAGTATGTGTGCTGCTTTTTCAGCTTCATGGTGTCATTGTGGAGCTTCAGGTATTTGCAGTCGACGTAACTTTTGACATTGGGGCATTTTACCTCCAGCAGGCCAAAGGGTGGGTTTTCTGTAGGGTCAAAAACCACTCCATCTGGCGAAGAGCCTAACCAGGGGGCATCAGGGTGTGTAATGAAGCCACATGGCCAGTAGCTGGTGTTTTTGGCTTTGCAGTATTCCTGAATGGCCAGTGGCTCCAACGCCAGACCTCTTTTCATGGAGCACATTTGGGTCGCACCCCTTAACAGTCTTTCAGTTAGTTGTTCTGCTGACGTCTGACCATGAACATGACAGACCTCCCTGAAGCGAGAAGATGTTACTCTCAGCCTTCTGACCCAATGCCACTCAACAGACGCACTCTGTTCCCTTGTAGCCTCCTCTATTCTGCGAGCCATTTCCAGGGTGGTCTGCAGAGATGATGTAGCTGTTGGTGCTGACTGAACACAAACTGGCACCGGGTCGGCTCCAGCCTGTAGCCATCCAAGGGCAGGGGTGGGGGTGGAGGAGCACCGATGTGGAGCACGAGGATGCGGTTCGCTGGCACTGGCTGCTGGTAGTAGATAAGGCTGCCCTCCTGAACTTTTCACAGTGCTGACTCCACCAGTGGGACGTTGTCCGTTATTGACATGGTGGTAAGAAGGGGTGCCATGTTGGATGCAAAGTCCATATACGCCTCCGCCACCTTCAAAACATCAGAGTTTGGTAGATCCCCCCACATCTCCTTGTAGAGAGTGCTCCTACAAAGAATTTAATGTCATAATAACAATTAGAAAACAGCATAGACTTATTCTGTGGGGACAGACAAATATAATTATCATAAGGGTTTAAATTAACAAAACATATTGCCCACCTGACACCATTTGCAACAGTCTTTTGTTTAGGCTTGGCAGATAGCACCACCATGTCACCAATCCAGCCTGGCTTCACACCCTTCAATTGTCAATAGAAGTAAATAAAAAAGGAAAAAAAAACATTTCAGAGGTGGTTGCATGTGACACATGGTAAGTATTGCGAAATTGTGAAATTATGCTGCTTGAAACTGACCAAAGTTTTTGGTTTGTGCCAGCGTTGCTCTGTTTCTGTACAGCTCAAAACAGGTGGCACTGCAGTCAGATTCAACTGAGAATAATATGCAGTTTGAAAAAGCAAGGCAACATTATGGTTGCAAAGAGCTGCACCTGCCACACAGGAGCATTCAGTCTCATAAAGCTGTACCGGGCATGAACCTTCAAGGACAATCTGGAAAACAAAAATTGACAATCAAAAACAATGGAAGATGCTGTCCATTATAACATAAAAAAACAAACGATGACAAAGCCAAAGTCTGAATATTCCAGTTAATTTAAGTTGGAGAACGGTATGTGAAAGCACATAAAATAAAAAGTGAAACAACAACCAGCTTCTGGGGTTTCATGAAGGCTGTTTAGATCTAACAGGGTTAAGTCCTACATTGTTGAAATTCATAGTATAACCAGGCAAGTTTGTGCTATTTCATCCTTTCATTTTTACAGGCTGGTCAAAAAAACCTGTCAGTGCCTTTTATTTTGCATTTTCCTTGTAGGCTAGCCTTGGATATAGTGGGCTACTGCATGGTATACTGAAAGCCTGCAGAATATCCACGCCACATAAAACCCCGAGAACATGACTGAAGCAAAACTGGCTTTGAAATAACAAACATAACTATCTTTAATCCTACTCTTAGGTTGTGAGGTTTCTCGTTTTCCTCAGTGACCTGTGGCACGTAGCTTGGACACTCACTCTCCCTGTGCCTGGCTCTTTGTTTGACACTAAGATGGGGATAACATCACATTTATTAACATCACAACACTATCACTTAGATAACGTACAAACACTCAACGTAATACACAAATGTCTCCCCGATTTGTTTACGTTGCTAAGGTGACTGCTGAGGTAAACCTTCAAACAAGCTGACTTTTCTGTCACAACTGGCGGGTATACTACGAAGGTGGCCTTGTGATTAAGCCTGACTTCAGCTCTTAGTAAAACCAGGAACCTCTTCAAATCTGGAACATGGACTGAGGTAAAAGGAGCTGCTCCGGGTTTTACTGAAGCTTAAAGTCAGGCTTAGTCACAAAGCCAGCTTCGTAGTACACCCCCCAGGTCAAGCGAGAGCTCGCTCGTCGTCACAGTGAAAAAAAATACAACTCGCATAAATTAGGCTGTATTTATTAAAGGAGCAATATGTAAGAAATGTATGTTGATTAATCATGAAATGGCCCTGATATATCACCAGACATTAAGGAATGGTGTTAATTTCAAATACGTATATCACTGACAACAGTAGTCCAGCCAGAATATTCTCATTACAAAACCGAAGTTGCTGCCCACAACTAATGTTTATGTTGTCATTTTGTGTTTTGGCCTGTTGCGCCGCCCTCCACCTATCTCCCAATCACGAAGTCAGTAGCATTTCGGCATCCAGGTTGCCAGTTACCACTGAGCTGCAGCTACCAGCGTTTCGGAGCACAAATGTCTCACGTTACTAAACCTAAAAGGCCTCGTTATGATTCCAAAATATGTCGTGACAAAGTCAGAAACAAAACAAGGATCTGTATAGGACATGCCCTTAAAAGATGGAGACGGCTGAAAGCAGAGAAGAATTTGAAGACCAACGCCGAAGTTGCTAATTTTCTCCTGGGCAGGTAAGATTCGGCTAAGTTCTTAATTCTATTTAATGTAGGCACGAACATTTCAAATATTCTCCACAGTCGAATAACTTTATGTATGTTCCTTCATGGCACGTTAGTGCGTATGCAGGTGGGTCATCGAATTGACTAGGTAACAAATTGTTTGAGAAATAAAGGTAACCGTGGCTCTCCATTGCTAACATTAGCAATGCATTATTAGTCCGTTTCTCTGGCTTTATGCTGAGACGCTGTGGAAACCGTTCCAACATTAGCACAGCCATTATGGCAATATGAAATGTAATTGAGACAGTACATCGGTCAAATGAGTCCTCCTTCATTCTTTACGCATATTACAGTATGGACTCTTATGGGCCATCCACACAGAAGAGTGACGAGCAAGTTGACCAATATGACCATTGCTAAAGTTAGTTAGTCATTAGTCTCGATCTTTTCTGAACTGAACTGAACACAACCCTGTGAGAGCAAATCATTGGTGATATTGAAACGTAGCCATGGTAGCTCCGTGTAGTAGACGTTCTTGCTGGATTCGGCAACCTAGCTGGCAGCCTCTCGTCTGGGGGAGAGGAGGAGGGGATACTGCGCTCTGCACTATTTTGAATGGGACTGCACTACCAGTTTTGGCAACAGATTTACATATTGCTCCTTTAAGAACATTCTAATATCATTTATCATGTTAGTACAGTAACTAGAAAAATAGATGTCATACATCAAGAGGAAGACCCGTAACGCCCATTTTGCTTGAGGTAGTTTTAATGCTAACTCTACCATAGTGAGGACTCGGCGCTGATTTAAAAAAAAAAAACTTACCTTCATAATTGTCGATGTAGCTCGAAATGTACATCTTAAAGCCTTTCTCTCGCTTGCTCTTGGGCGCGGATGACAGGTCCTGAATCATCCGATGTACATCATTAATAGTAATTTTGGGCAGGTCCTGAAGACATCGAGAGTAGAACAGCGCCATCTTTTGGAATAACCGGAAATAAGCCTGCTTACTGGAAGGACATAGTAGGTCGCCAATGTTCTGATCACGCAACAAGCGAATAGTTGCCGAGAGAACTTGTCCCCATTGCAACACCCATACACTTAAGTCCACGAACAGAGTCAAGGGCCATAACTCTGTGAAAATGAATTTCTCGGAATCAATTGTCAAACTCATTCAGTAGGGTCATCAGTACTGGCCACATACAAAATTTCATTCACGTAGGTGCAATAGTTTCCGAGAAAACTTGTCCCCATTTCAAATCCCATACACCAAATCGACGAACAGAAACAAGGACTCATAACTACATTTTGCGGAATCAACTGTCGAACTCATTCAATAGGATCATTAGTACTAGTCACCCACAGAATTTTATCCATGTAGGTGCAATAGTTACCGAGAGAACTTGTCCCCATTGCAACACCCATACACTTAAGTCCACGAACAGAGTCAGGGGCCATAACTCTGTAAAAATATCAAAGGTGATATTTTGTGTCTTCCTCATACAACGCCATCTCCTAAAAAGTTGGGATGCTGCGTAAAATGTAAATGAAGACAAAAAGCAATGCTTAGCAAATCAGTTAAACTCTATATTTAACAGAAAATAATATAAAAACAACATATCAGACATCAAAAAAGATATATTTCTTTTAACATACACTCATTTTGAATTTGATGCCAGTAACACATCTCAATAAAGTTGGGAGCTGAAGAGACCAACTGCTGCATTTTTGAAAGCAAATTGTTTTCCCATTCTTGCTTGATGTAGGATTTCAGCTGCTTAACACTTCATGGCCTCCTGTTATATTTTTCATTTGATAGTGCACCAAATATTTTCAGGGTGTCGCCATCAGCAGTTACCCAGTGTTGTCAGTTTTCTGTAAATTCCACCTTGTGTTTTGTTTCATACCCTCAGTTTTTAGTCTATTTCAGTTTCCATATATGTATTTGGTTTCAATTTATTCTCTGTTTATACTAGGTCATTTATTACAATCTTATATCGTTGTGTTTGTTATTTTATGTACTTAGTAGTTACCAGGTTCATTTCTGTACATTCATTGTTGTTTTCATTATTTTCATGTTACTTGTATCAGTTTTTTTTTTTTTACCTTCACCATGCCCCCAAAATTCTTCCTAGTTGGATTCCTGATGTTCTCCACCTGTGTGTCATACCCTCTGTATTTATAGAGCCCCCAGCATAGCCATTCTTCGCTAGGTTTAAGTTTCTACTCTTATAATCCCACGGTCCTCCTCGTGTTTATCTCCTCATGTATTACCTCTCTTTGTTAACCTCCGAGTTTGCATTTCCTGTATATTATCTACTGTCCATGTTCTGATCCTTTTTTTCTGACTACGATTTTGGACTGCTGTGGACTGATATTCTGGTTATGATTGAACTGCGCTCTGGATTTTTGATTTTTTTTTAAAATTCTCCCTGGTACTTCTGCTTCTGACAGAACTCCTGTGTATTTTTTACCACCGGTTCCGCCCCCTGGATTTTTGAGACCTGTCTAGCCCCTTTGTACTGTCACTTCTCCATCTGATACTCTGGTTCCCGAACCCTTGCCTCGAACTGCAGATTCTGTGTTTGCCTGTCGATTTCAAGTCTGTCAATAAACTCTGGAGTGGATTGCGATTGGTTCCTTGTTCTGAGTCTCCCTGTACCCTTCACGAACCTGACATGGGGTGACAGGTCTGGACTGCAGGCAGGCCAGTTTAGCATCAGACTCTCTTACTACGGGGTCATGTTGTGGCAATACATGCTAATTGTGGTGTTTGGCATTGTCTTGGGGACATTCCATGGTATTCATTTTGTTACGGACAGGACATTTAGAGAAGTAATTCCATTGCAGCTACTAATGTTTTGGTCCTCTCAATTGTTTGAATGGCTGAATTGAAGTACTCTGGGAGTACTTCAGGTGATATAAAAATGAATGTCATTGACGTTAATTAATGCACTTAATTACATAAAAGAAAAAATGTCATGGACAGGACACATTGCGACGGTTTTTTTTTTTTTTTGAAGTGGTTAAATCAAAAGTTGTGATGTACCCTTATATCAAAGGAATATCAGTCAGGAATTTTCAAAAAATATCTAAACAGATGAATTCGACAGGGGTGTCAATGTGCGTTACGGACATGGCAAAATGTTATGGACAGGACCCTTTGGTGACTATATAAATAGCAATTAATTAAACACTTACACTTGTATTGATCAATATTATGGATACATTTGCTTTGTGAGAGAAACAGCTATATATCTTTTAATAAGAAATGTCATTTTAATTTCAAATATCAAGACTTATAGCCTCATATCTATAAGCAGGTACAAAATTGTTATACATCGTAAATGCACGCATCAAAGTCCAATGCCTGGCATGATCAATTTGAAAAATGTAAATTTGAACAAAATTCTATTCGTTGACACTGGTCACAGTCATAAAATCGACAACGGTACATTTGCCATAAGTGCAATGATCCATGATGCCAAAATACATTTTTCAGAACCTTTTGGATGACAACTAACATATCCACCAGGTATTTCATGAAAATTCTGAAAAAATAATTTCCGGAGCCATGTTGCAAATACCACAGAATGCGCTCTTACTGGCTGCCGGGTTAGCTCACTCGGTTAAGGCACTGCATTTTTGGAGCAGTAGTGAAGACCACGGTGTGGGTTCGATCCCCAGTCGTACCAGCCGGCAGTGGTCGGGAGCTTTTTCAGGGCAGCTCATGATTGGCTATAGCGCTGCAGGTATGCAAATTGGGAAGGGACTGCCGGGAAGGGATATTAAAAAATAGTTGCCTTGTTCGTTGCTCAAGCGCCTCCTGTTGGTCAGCTGGGCGCTTGTCAGTGAGATTCTAAGCTTGCTCATGTTCGGGTATCCTCCGCCCTCGTTCTGAACTTGCGAAAGTTTCGACTAATGAGTGTAAAGATGCAGGGGCTGACAGGCGCGTGCTTCAGAGGAGAGCCGCAAACTGTCTCTCTCTCCTGAACTGGCAACAAGGGGTCGCATACGAGTTCAGTCTTGTACATAGTTGTCGAATTGGGCATTCTAGATTCGGGTGGGATTGGAGATGCCAAATTTATTTAAAAAAATAAATAAATAAATAAATAAATAAATATTAAAAAAAAGAATTGCCCCTTACTGAAAAAAGCAAGGCCTTCCCTGATAAAGATGTCTGGATGGCAGTATACCGTATGTTATGCCAAAAACCTTTATATATGGTTCAGCGTTAATTTTGTCTTCATAGGTGTGCAAGTTACCCATGCCATACCCTTATACTATCATGGATAATAGTTTATAAACTGAGCACAGATAAGAAGCTGGATGGTCCCCCACCTCATTAGCACTGAGGATGCTGCGTCCATAATTTCCAAAACCAGCTTCACCCCACCACAGGTGTGAATGAGGGCATGGTTCTAGAATACAAAACATGTCAGTTGTGACACAAAGCGAGCCTAAAAAAATTGTTTGCTGGATTTTATTTGATTCTCCCAACTCAGTTTGAAATGGCAATATCTGGTGCAGGAAATGCTTACTCAAGCTTACATATGTGTCTATTGACAGTAGCCTATAGAATTTAAAATCGCATGGTGGTGTGAAGCATATAGGGTTAAAGGGGCATTTTATCAATATTTAACCATACATTGTTTCAAGGTGTAGGCTCTGTATAAATATACTGGACAAAGAAAGTTAGGGATCACCCAACTTTTCAATATTAAAATATGATATGGAAAAAAATACAAACTATCAAATATTTCAATTTCAAAATTTGGGGTGATCCCTAACTTTATTTGTCCAGTATAAGTTTTTCACAAACCATACACATTTTCCCACAGCAGCTTCAGATATCTGTCTATCACCCGTATGGTTTTCCTATCTATTGGCAGTAAAGACAATGGACGGGAGTTACTCAGTTGCTTGACAAAATAATCACTGTGCGCAGGGAGAACCCCACAGCCCTTAAATAATTATTCAGTTCGAGGTCACTATTCCAAGGTCAAAGGTCAAATCCACTAATGACCCTTACGTTGCACACCTATCCGTCACAAAGAACCTGCATACCAAATTTGAAGCTCCTGTGGCAAACACAGAGATATGGCCCCGACAAATTATGGATTCAAATGATTCAAACTTTGACATCCCACTAAGACAATTTCATATCGCTTATGTGGATTAGGTTTAACAGCACTAGAGTACTCGTATAGCCAGACCAAAATTCTAATTTGCACCATTTCAGCTATAAACATTTTGAAACATGAAGTGATGCAATATCCCTCCGCTTTGTCCGTGAATGAGGCAATGAGTATGGTGATGTACACAAAACTATAAATGGGTCATTCCATGTCAAATCAACCATATTTTAGGAACTTCCCCACCGAAAAAAAGAAAATTTGGTAAAACTTTATAATAAGGGGGCATGAATCATGTAGTTATCATGCATTCACTCATGAGTTCATCATGATTCCTGCATGATTTCATACATGAATTCATCATGACTCATCATGAGTTAAAATGAATTCATTCTTGCACATGTCTGAATTCATGCGATAACATCATATCAACTAAGGCATTACTTACCGTAATGAATTCATCATGAATCAAAAGTGATTAAGCATGATCATGATGAGTTCATGGTTCATTAAAGACAGTCGGTTCACTTTTGGCAGAATTGAAATAGACGTTTTCATCCATTACTTCATTCTTACTTCATGTTTGTGCCCCCGTGTATGGGAGATGCGGTAGCGCAGGGGTCAAGTAGACTTGACTTGAGATCATAAGGTCCCGAGTTCAAGCCCCGGCCACGGCCTTCGCGGTGTTTTCTCGGGCAAAACACTTTACGCCTCACTCTACCCAGGTGTATAAATGGGTACCAGCAAATAGGCAGGGAAACTTGTCTGAGAGCTGGGGGAGTACCGGCGATGGACTGGCATCCCATCCAGGGGGAGTAGTAATACTTCTAGTCGCTTCATGCCATGGAAACTGGGGTTAAGCACAGGCCGATGGGCCACTAGGCTCGAACAGGCTTACTACTTGTGCCCCCATAACTAAAGTGGTGGGTACGTTAGCTTGTCATTTTTGTCATTGAATGACATGAATTAAAGCTTAATTTCTCATGAATTCATCATGTTTATGCCCCGTCAACTAAAGTTGTGGACGTATGATAGCTTTCATCACAACATACAATATAAATGTACAAATGTTAGTCTATTGGGAATCTTGAACAACCTGAACTGAAGGTTAGTTGCTCATCATTTCATGGGCCTACAGACATAGTCAGTTCACTTTTGGCAGAACTGCAATTGACATTTTACTTGGACTTACCGTCACTTTTTTGCTCATAAAGAAACAATTTTACAGTGAAGTCATGTACTACTTCATGCACTTGTACACACTGATTTAATCCATTAATTCATTCTTACTTCATGCATTAGCTTCCCATGAGTTGGTCATGTTTGTGCCCCCTCAACTAAAGTGGTGGCTATACATGCTTTTATCACAACAGATGTGAGAAATGCTATTGCTAAGTAATCATTGAATGACATGAATTAAAGCTTACTGTCTCATGAGTTCATCATGTTTGTGCTCCCTCAACTAAAGTAGTGGACAAATGGTGGCTTTTATTACAACAAATTTGTGAAATGCTATTGGGAAAGACGACTGTCTTTAATGAACCATGAACTCATCATGATCATGCTTAATTACTTTAGATTCATGATGAATTCATTACAGTAGGTAATGCCTTAGTTGATATGATGTCATTGCATGAATTCAGACATAAGTAAGCATGAATTCATGTTAACTCATGATGTGTCATGATGCATTCATGCATGAAATCATGCATTAATCATGATGAACTCATGAAGTAATGCATGATAACTACATGATTCATGTCCCCTTATTAGAAAGTGTTACCGAAAATTTTTTTTTTTTTAATATTCCCCACAGTGGAAGATTTATACATCTGGTGTGAAATGGTGAAATAATTAAGCTCAATTATTGCCAGTTCCTGAGATTTAGCTTCTTTTAGGGGGGGTAGTTTTAAGAAAATCATCATAATTTTGGAGTAAATTTGAGGGCCAGGGATATGCATTTGCAGAGCAAACAGACCCATAAGTTTAGTTTTGTCATCAGAAAAGTTGCTGAACTCTTGGCTGAAGCTACTTTTCTTTACTCAGTGTGTTTAGTTTACCTGTACTGTGGCCTGGAAAAAGCAAAAAACACCAATCATACAAATTTTTTCAAAATTTAATGTATTTATTATTCTGTAACTAATTAAGATAGGGCCCTGAGACTTGTTATGCAAACTATTGGTCAACTTTCTGAAGACCACAGTTGGCTCAAAACAATCCCTTAAAATTAATGATTGGTCACAACCTGTTTTCAATCATTCAGTAGTTATTCTGATGTTTCTTTATACGTCAACATTTTTGTAATGTGACCAACCTGTCTCATAACAATGCCTATCTACCTATTTCATTATGAAACAAGAGCACTCAGAGAGCGCAGCACCTCTGCCACGCCAAGGCAACTCTGTGCTTTAGTTATTTTTGTTGGCTGATGTAGGGTATTGTTGCATTCCACTGCTAGGTGGCAGCAAAACCCAAAAGCACACCGATTGGAAATCCGGCCCATTGGAAAGACCTGAAATCTCTGCCAGCATAGCTGGACTTTGGCCTATATCTCAGCTGTACTTTGGCCTAGATATGCCAAAATTTAATCACTTGTTCCTCTTGTGAAACTAACATCCTAAAAAGTTTGGTTAAAATCTATGCAGCCTTTTTTGAGATATCCTGCTAATAGACCGAGACAGACAGACAAACAAACCAACCAACCAACGCCCTTGGCGTAGATGAACAATTCTATGTGTCAGATTCATCTTTTCACTTACACCATGGCTAAGGTGCTCCAAAAATTAAGTTAGACACCTAATGTGATTGACATACTCCACAGTCTAAAGGAAGAGTTTTACATCTCCAGTTTTTTAATATGTTAAACCCAAGACCCATGCCTTCAAGCCTAAAAATATGACATTGATCACTTGTGTCCCTTTTGAGATATATACCCACTATAATGACCCAAAATACGCACTTTTCATTCTGAAGCCAACTTCCAAGGTTATTAAAACATTTAATACAACCATTGTGACCTTGATATTTTTTGTGGTTTTCAGAAAGTTGACCGACAGTTTGCATACCAAGTCTCAGGGCTCTATCTTAATTAGTTGCAGAATAATAAATACATCAAATTTTGAAAAAATTAGTATGATTGGTGTTTTTTGCTTTTTCCAGGCCACAGTACAGGTAAACTAAACATACTGAGTCAAGAAAAGTAGCTTAAGCCTAGAGTTCAGTAACTTTCCTGGTGACAAAATGAAACTTATGGGTCTGTCAGCTCTGAAAATCCATATCTGAGGCCCTCAAACTCCCTCCAAAATTAAGGCGATTTTGTTAAAATTGACCCCCCTTCCCTAAAATATGCTATATTTCAGGAACTAGCAATAATTGAGCTGAAATATTTGACCTCAGTACTGCCGATTCATATCTCTTGAAATGTGCAAAGTTTCATCAGAATCAAAATTTTGATGTGGGGGGCTCTGGTTGAGTTGACACGAAATGACCCAAATACATTTTCAAGCGTGTTCTCAGCATTAATGTTTTCATTCAATCATGTGAAAGATAGATTGAGTGTTTCTTGCCCAAAATTGATTTCACGTAATGTAGAAACGCTGCTCAGTTTGTAACTTTAAGCACTGACCTGGTAACACTGAGGGACAAATTTTTTTTCTTATTTACTGTTGCATGAGATTTTTCAATTGATTCTATGAATAATTACTTCACTTAGCTAGCTTAGACTTCATGCAAATAATATATGACAGAAGACCATGGGCTCCTACCTCTCATAGTTGGTAGCTAGCCTCATTATGCCAGCTCGCTATGCAACTCTGACTTGAGCCACTCTGAAAAAATGTATGGAGTTACTGAGTTAAATCGTCTCAAATCGCTCGCCTTTGCAAGCGCAGAACTACGTCGGTCCGGATCGGCTCGTTTCAACCAGTGCGTGCCCAATAATTAGAATATTCATGTATTAGTGTAAGACTGGGCTTGTTCGCGTTAGAATTCCAACAATCTGAACTTTGGGTCTAGGTAGGCTCCTCACACTTCCTTTAACTAACATACTTTGCTGGAATTGACTGTCAGTAAGTTAGGTTGGCGAGCCTTGCTTTCTCCAGATTTGCCACAACTCCCAGAAGGGGCCCCTCATCGGGGGCTTTTGAGGCAGCGGCCAGGGGTGCTTTGTAATGTCTTTGTGGGAGGCTTATGGGGTTTTTATCAGTCATTACAAAATGTTCCAATTTGAGTGACCATCAAGAACCCTTTCTTCCAAGTTTTTTTTGGGGGGTTCCAAACATTTGCCTGGTTTGCCTCTCTTAATGGTGCACCTCTGAGGCGGTAACACCATAAAAAACCAGGAATTGTGGATGCAGACGTGTTAGTTTTCTTTGCATTTTGCATATTTCAGCGCCCTTAAAATTGCCTCCATGGGACACAGACAGATTTGTATATTTGCTTCTGTTTTGAAGCATATTTCCATGATCTGGACGGTGTCATCGCAAACCCAGAGTACAATAATTTCCCAAATAAACACACCAAAGAAAACAGCGCAATATAACAATACAAAATAAATTCAAAGTTCCAGTGCAAGTTTTACGCAATTATTTACATCTGAGCTGGTTCCATACAACCCACAGCCAACAAAATTCAAGGACTTTTCAAGGACAGCAACAAAATCATGAAGTACCAATTAAATTTGTTTATCATTTTATTGTCGCCATACTTCGTGACATTAATTGGTCATCAAGTGAGGTAACATTGGCTAGCTACTCAGTAGACTATGAAGTTAAAAACCATGGCCTGTTCAAACCATAGACTGTATGAAAAGATGGACGAAGCAACCGTGAGGTCACCCATTGGTTTCAGCATACCATTTAAGAAGCCTCGATTTTGGCAATTTGAACAGTGCCATTTTGTCATTTTGAAACCGGATGTGATTCCTATTGGCCAAGAGCGTGAATTGAAGCTCCAGGGAGGAGCGAAGGGTGGATCTACGGGTGGATCTGACCGTATCTGACGAGGACCGGAGGATAGCCACGCCCCTAAAGCAAATTTTGGCTGTATTCTTTCTTCTAGTCTATTTGGGACCATAATTTACAAAAATGAACATCATGTTACTCGAAGGAGGCTTGAAACTTGCGTTAGATACCATAAAATAATGTAGAAAATCATTATTGAAATAAATCAGGTGGGAAAGTAGGGTCATTTCCTCATAGACTTCTATAGCACTTCTATAGCAATTTCTATCTGCAACTACCGACGTCGCCATCTGCTGGCCATTAAAGCTATAGTAAACGATCTGAGAATCAGTTGCGAAAGATTGAAACGTTGAGAAAAATTTGAAAAAAGCATCCTGCCCCCACACACACCCCCTCCCTCTGTGCTCCTGATCCTTCCCACCGAGCACGTGTGGCCATCCAGCGTGGAGACTCCCAGACACACCCCCCTCTACCAGAGCAACAAGCCGCCAGCAGTTTATAACGCGGAAGGGGCGGGGACGAGGCGGAACGCGAGCACGGGGAATCAGAGCAAGCTCTTGGGGAGTGTCAAATAGAGCGAAGGATTGGATGAGAGTAGGAGAGAGCGTTAACCAATGTAAGCCATCCGGCGGATGGCTTACATTGGTCAACGCCTCTGCAGCCCTGCAGCCACTAGAGTGAATGGATTTTTTTCGTTTTTTTTTCTCTTCACATTGTGTAGATTGTACTATAGGACCATATCCACCATCTAAATGAGGTTATTAATAATGATCAAACTTTCAAATCGTATACAACAGCTTTAAATAGAATGCAAATTTTAGAGATTTCCACATTGGCCTCAGTTTTCAGACTTTGGTGCTGCGTCCATCTTTTTATACACTCTATGGTGCAAACGCGGTTGTTTGTGACACAGGGACTGACAGAGTATCACAGAGAAGGAGTTAACTCAGTGCTAACATAATGTGAATTAGCATTAAGGCGCTAACGGAAATAACGTTTGTTTTCCTTTTAAATTAAGTGATTCAGTAATGCCTGTGAAAGCTCGCAACAAAAAAAAATTTACTCAACTCGTTTCATAACTTTCACATGACACTACAACGACCCAGCTGACTGAGCCATGGTGCCACGCCTTTCATTCATGAATCACACCATACACACCCACCATCCAGCTACTAATCCAATCACCAAATCCATGCGTAACCTCGGGAAACATGAAGCCAGCCTACCGAAAAAGTATTTACAGACTCACCCAGTGTACTGTGCATTGTAGCTAATTTGGCGACTTTGTCGCCAGATCTGGCGATTGTCTAGACTTCCTTAGTGACTTAATCCATAAAAAGCGACCAGCAGCAAAACTAGCAACTTTTTCTGATCTTTGAGAGGATGTTTGCAATGACACCAATACATTTCTGCGACATAGTGAAATAAAAGCGTGTAACTTACCCCTTCTTGCTGTTCATGTCACTAACAAGCATGTCACGAGTCTCCTTCCCAGTCCCACAAACCAATCCATGTTTACAAAAATGCCCCTCGTGCCCTCTAAACGGCGGTAGAAAGCCGAAGAGTTGTATTGAATGGTAGACAATGGTGTTGTGTTGCAGTGACTGCTGCGAGCCTCCGGTGTTCTGTCAATTTTTGCAACCTATCAAAATATGCTACATTGTGATTCTTCACTTGCGCAGACCTAAAATCTTGGGCTCTGTTACTTCGCTCACATCTAAGTAGCCCATCTTCAAAAATCATTAAAATATGAGTGCACCTTTTGACCTGTAAGTGAATATTTATTTGCATGTACACGCTAAGATTTTCCTGAAAATGCAGAAATCAGATGATAATGGCGTGCGGCATATATCTTTAAACAAATTTATCCAACTCATTATAACATCTGCTTATGTTATAATTGTTACGGCCAGCTCGTAGGCAGCAGCAAATGAGGGAGATGTAGACGGGGCGGCTCACAAAGTTAACAAAGTTTATTTAACATATTAAACAGTAAATACTACAATAGGGTGTGGAAGTCAGTATCAGTGGTGTGTGAGGGTGCATGGATGTATTGAATGATATGAGGTGCATGCTGTCAATGCAAAATAAAAGACAAACGCAAAAAGAAAAGGCAGCATGGCCTGAGGAGGGGATAGGAACGCGGCAGAAACCACGTCCGCCCCAAATGATACTGCTACTGCGATTGCGAAGCCCACGATAACTGGGCAGGCCGAGTTAAGTAGCCTGGTAGCCAGGTGTTCCCTTGATGCCATCTCAGCTCCACCCAGCTGAGGACCTGCAAGACAGAGCACAGACACACACATTAACCACACTGTATATAAACAACAACAAAGTAGCCAAATCTTAAACTCATAATATAATGCAAAAAACAAACAAAAACACCTCACTGTTCATGTCCCCCACAGCCCCTTATGCTCCCACTCCATCCCCAGCAACTGGATCCTTGAAGCCTTTTTAAGAAGAAGAAGGGAAACTTAGGAGGATGGGACACAACAGACAGCACATAAACACAAATACAAACACAACTGACCAGGAGCACGGGACAAGGCATCCGCTACTACATTGTCCCGCCCCTTGATTTGGTGAATATCCAGGCTGTAAGACTGGAGAAACAGAGCTCAACAAACAAGCCTCTGGTTTGGACTCTGCAATGAACCGAGGAAGGTCAATGGATTATGATCAGTAAAGACCACCACAGGCATAGAGCTAACATACACACTGAAATGCTGCAAAGCTAGAGTCAACGCTAGGGTTTCTTTCTCAATAATTGAGTAATTCAACTGATGTACATTCAATTTCTCAGAGAAGAAACACACCGGCTTATCCACCCCCAAATCATCAGATTGCAACAACACCGCCCCTGCGCCGACATGACTAGCATCTACCTCAAGCTTAAACGCCTTATCCCACTGCGGCACAGCCAAAACAGGAGCATTAGAAATCAAGGCTTTAACACTCTCAAATGCCTTCTGACATTCTGGGGACCACACATACTTTTGTACTTAGCATCACCCTTCAACAAATCTGTGAGAGGTGCAACAACAATAGAAAAATTTCTAAAAAAACATCTGTAATACCCCACTAGTCCCAAAAACCGCATAAGTGCCTTTTTAGTTGGAGGTGGAGCATACTCATCAATAGCCTGCACTTTTGCACTGCGCACAGAGTATCATAGGAGTCAACCTCCGCAGCAGCACACCAACGATCAAACTGAATGGAAAAATCACGAGCAAACTCCAAATGCGACTTGTCGCTTCTTTTCCAACTTCTAACCACTGGCGATAAGCTTCAGGCACCAGCTCATACGCCTTGAGAACAGCTGACTTCACCACAGCATATCTCAAGCCATCCCTGTCACTCAAAGAAGAAAAAGCCTCCTGAGCCCTGCCTGTCACCACACATTGCAACATCAATGTGCAGATGGAATCAGGCCACCCCCGCGCTTCAGCCAAACGCTCAAACATGGAGAAAAAAGTTTCAGGATCTCTCTCATTAGATTTGGGAACAAGACCCAAATCACTCAAATCATCTGCCCTACCCGAGACGACACCCGGAACAGAAGAAACGTCATGAAGGAGAACATAGGCAGCAACTTTGCCCTCACTAATCAACAATAACTTCTGCCTCTGCAGCTCCAGCTTTGCCTGCTCTGTCTCCTGCCTCACCTTCTCTACCGCAACCTCCCTCTCTGTTTCAACTTCATCCGAGACAACAGCAACTCCTTTTGCTGCTCGAAGGACAAACCAGGACCCAGCCCTGACGGCAGAGTCGAGCCCTCGGTGCGCGCGGACCAAGACAGCCTCAGCAGTGCCTAACACTCCCATTTTAAACAAAAGAACCTTCAAATTCGCTTTAACAGTCTCTTTAACTCTTCTATCATCGACATCAACCTCATAATACCCGGCAATTTTAACCAGCTGATCTCTTGTACACTCAACCAGAAATTCTTCAGCCGGCGCTTCAACAAATGCTTTGACTACGTCAGCCATGATTAACAAACATTCGCAACCACACAGAAGAACGAGAATACAATGTGTTAGACCCACCAGTGTGAACAACAGGCAGATGCAGCCTCCAGCCAGAGCAAGTCCCCCGCTATCTGACTGCCTAACCAGGAATCTACCTGCATAACTCCCCCTAGTCTTAGGGGTAGTGGCGGGTATTTATGCACTAATAGCCCACTGGCCTGGGAGAAGCAACCAGATGAATCAGCAACCACCCCGGAACCATGGATGTGCCCCCGAGCAAATTTAGGGAGAAGGAAAAAAGGAGCTCTAGCCGCTGTACCCCAACACTACAAACCCCCCCAAGGGGAGACGCCGCTGAAACCTACAAGGGTAACCACTGCTACAGGCAACACAAACACACTGGTGGATCAACACGTACCTTCTCAAACCTCCGCGTATAACCACAGTAAAACTGCAAGAAAAACAGTCTCCCCTCGCCACAACACAACAAACAATGCGTTGCAAAGTCATGCACAAGCTCACCTTTAAAACACATCTCCTGATGCACAACATACACTACCATACACAGTTAATTACAGCGGGCCACAAGGGGAAATCCCCATGACGTCAACTCCGCATGAGAGCTCAATCTCCCTATCAAAGACTTCCGCCGACGTGCAGCCAATTAAACTGGATCCACACGCTGTCACACAAACCAAGCACTCGACTAAACCAGGTGTAATCAATAAAATTTACCCGAGATATCCCTGGCACTTCAAACGGACAAGCCCCCATCTTGCGAGGGTCCTGGGTTCGGCCCCGGATGAGCCCCCACCTTGTTACGGCCGGCTCGTAGGCCGCAGCAAAATGAGGGAGATGTAGACAGGGCGGCTCCAAAAGTTAACAAAAGTTTATTTAACATATTAAACAATAAACTAGCACTTTGCCCGTAGGGATCCATGGGTTCTAGATTCAACCCACATGGGGCCTAATTTTCAGCCCAAGTTTAAATTTTATTGTTTTATGTAACTTCGCTTTTATATTATAGTGAACAATGCACCATTATGATGTCACCACGTTGCTATGGTGTTTCCATAAACGCTGCGCTGACATTCCGTGCTCAGTGGAGCATGCAGTCACCTGCAAGAAGGAGCAAAATAGCGTCACTCGCGCTATGCTGCAGATACTTGCCGGTGGAAGTCGCCTGCAAGACTGAGCAAAATAAGCGCAGCTCACCGTTATGCTGCAGATCTGGAGTGGAATCTAGCACTGATTGGCCGGACACACACACACACACACACGCACACAGAGTCCACTCGGCTATTATAATATAGACACTACAATAGGGTGTGGAAGTCAGTATCAGTGGTGTGTGAGAGTGCATGGATGTATTGAATGATATGAGGTGCATGTTGTCAATGCAAAACAAAAGACAAACGCAAAAAAGAAAAGGCAGCACGGCTTGAGAAGGGGACCAACAGGAACGTGGCAGCAACCACGTCCGCCCCAACTGATACTGCTACTGCAGTTGCGAAGCCCACGATGACTGGGCAGGCGGGGTTAAGTAGCCTGGGAACACTGGCCAGGTGTTCCCAGTTAATTGATGCCATCTCAGCTCCACCCAGCTGAGGACCTGCAAGACAGAGCACACACACACAGTACCACAGTAGGACTAAGGCTCTGGGGCTGTCACATAATAAGCTCACAAATAACAAAGTTACTACTGTAGACTGATTAATATTGCAATATTAAGGCTTAAATGCAAACTTTGCATTCAGCATTTTTTGACAAGGCAGCACAAATTGTCAGAATATCTCCATCCTTTAAACCCAGCTGACGCCGTCATGTCTTTCATGCCATCTGTCATTTCAAGAAAACAAATGCATATAAATGCAAACTTATGCTTCACGATGGCACTTAATTAGTATATCTATCCTTTCCGTACGACCACCACCACCAATTGGCACAACAAGCCTTTAATTTAAATCAGATGAAGGAATTTGATCGCTCAATACATGCAATCATGTTATTGGCTGCCACATTTAATGTGCCATATGCCAAAACAAAGGCGATTTCTGTGCTAGGTGAATGATGTAACTGTTGGTCCCAAGTTGGCTTTAATGACTCAAGACATCGCTGTGCAAAACATGGGGAGAACAAAACTACAAATTGAGCACAAATGGTTCCTACACGACAGAGTAAGTTGTACTTGAACTCATCGCTGTTGCAGATTAATATTTGAGCAGACCACTGTGATAATAGCCAAGCTAGCCAGTTAATTGTCTTGGCCTTGCTAGTAATGCTAGGCAGGTAATGGCTATCAGTGAGCCGCATGCACCTTTATAAAGCTTCAGAAAATAGTTGTTTGCAATAGTTATTTCCTCTCAATCCAGCACGTACAATTAGTACGTATATCCTCACTATTTAAACCTGAGGTTAATGCTGCAGTCAGGCTGCTGCTCTTGGTAGCTTTCTTAGGCTATACTGAACGTTTAAGTTGAGCTGTGTATAACGATGACAATACTGGTTCATATACAAATTATGGTCAAGAAGAAGTATTGAAGAAATTAAGTCATTTTGGACAGTGTAAAATTCAGTGTAAAATTTCCACTGTAAAATTCATGGCAGCTGTGAATCTTATGTACATTCTTTTTTCACGATCAATTGTTTTTATTGATTTAAGACAGAGTAAAATAATGATCGACAGTAAAGTTTGTGTATGTCTCAGCTTATTTAGGCTATTTTTAATTCACTTTTCGTCTCTCTTTGACGTTAATCCTAAAAAATCATTTATATATAATCAATTGTCAGCCGACGGAGAAGGAAGAGCCACTGTTTACTTTGGCATCCATTTGCGTTCCAATGGCCCTCATTTATCAAACTTGCGTAGGATCTGGTGTAGATTCTGGTGTAAATATCAGCGTTCGCCAGGCGTCACGTCTGATTTACTAAAAGTGTGTACGTCGCTGATTTCGGTGTAGAACTGGCGTGGCGTTGATAAATCTGGCGGCTGAAACCATCGTAATTTACATGACACGCCCCTATAAATTCATGCTCCGGGAGGCATAGTCCTGCCCACTTTACGACATGGACTCTCGAAAGACGGCAAAGAAGAAAGAACTTCACTGAGGAGGAAATATAAATTATCACGTCCGAGGTGGAGAAAAACAAAATAATTTTATTTGGAAGCCTTAAGAGTGGCATAAAGGGAGCCCAGAAGGCTGCAGTTTGGAAAACTATTGCTGCTGCGGTAAACCCCATTGGGGTGGAAAACCGGAGTGCAGCAGACGTTTGATTTAATTCATTAATAAATCGAAGCGACTATTCGCACTAATTTAAGTGCGTGCAAGCACAAAAATTGATCGAAATTCGCGTTCGACGCACTTATAAGTGTGGCTAAGATGCACATTTCTCCTTTGCCCACACTTATTTTAAGTGTGTCCAAAGCAAAAAAATTTTTCTTGGCCAAACTTATTTTAAGCGGTACTTTCTATAAGTGGCACTGGAGTGGTCATCAACTGGCGCACTTATACGCTAAGTGTGGCCAAGAAAAAAATTCAGCATTGGCCACACGTATAAGTGCGAATAACATCGGCTTTAATAAATTCAATTTATAGATCCATGATATTTCATGTTACATAGCCTACATAATTGACAATCCAAATGCTGTACACATGAGGTAAAAAAAAAAGTGGCCCGATTTTAAGATCGCCACCAAAAAAACGTTTTGCGGCGCTCAGGCTCAGCAGCGCACGGACCGGTGGAGGCCAACCAGACTCCAACCTCCAGCTGTCACCGTTCGAGGAGCGGATGAGTCCCACCGCCTCGATCGGAGCTGCATGAAGGTAATTTTTAAAAAACAGTCTGCAGAGATCACTCTTCATTGTACTTTTATTAGTATTACTCCATGACATTTTATTGGGTTCCACACAAAACGAGCAGCCACTCGTCACTTTCCCTGAGGAGATCTTCTCTGTGCCGACAGTTCCTCTCACGTCGGACAGAAGCTTATTCCAATAACAACTAGAACCCCCTTTCCACCATGTAATCCCCAAGCACACAACAAATCTACATATCAAACACATATCAATGATATTAAATTATTTGTGTTTGTAAATTATAGTTGATTGCCTAAGAACAATTTCACTGTTATATTGCATATGAAATGCATGAATGATTGAATAATGAATCCCAGAGTTTTGTCTGGTAAATAAAGATTGTAACAAAGGCTAAATCCAAGAAAACATACATAATATACAAAGAAAATTCATGGTGTTTTATGAACTGTACACACGGAAAGTCTAAAGTGTTGCCATGGAAAAGGAAAAATTAAAATTGAAAATATGTAAAACCAAGAAAAGGCATGTGCACATCTGCTAGATAAAGAGAAGCATTCTACCAAATTTCATGAAAATGGGTTGTTTGAGTGTTCTGCTCTAGAAACCAAAAAAGTACCCCTCAAAATGACAAAGTCCAAGTTGTTGCCATGGTTTCAGCAAAAAAAATAAAATTGACAATAGCTCAAACTCCCAAAAGGCACATCTAGATGATATTGAGAAGCTTTATACCAAATTTGGTTGAAATCGGTTGAGTAGTTTGAGAGTTATGCTCCGGAAACGAACCCTACCCTTCAAAAAGACCAAGTCCAACTTGTTGGCATGGAAACAGAAAAAAATATATAATTCATTATATCTGAAACCCCCAAAAGGCACATTTGCATGATACAGAGAAGATTGATACCAAGTTTGGTTGAAATCGGAGAAGTAGTTTTAGAGGTATGCTCCGGAAATGAGCCCAACCCTTCAAAAAGACTAAGTCCAACTTGTTGGCATGGAAACAGAAAAAAAAGAAAATTCATAAAAATCTCAAACCCCCAAAAGGCACATCTACATGTTATAGAGAAACTTCATACGAAATTTGGTTGAAATCGGACCAATAGTTTTTGAGTTATGGTCCGGAAACAATGGGAACGCCGACGCCAACGCCGACGCCAACGCCGACGGGAACTCAACCAAAAACAATATGTCTCCCCCCCCCGAGCTAGAAGATGCCATTTTCGAAGTGTGATCACGGTCAAAGTGTCCGTAGGCCTATATATACTGAGCAACAAAAGAAACGCAAGTTAGCTAGTTAGTTAATGGACTCTTATGGTTACTTAGTCAAAGTGACCGCAAAATAAAGAAAAATTTGATGAAACGAGTCTAAATGTGCATGCGCAAGTAATGAATTTGATTTTCTAAAATAATTACGCGCAAACGTATTTACCAGTCTGCCTTTAACTAACTTGTGTTTCTTTTGTTGTACAGTGTATATCTGACTGGATGAGCATCTGACATACTACACTGCATATCTGCCAAGCCACGTACGCATTGCGCTTATTCAAATTGATTGTAATTGTCAGCCGTCTGGCCTGAGAAGCAGGTTGTCTCAAAATATAAGCTTAATTAATTTCTCAACTCAGGTGTCTAATTTATTTATTTATTCATTCATTCATATATTTATTAATTTAGCCTATTTATTCATTTTACTAACAAGAGTAACAACAGCATGACGCTCGCATCGCTGCATATGGTTTATTAATCATTTTGACAGCTGCACTCGTTCCTGCATGTTGTTCGCTGGTTTCAAATCTGCATATACCTGGTCAGACATGGCATGAGATTTTTGCGGACCGTTCGCTCACGTTCAGATTGATAAATGCCGATCCTTGCGGGAGATTCGGCATACACCCATTTTTTTGGTGTACGCACGTTTGATAAATGAGGGCCAATAAGTCCACGGAGAGAAAGTCCACTCACACGTCAACCGCGTCCCTGACCTGGACTGCAGGATGTTACTTCGGCTAAAGCCTGTGTTGACCCACGGAAAATTCAGAGTAGACCCATAGACTGTATAAAAAGATGGATGCAGCAGCTGGGTCTGAAAGGTGAAACCAACGCGGAAATCTCTTGAAATTACATTCTATTTAATGGCCAGCAGATGGCGACGTCGGTGGTTGCAGAAAGAAGTTCAATGATATAGAAGTCTATAAGAAAATGACCCTACATTCCCACCTGATTTATTATTTCAATCATGATTTTCCACATTACTTTATGGTGTCTATCACAAATTTAAAGTCTCCTTCGATATATCATGATGTTCATTTTTGTAAATTATGGTCCCAAATAGACTAGAATAAAGGATAAAGCCAGATATCCTTTAGGGGCCTGGCTATCCTCTTGTCCTCGTCAGATACAGTCAGATCCACCCATTGATCCACCCCTCGCTCCTCCCTGGAGTTTCAATTCACGCTCTCGTCCAATAGGAATTACATCCGGTTTCAAAATGACAAAATGGCGCTGTTCAAATTACCAAAATTGAGGCTTCCTAAATGGTACACTGAAACCAATGGATGACATCACGGTTGCTTCGTCCATCTTTTAATACAGTCTATGAGTAGACTCAGTTGCTGAACTATACATTGATCAACACGATGCTGACTACTGATGGGAGGTACAGTCAGCTTTCTGTTTTCTAATTGCCTAATATGTATTTATTGTAAATGTCACACTGTCTAATATGAATCTATCATAAATTTAGCGATGTGAAAATTGCTACTGATGAAATGTATTAACTTCCTTGTTAGGCTGTGGGAGAAAAGTTTGGGAGCTGCAGAATACCCGGAGCGGAGTTGTCTTGTCGGGTGGAACTGGATTTGGGGAACTGCAAACCGGGGAAACCTGGACTAAACTTTTGGGATTGGATGCACTCACATTGCTTGCACACACACCACCACCACACTCACTGCTCTTGGGTCTCAGTTAGGGAAACAGTATTGAATACTCTGATGAGTGAACTGAGGAGAGCTGTGTTGGTGGTTTAATTGGGAAGTATTGGTTTATTCTGTGAAAAGTGATTTTTGATACCCCTTTTCCACCGAGCTGGTTCCAGTGCTAGTTCGGAGCTAGAGCCTGACTTAGCACTGGTTCTTTCCTTTTCTACAGCCTAAGCACCAGCTCCTAGGGGCTGTTTCAATGAACATGACAGACCGTCCGACCCAGCGACGGACTATGCCCGCTTGGATGGGACAGTCCGTCTTTTTCTGGGTGTTTCAATAAACAGCCCGTCATCCTCCGTTCTGGTTGGACTGTCTGACTTTCTGGGACGACTCGAGATTTGTCCTAAAACTAGGTCGGACAAAAAATATAACGCCAAAATATGCAGTTATGCCGTTATGCCGTTTGATGTTGTCTGGAAGCGCAGACAGCCCAAAATATTTCGAGAATGGATAGACAGTATAACCAATGCCTGCGAAACCAATATAGCCTACACCCAAAAACAGGGCGCTGTTAAATCCGTGAATTAATTTTTCTAACAGCTACACATAATTTATTAACAACGCATGAAGATTTCACTTTTAAATCATTGGTACCGTTATCCTCAAGTGGGACAAAAAGTTGTGTTTTTATAGCCTGGAATCCATCCATATCAAGCTTTGGTCGCTCCCAACGGTCACTTGCTGATACGTCTGGCCTCAGTCAGGAGGCTAGCGTTTGACTTTCAAATATTCGCACAAAATCCATGCGAAATCTGTGATTGGCTCACAGTCGCAAGGGTGCCCTGCCCCTTTAGATAGACTTGCGGCGGGTCCTGAATGAATTGATTCCAATGGGGAGAAGTGAACGTGAGCACAGATTATCACCGATTATTTTGCCCCATTGTCACAGAATTAAATATTGGACTTATTTTTCACAGTCACATATCTTCCAAACATTCTGGTGCTGCAATGGCATTTTTAAGACCAAGAGATCCGGGGAAAATGAACTTTGTTCGAGACCTAAGTCTCTCTCAGCAGCGGTCACTTAACATATGGCAATACAGAAATACAGTATGGACTGCGGTAAACTACAAATTACACTTTCAAACTGAAATAATGCTTGTGTTTATGTGTTCAGTGATACTGTTATTGCCATTGATGTTTAATCGTTTTTAAGGGGAAAAGGAATATATTTGATCGCTGTGATCTTGTACTGGATTGATATCAGATATTAAACAAGCGGGGAAAAGCGTCAAAATAAGCGTGGCCATCCACGTTAAAAATGCCAAAACGTTGTGCAGCAATAGGTTGCAAAATAAGAACAAGCTATCCATCTTCTCTTTTCTGAAGAAAGTAGACAGGCAAGGAATAAATTAGCAACAGTCGTATTACAAACCAGCTTCATAGGCTTCACCTAGCTGATGCCCCTCAAGCTATAGCTATTGCCAATTACAGTGAAATACGTTACGTAATTTGAGTATTATTTAATTTAGCCTTTATTATACCAGGGAATCCCACTGAAATAAACAAAATGCAGATATGGCCAAACATTATTCTGTTCAAAACCTAACAACCACTCCAAGAGTGAACGCAAGCAAGCCACAATCTAATTTTTAAGCTCATGTCAAATAACATTCACGAATGCCGTAGCTGGCCAGTTAACTCATATTCATAATGCTGACTACAGCCATTAGTTGTATTGTAAAATGCTTGATGTATCAAAGTAAAAGGAAATATACACGCAACATGCAGATATAAGATAGATACTTGTATATCCCAACGTTTAATTGCTCGCCTACTTAGCTACCACTTCTGACAACAAGATAACCCGGTCAGCATTCATTCTGCAAATGGCGCCGCGCGATTGGTGGTTCTCGCCAAAAGGTCACCCAATCAGCCAAGAGCTCAAAACATGAATATTTATACAACCCCAATTCCAAATAGTTGGGACAAAGTGTAAATTGTGAATAAAATCAAAACGCAATGACTTTCAAATCACACCAGCCAGTATTTTATTCAAAATAAAACAGAGATAACATAGCAAATCTTGAAACTGGGAAATTTTTACAATTTTATCCACAAAATGAGCTCATTTAAAATTTGATGGCTGCTACAGGTCTCAAAAAAGTTGGGACAGGGGCCTGTTTACTATGGTGTAGCATCCCCTCTTCTTTTGAACACAGAGTGGAGGCGTCTGGGCATTGAGGAGACAAGTTTCTTGAGTTTAGCCATTGGAATTGGATCCCGCTCTTGTTTAATACAGGCTTCCAACTGCTGGAGAGTTTTGGATCTCCTTTGACAGACTTTTCTTTAATTATGCGCCAAATGTTCTCAATCGGTGAAAGATCAGGACTGCAGGCAGGCCAGTTCAGCACACGGATTCTTCAGCTACAAAGCCATGCTGTTGTAATAGCTGCAGTATGCGGTTTTGCATTGTCCTGCTGAAATAAACAAGTCCTTCCCTGGAATAGATGCCGTCTGGGGGGGAGCATATGTTGCTCTATAAACTTTATATACCTTTCAGCATTCATGGTGCTTTTTAAAACATGCATGTGTCCCACACCATATGCACTAATGCATCCCCATACTATCAGAGATGCTGGCTTTTGAACTGAACGCTGATAACAGGAGGGGTGGTCTTTCTCCTCTTTTGCCCGGAGGACACTACGCCCATGATTTCCAACAAGAATGTCAAATTTGGACTCATCTAACCACAGGACACTTTGCCACTTTGCTACAGTCCATTTTAAATGAGCCTTGGCCCACAGAACACGGCGGCGCTTCTGGATCATGCTCAACAATAGTTTCCTTTTTGCATGATAGAGTTTTAGGTGGCATCTGTGGATGGCACAGCGGACTGTGTTTACTGACAGTGGTTTCTTGAAGTATTCCTGGGCCCATTTAGTAAAGTCAATGACAGAATCATGCCGGTGAGTGATGCAGTGGCGTCTGAGGGCCCAAAGATCACGGGCATCCAGTAAAGGTCTTCGGCCTTGTCCGTTACACACAGATTTTTCCAGTTTCTCTGAATATTTTGATGATGTTATGCACTGTCAATGATGAGACTTTCAAAGCCTTTGCAATTTTATGTTGAGGAACATTGCACAATTTTTTTATGCAAGCCTTCACAGTTTGGAGAGCCTCTGGCCATCTTTACTTCTGAGAGACTCAGCCTCTGTAAGACATCCCTTTTATAGCCAATCATGTTACACACCTGATGCTAGTTAACTTGATTACTTGCAAAATGTTCTTTCAGCTGATTCTCATATATATTAATTGATTTTTCAGCCCTATTTGCCTGTGTCCCAACTTTTTTGAGACCTGTCACAGCCAGAAAATTTGAAATAAGCTCATTTTGTGGATAAAGATGTAAAATGTCTCAGTTTCAACATTTGAAATGTTATCTATGTTATATTTTAAATAACATATTGGCTCATGTGATCTGAAAGTCATTGCATTTTGATTTTATTCACAATTTACATTTTGTCCCAACTATTTCAGAATTGGGGTTGTATATCCAGTTTATTAGTGACGTAAGGGCTAAATGCTGGCCTACCGACTGAGGCCAGACATATCAGCAAGTGACCATTGGGGCGACCAAAAATTTGATATGGATGGTTTCCAGGCTAGTGTTTTTATGCATGCAATGTGAACACTAATGGGACATTGCCTATAAGGAGCGGTCTCGGCATGGTTCTCAGTGGTTATAAAACATCGTATTCGTGGTGCTTATGTAACCGAGAGTGGAGCTCTGCTTTTCACCTGTCTGCTTGACTCAATTCTGTAAAATGAGCTTTTGTGACAATATGAAAACTTTAATGTCTTTTGTGTGATGAATAGCTTTGTTATGTTGCCAATCGTAGTTTTAGCACACAGTGCACAGTGAACAAAGACTGCTTTTAATTAGCTAGACTGTATTCGGTTAATAGCCTACTGAAATTGAATGTGACATCCTACAGCGATGTGTGCTGCTAATTAATGTCTGAATAGTAGTTATGATCTACCTAATCAGAATTGTTTTTTTTTTTTCCTTTTTTCATTTAAGGGGTGATCTGGGGTTAAATGGGCAAAATTTGATTATTTTTCCAAAATATTTTATTTGAATAAAAATATTCTATAATAACCCACCTTTAATAATCACTAATTGCTACAAGGATTAAAAACTGAACTCAACTTTTCAATGCGGTCTAATGCATTTTCCATTGATTTCCTAAGGTATTACTTTTTCCACGTTTCTCATGTTTGTGGCAGCCATAACTTTTTTATTTATCATTGAAAATCAATGAGATTTGGGCTGCAGGTACTTTACTTCATTAGAAATGCAATGACATAGGGAAATTTTGCCTATCTGTTACATACTTTGAATATTTTGAGTATTCGTCAGATTCTGCGCAAAATAATTTCAAAATCTGAGTGAAATGCCCCAAAATCACAAAACTGATAAATTGGGCAAAGAATGGCTATGTCATTGCATTTGAATAAGTAATGGCTTTTAAATGATGAAAGAAAAACTGAATTCTACCATGGAGTTAAAGAGATATTGGTGCCAGCAGTTTTCTGCATATTTAATGAGCTTGCTCGGTTACCATGGCAACCACATAAACAGAAAAATGCCAACTTGTATCTTTTTTGGTGGTTATTACATATACCTCTTTAGATTAATTCTGAATTGTTTCCTGGTGTCATTTTTCATTTAACCCCAGATCACCCCTTAACGTTAACTTATTTCGAATATTTGAACGCCAAATAGCGAAGCAGTGCATCGCTGAGGTGTGAATTCTCACGCAACTTCGAATGGACAGTGATGAACCGTCAGTCTGGGTTGGACCATGGTCGGACATCCTACTTTTGTTTTATTGAAACATCTGACGGACATGGTCTGTCAAAGGTCTGACTTTTCACTCGACGGATGGTCTGACTTGGTCGGACAAGCAAAGTTCATTGAAACAGCCCCCTGGCCCTCAAAACTGGTGCCAGACCAAGTACCAACTCCTTGCTGGTCTAGAGCCAAGCATTGATAATATCAGGGGCTGGGGGCGGAGTTATTGTGACCAACAAAACCAAGGTAAACACTGTAAAGTTAAATTTTCCAGCTCTGGCTTGGGCCCAGGTTCCTGAAGACATAGAAAAAGTTGCAGTTTACGATATCGTTAGGTCGCTTACTGAGACCCTAACGAGAGGGACAACTACTACTAGATTGTTACCAAAACGCAACTAACAACATTGTTGCGGGATCGTTCTCATAATACTGATGCCAATAGAAAATTAAATTGTGGCAGTGGCATAGCCAGAACTTAAAATTGGGTGGGAACTAAACATCTCTTTAAAACAATTATTAGTTCTGACTCGATTGCAATCATTTTTTCTAATTAAAGCTGGAGTATGCAATCTTGGAACAGCAAGCAAGATTTGAATGTAGCCTCACCTCTAAACCCACCCCCTCCCCTCAAGTCTCTGACCAAAGCCATGCCCCCTGATTCACATGCACGAGCGTGAGTCTCGCATCCCGTTACCTAGATGCAGTGTCGTATGTCTGAATTGTCAGCAGAGCTGTGTGAACGCTAGGTGCAAACAGCGAAATAATAAAAATAACATTTTACCATCAACAAGTATCCTATGAATGTGGCCTCAGGTCAAAGACCAAACCAATACTACTACCTGGGCATATTAGAAATAGAGTTACAGCATATTATGTATAAAACACAGCTAGCCACTGAGCTAGCCTTAGCACTGGAAACAAGCGAACGTCAGCCACGAGCACAACGTTTGTAACATGAGATATTCTCAACGGAGTGTTACTGTAACCATTGACGTCTTACATATGAAGCTATATGGCATTTCAGATGCATCTGTGGTGATATACGATGTATCTACCAGCCACCCACTTGCGTTAGCAACCAACTGCCGACGAAGTTATTATTGAGCCGAGCTTGCAATGCCTATCAGCTGCAAGTGTAGCCTGCTTTTTCCCCTATGGCTTTTGCAGCTAATGTGACAGCATTCTCTGGTGACAGTCAGCGACAACAGCATCGGCCGAGGAAAAAGCACATAACTGTTTATTTTTAACAATATTAAAATTGTGAGAAAGGTGAACAAATAAATTCTTGTGCTGAAATGTTAAGTAGACAAGAACGCAACTGTCTCAAACTGCAGATTCAGCTTACCGTGTCCTCGCGTTCTTGGAAATTTATACTCCCGTTCTCAACTTCTCAAGTTTGAACTCACAAATAAGGTAGTCCGTGAGAAATGGCAGTGCTTATGCTGGCTAGCATTTGTCCAGCTGTAAAGAAACACCCACAACTAGGCTACACAGCTGATTGAATTGCATGTGCACGAGAAATGATTGTCATCGTCAGTCACTCCTGGCTCTGATTGGTTGTTTTGTCCCGGTCGCGGTGAAATCTTGCAGAAGGAATTAGAAGCACTAGATAGAGCCAGATGACTCTGATTTTCTCAAAGATCATCTGACTCACATCCCACTGTCAGGTCATAGTAACAGTTTTAACAAATATGACAAAAACTGATTTTTGGAAAAATTGCATACTCCAGGCTTTAACTATACATTCAACCTGAAAACACTCCTCACTATCAGGTGTTGCTTATTCGCCTCGTTAAGGCTAAACGACAATCATTCATTTGGACGCGCAATTTTGTGCATTTCAAATCAGTGGCGTAACCTGTACTGAAAATTGAGCGGCCACACAACGTGACTTTACTACAATTATTAGCCCTAACTTGTTCTCAGTCATTTTCTTTTGTTAAAACAATTTCCAGTTTTAAGAATAATCAATTGGCAATTAAAGACACGGCTTCTTTCATGATGCGATCTAAGGGCGACTAATCATAAGGCATCATTGAGATCTGAAAAATAAGTTACTCATATGTTAGCCTATAGGCTACTTTTCGAGAGGTAAACTGCTCTGGAACTACCGTGCTACCTTTTTGGCACATCAGGCGGTCTAACCTGTGCTTCATGATCGATTAAATTGTTTAAATTGATTCAAAGACAGAGATTTTAAATGCACAAAATTGCGTGTCCAAATGAATGATTGCCGTTTTGCCGTAACGAGGTGAACCAGCAACACCTGATTGTGTGGAGTGTTTTCAGATTGAATGTATAGTTAATTAGAAAAAATAATTGTGATCGAGTCAGAACTAATAATTGTTTTAAAGAGATGTTTAGTGCCTACCCAATTTTAAGTTCTGGCTACGCCACTGATTCAAACAGTGGAAAAAAAAACTTATGAAATAATGCAACGAACCGATGAACTGTCTGAGCCACACGTAGGCATGGGCCGGTTACCGGTTTCAAGGTATACCATGGTTTGAAAAAGTCACGGTTTCAAAACCACTAAAATTTTCCATCATACCGTTCCTGCGGTATGAGCAGTTTTTTATGAGTCGTCAAAGACAGAAGGTTTTTTTTCTTTTTTTACAGGCAGGTCAGGAATGTTGAGCTGCAGGTTTATACTCATTTAGGACAGAGACTGCATATATTTTAATTTAATTTTGAAGTGTTTTTTACAGAAAGAATTCAATTATTTATGTTATTATTATTGAGCTGCAGGTTTTTGCTCACTTAAGACAGAGACTGCATATTTTAATTTCATTTTGAAGTGTTTTTTTTTTTTTTTTTTTTACACAGAAAGAATTCAATTATTTATGTCATGATTATTGTTGAGCTGCAGGTTTAGGCTCCCTTAAGGTACTAAATTTATTTTAATTTTATTTAGAAAAATTCAATTATTCATTTTATTATTATTTTATTATTTATTTTAACTTAACATGGTGCACGTTTACTAATATACCAAATATGTTGTTTAAAATAAAATAGATTTTATTTCAATGGAAAAAAATTATTTATTTGTTTTTTACCTAGACATTTCAAAATATTATATTTTTATTTTAACTTAACATGGTGCAGCTGTAAAATTAGATTGTGTTCAATTGTTTTTACTGACAAAAATATTATATTTTACAGCTGTAATTGCAATACTGATATTTTTTTTTGCTAAAGGCTTTCATACTGTCAGAATCTCATACCGGCCCATGCCTAGTCACACCAGGCCCATTTGAAATGGTTCGTCACATCTTTGTTTATCTCGCATGCTCTGTCGTCATCTTTCCGTTTTGTTGTTTTGGTCATTTTTCGGGCCGTAATCTTTGCATGAACAATGTGACTTTTTTCCAAATGGCTGCGTTTAGATGACATCACGGTAGATGACTTTTAGCCTCTTTTGATGTGATTTTTGGTGCCACATCGAACAATTGTTCCCGATACGCAAGATCTCTGTGCTCATCTACATTGCCAATAACAGGCAAGCACCGATCAGGCAAGAATTGCTGCAGTTTATACCTTTTCCAGAGACATATATTGCTGTAAGACTGGTTTGCCTCCATGTTGTAAACACCAGTGAGTGCCTTTCATTTATTTATGTGCCTTGACCTCTGACAGTGAAGTAGAAACAAACTCTCCTAACTTGCATACTTTGACCCATGAGCTTGCTTACTGGAGCAAATTACAAGATGGAGCAAAAGAGCCTACTTCTGGGTCGGAAAATTAACGACCTCTAGTGGCAACAAAAAACACTTAGGAGTATAGGCAGCTGTATCAATGTATTGAGGCAGGACAGGACTGGGACAAAAAAATGGCCATGGCATTTTTGGTCATGGCGGCCCACCATGACTGTGACGTGACAGCCCGCCATACGCGCACTACGCTGTTAACAAAAGTTAAAATGAAGCTCAGTAGTAGCCTACACATAGACTCCACATAGAAAGGCCTCAGGCCAGATTCGAACCCACAAACTTCTTGCTGTGTGGTAGCAGTGCCAATCATTGCGCCATCGTGGCAAAGAAGTTGTTGACATACACTTGTGCAGTGCTTTCTTGCCGACAGCTCAGCGACCATGAGGAGGGAGGGCTCAGAGATTTCATTGGGCCAGCCCAGTGTCAGTATACAAAATGAATCAATGAGTCGCTCACCGTGTTTAAAGGCCGGCGCGGTTGTTAAAAATTATTTATATTATTACAATTTTATAAACTATGATTGCATTGGCCCAAAATGTGCGTCGGCCAACCGGGCATTGCACGGTACTCCAGATTACCAGTCCAGCCCTGCTGCCAAGTGCAGAGTTTATTGATTTTGGTGTGGTTTCAGGACCGACAGTTTATTTTAAAAACAAGTTGTTGCGTCAATTTGACAGTCATGAGAAAAAAGGCACTACTTTGAATGTGGGTATTTTGTTTGACATTCACTGTTACGACCACATTACGGGTTTCTTAATAGCCTTGTTTCAAGAATCAGAAAATAGAAAACCTCCAGTGAAATGGTTTACTGAGGCCTTACATTCACTTGAATAGCACAAACAGCTTCAAGCTATATGAATAGAAACAAAAAGGTGTATGCAGGGGAAATAAGAGAGGACTTTCACAATGTGAGATTTCAAAGTTTAAAACTTGTGACGTTTTGGTACTTAAACCTTCATCAGACAGATTTGTCTGATGAAGGTTTAAACTCAAACGTCTGTCACTTTTGCTATTTTATGAGTTAGACAGTGTGCTGGACTCCTTTGTTTCCTTTGAACTGTTCATCCTAGTCCGACGCACCTGTCGTTAGAAATAGATGTGCGAAGTGTCCCCTCGTTTGTGCAAAGTTTAAAACTTGAAAGATTCCTCACAAGAAATGAAAATAAAAACGCAACAACGTACTTCATGTTCAAAATGTTATCTAAATTATCAGTATACATCAGTCCAAATGTAAAACAGCAAAAATGGAATAAAAATTAGATCATTTTTCTCAAAAATGCATGTGCAAATTTTGACCGCTTCTCTGGGATGTTTTTTTGTGTTTTCACCCACTTTGCACCTTGCTTGTTGTCATAGGAATATGTTGAAAACATGGACTGTGTAAAAAGATGGACAAAGCATCTCCATTTACTCCCAATGATCAAAAATGGAGCCAATATCCCAGATATGGGCGCTGCCATGTTGGACATTTGGAGCCAGAGTCTGCGCAGTAGTGATCAGGGGTCGAGCCGCGGTATCGAGATCTCGCCCATACACCCACCCGAACACCCCCCCGAACTTTTGACCTGGTCTGGCTGCTGCGCTATTAACGTAACGTTAAGTGCCTTTAATAGCTCATACATAGAGACTGTACAGTCTACGTTAGTGAACGGCAACAGCAGCGTTGCAATTCGTAGGCTCGTTAATGCAGTCTATGGGTAAATAGACCCCCGCTGCCATCTGTTTTGCAGTTTCTGTCCCAATTTATGTCTCACCAGCATTGTCTTGTCACTGAATCTTGCTTAACAAGATAGTTAGGTAGCTAACTACACTAGCTAATGCAGGCAACAGATTTTTGCAATTTCTCCACCATACAGCCGCAGTCAGTGATCTCAACTGTAACTCACCCCATTTTGCGAGTGGTGAGCATTTTGACGCCGTCTTTGGTTGAATTTTCTAAATTGCTTTCCACCGGGAAAGTGTCATTTCATATGTGCATGTACAGTGCTGTGAAAAAGTATTTGCCCCTTCCTGATTTTTTTTTTTTTTTTTTTTGCATATTTGTCACACTTAAATATTTCAGATCATCAAACAAATTTTGATATTAGACAAAGATAACCCAAGTAAATACAAAATGCAGTTTTTAAATGATGATTTCATTTATTGAGAGAAAAAGCTATCCAAACCTACCTGGCCCTATGTGAAAAAGTGATTGCCTCCTAAACCTAATAACTGGTTGTGCCACCCTCAGTGACAACTACGGCAATCAAGCGTTTGTGATAACGAATTTTGACCCACTCTTTGCAGAATTGTTTTAATTCAGCCACATTGGAGGGTTTTCGAGCATGATCGGCCTGTTTAAGGTCATGCTGCAGCATCCCAATCGGATTTAAGTCAGGACTTTGACTAGGCCACTCCAAAATCTTCATTTTATTATTTTAAGCCATTCAGAGGTGGACTTGCTGGTGTGTTTTGGATCATTGTCCTGCTGCGTAACCCAAGTGTGCTTGAGCTTGAGGTCACAAACTGATGGTCGGACATTCGCCTTCAAGATTTTCTGGTAGAGAGTAGAATTCATGGTTCTATCAATTACGGCCAGTCATCTAGGTCCTGATGCAGCAAAGCAGCCCCAGACCATCACACTACTACCACCATGTTTGACTATTAGCATGATGTTCTTTTTTATGAAATTCCATGTTAGTTTTACGCCAGATGTAATGGGACACACACCTTCCAAAAAGTTCAACTTTTGTCATGTCAGTCCACAGAATATTTTCCCAAAAGTCTTGGGGATCATCAAGAGGTTTTTTAGCAAATATGAGATGAGCCTTTGTGTTTTTTTTTTTTTTTTTGGTCAGCGGTGGTTTTCACACTGAAACTCTCCCATGGATGTCATTTTTTCCCAGTCTCTTTCTTATTGTTGAATCATGAACACTGACTTAAACTGAGGAAAGTGAGGCCTGCAGTTCTTTACATGTTGTTCCGCGTTCTTTTGTGACCTCCTGGATGAGTTGTCGATGCGCTCTTGGAGTAATTTTGGAAGGCCGGCCACTCCTGGGAAGGTTCACCATTGTTCCAAGTTTTCTCCATTTGTAGATAATGGCTCTGACTGTGGTTTGCTGGAGTCCCAAAGCCATAGAAATGGCTTCGTAACCCTTTCCAGACTGATAGCTGTCAATGAACTGATAGCTGTCCCTTTGTTTCTCATCTGTTCTTGAATTTCTTTAGATTGGAGCATGATATGTTGATTTTTTTTTTAAATTTGGCGTCCCCAATCCCGCCCGAATCTGGAATGCCCAATTGGGGAACTATGTGCAAGGCTTGCTCATATGCGACCACTTGTTGCCAATTCAGGAGAGTGAAGACAGTTCGCGGCTCTCCTCCGAAGCACGCGCCTATCAGCCACTGCCCCTTATACACTCATTGGTTGAATTCTCGCAAGTTCTGGACGAGGGCGGAGGATACCCGAACATGACCACACTTAGAATCTTCCTGACGAGCGACCGACTGGCCAAAAGGAAGTACTTAAGCAACCATTTTATATAACCCTTCCCGGCAGACCCTTCCCAATTTGCATCCCTGTAGTGCAATGGCCAATTTTGCGGCACTCTGAAAAAGCTGCCGACCACTGCCAGTTGGTACGACCGGGGCTCGAACCCGCGCCGTGATAGTCACTTCTGCTTCGCAATGCGGTGCTTTGACAGAGTGAGCTATCAGGCAGCTCTGATATGTTGCTTTTTGAGATCTTTTAACCTACTTCACTCTGTCAGACAGGTTCTATTTAAGCCATTTCTTGATTCAACAGGTCTGGCAGTAATTAGGCCTGGGTGTGGCTAGTGAAACTGAACTCCAAAAATGTGATTAATCACAGTTAATTCATGATTTAACATGGGGGGCAATTACTTTTTCATATAGGGCCAGGTAGCTTTGGATAGCTTTTTCCCTTATTAAATGAAATCATCATTTAAAAACTGCATTTGAATTTACTCGGGCTATATTTGTCTAAAATTAAAATTAGTTTAATTTAAGTGTGACAAATATGCAAAAAAAAAAAGAAATCAGGAAGGGGGCAAATACTTTTTCACAGCACTATAGTTAGCCAAGTAATTGGTCGAACTTAAAATTTTTCTTCAAGTTAGAACGGTATTTCAAATTTTGAATAAAAATGATAAACCTTTCTAACCACGTAGTTAGCTAGGTGTATTTAAAAGTCGCACATCTTAACAATAATGTTTTTTTTCATAAATCGGTGGACTGGGAAAGCATTTAGTGTTAGCAATGCAACCCCCCTCCACTTTCCACACTAGGGCTCAATATATTCGAATGAGTAGTTAGTCATTGTTTTAATTTTTATCCTCATTTTTAGACAACGAAATTGATTCAGCCATTTTGACCTCCTCCACAGAAGCCAAGAGCATGAATAAATACCACAAGACTATGTATGTGGAAATCGATGGCCTTTTGTGATTTCTGCATAATACTTTTCACTGGGGAATTTCATATACAAACTCAAATTTATAAAACTGTTACATCCAGTGTTTACACAAAGAGCACAATGCAACCTGGTAAAATTTAGAAAAATAAAATGAAAATATTAATTATGTTAAATTACATAAAAAGCCAGCGCAAGTGTTACATTGAAAGATTACTTGCATTTTAGAATCAACAGGGCCAAAAATTTACATTCGCCGTAGGGAAACAACAAGCAAGTGGATGCTTATATGCGTGAATGCAGAGAGGTATGCCATTTTGAATAACGGTGGATGCCCAGGTCCAGTGGTTTGGCTAGGGTGGCATGGTTTGGGGAAATCTCATTGCCTTCTTCTACTTGCCCCTCAGAGGAAGAGCTGCGCCTGATGTCCTGCTGATCCACTGTGGCAGGAATGACCTCAGGAACATCAAGAGCAGAAGCTTGTTGCAGGAATTAAGCAGGTCTTGCATGATCTAACCCTGCAGCTCCCATGGATGAAGATTATCCTCTCTGTCATCACCCAGCAATACCGGAGGGGTCTTCCCATCCAAAGATTGACAAAGTTCAATTTTCAATTCAATTTATTTGTATAGCGCTTTTCACAGATAGACTGTCACAAAGACGCTTTACAGTGAGAGATTCAGGAAATGAAAGGGCAGTGCCAAGCCTAATTCCCCACTACAGGAAATGAGGCAAAAAACTCCCAGTAGGGAGAAAAATCCTCAAACAATGGTGAGAAAAAACTCCCCAGTGGGAAGAAATCTCAGGAGGAATCCGGCTATAGTGGGGAAGCCCATCCTCCGCGGGCTCGCTAATTAATAACAAAATAAAGTAATAATAGAATAAAATGGCAATAGAGTTCCAATTAAAGTTGGCAATTAAAGTCCATCTAAACAGTGGCATTGGTAGCTCCAGGAAGTGGCATGTCGAGGATGATGCAGAACTGGATCAAGACCGGATCAGGACAGCAGCAGCCAGCGCTTATGGTGAGGGACAGGGCTTGGACGGTCCAGGACTCAGGGTAGTGGATGGAAAGATCCCCGGAAAGAGACACAGAAAAAAGTGGGGTGAGGCACTGGATAAAACTACTGCATATTAATAAAAAACACAGTCCTGTGTCACGTGTCAAGTAAGAATTTAGGAGCAGACTGGTCAGGAAACAGTCAACAACCCTCCATCCACTTCTTGCAGCACAGAGGCCCTTCACTTACACCAGGCTGCAAGATCACTTTTGATTTTCTAAACACTAGTACCATACGGACCTCCCCAGTGACATGACATTAAGTGTTTTAAATAATGATTACAAGATTCTTGCAAAAGTTTTGGCAAATAGAATGAAAAAAGTAGTGGGAAACATAATAGCACCAACACAGGGATACAGCATACCAGGGAGGGATATTTCAGATACCATTTGTAACATTAGAGACACAGCACATCATATGTGTAATGTGGGAGGGAGTTTGTTAAACATTGATTTTAATAAAGCTTTTGACAGGGTAGAACATGAATTTCTTTTCAAAACACTTGAAAGATTTGGATTTGGAAAAAGGATTTCAAACTGGATCAAGCTACTGTACAATAATGCAACAGTCAGCATCAAATGCAATGGATGCACTCACTGAACCCTTCAAAATACAGAGATCAATAAGACAAGGTTGCCCATTATCATCGATACTCTATTCAATAGAGTCAGAACCACTTGCTCAGATAATAAAAAATAGCAAAAACATTCTGGAAATAAATATTCCAAATATGGGTTACAGTATTATTCAGCAATATGCTGATGATACCACCATAACAGTCAAAAATGAACAGAGCGTTAAAAGAGTAATGGAAACCATAGACTTGTATGGGAAAGCTTCTGGTGCAAAAGTAAATATAGAAAAATCAGAGATTGTCATGGAATTCCTCCCGCCGGATACAAATGACAACCTGGTGGGAACTGGGACCATGGACCCAAAAGCTGGAGAAGCGACCCACACGCACAGGTTGAGTTAAAATATTAAGATTTTTAATAAACTAGTAAACAATAATAAACAACACTACCAAAAACTCAGGGGAGCAGCGGCACAACCAAACAGGGCTAAAAATCAGAATGCTGCTGCAATGAATAATGACACAGCCAGCCCTTAAATAACCTGCCCTCACCTCCACCTCAACGGGCCACACCTGCAGCTCGCTGAAGTGGAGGTGAGGAATGCGGCAGGGGAGGGACTGCAAGGGAAAACCCTTACAGAGATAATGTATTTGGGGAATACAGATAAAATGGATTTGGGAATACCTTTTAATATGAAAACTGACTATACTAAGATTTTAGGAGTAGGGCTGGGACCAAAAAGAGAAGGAAGGAAGGGATCTGACTTGGACAGAAGTTTTAAACCAAGTTAAAGTTGTGTTGGGCCAGTGGAAACAAAGAGATGTAAAGCTAAAAGGTAAAACTGTCATCATTAATGCCCTACTCATGTCCAAATGTGCATATGTGACTTCAGTCCTAGACATGCCTGACTGGGTTTTAAATGAACTTAATGGGTATGTTAAAATTTTATTTGGGATGGAAAGGCTGTGAAAATAGCACACAAAACATTAATTTCAAATTTTTACCAGGGTGGTTTGAAATGAATGGATATTGGAATGAGGAAAAAAACAATGAAAGCTAAGATTGTTTAAAAAATATCTTTGCAGCGATCATGATTGTGGATGGAAAAACTTTTTCAAAGAATATGTGTCTACTATTTATGGTTGTGGAGATTTTGGTCTTTTGATGTCTTGTAAAAACCACTTATCCAACATTCACCCTTTTTTAATAAAGAAGTATTGGAAGCATGGTCTGCTGTTTTAGCAATGTTAAATACAGTTGCGAAGATCTTGATTTAATATTGAACCAGCCCATTTTTATGAATAAAAATATAACATATAACGGCAGTATCCTATACCATAGGGATTTTATCAGAGCAGGTTTCACTCAGATCAAGCATATTCTCTATGGGGTCATACTTGGCTTTTTACCTGCTCCAGGCCATGTATGATGAGATCTGTGATTTTAACGATAGGATTTGTAAAACAATAATCGAGCATTTTTATCAAAAATATAAGACAGCATTCCAGAAGCATGGAAAATATTGTTTTTAAATGCTTGCATTAATAATAAGTCTTTATTTCAGACACTAGGTCCATAGAACATATAAAACAATATGAGAAAGGTACAATAATGAGATGTCAAGTACAGAAATACTAGATTAGATAAAATTGGCTGTACACATGTTTCAGAAGCAAGAGCAGTAAAACAGTCTGATCATGCCAAGTGTCAATATAACAATCTGTTCCAGTGCTTGACTAATTTAGAAACATGAATTCCTTCTACAGGTATGCTATTCACAAGAAAATTGGAACTCGATATTATCCTACAGCGAAAACTATGTACATTTTTTCTCATAAGTTCAGGGAAGGATCTTACATGATTAGAGACAAAAGTACCCGATGCACTATGGTGACTGGTTAATCCAATTAGCCACCTAAAGGCATTATTATAGCAAACTGTCATCTTACGCATACATCCCAGAGTGAAATTACACCATAGTGCAGGGCAGTCTAATTAGTACAATATGTCTGAAATAAGACACGCGTGACTTCCAGTGAACAGGCTGCAAACTTCCTTATTAGCGTATTAGCTCTGATACAGAGTGCTCGATGGTGTCTCATTATATCATCATTATCATTTAAGGTATTATTTACAATATGTCCTAAATATGTATGAGTAGACACATATCCACTGTAGATAAAAAAGCAAAATTGCCAGGGTTATGTTTAGATATAAATGGAATAAGTAGAGATTTTTTGGAGTTGGAAACTAAGCAAATCTATTCCAAGTTGTTGAGAAAAGAAATACAATGTCCAGCATCTGAGAAAGTGTGGAAGAGATGTTTCCGAAATTGAATGTGAAACTGATATGGGGAAATATTAATATAAAGTACAACCCTGTTGAATGTCAAAACAATGATTTTAAAATAAAACATGATAGAGTGTATTCTAACTTCGTTTTGAACAAAATTGATAATAATATCAGAAAAGAATGTGATATATGTGGTGTGCAGGTGGAAACATTTTTACACATGATTTTGGATTGTGATGGTTTGAAAGATTTTATGAAAGAAATGAAGAGCCTTGTTGAAAAGAATTGGTTTCAGAATTGCATCAGTGATAGAGAATGGAGAAAGTTATTTTTATTTGGAGTTTTGGGTAAAAAGAAGAAAGATGGCATCAATTTTTAGGTCACCTGAGACGAAGTCTCAAAGTGACCTATTCTAATCACCTTTGTTCCGTCATCGTCCGTCGTGTCTCGTGCGTCCGTAAACAATTAACATTTTCGACTTCTTCTCAAAAACCGCTGATCCGATTTCAATAAAATTTTGCAGGCACTTTCCTTGGTCAAATATGCACCAAAATTGTGAATTATATGGTGCTCACCCCCAGGGGCTCTGAGGGGCGGGGCTAAAACTGCTCAATACATTTTTGACTTCTTCTCAGAAACCGCTGATCTTATTTCAATGAAATTTTGCAGGCATCTTCCTTGGTCAAATATGCACCAAAATTATGAGTTATATGGTGCCCACCCCCCAGGGGCTCTGAGGGGCGGGGCTAAAACTGCTCAATACATTTTCGACTTCTTCTCAGAAACCGCTGATCCGATTTCAATACAATTTTCCAGGAACCTTCCTTGGTCAAATCTGCACCAAAATTGCAAATTATATGGTGCCCACCCCCAGGGGCTCTGAAGGGTGGGGCTAAAAGTGGTCAATACATTTTCAACTTTGTCTCAGAAACCGCTGATCCGATTTCAATTAAATTTTGCAGGAACCTTCCTTGGACAAATATGCACCAAAATTGTGAATTATATGGTGTCCACCCCCAGGGACTCGGAGGGGCGGGGCTAAAACTGGTCAATAAATTTTCGACTTCTTCTCAGAAACCGCTGATCCGATTTCAATAAAATTTTGCAAGAACCTTCCTTGGTCAAATATGCACCAAAATTACGAGTTATATGGTGCCCACCCCCAGGTGCTCTGAGGGGCGGGGCTAAAAGTTGTCAAATTGGCTGAAATTTTCAAACTCTTCTTCTCCAGACCCAGATATGCTGGAAAACAATACTCTTCATAGATGAAAGGGTCTTCAGGTGCTATATCAAAATTGTTCATTTTATGGCCCCCAGGCCCCATGTTTGCCCCTGGGGATTGGGTGAAGTTTACCATACTTTATATAGGAAAATGATGGGTATATTTGGTTCATTCACATCAATAACATCAGTTTTCATACAACTCAGGTGACCGTTAAGGCCCATGGGCCTCTTGTTTAAATTATGTGTTAAGTCATGCGAGATTTGCTGTCCTTTACAGGAGAAATGTGGCTCATTATGAAAAAAGAATAATGGATGTACAGAGAATTTTTATTGCAAAATTGCGATATGATATTAAATTGATGTCTAATGTTTATGTTATGAGGATTTTAAAAAGTGGTTCATTAAAGGTTTCAATTTTATTGGAATTTTGCATGATGACATAATTTTAAAAATGTGAATAGTGAAAATTCATTAGATTAGAGGAATTTACATTCTGGTTTATTGTGATGTGTGAATTATGTGCTACTCTATTTGAATTCATGGATGTCTCCTTTCGAATCATGTTACATGTATCTTTTCTGATGTAATTTATCCAATAAAAGAGAAAAAAAAGACGCCCGATCTCATCTGATCTCGGCAGCTAAGCTGGGTAAGGCCTAGTTAGTACTTGGATGGGTGACCACCTGGGAATACCAGGTGCTGTAAGCTCCTCTTGTTTTTGCCCATAATGAAAAGCAAACCTTGCAAATGATGTGTAAATTTTGGGAAAGAGTCCCTTGCTGTTGTTATTATCATCATCATTCCGCCCAACATGAGGCAATAAATCTGAAGAATTTTTGCAAAGCAAAAAAAAAAAAAAAAAAAGATATCACAATATGGATATAGATTTCATGGTATGTATGGATATTTGTTCAAATGTGGTTTCAGTGGATAGATAACTGCACTAAACATAGATGCACCTTGTTAAGACAAACTGACAGCTTGTTAACCCTCATCAGTAAAACCTAAAATCTTACGTTGGCGTAAAACATGGGTCAGAACTGACCCAAATTTTAAAAAATTCCAAAAAAATCTAATACTGCTCGTATTTTAATGATCAATAGCTCATTTGAAAGGATAAACTCTCTACTTTTAAGTACGCTTGAAATAAAAGGGATTAAAACCATATGGAAGTTTCACATTTCTCCGTATATGTAGAAAAGTGTGAAACTGAAAACTCGTTCTCCTTAATAACTCAAACATTGAAATTACAATCTTGTTGACACTTTATATCATGCTTGGTACACTAATAATGAAATTATATACCAAATATAAAAGAAGTCTAACAAGTAGTTTCTTTCTTATGAATTTTTAAGCAACGCAAAGTAACAATTTTGACTGATTTTGGCACCTCATACCAGTCAAACCATTGTATGAAAATTACCATTTATATAAGGTAAACAAAAAGTGTTTTTCTCAGATATTTAAACAATCCTTTAAATAACTTAGCTTGAATGAAATGAGGTAATAAGCAAGATAATATCCACTGAATATGAATCAACAGTAACTGATTGACACAAATAGCTTTATAATTGCAAGCACAGTTAGATAAAGCATGACTATTATTTTGGGTTGTATATCTTGTTCTTTTACTTGCCATGGTTCACTTCTTTACATTCCTGCAAAAGAAAACCAATATTAGCTGACAAAATCAGAATTTCAGCATGAAATAAGTGACAACATTCGCTCGGGTCAGTACTGACACGGTGACAATTTTATTAATGCATAAAAACTGCTCAAGTGATCCTAAAAAATTTTTACACACCATAAAACAACAAAATTTTGATTCAAAAAAAATATTTGGGATCGATAGATTGAGATTTGTAAAAAATATGAACATATTGCATGCTTGGGGTCATTTCTGACCCACGTTTTACTGATTAGGGTTAATGGTAACTAAAGTCAGCCAGCAAGCTAGTTAATGTTAAGGTAACTCGATAGCAAACGCAGCTATGGTTAATGTACAATTTACTAGTACATAATTGATCGCAATTTTACACACTTTTTCAATGTTATTCTTCCCCGTTTACTGCAGCCCTTCCTTTACGTTATGCGCCCGTCTCCAAACAGCTAGTTTCAACTGTTCCCCCAAAAGTGGCAGGTGCTTCCTGACGCTACATACTTCATGTTGCAAAGTTTGCCCATAACACAAATGTGTTTCCTTTCGAAGAAGACAAGTGTAATTGTGTAAAACAAGCATCAGAATCCCGTAAAGGCAAGCGAAACTTCGAGAAATCATTGTACTATGATGCAGTGCAACGTCTGCCAGAATCCCCTGACGAGAATGATGGCTATCACAGCATTTGTTATAAGAATTTAACCACTGTGACCTATAGTACACCAGTCCACTCTGTGAAGAGCAATACGGAGAATGACACACCTTCACGTACACCACATTTGCGGTCTGCATCCTCAATTAGTGAAAACATACCTTCTTCATCTGGTATTTTCCCACCAAGCTGCTTATTCTGCGGACAGGTGAAAAATCGTAAAAAGGGGATGCTTGAAGTAGCCAGTGCTTGTGAAACTCTAGAAGCTAGTCAGACCATCCAGGATGCTGCGCTTGTGCTCAACGATGCGGTATTACTAACAAAGGTGACTGGTGTTGACCTCGTTGCTAAAGAAGCCAGATACCACCATTCATGCAAGAGTGTTTACCTTCAGGGCCATAACCAGGATTTTTGAAATACCGAGGTCCAATAATGCGCGCTTACCCCAACCCGCCATCCCCCCCCCCCAGCTCCAACCACAACATTGTTTTGTTGCCAATAAGACAATTATTTCCAATAACCTCTTCAGAAACACATTGAGTGGTAACAGTTGGACTGTAGCAACAGACTTATGTGTTGCAGAACCTTTTCATTTCTCACCTAACCTCCTCAGGGCTCTCAAATCTCACGCAATGAGCGAGATTATCTCTCATTTCAGTCGGATGTCACACACTTACGCCACACATAGTATTTATCACGCAAAAAAAAAAGACTAAAAAGAAAACAATTTCCAACAGTAGGCCTATGCGCGCAGCAGCACCGCTATAACTGTGGAAACCCATAGGAATCAAACAAGTCTACCCTGGAGTTCTCGGTGGCAGCTTGCCACCTGCCAGCCAATCAAAAAAAAAAAAAAAAAAGGGGCTACACAATAGCCAATAAGATAATGGCACTACCATATCTGGGTAAGATTTAGGGCAACAACCAGTGAAAAAAAAAAAAAAACACAGTTATCCTGGAATTTTTTACGTGATCCTGCTACAACAATGTTCTGAAAGCTGCATTATTCATTCACTTACGATGGAAAACGGGCAGAGGTGTATAAAGTACTGGAAAAAAAATAACTACGTAAAAGTAGAAGTACCATAACTGAAAGTTACTTTGGTAAAAGATGAAGTCACCCATAAGAAAATTACTTGAGCAAATGTCCAAAGTAGCTCACATTAAATGTACTTAAGAACCAAAAGTATTTTGTGAAAAAATTTACTTAAGGATCAAAAATGCAAGTACAAGTACAAAGTATTTTTCATAGTACGCAAAGAAAGAACTGTTTGTTCTCTCCTTGTGCTCTTTAATCAATTTTCAGGTGAATGAAAGATACAGTATTCAAAAAACAAACAGGCAGTCTCTCCGTTATATACTTCTTCTTCTTCTTTGAGTTTACTGACAGTTTAAAAACCACTATAATTGACTATAATTAATAGTGGAATTACATAGTATCAATAACATGTCAAATTTTTGCTTCAGAAAACTGATTTTTCCTAACTACTGATTGGAATACCATTGGCTCACTGTAGCTGAAGTGCCTGCTGCAGAGGACAACGATTATTTCTGTATCAAGAGATCTTTTTTTTTTTTGAACTGCTGGATAGATACTATGGGCAAGTATATTGAGCAGTTTGCACATCAGGCTTAGCTGAGGAGTTTATTCAGGCAACTCCTGAAAAACAGGGATTGGAGTGAACTCATCCATATTCTAAAACTGTGTTCGAGCTCGGCTTGCTTGTGAATATTCAATAACTGATCCTGGTGTGCCATCTAGTGATAGAATATTGTAACTGCATGCATAAATTTGCGGCTCCACGTCCACTGGCGGACACATCTGCACAAAGATAGTCTGCCGAGCACTGTTGTTCTTCTCGAACTCGTCAAATCCAGACAATCCGTAAATGATGAGTAAAATTCATATTTTAATTTGAAACGAGTAACTAAGTTGCCAGTGTTAAAGTAACAAAGTGAAAGTATACTTTTTATCTTTTAAATGTTGTAGAGTAAAAGTAAAATTCCCGGTTTAAAAAAAATCTTAAAGTACAAATCCTCAAAAAACTACTTACGCACTGTAGCGAAGTACATGTACTTCATTACTATGCACCATTGAAAATGGCAGTATCATGTACCCCCCCAGAGAGAATTTCACTCTAGCCTGCATTCAAAACTTGAGAGCCCTGTCTCCTCCTCTTTCGAAAATAACAATTTTGCCTGCCTCAGTGTTCTGCCCATTTTGGGTCAGTCTCAGGCTAGCATATGGTCTCCCTTCACAACAATGATACAATTGAACTCTCTCTCGCAAGACTCGCAAACGAGTTTATCTGTTTACCTCCACCTGTGTTGCTGCGCATTCACAGCGCAAGCCGTGGTATTTAAAGCGCAAGGTGACGTGATAGCCTACACTGCACTATGCGGATGTGGGATCTCGATCTCTCCCTCTCTCTCTCTCGCTCACACACACACACACACACACACACGCACACACACATGATTAGCTGAATAAACGGGCACAGTGAGGGGAAAAATAGGTGGGGAGAAAAATGAAAATTTAGGGACAATTAACCGAGGTCCGGACCTCGGTGTCCTCAATGGTGGTTACGGTCATGCTTACCTTCTTTCAGCAAAACGACAGTCCATCCAACAAAATAACGATGAACAGAGACCTGACAAATCACCAGGGGCCTATGGAACAGCCCTTGAGAGCATATTTGAACATGTTGAACAATCAGTTATTACAAACAATAGTTACTGACTTCACTGTTCACGAGGTACTCCGATTTGTGCATGGTTCATGATGGTGACAGCTCCCTTAAGAGCAAGCAAAAACTCACGCAGAATTTGATGACAGTTTGGCAATAAAATCAGATTTCACACCCCAGTTGACAAGAAGCTGGGCACTATTGTGTATAACTCCCTTCTTGCCCCAGAGTCCGTGCGTGTAGCCTTGACGATGCCTCAGATGATGGCACAGTCACTAAGATGGCCCTCCTGCTTCGAAAAGAGTTACTCGATGTAAAAAAGGATGTACCTGAAAATCCTACTTTACCTGAGGTTAAGGGTGGGGATGTATGTTCTCTGCAATTATTGACCACATTTTTCACAGCACTGTACAGTGGACAGGGCCCAAGTAAGTGTACTGATCAGGTAAGACGTTGTATCAACTACTCATGTGATGATGCTCTCTTCATTGTACAAGGAGGCAAGATAAAACCAGCCAAACAAGTAGCACTTGGTATGGCTGTAAAAAGTATGACTGTACAGAAACTAGTACAGATTCTTAACAGGTTTGGATATGGCTTGAATTACAACTGCTTAGAAGAGCTGGAGACAAGCACAGCAGAGAGAATACAGGAGAGCAAAGTGGAATGCCCTGATGGCACAGTCAAAGGTCAACCAATGGGCGTGGCATTTGACAATTTTGATGAGTTGACCCATACATTGTCTGGAAGTGAAATCCTCCATGATACTATAGGGATTCTCTATCAGAATGTTCCAGATGGAGATGAAGTAGTAGTTGCAGAAATAGACCCTAGTCCGTCAAGCACAGGACAGAGGAGAGGCAAGAAGCGGACCCTTGAACCACGAGAGACGTCACTGGAACCATATCGGAAGAAGCCTAAAATGAATGTTTTCAGTTACAGCAATTCGGATGACTTCAACTTCACTGCAGATTCAAATACAGAAGCCAAGAACTTGGATGACAGGCTATGCATTAGATCACGACAAACATCCAATGTGGGTTGGCTTCAATTCGAGATCTTACGAGGAAAAATTGCCACGACAGGAGGTGCATTACATGGCAAACCTGAAGGAGCCCATCTCCAGACTTGATGTCATCCAGGAGACACTCGCCAAGACACAGAGACATGCAGAAGAATGTGGCCAGAAATATGGCATTGTAATATACAACCTGAATGCCACAAAGCCGGCTATGCAAATTCAGGCCACAGAAAAACCCAAATTTGACAATGTCTTCGTAATGCCAGGAGCATTCCATATAGAAATGGCTTTTTTCAAAGCCCTGGGGAAAATCTTGTCCAGCTCTGGTGGACCAGACATGTTGACCGAAACTCCTTGAATGGCTTCCTCACTGGCAAACAGTTCAATCGGTGTAAGCGATTACATCCAATCTTAGCTCTTGCTTTTGAAAGCCTTTACTTCACAGCATTTCTGAAACTTACGAAGACGGTGACCAGTTCAAGGAGCTGCTGATTAGTTTCCATGAAGGAGTGGAATCAGAAGACTCGTTGGCCAGGTGAGTGATTCTCATGAACGTGGTGCAACTCATAGCAAAAATCAGAAACCATTATACACACGATTTTTCCCCCCTTTATATTAAATATGATCTAATTTCACAATTAAATTTGAATTTATAATCCATATGCACATTTTTTAGGTATTTTTAGAGACACTGAGAGGAAACAAATTCATCACCGTAACACATTTTCATTAGAAATATGACAGCAAAATTATACTTTTTTACTTTTTATTGATGGCAAACATTTAAATATTCTTAAAGGTAGTGAGTATCACCCATATTTTTTATTATTAACACATACAAACATTTTAATGTAAACAATTATTTCATCACTGTAACATTTAAACAGTTTTTCACATTAATTTTCATTGTGATTTTGTTTTAAAGGATTGCATTGAAAAAACAGTTCTAATACAGCATAAAGGCTCTGACACATATTATAAATCGATTAAACGTTAAAGATAATTTATTCATATAATTTCAATAAATCATGAAATGCCGCACATTGCGGTAATGAACAAAGCATACCAGTAATGAATAATCATGTTTCAGTAGTGAACACTTAAATAACCATAATAAAAATGAAAAATCCAATTCATGAATAATAAACAATGCAGTTCATTCAAGACAACTTCAGACTTTTTCTCAACAAGCACAGCTATACAGCGCCCTCCATAATTATTGGCACCCCTGGTTAAGATGTGTTAAAAGCCTTAAAATAAATTCAATTTTTATTGCAGAAGCATACTCTCACACTGAAAATTGTAGAAAAATGTAACCTTCAACTCAAGTGAATTTTAAGGGAAGAAAAAATCCCTGACTAAGAAATAATTATTTTTCATAAAATCACCTGTTCCACAATTAACAATTCCTAGGAAATAAATGTAATTGAAGTATTTCTGTCATTTCTACAGTAGTTTACAAAGTTGATCAGAGTATCTAGGAACATTTAATTAGTAATTCATCACTTCCTGTTTCCCTGGGGTATAAATATGACGTGACACGGAGGCCATTTCTCTTATCCACTCTTCAACATGGGAAAGACAAAGGAACACACCATTCAAGTAAGGCAGATGTGTGTCGACCTTCACAAGTCAGGCAATGGCTAAAGAAAATAGCCACTTGCCTGCACCTGCCCATATCTACTGTCAGAGGAATCATTAAGAAGTTTAAAACAACTGGAACAGTGGTAAACAAGCCTGGACGAGGACGCAAGGTTATTTTGCCACCACGCACAGTGAGGAGGATGGTAAGAGAAATAAAAAGTTCTCTAAAGCTCACTGTTAAAGAACTGCAACAAATGGTAGCATCTTGGGGTCACAAAGTCTCCAAAACAACCATCAGGCGCTATCTACATGCCAACAAGCTGTTTGGGAGGCATGCACGGAAAAAACCTTTTCTCACTCACAATCATAAACGCAAACGTCTGGAGTTCACTAAGCGGTACTGGGACTTCAAATGGGACTGTGTGCTTTGGTCAGATGAGACCAAGATAGAGCTTTTTGGCAACAAACACTCTAAGTGGGTCTGGCGGAACACAAAAAATGAGTATGCAGAAAAGCACCTCATGCCCACTGTGAAGTATGGGGGAGGATTGGTGATGCTGTGGGCCTGTTTCTCTTCCAGAGGCCCTGGGAGCCTTGTTAGGGTGCATGGCATCATGAACGCTTTGAAATACCAGGACATTTTAAATCAAAATCTGGTGGCCTCTGCCCGAAAGCTGAAGATGGGTCGTCACTGGGTCTTTCAGCAAGATAATGACCCTAAACATGTGGCCAAATCTACACAGAAATGGTTCACCAGACACAGAATCAAGCTCCTCCCATGGCAATCTCAGTCCCCAGACCTCAACCCCATTGAAAACCTGTGGAGTGAGCTGGAGAGTGCAGAGGAGAGGACCCAGGTCGCTGGATGATTTAGAGAGATTGTGCAAAGAGGAATGGTCAAAGATCCCTCTTTCTGTATTCTCCCATCTTGTGAAACATTATAGGAGAAGATTAGGTGCTGTTTTGTTGGCAAAAGGGGGTTGTATTAACATCAGGGGTGCTAATAATTGTGGCACACATGATTTGATGTAAAAGAATTATTTCTTAATGTGGGATTTTTTTCCCACTGAATAAATGCACTTGAATTAAAAGTTGGATTTTCCTCTTTTTTTCATTGTGGTCCTATATTATTTAGAAAAAAACTGAATTTATTAGAAGCTAAAGAACTAATCTTAACCAGGAGTGCCAATAATTATGGAGGGCAGTGTAAGTAGAAGTGACATTGCTACCGACTCCACAATGGATGGGTGAGTTTCAAAACAGGAGAGGCTTCAGTATGGAAGTGCTTTGGTTACAAAAGATCAGATGTACGACAAACCATGGTAATGTATAGGAAGTGCAAGAAGGCTGTAACAACAAAAAGGGGCAATAGAACAAACTCATCTTACCATCTCAAGTACAAACACCCAGTTGAGAAGAGGACACCCAAAAATCAAGGAGTATTTTATTCGTATTTAGCATTTGATTTGACAACACTGTCAAATCAAAATTCAAATTGTTTTATTTCTGTACCTGGCCCAAATCTCTGGCACTACACTGAAGTGCCTAGCAGAGGATGTTGCAGGCAGTGGTTCAGGAATAATTTCTTTGATGTCTTCCATATAGTACCAAACCCTTTTTGCCAGGGAATTTTATGGAGGGGAAGTAGAATTTGTTGTCACCTGCACAGCTCATGGTATCAACTTCATACTGACCACTGACAATTTGAACAAAAAAAGCAAAATGATGAACATCAACAGCATTAAGTGTAAGATGTTGTCCAGCATACTTTTCGTTAAGAATTATGAAGTGGTTATGACCCTCACCTTTTGCATCACATCCCTATATGAACCTGCATCTGAACTCAGAACAGAATATTTCCAGAATATTTAATATTTTTGACCTCCCTACTATGTTTTCAGCTCTATGAGCTGTCTTGAACATACCTGTGTTACAGTGCCAGGATAGAGGTCTCCATCATAGTCTACAAGGACCCATGTTCCAACCCTGATGGTCTCTTCAGACTCCCCTATATCGCCGTGAGTGAAGACAAACTCCTTTGGGGAGAAGCAGTCACAAGAGCGACTACAGAAGCAAGAAACATCTCTAAAGTTGATCCTCCCAGGCTCTGTTGCAACAAGCTGTGGAGAAATAAGTTTAGTTTGATTGCAGAAACATTAAGATAGATTACCTTATCTTATATTGTAATTTGCACTCAAGTAAATAATACAAAATGAAAATGTCAAAAAAGAAAAACGCAAAAGGAGAGGGAAAGGAGATGTATGAATGTGACTTTGTTTGTGTGCACTTATAGAATAGAGTGCTTACTTGATGCACTTTCATAGTCCCTATGCTGATTTAAGGGATGGAGCAACCAGTTCCCCACATTTTGCAAGGTTCTCCTCTGTCACCTCAAATAGACTCACAGTGGATTGCTTTGACAGATTTTCCAGCAAAGCACTCGCATTTGGGATATCACTGCCATAGGCCATCAAACGATCTACCAGTTTTTTAAGTGCACCTCCTACTCCATCAGGGGCTCCTTTCCCATGGGAGTGGATGTTGTTTGTCAGTGGGTGGCTGGCTCTAATGTGATCTATGACTGGATCCAAATGAGCCCATGTGGCAACAGCATCATGTCATCAGCTACCAGATACAGTTGCAAATGATTCAGCTTGTCCACCACTGAAGTACATCACCCCTGTGTGCAGCGTGACTTGCTGGTGGGATCCACCAAAGTGAGTATCCTTAATTTCTTTTTTCCATTTGCAAGTGTAGTTTTCGCTGTAGTCGACATGGACTACAACTTCATTCTCAGGCAAGCTCTCTTTCAGGTTTTTAATGCATGTGAACTGGTGTCCAATGTTGTACAAGTGAGTACAGAATCGAGGCAGGTCCATCTTTGTTAGATCGAGAATCTTCTCGATGGTCGCAACTTTTTTTTCCAGGGTTGTTGTTTTTATTTCAAATTCAGTGGTTGTGCCATCCTGTAGTTGTTTTGTCATAGGTGTCGACCAAGTGACCCATTCACTCCATGATACAGTGGTTTCTTGTGGTAGGATCCATGACCACAGGGAACATAAGGTCCTTGCAAGCATCACATCTGCCATACATGCATTGGATATTTTCTTTCATAAATAGATGAAGCTACCAGATCGGATGTGGACATTGTGCTTGTTCTCCCAAGTTGGTGCAATTTTTTTACTTTGCTGCTGAAATTTTCATGAATTTTACAGGCACGTTTTCTCAGTTTGTCACTTTTGGTTTCACAATCCAGAAGGGCCTGTGCTTGAAAAACTGTGAGCGGGAGACCTTCAGGGTAGGGTTCTCTCTGAGGAATTTCTTGTGGAGATTTTCCATCGTATCCGTGAGGAACCTCTTCCTGTAAATCTGACCAGCTTTCCTGACCTCTCCAGTTTTCCCATTTATAACTGTCGGGACATCATCTCTGTGCAGGAAGACTTTGATGTGATCACCCATCTTCCTTCTTTTGTCCCTAACACACAGTTTTAAATGGTTCTCTCTCCTGTTTTTGGCCTGACTTGCAAGCAGCACTGTAGATCTGTACTTCTCCATCCGTTTTAGTTTCTTCTTCAGTCATTCGAGTTTTTTTTTTTTTTTGGTTGATCATCGTTTGTGTCTTCCTCAATTTATCTCTCACTTTGTATGATTTTTTCCACTTTGGTGTTGATGTTTGGTGTGGTTGATTATAGTTTTCAATTATTGGTTGGAGGACTCTTTAGGGTGGTTGGCGGTTAATGTTGATGCCACTTACATCTTCTGATTCATCTGAGGGTGGGGTTTCATTCATAATTCTTTGGAGGGCTCTTTTCTTTTTGTTACATCGGTTTGAATTCTCTCTCCGTTTTTGTCTTTGTTTCTGTAGATGTCTAGATGTCAGCTCTGCTGCTGCCTTTAGCAACCCTTTTTCCTTGCACTTTCGGTATCTGTTAAGATAAGTATCAGTATTGAAAACTACAATGAAAGTGACAACTCATGAAACAGGACCTCTTTCAGCCTTCTACATATATTTTACTGGAACAGGCCTACTGCAGCAATGGTTATATATATATATATATGTGTGTGTGTGTGTGTGTGTGTGTGTGTATGTATATTTACATATTTACCCTGAAGTTGTTCACTGAACGTGTACCAACTTTGGTTATGCATATATGAATTACAATACCTAAGAGGCCCAGCCCACAAAATTTCAGATTCACAGGGCAGCCATTTTGTTTTTAAAGTTCACCATTTTTAAAAAAAATCATAAATGTTAAGTTGTCTGTGTAGTCATTCCATGAACTATATGTATCTGCTGTGTGTTCTGTTTGTCCATCTTTGTGTCATTTGGGTGTGCATGTGTGTGTATGTTTGTGTGCACGTGTGTTGTTGAGGGTTAAGAATTGTCATTTTATGCAAAACAAGTAGACATGGTCAACAACATCCCCCGCCAAAATGTCTTCTTTAAAGATACTATGAACAGGGCAGAAATGCCATTTTAATAGTGTGCTTTTAAACTTCACTTTATGGTCTTAAAACAAACCAAATTTGGTTATCCTATCTGGAATATTTCCCGTGAAAATTTGTTCCCCTTTACATATACTGTGAACAGAGTATAAAAATCAAAAAAAAAAATAATCATGTGTCTCATTTTCGAACTTCAAGGTCTTTATGTTCTAGTCATTTGGTTATCCTATCTGGAATATTTCCGTGAAAAAAGTTGTTCCCCTTTACATATGTTCAGAGTTTGAATCCATCTTTCACGTGTCATTTGGGTGTTTATGGTCTTAAGCTACACACATGTTGTGTTATCCTATCGCGTTTTCTTGTGAAAAGTTGTTGTGTTTTTCCCGGACGGACGGACGGGTTAAATATCCCCGTCCATTTTATGCAAAATAATCTGCTCGTCTCTCCCCTTATTTAGGCCTACCTTTCCCTTTCCTTTCTCCTATACTCCTGTAGAAGTTTTGGGTCGTTGTAAATCTTCTCTCTGTGTTTCTGCACCCTAGCTCTCGATGCAGCTTTCTTAAGTTCCCTTCCCTGTGCTCTTCATATTAAGGGATATAAATTGGCATTAATTATATATTTTTGATGTTCAAATTATGTTCCATATCATATTTCAATATTAAAAATCAGTGATCCCTAACTTTCTTTGTCCAGTATATTTATGACAATATGTAAAATATATTTGTTCTTTTTTCAAAAAAAGAAACTGTTCATGCACATCACCGTAATATTAGCCTTCATTACCGCAACAGGCCTCTATATTACATGGTAATGAAAGCTGTGCATTACGGTAATGAATGACATTTAGCTAAGCTAGAATAAAATGGCAGAAGCCATGATGACTCAGCTAAAACATTTTTACTAACAGCTGGGCTCCTTAATACCTTCTTTACAGTAAAGTGTCGTATTAATGACTTTTCAAAAACTTTAAATATTACACATTACGGTAATGTGTACCTATGGTGTAGAAATAGGGATCCGTAAGGATAAACTACACAATTAGCAACATCAAAATATGACAAACAATCTTACCTTGTAGCCATCTTCTGTCTTCTCTTCCTTGTGGTGCATTAATGAGTCAAAAAAACTTTATTTAAAAAAACGCTGTGATTAGGACAGGATCGTGAACACAGTGCAACGGTAATGAAAGCTGCATGTTCAGACACTCTGTTTTCCTTAAATATTTTTTTGTACATTGTTGGAAACCATCATGTCTGATTATATTGTTATACTATATAGTTTTAAACATTTTTATATTTATTTCCAGAAGCTTTATTAAATATTATTAAGCGAAACTGATTGGAAACCATCAAATTTTTCTCTGGATGCATTACAGTGATGAATTTTTGACTCAAAAATATTTAAAAAATATATAAAATATTATTTTGGTACCAAACAATGAACTGTTTCACATAATATACATAGTGTACTTCCAAATACAAGTTAATTATTTTAGGTTTTCATGATTATATCACTAAAATCTTCACAGACATAGCTTAGATTGGCTTCATGAGAATCACCCAGGTGTGATGCCTTCCTTGCCAGGGTAAAAACATATCAGCAGTACACTCAAGAGACAAGATCTGGGGTCCACGGAACAACTGCCAGATTTTGGCTGATGTATGTTGATTACATACAGCATTATCATCTGCTGGAGAGGGCTATCAAAACCTCCGATATAGCTCTGTACATCTCTGCCCTGAACCCAATCATTGATCTGTTCTTTGCAACAAATCATCTGAATTACGCCAGATGGTTAACCAAGTTCCAGCTTGATGTCTTGAACATAGATGAGTCACACCCAGGACTATGCAACATCCTTCAATAGGGAGTCTTCAGCATTCGAAGAACTGAGCATTCCTTTAGCCGGGTCCCTGCAGACTTGACGTTAGAGCAGACAGTCAATGCCGATGCAGCATCTCATCTTACTGGCATTACATCAACAACAAACAACTATGCCGTCCATCTGCGCTGGATGGTCACAAAGTCCACTAGAGCTTGCTTTATCAGTCTAGTCCAAGAAATGACAGGGTTGACTGTTAAAGATGACACTGTAACCGAGCTCCAACATAGTCAAATCAATCGTGACACCACGGATTTGAAGAAGAAATATGCAACCCCTTCAAGCCTGGTCTGGAGACAGAAAGCACACAGCTGTTCAACATTTTTTTTTTAATTGAACGTTTGAATATACAAACTCAAACAGGGAATACAAACATCTGCTTTCAAAAACAGAAACATGAAGATGCAAAATCAAAAAAAAGGTTAATCAGACATTTGAGGGTTGAAGAGAAAGAAGACAAGGATTTGCAATACATATTTATAAACCATAATGCTTCAGGGTTTAAAATTTTAAAAACAAGGACATGGTTCCATGGAGTTTGTATAGGAACTCACCATTTTCAGACATCAATTTTAAGGAAGATAAGTATTGTTTCAACTCATTTTTAAAATGGATTATGGAGGGTTTGTCATGCTTCCATTTGCATTTATGTATATGATATTTACCCAGTAAAATAACTGTGTTGACCATGATAGAGATTTTACTTGGAATACCATCCATATATATCAAAATGTGAGTGGACTCAAAAAATGGAAAATCTTTTCTCATGTTTAGCTAGCTATAAACATCCTGCCAAAACTGAAATGAGACCAAGCAAGAAAAGATTAGATGATTAATTGTTTCAGGCTCCTCTGAACAAAAGCTACATGGATCTACTTCAAAATTAAATCATCTATGGAAGAATTAAGCAGCTGGATAAACATTGTTCAGTATTTTAAACTGTATTTCTTTGATTTTAGGAGGAACTGGCCACTTAAGATACTTAGCTGTTCAACATTCATACAGGAAAGGCTGCCAGTGCAGAGGTAAGAGAAAGCCTGCTTAGTATTCCAGAAAACGGACGTAAAAGGCACCAAGAATTTTTACAAGCTTGTCTAGACAACCCTGGCAGGTTTGAAGAATGAATAGCCAAAGCAACACTGAAGACATTCGTTGATGATGGTGTGAAGAATCGACGAACACAGGACAAAAGAATTGCTGAGATGAAATATACGAGGGATCTCATGGATTGCCTCATGATACTCGCCACCAAGAGGAATCTTGACTTGAAGCATGTATTCCAATACCCGTTAACACCAGTTCCCCTTTCTCTTTTAAACACAGATGGCAATATGGCAAAAACAGACAAGAGTGCACTCTTTCGGCTGTTAGAGTCAAGGGGAGGAGACGCAAAGGGTAATGGTCCAAAGAACACTTGTGCCTGTATAATAGACGGGCAATTCCTTCTACATGCACTCCCGCCACATCTGCCTCCAACATATGGTGGACTTGCAACAACTGTCCTTATCCGAGCTCTGGCCCTTTGCACAGTTGAAGTCCATTTGCTTTTTGTTGACTACCTGAACCCGTCACTGAAAGATTCGGAGCGACAGCTGAGAGGAGCGGACAACAGGGTATATCTGATAACTGGACCAGAACAAAAGCGACCAAGCCTCAAGTCCCGGTCATTCAAAACACAACTGCCTCAGTTCCTTGCAAGGGAGTGGCAAGACCAGAAGTATGCACCAATCTTAGGAAAACGACAGCTCTACTTGAATATTCCTGGGGAATGTTATTGCTTCCAAGTCATCAATGGTGTACTCAGGCGAGATGTTGTTGAAGAGCTCAAGAACAACCATGAAGAGGCTGACGCCAAGGTTTGCCTCCATGTCAAGTCAGTGGATGAGAAAACGCCAAGGGGTGACATAGTCATTCGGGCATCAGACATTGATATAGCGGTCGTCATGCTATATCATTGTAGCAAATTTGCATCAACATTGTAGATGGATGTTGGTACTGCTGAGTAGAACAACCGAAGATACATCAACCTGACTGGCATATCTTAGTCAATAGGTCCTCAGGTTTGCGCTGCATTACCAGCTTTCTATGCTTACACAGGATGTGACTACACCTCGTTTTTCGTTCGAAGGGGTAAGGTGCTGCCATTTTCCAAGCTTGAGAAAAGTGCTGACGTCCAGAATGTCTTTCGAGAGCGAGGGGCTACCACGGAAATCAGTATGAATGAAAAGAAGACCATGCACAGCTTTTCAGCATCTATCTATGGAGCAAAGGATGCAAGCAAGACAACACTGAATGCCCATAGGTACAAGGTCTTTGAGAAAACTTCTGCCCCAAAAGCAAAGGCGAAGAATCCTCTGAATAAACTTAAGGGCCTAAATGTAAGTTCCATTCCACCATGCGAAGCTGAGGTGAACATGCACTTAAAACGTGCATCATTCATTGCCTGCATGCAGGTGAATGCTGACCTCGGTGAAATACAGCAACACCCATCGTCAGAAAATAGGTGGGACTTTGAAAATGGGTAGTATGAATCTATATGGCATGATGGACCACAGCTTCCAGAGAGTCTGATCCCAGATGAAAGTGAGATTGAGGAAAGAAGAGAGGATGGTGAAGACTATGAGGACATGGCCTTATTATCTAGTGATGAAGAGTGCTGTTCTGATGATGATGGCGACAACTGAGTCCGGTTCAGTCTTCAGATCGCTGAGGCTGGTTACCTTGGCTCCAAGGTAACCAGATTCCATTTCCAAGACTCCATTTCCTATGGCATCAAATCATGCCAACTATTGGAGAGTGAGGCTCTGATGGAATAAAGCAGAAATCGAAGACATATTCCAGTACACAAACCTGATCTGACAGTTATTTTCAATGCTAGTCGTGTGGCTTGGTCAAAGTTTGAATTGATTCAGTTCCCATCACTCCTTAAATGTTTATCACCCATTCATATTACCATGATTACTGCATCATCACATGATTATTTCCAATAATTGCTTTGAGTAAAAGTACCATTCTACAATCTTCACTCTGAATTTGTATCTTTTGCTTCCGGTGGCGCTGCTCTGCTGCGATCCCGGCTACCTTGTGCTGTGCCTCAGCATTTGCGTTTGCTGTTTTACTAGTGCCTCTGTGTGTTTTTTGTGCAAATGCGTGGTGTCCTAATGCAGCGCTTAATTCGGTCAGTACGATGCTGTACATTTTATTGAAGTGACTGATTATAGGCTTAATCGTCGGGCTTATAACTTGCCCTGCCAGGCTGGAGGGGCTAGGCAGTATGCCGACTGCACCTCTTCATTACACCCGAGACCAGCTCCTGCACCTCCGTCCTAGTCACACACTAGCCCCCCAACTACCGAAGGAACTGTGGCGGAACCCGGCCGGTGGCTGGAGGAGATGGACACGGAGGAGGGGAAGACAAAGTGGAGTGCGACAGAGTCTTTGGAGAAGAGCAAACCAACCGCCGCTGCCCTCCATGCTTCTCTGCAATATTCGTTCCCTGTAGAGTAAAGTTGCGGAGCTTGCAGTCAACACCAGGGTTTTACACGAGTACTGGGAGTCATGCCTCCTCGTGTTCACCGAGACTTGGCAGCAGAAAGAAGTGCCCGACTCGCTTGTTTCCCTGAACGGCTTCTCCCTGGTGCACTCAGACCAAAACGACAACTCCGGCAAGAGCAAGGGCGGTGGTACATGTGTTTATATTAACCAAAAGTGGTGTTCGTAGTTCACCACGAGAGAGACGGTCTGCAATCCGGACATTGAACTGGTATGTTTAAGTCTCAGACCTTTTTATCTTCCCCGCGAATTTGGGAACATTTTATTATGCACTGTGTATATTCCGCCGAGTGGAAACGCTGAAAACACTGCTACTACTATAGCAGACTGCATTCACAGACAGCTGGAACGCATGCCTGAGGCACCTTATTTTATTTTAGGCGATATTAATCATTGTAAACTTGAGGCTATGTTACCTGGATTTTATCAATACGTGGACTGTAACACTAGAGGTAAAAATATCCAGGATAAATATTATGGAAATGTCAAATATGCCTATACAGCCAGGATCAAACCCCCTTTAGGATCATCTGCTCATAATGCTGTCCATTTAATTCCCGTCTACAAGTCCTTGCTTAAAAGCAGCAAAGCGCAGGTTAAAAGTGTACATATTTAGAACAATGATGGTATTGAAGCCTTAAAAGGCTGCTTCTCCTGCACCAATTGGGACCTCTTTCATAGCCTGGAGTTAGAGAAGGCCACCAGTACTATTACTGACTACATCATATTTTGCAAAGACAATGTGTTAACCCAAAAAGTAATCACTATGTACCCAAATAATAAATCTTATATATCCAAGGAAATTAAAGTATGCATAGTACAGAAGAAAATAGCATTTTATTGTGGGGATTTAGAGGCGATGAAAAACATGCAGAGAGAACTTAACCATAAACTTAGGACAGCAAGGAGGAATGAGAGGGATAAATTTTCTTAGCAATGAACACCAAGAAAATTTGGGACTCAATAAAAACCTTGACAAACATGACGCCATCCAAAAAATGTATTTATGTTACAAATGAGGAGGAAAAGGCAAATGAGCTGCACAAGTTTTTCTGTAGATTTGAAATAAGAGACTTCTCACAGGAACAAAAATTGGCTCTGGATGGTATACCCACAACAGATTTTGCTAAAATCACGATTGATCAGTATATTGTGGAGAGACTTTTTTCAGGCATCTGCTCTAGGAAGGCCTCCGGACCGGATAGCATCTCTGGTCGTTTATTGAAATCTTGCAGTAAAAAGCTGGCGGAAGCCTGGTGCCCCATCTCTCAGAGGTCTCTTGACCAAAATTCAATTCCCTCTATTTGGAAAAGTTCTATAATTATCCCTGTCCCCAAAAAACCAAGCTGTAAAGAGAATAATGACTATTGCCCTGTTGCACTTACCTCATTAGTTATGAAGTGTTTTGAGAGAATTATGATTAAATTCTTGAAAACTGAGGTTAGTCATTTGCTAGATCCTTTTCAGTTCGCATATAAGAGCAATAGAGGCACAGATGATGCATCATAGCCGTGATAAATTATATTAATAAGCATTTAGAAGATTCTACCTCAAATGCACGCCTTTTATTTGTTGATTTTAGTTTGGCTTTTAATACGCTACAGCCACATCTCTTAATCAAGAGACTTACTGATTTTAAGGTTCACCCTCTTATTATAACATGGTATTACTCATTTTTAACCAATCGTAGACAGCAGGTCAGTGTTAACGTAACTCTATCTGAGCCCAAAACCTTGAGAACAGGAGCTCCTGAGGGCTGTGTTACGTAGTTCTCCAGTCCTGTTCACTCTTTACACAGATGAGTGTAGAAGTTTTTACCCAAATAATCACATCATTAAATTTTCAGACGACACCGCAAGTTTAGGTTTATTGAAAAAGAACTGTGACCCATCTGACTACTTTTCAGAAATCCAAAGATTTGTGACCTGGTGTGATGAGAACCACCTTATTCTAAATGTCAACAAGACAGAAGAGATGCTGTTTGACCCTCGGGGAGTCGGTGACCATAGATCAGTGGTTTCACAGTGAATCTATCACACAGGTCGTCTCATACAAATATCTTGGTGTTATCATTGAGTCATTCCATGACAATGGCTCAAATTGGACTCTGACATTTTCACATTTTCTACCAAAATGTATTATTTGTATGTATATCCCACAGCATTAAGGACATATTCAACTATCAGAAAAAAATATTTTCCCATCTCAGGCATTAGCTTTCTATGATTATTGGCCATTATTTCAAGATGTGGGCACTGTTATTCTTCAACCCCGTTATGTACACTATGGAAGCTCATTGAATATGATCATAAGATGTATTTCCAAAGAAAGTAATATTTTTATATTAATCTGATGTCCCTCACACTAATTCACTAATTGCAAATACAAAAATGACATAAAATCTCACATTTTTGCTGTACTAAAGCCTGAAATGTACCTATGCGTGAAGGAACTCTTGTCATTTTTCATCAAAAATGTAGTTTAACTGAAGAATTTTCATCAAAATCAATGATCTTCTGATAGCTCTCAACATTTTAGACAGAAGTCAACAAACATTAAATTTTTTTAATACATTTTTTTTAAATAATGTATGAACATGTAGGTGTGACGGGGTTGAGACGAGGGTAACAGGGTTGAAGATGGTAACGAGGTTGAAGGGACAAATACAACTTTACATATAAATAGTTATTTTTTACTCTCAAATTCACTGGATAGGATTTTCTATGAGCATTGTATTTCATTATGTAACCATAAGAAGGACAACAGATATAAATTGCAGTTGAATTGAGTTTTATTAACCTAAGTTAAAATAAACTACAACAACATATGATCTGTCAAAGATTGTAAAGTGAATTGCTCAAATGTAACATAATGTGGAGTGCGTGTGTGTGTGTGTGTGTTCAGGCATAAGAGCCAACCCTCATCTGGTCAAATATACTTTTAAAGGCTTCATGAGAGGTGTACTAAAAGGCACCTTGTGCCTGTTACAAACCATTAAACTTGTAAACTGATGAACTGATAGTAATGATAACAATAATAATCAAACAGTTAATGATTTCAGTGTTTCTGTGTCCGTGTCAGTGTGTCTGTGTCTGTCAGTCTGTGTGTGTGTGTGAGCGCGCGCGCGCGTGTGTGTGTAAGTATGCATACTGTGTGTTCAGGCATAATGTTACATACAATTAAACTTGTAAACTGATGAACTGATAGTAATGATAACAATAATTATCAAATAGTTAACGATTTCAGTGTTTCTGTCTGTGTCAGTGCCTGTGTGTGTGTGTGTGTGTAAGTATGCATACTGTGTGTTCAGGCATAAAAGCCAAGCCTCATCTGGTCAAATATACTTTTAAAGGCCTGTTACATACAGGTATCTCTCCCTTCTTTCAGGATCAGCTTTAAGACGTGCCCGATACTTCCTCTGCCTTTCTGCTGCTGTTGTTGGTGCCATCTTACTCACAGCTTAAACATGGAGCATAGATCACATTCAGCATGCATGTGGTATAAGAATGTTGAGTGAATATAATAACAACTCAATTAAATAATTGGATAACTTAACAAGTATTAAAATCACAGCCCTGTCACAATCTCACAACCCCTTTTACAAACAAACACCTAACGGGGTTGAATGTGACGGGGTTGTGATTTTTGCACAAAATGGCTGCTGCTCTATGTAGTCAATACCAGAGAGAGAGCACATGGCATGCATGAGATTGAGAATTAGCATATATTCTTGAAATAACAAAAATCTTTTTCATAAGTAATAGTTTTCTATCTTTTTTTCATGTTACAGTGTTGAGTCATTGAGTTTGAAGACCACAATATCACAAGATAAATGACAAAAATAAAGCAAAAGAAGGGAGCAACTTGCCTGTTTCTCTTGTCCTGTTGACCAAAAGGCTTCAGTCATGTCACTCCCTGATGTACATGCGATTATAGATCATACCATTGTATTTATGGGGGGAAAATCATTCGTGTAACGGGGTTGAGGGGTTACTCAGGGACAGAACTAAATAATGTGATTTTAATGAATAATTATCAATTCATTTTGAAAAAAAAAAAATCACCAACAGTAGAGCACAAATAGATGTTTAGGTTGATATCAAAATTTAATGACTTTTTTTTACAGTTTCATTTGGTATTTTCAAAGGATACTTTCATCAAGGTCATTAGGGACATGACAAAATAGGTAGTGTCAACTGAAAAAACTATATTAATTCTCATAAAAAGATTTAACTCATGTTTTTTACTCTGTATTAAGGGAGACATTTCAATGTATATGTTAAGCTGTTTAAATATAAATTTTGGTGACCCAATAGATAAAATACACCTAAAGAGGTGAGAGGGACTCAAATTGTGCCATTTTCATGGAATGACTCCATTGACAACTCACTAAATTGGAGCACACACGTCGATATCCTCTGTGGCAGATTACAACGCTTGCATTTTTTGTCTGAGAATTCACGGTGTCCATCAAAAATTTATGGTAATATTTTATCAGGCGGTAATAGAGAGCCTTATCAGGTACAGTATCACAGCTTGGTTTGGTAACCTCTCTGTGCAGTTAAAAAATTATCTGACCCGGTTGATCCATACTGCATGGAAAATCATTGGTGTTAAGGAGCACTTATCCATGCAGTGTATTTTCGAGCAGGCAACTATGAGAAAGGGAAACATGATCATCGGCGATGTATCTCATGTTCTGCACACAGAGTACGAGTTGCTGTCTTCTGGCAGGAGGTTTAGAGTTCCTAGGTGTAGACTAAATTGGTTTTAAAAATCATTTATTCCAATGTCTATTAAGCTTTTAAATCGAGGTAGATAAAAGCCATTTGATTTCTGCACTCTCTTATTTATTCATTTTTATTTTTTTATTTACTATTTATTGATCAGTGTTGACCAAAGAACAGTTTGGCACAAGTTTGATCGATGTACTCGATCATGATAATTAAACGCCGATTAAGGCGTTTGTGACTTTTGACCTTTTCTTAAGTGGGTTTGGTTGTCGTCTGCTATGGCACACTACACGGCATAAAACGATCAGTCTTTGCCCACGATGACCATTCATTGTTTCTGACCCCACCCGACGCCCTACGACTTCCAGATCGGGCTAAAATCGTGTAGTCTGTCCTGGCATAACATGATCCAGTCCGACAAAATGCTCGGTTTGTGGCTTGCCCAATTCACAGATAGTCAGTGGTCCATTTTGAAGTGTTATCTCGGCTGCAGTCGCATTACTGCACAAAGAGATGCTTCTGCAGTATAGAACCTCTGCAGTATAGCATACTTAATGGACCATTTCAGCATTTTAACCTTCGTCTGTATGCTTTTAATATGCCTAATTTAAAAAATAATAATTTTACTCTATTTGGTGTTTTAAAGTTCTGCAGGGGTTGCTCCAGACTTGTGTATTAGTGACATCATGTAAGGGTTTGGCCTTGCAGTCCCTCCCCTGCTGCATTCCTTCACCTCCACCTTGACGGGCAACAGGTGTGGCCCGTTAAGGTGGAGGTGAGGGTAGAGTATGCCTCTGCATTTTATTCTGTTCTGGTGTTTGCGACCTGTGCTGCTCTGTATTTAGCTCTGTTTTGTTTTTATAAATTAAACCTCCAGTTTTTTCTAACCAGCCTGGCATTTGAGCCTTTTGTTTATATAGGCCCTTGGTCCTCGCTCCCGCCGGATTGCCATTTGGCATCCGGCGGATAGCAAATCCATGACACATCACTGCTATTCAGGCATATGGCAGTGATATCACTGACTAGGAGACTACTTTGGCATGCTCCTTGTTGAACTATACCATAAATAGAGTAATAAAGAGATTATTTTTTTAATGAGGCATATTAAAAACATACAGAGGAGGGTTGAAAAGTGTTGAAATGGCCCTTTAATAATGACATTGTTTCAATGTATAATGCAATGCATATATATATATAGTTGAATCAATATTGATGCAATTCTACATTCTTTCAATGTTGATCATATCATAGTTGAATCAAGGTTGATTCATTGTCAGAACTGATTGGAAATTCAATGTTATTTCCATGTTGATCATAGCGAGCACTTTCAATGTTTTTTTTCAATATCTGACATCAATGTTGATTGTGATATTTTCAGGCTGATGATTGCAATGTTGATTCAATCACTTTTTGCTATCTGGGTATTGTGCTCTGTTATGTGCACAATACGCAGATGCCTTTGAAACACGTGATATAGCCTAAACATGACAAACGATTAAAAATATAACACATTTAGTTAAATTAGTTGGCAATTGGCAGGTTTAAGATCCCGATTAGGTTCATGATTGTGAATTATCTACGTGAATCGACTCAATAGATTACACGTTCTTTCTACATGTTGAATGATGATAATGAAAAATTAAAAGTGGAGGCATATCGCTGTCTCCGTCAGGTATAATTCCTGACAGAGAGGTCTCCCCAATTATGCCAGCGATGCGCTCATCTGCAGTTGATAGTTCGTCCCATGAATAACAAAAATTCGCAAGTGACATTCCTGATGAAATCTGTTTTTCTGCACCACGCTGTAGTACTTTGTGGTGCAGAAAAACACGTTTCATCAGGAATGTCACTTGCGACCTTTTGTTATTCATGGGACGAGTTGTGACTGTGAGCCTCCTCCTCCTGTGGCTGATGTATTTTTTTTGTGTGTGCTTATGCGTTTCTTTGCCTCCAGTTTCATGTCAAACCATTTACGCTTCACCTCGGACATGGTTCTTTGGACTACAGAGACAACATTAACGGCATCTGTCACCTCCCTCCAGGCCTTCGCTTTGCCTGTCCCTGTCACACCACTGCTAACAGATGAAAATAAAGTGTTTTTTCTTAACTCCACCCAAAATTATTTCTCTCTCCGCTTCGGAATAATTCTTTTTTCTTTCTCTCTCTTTCTTTGTTTGCGCCATGACTGACAGGTTGACTGGATGCATCTACACCTCTTATATGGTGGTCATTGGTATTTCATGGGCAGGGATTTATGCTAATAGCTGATTACCGGGAGCGCGTTGTCACTTTACGATGGATTGGCATTCATGATCATACACATGTATTTACGATCAGATCTGAGTTTCCCGCGGCGTTCATGAATCCGGAGTAGGTTTTTAATAGCGTAGGCTTTTATGCGCAAATCAACGCACAATTTACTAACGTTTCATGAATGAGACCCATTGAGTGGAAGCACTGTTTAATCCAGCTGACCAGAGAAAAACACCAAGGGCTCAAATTTCTTGGCACAGCGCAGCGCGGCGCAGCGTGGCGTAGCTTAGCACAGCCCACGCAGTGGTAATTTCGTGCGGTGCAGCCCGCGCAGTGGTAATTTCTTGCGGTGCAACATCGTGCGCCGAGATGGGTGTGGCAGCCTAGTAGGGGGAGGTGTCACATATTCATCAAGACGCAGTGACAATTTCGTAGCAAAAGTCTCCGCCGAAACTGCGCAGAAAGCTCACCAGCTCCAACCTGGTTTACTTTCTGTGCAGTGGTAATTTGGCTGATCGGTGCATAGTGTGCACGTGTCACCGAAACCTCACAGGCAGGTTTCCAGAATGTCAGGCACATTTCAATGCAATAAATAATTACAGCAACCACTATTTAATGTAACTATCTGAATCAGCACATAAATTATAGTATCTATATCGATTGTCCTGTCCTGGTGTCAGATCAGAGAGAGAGAGAGAGAGAGAGAGAGAGAGAGAGAGAGATGTACATGTGGGCGCATGAGTGCGTGTGTAGGCTGTGTGGGTATGTGCCCTTCAGCTGCTTTCACACCGGACGCGAACCAAAAATTTCACACGACTGATTACATTCAAAGTCAATGCAAAGACGCGAATACACGCGTGTATTTGCGTCTTTGCACTGACTTTGAATGTAATCTGTTGTGCAAGAAATTCGTTTCGCGTCCAGTGTGCAAGCGGCTTAATAATATTATTGTCACTATCGTTTTTATCGTTTTATCGTTTTTAGTGGGGGAAAGGAATACAGCCTGATTGCTATGATCTCCTACTGAGTTAAGATCACATATTGAAAATAAATGCGTAACGTATCTTGCATTGTTGTCCATGCATGTTAATCCCAAAATTTTAAGCAGCAACAGGGTGTAATAATAGGAACACGCTATCCATCGTTTCTCTTCCCAATGATGCAGGCAGAAGAAATAAATGAGCAACCGTCATATTTCATTCCAACTTCATAAGTTTGAATGATCTGACGTAGTTTCGTTTTGAAATTCCATTCAAGTTCGCTAATGGTAATAATTTGCGAATGCCCTAGCTAGCCAGGTAACTCATATTCGTAATGCTTAATATAGACATAACCGGAGCAGAAAACATGCCAGAGACAGCAAAGTAAAATGCAAAATTCACGCATCATGCAGATATAGGACAGAGGATTCTTTATTCCAATTTTAAAGGTGAGGAAAGGAGCTCATTTGATTGGTGAAGATTTGACTCGGCTGTGTTAAACCCACTCAGGCCTTATCTCCTCCCTCTTTGCCACTTGCACCGGCAGGAGGGACAGAGGCGGGACAGAGGAGTACTTGCGCTCGTCTGCACCGAGCACGAAATTGCAAAATACGCCTGGATACACCCCGTTGGCGCGGCGCTTCCCCCATTCGCCGCACCTGCGCCGCGCCTGCGCCTGGTCTACGAATTTAGAGCCCCTACAGTGCAGTAAAAAAAAGGTATTTGCCCCCTTTTTTACTTCTATTTTTGCTTATTCGTTATTTTTAAATGTTTCTGATCATCCAACCAATTTTAATATAAGACAAAGACAACACGAGTAAACACAAAATGTGGCTTATAATACAAAGCCAAGTTCCAAAGAAGTTGGGACGAAGTTGGAACAGAATACCATGATTTTCAAATCTCATAAACTGACATCCTATTCACAATAGAACATAGACAACACATCAGATGTTGAAAGTGAGACATTTTACCATTTAATGAAAAATATTAGCTCATTTTGAATTTGAGGGCAGCAACACATCTCAAAAAAGTTGGGACAGGGCTGTGTTTACCATTTTGTAACATCACCTCTTTTAACAACGATGTGAAAACGTCTGGGAAATGAGGAGACCAGTTGCTGGAGTTTTGGGAGAGGACACACTCTTGTCAGATGTAGGATTCTAGCTACTCAACAGTCCTGGGTCTTCTTTGCTGGATTTTCCCTTTTATGATGCGCCAAATGTTTTCTATTGGTGAAAAGTCTGGACTGCAGGCAGGCCATTTCAGCAACTGGACTCTTTTATTGTGAAGCCATGCTCTTGTGATGGATGCAGTATGTAGTTTAGCATTGTCTTGCTGAAATATGCATACATCCCTGAAAGAGACAGTGTCTGGATGGGACAATGTGTTGTTGTAAAACCTCTATATATAATTCAGTCAAAAAAGAAACTTCACACTCATAAATTTCTAAATATTTTCTTGAAACTTAATACAAGAGATATTATTATTATTATTATTATTAGGGGTAAATGCGTTCTCAAAGACATCATGACACACAGCAACTCCGACGTGCACAAGCATGCAGCACGTGCGAGCATACATCAAGGTAAAAGCATGTATCCTCGTGTTCCTAGTCACGTGACCTTATGAGACACGTGCAATTGAGCCCACGTTAGCACGGTAGAGTGACATCTCGGAAAAACAAGTTCTTACAGTCAATTATCCGTTGATTTGCAATGCCACGACTGTCAAACATTCAACGTGAACGTGCCATTGGCATGCTGAATACGGGAACGTCGGTCACTGACGTTACCAGGGTTATGGGATGCAGTCGACGGACTATCCATGATCTTCGGACATGTCTCCAACAAACTGGCACCACAGCAGACCGACCTCGTTCGGGTAGACCACGTGTGACGACACAAGCAGAAGACCGACAAATCGTCTTATGTCATTTGGCGTGTCGATTTCTCACTGCAACGTCCACTAGGAATGAATTGTTTAGAGGTCGTGTGACTGCCCAAACCATACGTAATCGCCCGCGCACTGCTCGTCTCCATGCACGTCGGCCATATCGTGGACCAATTTTAACCCAGTTACACCGACGTCAACGGCTTCTCTGGGCACAACGACATCTGAGATGGACTCAGCGTGATTGGAATAGGTTCGTTTTTAGTGACGAATCCAGATTCACTTTGCACCGCTGATGGGAGAGTTAGAGTTTGGAGGAGACGCGATGAACGCAACGCCCAGTGTTGTGTGCAGGAAGTGGACCGTTTTGGGGGCGGTAGTGTTATGGTTTGGGGTGCCTTTAATGGTCCTGCCCGTTCCCAACTGATGGTCGTTCAAGGAAACCTAACTGCTGCAGGATACAGAGATCAAGTGCTCATTCCAGAGCTTTTGCCATTCATGGCAGCTCATGGCCCAGGTCTGACATTCCAACACGATAATGCCAGACCTCATCCCGACCTTAATCCCATAGAACATGTATGGGATGTGTTGGGCAGAAGACTCCGTCAAGTAAGGAACCCTCCACAGAATTTGCAGGAAGTTGGTGCCATGTTGGTTCAATTATGGCGACGCATCCCCCAAGCTGTGTTCAGACGCATCATTCAATCCATGAGGAGACGTTGCGTCGCAGTTGTGAACGCTCATGGAGGGCATACGCGCTATTGACATGCTTTCATCAAGTTATAACGTACCATTTTTACTCTCTTACATTTCCGTAGCATTTCCGGTGGAACTGGTTACATTATGAACATGATTTTTATGGTACACCGTCCTTAATGGGTACAGAATGGAATTAAATCATTATTTAAAACCACTTTTCTTGTTTGTTCAACTTATCGACCTCCAAACGAGTGTGAAGTTTCTTTTTTGACTGAGTATACTTTTCAGCATTGATATTGCCTTTCCGGATCTGTAAGCTGCCCACGCCATAGGCACTAATGCAACCACATGCAACAGGCTTTTGAACTGTGCACTGATAACAAGCTGGATGGTCCCTCTCCTCTTTAGTCCGCACAAAATGGAGTCTGCGGTTTCCAAAAAGAATTTAAAATTTTTGATTCATCTGACCACAGAACAGTTTTCTATTTTGCCTCAGTCCATTTTAAATGAGCTTTGGCCCAGAGTAGACGGCAGCGTTTCTGGTTCATGTTCACATATGGCTTCTTTGCATGACGTAGATTTAACTTGCACTTGTAGATTGCACACCGAACTGTGTTCACAGACAATGATTTCTGGAAGTGTTCCTGAGCCCATGCAGTGAATTCCAGTGCAGAATCATGCCTGTTTTTAATGTAGCGCTGCCTGACGGCCCGAAGATCACAAGCATCCAATATTGACCTTCGGCCTTGTCCCTTGTGCACAATGATTTCTCCAGATTTTCTGAAACTTTTGATGATATCATGTACTGTAGATGGTGGGACATTCAAAGTCTTCACAATTTTACATTGTAGTAAATTTTTCTGAAATTGTTCCCCAATTTATAGACGCAGTTTTACAGATTGGTGAACATCTGCCCATCTTTACTACTGAGAGACTCTGCCTGTCTAAAATGCTCTTTTTATACCCAGTCATGTTACTGACCTGTTGCCAATTAACCTATTTAGTTGCAAAATGCTTCTCCAGCTGTTTTTTATGAGTACCACTTACTTTTCTAGCCTTTTGTTTCCCTTGTCCCCATTTTTTTGAGACATGTTGCTGTCATCAAATTCAAAATGAGCGAATATTTTTCATGAAGTGGCAAAATGTCTCACTTTTAACATCTGATATGTTGTCTCTTGAGAATAAAATGTGGGTTTATGAGATTTGCAAATCATTGTATTCTGTTTTTATTCATGTTTTACACAACGTCCCAACTTCATTGGATTGAGGTTTGTAGATCATTTCATTCACTGAATGTAAAGACTTATTTAAAACCTACGTACAGTGCTTAACAAATTTATTAGACCACATGTCGTAGAAATGAGAAAACACAAGTATTTTAGAAATTTGTCAAAAACTTGTTTTAAACTAAAAATTATATTGTTATTTCTTAGGCAAAAGACAAACAAACAACTAAATAGTCCTTATTCACACATCAAAACCAAGAAACTTAACATTTTGTATGGCCTCCTATGGCCTTGATAACTGCTTGCATTCTTGCATTCAACCACTTAAACTAATTTTTATGGAATGCAAGTAAATAACCGTTATTTGGCATCTTTATCAAAAAATAATAATGTGCCAACTATTTTTCCTGTTTTTTTGTAAAACAGTAAATTTGAAAATTCATGGATTACAACAATTATATTTTAGCATAAAAAATATCATTTCAGTTAAAGAGCTTAAGAATACTGGTGGATTAACCATTACAGAAACATAAAAAATGATTTTGTTAATTACCAATACTGTTAATTTAGGGCAGCTGTGGCACAAACCTTCCATTGGATGGTGGTCTAATAAATGTGTGAAGTACTGTATATCAACCATGTAAAAAAATAACTGCCCCTCCCCCAATTCCTAACTGGTTGTGCCACCCTTGACAGTAACAACTGCAATTAAATGTTTGCGATAACTGGCAATGAGTTTATTACATTGTGGTGGAATTTTGGTCCGCTCATCTTGGCAGAATAAATTTAATTCAGCCACATTTAAGGGTTTTCAAATATCCACTGCTTGTTTAACATCATACCACAGCATCTCAATCAGATTAAAGTCATAAATTTGACAAGACCACGCCAAACCTTTATTTTTCCTCCTTAGAGCCATGCAGAGGTGGATTTGCTATTGATCTGATCTATGACTGCGTTTACATGCACGCCATATTCCTGTATTAATCGGAATATAAGAATATTCCGATTGCGCACCTGTCATGTAAACGCGCGCAATAACCCGATTAAGGTCATTTTCCGATTCGAAATATTCCGAATAAGACCCCTGGCATATGCCTGTTTTAATCGGAATATTGGCTCGTGTATACACCTTAATCGGAATATGCCCCTGAACAGAATATTCAACTACGTCTGAGCCTGTTCAATTCGCAAGGAATTTGCATTTTTGGAGCGAAGTGGAGACGACTGCGTTCATTCAGATAATGAAAGACATGAATATATTGGAATATATCGATGGGCAAAAGCACCGTAACAACGATATCTTTAAGATGTGCGAAAAGTGGAGAGAGGCTGGTTTTGTGTTAACTGCCAAGCGCCAACCAAGTTATGCATCGCTGGAAAACTCTGAAGGCGGCATATTCCAAAGCGAAAAAAAAATAAAGGCAGTGGCTCTTTTTACGCCAGTCGAAATCTTACTCTAATTAGCTATTCTTACGAGCTTCGGTATGTTCATGCACAATGTAGGAAATCAGGACTTGGACCCATAGACTGATTTATACAGTCTTTGCTTATACAACGGCATTAACTATAGTGTATCATCTGACGTTAGCTAGCAAGACGGCTGTAACATTACTTATGTTTTCTAGCGAGTTGCTTAATTTAGCTAACGGATTAGGTAGAGTGTAATTTTAGGTTCAACGTTTGATCGCTAATATTTGGGAACTGTCAGGCCATCACTCTCCACAATCAATAGTCAGTAGTGATTAGTGTCGTGTAGAAGAGCTGATAGCAGCACAAAGTTCATCCTTGCAAGAAATTCTAGAGTACAAGTTGGCTAATATGTTAGATGGCAAGCTGGCTAAGTCAGCTGGCTAATAACTAACCCTACCTAACTTGAATAGAGGATATCCTCACTGTAAGCCGGCTAGCCAGTCCAGTAATGATAACCACAAGGCACGCGGCGAAAGCGGGATGTTTTCAATCCAGTTGAGTAGCAGTTTTTTTGAAACTGAAGTTCATAAGAATAGCAAATTACAGTAAGTTCACGACTGGCGTAAAAATAGCCACTGCCAAAAACAAAACAATACCAGCGGCCCTGATCTAGCCAGTTTCATTTATTTCGCGGTCATGGATGAAATTCTGGGACAGAGACCGCTAGCGATGGCAATGGCCAAGAGAGTGGAGTCGATGTCAGCTTTAAAGCTCTAACTGAAGGCAGCCAAAGCCATGACAATTACTTTCGGGCGTTATATTTGCTGAAAACCCAGTGTTGAGATTGGACCAAAGTGGTGGATATGCTAATAAACATGTAAACGGAATATTCCCATCGCTCAGCGCATGTAAACAGCTTATTCGGAATATTACCTTAACCCGAATATGGACCTTAATCGGAATATGGCGTGCATGTAAACGCAGTCAATGTCCTGACGCATATTGCAACTGCGCAAGAGCTTTAGTTCACAAACTGATGGCCAAATATTCAGGATTTTCCGCTAGAAGGCAGAAATCATGATGGTTCCATCAATTATGGCAAGTCTCCCAGGTCCTGAAGCGTCAAAGCAGCCTCAGACCATCACAGTGCCACCACTGTGTTTGACTATTGTTATGATGGGCTTCTTGTGAAATGCTGTGTTACCTTTATGTACCTAGATGTAAAGAGACCTATGTCGAGGCGGAAATGCCTGGGATGCAGGGGGTGCGGTTGCACGTGTGATGGGGGCCCGTTGATAAGTTGGTAGGTGACTGTGGCAAAATTGTCACAGGCAGCGTAACGCTTTTATTAGGGCAATTCCACTGTTACGGATGTTACATTCAGAGGGACTTTCAGCCATTCCAGCTACTCTCCCAGCTGAAGTTTTAACCCAAAAAACCTAACCTTATGTGTATCACTAGCTGAGGTCAAAGACTGTTTTATGGGGGAAGAAAAGCCATCAAGTGATGCCTCTTATATTTCACATTAACCACAGTTATGAACGTGACGGATGTTACATGAAAAAGACAGAAAAAATTCAGTCGCGTTTATTTTAAAATTCTCTCAATCTCAACGGTGGTACAAATGAATGTTTGCCCCAGAATTATACAAGGACTAGGCGACCTAATACACAAATTATAATATAGCTGCAAATGAGAGTCTCTTAGCAGGCAGTTTTAAAATTGCACAAAATCCTATGTGACGGATGTTTCGTGATGGACGTTAAATTTTGTCCACTGAAGTAAAATGAAACTTTCTGCAGAAAAAAGGCAATAAAGTTCAGTGAAATTATGAAATAAACACATCTGTCTATGACTGTAGGTTATAAGATCATTGGGACTTTGTTTTGATAGTGTGCATCAATTATATATTATCTTGCAGTGAACATTATAATGGAATAGTTATATTCAGGTTTCACTTTAATCAATAAAACTCAACAGCTGTCCACTTCAGGTGTACAGCAATCAAAGAACTATTAATAAGGTGTTTTATGTCTTTACTCTGTTGAAACAATTCTGTCTTTAACTGTAAACTGATGACTGTGCAGACTCAATCCACTAATACATTGCTGACTCACAAGAGAACTGGAAAAACAATTCTGAGTGATAATCAACTACTCAACTCTGGACTGTAAGATCTGAGGTCACAAAACTAGCATTAAAACTTGTAGCCAATGGTAAATCACACAAGTTAAATTATGTATTCTGACTGTGACTAGCAGAGGTCTGGGGACGAAAATAAATGAATAGGACAGATAGTCGATCGAAAGCAAAGAAAAAAGTCGAGGCAGCGATCAATATTTTGTCTTTTTTATCATAACAGTAGAAATTACACAAATAGAAATGCTTATTGCAATATACATAGAGGATCTCCAATTAGTGAGCCTGAGATATCAAATTCATGCAAAGAGAGAAAAAAATTTAATTTGTTTCGAGCTGTCGGCGAGGAATAAATGAAAATTACTATACGAGTATCATAAACTTGATATCTCTTGCTCATGAATTTGAGATTCTATATATCCCATAAATGTCAGTATCACATTATTTGGAAAATGGAAAAATAGCGTTGGCTTCTAGCTGGCAGTCTATTCAAGTCAATGGGAGTCAATGGGATGAATAATTTGCTAGCGAGTATGCAAACGCTTTTTGTCATTCAATAAATAAATTCAAGTGCTTACGATAAAAGTTACAAGTGTAACTCATTACTGGCCAAAAGTGTTAGGATGTTAGCTAACAAATTATTCATCCCATTAAATTGAATAGACTGTCAACTAGAGGCAAATGCCAGCGACAGCGATCGTTTCAGTTGAATTGACTTTGTGAACATATTAGTTGACGTTTGTCAAGAGACGGAATCTGAACAACTGCGACACAAGAAAGCTATATTACACGTGTGTGATACCAAACCTGTATCTAATGGGTTGTATCACACCGATTTTTAATCATTTATGGGATAAACATCATTATGCCACTCAGCCGCATCTTGGGCCCCGTAAGTACGCCATTTTCTTTACTTATGCGCCATTCACACATGGCGCACGGCCTTCACAATCTCTGCACGTCTCATTTTCACAGAAAACCTGCATTTAGGCCAACTTAGTGATTTATTAAATCCTTGTTATTGTCTATTCCTGTTGTTTAAAGCACAAATAATGGGGTACAGACTTTTAGTTTAGACGATGTTGCTTGATGAAAATTGAAATTCAGCAATTCTTGGTGTGCAACCACGTGATTAAATAGCACGCGCCGCCATGTTGGATGATATACAAATCAATAATGGCATCTCGTGCGAACAATAACAGTGATACATCTCCAAATTTTTCGAAATATTGTGACTCTCTGGAGTCCTCTGCTAAGTCAAGATACAGAAAAAAGGTTGAAACTTTTTGGTTTTGACCCATATTATGTTAAAGCCGTCTGATTATATGGAGGATTTGGCAACATTACCAGTGATTGAATACCCAGATATCATAAACTATCTCGTTATTCAAACCTTGCAGGCAACCAACGCACAAATGAAGGCTTATAAGAGTCTAGATGCGTATAACTTTTTGCGTCTGGCTGGGCTGGTATTCTTCTCACTTATACGAAGTGAAAGAGAACAGGGTGCTGGTTCATGCTTGGGTAAACCATTCTCAAAGAACTTGAGAAACACCGCTCAAGCCGTGGTTTGTGAGCGATAAGAATGGCGATGTGATCCTCGCAGATAGTGATTGCATGGCTGGATTAAGCGAGGCTTGTTCCCACATTGGAGCTTTGCTCTTTGCGAATGAAGCCGGATATAGAATCAGGAACTCGAGAACATGAAGTAAAAAGCAAGTGGCTGCCAGCGCACGTAAACAAAGTGCCGTATTTGCCAGTAAGCGACATTGATTTCAATGAGATGGGATTCTGAAGAAACTCGTCTTTATCACGAGTAGCATTATTGCCGCAATTAAAAACCGCACACAAAGTAGGCATTGTTTTCTTTTAAAAGGAAGCGCAAATCCAAAGAAAATCAAGAAGCGTTGCAGGAGCTCAATGGTGAAGCGCAGCTATCTTGGTTGTTGCAGCTATCCATCATGGTGGACTTCCTGTTTGGAAATTATGCGTGACGTCACGTGAACACCAAGAATTCAGAAAGTCTTCCCTCATGGCCATGGAAATGATTGTGGGTAAATTTTACCCTGCTGCAGCTGCCACCTTTCAGTAATTAGTGGAACTATCATTTGTTCTCAAAAGCTGAAACAGAGCAATAAACAAACTACCCAGTTAATGCTGAAAATCTTGCGACAGTCTTTGACAATCTTTGACAATCAAATGACAATCTGAGTAGAACTTCATCCTATAAAAATGAGTACAATTATTTCCCCAATTCCAAAACATCCATGGCAAAAATTCCTTCTTTCACTTTTATTATCTGGATAAGTGGAGCATTCCTCCACTCTATGGGCCGGATGTTAAAAGACCCCTCTTCGGATGTTACCGTTTTTGATCCCCTGCCAAATAATTCTTGCCAAACTTTCAGGCAGACTTTGTGTATTATTGACTTTGCCTTGGCTAAAGATAAGAGAATTGAAAAGGTTAGGTCCAGGGGTGGCCAACACTGGTCCTGGAGAGCCGCAGTGTCTGCTGGTTTTTAGTGTTACTCAGCACTTGATTGATGAATTAAAGCAGTTGATTACACACTTAACTCATCTCACCTGGTGTCTTAGGTTTAAATCGGGTGGGGAAAACCAAACTCAGCACACCCTCTGGCTCTACAGGACCAGCATTATCCACCCCTGCTCTATAAACTTTTATCTGTACTCTGTACTTCTACTTTGTCTGCATTACAGCTACGCTAAATATCCAACCACATTGACAAATCTTGGTTAACACGTAGATTGCTGTCACAACCTGCAAGTCTGCTTAATTGGCTCTAGGAGGGTTGTTTTGTGGGGTGTACCTGCTAATTGCTTCATTGGCTCATTATTACTAAATTAAACCTAAGACACCAGGTGAGATCAGTTAAGTCAGTAATCAACTACTTTAATCCATCAATCAAGTGCTGAGTAACACTAAAAACCAGCAGACACTGCTGCTCTCCAGGACCAGGGTTGGCCACCCCTGGTTAGGTCAATATTCCATCACATTTTCTACCAACAAAAATAATTCAGAATTTCCACGACGGACGTTACATTAACTGGGAAGATTAAGGCTACGTTCAGACAGCAGGTCTTGATGCACAATTCGGATTTTTTGGAGAAATCCGATTTTTTTGTGTGCTCATTCATATTACACATTATATGCGACTTCTATCAGTTTTGAGTATTTATTTATTTATTTTGTTTTTATTTCGGCATGATTGTATAGTCGTTTCATGACAATTTCAACACAACATGTATCATGACCGAAAGGGTTGCGGGAGAAGCGAGATCGCTTGTCAAAGTCCCGCCCCCAACTCCCAGAAAAACAGTTTGATTATGGTTAAGATATCATAAAGATTTATAAATCACAACAGAGCTGAGTGTCCATTTACACTACGATTTAAGCGTCACAACATAAGATCATAAAGATTTATGAACATCATGAAGAATTATAATCACAATATAGCTGAGTGTCTATATAAGTTTAGTATGAACTGAATGCGACCCTTAAGTGACCCGCATGCGCAAAAGAGGTCCTGAGGTAATACGTGACCACGCAGGCACGCACTGTTTGTTGATGGAAGTAAATATGGAGGCATCTCGTCTCGGCATTTCAATGACGTAAAGGTCGGATAAATGTGACCTGGCCGTTCAGACAGCAGTCGCATTGCGAAATATCAGATACATATCGGATTTAGGACCACATATGAAAGTGGCCTGGGTCGGATTTAAAAAAATCAGATTTGTGCTGTTCAAACTGTCTGTAACAGATCGGATTCAGGTCACATATGGGCAAAAAAATCGGATTTGGGCCACATTTGCCTGCTGTCTGAACGTAGCCTAGGTCACCCCTACCTTCTGGCCAGCAAACTTCCACGAGGGTTTAAGCTCCTCTCTACTTCAAATTGATGCTCTAGGCATAACAAATTGAATGATATGAATTCTAATACCCATTTACTAACTGGTAACTTCACAGGTCCCAATTACCTGTTTTTGGGCCGATTTCAGATTTCAATATACTTGTCCAAAGTATCTATCCAGCAGTTCAAAAAATAATCTCTTGCAACAGAAAAAATGTTGTCCTTTGTAGCAACCACTTCAGCTATAGTGAGCCATGGTATCCCAATTAAGTAGTTAAGAAAAATCCGTTCTCTGAAGAAAAAATGTGACATGGTATTGGTACTATGTCATTCTACTATCAATTATAGTCATCACATATCAAAAACGCGTAATTCTCTACCGTGGATTTACGCGTAGATTCCTCCATCAACAAATTGAGCGCTCAGTTATAGCCTCCTCTGTATTGTCATTGATAGCCAGTCACTCTAATGACTGCTTAGGCTCATCTGCATTAAGAAAAGTTATAGTTCACGCCGACGTGAAACTTCCTCAGTAATGATCTATTGATTGACGTTTCTTATCAAATTCCAAAGAGTTTACTTTCCACAGTGTCTGAAAGACATTGATTGGACCATCAGAAAAGTATATAAACTGGTGCGGTCAAAGTTAATGCATTTTTATCGCATTAATGCATCATTTAATTAACGCCGACAATTATTTTAACGCGTGTTAATCTCAATTGTCCTTTTTTTGCAAGCTTCCGTGCTTTATCGAAGTTAGTTCATACAGACATCTATCTAAACCAATCACAGAATTCTGGGGCGGGATATTGAGGACAACTAGTTTGGGGATTTGCTTATGTGTAAGTCTCAACCATGGTTTCAACCAATTGCAATGTTTGGGGTGGGCTTTTGACTTCTGAGGTGCTCATATATTCTGCATGGTCAGGCTGGTGATAAACATGGAGAAAGGTATGGGACTCTTACATGGAAATTTCCTCTTCAAAACGCTCCCAGGCGGCGAACTTGATAAAACTAAAGTTACTTGTTACCACTGTAAGGCTGAAATTTCTTATCATCGGAGTACTTCAAGTCTGCAAAACACACCGGTGTCGTCGGCGACGCTGCGAAACCCCCTCCCCCTCCCAGGCTAACCATGGAGGAAAGTTTCGACAGACAACATTACGTTGGATAAGCTAGCCTGTGAGAGGAGTATGGATAAACAGAAGAGTGTCAAGCTAACAGCTGCAATAGCAAAGTGGGTAGCTACAGATTGCAAGCCAGTTAGTATTGTGGACGATGTTGGCCAGAGGGGCTGTTTTAGGATCGCATCGAGTGACTATTCATACCAGCTACCTTCAAGAGCCACGGTCACGACAAGAATACACAAGATGTATGAGAACGAGCGGACGGTAAGAGCAACGCAGTTGGTGGAACACGCAACAACTGTCGCCCTCACTGCAGACTACTGGATGTTACTGGGTAACCATAATTACTTGGGAGTTCCAGCGCGCTATATTGATGGACAGTGGAAACTGCGTTCTCATGCTCTGACGGTAATGAAAACAGAGGAGAGACACTGTGCTGAAACGTGTGCAGAGCATTTCATTTGTGTTGCAGAAGAATGGAACATTGAAGATAAGGTCAGCACACTTATCACAGATAGTGCAAGAAATATGACTTTGAAATGTGCCTGTTCATTTTTGCCCTTGCAGTGGCAACAAATAACTTTGGTTTCATTCAAGGAGAAATAATGTTTACTGTTACCATGTAAACAAAAAGTTTGTGATGCTAAAAAAAGCACTTTAATGTTTACTGTTAAGTTGTAAAGTTCGGATGTTGCTTATACTTTCCATTCATATCACTACAACACAATACACCGAGTTTATGCTAGTTCAAGCAAAAAAAAAAAAGCGATTAATTGCGATTAACTCAGGAAAATGCTGAGATTAATCGCGATTAAAAATTTTGATCGCTTGACAGCACTAATATAAACCTTTGCATAACAGCAAGTTAGATCGTATTCTCTTCAAGTTGTGCAGCTCAAAAAGATGCGATTGCACAGAAAAAGACTTTCAAAAGCGGCCGGAAATACTCACTTACATTTATGGCATTTAAATAAGATACGGATTTAGTCAATGGGAAATATTCCGATGGAAACAGCACTGGAGGGTTCCTTCTACCGAATAGATTTATGCACCCGGAGGAGGAATTCGATGAAGAAAGGTTTTTCTTCATTTTATGAGTAAGTACAGTTTTATGTTTTTTCACTTATGGCTAGCTGGCTCGCTGTTTTTTTTTTCTCGGTTTACTACAGCCATGATGATCACAGAGCTTGTTTGCCACATTGGTTCATAAGAGTAACCGTTAGTCTTTGCAAATAATACTGCATATGGTAGAATTTTGCTTAATGTGGCTTTTTGTTTCAGAATTTATATCGTCTTCAACAAAATCGAATGCTGAAGTTTTGGCTTGTTTAAAATACCAGCAGCTCAAGCACTTCGGTAGACCCCCTGCTACATTCGTTGTACCATTCTGTTCAATCTAGGGTGGCATATTGCCTGTTTTTCCCTGATAGTGGAATGTCTGTTCTGTTAAAATAAGGTATATTATATTGTGTTAGTGAGTTATTCTTTTTCCTTGTAAGGTGTGGAAAGTGTTTATATAAGTTTGCGAGCTCAGATGTGGGAACTGCTAGCTTTTCATAGCAGAGTGTTCTGACTGTTAAATAAGCGGTTTCTTTAATTAATATGTGTGCTGGCTCGAGGGATGGACAAATTTCTCAACTTTATCATGGAGAAAAGGCATATTTTGGGTTTTTAGAGTTTATTGATGACCGTTGATGTCCAACGGCGCCTATTTTGATAAACTCATGCTAAATTCTGCTATAAAATCATTAATTCATATTGAATTTCATGAGTCAAAAGCTTATTTTCTCCACTTGGAGACCTACCTTATTTGGCTCATAAATGGTAGATCATTTTAAAAAATCACTGGCAGATGATGTAGACTTGTGGTCAAAGAATTTATGATCCCAGTTTTATATTGTTTATATTGTTTTAACTCCCAGTCATTACTCAGTTCTCAGCATTATTTATTTTTTACAATTTCAATGCTGAATTCTCATGTTTGCAGCCCTTTTCCTCTACCAAAATCATGAAAATAAACTGAAATACGGTGGAATTCTACATTGTAAATGCTTCAAGTGTCTTGTAGGGCCCGACCAATTTATCGGCCGGCCGATTTAATCAGCCGATTGTAGCCCTTTTAAAAATAATAATCATCGGCCAGAATTTTGCCAATGAAACTCCGATATATTCTTAATTTCTCATAAAACAGTAAATGCCGTTAAGTGTCGGAGTCGCGCAGAATGATGTCCTTGCGCCGTTTGTCCAATACATGGAGCTCTGACTCCTTTCAATCCTCAGTCCCCACCGCTGTCTTCTCAGTAACGTTCAGGAGTGAGCTACAGCCAGGCAACATTACAGGAGTGGGCTGAGCGGAGCTTGTCGAGAGGTCCTAAGTTCATAACGACGTTTTGAAATTAACAATGACTCAACATGTCTCCCGTTTCAGTTTAACTCTCTTTGCCATGTGTCATGACGAGTGACAGGTGCTTTGCTGTGTTGGTGCTTTTCATTTACGTTGCATTGCTAAAGTTGTGCCAACCAAGCTTAAGTTACTCCCTGTCTGTTTATGTTAGCAATGATATCGCTGTAGTTATGCCAACCTAGCATAGCGTTAGCAAAGAGCTTAAAAGCCAGTCAGTAACTGCAGAAATAACATAAGTGTACAATATATTTGAGAGTACAGAGAACTATCGTTCATCACTCCGTCAGCTGCATGTTGAGGCGCATTTAAGGAGGAGCAATGTGAACGCAGAGGGGAGGGGGTTTATTCATTGCACGCCCAAAAAGTTAAAATGATTAACATTGCTGTCTGTCTTCAGCAACTGTCATGATGTCATGTCACTCTCAGTTTTACTTTGTCAGAAAATACTATAACATGACACAGGCTTTAACAGCAACTCACTGTGTGTGTTGTTATGGAGTAACATTAGTGTCGGACTATTTGTGACCATTATATAGAGGGATTATCTGTTTATCAACACGGCGGATGCGCGCACAGCTTGACTGCAGAAAGATAGACTGGACAAAGTCAGGACTGTCGAAGTCGTCAGATGCCTCTCCTGTACAAATAAAGTGTATTCCAGTGACTTACGGTAATGATAAAACCTCATGGTTGGCCAGAGGTGACTGAGCTAGCATAGGGTAGCCTACATCAGTTACAACAAAGTTTAGCAACACAACTTAGCAAAACTGAACCAAGGTACATTGGCTTGTAAGCTAGTTCTCCAATTTGAACGATTACTCTATTGCTTATAATTGTTCATTACTAACATTGTTATATATTTGTAGGACTCAATAATTGTCTTTATTATAAAACCAGCGATGTTGAAGTTTGTTAGCTGAGGCTTACCTGATATGAAGTGATCGCTGCAGATTGTTGCATTTTTAATCATCTGCTCGTTCCAATCGCTTCTTCTGATGGCTTGCAACCAAAGACGTCTCTTGGGCTGGATTTACACTGCAGGTCTTGTTGCCCAGATCAGATATGGATTGGATTTTGAGGCCCATATCCGATTTGTTCAACTTTGTGTTTACCTCTTGTTTTGAGCATGAATGATATCTGTTTCGTTTCAATTCCGTTTGTTTACACCACTGGCCATTGTCTTGGGCGATCCACATGCGCACAGTCAAGAAGGCTACCGAAAATAAAAGCAAATGTGCGTGCAGCGCTACAAAAGCATGCAGGCCTAGCAGTCATAGAAATGATCAAAACATCAAGCAAGCTCTCAACATTTCACTGGGTAACCTACATTTGATTCTCCTGTTAACGCCTATTACACCTATCACCTGCATCATTGCAAATACGTAGGCAGACTTCACCTTAGTCTAGTCCATTTTTTTTTTTTTTTTTTTACTAAATATCCAATCTGCATGTTGACATGCATTTACACGATGGGCACATTGGTACATATCCGATACACATCAGATACATATCCGAACAAAAACCACATTTGAATGAGGCCAGGATCCGATCTGACGGATCCGATCGAGGGCGGAATCAATAGCTGCATTTACATGGGTCTAAAAATCCTACTTATAATCAGATTGACAGGTTAGTCAGATTCAAAATGTCTCATGTAACCACCTTAGCCGATCCGATTCACCTGGATCGGTTTAAATTTTCGATCGGATTGAAAGAGGTAGTCTACGCCGATTGATAATCAGCTTGATGCGGCATATAAACGGCTGAACAGAGTGGAATCGGTTGATGGATTGGATTATTCGTTCTGTGCATGCGCTCCCTTGTACGTAGGAGTCACATAATGTCGTAATGACATTCGCGGGGAAAGTCAAAACCAAAACAAACATGGCGAACAAGCAGAAGAACTGGACGGTGGCTGAGACAATTTATTTAATTGAAACCCTCAGAGAACTCAACATTGTTGAGCGGCTAGATGGCAGAAAATCGCACAACAGCGATTTATTCAAACTGGTCCACGAGGTCCTGTTGGCAGCTGGAATAAATAGGACTATCGACCAAATAAAAACACGCTGGAAGCATTGAAGACTGCTTACTATAAAGCTAAAAATCACAACCAAAAAAGTGGTTCCAACCCCTCGACCTTTCATTTTAATCGTCTCATGGACGAAGTCATGGGAGACCCATGGCTAACGTGGATAGCCACGGTGTGGACATTGGGTTTGCGTCCTTCTCCACTTCTGCTCCTGCCCAGGAGGAAAGCAGCATAGGTGGGTCTAATGTTAATCTTACCCTTACCTGATGTTAGCTAATGTTTTTGTATTGTACTCTTTTTAATGGACCACGAGTCTGCATTAAAGATATGAATGAATGAATGAATGAATGAATAACGTCCTACCATTAGCTAGATTGTGTGTGCGCGCGCGCGTCTCGGTCCTTCATTCACTCAACGTTAACCATCTAAACAAATAGGGACGGTGGTGTAATTTTGACATACATCCACACCGCAATGATCCTAAAACTAGAATGATAATATCTTCTGTATCTAGCACTTAGCTACGTCAGTAGAGAAAACATGCCACAAAACCACCCAGCCTTTTTAATGGGGGCAGCCCAGCCAAGCGTCAGAGATGTGTGTTTAATACTGTAAGCTAACACTACAAGATCCATACATAAGGTGTAGCTGAGCCCTCTGCATCACATTCATATTGCTATCAAGTTTAATACAGGTTAATAGCTTCGTAAATCCATCCAGATATGATTTGTAGACCTACCTTTGATTAAAGAGAAGACTGTGTGTGTGTGCGTGTGTGTGTGCGTGTGTGAGAGAGAGAGAGAGTGTTTTGGATATCATGATATTGCAGGTCCTGCGACGTCACAATTGCGCTTGTGCACTTTGCGATGAAGTTGCGTAAACAATATAGTATGCAGCCCTAATAGTAAGTCTTTATTTTCACCACACAGATGATGAATATTCTGGTGGAGAGCCAAGCCCAGAAGCATCTCTGGAGGAAGAGAATGAGACAGCTACCACCACAGAACAAGAGTGACACCCCAGGCACCACAGAACAAGAGAGTGACACCCCAGGCACTACTGAGTGAGAGAATGAAACAGCAGGCACCACAGACCAAGGCTGCGTTCCAATCCGAAAAAATGCTTGCTTTGTCGTGTTCACTCGCCCTCCAATCGAGGGGGGAATCCCCAAAAAATCCCGGATGTAAGATGGCTGCCACTTGTAGGGTCGTTCCAATCCAGTTTTGCGGAGGGAAGGGCGCATTTTCATTTGCTCAAGCCCTCGATTATCCTCCCTCAAACGAAGCCAACAACGAACACCCCTCCAAGCTTTGATATTGCCCAGAATGCTTTGCTCATTCTCCCTCGGTAAAAACTTCACGTCCGGCATTTTTTTCTGCTGGCAAAAGGAGGAATTATGGCAGGGAAATTACCATACAAATGTAAGAATTGTGTTCGAGTAGTGTGTAATTTATGACAGAGTTATAAGCAAATAGCGAAGTTTGGGGTGAGGGGCATCGGTTTCGCATTATTTTTTAAGCATGTAACATTACGTAGCTAGCCTATCATTTTTGGTCCTGGGGACCCACAGCGTAGCCCAACCACAGCATCCCAGAGTTTTAACAAGCTGTTCATTTTTAATTAGCAGTTGCTTGTCAGATACGAGGACATTTTACCCCTTAAACCACATTATGACAGAAATGGCTACATTCCATGAAATTTCAAAGCCCAACATTCATATTTTTTATTTTGATGTATTCCACGTAAGCACGACAATCAAAGGTGGCAGTATGTTTTATGTGATCAAATGCAAGACTGCAATCAGTCAGTAATCTGGTGATTAGGGTTCTGAATTCAGGTGCTCAGGTTCTTTCCTGAAACCAATCAAGTGACATTTAACAGGTTTGACTCATCGTTTGCTTTGTCTTTGAATTCTTAATTGCCTAATAATTGTTCCTTTAATGACCTTGGGTCCACAATCTACTAGAAGCCCATTTATAGATTCATGTCATCAGTTGCAAATTTCCATTTTTTATGTTAAAAGTAATTTCCAATTTAGCACACTATGAAATGATTTTCATCATGGCCATTTTGACATGTGGTTTAAAAGGATAAATAATCAGCGTGAACAAGAATAGTGCAATCAAGAGCAATGAGCAACTCATTAGCATTCTAAGATTTGAGCTGTGGTTGACACAAAAACCTGCGTACACAGTGGGTCCCCAGGACCGAGTTTGGGAACCACTGGCCTATAGCATCCGCGAGGACTGTTGTGGAGCTTATAGCCGCTTTCACACTGGACGCGAAACAAATTTTTTGCACAACAGATTACATTCAAAGTCAATGCAAAGACGCAAAGTCTTTGCATTGACTTTGAATGTAATCTGTCATGCGAAAAATTTGTTTTGCGTCTGGTGTGAAAGCAGCTTTATTTTCCCATAAAACAGTTGCAAGTGCCACAGCAATCAAACGAGCACGCCGTCTTCTTCTTGCCATAAACATGCGATACAGAGTCCGCTGAGCTGTAAAAGGTGAAACGTACAGGCAACTAATTCAGTTGGCTCCATGGCAACACAAACTTCCTGTTGGCTTATTGACAAATGTCAAAGTGCGGAAGAAACGCTGCGAGGGTCGTTCCAATCTGATTTCCCACAACCCTCCCCCTAAGTTCCCTCCATTGCCCTCCCTCGCTCGGGAAGGGTTTACTCGCCTGCTACGTCATTCGGAGGGCTCACTCGAGTGTAGGGAAGAAGTGAAGGGAGTATCTTATTTCGGATTGGAACGCAGCTCAAGACATGTCTACCACAAAGACACGGACCACCAAAAAGAGTAAGCCATGTTAGAGAGTACATGTTGTAAAACAGCTCAGGCACATGAGCCTATTCTGATGATTCAATAAGTTAGTTTTGTCTTTAAATGCACTACAGACGGAGACAGAGAGAGAAACTGCAATCAGACAGCGAAATGACCGGAGCTGAATTCATTCATTCTTACTAATGGTATATTCCCATTTCTTTAGGATCAGGACCACAAAAGTCCTCATCTGCTTATGCCAAAGCTATGCGCACCTGGTCTACTGAATGACGGGACTTCATGCAGAAGATGCAGCAGTCTCAACGTGTGTGGGAAGAACAACAAGAAAAACAACAAGAAAGGGATGACAGGTTCCTCGAACAGTTTATGGAATAAAGCTCACGCTCAAATGAGCGTCTTGTGGGTCAGTTATTTGATGGTCTTAAAACCCTCTTCCCTCCACAGCCAGCTCCACCATTCCCTTACCATCCTCCGATGACCCCGCAACCCTACCCAGGCTACATCTATACTGCTCAGTATTCTCAGAGCCCAAAATACGAGTCGGAAGATAGCATGCAAAACCTAGGTTAGCTGGAAATACATCTGTTTGTGGAACTACAGCCAATACTTGTTTACAAATGACAATTGTCACCTAATGTTTACTCTACTAGTAGTGCTTAATGTCAATTTCTGTTTTTTTTACATTTGTAGTCGTTCTAAATATCACTTGTTTACACTATTAGTATACAACCCCAATTCCTAAATAGTTGGGACAAAGTGTAAATTGTGAATAAAATCAAAACGCAATGACTTTCAAATCACACCAGCCAGTATTTTATTCACAATAGAACAGAAATAACATAGCAAATGTTGAAACTGAGAGATTTTACAATTTTATCCACAAAATGAGCTCATTTCAAATTGGATGGCTGCTACAGGTCTCAAAAAAGTTGGGACAGGGGCCTGTTTACCATGGCGTAGCGTCCCCTCTTCTTTTTAACACGGAGTGGAGGTGTCTGGGCATTGAGGAGACAAGTTTCTTGAGTTTAGCCAGTGGAATGATCCCAATCATCATCAAAAGATTCAGAGAAGCTGGAAAAATCTGTGTGTGTAAGGGACAAGGCCGAAGACCTCTACTGGATGCCCGTGATCTTCGAGCCCTCAGACGCCACTGCATCACTCATCGGCATGATTCTGTCATTAACATTACTAAATGGGTCCAGGAATACTTCAAGAAACCACTGTCTGTAAACACAGGCCGCCGTGCCATCCACAGACGCCACCTAAAACTCTATCATGCAAAAAAGGAAGCCCTTGTTGAGCATGATCCAGAAGCGCTGCTGTGTTCTGTGGGCCAAGGCTCGTTTAAAATGGACTGTAGCAAAGTGGCAAAGTGTCCTGTGGTCAGACGAGTTCAAATTTGACATTCTTGTTGGAAATCGTGGGCGTTGTGTCCTCCGGGCTAAAGAGGAGAAAGACCACCCCTCCTGTTATCAGCGTTCAGTTCAAAAGCCAGCATCTCTGATGGTATGGGGATGCATTAGTGCATAGGGTGTGGGACACTTGCATATTTTAAAAATTACCATGAATGCTGAAAGGTATATAAAGGTTGATGACAACCTCCAGATGACATATATTCCAGGGAAAGCCTTGTGTATTTCAGCAGGACAATGCAAAACCACATACTGCAGCTATTACAACAGCATGGCTTTGTAGTAGAAGAATCTTTGTGCTGAACTGGCCTGCCTGCAGTCCTGATCTTTCACCGATTGAGAACATTTGGCGCACAATTAAACAAAAGGCCCGGGGCGCCCCGGTGGCTCATCGGTCTAAGTGCGCGTACCAAAAGGCTGTGTCCTTCCCGCAGCGACCTGGGTTCGATTCTGGCTCAAGTCATTTGCTGCATGTCTTCCCCCATTCTTCTCCCCAACTTTCCTGTCTCTCTACACTGTATAACTGTCAAATAAAGGAAAAATTCCCCCAAAAAAAATCTTTAAAAAAAAAAAAAAAAGGCCCGCCAAAACAGGGCTGCCGGATAGCTGACTCAGTAAAGCATTGCGTTGCGAAGCAGAAGTGACTATCACGTCGCGGGTTCGATCCCTGCCTCGTACCAGCCGGCAGTGGCCGGCAGCTTTTTTTTCAGAGTAGCGCACAATTGGCTATTGCGCTACAGGGTTGCAAATTAGGAAGGGACTGCCAGGTAGGGGAAAGTAATAGTTGCCTTGTACGTTGCTCAAGCGCCTCCTGTTGGCCAGACGGGCGCTCGTCAGGAAGATTCTAAGCCTGTTCATGTCTGGATATCCTCCGCCCTCGTTCTAAACTTGCAAAGATTCAACCAATGAGTGTATAGGAAGCAGCAGGCTGACAGGCGCGTGCTTCGGAGGAGAGCCGCGAACTATCTTTACTCTCCTGAGTTGGCAGCAAGGGGTCGCACACGAGCAAGCCTTGTACATAGTTCACCAATTGGGCATTCCAGATTTGGGTGGGATTGGAGATGCCAAATTTGAAAAAAAAAGGAGACCCAAAACTCTCCAGCAGCTGGAAGCCTGTATTAAACAGAAGTGGGATCAAATTCCAATGGCTAAACTCAAGAAACTTATCACCTCAATGCCCAGACGCCTTCACTCCGTGTTAAAAAAAAGAGGGGATGCTACACCATGGTAAACAGGCCCCTGTCCCAACTTTTTTGAGACCTGTAGCAGCCATCCAATTTGAAATGAGCTCATTTTGTGGATAAAATTGTAAAATCTCTCAATTTCAACATTTGCTATGTTATCTTTGTTCTATTGTGAATAAAATACTGGCTGGTGTGATTTGAAAGTTATTGCGATTTGATTTTATTCACCATTTACACTTTGTCCCAATTATTTCGGAATTGGGGTTGTAGAAAATGGGAAAAAAGGGTTGCACAGTCGGTATAAAATAAAGTGCTACCAAAGTGAGAAACTAGAACAAAAAAAGTAAAGGAAACATTCAGTCACCAGACCATCATCGGTCTGCCAGCAGGGCACTTTTGTTACAAATACTCAAACAGTTGAGGGCAGTACAAACTGAGGTACTAACTGTACAGTATAGTAACTGAGGACAGTACAAAAACACAGAAGCCACGTTAGCGCTACTGCCCTTTACGGAGTGGGAAGTGAGTGGCCATATATCTCTTCAGCGCCTCCCTTGCACTGCTGCCGTGGCCCTGGTCATTCTCTGGCTGGTTGGGTGGAGGGTAGTTGGGCTGAGGGTAGTCAGCAGTAAAGTCAGCAGCCTCCTCCAACCAGTTTCTGTTGCTGTCGTTCTCCTTCTGGCAAAAGTTGTGGAGTGCACAGCAGGTGGCGATCATCTTTGGCGTAAAGGTAAAGTGAAAGTCACTTCCGCACAGCAGGTGGCGATCATCTTTGGTGTAAAGGTAAAGTGAAAGTCATTTCTTTTCAGTAGAACCCTCCACCTCGCCTTTAGCATTCCAAAGGTCATCTCAACTCCTACCCTGGCTGAGCTGAGGGGGGTTACTACACATTTTGTTTTATAACTGGCCTTACCTTGGGCAGCAGGTGAGCTCTCTGGTACAGGTCTGACTGTTGCAGGACTCTTGCATCATGCGCACTCCCCAGCATTTTGCAGCCGATGCTCCTAAACGTTAAAATTTCACGTGCTTTAAATTTCCACAGTATTTTGAGTATGACTTCATAACATTGAACAGAATATGTTCTTCTCTGTTCCCTTTATTACATCGTATACAAAGAGGTAAAACATAGCCCTTCTTGACCCAAAAATGGTCCTCAACATCAGTCAAGTCATCTTTATTTCTATGGCACATTTAAAAACAACAGATGTTGACCAAAGTGCTTTACAAACAAGATTCAAATTAAAACAAATCAAGACAGACCCAAGAAGAGTGGACTGGAGGAAGAGAAAGAGAAAGTGATAAGAGTAACAAGTGAGTTAATAGCAACAAGTGGGATGGAGGGTTCATGACACTGGAATGAAAGCCAGAGTTTTGAATATTTCGATTGAGATTGAGGATCTGATTGTTAGTGGGAGACTATTCCATAGTTTAGGACCAGCAACTGAAAATGCTCTGTCACCTCTTGTTTTTAACTTTGTGGGAGGGATAAAAAGCAGAGACTTATCGGTGGATCCGAGTGGCCGAGAGGTGGAGTAGGGGGTGAGAAGTTTGGAGATATAATCTGGTGCTAGTCCATGGAGTGCTTTAAAAATAAATAAAATAATTTTAAAATCAATCCTAAATTTAACAGGTAACCAGTGGAGTGTGGCCAGTACAGGAGAGATGTGGTGATGTTTTCTGGTACCAGCAATAAGTCTTGCTGCTGGATTTTGGATTAACTGTAAACAGGATAGGGCGGATTGGGTGATATAAGCATTTAACATAAGCCATAGTGTGATAGTGTAAGCCATAGTGTGAATAATAACAGATGTCCTACCAGCATTTATCGTCGACTGCAGCCTGCGACACGTAGCTGGGCCATCCCTTTCGATTGACAAAGTCCTTGTACCCATCGGAGGGGGGAAGCACTGGGATATGGGACCCATCGATCAGCCCCATTATCTGAGGGACGTGATGCACAGACTCAAACCTATTAGGAAAGAGAAAAATAGAACATTGTATTCATCATACATAATCAGAGCAGTTACAGTCATAAACAACCATTCTGGAGCTATACAAAGCTGGTTGAAAATTAAATGAGGTGGCCCTTAAATCTAGCATCTAACAGTCTTGTCAGTGCAATGTCACACCTTATTCAATTAAAAATGAATGAGTGAGTGAGTGAGTGAATGAATGCCTGAATGAATTAATGGGTGAGTGACCTACTGAGTGCATGAATGAATAATGAATAATGTTGAAAGGGATGAGATATCCACTGCGTTGCACCCCAGGCCCACCTGAGGGGGTGTATGTACAGGATAGAGCGAACAAAGAATAATAGTAGCCTGGGCTGGCTATACAGGTGTGACAGATGTTTTGGAATTGTACAGGTGAGATGTAACGTAGCCTACCTTCTAGCAATCTCCATTGCCTCCTGATCAGTTGGTACACGGATGAGCTGTGTAATTGGTCCGTCCACCATGCTCTTGTAGAAAAGAGAAACAAATTTCTTGACGGTGCTTTTATGGATGCCAAATTGGTTAGCAACAACTCTGTACTCCGCGCTGCTCCCTAATTTGTAGAGGACGATGGTAATTCTCATGCTAACTGGAGTTGGAGTCCTTACATTTTTAGGCTCTGGTGCCATGTACTTCTAGCCTGACAAGCCAGACGACAACATTGAAATGTATAGTCTGGCCACAACCGATAGACCGGGCTCAATCCTAGGGGCGGAATTTCTTCTTCCGCCTTCTGAGGAGAGCAGTCGCACCCTATCTCTGCTCCTGCCTGCGTCTTCTTTCTTTGTCCTGTATTGTCCTGTTACCCCCTCTTTTTTTTTTTTTTGGACCCTCCGTCTGCTTCTGAGGCTCTTCAAGTAAAGATGGAATTAATTAGCTGGTCCCTGAATGCGATTGACAGAATTTTTTCACCAAGAAGCGGAGCACCTGGCGAACTGCGCTGCCCGGACGCGACTTTTGCTGCTGGCTACGCTCAGGACGCGTGGTCGAGATGGCAAGTTCTTTGTCTGGCGGCACTATCCCTTGAAGACGTGGAGGATGTTTACCTATTTGGATTTATGGTGACGGGATTTCTCCTAATTGGCATGGGAGTTGCTCTGATCTACCGCAAAATGTGCGAGCTGGGAGCGAGGAAAATGCCCAACGCGCTGCCTAGCACCGAAATTATTACGGAGCGCCTCAGTGGAGTAACGAGTGAACGGGCGATGGATTTACATCGGAGAGCATCAGAGAATGGAGAGTTGCTCAAAAAGACTCTGGGATCATCTGCGGAAATGCACAGAAAGATGGACGCTGTTTTGAGTCAGTGTGGGGAGTTTATGTGTCTGACTGTGAATTTGGGCAAGAGACAGGATGAGATGATGGGAGAACTTGTAGCCCTGAAGCGCGAAGTACAAAATTTACAAAATGGATAGCGGATCAATCAAAATTGCTTGTTCCACCCGAAATTGAATAGAATTCGGCACCCCCCCCCCCCACTCCGCGTCTCCCTCTGTCTGCCTCAGCCTCACACGGACCGGTCCTCATCAACAACATTCCCTTATCCCTCCTCTGGCAAGGACAGAACACTCTGCCCCTGATAATGACTTCTGGACTCTGCATTCCACCCCCCCTCCCTCTGCCACAGGCTGCCTCCGCATTTTTCATTTTTCATGAACCCCTTCTTCCCCCACCTCCCATCCCCCCCATTCCCATGAAAAAAAAAAAAAAATTCTCTGGCTGTTTCCAGCGTGTCGTGTTATAAACCTGATGTGTATTATGTCTGATGTCATCAATATGCGTTATAAATGTTTTTCTGTGTTAACCGCAACCTTAATTTTCGAAGAAGAAAGTGGAGTTGGAGGCGCGACGCACGTTGCAGCAGCCCGGAGCACTTCATCTCCAAAAGTAAATTTCGTTGTTACTCTGTAACAATGACAATAAAGTCATCTGAATCTGAATCAGAGGTTGTCTTTCAAACTGCCTCTGCACGCAATAGGATAGCGCTACAACCAATCAGAGCAACGAACAAGGTGACGTATTCAGAGCAACGGAAATGAGTCAATGGGGGAGTAAACATTTTAGAAAGGATACGGCTAGTTTTGGAGAAGATTTTGATGAAGACAGCGTAGTGGTCATGGAGAGGTCATGTCGTTTTTGTAACAAAAATATGAAGATAGCTGGTGTACTGGCACACAGTACAAGCATTTTTGATTAATTGAAGAAACCGCAGAGTATGCAATACATTCAACATCACAAAGAAATTAGGTATGATCAAATTATCTATCTGCAGTAGCGTCCATCCCCGTGGTCCTAATATATAAGCTACTTAACAAAGTTAAACACCGACAGCAGAGGAGGATAAAAGAGGAGCATTCCAACTTTCAGTCTGCTCTGATTATAATATCACAATGGGGCCGTGTGTAACATAACTGGCTGTACATTCAGTTCACATTACTTGTAAATATTTGAGTATAGACTTTATCGCTATTACGTAGTTTACTTGATGCCTCTCACCATTTGTAAATGAGATGTACCTCATCCACCACGATTCCTAAGAGGTTATCTCGGAAGACCTTGGTAGCCAACGTCGCGCCACTTCCTCTGCATGAGCCAGGCTTCAGAAGTACCGAAGACCAACTGACAATTGCCATTTTGACTTTCCTTCAATTTATGCGCACCAAGTTGTATGGCAGTGAGTCCAAATTTGGTCGCCTTAGTTACCTAGGGGCTGTTTCCATGAACATGACAGACCGTCCGACCCAGCGACAGACTATCCCCTCTTGGATAGGACAGTCCCTCTTTTTCTGGGTGTTTCAACAAACGGCCCGTCATCCTCCGTTCTGGTCGGACTGTCTAACTTTCTGGGAGCACTCGAGAGTTGTCCTAAAACTCGGTCGGACAAAAAATATAACACCAAAATATGGTGTTATTGTTTGATGTTGTCTGGAAATGCAGACAGCCCAAAATACTTTGAGAATGGAAAGACAGTATAACTAATGCCCGCAAAACCAATATAGCCTACACCCAGAAACGGGGCCCTGTTAAATCCGTGAATGAATTTTTCTAACAACTACACATAATTTATTAACAACGCGTGAAGATTTCACTTTTAAATCATTGGTACTGTTATCCTCAAGTGCGACAAAAAGTTGTGTTTTTATGCAGGCTATGTGAACACTCATGGGACAATCGCGGTCTCGACATGGTTCTCAGAACATCGTATTTGTGGTGCTTATGTGTGACCGAGAGTGGAGCTCTGCTTAGTGCCCGTCTGCTTAACTCAATTCTGTAAAATGAGCGATCGTGATAATATGAATGTTTTAATGTCTTTTGTGTGATGAATAGCTGTGTTATGTTGCCAATCGTTGTTTTAGCACAGAGTGCACAGTGAGCAAAGACTGCTTTCAATTAGCTAGACTGAATTCAGTTAATAGCCTACTGAAATTGAATGTGACATCCTACAGCGATGTGCGCCGTTAATTTATGTCTGAATAGTAGTTAATGATCTACCAGTTTTTTTTCTTTTTTCATTTTACGTTAACTTATTTCAAATATTTGAACGCCAAATAGCTAAGCAATCAATCGCTGAGGTTTAAATTCTCACGCAACTTCGAATGGACAGTGACGAACTGTCAGTCCGCGTCGGACCATGGTCGGACATCCTACTTTTGTTTTATTGAAACACCTGACAGATATGGTCTGTTGAAGGTCCAACTTTTCACTCGACGGCCGGTCTGACTTGGTCGGACAAGGAAAGTTTATTGAAACAGCCCCCTGGTCCTCCATAAGGGCGATCAAGGACGAGACTACAACCACCAGTGGGTTTTCACTGACTCCCATTCGTTTCTCTACCAGCGGAGCCAGCTGGTAAATTAAACTTTTGCCGTATCCCGTCGGCAAAACAGCAAACACATCAGTCTCTGAAACGAATGACTTGAGTGCCTTTTTCTGCTCATCTTTCAAAGATAAGCCCAAGTCTAACTCTTCCAAAGTCAATGCCAAAGCCGATTCAAACGACCGGTGTTCCTTTGCCACAGCCATCTCAGTTGTTTTGCACCGTCACAGCATTGTCGTCCAACGACTCTATACAAACATAGAGCATTGTGATTGGTCCAACCAAACCTTGGTTGGACCAATCACTTGGTAGTACTGGGGCCCTATGGCTCGTGGCTAGATGTACCGGCTGAGCAAAACTATTTGCAACCGCTAGGCTAGATTTCTTGGCTAAAATATTTCCCCATTAATGTGGACAACTTCACGAATGACCGGCATGTCATTCGGAAATCCGCTTGCCATTCCTGATTCGTGAACTCGGTGAGGACTACGGTCTCCCACCAGTGCTTGCTGTGAACGTTCATCCACTGGCTCCGTGTTTTTTTCGGAGGAAGGGGCAAGCTGATCATTTCAGGTAGCAGGTACATTCTTCCTCTTTTTCCCCAGGCCACATATCTCTTCAGGACGATTAACTGCTGAGACCGTAGCGCCGCAAATAAATGGAACCACAACACAATAAGCATCCCCAACAAAACACGATGTGGATCCATTTTTCCAGAGGTAAACAGGAAGCCGGAAGTGCACCTCTTCTTCTCTTACACCTTTTCAGGTAGTGGGACCTTTTGCGCATGTCAAAGAAACTGTAATCGGTTTCAGCTGGGACCATGTATACACGGATTGACCGTGGATCACTTTACTTCGTGTTCATGTATACAGATCGGATCAGATTCATTTAATCCATTTCATTTCAATCAGATTGAGGAAAACAATCCATGTAAACACAGCTACTGTGTTTTTTTTCTGTTTACACAGCCATGAGACAGATCGGATATTGGCCGCATTTGAGCAAAAGATTGGATTCGTGTCACATTTAACCGGCAGTGTAAATCCAGCCTTGTTTGCCTTGAAAGGGGTACGATTTGATGGTATTCTGTAAAACTTGCGCGTTTTGTTATTCTTATCGAAACGGTTTGTGCAACCAACAGCACAACAAGACACGGTCGCGGCTCTTCCTGCTCTCTGCAGTCGACATGCGCAGTAGAGCGGGGTGACGAATGTAGTGACGTAGACCGATAATCCCTCTATATTTAAAGTCAAAGACGCATAGTTTCCGCAATATTCATTTAGTAGCGGCGCCCCGCTTTCAGTTTGCTTACTGACCTTCTCTTTGCTGACGTATTGAAACGTTGTTCGAAGCCGCTGTGATTACTCGAGAACGATTTCAACATCCAATAACACTGCGTGTCATATGATAGCTTCGCATGATATCGTTGTATTTTCTGAAAATATTCGAATTTCATTCGGTAGCTGGTCGAAACATGCCGCCCTTAAAGAAGAAGGGGGTGTCTCACGGGCGAACATTACTGATATCCTTTGTAAAGAAAGGTCATTTCAACGTTATAAATTGATGAGATTTAGGCTAATTTTGCTGAGAGGTTGGCCCGTGCAAGATGATAAAGTAAACGCCCGTATATTCATTTGAAACAGTAGCCTTCTACCACAGTGATTCCCCAGTGTTAGCCCAAGGACACTCAAAGCCACTAAGCGATCATTTCTTGTATTTAATTACCAGCTGTTTCGACTAAAGTCTTCAGGGTATTGCATCGACTCACAGTGTCCTGAAGATAACCTGTGTCGAAATGTTGGTAAATGTATATATTAATATATACATGTGGCTGTGGCTGCGGGGCGGCGAGTGTGCTCTTGCGTTTTTCCACATCATCTCCGTAACCAAGCATGGATTCACTCATTTGCGAAGACTGGGCGGTATGCCTATCGACTGGTAAATTTGTTCATAGCTTGCATTCCTGTTCATTTCATCAAAAAAAGTTATAACGCATTTTTCTTAATGAGGGCATTAAACGACAATTGTCTGTTGAATATCCTGAATCCTGTAGTTCTTGAGACGGCACATATTTAGCTGGGTGAAAGCTTTAATACGCAGTTTTGCGCCAATGTTCTCAGTTTGATACGCTCAAGATGTTTCGCATTTTAAATAATTTTTTACCTTATTTGAATATTGAAGTGCCATCTTAAAATAAATTACACTGCCAAGAAAATGCTGAAACGAGCGCTGTAATTCACAGTAAATTTTTTGGATTAATTAATTGTCTGGATTAATGCCATCCTTACAAGATTGCATGTAGGGTATTATGTTCGTTGTTAGTGTCACCAATCGGTGATCTTTTTTTCCCATTAATTATAATTTCTTAATCATTATAGGCTTATATAGCAGTCTTGATTATTCAATTAAGAAAAACTGTTCAATTGTTACTCAGGCGATCTTTTGCTGTAACCGGTTGAGCGCAATGATGCAAAAAAAAAAGAGAAAAAAAAGCAGGAAGCTCCATGCCTCTGATGGTTTACAGGCCACAGAAAATCCGTCAAAAAATCTGGGGTGTTCAGCTTGAAGAAGTTAACTCTTGTTGAATTCAATGCACAATTTGCCCCCTGTTTAATGATGTTGATGTGGGGTGGGGTGAGGTTCAAATCTGAAATCAGTGAATGTACCATCAATACTCACTATCGGCACATATTTTGTGTATAATAATGGAACGTGAATGCGACAATTGACATATTTCAAATTTAGTAAAAACAGTTTATCAGCTCATGTTTGCATTTTTCATGGGGCATATGAAAAACTCACTTCTTCAGCAGTGCTGACCAACCCAATAACTGAAGTAAATGAGTGATTCTGTATTTTTTTCCTTCACCTGATTAAAATAATTTAATTTGTTTGAGGTGTGTTTCAGGGAGGTTGAATGGTAAGCTAATGTTCAAAAATTGTTTTGTGTCATATCTGCAATTTGTTTATTTGTTACAAAGTAAAAAGCTACATGAACATCCTCTGTGTGTGGAGATTCCATAATTTTTGCCAGGGGTAGAGTGCAGTTTTTATTATTGATATTGTTGCAGTTTTCTTGAGGAACTTATTCAAGTTATTCCTTGAATCTCCACGTTGGTATGATAACAAATAGCCAGTTAATCAGTGCCAAAGAAAAAGCCACAGACATTTAAATGAAGACGTGATCATCAATAATAACTGAAATGTTTAAATGAAAGTGCAATTGCTTGCAAATGGTAATTATTTTATATATGTGTTATACTACCGCATAAGATAGGTTACCATTATAAGATAAAGAATAAATAATAATAAAATAGAATAAATGCTTCAAAGAAATAATTGATGTAGTGTTCAAGTTAATTTATGCTTGCTTATAGTACTAAATGTTAGGGTGTTTATGGCACTAGTTAGTATTGTGATTGAAATAGAGGCATGTTGCTTAATTGATTATGGAGATTCAACTTAAAAAAAAAAGAAATTTGACCAGAAAATCCTAAAATTTAACACTGAAAAATACTTGCATTAGGCCGTCTAAAGTGCAGTAGAATGCACCAAAATGCGCCTTTCAAAAAACATTTTCCAAGTGAGCATACCTAAGGAAACCTACAGGCCAAGTAGCGGTGTGGCACCACATGCAATTCTTAACTGGCTACTTTTTTAAATTAACCTGCTACTTTCAATTCTTGGGAACACTCTGAATAAGGACTCTCAGACTGAAGGACAAATGTTTCAAGATTTATTTCATAACTTTTATAGATTTACACATTTTTTAAAAGTACAGTTATTTATCTTTTCCCCAGAGATTTAATGCAACTTTGCACATAATTTTGTACTTGACAGTTTTTTGTTCTTGTTCTTGAAAATTGCACAAAAATATGACAGGGGGCTTATGAAAAGAATCTTATTTTACTATTGAAAATATGTTGATTTCCTCACACATATTACATCATGTTTACAATTTTAAAAAAAAAGTTGTTCTACCTGCACTAAAACCTACTTCTGATTGCACTAATGAGAAGGACTCTAGGACTGAAAGGCAGATGTGACAAGATAGAGTTCATAATTCATCTATATATTTACATTTTAAATAAGGTTATTTATTTTATTTAGCAGAAATTTACTGTAGTTTTGCACATTATTTTGTACTTGAAAGTTCTTTGTTCTTGAAAGTTGTAGAGTAGAAAAATAACGGAGGCTTGTTAAAAGAATGTTACCTTAGTGTTTTTGTGGCTTTCCTCTCACAATTACCTGTTTACAACTTTTTTTAAAAGTTGTTCTACCAGTACTATAACCTACCTGTAATTTGCAGCAACAAGAAGTACAAGACAAGATGTATTTCATAACTCATTTATAGATTGACTCTTTTTTTTAAGGTTTCTGCAATGGCCGGTAGTATACGGAGGCCAAGCGCAAAGGCAGAGAGACAGAGAGTAGCACGAACACAGTACAAACACAGAGAATAATACAGACCAAACGCAAGTACTCGCGCTTCCAAAGGATGTATAATAGTCCGAACCATGGAAGCAAAGCGAGATAGAAAAAGGAAGAAGAAACTCCAACAAGTAGAAGATAGAAAGTCATACAAAACCTACAGATATCTTCGGCTATAGTGCGAAGCTAAACACAGACACTCTAGCGAAGGAGGCGTGCCGGACTTCCTACTTATATAGATTCTGGGAAAGCGCCGCCCCAGCTCAATCAACCAGCTGGGTAAAGAATTCAATGGCCCAGGAATTCGATATTGTCCCAGGACGAGAGCCGCAAAGAAGAACACTGTTGCCAGTAAGTTACTGTAATTCAAATTTACCGTACCATAACCGCATTTTACTTTTACAGTAACTACGTGTTACTGTAATTGTATATTACAAAGAAATTGTTTTTTTTACAAAAAAACCTTGGTTTACTGTACAGTACCGTAGTCCAATTGATCTATAATAATAATAAGAATAATAATAAAAATGCCATTATTATTACATCATCATAATTATTTTAATTTCAGATTTTATAAACTAGATTGTATTTATTACAATTATATCCTAAATAAGTACTGCTATTCAATACACACAGACCCAAATATTGCAGAATATCAAACTGTTTATTTAAAACATTTCAAATGCTTGAAGCACTTTAAACAGGGATGTGTTAAAACACATACAGAAATTCATTTAAAATTCACCTCAAACATGTTACTCATGTAACTTTCAAAAATACATCTAAAATAACACATTTAGAATAAAGAGCATTTACTTAAAGCATTCTTTTAGGTTATTCACAGACCATAAAGAATTTGAATTCATTGAATGCATAGCACCTTAACAATCAAGATCAAGTTACATTACAAATTGAAAATTACATTACAAATTGAAATAACACGACAACTTCAGAAAGTACAATATTTTTGACCTACCACACTCCACTTAACACTGTTCAGACTCACATACCTGACTTGAATCAACATGAAATGTCCATGACATATACCCCCGTCACACCGGATTGGCGGTGCTACTGCGGTGCTTGTACAGCATAAACCGCAGTGGCACCGTCATGATCTCCATGGTTCCTCAGTAGTTCCGCAATTGATCGTCGTAGCACCGCAGAAAACTGTCGAAACCGCAGACCTCCGACGGTGGCACGGAGGAAACTTTGAACATGTTCAAAACTTCCGCAGTGCCACCGCAGGTTGGGCCAATCCGCACTGGGATCGCCGTGGCACCGCCATGACCGCCATGGAACCGCATAAGGACCTCAGTAGCACCTCCATCACCGCCGTGCCTCCGCAGTACAACCGCCGTGCAATCGCCAAAAAAAAAAATAGACTGGCGACCCTACAGCGATCCCCAGCGTGGCGGTTACGGTGGCATCACTATAGGAATAAATCATCAGCAGACAAAATATTACAATGAATTTCGAACGAAAACAATCTCCCATTTATAGCCGACATGGAGCCGCCCTGCTGCCGCAGCACCACCGCCATAGCACCTCAGTAACACCGCCATCCCCGCAGTAGCAACTCACTGGCCCCTCAACACTGCCGCCAACACCGCAGTACTGCCGCCAATAATCGCCGTGGCACCCTCATCAAACGGTAGAGGCAACTCAATGGGATCGCCATGTCCTCAGTGATCCCGCCGTGGTTCCGCCCTGGTTCCCTAGTAGCACCGCGAAGAAAAACACATGTTTGACGGGTAGGGGAAAACTATGGAAACACTACTGGCGGTGTCACTACGGTGATGGCGATTTTGACAAAAATCCGCAGTGGCACCGTCAATCCGGTGTGACGGGGGCATTACTCTAACCTTAAGGTGCAGGTTGATGTAAAACTTAACCTTTATTACATTTTAGAAAAAGTACATTTAGAATAGATGAAAACACTTTTCACTGTTTAAGAATTAGGTATTGAGTGCATAGCAGATTAACAATAATGATCAAGTTACATTACAAATAACACAGTAACTTCAGCAAGTGCAATATTTTTGGCATAAACACTCAACACTCTCTGGACTCACATACCTGACTTGAATCAACATGACATGTCCATGACTTACTGAAAACTTATGTCATGGTTCTGGATGTTTGTGCGTGTGTTTTGGACTTTTCTTTGTGGCTCTCGTCCCGGGACGATATCGTTTCATGGGCTATCGAATTCTTTACCCAGCTGGCTGATTGAGCTGGGGCAGCGCTTCCACAGAATCTATATAAGCAGGAGGTCCGGCATGCCTCCTTCGCTAGAGTGTCTGTGTTTAGCTACGTGCTATAGCTGAAGAAATCTTTAGTCAGGTTTTGAAGGACTTTCTATTCTCTAATTTTTGGAGTTTCTTCTCCCTTTTTCTTTCTCGCGTTGCCTCTGGTGTTCGGACTATTAGACGTCCTTTGGAGGTGCGAGTTCTTGCGTTTGGTCTGTGTTGTTCTCTGTGTTTGTACTGTTTACTCGCTGCTCACGTTCTCTCTTTTCGCTGCATCTGGCCTCCTACACTACCGGCCATTACAGAACACTCTAGCCAGACATGAAGTCGCTAGCAGCGGATACGCTAGAGAGCATTGTCGCTGACCAGCAGTCTGTCCTTACTGTGTATGGCCCGGGTCTTTCTAGCTCAGACAGTCGGCAGGCAGAGCTGACCGAGAGAATTCGCCGTCAGCACTCAAAAAAAATGAAACCCTATGAAATGTTAGATTTACTTAACAATGTTATGTCAACTGGTTCCATGTAATAGCTTTGCGTAACCTTTTTTTGACTTCTAACATTTTTGGCCAGTTTAATTAATAGCATTGAGTGGAATGTACTTAACTCAGTTTTGTGGAACCAGTTGACATAACATTATTAAGTAAATCTAACATTTCATAGGGTTTCATTTTTTTGAGTGAGGAGCAGGCTATGCAGGCACAGGAAAGTCTTCTAATAAATCTCTCTGAGTGTATTAGAGCATTGTCTGCTCAGGTTACACTAAATGTTTCACAAGCACGATCAATACACCTTCCACAAGAGCCTACACTCAAGTTACCCCCAAGATATGGAGGCGAGGTAGGAAAATGTAAAGATTTCATTGCTCAGATGTGAAATTTTTTTTAAAGCGCAACCCTCACGGTTCTCGATGAAGAATCACGGGTTTTGTTTATTTTATCACTGTTGACCGGCACAGCCCTCACTTGGGTGGGGCCGTTCATTCGAGCTAAATCGCTGGTAGTAAATTCAGTGGAAACACTCGTGAGAGAAATGATTAATGTTTTTGATCAGGATGTATATGGTCAGGACGCAGCTACGCGTCTAATGAATTTGAAGCAGGGTTCTAATAGCGTTGCTGATTTCTCCATCTCATTTCGCTTCTTAGCCACAGAGACAGGGTGGCCAGAAGCACCTCTTATGACAGTGTTTGTTCACGCTTTGGCTGAGGAGGTGAAGGACGCTCTGGCTACATTAGAGCCTTGTGTTTCTCTGGATTCGTTGGTTCGTACTGCGGTGCGAGTTGATAATCGCATCCGCGAATGAAACAAGGAGAAACGTACTGCATTAGCTCTTGATAGCAACGAGGTTAATGTTCCGTGGAACAGGCAATCAGCCACAACTCCGCCCATTGAAATTTCAAATTCTAGTGAGCCCATGCAGGTTGATGGCTCATATGATAGCCAGGCTCGTACGCCTGTTCACAGACAAATAATTTGTCATCATTGTAGTGAACCGGGACATATCCGTCCAAGTTGCCCCGAGCTTAAAGGGAGACGGGAAGCCCCTCTTGCGGTAGGGGGGCGCTAGAGGGACAGACCCAATCTCCCGTTCGCACTCTTATTTCAGTAAAGTTGACTATGGGGAAAAAGAAAATATGGGTTAAAGCCTTTTTGGATTCGGGGGCTGTTGATTGTTTTATGGATGCGGAGTGGGCTAGAAAATATTCCATTCCCATCTGCTCCCTCTCACATTCGCACTCGATCAAAGCTTTGGATGGTCGACCGTTGGGAGATGGGCTTATAACCGAGGTCTCTGATTTTTTGACTATGTTTATCCCTTTTGGTGGTCATTCAGAGAAAATTTGTTTTTTTCTTAATCGATTCCCCAGTTTGTCCTTTGGTTTTAGGTCATTCCTGGTTGCTCAAGCATATGCCACAGATCTTTTGGGGCAGTCAAAGTGACCCAATCGTCCAGTGGGGCTCTGACTGTAGGTCTCACTGTAGTGAGATTCTGGCAAGTCGCCTGAATTTCAACCCATGGGGAGGCGCGGGTTCTGAACAAGATTGGTGTGTAGGAGCCGCGCTGAACCTTGGTTTACCTCCCAACGTGTCAGATGATTATGTTGATCCCGCGGAGGATTTTGGCAAACAATGGGCTTTGTCTTTGCCTCCGCATCGTGTTCATGACATGACAACTGTCATGAACATGAAGGACTGATTTGACTTTTTGACCGAACCATGATATGACAGGTGTCATATTATGGTTATGACAGTATCATGTCAGTCTTATGTACAAATAAAGTGTTGCCACTTTCAATTTTGGGTGAAATTACTATTCAAGACAAATGTCACAGTAGATACACAGCACCCATTCAGCTTTACTCACCAAACTTTGGCTGCATGGTCGCTCAACATTTTGTGTTGTGGACAGTGTGGACCATTTGGTGATTGAGGCTGAATAGGTGCTGTGCCATTAGTCCTGAATAGTAATTTCACCCAAAAATCTACTACTACCCCATATCACTAAGGGTAAATCGAAGTTCACAGATCATCCAATCTGCGAAAGGAAAACAAGTTATGAATTCCAGCGTTGCACAGGCAGGTTCCTGATACTCCATATTGAAAAAATAAAAGCATCCAAAAAACACAGACAAGGCGTCTGCAAAAGTCAAGTGCTCTTCCAAAACGATGATCACCTTTCCCTCAGCGCTGACCATCCACTTTGTTGCAGTGAGAAATGTGTTCCCTGAAAGATGTAAATTGCTCACTTTTAAAAATCACACTCTAAGTCTTACATACAAACCTTTCTCAAAATTATATGCTACCTCTTTCCAAGCATGATCAGCCTCGGCATGGCTGGCAGGGTCATGTCATTCTGGATGGACACTGCTGTTGCACATGGCTTTAAAACACAAAGCACTGGGGTTGTACTACATTGAAATAGCCAAAATTTACTTTATGTTTAATCAAATTTACAAGACTATTTGCCTACTTACATCTACCAAGAAAAAGATAGAGTCTTCTTTTTCAAGGAAGTGTTTCATCATAAGGAGCACTGCTGCTGTCCCGGTCTGGTTGTGTTGCATGGCTGTAGTGTCGCTCTCAATGTCCCGCAGAAGCTTCTGAACTTCTCTGTTCTGTGACTGTCTTTGAAAGAAGTTGACGATCCTCTTTCCCTTTGTTTGAAGAGCCTCTCCAAGTTGATCACAGATATCAATACCTGTGAGAGTTCTGAAATGTGCACAGAGTCCTCTTTTGGTAAAGAGGAAAGGCCACTGTTCTTCAATCTCAGAGATGCTTGGAGGAGGGCAGGTGTTTATCATGTGACATTGATAAATATATGTCAGACTCATTGAATTATCAATGTCTGGTATGTCTGCAGCTCTGGGACCAGCTGATTGAAATGTGGCTACCATAGTTTTTCTTCTGTTTTCTAAAGACTTGACTGTCTATCCTTCTAGGAGACATTTTGGCTGCCAATTTATGCAGCTGTAGCTGTCTTCTTTGCACCGCACTGTTTTAGTGGTAGTGCTGCCATTACCAGTTTCTGTCATTGTCCTTGATTTTCGTATTCTGTCACTTAAATTGTTCGATTCTTGTCTTGAGCTGATTAACAAGTGAGTAGTAACCTATTCCTAATTTTTGTCCTTCCTCTGTTGTGTCTTCAAAGGTCAAAGTATATTTTGACACAATCATTTTTGCTATCTCTACACAGGCAGCCCAGTTGGGGTTTGGACAGTGTTCACGCATGACATCCACCACAGTTCTCACCATGGCTCTTCTATCTGCAGGGTTAGCCCTCTCCCCTCTTGATATGGCCTGGCTGACCGGCATCTTGGCCCAAGGAATCTCTAACTGGCTGATCCATGAGTTCTGTATTTTTATCAAAGTGGGTCCAGGATAGTGAGGCTGTGTACGAGGAGGTGGGTGAACGTGTTCTGTCAGTGATGTCCAACGATGAGAGGGACCCAGTCAGTTCATTTAGCATACCGTCATAAACAGTGTCTCTATCATTCAGCTCTGTAAAGACAAAGAAATACAAAACATTTACAGGTTTTGGTTATTTACAGTATATACAGACTGCCAATAATTAACTGGTATGCAACTACAGTGATCACATGAAAACCTAGTAGTTGCATCATTATGAACCAATAATAAAAACTACCTAAATCTTTCGGCTCAAACTTTATCTTGGCAGATACAGCAGTTTACACTGCTTTTCTTTTTTTCCTCACCTCTTTGTTTGAAAGTCTGGATGACTTTACGACACTGTATTGGTGTTAAATGATGCTTCAAGTCATCCTTCTCAACGTAGGCTAGGTCTTCTGACTCTAACCACTGATGCCAGGTGTTCAACAACAGCAATAAACCTCTCATGGTCCAGTTCAGGCAGCGTTCTCTGAATATCCTGAATGTATTTGACAGCCATACCTAGAATGAAGAACACACTGAATGATGCAAGCAAACAACAGGGAGGTCCATGATGTTGTACACTGGTAGTGGATAATAGTCCTGCAGACTATCTGCATTAATATACAGATATTTATTGTCTGACATATTTAGGTAGTAGACTCCAAGATCAATTAACAAGAGTGAGTGATGTACCAAAACAACAAAGTGCACCTGTTTATCATCAATGAGTATCAGTGATATTTTCCCAAAGACCAATGTGTCGCCAGTGTGCTTTAAAACAACAACAAGGCCTCTGGTGTACTTGGTTCCTTTATATGTCACTGCTGAAACCTCTGAAGTTTTGAGTTTATCAATACCAGATGTCCTTAGCACACTCTGTATATCCTTGTTGTATGACTGTTCATCAATTTCATTTGCTTCACCAGCAACCTGGATGGGAGGCGGAAATAACTGACCACTACCTAGGTATGACTGAAGAAGCTGGTGTCTTTCTGCCAGGGTTTTACTCAAGTGTAAAAAATTGTGAAGTTTCTTGGCGCACACCTTGAAATATGAGTGCTTACTCTCAAACCTTAGCGTCCACAAGCATATCAGAGGTCCAAATTGAAGGATAAGGTCCAAATAATGCAGCAAGTAGTGATGCTTTGGTTTTAGAGGGTTGTCAGGGAACATGCTTTTGCGTAAATACACATATTCCTGTAGTAACAATTTCAGATATGCAACCTCATTCTGATGAATTTTTGGAGCACGGATGAGTTCAACTATTTCCTTTAGTTTAAGGCACAATAGCCACACCTCACTTTCAGTAGGTTGTTTGATCTATCTGCCAACATAGACTGGTAAAAGCCTCAAGAGACACCAGTTCTGCACTGCTGAACCACTGAGCTTTTTAGCATTTTCCTTTATCTCACATGAATGAATGTGTGAATCACTGCCAAGAAGTTTGGTCTGTGAGATTGCCCGATTTATCTGGTCATAGGTGAAATGCTTTTCAACTTTTATCAAATGTTTAAGGTAGAGGGCCAAATCATTTGCTACTACTCCCTCAAAAAGATCATGTACAAGACATGGAGGAAGGCCAGAGCAGACATGAAAAGACTGAAGAGAGTTGAAACGTGAATCAAACTTGATTCCATCTATGATGTCGTTTTCAGAGGTCAGTTGTTGAACACTTTCATTATAATTTGCAGGTGTTCTTTTTGAGCCAAGTGTCAGGGGTGATTTGGCAAATGTGGCTCTATCAATCAAACAGTACCTACAAAAGTTTTTGTTACTGCTGAAATTTTTGGTGAATCCACCAATACAGTGGGAACCAAGATTATCACCAAATATGGTTATCAGTGAAGCTTTAAGGTTGCTGCTGTCCTCCAACTGAAATCCTGATTCCTCTAGGTCTTTTAGGTCAGAAATAAGGCGGTCAAATACTTTGTCTTGACCAAAAGACTTGAAATTCTGCGCTCTGCAAAGCAAAACAAGTTGTGTTGGATCAACAGTGGACCGATTATGTGGCAATATTTCCCCAAGTGTCATGTACATGGCCATGATTTTATGTTTCTTTTTTACAGAGCCTAGGGGGTTTGCCACTTCAAATGCATCCTAGTACAGAATAACTGATACAGAAGAGGGTGACTCCTGTAATATGACATTTTTTTTTAAGTTTCTGCCAGCACTGAAGTCATTTAAAGCCATACCCCCATCAACATGTACTTTTGATTGTGAGTACTGTTCTCTCGCAGCGGACTGCCTAAACAAAGCAGAAAGTGTGTCCTTTACAGGGACATACTGACAAAAGCGTTCTTTACCACTTATCCAAGGTACATCTAAGCAGGTGCAACAAAATCAAAATTTTCTTTGAAAAATGTTTTCCTGGTTCTGTCCGATCTTGGAGCCCCTTCATTGTGAATAGTTAAAAGATCCTGTTGTTCAAGTTCACTGACTATCTTTTGTATTTCATCCTTGGGAATGTTTGACTCTGTCAGTTTCTGCTCATCTTTTTCAAACACCCTCTTCATTCCACTGCTATGGACCTCCTGAAACTCATCAATAATGCACTGTATTGTTGTGGCTGGCAAAAGTAGTTTGGCCTGCATTTTTAAGTAAAACAAAGCCACGTTCTTTAGAAATGTGTCAGGGTCACAGTCTGCATTCATTCCATCGCTTGTGAAGAGATGGACAGACAGGCTCATCTTGAACTTGGATGTGATGGACTTCAACTTCAGTGTCTTGTGGTGCATGTGTTTGCATTGCAGTTGACTGCCTGTGTTTTCTTGTTATGTGAGTGGCAAAGGATGACCTCACTCTAAAATATTTTGAGCATCCCTCAAAAGGACAAGTGACTTTCTTGCCATTCTGTAGGCCTATGTGTAATCTTAAATGAGTACACAGCAAGGAAAAATGATCAGCCACATAATCACATCCTTGAACGCTGCATTTGTGGTTACCACTATGCTGATACACATTTTGTTTCCACAGAAGGTATGTGATTTCTGTGCATGTGGGACTTCAATGCGGCAAATGTTCTAAAATTGCTGGGACACTGTTCTATGCCGCATGGAAATCTGTAGTTGGCCAAGTTTCGATGGCTTTTCACATGGGCACAAAATGTTTTAAAATTGGCAGTGCAGTGCCGACAAACCTTACAGCTATACATCTTGTTTGGAGTCTCTACAGAAAAACGGATAGAAACAGACAATATCTGTGGAATATTTGCCATAATGTATAGGCTATCTCTCCCATTCTGTATACTAATGAAAGCTACACTCTTGCATTAGGTTTTCTATGCTCTGAAAACAACTACTACTCACCGCCAAAAATACAATTTTCACCCCTCGCAACTAACATTATTGTGTACATTTATGTCTTGAGGAGGAATACTTATTCACTTTTAAAAGCCATGAGACGACATACCATTACATAAACACTTGTGGTACATTCACCCAGTTAACTATTGTTAACTCTTTCAAATTAACGTTACCATAAACAAACCTAAAAGTTAACATTACCGCCTAGCAACACTTAAGTTTGAATGGTGACCATGCATTAGTTTAGTGCTTTAGTTTAAAAAATGGTAGAGTTAACATTAATGTTTTGTCATTTAACTTTATGTTCCCAATTATTAACGTCAACTTAGCTCACGTAAGTTAACCCCTTGCTGATGTTAACACACATTATGAACCTCTAACATTAGGTTAACGTTATCAGAAAAATGAAAATGATACTACCGTCTTGTTCTAACTCCAACTAACGTTAAACTTTGCTCTTGCCCACAACAGTTTCATCGGAAAATTACTAATTTAGCTTAGTTCAGCTTTGAAATAATCTCTGTCATGTGTAAAACTTAATTTCAACTTGGTTTACCTTTGAAAATAATAGCTTACTAACGTTTCTGCTAGCAATAATTTTTAGAGGCAAAATGTGAATCCATGTGCATATCAGACCTCACAGTTGTGGCTAACGTTACATTTGTATTCGTAACGTGTATTTACCTTTGTTTGCTGGTTTGAAGTCTCAGTGAAAAATCCTTCATGACACCACGCCATTACTCGTTTCAACTTGCATCCATCCACATAGTCATGGCAAGGCTGCTGCAATGTTCTCAACTTCAGTTTCTTTCTTTCTTGCTTGCTTCTTGTTCTCTTTATAAATCCATGCTCTCTTGTAGCTAGCGTTAAGTTGCGTTCCTCTCCCAAACTCTTTCCTCCTGCAAAACCATCACTGAACTGCTGAAGAGGAAAAAAAAAAGCCGCTGAACTTTCCTCTCGTGTAAATGTGCCTCTCCTGAACTTCTCCCCCTGCAAAATAACGGAGTTAATGTGTTGGTTCCCAGTATGGATCTTCACACAAAGCTTGTCAGTTAAAATCACCCAACAATCGAAAACAGAAAACTGGAAAAACATAATAACAACAAAAACCGTTGGCGCCAAAGGTAAATACAGTAATTACATCAATTTCAAAAAGTACAGTAAATCTCTGTATATACGGTTTGACATCAGCCAAAATTCCCATGATGCAATGGAAACCATAGTTATTTACAGTAAAAACAATTTGCTATATTTTACTGTGTGGTTTGTGGTAAAGAACTGTAGAAATTACAGAAATGTCTAACAGTGAGGTTTAATGCTTTTTTGCATGTTTTTGTACTTGAAAATTCCTCTGTTGTAAAGTTAAACAAATACTAAAGGACAAAGTATTGTAAAATAGTAAAATATTCCGCCTGTAATTCATATCTTTGTTGTTGAAAGCATTAAGGGACCAAAAAAGAAGTTATTTTATTCATTATATAATTTTTAAATTTATCGACCGATTAATCGGTTATCAGAATTTTTTTCCGCCAAATATCGGAATTGACATCGGCCTCAAAAAATCCATATCAGTCGGGCCCTAGTGTCTTGGCTCAGTTGAGCCATTTCTCCCCTCTCTATGAAGCGCAAATCTCAAATTATAAAGCATTAAATAAGGTCATGCATAAAGAGCCAGTTGTACACAAAGGGGCTATTTTGGTTAGCTAGCCTCTCACAGCGAAGTGACTTCACTGCAAATGCAGGGTAGGCATCAAAAAAACGAACAGAAGAATGGGAGCAAAAATTTAGAGAGGTGGTCAGGGTAAAACTGCCCAAAATTAGATTCTTTTTTTTTTGTCCTCTTGAATGATGTGCAATAGTAGAACAGGTAGCGAACAAGGGATGGCAAGCAACTGTCCGTAAGCTGACATTTACCCTAGTTGGCCACAGTGCTATCTGGCTAGCTAGCCAAGTTGGCTAATTAGCCACCGGCTGCCGAGAGCGACTGCCAGCACTGGACTTAGTTATTTACTGTACATGCCAGTAGCCTATAATGCCCAGTTCAACCATTTTGCCAACTGAAGGCATTCGGCAGCTGTAGTTACATTAGCTACGTAGTTAGCGTCCAGTTTTTGTACAAAGTTCAAGTGGATGCTGAACTGGAGATTTTAGCTTCACAAAAATACATTTAATGATGAAAAAATTTCTGAGTGATGTAAATTTGCTTGGGTCTGAAAGCATTGAAAGAGTTCCTGGCTAGCAATCCTATGAATTAATAGAGCCCCTAAGAACCATACTGCGCCATCCCGCACTTGTGGCAAAATGGATTTTAGGTAGTCAGCATCAGTGTTTCAGGTAACAAGTAACGCATAAGAGTACTTAGAGTATTATTTCTGGGTAATGAGTAACCTTACGCGTTAGTTCGCAATTCAAGTGGTCTCTATTTGAGTTATGTTTTTAAATGAGTCTCATGTTACTTTTTACTTTAACCCTTTTACTTTGCGCAGATAAAGATGCCTTCATCTGTTGTTTGTACTCTCTGTGTATTTCCCGTTACTTCTCTCCAGCCAGTGTGTAATTTTTTTTTCTGCAGGTCGGTTGACACTATTATGTGCATCACCCAATCACAGCTCGGCTGTACTCATGCATGAATGAGAACAGCGACGCTTTCAACCTCGTCACTCTCAGCTGAGTTGTGCACGCGGCAAATTTATACATGCTCATATGACAATAATGATTTAAGCAGGGTGCGAACTAAGGTGGAGCTAGAGGGAGCTCGGCTCCCCTTAATAAGACATGAGCTGCCTTGAAAACATAATTTGTGAAATTTTGGGGGGTCCCCAAAATATTGACAATATGTCGAGGGTTTAGACCGCAATGGTTTTATGTCCATTTTAGAGGTTTTGAGAAAAATTGATATTTAGGTTTCCAAGTGTTCTATTATATCAGGTATTTTATGTCATTTTTTTTGTACCAGTCATTCTTTTGCTGCATGGTTCAGAAGTATATTGAAGACCTACGTTTTCATAGGAGCGTAACCGCAACATCATGGTCAAAATTGCCAAAAATGGACATGTCTCCTCAGTGCTCCAACAATTCTAGCACATGATGTGACATAACACAATGGTGATTGGTTGAAGGTAAGTTTGTTTACAATGGAAGACAGACTATTCTGTATTAAAATTCATGTTTATTCGTCAAAATGTCAATGTTTAATTCATTTAAGCAGATTTTGTTGGACATATCACAAAATGGAAATGTGAATTCTGATTAAAAATGAATGCAGATGGACATATAGTTATTGTGCTCCAAGGATTAGCTGATAGAAAGCTGGGGTAAAAATCTCAAAACCACAAAATTTGGACATAAAACCATTGTGCTCCAAACCCTCGATGTTATTTTTGCACCGCATTTTGATTTGTCTGTATTCTTATCATAGATGCTGCATTTCAACAGCAATTACTGATGCATGATTTATGCCGGTGATCAAGGATTAATTTACTTTGTTTTTGCCATGACCACCGAAGCGTGGCGGTGGTATGCCATAAACGTCACTCACGCAAATAGAGAAACAACAAAAAACTTTTTTGGTCCTCTCAGTTTCTGCGCCAAGTCACATTATTTTCCATGGTTAGTAGTCTGCAAAAATCAGTGATGGTTGCGAGAGAACAGCCTCTTGGTACTCCTTTTCCTTGATCTTAATGGACCTCCCTTAGAAAAATTCGACCCAACACCATTGATTGCATCTTGGATTAAAGGTCATCGCCATTCCACATCATGGGCTTCAAGAAAATTGCATAGGCAGCTGATCCCAGGCCTCTGCGGTCGCTTCTGTGTTTAGGTAGGAGCTATTGCCAATTATTCACATTTAGCATTGAATTGTGATGGGTGTTCAGGTGGCGTTATTGGCAAGATGTAATACTGTACATATTGCCAAAGCAAGCTTCAAATATCTATTTTTACACACTTGGCAGGTAGCTGATTGCGGTTACCTCCGCAGACACTTTGGATAATCCGCTGGCTCATAAAATTAATATTCTGATTAATGGGTTGCGGTGGGTGAAATAATACACCATCAATGAGTAAAATATTAATTCTATTTTCTAAAATGTGAAAATATTTTAACTGTAAATACAAGCAGCGCCCCCCCCCAACAGAAAAATTTGCGTCTCCTCCCACGTGTGCAATTACGCACGAGACAGCAGTGTAACCTTGTTGACTATTTAAATCTCCAAACATACGCATCACTCCTAACGTTACATTTCACATTTATTTTCAGGTTCTAATCAATACGTTCTGCAGCATGATCAGATTTTTAGCTTGTCAATCAGATCATCCCCATTCTTGATTTTGAGATCCAGTAGACAAGGTTCTCCAGAGTGTTGTAAACTGTTTTGAAATGTTTGTTGCCCGATTTGCTGCGTTCATATTCTGTATGGCAGTATTCTATATTTTGTGGCGCCGATGGGTTATGGTTGGTTATTTTCACTCCACAGTTAAACTTCATTTGTAGCGCATTGAAGTGTGTGTTGCGCATTGAATTGCATTGACAACTACTGCGGCTCCGGTGTCTGCATCTGTCCGTGACCGCAGCTGTTTTGAAGAATAACTGAGCCCCAAGTCTTCTCTTTGAGGCAGGCGCAAGCATGCACAACCCCCCCGCCAAAAAGCCACGATATAGTTTGCACACTGGATTTAAGCGCTCCACAATACCCTAAATTACAAGTAAACTAGCTGGTCTGCTGCAGAAATCCAATAGTCTGTTCGGTAGGCCTTGGCTTAGGCGACTTATATTGCAAATCGGACAGCAAGTTTCGTGATATCAGAAAGTAAGGACGATGTCCGATGTTCTTAGCCCGAAAAACACAGTCTGCTTCGTGAATATATAGACTGTTCATGACACAGGCTCCTGGTTGAGGCATTGAGCTGATAAGCACATGCTTCTCAGTGAAGTACATAATTGGGGAGGTGTTACCAGTGACTTTCTGAATCAGTATTCTGAACATCTGCTGCAATCGACAAAATACTATTCAACTGACTGCTGGCTAATTATTGGAAACCCGAAGAAAACACACAATAAATCTAAGACCCGCAGCTTTTCTCATTTATCGTATTCTTATGACAATAAATCATCCTGCACCCACATAGCCAGCCAATGCAAAGGATCAACCACTCACCAATTTAATACATGCCACGCAAATAATCATCTACATGCGGGACTTCAGATCAGAGTGGAAGAGAGCAGCCAATCTAATCAATCAGGATAGAAGGAAAGGGATTGATGTTGATTATTATTATTACAATTGGATTATTCCATCCCAACTGACCAAAGGCCTCCCAGTTCAATTCATGTTCATACATCTACTTGAGAAATGAAACCAAATCATATTTCCGTACTCCAAATAGTTTTTGAGTTATGAATTTTTGAAAAATGACAAAATTTTCACTGTAAACTGTCTTTCTTTGAGCCTCCTCAGAATCAGGTATTTGAATGGAATGAGCTGAAATTTTTCCTGAACATAAAAATCACTCCCATAATGTGCTTTGATTCATATTTTGCTATTTAAAAGCAAATTACTGTATTCTATGTGGCCTTTCATTGAAAATAGTTGCGTTTAGTGCTCAAGTGCCTAGACCTCAATTTTTAAGATTAAATATCTCAGCAAGTTTTGAGAATTCATGCCCCAAATATTACAATTATGCATTTCTAGCATTGGTCTTTAAGGTTGAGAAACCATTTTGATATGCATGCAATATCAAAGGCTACACAGTGGTTTAAATTTGGCTGCAGAACTGAAAATGCTGTTTTTTTAAATTATTATTATTTTAGACTTCAATTGTGGAAGACGGACAAGTGGTAGATATTTGAAATTTTTTTGCTAAGTTAATCTTAGTTAATAACATCAAATTTTCAGAAATGTGCTAGGTCATCTTCAATATTTATTATTTTTCCAAAATGTACAGTAATCCCTTCAAATCAACAAAATATAGCATCAATATAACATCTTAATATTCAGTAATCACTAATATTTACTATTGTGAACCAAAAAATGCTATCAACGTAAGCTTCAAAGCAGGTTAAAAAAACCAGTCTGGCAGCACAAAACCTAGCTTTAACTTAGTAACTTTCACAAACTATCTGTTGATTGACTGAATTTATTCCTAACTACAAAAAAAAAAAACAAATATTACAATAAGTGTTATGTACTACTATTATTACAGGTAAAGTCACATCACATATTTGTAACAGTCATTTTAATGTATGTGGGATCATGGACAATTTAGAAAGCGCAGGTAGTCAGTTTTACATGAAAGAGTCTTGGTCACTTGCCTTGTCCTCACTGATTATTCTCTAGGAGCCACATTGATTAATATTTTTATGCAATCCAAATGGATCACATCACAATCTTCGAAGAAAGGTATATTTTGTCAAAAACACCTTTTGATGGTGCTGGCAGACAGAAGCATCATCTGGTTGATCACCGCAATCACTTTGCCGCTTGAGTAACTCCTTCTCACTTCCCAGATCACCAAATGTTATCAAAGCAGACTTTCAATGAGTGTAAATTGCCTTGTAACAGTTATTTTCTTCTTTAAGACTTATCCCAACAGAGCAAGGCTCCATGACAGTGCTTTTTTTTTTAACTGATAACTGAGATTATCCCAATCCAAGCCTTATATACTCCCAGCTGTGATGCAATCATTTTAATCTGCTGGACCTTGCTTTTCTCTGGACATGCCTTGACTTGTCATTAATGATGTCAGCCCATATTTAGATCAAAATTATGAAATTCATAATAATGAATGAAATTAATTCAAGCCTAGTGATGACGTCATGGCGCAATACTCATGACAATAGTACTCATCAGATGGTATGTTTCACTGATGTGGTCATATCTTGGACAAAATATCTTCAGTTTAATTCATTTATGGCTTTGGTAATGCACGAATAAGCACAAGAAGCTAATGAAATATCAGCTTGCTGCATTACTGATGTTAAAAAAAGACAATTTTTCAAAAAATAATAAATATTGAAGACGACCTAGCACATCTCTGAAAAGGAGGTTTTGCAGGGTATCGGCAAATTTGCCCACTGCCCAATTTGAACCATTTTCTGGTTATAAGTACCCACTTGTGGGACTGTCCAGACAAAAGATTTGAAATGTGCAATTTGCTTACAGGAAGTGAACTGTGAACTATTTAGTGATTTCAAAATTTTTGTGGGGCAAGACCTCAAAAAGTCCATATTTAAATCCATAAATGATTGTTCTGAAAAAAAAAAAAACAGATGATTTTTAATGGCTACACAACAACATGACAGACATTTTGATACCAAACATAAGTATATATGTGAAAAACTGAAGAAGTTTCAGACAATTTTCCATTGAAAAATGCATCTATCTTGACCAAAATTGATGCAAAACGTTAAGTTCATTTTGAAAAACAACCAGGTTCCTATGAAAACACACCTGAGATATTTTCACAAAAGTTGCCTCATTTGGCTAAATAATATGTAAGTGTCATAAAATTGCCAGACCAGTAACATGGATCCGGATTGAGAAAATTGGAACCATCCCTGTATTTAGAAATTATTACTATCTCCTTTGGGTATCAAAATAGGTCACTAAATAATAAACATGGAATGCTTGTTATAGATACTTATTCAAATTAAGAGTCTTAGAGTACATGTACATGACATTGGCCTTCCGGATCATTCTGGATCATAACTACAATACATCTGAAACACATTTGAAATGTTTTATTTGAAAAAGTACAAACCAGGAATCCTGATTTGTTTTGGTTGTCCGAATTTAATATGCTAATTTGGCTGTTTAAAGAAGAGGTATTTGCTTTGGGTAAATTCTTGGAGAAAGCATGGCAGCTGCGGTGGAGACAGCTGTACCCGCATGTATGAATTGATGCATGTATTTATTTACTTTTGTTGGGAGTGTCTTATAAGCCCATGGGTGCTGGGCATTATTGTATGCAGGACACTAAAATAAAAATTATCTATCTATCTATCTATCTATCTATCATCTATCTATCATTTCCTTTTAAAATTACACAAATGTAGATAGGTTGTTACTATATATAGTATATAGTTATATGTTAATTTATTAGAATATAATAACACTTTCAGGATCGCCTGTAGTTGTCATAAGATCATTTAAAGGTGGTGCATTCAAGCCATTTTTATTATATACTACATATTTCTCAGAAAAGCCATTTAGATGTTTTCATAAACTGTTGTACATTGTATAGGTTCTATATCTCCCAGGCCTTGTTTTTACTCCACTGAGCAAAGCGTAGTCTGCGCTTGTGGTCACGCTTCAATGATTTTGTGAACCACAAAGCATTCAACATTGTTGCATGCCAGCGGTAGGGAACCTTCTCCAGAAAGAGCCACTGTGGGTGCCGGCTTTCATACCAACCTATCTGATACACACCTGATTCTACTAATCAACCTCTGGAATGTTTGTTAAGGGCTTTGAAAAAGTATTTGCCCCCTCCTGATTTCTTTTTTTTTTGTATATTTGTCATGCTTAAATGTTTCAGATCATCAAACAAATTTTAATATTGGACAAAGATAACTCCATTTTTAAATGATTTCATTTATTGAGGGAAAAATCTATCCAAACCTACCTGGCCCTATGTGAAAAAGTAATTGCCCCCTAAACCTAATTACTGGTTGTGCCAACCTCGGCGACAACAGCTGCAATCTAGCATTTGCGATTACTGGCAATGAGTCTTTCACATCGCTGTGGAGGAATTTTGGCCCACTCGTCTTTGCAAAATTGTTTTAATTCGGCCACATTGGAGGGTTTTCGAACGTGAACGGCCTGTTTAAGGTCATGCCACAGCATCTCAATCAGATTTAAGTCCGGTCTTTGACTAGGCCACTCCAGAACCTCCATTTTGTTGTTTTTTTTAAGCCATTCAGAGGTTGACTTGCTGGTGTGTTTTGGATCATTGTCCTGCTGCATAACCCAAGTGCACTTGAGCTTGAGGTCATGAACTGATGGTCGGACATTCTCCTGCAGGATTTTCTGGTAGAGAGCAGAATTCATGGTCCCATCAATTACAGCAAATCATCCAGGTCCTGAAGCAGCAAAGCAGCCCCAGACCATCACTTTATCACCACTATGTTTGACTGTTGGTATGATGTTCTTTTTATGAAATGCTGTGTTAGTTTTACTCCAGATGTAGCGGGACGCACACCCTCCAAAAAGTAAAATTTTTGTCTTTTCAGCCCAAAATATTTTCCCAAAAGTCTTGGGGATCATCAAGATGTTTTTTGGCAAATGTGAGATTAGCCTTTGTGTTCTTTTTGGTCAGCAGTAGTTTTCGCCTTGGAACTCTCCCTTGGATGCCATTTTTCCCCAGTCACTTTCTTGTTGTTGAATCATGAACACTGACTTTAACTGAGGCAAGTGAGGCCTGCAGTTCTTTAGATGTTGTTCTGGGTTCTTTTGTGACCTCCTGGATGAGTCGTTGATAGGCTCTTGGAGTAATTTTGGTAGGCTGGCCACTCCTGGGAAGGTTCACCACTGTTCCAAGTTTTCTCCATTTGTGGATAATAGCTGTCACCATGCTTCGCTGGAGTCCCAAAGCCTTAGAAATGGCTTTGTAACCCTTTCCAGACTGATAGATGTCAATGACTATGTTTCTCATCTGTTCTTGAATTTCTTTAGATTGCGGCATGATGTGTTGTTTTCTGAGATCTTTTAGCTTACTTCACTTTGTCAGTCAGGTTCTATTTAAGCAATTCCTTGATTCAACAGATCTGGCAGTAATCAGGCCTGTGTGTGGCTAGTGAAATTGAACTAAAAAAATGTGGTTAATCATAGTTAATTCATGATTTAACAAGGGGGGGCAATTACTTTTTCACATAGGGCCAGGTAGGTTTGGATAGCTTTTTTCGCTGAGTAAATCAAATCAAATCATCAGTTAAAAACTGCCCTGTATTTACTAGGTTATCTTTGTCAGTATTAAAATTAGTTTGATGATCTGAAATATTTTAGCGTGACAAATATGCAAAAAATAAGAAATCAGGAGGGGGGAAAATACTTTTTGTATTTTGTACAGCATTGTACAGTGCGTATCAAAAAAAGGTGATCTAATTCCAGCGGGTTAATATACCACGTTTATATCGTGTCACCATTTCTATGCAAATTGCCAAGGAAGAGGACGTCCTTAGCTCTTCATGGATACCACTGATTGCAAAATTACTGTTGCGCATACCTGATTAAATGACCTTTAAATATTGCAGATTCGAATTTCATTTTTTCAAGTTTTGTTTATCGATGGAAGTCAGAAAAAATGAGTCCATGAAAGTCAGTGAAAGTCAACACACTGCCCTCTGCCTTTGCACCGACACCTTCAACATGTCCACACCCCCTTTCTATGCAAAGCTGACAGTGACAGGGGCATGTCCTCAACTGCACGTCTCACCATAGCCGGATCATTTTGCAAAGCCTGAACTTCATTTCGAATGCACTCTTGCAGTTCGTCAAGATCTCTGGGAGGAGGCACAAACACTTTGTTTTTCAAATGTCCCCAAAGGATAAAATCAAGTGTCGATTTCTGAATGTCTTTCATGCATTACCAAAAAAGCTTCCATACCCGGCTTTTGTATTAAAATTTCATTCGAGTACACGGTTTTGACGGCCAGCCTTCATATCTAGTGCGCCTGCTGATTCGCTTTGCCTTGCCATTTGATGATTTTGATAGAGGCTGCAATGCAGGCAGCGCTTATATCTGCCGCCTTGTCATATTATGAATTGCAGCAGGAGCAATCGGGGATACAAGAATCAAGCATGGCTGAACCCATAAGTAAAAGATTCAAAACTAACTGGGTAAATACAAATAATTTCCATCCAATTCAAAAAGAGCCATCATATCATGTAGAAAGTTTTGATTAGCAACAGTTATCGGAACTGTTTCCGTAGTGGGACGCTTTTTTGCTGACATTCTATTAAGGTCCCCTTTTATGCTATATTTAGTCGTTTAAAATATGTCCAATGGGTCTTTAAAATAATGTTAAAAATTCAGTTACAAAAAAAACCACACACATCAAGGCTTAGTGACGCATCTTCCTTCACCCCGTCTGTGCCGGCCTGAAACACGAGCTGTTTTGAAATGGGCAAGGAGGGTATGCTAATGAGGCGCTGTTCTGATTGGCTGCCTGGCCGCTTTGATTCTGGGGAAGGGTGCAGGCCCGAAAACCAGGAAACCAAGATGGCAGGTATTTCGGGACAGCCGTTCGCGGCATCTATTGCTATAAGACCGTACATGTTTGATCCAGAATCCAACCCCGAATGGAAGGAGGATGCTATTGAAGTGTTGCATCAACATTTAGCAGGATGTCAATGAGTGGTAAGTCGAAATAATTTAGTATTTTGCTCGTACTGTCTCGCCTTGCATGCTTGTGGTAGCTTTATTGTTGTGTAGTCATGTCATATACCCACTTATCCGGTAGGAACTTTGCTAAAAGCTCCTGATGACCATTTCTACCAAAACAAAACACAATTCTGCCATCAAGCTACTGAATGAGCTTGTGGCAAAACACACAAAAACAAAATTAGCGTTGCTTATGTGGAATTAGCAAATCGATAACTTGTACCGGAAAGAATTCCATATCCAATCTCCATATTTTTTGGCTTTTTATTAGCCAGAACAATTTTAAGGGGGGATGAAATTCTGCAGCGGCAATGCAGAGAAATCGTTTATTATACCAGACACGTTATAGCGCGTGCGTTTCGCGATTGCTTTCAGCACGGTAGCATCAGAGAGCTAGCCTACATATTGGCGAAGTACCCGGCTGACCCCGGTCATGGATAAGTAAAACGATCATTTCACAAGCAGCAGTAAACAAACCCAAACACCTACCCCAAGCTCTGCAAAACTTACTTCTGGTATAACTCCAGCCTTATCAGACCAACTTTGCAGACACACACAACACCACTCCAGTTAGCTCCAACTGTTGTGGCTACAATCAGGCAACATTATGATGAAACTGCTACATTGATGCTTACCAAAGTAACACAAGCATACCAATCAGAATGACTAAATATAAGTTAACCAGGAGCATTTAGGTAGCACGGCACACAAATTAACATGCAGTAGCTAGTAACCAAGCGGTCATAACAACGACAGAGACAAACGTTACCCTGCAATACAGGTTTTACAGACAGCAAGTTCTGTTACCGTGAACTGTTGTACCAGGCATCCAAATTACAAACGAGTATAAAAAGGTAGCTTCAAATGAGGTTTATGTTCACACACCTTCTGTTGAATGTCCCGATATTACTCTTGCATATTTAGGACACAAACATTAGCAACAGTAACTTAGCTACGTTAGCCACAGTGCTACAGCCACATTCAACAGGCTATCACGTTCGAAAGGTTTACGCAGTAAAGCAACTTAAAGCAACTTACTGCTTCTAACATAACATAACATAAGTGGCGAGAACAGGCCGTTCAGCCCAACTAGGCTTGCCAGTTTCTTTTTACTATTGTGAATATATCACTTCAGATACTCAAAGATATTTAGCTTTAAGTCAAGTCTGCTCTTGAAAATTCCCAAGGTTTCTGCCTCAACAATATGGTCAGGCAAGCTATTCCACATCAAAATTACTCTTTGGGTGAAAAAATACTTCCTAATATCCGTGCTAAATTTACCCTTAGTCAACTTCCATTTGTGACCCCCAGTTCTACTAACAAAACTTGGCCAAAGGAATCCTACATAATTCATTTTGTTAATCCCTTTAACATATTTAAAGACCTCAATCAGATCACCCCTAAGTCTCCTTTTCCTAAGACTAAAGAGATTAAGGATCTTCAGCCTCTTCTCATAGCTTTCATCTTTTATACGTGGAATCAGCTTAGTGGCTCTTCTCTGAACTTTTTCTAGAGCCTCTATATCTTTCTTAAAGTATGGTCCCCAGAACTGTATACAATACTCCAGATGTGGTCTGATGAATGTGTTGTGCAAGAGAAGTATGACCTTCTTGGATTTGTACTCAATACTTTTGGCAATGTATCCCAGTATCCGATTAGCTTTTTTAACTGCTACAGCATAATGGCTAGAACCTGTGAGGGTTTGGTCAACAATCATTCCCAGATCTTTTTCATGTGGAGCACATTCCAGTTTTAAACCTCCCATGAAGTAATCCTGTCAAATGCTTTTATTACCTACATGTACAACTTTACATTTCGCTACATTAAATTTCATTTGCCTCTTTTCTGCCCAATTCTGGATTCTATCCAAATCATCCTGAATCACTTTAGTGGATTCTAAACTATTTGCCAAACCTCCCAATTTAGTATCATCTGCAAATTTAACTAATTTGCTCTCAATATACCTATCAAGGTCATTAATGTAGATGAGGAACAGCAGGGGTCCCAACATCGATCCCTGAGGGACACCACTCCGCACCATGCCTAGCTCAGACGAGATTCCACAGACCACCACTTTGTGTTCTGTCCTGTAACCAGTTTTGAATCCACTCCAGAATACCTCCTTTAACTCCAATGGAGCTCATTTTAAAAATTAGTCTCTTATGCGGTACTATATCAAATGCTTTCTGAAAATCCAAGTATATGAAAATCCAAGCTTCTGTATCTGTGAGTCACGGACAGTTGCTACCGATCCAGGCTTTATTTTCAGATATTTTACAAAGCCTGCGTTTGGATTGAATCATATCTCTCAAACCCAAACTGTCCAAATTAGCAACCATCAATCAAATGCTCTACGTTTGTTGAATGGTGTCCCACAGGGATCCATACTGGGCCCTCTGTTATTCTGTATATAAATCAACAACTTACCATCTGCATGTCTTGATGCTCATGTACAAATGTATGCTGATGACACGGTGGTATATGTACATGGCACCACAAAAATAGAAGTGGCGGCCAAACTCACAAGGGCTATGGTCAAAATTACGACATGGTTAAGTCAATACTGTTTCCAATTAAATGTTTCAAAAACAGTGGGCAAGTACTTTACTAAAACAAATGATGTTTGTGTGGATTTGGATATTTTTGTGTCTGGAGAGAGATTATAGATTATAAAAGAATTCAAATATCTTGGCATTCTTCTAGATTCCAACCTTAATTTCAGGGCACAGGTTAAAAATGTCAGTAAACGGCTCAAAATGAGTCTTGCTAATTTTATGTTCATACGCAACTTCATGTCAACTAAAGCAGCTAAGGTGTACATGCATTCAATGATTTTCTCTCACATGAATTACTGCTTGACAAGCTGGTCACAAGCCAATTCCACCACACTTAAGCAACTGCAGTCCTTGTATAAACAGATGCTTAAAACTTAACATAAAAAGCCAAAACAATTTCACCATTGTGCAATCTTTAAGAAATATAGCCTTTTGAAATGGGAAAATATGATTAGGTATGCAGATGTGTCTTCTTTACAAAATCATGCGTGACTTGGCTCCCCCTCCTCTTGGATCTTTTGTTAACATCAGAACAAATGAAAATCGAATCACAAGGGGGGTTTCAAGAGGGGACTGTGTTATTCCACTGCGGAAAAGTACCTTTAGTCGGTCAGCATTTTCTGTTAAAGCCTCACGAGAGTGGAACAATATCCCATCACATAGTAGGGAGCTCAACACATATGTGATGTTTAAATCTCACTTAAAACAGTGGCTAATTAGTTGGCAAATCTGTCAGCATTAAAAATCCTGTCAGCTGCTGCCACCTTGTTAAAATCAGGTTGTCATTTTGTCCGCATGTTCTCTTAAAATGCTAACTTAAATGCCTTGTCCAGTGCATTATACTCTTTATGTAGCGCCCTGATTGTGCTTGTGCTGTTTTATATGTACTCTCAGTTAATTGTTCCTAGTCTGTATGATGTAATTCTAATGTTGTCCAGATGATGATGTAACTTGAATACACTAATGTACTGCTTATTGTTTTACTTATGTTACATGTGTTTTGATGCATGCATATGTGGACTGCTGCCTGCATGTTTCATCTGCTTATTGTCATGCTTGCATGTTTTAACTGCTTTTTTGCATGCATGTTTTAACTGCTGGTTGTCATGCTTGTTTTGTCTACTTGTTTAGTATCTGTTTTAGGGTTGTCTTGTCTTGTAGCTTATAGTGTTGTCTACCTTTTTCTCCATAGTATGACAATTTTAACAATATGTTATCAGTAATTGTTATTTATACTATAACCAGTTTTAACAAATTGTATCCAGTTGTTTAGTGTTGCTAGACAGATTGTTGTTTTCTTACAATTTCTTGTTTCATTTTAGGGAGACTTGTAATATCTGGCCTGGGACAACAGATGAAAACTAGCCTTTTGGCTAAATCTGGCATATTTGCAGAAATGTTTATTAATATGCTCTATCCCAGTCAATTAAATGAGTAAATAAATTAATAAATAAAAATAAATGTAGTTGTTAGTGTTAACTATCGTTAGCGATCCTGCTAGCCACCCATAACACGTTAGCTTCACTTACATTATTTGCTGTTGTATCATTACTTACAGCTTGTGGCTCCGAGCGCTTGATCGATGCAACTGCTCCAGGTTTGAGAAGCAGCTGAGACGCATATCCAGCGTCGTTATCCTTTATTGACAAAGCTTTTTTTTGCATCCAAAAAAACGCGGACGAGCAGCTTTGGGAGACAGACTGACAAAACTGCACCTCAAATGATCCGCGGTTCTTCTTCTTCTTCTTTTATTTTTCCGGAAGTGTAGAACTACTTAGGCGTAATATGATCCGCGGTTGTTTGTGCCTGCTAGAATAGTTTCTGGGGTGGGCAGGTCTAGCGCCGTAACTGGCTCTGGCTAGGTCTGTACTAATTGGACACAACAACCTGACGTCAGGTTTTGCCCAGATCTCGTGAAGATCTCGGGACGAGCTGTTCAGACAGGAAATCACATTCAGGAAATCACTTTCTCGGATTACGGCAAAATCCCTGTATCTTACGTTCAGAAACTTCACAGAGGTTGAGTATGGACGTCCCATATTATAACATTACTTGTCTATATTAAAAGAAGGATCAGCATAATTGGTCCCCTTTAAAATTTCCCTAAAACTGTAAATGTATACAATTGCGTTATGCTTTCAGTCAATTCAATGCTATTGAAGGAAAGTCTAATTTCTTACCTTTCTAACCAGATATTTTTGTAATCATTTACCGAAGGTTTGTCTTTACAAGAGTAGGCAAAAGGACGCTAACGCCGGTGATTTAGCTGTGCGTTAAACGTTTCCTGTGTGGCACACCTATAGCTTCTCGCTGTAAAATCTTAAGCACTGATGGTTTTGCGAAGGTTGTTCTTAAGTCGGCAAAATCAGCGTCAATGTTGGGTTTAACCTAGCTGATAAAGTGCAATAAAAACACCTGAATAGCTTATTTGAAAGAAGTTTAGCGTCAAATCTTTATGGGTATGGCCAAAGATCAGGAAAAAAAACAACAGCATTTTACAAGCTCTGTGATTATTCGTTCGTCTTTCCCGGGGTGTAAACATTCTTTCCAGACATCCAATATTTCTGCTTCCCTATTCCCTTGACCACAAATTATGTCACACATGATCCTATATTTTTATTGCCTGAACAAAGCACTGTAAAAACCAATGTAAAGCTGGCTATAAATCTGTACAGTTATTGGCTGACACTCTCTAAAGTGAGAAGATTTCGCGCTTAAGGAGTTCTTGCGGCATTATCTTTAAGTCACTTGACAGTAATTAGACGTAAAAATTTATCCATATATCTGAAATTTCACAGATTCTTCAGCATGCATCAGTTACTCCCACATGCGCTTCATTCTGATAATCAATTACAATGTTTGTGACATTTATTGTTGTTTCTGAACGTTAAGCGCTATGTTGTGCTTGTAAAAAGTGATACATCAGCATTGTATATTTGTTCTTCAAATGAAACAGAATATGATTTTTATGCAGCCTTTTACGCAGATTTCATTTCATTTGGTGCTTTATGATATGTTGCCTATAATTTTATTATAAACTCCACTGCATATTTTTATTTAATATGGTGCCTATTATATTCTGTATTATTTGAAGTTTTATCAAAAATATTTTGACTCAATACTCAGCAGATTCACTGTTAGTGGTAATTGGTTATTGCTGTTATGCCATGAAAGTATCAAACTTAAGAAAATACAAATTTTGACTGATATCCTTCATATTATTTTGCAGTTATTGATTATTGCATCAATCTTATTGCATCAGTTAGGAATGTTTAAGAATGCCCCCCCACCCCCAACTTGAACCCCCATAGACATGTCTCCATGTGGACTTGTAATTGAAATATCCTCGGCAGCAAGAAAATAAAAGCATTAGTACTACCACCATGTCTACACGTTTTGGTAATAAAAACGGACAAGAATGGTGGGGTGGCAGTCAGCTAACTTCGGGCAAATTAACATGTGCGATCCGCTGGCCATGCAGTAAATTATCGACAAGATGGCATTCTGCAGAGGGCCATTACGGAGAGGATGCGTTTGTAGACATTGGTAAAATTAAAATCTCTTTTATACATGGATCTTATTCTAATTGCTGATAATCAGAAGTTACAACGCATGAGTAAGAAAAATTTATAAAGAATATATGCAGTAACTCTACATTAGCATATGATGACAACTATGCACAAAAAATATACAAGTTTAAAGTAAAAAAGTTCAATTTGCATCACCAAGGCAAAAGGAAACTAGACTCTAGAAGCCACCAGAATGCACCACAGGGCTTCAAATTTTCAAAATTTTCTCGTGGTAAATCTCCCCGAACACCTCTGGAGGATTTAACATCATTAGTACTGGCATGCTGGCCACCAGCCATAGCCGCCTACTCTACTCTGCCAGCCGCCTACTCTAAAAACTTTTGATTGCCCTGGAGCCCTCATTTAAACTTTAAAAAATTCAGCTTGTTTTGAATTATGTTGCTTGTATTCAACTTTTTGAAATCTTTCATACTTATTGAATTAAATTCTATTATTAAATATTTATTAAATATGTATCATTAAATATTTTTCCCCATAGCAAGCAATGGGACAGATTCTTCAAAATTCATCTATTTTTAGCTATTTTTTACTCTATCATACTTTTAGCTAGAAACATCAATCGAACTGTACAATGTTAAGCTACGCTTCTTTGCCATTCAACTCTTCCGTAACTTCTATAATTTTTTGATGATAATTTTAAAAAAAAATTTTTTTACAATAAATTCTGGGAACTTGGAGTGTGGTGACATCACTGTTAGAGTGGAGAACAGCTGTAAAATCGTTAAGAAGTCTTCCCTTAAACTTGCTCTAACTCCCACTGTTTCCAGTCCACAAAAATATTTTTATATCCAAGTTGTAGCAAAAGTTGTGCTGGTCATGAAAATGTAACTACAGAAGCACTCGGACAAACAGTTTAGGCAGTATAAGTCAAAAAGCGATGGGTGCACTAACCGAAACTCCATTAATTCCAGTATTAATCAAGACAAGATAATTCAGGTTTGGAAGCTGAAACACAAGTTTTTCTCACTTGCTCGTGTTCCCACATTTTTGACACTACTTACACGATTTTGACATATTTTGCTTAGCAGACTCTCCTCTTTAGTATGGTACCTCTATTTCATAGATTGGACTTAGTATCTTGTGGCGCTTTTCCAGTACGTGGTACCGGCTCTACTCTACTCTACTCCACCCGCCTTGGGCCTAGGTACTTTTCTGGGGGGTCGCTTCCATTAGAGGGTAGTATTGCCTCAGTGTAGTTGGTCGTCATAGCGGCGCAGCACAAAACTTCTGCAACGTCATCCTCATCACGACACACAATGTAGCTGCAGTTATATCAAGTTTACATTTATTCCGTCAATTTTGTTAAAGATTTGTGTGTTCAAATCAGCGAACGCGCACTACCGTCACCATGTTATGTACATTTCATCCTGAATTGGATGGCAAACAAACGGCTTGTTAAAGCATGGGATAATGAAGTGATCATTGCAGAGCAGAGTTCCACGTTGCAAATGCGCACATCACAGGAGATGGCAGAGAATCAGAAATCATTGCTTTATGATGCGTCATCTCATCTGTGATAACTTTAAGAGAAAAATGATTCGTCAACACCCGTAAAGTTATTTTTCTACGCGATTTTATTAAAACTGAGGTAGCATCACATAACTTTCTCGAGGGGAATTAGTTAGGGGAACAGAACTGGACACAACACTGTCATTTAATATCACCATGAACGGGGTCACAAATAGAAACGAATTTCATGAATGTAGCAGCTGTGGTGAACAAGCGAAACTGTAATTTAAAGGTAAGGCAACGCACAGTATATTGAACAAGTTGCCTATAACAATATAAGTTGATCATAATAACTACGCTACTTTCGAGACTCGTCAGTCTAGGTTGTAACTCGAATGAGATGTCCCGAGGTCGACTATGGATTCGTCTTTCGCAGTGACGATTCTCTGTGACCAATCAGTGGGCTGCAGTGTTGTCACGTCACATTTTAGTATCTACTAGTACCCGGTCGGCTTTTTTTGGAACCCCAGGAGAGCAGGCACCAGAAAAGTTGGTACTAGGTACCAAGTACCAGGTACTTTTCCTAATGGAAAAGCAAAAAAGGCAAGTAGAGTAGTGTAGAGTAGAGCCGGTACCACGTAGTGGAAAAGCGCCATTTGAGGTGGAAGGAGTATGTAAGAAACGCCTTAGCTAAAATCTCCGTTGGACCAAATGCTTTAGCCAAAAACTCACGTGGCTCAGTGACTCAGCAAAATTGTGGCGTAGTGGTAGGGTACATATCTTAGATACAGATAATTTGCGGTTCGATTCAGCCTTCTGCTGGACTTTTTCCAGGCCTTTTTCCAGCATTATCATTGTTCGGATTAAGATTGATACGACTGTACATTTGTAAGACAAATAAAATTTTTCTGCATCAAACTCAGTGAAAGAATTTTCGGTATCGTGGTTGGTACAGTCACTCAAACCAGCTCCAAGAGAGCACATTGAGCGCAGCAAAGACCGGTCTTTTTTGCAGTGCGCGTCCAAGAGAACATGTTACAGTAAAAATTGCAAAGCAGAAAAAATTGCTTGAGCTCCTATTCCAGTGTATACCAGCAACCGTTCGCACTGGCAAATTATATTTACAATCGTATCTAAAACAGGTGAAATATTGGTATCAAAATAGAGCTAGTGAAGTACAAAGAAAAGAAAGCAATGTCCCCAGTCATAATTTGTTCATCGCTTTACATTACTTTTTCCTACATTTGAAAATAGCTGGGTTTAAGGACGGAGTAAGCAGTAGCCCCTAGTAGTTTGGCTTCCCGTAAATGGATCAATGCCACCATCTAACATTACTTTATAAATAATCGTTTTTTTTTTTTAAATAATTTTTTTTTTTTTACATTATCGCTTGACTCTAGCTGGAACACGAGACTGATCACTTAACGAAAATTTCTATTTCACCCCCATTTACAGTGCTGCTCGTTGTTCTAGTCATCTTACCTACCTAAGCTAACGTTGCCTAAAATAAATTAATTTAATCATTTATATGCCTGTTCATGACATTGGTCAAATTATTTATTGGGCTTGATGTAGCTATAAACCAGGGGTAGGGAACCTTCTCCAGAAAGAGCCACAGTGGGTGCAGGCTTTCATACCAACCAGGCTGCTACACACCTGATTCTACTAATCAAGTCCCTGAACAAACATTCCAGAGGTTGATTAGTAGAATCAGGTGTGTAGCTGCTTGGTTGGTATGAAAGCCTGCACCCACAGTGGCTCTTTCTGGAGAAGGTTCCCTACCCCTGCTATAAACCTTTCTTCAATTTAAAATGTGCTTTTGATTTTAAAACAAGTTCTGCTTTTCATTGGCTGGAAAATTAATGAACTTGTTGGAAAAGTGGGAAAACATAGAGCCTTTACTAAAGCTTGTTAGCTCCCACCGATCACGGTGCGGGAGCTATGGTATCGGGCTCCGTCCATGCGTGCGTGCGTGCGTGCCTGTGCGCGAGCGTGCGTGCGTCCGTCAACACATTTCGCTTTATCTCATCAACTATTTCAGTTACAGGCTCCTAATTTTTACTGGACATGCATCTCATAAAGCCCTACGAATGACGTGCCTAAAGGTGACCTTGGCATATTTTTTCAAGGTCACTGGCCTCAAAATATCACCAAAAACTTCGACATTTTGCTTTATCACATCAACTATTCCAGTTACAGGCTCCTAATTTTTACTGGACATGCATCTTATAAAGCCCTACAAATGACATGCCTAAAGGTGACCTTGGCCTATTTTTTCAAGGTCACTGGCTGAAAAATATCACCATAAACTTCGACAATTTGCTTTATCTTATCAACATTTCCAGCTACAGGCTCCTAATTAGCTCCTGCCGCCCGAGTGGCAGGGGAGCTATGGTATCGCGCTCCATCCGTGCGTGCGTCCGTCCATGCGTGCGTCCGTCAACAAAAACTTTGACATTTTGTTTATCATAACGGCGGGAGCTTCTGGGGCCGCCAGTGCCCTATATTTTTTTTATGTTGCTCCCAAATGATTCCCATTGTCTTCAGTAAATATAAATATAAATAAATATTATGCATCAAATTCAAAATGAGTGAATATTTCCAATAAAAACAATAAAGTTTATCAGTTTGAACATTAAATATCTTGTCTTTGTAGTGTACTCAATTGAATATAGGTCAAAAAGGACTTGCAAATCATTGTATTCTATTTTTATTCACGTATTACACAACGTCCCAACTTCATTGGAATGGGGGTTTGAATTACAGGCCAAGTACATATAAGATTAGAAATAGGGCAATTTAGACTGGCATTGAAAGCTAATAGTTTTTAACTATTTGCACAGGATAGCCTAAGTGCAGAGGACTGGGTGGCAGTCATTCGATCAGAATTAAATATTACCTTTTAAGATGGTAGGCTTACAAGTTTAATTAACCAGGTTGGTAAAGAAACCTTAATAAAAGGAAAATCTTTCCAAATCATGGACCAATTTCAGAATTGTTTGACTTACACAAGGACAATGCTCAGTCCAGCAATCACAGCAGCGCTAATAAGAAATATTTAAAAAACATTATTATCCTATGTCTGGGAAATCATACACCAAAATACCTTGACATCGTCATTAACTAATAAGCTTTTAATCTCTTTGTCTTAAGCCCTTTTACTTTTATTTTACTAAAGAAAGACCTCCCGCACACAGTCTTCTCACTTGAAATTAATTTATTAGTCGACTGTGCACTTTACTTTTGTCGACAGTTGGCCTCACTCCAACACACCTGTCTGCCCACCAGTGTGCAAAAGTTTTTTATTGCTACTTTTATATTACTAAAAATTACAAAATAGTGGACACGAAAGGTATGGTTGTGGAAATCAGCCGACTCGCTGCAACACACAGCAAAACTTTCATTGCCGATAAGATGAGTGCAGAGTCATTCCATGGAACATGAAAAATCAATAAATTGATGGCCATAATCAAAGAATAAAAAACAAAAATTGTCTTTGGTAACAGTCGTGATTTACTGGACACAAAATTATTTTTAGTATTTGGGTTAATATTTTTCAAAATTGATTGGCAGGGAAGAAGTTGGTTTATCAGCGTAAGGAAAGTCAGTTCTTCTGTGGAGTAGCAGCACATTAGAGCAGCACCACACACTCAAGACCAGCTTGCCGGGGTAACAGTCGTTAGCACAGCGGACACGTCAGGCAACAACTGCAACCCGACAATTTCAGCCTGACAATTGTCCTCTGTTCCTGCTAGAAAAGTCTTGTAACTAAGGGGAATTTATTAATTGGACTGTGAATAAATAACTAATGGGCAAATGCACATAATACTCACTAATTTGAATTTTCCAAATCCTTTCTGATAAAACTTATTTTGATGTCACATTTTGGTATCCTTATTTGAGCCAAAAATCATTTTAATTAATTTAATTTTTTTTTAAAAACCACTCAGGTTCAAGTAGTAGTTTTATCCTCACTATATCTCTTGCTTGTGCAAAACAAAATGAACATGAATTAAATGCATCAATCATTATCTGCTGATAATAAAACAATGAACAACTATCCCTGAAATCTCTCCAGAATTGTGAAAAGACACACGCACACACACAGCATACCCTCACTGGCCACTTCATTAAGTACACCTTGCCAGTAGGTCTTTGGGTTTTGGTATGAAAATGCATACGGAAAAAAGGCCTGGTTACAATCAGGGAAATAGTCACAAAATCAATCAAAAAACATTTTATAGAATGGAAATGGAAATATTTGTTGTTTGTCAATTGTGTAGAAAAATAAACTTTACATTCCATTCTTGTTGCATTCAACAAAGTATATTCATAACAAAAAGTCAAGTCCATCGGCCAATTAGCAAAGATAAGAGCTTCCAAAATTTCTTTTAGCCTGTTAAGATTTCCCTTTCAGCAACAATAATCTGCATATACTTTCAAAGCTGGAGCAATCTAGATAACAGCTGGCAAAATGACAAATTCTACGGAAAGACACCTTGGGCTAAAGGCTACATTTTTCATTTTGTTCGATGTCAAAACCGCTTGCAAATTCCTCTAGCAAGCTAGTCAGTTGTTTGTTATATACAGCTGAGCTGTCCAGTTAAGGGATGAGCTACGTTGTACTAAGCTAATCGCGCTAAATGTTTTTAACAACACCACTACCCACTGTCATGTTTTCTTTTCCTGACCTCTTGATATTTTTTTTTCCTCTTTTGAGACGCAGGTGGATATTACTTCCTCAGTGAACTGTCAATAGCGCGTGGAATCCACTTCGATAAGCTTGCGCGTAGCTGAATTTGCTCCAAGAACAGCAGAAACGAGGCGGTGCATTATTGACGGTGTTAAGGAGGACCGCATTAGAGATTTGACATCGCCATGGACTTAACGGCGACATATTATACTGTTTTTCAACAATTTTAAATAAATCTTAAAGGCCCCCAGGACATGTCTATTAAGTTTCTTGCGAAAACACCACTCAGATTCTGAATTTCAGCCTGCCTCTAGAACCCTCTGTTTCAGTCCTACTTAGGGCTGGCTGTTTCAGTGCCTGTAGCTTTAAATGCAAATAAATTATATGTTACAATGCCCCTCCATGGCTCCCGACCAATCGGTTGGCCTCTTGTTCCCGCGACCTTTTCCGCAGGGTGTGCCGATTGCGATTTTTTTTCCCTGTGCCATTCCCGTCCTTGGAAAAGAAATATTGCGTACCTCGAATGCGTCGTGCATCGGAACTCTGGTCCCCCCACCAGAATTTAGTCGCATAATCACTGATCTCTATATTCTAAAAAGAACAGTGCGCATAATGCGCGTCAATTTGCGTTATGCAATATGTATCGCAGTACCGAACTATTTCTCAGAAAAACTAAAAAAAAAGGTATTTCTCAGAAATTATGCCGACAAAAATAAGCTACAGTTTGCATACACTATCATACTCGCATGCGAGCTAGTTGGCTACCAAGCTAGCAAGCTAAAGTGACATCAAACTTTATAATATTAAAGCTTGCACATCAATGTATTTAGCTAGACAGCCAACTGGCTAGGGAGGTGAAAGGGTACACAGTAAGCAAACTAAAGAGATATTGAACTGTATAATGTTATAGCGAGCACACCAATAGCTTGTATTTAGCTTGCTTGCTAGAATGATTTTTCACGGTAAATGTCATGCGTAGCATTCCAAGCTATCTAGCTAAGCCAGAAGCATCAGAGGAAGAGGCTCCAGAAGAACCTCGAGAGACAAGATCCAATCAGGACGTTTCTCAATAGTTGGTACGTTTGTTACTGAAGGTTGTTTAGTCTGTAAAGAAAATAACTTATGTAATATGTGTTATCTACGCAAATAAGTAACGCACCGTCTTTCAGGCTGTCTCCCCAAGTTTTTGCAGATGGAAACCCGCCCCAGGAAAATACATATACTGAATAAGCATTCTTACTTCACAGCCTTTTTTCCACACCTGCCTGAAACTTTTGCACAGTATAGAAGCGAAACTCAGCATTTATTTAATCAACTGTAGTTTTCAGTGAGCCATGCTGAAGTTACCTTTATTCACTGCACTACTTGCCATTTTGTTAATGAATAAATACAGCATATAAACATTATGTAATAATCATAAACAATTACAAGTCTTATTTCCATAACTTCTGCATTCCCTTATAAATAATAGAAATAAAAATTCAATCAAACAATATCCTGCAATATTTTTTCTCTTAACTTAATGGAGGTGTTCCTGTGGCAATTGTGGAACAATGCTTACAGAGCCAGAGAATCTCTGCTGCATGGATATGCCACAGGCAGTGCGAACACGATGTTATCTGCATTTTTTGTCATTTGTCTTTTCTGCAATCCACCGTGACTCACGTATCTTAGAAAATTTACCAGGTTAGAAGAAGACTACAGCAGCTCGAGGAACCACCATCATGCATAGTGGATCATCCTGGCCTTGAACCTGTGTGCTTGAATGTGTATTCACTGCAGAACGCATTCAACATTTATCGAGCTGACTATGGACCTCTGCATCTGAGGGGATTGGTGCAGTGAGTTGACATATCAGTACTAATGCTGAAATAATAATGTAACACAAATACAGCGCCCTCAATAATTATTGGCACCCCTGGTTAAGATGTGTTAAAAGCCTTAAAATAAATTCAATTTTTATTGCAGAAGCATACTCTCACACTGAAAATTGTAGAAAAATGTAACCTTCAACTCAAATGAATTTTAAGGGAAAAAAAAAATCCCTAAGAAATAATTATTTTTCATAAAATCACCTGTTCCACAATTATTGGCACCCCTAACGATTCCTAGGACATAAATGTAATTGAAGTATTTCTGTCATTTCTACAGTAGTTTACAAAGTTGATCAGAGTATCTAGGAACATTTCATTAGTAATTCATCACTTCCCGTTTCCCTGGGGTATAAATAAGACGTGACACAGAGGCCATTTCTCTTATCCACTCTTCAACATGGGAAAGACAAAGGAACACACCATTCAAGTAAGGCAGATGTGTGTCAACCTTCACAAGTCAGGCAATGGCTACAAGAAAATAGCCACTCGCCTGCACCTGCCCATATCTGTCAGAGGAATCATTAAGAAGTTTAAAACAGCTGGAACAGTGGTAAACAAGCCTGGACGAGGACGCAAGGTTATTTTGCCACCACGCACAGTGAGGAGGATGGTAAGAGAAATAAAAAGTTCTCCAAAGCTCACTGTTAAAGAATTGCAACAAATGGTAGCATCTTGGGGTCACAAAGTCTCCAAAACAACCATCAGGCGCCATCTACATGCCAACAAGCTGTTTGGGAGGCATGCACGGAAAAAACCTTTTCTCACTCAATCATAAACGCAAACGTCTGGAGTTGGCTAAGCGGTACTGGGACTTCAACTGGGACCGTGTGCTTTGGTCAGATGAGACCAAGATAGAGCTTTTTGGCAACAAACACTCTATGTGGGTCTGGCGGAACACAAAAGATGAGTATGCAGAAAAGCACCTCATGCCCACTGTGAAGTATGGGGGAGGATCGGTGATGCAGTGGGCCTGTTTCTCTTCCAGCGGCCCTGGGATCCTTGTCAGGGTGCATGGCATCATGAACGCTTTGAAATACCAGGACATTTTAAATCAAAACCTGGTGGCCTCTGCCCGAAAGCTGAAGATGGGTCGTCACTGGGTCTTTCAGCAAGATAATGACCCTAAACATGTGGCCAAATCTACACAGAAATGGTTCACCAGACACAGAATCAAGCTCCTCCCATGGCCATCTCAGTCCCCAGACCTCAACCCCATTGAAAACCTGTGGAGTGAGCTGAAGAGGAGAGTGCAGAGGAGAGGACCCAGGTCGCTGGATGATTTAGAGAGATTGTGCAAAGAGGAATGGTCGAAGATCCCTCTTTCTGTATTCTCCCATCTTGTGAAACATTATAGGAGAAGATTAGGTGCTGTTTTGTTGGCAAAAGGGGGTTGTACAAAGTATTAACATCAGGGGTGCTAATAATTGTGGCACGCATGATTTGATGTAAAAGAATTATTTCTTAATGTGGGATTTTTTTTCCCACTGAATAAATGCACTTGAATTAAAGGTTGGATTTTCCTCTTTTTTTCATTGTGGTCCTATATTATTTAGAAAAAAACTGAATTTATTAGAAGCTAAAGAACACATCTTAACCAGGGGTGCCAATAATTATGGAGGGCGGTGTAAGTACAGGTGAAAAGTACTCAAAACTATTTTCTCTATCTTATACTGGATACAGTTACCTTTACCATCTTGTACTAGTGAAACTGTTGAATATCAAACAGTGCAACAACACGATACAGTTTGAATATTCTTTTTATTGTGAGAAACACTTGTCAACAAATTAAACAATGTACCACCTGGTACTGCACACAAATTTTAGAGAAAATGTTATAAAATTAAAAATAGGAAAAATAAATTTCTGAAGACCAACAGTTGGCATTTTCATTTTTCTTTTACATGGACCATCATAACAAAAAAGTTCAGAATCTGGGGGTAAAAATTCAGTGCTAATAAAACGTGTACATTGTGTTCAGCCGTTACAGGTATCTGGCCTACAGGAGTTTTGTGAGCTGGTGTTGGGGTTTTTTGGGCCAAAGGGTCAGAGTGGTACTGACGCTCAGGGACAAAATGTGGGGTTTAGACCTGTCCTTGATTGAACCGTGACACGTAGCTGGCTATTACGTCCAGCTTGTCAGGCCTGTCAATATCGGCGCAGAGCTCCTTGGGGACTGGGATTTGCAGCAGCTCGTTCACGTATGGGGCAGGGTCCTGGAAAACCTTCTCGAAGATAAGGTCTAACAGTTCATCCACATAGCCTGCAATGCAAAGCAAAACTAGGTAACTCGAGTCCTGCATCTCCCCAATCCCCAAATTTTGGACAAAATGGCCGCTGACAGCCATATTTTACGTCCAAAATTGCCAAAAAATCAGCCTTGAGCATTGTCAAATAAATATCTTCGCCTGTGTAAAATTAGAAAAAATTCCTGTAATAATTGTGGCTTCCAGAGCCCAGAACAGAAAATCCCTGCAGGCGCAGCGGCCGGCACGGCGGTAGTGGCGGCCCCGGAACCAAACCATAGTATCTCCCGACTGTCATTGTCTGGGAAATAAAAGAAATTATACATATTTATATATATATACACACATATACATGAAGAAATTGAAGAGTTTCATAGCAAAACGTGACATATCCATTTCTGCTGTTTTCAGAAAAAGGCCTTTTTTCTTCAAGACAAAAAGTTTTCAGGAAAACCAGTTATTTATTTCTCAGTCTTGCTCTTGACTTACCAAACATATTTCACCAGAAAATTTAAATCTAGCATCACTTTGATTATTTGGTACTGGTAATGCCTTGAAATAGTTTGAACTTTTCTTTTTTTTTTAACAAAATGAGATATATCCATGGATATGTCTTGTTTTGCCAAAAAAGTGAAATTGATGTGTCTCACTTTTCGAAAAAACGCTAATTTCGGCATAGTGAAATAAGGGGTTAAATCGCCGTTTGACCCAAAACGCATGCTTGGACATTTGCGGCTATCCCTTGGATATGTTTCTAAAATCACTACTTGAAAATTTTGAATTTGGCGCATGTCTCTTTTTGCGATGAAACTCTTCAACTCCATTACAAACAAAGAGCCTTACTACAGTGCTGTTCAGGTTTTTGAAATTGTTTTATTTGATCCAAGTTCATTATTTTTTGAAAACCATGTAAACAAGTGATGCTTAATCCTGGTCCACAAGATCCCCTGCCCTGCATGTTTTCAAAGTTTCCCTGTACCAGCACACCTGATGCACATGATCAGCTTGTTAGAGCTTGTGCTGGAGTCTGATAATGACCCATTGATTTGAATCAGGCGTGTTGAGGCAGGGAAACATCTAGAACAGGGCAGGGGATCTTGAGGACCAGGATTGCGCACCACTGGTGTAAAGAGTAATTTAATTTTAATTCTTATTTTCCTCCTTGTGTGTTATGTGTGTTTGCCTATTAGTAATTTGTGACTTTTAAATAAAGGTTTGTAACTTACGGAATGTTGGCTCTGCTTTCACTGGCTTGGCTGTGCATTCTCCTTTCTTGGACTTGGGAAAGCTGACTCTGAACAATGGCTCACCACTCGAGGATGTTGCTTGGGGCCGACCAGCATTTTCATTGAAGTATAGGGCAGCTAGGTAAAGTCTTAGAACAAAAAGATAGTATTTAAAACGTGATGGAGATAACATTTGTACTGAGCAGATAGGAACAGTGATGACTTATTCACCTGCATAGCATTCCAATGAAAGGGAAGACTACATTCTTTGGTGCGAAACGCAGAATGACACTATGGAAAGCCTCCAGCGGAGGTCTGGTAGTGAGGGCTCAGCTTCTCCACATCTTTCAGGACCCTTTTGTTGGTCAGCAGCTTTTCCAATCTGTAGAAGGCAGGTGTTCCTGAAGAAATAAAATTGGAAAATATGTTTGACAATAAAGTCAAGGTGAAACACACAACAGTGAAATCTGTGCAGCAGATAATGGGTATCTTGGTGTGGTGGAAATAGAGAAGTATATTATCAAGGACAACACAATCTTTACATCTCTGGAGCATATTAGAAAAACACACCTTCTTTCAACCACTTTTCTTGTCTCTTGAAGTGCGTGTTGGGTGCAAACACTGGGGATAAAGAGGGTCTTCATGTCTGTGGGTGTCTCGCACATGTTTTAGGATCGACGTTCACTTTGCCACTCTCTCTGGGCCTGATGATGATGAAGCGGCTGTCCAGTAGATGTGATTTTTTATGCTGCGAAGCCACTTGTGCAATTTCTCACAATCCTTGCTTTGTGAGATCTTCACCAGCTTTTTGGACAGCCCTAAAAACACAAAATTATTCTTATTGATATACTAATAAAGACTTATAATAGAAATATGATTATTCTGTTAAGATATCTGCTCAAAAATAAGTACTTTTAGTGTTTTGTAAGGTGTACAAATTAACCTCAAAATTTGTTACTGTTGGACTTCTATAAACTAAGTACAACACCAGTCAGTGATAGTAGCAGTGATAATTGCTCAAATTGTGTGGATGTGTAGAGTGGGCTATGCCAATGCTCGATTGCACTCTGATCACCGACCAACAGACTTTTGAAATGGGGACAGCTGTTAGGAAGTAGGCAGGGGAACACCAGATGCAGGAACTGACGTGTTTATTTAAACACAAAACACTAGGAGAAAATAGGCACACAGGCCAGAAATAAAACACCGTGCACATGCACTGAACAAATGGGAAAACTAAAGTACACTGCCCAAGGCAGGGGGAAACAGAAGTACACACTCCAAGAGTGGCTAAACTAGAAAAACAAAAACTGAACCTAACTAGACTGACGGACACACTGGGAGACTTAAACAAGGGGCAGACAAGACGTGGGCGCAGCAAAAAACAAGACTCGGGAATCATACACAGGAAATACTCGGAAGGCACAAGGAGCTGCGATTTCACCATGCAGAGCAAGTCTAGCAAAGTTCCGTCTGATGTCTCCTCCCATCTCTGCCACATATATAGTAATGAGAGGAGACGGGGACTCGGAGCGCAATCTCGACTGGAAACAGAAACACATGGGATTAATAAACAAATTAAGAGGACCAGGTAACCCATAATGACTCGAGACAAGACGCTGAGACCATCAATCAAACTAGACAGTTTAGATTAAGGTAATCTAAACGTGACGAGTAAAAAGCACCACGAGAGAAGCAAAGGAAAGCACATCTTTAAATGCAGTTAATCAGGGAAAGCTTAGGCAGGAATTACAAAAGCTAGAAACGCTCGCACTCGTTAATGAGTTAATAAAGGTTAATACTACGTGACGAAATATTTACAATCACCCTCAAATAAGTGCTGGTTAGTACGGTTAGTAATTATCCTATCAGAGAACGCATTCACTCAGTTTAGCGAGACCCAGAATCAAGCACAGGTGGAAGCAATGAATGAAATACCACAGCCGAAACCGAAAGAGGAAACGTGATTGGATAACGAGACCCAGACATGCTGAAGGCTGTCACGCGACACCACAGGAGTTTGGCAGAGAGGGAATCGATCATCAGACGGCAGAATGAAAGCTGAAAAATAAAATGAAAGTAAGCACAAGCACAAATAAGCACAAAGACAACACACATGAGGCAGAACCATAACAACAGCAGTTCTCATACACTGAAATTTTTCACCCTCTGCAGGGGAACACTGAAAATAAATACCTTTTTCCATGTGCCAGACATCGTAATAATGAGTCATTTTGGCCTCCCTCAGGAATTTTTGAATTTTAGGGTGACGGTCTGTGACTATGCTGTCTGTAGTCACTTGACGTGACTCCAGGAGAGCAGACTTCTCTTTAGACCCTCTTTTTCCATGTGGTAGCTTCCATCCACTTCATTGTTCTGAGGACACAAAAAGAATAACAAACTTAGCCATGTATTCTTTTTGACTTTAGAACTTTCAAAAACCAGGTTTGTTAAATAGATCACAGATGATATCTTCTAACCCACCTGAACCAGCTATAGATCAACAGTGTTGTTCCTGAGATCCATCATGGTATAATTTCCATATTTTGCAGAGTGACCTTAAAAAAATACATATATGACCTGAACATAATACATGATGTATATGTGATTTCAAAACATGTCATGTTCTTCTCTTCGCATAAAAAAAGCATGAACCACTGTCAGAGTAGCATATTTGGTACCTGGTGAGTCAGCTCTCAAGTCACCACCGAGGATGACATTCTGTTGTTGACTGAGCTGCCCCAGTATGTGATCCTGGGTGGTTTTCCAGAAGTGCACAATTGCAGGCTCTATAAACATTCTGGCGTGCCTTCTAAAGGTGTCATCACGAAAAATCTGCAACTGCATTGCACGGAAAATCTGAGGAAAAAAGGCACAGGATAGGCAACTAGTGTGTATACATTTGTATAAGAGTTTTCAAAAATATCATTTCAGTATTTGTAATTACCTTTTCAAGTTTGAAAAACGATGCACCCGTGGTATACACTGCAGGTGAAATTTGAAGGTTTGCAGCAGGAGTGCTTCCAATAATTGGCTGGCTGTTCCACTTTCTTGAGAACTCACAGTGTGGACACTGCTGTTCTACAGACAGGAAAGGGCCCATCTTTCTTTTCCGCACATCTGATACCCGCTGACACACCGGGCATACATTGAAGAGCTCCAGAAGGCAGTTTTCATAGACTATGTATGTAGGTGTCTTGTGTGGAGGGGTGAAAGATTCCATTCTATTAGAGAAGCAAGAATCAACAAAAGAAGAACTTCAATACTGCTGGAAGGCAAAAAAGTAATCAAAGCTATATTTACGAGTTGATATGACAAAAGTAACTCACTTCACATCTGATGGCTCACTGAGGACTGTGACTGTGTCTGCAGGATCGTAAGTAGAATCATGTGGATCCTCCATGTGTGAGGTGGAGCTATCTTCCAAAGGATCCTCCTCCTCTGCTTCCAATCGGGGTCTCTTACATGGCCTTTTGACTGGTGTTGAGGAGAGGAGTGGTTGTGTGGGTGTGAAGGCGACTCTTGAGATGCCAACACCAAAATTGGTGCATGACACCGTTTTCTGTGTGCCTGTTGATACAACAAAAAGAGAACACGTCTCATTAGTCCAGCAAAGCTCTAAGAAGAGATGCAATCGATTAATTTTTATAAATTTACAGAAAATACAAATACATCACATATGTATTAGGGGTAGATCAACAAACCTATACTTCTGACAGGGAGCTTCAGAGTTCTCAGAGACAGCTGTGTTGCAACTGTGCATCTCTTTGGTGGGTTTGTCTGGCAGGCCACATGATGGACAACAGCCTGTGATGCTCCCAATGGGTTTCCCTAAACATAAAGAGCAATAAATAATGTTTTCATTTCCAAATCTCCCCAAATGAAATAAAAAAGGCTGTGTCTCTGTGTCCGACAGTTGGATAGAGTTTCAATATAACTCCGCGTCCGGCAGTCCATTTTCCAAAAATGTTTTCAAATCTCCTCGGCTCAGTTCTTCAAGGTGAGTACCACGAATTTGAACCACACAGTTATACAGAAACCATATCCCTTAACCCGAAAAGATTCAGTAGGTTTGAATAAAAATAATAATAATGGACTAAGATACAAAAGGGAAGGGATTGCTACACCGGGTCAAAAAAATGGTTAAAAAAAAAGAGTAAAACAGGTTGCTCATCAAAAATGGGCCTCCAGAACATTGATGCAAAAATAGAAAAATTTGAGGCACTCCTGAATTTAAAAAGCCTTTATTGGACACAATAAGTGTCCAATAAAGGCTTTTTAAATTCAGGAGTGCCTCAAATTTTTCTATTCTTGCATCAATAATAATGGACTGTAGGACATGGCGTTATATTGAAACCCTATCCGACTGTGAGACACAGAGACACTTCGATTTAAAAAATTATATCTAGGCCGATGTCTTGTGAGTAAACACATTGCTAGGGTATTCGTCTGATTCTCCCTCACCGAGCTCTTCTCAAAATGCGAACACGCTGGGGTAATGTTTAGCTGTAACTTCACCAGCCAGCTTCACAACACGATGTCACACTCTTCTTATGAAATTACTATGAATTCATGTATGACTGGACATTGACTTACTCATTTCCCTCATCGGCAGTTGTGTCCCAGACAACAGGTGACGTAACTGGTCCCATATGAAATACCTTACATTCCTGATTACATTGCTGCTGCTACGAATATACAGTTCCCAGTTCGCGTTTCGGTCAGCTCTCCATAGTAACTGAACATACTCAGGGACCTAGAGCTGCATTCCCATACACACAAACTGAAAACTGACGCCGTTTTAAAAAAAGAAAAATGAGGGGCTTTTCAGCAAACATTACAGGCAAAAGTACAACGTGCGTACCGCTGATCAATAGCTAGCTAGTATATACATTCGCAATTTTAATAATTATTAAATTTTAACCCACTTCTCACTGATAAAACTGCCAATAATATATTCATCGTTCCGGCGAATGAAAAGCCAAAAAAATGGAAGGTTGGATGTGAAACTCTTTCCAAATGCTACTGAAACGCTTTGCATAGCTTCAATTGTGGCAAAGTTTTATGTTAACGTTACTCATACGAAGAGCAGCATAGCAATGATAGCAAGTTTAGATAGCACATTTAGAAAGTTAAATAAACGTTGAATATTTTTTTAATGCAACGCACAAATACTTACAGCTCTCTCGTCAGCAGTGCTGTCTCGTACTGTTGGAGTTAATCCAGCTTTCAGAATTAGCTTGGTAGCTAGCCCTTCTCTATATTCTCCATAATTTGTGTAAGAGTCTGGTAAAAGTGGTTAGCACAAACGAGGAGGTTCTTGCCGACGTTGACTGGGACGTTACCGTCAAAAATAAAGTGTTACCACTCCGCCTTCTTCTCTTCTGAAGCTGGCAGTTTGTGTAAACACTTATGCTGATTTTGGCAGCCCACCACAGAACAGCCAGCACGTTTGCTTTTCGTCGCCATCACTTCCTCTCTCCACCTGTTGTTTGCGGGGGTGGGGTGGGGTAGCGTGGGGTGATTTTGGGGGGGTTAGGGAAGTGGATTCCGGTCCTTTCTTTTTTCTTAGGATGCTGCGGTAGACCCCGATAAGAAAAAAATGCTCAGGGGCGTCGCCATGCCCTACTTTCTACGTAGAAGAAAGGACAAAATCTGACTGGCTAGCTACAGCACAGTATTAAACCAAAGGCCAGCTTGCTCCAGATTCACCTGGTTGTCATATTGCACGCTTTATGTGTCAGTGGGCACACCAGAGAGTTATTATATGCAAGAAAAAGCACTGAAAAGTTTGTTTTTAATAATATGTCCCCTTTAATTAATCATCCCTCAGGAGCCTCCTTAAAGCTTGGGTCCCTGATTGACCTATCCTTCAAACTGAGCTCTGGACACGCACACTGAAGCTAAGCTCAGGAAAAGTGACAATTTTGCCTGAAATTTATATAGTTTAACTAACAGCTACTCTTGTTAATTTATTCATTGAGAAAAACTGTCGATTTTTTTCATGATTAATTTCAATACTCAGATATAAAATACAGAACAAATGGCATTCCGTATTGATTTGTCAACGAACGCAACAAATTATTTTCAATTACAGAACGAAAATACAGAACCGGTGGCAACCCTACCTGCAATACAGCTTTTACAGACAGTAAGTTCCGTTACCGTGAAGAGTTGTACCAAGCATCCAAATTACAAACAAGTATAAAAAGTTAGCTTCAAATAGCGCAGCGGATGAGGTTTATGTTCACACACCTTCAGTTGAATGTCTCCTTGATATCATTTACTCTGCAGTGGCGTAGCCAGAGGGCGGGCAAAGACATCCCTTTATAACAGCAATTAGTCCTGGCTAGTTCGCAATCATTTTCCTTTATTGACGCGTTTTCCAATTATCGTAATTGGCAAATGAAGACACGGTTTCTCTCCATATGCGATCTAACAACGATGAAATCATGGGCTAAATTCAGTAGGCCTACAGCAAAATAAGTTACTTATTAATAGGCCAATGCTTCGCGTTGATTGAACTGGTCCGTGTTCCAATGAAACGCGAACTTTCACTCTCAGTATTGTGTGGGTTGATTAAAAAAAAAAAAAAAAAAAAAACTCGGCAGTTCAATAGGCTATAAAAAGCATGCGGCTCCAGATATTTGCGTGAGAGTTGACAGGTATGCAATTTTGAATTACGTTGATTTAAATACAGCAAATGCGCATCCAGATGAATGATTGTCGTCTTACCCAATCGGGGAGAACAAGCAGCACCTGTTAAGTGTGGAGTACTCTCGGAGTGAACCTTCTGTTATGAAAATGACTGAGAACAGGTCAGGACTAATAATTGTTTTAAACGGATGTTTTGTGCACCCAATTCTCAGTTCTGGTTTTGCAACTGCACTGAATTTTGCCCATGATTTAATCGCTGTTAGATCGCATATGGAGAGAAACCGTGTCTTCAGTTGCAAATTACGATAATTGGAAAACGCGTCAATAAAGGAAAATGATTGAGAACTAGCCAGGACTAGTTATTGTCATAAAGTGACGTGTCTTTGCCCACCCTCTGGCTACGCCACTGTTACTCTGACATATTAAGGACACGAACATTAGCAAAAGTAACTTAGCTACATTAGCCGCAGTGCTACAGCCAGAGTGCGAATTATACAGTGACTAGTGTTGTAGTACTCAAGACCGGTGTTGGTCTCGAGACCACTTTTACATGGTCTTGGTCTTGTCTCAGTCTTGACACTCTGGTCTTGGTCTCGGACATAACGGTCTTGAGAGGATTTCAATATCCAGGCAAGCAGCTGGTCCTGGTACAGCGTCATTATTACTATGCAGCCTTCTTTAAATGCAGCCAATAAGAGGCATCTATGTTAATAACATGTTACAATGTATATTTTTCCCTGCCTGCGCGGTCTCTTGTCCCGTCTGTCGTGTCTCACAACATATGCGCAACGAATTAGTCCAATGAATCAGTAAAAATGTCAGCTAATTCATCTATTATAAGGTTCCCCTGTACAGATTGCAAAGAATCTATATGCGAAATAACAAAGAAAAAAAGGTATCTGCTGTGAGCAGATTTTGTCAAATCGCCCTGACCGAGACTGCCAGTACCAGGGTTGGGTTCAATTACTTTTTTTCAATTACAATTACAGTATTTGTAATCAATTACTTTTGGATTGTAATTTATTTTTATTTGCATTTTTGATCGAAAAGTAATTGTAATTGAACATTCTGTCCAGAAAGTGATTACAATCAATTGTAACTGAAAAACGTAATTGAACCCAACCCTGGCCAGTACAAATTCAACTTTCCCCAGGCACTTAAAGAGGAAACATGTCGAGAGGTAAGCCAACATAGACTGGCTCTGGTCTTAAACTCTGTGAGGAAAAAACTCCCAAACGTCTCAAGACCAAACACAACTTATACAACCCCAATTCTGAAATAGTTGGGACAAAGTGTAAATTGTGAATAAAATCAAAACGCAATGACTTTCAAATCACACCAGTCAGTATTTTATTCACAATAAAACAGAGATAACATAGCAAATGTTGAAAGTGAGAAATTTTACAATTTTATCCACCAAATGAGCTCATTTCAAATTTGATGGCTGCTACAGGTCTCAAAAAAGTTGGGACAGGGGCCTGTTTACCATGGTGTAGCATCCCCTCTTCTTTTTAACACCGAGTGGAAGCGTCTGGGCATTGAAGAGACAAGTTTCTTGAATTTAGCCATTGGAATTTGATCCCACTGTTGTTTAATACAGGCTTCCAGCTGCTGGAGAGTTTTGGGTATCCTTTGACGGACTTTTCGTTTACTTATGCACCAAATGTTCTCAATCGGTGAAAGATCAGGACTGCAGGCAGCCCAGTTCAGCACACGGACTCTTCTACTACGAAGCCATTCTGTTGTAATAGCTGCAGTATGTGGTTTTGCATTGTCCTGCTGAAATACACAAGGCCTTCCCTGGAATAGATGTCGTCTGGAGGGGAGCATATGTTGCTCTAAAGCCTTTATATACCTTTCAGCATTCATGGTGCTTCTTAAAACATGCAAGTGTCCCACACCATATGCACTAATGCATCCCCATATCATCACAGATGCTGGCTTTAGAACTGATAGCTGATAATGGGAGGGGCGTTCTTTCTCCTCTTTAGCCCGGAGGACACAACGCCCATGATTTCCAACAAGAATGTCAAATTTGGACTCGTCTGACCACAGGACGCTTTGCCACTTTGCTACAGTCCATTTTAAATGAGCCTTGGCCCACAGAACACCACGGCGCTTCTGGATCATGCTCAACAATGGCTTCCTTTTTGCATGATAGTTTTTGGTGGCATTTGTGGATGGCACGGGGGACTGTGTTTACAGACAGTGGTTTCTTGAAGTATTCCTGAGCCCATTTAGTAATGTCAATGACAGAATCATGCCGGTGAGTGATGCAGTGGCGTCTGAGGGCCCGAAGATCGCGGGCATCTAGTAAAGGTCTTCGGCCTTGTCCCTTACGCACAGAGATTTTTCCAGTTTCTCTGAATCTTTTGATGATGTTATGCACTGTTGATGATGAGACCTTCAAAGACTTCGCAATTTGACGTTGAGGAACATTGTTTTAAAAGTATTGCACAATTTTTTTTTTTTTTTTTTTTTTACACAATCCTTCACAGGTTAGAGAGCCTCTGGCCATCTTAACTTCTGAGAGGCTCAGCCTCTCAAGACATCCCTTTTTTAGCCAATCATGTTCAACACCTGATGCCAGTTAACTTAATTACTTGCGAAATGTTCTTTCAGCTGATTCTCTTATACAAAACCCAAAACCAGTGAAGTTGGCACGTTGTGTAAATCGTAAATAAAAACAGAATACAATGATTTGCAAATCCTTTTCAACCTATATTCAATTGAATACACTGCAAAGACAAGTTACTTGATGTTTGAACAGGTAAACTTTGTAATTTTTTGCAAATATTAGCTCATTTGGAATTTGATGCCTGCAACATGTTTCAAAAAAGCTGGCACAAGTGGCAAAAAAGACTGAGAGAGTTGAGGAATGCTCATCAAACACTTATTTGGAACATCCCACAGGTGAACAGGCTAATTGGGAACAGGTGGGTGCCATGATTGGGTATAAAAGCAGCTTCCTGAAATGCTCAGTCATTCACAAACAAGGATGGGGCGAGGGTCACCACTTAGTGAACAAATGCGTGAGCTGATTGTCGAACAGTTTAAAAACAACATTCCTCAACGAGCTATTGCAAGAAATTTAGGGATTTCATCATCTACGGTCCGTAATATCGTCAAAAGGTTCAGAGAATCTGGAGAAATCACTGCACATAAGCGACAAGGCCGAAACCAACATTGAATGCCCGTGACCTTCGATCCCTCAGGCGGTACTGCATCAAAACCGACATCAGTGTGTAAAGGACATCACCACATGGGCTCAGGAACACTTCAGAAAACCACTGTCAGTAACTACAGTTCGTCGCTACATCTGCAAGTGCAAGTTAAAACTCTACAATGCAAAGCGAAAGCCATTTGTCAACAGCACCCAGAAACGCCGCCGGCTTCGCTGGGCCCAAGCTCATCTAAGATGGTCTGATGCAAAGTGGAAAAGTGTTCTGTGGTCTGACGAGTCCACATTTCAAATTGTTTTTGGAAACTGTGGACGTCGTGTCCTCCGGACCAAAGAGGAAAAGAACCATCCGGACTGTTATAGGCGCAAAGTTCAAAAGCCAGCATCTGTGATGGTATGGGGGTGTATTAGTGCCCAAGGCATGGGCAACTTACACATATGTGAAGGCACCATTAATGCTGAAAGGTACATACAGGTTTTGGAGCAACATATGTTGCCATCCAAGCAACGTCTTTTTTCATGGACGCCCCTGCTTATTTCAGCAAGACAATGCAAAGCCACATTCTGCACGTGTTACAACAGCATGGCTCCGTAGTAAAAAGAGTGCGGGTACTAGACTGGCCTGCCTGTAGTCCAGACCTGTCTCCCATTGAAAATGTGTGGCGCATTATGAAGCGTAAAATACGACAACGGAGACCCCGGACTGTTGAACAACTTAAGCTGTACATCAAGCAAGAATGGGAAAGAGTTCCTCCTGAAAAGCTTCAAAATTGGTCTCCTCAGTTCCCAAACGTTTACTGAGTGTCGTTAAAAGGAAAGGTGTTGTAACACAGTGGTAAAAAGGCCCTGTGCCAACTTTTTTGCAATGTGTTGCTGCCTTTAAATTCTAAGTTAATGATTATTTGCAAAAAAAAAAAATAAAGTTTCTCAGTTTGAACATTAAACATCTTGTCTTTGCAGTGTATTCAATTGAATATAAGTTGAAAAGGATTTGCAAATCATTGTATTCTGTTTTTATCTACGATTTACATAACGTGCCAACTTCACTGGTTTTGGGTTTTGTATATTAATTGCTTTTTCAGCCCTTTTTTGCCTGTGTCCCAACTTTTTCGAGACCTGTCGCAGCCAGAAAATCTGAAATAAGCTCATTTTGTGGATAAAAATGTAAAATGTCTCAGTTTCAACATTTGAAATGTTATCCATGTTCTATTGTAAATAACATATTGGCTCATGTGATCTGAAAGTTATTGCATTTTGATTTTATTCACAATTTACACTTTGTCCCAACTATTTTGGAATTGGGGTTGTACATACTTACTATATTATTGTAAAAATGTTGTACATGCATGCACGGTATAATCTGTTCAGGACTCGAAATTTAAGTTGTTTGCAAGCATCTGTTGACTAAACCTGGTTAACTGCAGTTAATCTCGCTAGCTCTAGCTAACGGTCATAGGTAAGGTCAGTTATCACTAGCATTTTATTAAGTAAATGTCCTAGCGAATTCACTGGATGGAGCATATTGCTACTTAGTCATAGGATTGGGGAGCTTGTGATGTTTTACAAATGAATGGCTTTCAAGTTTTGAGGATAGCTATGTATGCAGGGTAACTACTGAGGGTCTTATAAATGTCCTGGTGTCATGTTGAGTGTTCTGAACTTTCGTGTCTTCAATGGCGTTATCCGAAGCCATCAGCCATATGAAAATAGCTAAAAACGGCTGGTGGTCGACTGTTGGTGGTTGCCCCCTATTTGCCCAGTTTTTCATCATTACCGTCCATATCAGTCTTGCCGAGTAAAATTTGCTAAATAAGGCAGGCTATTCACTGGTCTCAGAAGATCCAAAAATTCATGCAGGGGAACTTTCCTCAAAGGCTATCTGTTTTCCACCTTCGTGAAGTTGGCACCCCATATGACGAAAATCTGAATGAAACCCATTACATTTGTTTCCACTTCGTTTGTGCACGTTTGTGCAGGCAAAATGAGAATTCATCGCCTGCCGCTGCTATTCGTTTTGGATGGACATCTTAAATGTTTTTTGTTCAATGTCTCCGGAACGGTGACAACGGATTTTGGACTGTGTAACCATACCAATCCCTAACAGGAAAAAATTTTAATGCCTATAAAGTCTCAATCCTCTGAAAGGGCAATAGCTGTAATGCAGTTGCTACACACAATTGCTTTCACCCAAACACTGCCCATATTTACAGTGAAGTGAAATACTTTTTTTGGTCTCGGTCTCGTCCTGCTCTGGTCTTGGTCTTGAAATGGTCTCTCTTGGTTTCGGTCTTGTCTTGGTCTCGCTACCCTTTGGTCTTGGTAGTGTCTTGGTCTCGGCTAAGGCGGTCTTGACTACATTACTATTGGGGGGGGGGTCAACTTTTTCTCCAGGATATAAAGGGAGTACTACGCATTCATGTTTTTCAGTGAACTGAAGTCTTTCAATGCTTACAGTATTTTGCTTGTTTAACGTAATGACCGTACATAATCATATACGTAGATAACCTATTACAACAGCTCCTGAGTGAAAATAAAGGGGATGCCTATTATAAAGGCTAATATTAAAAAAAAGACTAAATAAACCACCAAAGTCACACAAATGGCAATTAAAATGAAATGATAAACTCCACATTCAGTGGTGGATAGTAACTAAGTAGATTAACTCAAGAACTGTAATTAAATAAATTTTAAGGTGCTTGAGACATTTCCCTCCACATGGTTTCAAATAACTGCTTCAGGCCCAAAGTAGTAAAACTCCCCAATATTACAAAAATGCAAAAAAATCTGAAAAATTTATCCAAATTTATGTAGCAGAATTTTTCTTCTTTTCTACCCAATCCATCATCTCACAACCTCCCAGATTTACTCTGTGACCCTTTCAAAGCAGTTCAAACCAGCTCCAGAATGAATACTGCTTATGCCTTTACTCAGTGTTAACAATATTACATTTATTCAATACATCATTCATAGTACAATTTTCTGTAAAGCCAGTACTTTAATACCTTACTTTTACTTCCGTAGGATTTTAAATGCAGGACCTTTACCTGCATTTACGTATTTTTACATTATGTTATTGATATTTTTTCTTAGATAAAGGATCTGAGTACTTCTTCCACCACTGTTTATATCAGTGGTTCTCAAACTTGGTCCTGGCACCCAACTGTATGCGCTGGTTTTTGTTCCAACCATAATTGCAATTGTAGAATTTTAAAAAGTTGTTAATTTGTCTTAATTAGCTACATTCCCTGTTTAGAGCAGTTATTTACCATCTTAAACCCCATTTTGATGAACATATCCATTGTGCCATGAAGAATAAAAATCCTTGAACATATTGTGCTTATTTTCCTATACTGTGAGGATTTTCAGGTGAAAACATTTTTAAACAGACTCAGAAAGAATCAGTTTTGAGTTCTTTCAAAATCAGCCAGAACGTGATAAAAGGAGCATGACACCAACAGGTGTGACTCTGCTGTTTGCCAAATAAATTTTAGTTTTTGCAACCATGTGTCAACAGTTTCACCAATGACTAACCTATTGATTGTTCACGTAGATTAAATGTTTGGTTAAATTGTTTCCCTCTGCAGTTATTCATACTAGTTTCTAATATATCTCTATGTGGATATGACATTTTTATTCTTCATGGCATGTATAGATTTGTCAAATGTGGCTTAAAAGAATAAATAACTGCAAAAAATCCAAAACTTTCACCAACTTTCATCTCTCTTGGATTTTTTTTATTTATTCTGATTATTACACAGTCACTCCTCTGTGCGTCATGCCTCACTGCGGCTTTTAGTCGCGACTATATTCAGAATATTGAACAGAGCCTTCTACCTTGTTGCTTAATGAGCCTCGCAACCTAATTTATGCAAATCTGGACCATTTCATGAACTTACATTACATGACTTCAGAATTTATTAAGGCATTATTGACATTTTACCACGTCTTTTATGCGCAGAAGAAAAATTTGTGATGGAATGTGAAACATTCAACCGATTCGTTCAAGCAACTATTGCTAATCAAACAAATAAACTGCAAGAGGATTAGGCATTTAAACTTTGAAAGGTGAGGTTACCAACGACGCACCGCTACTGGATAGGACATTTTATATTGAAATGCCAAGCCATAGATACACGTTAACGTTTATCCGTAGACACTTGATACGATTTAATTCAGAAACTCTGAGGGTAAGAAGGTAAAGTGCATTTAGACTTAGCTTGATAGCTACCTACATTAGCCTTTACCGTTTCATGCAACACATGCGTACATGTGAGTCAATGATGGGAGCGACACAGGCGGACGAGATGTTCAACAAACGTCAAGTTTAAGAAATGGTATGGCTCACTTAAGGGGTGTCTGAAATCGTATTGCAAGATTCTTCCGAGCATGAATATAAGAAATACATTGTAATATTTATGATGACAGGTAGAATAAGGATAAATGTTTGGAACCCCCCAACCTGTTGTTTTTACCTCTTTTGGGGGGGTTCAAGTCTTAATTTGGAGGGTCAGACCCCCCCAATCCCCCCGTAATTCGAACCATGGCTACAGCCAAATTCAGCTGGCTAGCAAGTTAGGTAGGTTTATGCAGTAAAGCAAGACAAAAAAAAACTAAAACTTACTGCTTCCACCTCTGAGTCACGGACAGTTGGTACCGATCCAGGCTTTATCTTCAGATATTTTACAAAGCTTGCGTTTGAGCCCAGTTGTTTGTGCTATCGTTAGCAGTCCCGCTAGCCACCCATAACACGTTAGCTTCACTTAGCTACATTATTTGGGGCTCTAATTTCTTGGCGCAGCGCAGGGTGGCGCAGCATGGCGTAGCGTGGCGCAGCCCGAGCAGTGGTAATTTCGTGCGGTGCAACACCGTGCGCAGCCACTTTGGCAATTTGGTAGACGGACGTGCGCCGAGATGGGTGTGGCGGCGTAGTAGGGGGAGGTGTCACACATTCATCAAGACGCAGTGACAATTTTGTAGCAAAAGTCTCCGCTGAGGTTGCGCAGAGAGCTCGCCAGCTCCAACCTGGTTTACTTTCTGTGCAGTGGTAATTTGGCTGACCGGCGCACGGTGTTGCACACGTCACCGAAACCTCACAGGCAGGTTTCCAGAATGTCAGGCACATTTCAATGCAATAAATAATTACAGCAACCACTGTTTAATGTAACTATCAGAATCAGGACATAAATTATAGTATCTATATCGATTGTCCTGATGTCAGATCAAAGGCGGTTGGCACGCGTAATGGAAACTCGACCTGGCTTAACGCAGCTGAATCTGTGATGCAAACTAACGACTTCACATCTTTCTCAGCCAACCACAAACTGCCTCGGCATCAGGCACTGCTTGCGTTCTATGCTCAGTAAAGCCGCTTGCACACCGGACGCGAAACAAATTTTTCGCACGACTGATTACATTCAAAGGCCACGTTTCCCAGATTCATTTAAGAAGATCTTAGCGCTAAGAGCTTCTTTAGATCCTTCTTAAGGCTCCAGTAAGAAGCAAACGCGTTTCCCAGATTCCTTCTTAGCCTAAGATGATCTTTTAAGAAGAATTTGAAAGAAGTATCTGGAGCACTCTTAACACCCTTCTAAGCGACGAAACACTGCAGATACAGCCGCGTCAGGCAAATCAATGTGACACTAAACAAGAAGGTATTAATGCAGTGCGTACGGTTCGTCCTTATTTTATCCCCCACCCCTTTCTTTCATGCACCCCTACTACCCATTAAGCATTTAAAATGAGGGAAAACTTACATCTCTCCTCTATGGTTCCATGTGTTGAAATATTTCACCATATTTCCCTAATTCTTCCCTAATATTTCCGGTCTTCTACTTTACCACTTGTTGTACACTCTATATATAAAGCAACTTGAGCTGCATGTCTCAAATCAAGTTGACTAAGGTTTAACTGCATGATTTCACTCATGTAATGTAATGATTTTATTTTATGTTTTCATTCCTATTTTTCTAAGTTCTTATCTGTGTTATTGGTCTTTATTTGCGTCTGTTTGTTTTCAGACATTCTGCTGCGTGCGCAGTGGCATTACGCAGGTTCATTTTTAACATTAGGCTATACGCCACTTGCTACATCAAAACTTAATTTGTGTGCACGTAAGTATGTGGAACACTCGGTTACTCTGACATCGATTGATCAATTGAGCTCCAGTTAAGAAGGCAGTTAAGAAGGGCACAAAGACACTTGTTAAGAAGGGCACTAAGAACGCTTCTGGGAAACACTTTATCTTAAGGCTCCCTCTCAGCTGAACTCTTCTTTGGAGCCTTCTTAACTCCTTAAGGGGTCAAGCCTGGGCAACAATATCTCAGAAACTACACCATATTTTCCTGTTATTCTTTTTTTTTTTTTTTTGAAGCTAATATTACCAGCTATACAATGACATACTTATTCTGGGTATTTTCATGGGAAAACATTTTGAAAAATTATTTGGTCATAGAATTTTAGAATTGGGTGGCAGAACCTGCCTGGCAGATGGATCATAAATACACCACGTATCTACCTACCCAAAAATGGCTGTCATTATATAGAACATAACAAACTGATGCTATGGTGAAAATTTCAGAGCAATACCTTGGAAAATGTGGATTTTATGCCCGCTAAAAGCCTGATAAACTTTGAAATTTTGCGATGCGAGAAAATTGCAAAACGAATGCACTGGAGGCGTTCACATGATAAAAATCCACTTGAGTTTTTTGGTCTTAAAATCACCTTTTATGTTTTGAAAGATTTAACAAAATGAAAAAAATACATTTTTTCAAGTCTGAACCTAGTCTTGACCCCTTAAGAATGCTCTTAACTGGGAAACGTGGCCAAAATCAATGCAATGACGGGAATACGCGCGTGTATTCACGTCTTTGCGTTCACTTTGAATGTAATCTGTTGTGCGAAAAATTTGTTTCGCGTTAAGTGTGCAAGCGGCTTAATACTATTATTGTCACTTAGGTTTTATCGTTTTTAGTGGGGGAAGGAATACGGCTTGATTGCTATGATCTCGTACTGAGTTAAGATCACATATTGAAAATAAATATGTAACGTATCTTGCATTGTTGTCCATGCAAGTTAATCCCAAAATTTTAAGCAGCAACAGGGTGTAATAATAGGAACACGCTATCCATTGTTTCTCTTCCCAATGATGCAGGCAGAAGAAATAAATGAGCAACTGTCGTATTTCACTCTAACTTCATAAGTTTGAATGATCTGACGTAGTTTCGTTTTGAAATTCCATTCAAGTTCGCTAATGGTAATAATTCACGAACGCCCTAGCTAGCCAGCTAACTCATATTCGTTAATGCTTAATATAGACGTAAGCGGTGCAGAAAACATGCCTGAAGCAGCAAAGTAAAATGCAACATTAACGCATCATACACATATAGGACAGAGGCTTCTATATTCCAACACATTAAAGGTGAGGAGAGGAGTTCATTTGATTGGTGAAGATTTGACTCGGCTGTGTTATACCCAAACACGCCTTCTCTCCTCCCTCTTTGCCACTTGTGCCGGCAGTAGGGACCGAGGCGGGACAGAGGAGTACTTGCGCAAGGCTGCACCGGGCACGAAATTGCAACATACGCCTGGACACACCCCGTTGGCACGGCACACCCCCCATTCGCGCGCCTGCGCCTGGTCTATGAATTTAGAGCCCTTGGTGTTTTATCGTTACTTTACAGCTTGTGGCTCTGAGCGCTTGATCAATGCAACTGCTCCAGGTTTGAGAAGCAGCTGAGACAAATATCGAGTGTTGAATTATCCTTTATTGACAAAGCTGCCTTCGGTGAAATGCTGAGCACAAACAGCTAACGTTCCCTTTGAGTGTGGCTGTTTGCCGCCAGCAAACAAAAGCGCTACCCACTGATTTCTGGTGGCATCGTCTATTGGAAGAGAAAATAGTTACTTTTTTTTCGCATCTGAAAAACACGTACAAGCAGCTTTGGGAGACATACTGATAAATCTACACGTTCTATGATTTGGGCTCATTTGTGTCTGATAGAATAAATTCCGGGGTGGGCAGGTCCAGCGCCGTGATTAGCTCTGGCCAGGTCTGTCCTGATTGAACACAACAACCTGACGTGCGGTTTTGTCCAGATCTCGTGAAGATCTCGGGACGAGCTTATTCAGTGAGGAGATCACGTTCAGGAAATCACATTCTCGGATTACGGCAAAACCCCTGTATCTTATATTTAGAAACTTTGCAAAAGTTGAGTATGGACATCCAACATTACTTGTATGTATTAAAAGAAGGATCAGCATAATAGGGGACCTTTAAGCTCCCCTGAATTACTCAGCAGAGTATACAACACATTTCCCCAAGAATCATTCTCTGTCCTGCTTTCAAAGTTTACCATGTTGCATCAGTTCAAGCATAATTTGCCTTGCATAATCAAATATCTCAGCAAGCAAACGTGAATAAAATGGTAGCCTAATCAGGGCGATTTGGTTGCCTTCAGCTCCTGTTTGGAATATATTTAGTTTTATTTATACCGATGTACAGTAGTGTGTAGTGATGATTATACACTTAAAAAAAGGAAGATAAATCAGAAGTACTATAAATTTTTCTTTCATGTAATATTAAATCATATACATGAAAATAAGTAAACAGATAATATATAGTAAAAAGAATAATAAGTCAATATCTATTGTGTCCACTCTTTGCTTTGATTTCAGCATTTGATCTGTCAGGCATAGTTTTCACATATATATTTTTTTATTTCCTCACTCGTTAAACCATTCCATATGGTTTGAAGTTCATTGCAAAGAGATTCTTTTGATGCTACAGATTTTTTTTAATTGGATTAGGTACTGGATTTTGAGCAGGCAATGTCAAAGTTTGATGTCAGATATTTTTTTCCTACTGAGACAATACTTACACAACTTTGGTATGTTAACCCCTTAAGCCCTGAGCCTCTTTTTTGAAAATGGCAAGCTCAAAATGAAATGAGTGTATCTCTGCAACTATTTGGTCCATTCGAATAATCTTGGTATCATATGGTAAAACAATTTGGGATTTCTGCCATGGTGTAAAAATCAGTCAATATGTCACTGAGTCAGAGTAAATGGAAAAGGAACACAGTATAAATCAAAGACCTCATTTTGCACCAAACAAAGTTTTACTTCGATCCCTTGTAAACTTAATTAGTTGCAGTCTGAAACCTCTAAAAATTTACAGCACAGAATCTCACCATTATCTGCACCAAAGTTTATGCCAATCAAGTAAATCAGAACACAATTAGAGAGGAATGTCTCGGTGTCTTCTCCAAATTGGCAATTCGGGTACCTTGTATGCCAAATCAGATTTCTCAGATATTAAACTGTAAAACTCATCTAATTTCACATATGTCACTACAGGCATACATTCCACCCAAATACAACCAGTTTTTAATTTAGAAATTTTTTAAAATTATTTCTGCCAGTCCAATAGCCTATACCATCCCACTCAAAGACAATAAATACAAAGAAAATGAAGTTTGGCTCCACTGGAGCAGATTTATTATTATTTTTTTTAAAAAAAAAAAAGCAAATTAAAGCTAGAGTTTGTAGAATCTATGAAAAATGAATGAGACTGGAATAGAAACAACTACGCTCCCCCCTCCCCTCCCTGTTTCGAATCCACTCGTTCTTCACCGGCATCCTCGTGAACGCGCTAACCGTCATCTGAGCGCTGAGCAAGAGCACAGTGGATGCTGTGTGTGTTTTATAACGGCATGGGGGAAAAAAAAAAAAAAACATTGCCCGATCATCCTCTCAGTCGCCGATTGCTATCTATTTACACAGCATAACCTACCGACAACAGCAACGGTAATATAGCTATCACGGGAAAGAGGTGCGCTAATAACTAACAAAACATTGCCGTATGGACTAATGGCAACAACCACTTTATTCAGAAACTTCTTTCTTTACACCATAGCCGGAAAAACGGCGATTACGATGATTTCAACCACAAATTTAGATAGCAACTATGTAAAAATCAAATTAGAGGCTCACCTGTCCAGGAGAAGATCAGCCAGCTCAGAGTCCAGCTTCAGCCCGATGCTATCGCATAGCTCTCTCCACCTCACGTCTGATGTTGACACGGGATTTATTCCTCTTATTATCACTCTCCCTTTTGGACTGTCTCTTCTCTGTGTTAGTTTTCCTCTTTTTGGCTTATTTTCAGTGGCGGGCGGTGGACAGAGAACAAGGAGGGCGATAAACATGTCTTTAAACTGCTTATTAGTCTTGATCTGTTTTCAGTCAATTTCCCCGGTAAAAGACACTTGAACTCTCCTCTCTCAGGTGTAGCTAATTTTCTTCGTTAAGACTAGAAATCAAACGCACCAGTTGAACGCAGAAATAGAGCGCATTTCAATCTTTTTCAATTAAACAATCATTACGCACAGGTTTGACGACTTGCTTAGGATGTGACAAAATTTAACGCGGAAAATCCAGTGTTTTTTTTCGTGAAGAGTTGCCTATTAATGTTAGGAAGTAGGCAGGGGAACACCAAATGCAGGAACTGAAGTGTTTATTTAAACACAACACACTAGGAGAAAATAGGCACTCGGGCCAGAAATAAAACACCGTGCACATGCACTGAACAAATGGGAAAACTAAAGTACACTGCCCAAGGCAGGGGGAAACAGGAGTACACACTCCAAGAGTGGCTAAACTAGAAAAACAAAAACTGAACCTAACTAGACTGACGGACACACTGGGAGACTTAGACAAGGGGCAGACAAGACGTGGGCGCAGCAAAAAACAAGACTCGGGAATCATACACAGGAAATACTCGGAAGGCACAAGGAGCTGCGATTTCACCATGCAGAGCAAGTCTAGCAAAGTACCGTCTGATGTCTCCTCCCATCTCTGCCACATAAATAGTCACGAGAGGAGGCGGGGACTCGGAACGCAATCTCGACTGGAAACAGAAACACATGGGATTAATAAACAAATTAATGAGGACCGGGTAAATCATAATGACTCGAGACAAGACGCTGAGACCATCAATCAAACTAGACAGTTTAGATTAAGGTAATCTAAACGTGACGAGTAAAAAGCACCACGAGAGAAGCAAAGGAAAGCACAGCTTTAAACGCAGTTAGTCAGGGAAAGCTTAGGCAGGAATTACTAAAGCTAGAAACACTCGTACTCGCTAATGAGTTAATAAAGGTTAATACTACGTGACGAAATATTTACAATCACCCTCAAATGAGTGCTGGTTAGTACGGTTAGTAATTATCCTATCAGAGAACGCATTCACTCAGTTTAGCGAGACCCAGAATCAAGCACAGGTGGAAGCAATGAATGAAATACCACAGCCGAAACCGAAAGAGGAAACGTGATTGGACAACGAGACTCAGGCATGCTGAAGGCTGTCACGCGACATCACTGGAGATTGGCAGAGAGGGAATCGATCAGGCAGAATGAAAGCTGAAAAATAAAACGAAAGTAAGCACAAGCACAAATAAGCACAAAGACAACACACATGAGGCAGAACCATAACAATTAAGGCATGTGAATTAAACATTTTATAGAATTTATTAGCCTATTCACTCGCCTAAACATTACATTATAAGGGAAACTAACATGTTGACTAAGAACAATGATTGAAATCGGGTCATAAATCTCATCCGTTTCAAGGGATGTTTTCCGCCCCCCCAGTTTTCCGTCCACTGCCTGCCACTGCTTGTTTTGCCGTGTAGGCTGTTGTTGTTAGCGCTGGGATTGTGACTTTTCCTGTCGGGACTGCCATTGCCATTCACCACCTCTATGTTCACCACCGATTGGACGTGAACGCGCATCGACTTTTGTCGATTAGCCTATAGGAACACACAAAACATCTCATGGAACAACTGTTTTGTAAAATGAATTGTGATTGGCTGAACACTGCCGTCACGGTGTTGATTTTCTGCAGCTTGAATAGAGAGCCAAGAGAAGGCACAGAGGTCCAATGTCCTCTCACAACTCTTTGAATTACAATATGCTGAAAGGTTATTATGGATTTTTGACCGAATGACGCCAAAAATAACTTACAAACTATAGCTTTAATAAGATTATGAATACAACGGAAAGGTTAAAAATGGGAAAAAAGTAAAAAGAACAAAAACCCCATCAATTATTTCTACATGAAAAAATGCCAATGGTGCAACCTGAAAGCACTGTGGCTAGGAATTGAACCTGATCGCCTGCATTGCTGTCTGTCATCTTTAACCACTACACTACATAACTTGACGTGAACAAAGCTGCCAAATTGCCCATATAAAGAATGAGTCAAGAAAACAAGTTACTCACCTTGTTTGTACTGTTGTGCCCTCAGTATTCACGCGTTTCTGTCAGAAAACGACTTTGAAAACGACGGTTGGATATTTAGCGAATAATTATACCGAAAATACCACAAACAAACCTGTTGAGCGTTTATATTGTCGCGCTATGTAAGTACATTCGAATGGCCCATGGACTCGGTTTGACGCACTGGGAACGCAAGGCTTTAGCTCAGGCCAGCTTTGTGCGATAAAGCTGGTTCAGGGCTCGTTGGAAACGTCAGAAGCCATTCATCAGGTCAGCAAACGTAGCCCCGCCCCTTCTGGGGGGAAAACAAACCACACTCCCCATTGACTTTCATGTAAAATTGCTGTACAAAACTATATAAATACAAGACCATCGAAGGTAAATCAGCCGAGAAATTATCTACAGACACCATGTCTCATTCACATATATCCACTCTACCAATTAGAGAACGTGCGAGATATTTCGAAAAGATAAATTTAATGATCAATCTTAAAGTATGTCACTTCAGTCTCCCGGCATCTAGCTGGTGCAATGACCCCACCCAGTGGCCAGAGGTATCACACCCCGACATCTATTTTTATCTGATTGAGTCTCCAGGTGAGCAAAATACTATGTAATTAATTGCTTTTTTTCATATTGCCTTGGTATTGGCCTGAGGGTCGCCGTATTGGCCGAGGGCTAACACCGTGACCAAAAGGACCACACCAAGGCAATGCGAAAATACGCAATTTATAATATTTTTATTAATTGGTTAAGTATGTTGTGCTATCATGACAATATTAAAACTATGACTTCTGAAGTGCGCGACTTCAAGACTCATTAAAGAGCTAAATGCTAGGTCCGCGACTGCTTGTGCACCTGCTGAACTCGGCCAATACAGGATATATTGGCAGGCCGTTTTTACTGTATGCGAGCAATAACATACTTAAGCAATTAATAAAAATGAAATATTTCATCTTTCGGTCCTGCTATTTGGATAGTATGCTAGTTAACAGTAGCACTGTGCTCTGACCAGACGGTGACAACTGTCTTAGCTAGGTTCATAAGTTAGCCTGTCCGTCTGTCTCGTCCAGGCATATGCACATTCCTCCCTCCGTATGGCTTGGTGCCATAAAGCCCTTCTCTCCTGATATTGTTTTGGGCATGGCAGAGGAATGAACCAGAGATCCTTGTTTTTTGTTTTATTGTTGGTGTAGCCAACAACACAGCAACTCCTCGGCATGTCGGGTTCAAGTTAAATCGGCTTGTTTTAAGCGTTCGCGCTTTGAATGTCTCTGCAGGAAGCAGGATTGTTACCCCATAAAAGGGGCGTGGCGATCAGGGCCCACTGTGGATGACGTATTGCCGACCTGATGAATAAAATCAAATGGCTACCGGCAAAGGGCAAAGTCTTAACTGACAGCATCACAAGTCGATCACGGAGAGGAAAATACATTGCAAGCAAGCTGAATGCTGAGGAACTGAGATCTTTGAAGCAATGCTCGAGAAGAAAAACATGCAAGGATACTGGAAGATCTAATTTCGTTATAACACGGACACATTGGGCTAACAATAGCAAGCGTGGATTTACCCTCAAGGTTTTTTTTTATTACAAAATATCAAAGGTAAGAAATTTCTTTGCTCATCTCTGTAGACCGTAAAGTGTATGCCTGCTGTTCTTTGAGTGTGCTGTCGGTTTAAAATGACAGGGCATGCATCGTTGGATTCTGTGGACTTTCCTCTTTATTTGAGGTATCGTTTGTATGCATAGCATTAATTCAGGAGAAATTATAGCGATTCAGCGCTGATATGATTTTATCCTATGTTTTGCTACATGCTTATTTTACTTGCTTGGTGCTTGAATTGTGTTCGGTTGAGGTAAAATGGTCTACATGAGCTTTTTGCGTAGTTTTTTCACAAAATGTTGATATGCCGCATTACAGTGTTACGATTTGGAAACATGCTGTATTTATTATGCGTAAGCACCGCCCCCCCGGTACCGGGGCGTCGGGCTTAAGGGGTGAAGGGTCATTATCTTGTTGAAAAAAAATCCCGACCGATCAGACTCTTTCCAGATGGCAAGGCGTGCCTCACAAAGATGCTGCGATACTTCTTTTGATCCATGATTCCCTCGATTTTTATGAGATCAGTGGCTCCTTTCAAGCAGACTGAACCCCAAACCATAATATTACCACCTCCATGTTTAATTGAAGGGGTGAAACAGGCATTTTTTGAAACGGTCTCCAACTCTACGGTGCATATATGCTTTGTGTTTGGGCGAGAAAATGTAGAATTTAGATTTTTTTAAAAACTCACACGGTCTTTTTTTGATGTTGCCAGCTCTTGGCAGCAACACCACGAATCGGACCATTTTTGCTTAGGAGTCTGGAAACAGTAGATCTTGATACTTTCATCTCTTCACTTCTGGAGCTATTAATATCATTACAAAATTGTCATGCTGTCAACCCCCAATTTCTTTTACGTGTCATACACAGATAATGAACATCAGAGGCACTTAACTTTAATTTTGCACCTCTATTGCCACTAGTTTTCAGCGAACCAGTCTCTTTGAAATGCTAAATGGTGTGTCATACTGTGCCATGGCAGCATTTAACGTCTTCAGCATCATGTAAGGACGCAATGCAGGGACAATCAATCACAGAGAGCTCCTTCCTTCGTGTCATCATGTTTAACACTGTCACTGTCACACTGCTCAAAGTTCATGTCACCTTACATACTAGAACAAATGACCATCAGAGGTAATTTTGCAGCATAATGTCACCTCAAAGCAGTTTAAACAATTTTTTTAGCATCAATAATCATGGAAAGAGCCTTCAAATATGCATTCAGGCTATGGAAGAGTGAAAAAATAGAATTTGTAACACCTTTCAATAAGTCAGTTTCTAGAAAAGTTATAGTCAGTTATAGAATACTGATGTTTTCAGTGTTTTTATTACCCATAATTTTACCTAAATATACTTATGGGAATTATTTTTTTGTTCTTATTGCTGATAATAGTATTTTTCAATACATTTTAAATAAAAAGAAATGATAATTAAGTAATATTAGGATGAAAATGGTGGTGAATGATAATCACTGCACACTACTGTAAATACAGGAGCAGTTTGCGCCATGAAAAAACAGGGCCAACGTGAGTTGACGAGCTAAAAAAAAAAATAAAAAATCGATGAGCCTTCCAAGGGTCAATCAGTACGACTAATTTCTGCTTTGTTGCGAGCAAATTCGCATCGTCTGCAGCGCAGTGTAGCTACTGTAGTGAGAGGGAGGATTGCTGTCTCCCTGCGTCTGCTTAGGGGGGAGGGGCATTTGATTGTTAATGAAAGTCACCTGTGCTTGGTGTGCAGGGAGGAGGACGCTGGATGAAAAGTGGACAGAAAATGGCGTGAGCCATGTAAGAGATGACCTCTTTTTTTGTGGCGGTGGCACTGGGACGGGAGGGTGCTGTTCGCAACTTTTAGTGTTGCCGGCAGTGAAGACAGTTGAACAGGGGAGTTGTTCCTGAATTAGGAGGGGAGCCTGGATACCTCCTTTAGGCAGTGAGGGACTGGGGTCTCGAGTGCCGCTGCTTGCTTGTAGTTACGAACTTGGCGTGAATTTCAAACTTTCCGCCTCCTTGCCTCGCTGACGCTGGTTGTATGTAATGAATTGTATTAGGGTCTATGCCGATGAATGAATTGTACTGACCTTTGTCGATGAATGAATAGCATTGATTATGTTGAGAAATTAATTACTGGGGCTATCTATATTAAAGTGATTCTTTGACTCCATTGTTCGCACCCCACGGAGGAGTGTCGTCGCCAGACCGGGCGAGTTAGGAACATTTGAAATATTTTATTGTTATTTGTCTTGTTCTGGTGTACCTTGTATTGCGCAATTTTTAAATAGATCTTAATATGCGGGACACTCTGCCAGGGGTTCTTCTAGAGGCAACGCTGTGGCCATGAGGCCTCCTGTATCCCCTTAGTGGTAGACATGGTTTGCTCCGCCTGCAGTTGGGCGGGCTTTATTACGCGCTGTGCAATTTGATGCTGTGTGTTAATACTGTGAGATGGACGCTTTTTCCAATGGTGTGCAATGCAAGTGATTTGTGGGTGTATAAAGTTGCAGTGGTGATATTTAAGAGTGTGCAGTGTGCATCCTATGGTGTTTTATGGATGTATATTATGGGTTTGCTGTGCTGTGGTTGTAAGGGGGGTCATTTGTGGCCATTTCGAGAACCCTTCAGGAGCTTCTGGTCTAAGTGTCAGCTCTTATTAATTTAATGTCAATAAAGTAATTGGGTTTTTATAATAAATCCTTGCGTGGGGTGTATTCTCTTGCCTCTGACACCAGACCATACCGGGTTTACAAAGGTGGTAGCAGCTTACGCTATGTTTAATAAAAAATAAAATCAAAGTTTATTACACTACCATCACACTTATGCTAATAACTAAGAAACGCACTGAACTTTTGACGTTTCGTTCAATAAATTGAGCCATGCCTCCCTAGTGAGCATCTATTGCTTGCAGTTCTTAAACAAAGAAATAAGCAATAGAGTCAAATTCTAGGAGGAAGTGTTATGACGAATACGATCAAAGACGTGTGCGAGAGGACACGCAAGGGCGCGAGCAGGAACGGTCCTAGAACTGCAAAGGAATATAGAAAAATGCTTAATGCGTCAAGTGCCAAACTGGCAAGGGGGTGGGGATGAAGGGAGACGGAGAGCGACGCTAGACTAAATACGCACCTCCTTTTTGTACAAGCCGTTTCAGAGCTCATGAGGCCAGTTCCCAACGTTCAACAGGAAGAAAGTGTTGCGGTCCTTTGCGAGTGGCTGTAGCTAAGCAACATTTCTTAAATATTACATAGGCTACAATACCAGAATACAAACGCAATCCGTGATTAAAAAGCGGTTGGTACCGATGGAATCTCTCTCAGTATCAAGGGAAAATACATCGGTTGTGGTTTTGTGTCAATTTGGAGTATATCTGACGGGTTGTATACTGCGAGCACTGGGATGCACTGTGGAGTCAATTAGAGGGGACTCTTCTCGTTAGAGCTGTGAAACTGAGCAATAATTGTGTTATTTTGGTAGTCGCTGTAGGAGGGAGCTCCCTTTTGTGACAGCATCAACTAAAAATGGCGAAATTAGAGCAATAGAAGCGACCCCCACCCGTCCCTGGGCGCTTATTAAAAGAGAATTTATTCCTGATCAGATTGCCACTGATGACCCAGTGATGTCTTGTTAAGCGACATTGTTTTCCCTCAGATCCCTTTGTTTCTGTGTGGTTTTCTACGTTTAACGAGAGACAAGAAAGTAAGCTCAGCGTCGGTGGCTAGCCGCATGTGTGCATTTGGTTCCTTTTCCTAGCATCCCGAGACGCTGCAGCCTTGATTTGGTGCATGAGAACAGGCTAGAGAGGGTTCGCGCTCCAGGAAGGGGGCTTTTGATGATGATCTCCCGGGAGTTTACCACTGAAGCAGCAGCACGTATCACAGATGCGACAGCTTTCATGCAACAACTTCCTGATTAAAGTGGGAAGTATAATTACGCACGATTATATCATATGTTTCATGTGCAATGCTGGCGGAGCTGTCAACTGAGCGGACAGATGGGATCAAATGTTTGGGGGAGAGGTGATTAGTGAGCCGCTACTATCTTGTCTTTTCGGGGATTGCGGCACACCTGGGCACAACTGCTCGTGCACAGAGCTTCGCCCTGTTTACACAGTCGTTTCTATAGAACGCTAAAATGTAATTATGAAAGTAAAGGGAAATGTTATCGAAAAAAAATCTCATAATTAGCGTGGCAACTCCATGCACAAGACATGGAAATTAGTCACAGTGTGATAAATTAGCCCGTGGAAATATTAGGCTACATAAAAAAAAACACCCTTGGGGGCTCTTAGTCTCTATCTCGGCCGTGCACACGTATCTAAATGAACCATTCTCTCTTGGCTATGAGCAGGCCAAGATGAATTTCGAATTGCAGTTTATAATAAAGCCATTCGAGCGAAAATAATGCTGGCCAGTGTGTTGCAATAGACTCCTACGTGCCATTGAAAATGTTACAAGACATAATTTGTCCCAAGAGCAGTTAAATTGCTGAACACATAGTTCAACGCCAATTCCGAAATAGTTGGGACGAAGTGTAAATTGTGAATAAAATCAAAATGCAATGACTTTCAGATCACATGAGCCAATATGTTATTTACAATAGAACATAGATAACATTTCAATTGTTGAAACTGAGATATTTTACATTTTTTTCCACAAAATGAGCTTATTTCAAATTTTCTGGCTGGAACAGGTCTCAAAAGTTGGCACACAGGCAAAAAAAGGGCTGAAAAAGCAATTAATATATACTGGACAAAGAAAGTTAGGGATCACTCTGATTTTTAATATTGAAATATGATATGGAACATAATTTGAACTATCAAATATTTCAAATTCGAAAATTGGGGTGATCCCTAATTTTCTTTGTCCAGTATATAAGAGAATCAGCTGAAAGAACATTTAGCAAGTAAGTAAGTTAACTGGCATCAGGAGTGTAACATAATTGGCTATAAAAGGGATGTCTTAGAGAGGCTGAGTTTCTCAGAAGTAAAGATGGCCAGAGGCTCTCCAACCTGTGAAGGCTTATGTAAAATAAATTGTAGAATAATAAAAACAATGTTCCTCAACGTCAAATTGCAAAGGCTTTGAAGGTCTTATCATCGACAGAGCGTAACATCATCAAAAGATTCAGAGAAACTGGAAAAATCTCTGTGCGTAAGGGACAAGACCGAAGACCTTTACTGGATGCCCGTGATCTTTGGCCCCTCAGACGCCACTGCATCACTCACCGACATGATTCTGTCATTGACATTATTAAATGGGCCCAGGAATAGTTCAAGAAACCGCTGTCTGTAAACACGGTTCACCGTGCCATCCACAGGTGCCACCTAAAACTCTATCATGCAAAAAGGAAGCCATTTTTGAGCATGATCCAGAGGCGCCACCGTGTTCTGTGGACCAAGGGTCATTTAAAATGGACTGTAGCAAAGTGGCAAAGCGTCCTGTGGTCAGACAAGTCCAAATTTGACATCCTTGTTGGAAATCATGGGCGTCATGTCCTCCAGGCCAAAGAGGAGAAAGACCACCCCTCCTGTTATCAGCGTTCAGTACGAAAAGCCAAAAAGAAAAAGAAGAGGGGATGCTACACCATGGTGAACAAGACCCTGTCCCAACTTTTTTGAGACCTGAAGCAGCCATCAAATTTGAAAGGAGCTCATTTTGTGGATAAAATTGTAAAATCTTTCCGTTTCAACATTTGCTATGTTATCTCTGTTCTATTGTGAATAAAATACTGGCTGGTGTGATTTGAACGTCATTGGCCCTCATTTATCAAACGTGCGTACACCAAAAAAATAGGTGTACGCCAAAACTCCCGCAAGGATCGGCATTTATCAATCTGAACGTGAGCGAACGGTCCGCAAAAATCTCAGGCCAGGTCTGACCAGGTGTACGTAGATTTGAAACCAGCGAACAACATGCAGGAATGAGTGCAGCTGTCAAAATGAGTAATAAACCATATGCAGCGATGCGGATGTCATGCTGTTGTTGCTCTTATTAGTAAAATCAATAAAAAGGCTAAATGGACAAATAGGCTAAATGAATGAATGAATGAATGAATGAATAAATAAATAAATAAATAAGACACCTGTGTTGAGAAATTAATGAAACTTATATTTTGAGGCAACCTGCTTGTCAGGCCAGACGGCTGACAATTACAATCAATTTGATTAAGCGCAATGCGTGGCTTGGCAGATATGCAGTGTGGTATGTCAAATGCTCATCCAGTCAGATATATGGGTCATTCCATGAAACAGAGAGCCAAAGTGTGACATGACTGTTCAAATTTGAAACACAGATTTTGCACGAAGTACTGGTTCACTTTTGTTGGCGTTCCCATGAGTCAAAATGTGACACAAGTTAAATGGCAAGATCTACTGTGGGATGCAAGAGGCAAAGTGTTGAACGTTCAGTGTTGCCGATGTAACAAGGACAGGAAACTAACACAAAAGTATGCAATAAAAATTTTATTTCAAAATATAACAAAGTCTCAACTTGTTCAATTAGTATCACAGAGAATAAATTTAAAACAAACCAGCAGTTTGGCAATGCTCAGTTGAACTCTAATAAGGTCTGAACATGTTTGGCAGGGCTTTGATAAGTCGCTCATTGGTCATGTTCATCTGAGGACAGAACAAATGCAATATTCTGGACAAAATATAAATGAGAAGGCAGCCCATGTAAGTACACATCAGCTCTGAAAATATTTTAGAGTAGACTAGTTGCTAAATGCAAAATTTGTCATCTGGATTGTACCACATGACAAATGTTGCGAATGTAACATGCACACGAAAAATGCTCGACTTAGCAAATGCATCACCTGTCTTCACCCTACGCCCTTTTTGATATTGGAAACCACTAATTATTCAATTTACAATGGTACAACTAATGGTCAACAGGATGAATTTGTTGATTTCAATTCCTCAACAGGAGCATGCAGTTAAACATTCAACACAATTCTGGGCTGAAATACTGGAACTTCACAAAAAGCAACCCTACATTTGCTGTGCAACATTTATTTAAAAAAAAAAAGTAAATGTTAAACAGGCAATTTAGCCTAACAACTTCCCTCAAAAGTCTTTTTATTTTGAAAAATGTATCCTTTCTTTCGCCAAAGTGCGTTGAACGCAACATGGACACAATAACAGCAGTGACTGGCCATGTCCCAGTTGGGTTTGCCACAACCCCCACAAAAATACACCTAACTGCCGAGTGGCGCTTTCATTGAGAAAATATATGGATGAGAGGTGCCGGTAGACATGTAAACAATAGTGGTGGGAAGCGATTAAAAAAATCAATCTAATTAATTAAAGGCTTTGTAATTAATTAATCTCGATTAATCACATTTTTATCAAATACCAATTTTTGACACAATAAGCAAAGTTTTTCAATTCAAATAAATTTTGGTTGACGACTGAATCAATGAATAGACATATGTGATCTTAAACAACAAAAATGTTTATTTTTCATCTATTTATCAGTGCATTTTTCATCTGTGTACTACATTCACTGATTAGTGCAAACTCCCAAGTGCAATTATAGCCTTTTTATTCAACATTTTAAGACTTAAGGTGCATTAACGCCACCTACCGGGCTAAAGTGTGTGCATCAGTGTTACCGGTGTGCCAGAAATGAGGGAACTGAGAATGGTGCGATTAAATGCGATTTTTTTTTTAGCGCGATATTTTTCCTGTAATTAATTAATCCAAATTAACTTCCGCGACCAAAAACGATGCACCACTCCTTCAAACAGGTGAAACGGCAGGCCAAATTATGAATCCCTATAGAAAACATACCTGTGTTGTAAATCGGTGATTTACCAAAAGATTTTAGTGATTGAACGTCACTCCATTTGAACGTAACTTTCTGGGACACGAAAATACGAACCTGCTCAGCTTCCTTCATGAAGACGATAGACTGGTTCCCGGATGTGAAGTAGGAGGTTCGGAAGGAACTCCGTATCTGTGACCATTGTGAGAACCCAAGGGGATACGGGAGATCGGGCAGCGAGCCCGGCTCGTGTTGAACGTAACTTGGAAAAATATGACGCGAAAAATTTTGCTCCGCAAAAAGAAGAATTTTATAAAAACCCGTATGTTTTCTGAGATAATATTTTGGACGATTATGCAACAGATTAATATCTACACGTTGGTACAAAAATTTAGATCATATATTATGTTTCCTGGGTTTTCTCAGCACTGTTTCAACGTAACTTTTCAGGACACCATGAGTTACGTTCGCAACAATACTTTAAGCGCTAATTGCAGTGTTATACATCTGGATTTCCCAGTTAATTGCCGTTGTGGGTTAATCACTTGGAATTGATGTTAAGAACAAATGCCATTTCCGCCAGACTTTTATTTTAAAATTCGTAGAATTTTACATTCAAAGTCTGAAGGCAATGAATGTCACAAATTTGGACACTTTTTATCCACAAGTTTTTCAAAGACATGCAGTTTTTTTTTTTTATTTATCTTTTTCAGAAGACCAATTATATTGCCTGTGTTAGCTTTTTTTATAAACTCTGGCCTTCATGCATGGCATTTTCTATTGGTGGCATCCAATTTTGTAAATCATATAGTCCTGTAAAAAATGCAGGGTCTCTGGCTCTCTATTTCATGGAATGACCCCCATAGTAGTAGTAATTTTATTGACCCGTGGGTCCAAACAAAGCATATATAAAAATTTTACACAAACAATACATACACATCATTTATATAATTAAAATTCACAATGCTCTCTGGGTGACTTAAAATCTGTGGAAAAACCGGGGGTTCACTCAATGTCTCTCTCATATGCTGTGTCATGGTACAGTCCACCAGCACATGTTGCTCGTCTTGGACAGCTGAGCCGCACCGACAAATCCGTTGGTCGCGTGGAATGCGCGCCCACCTTCCTGTTTCCACCCGAAGTCTGTGTGATGACAGACGGAACCTTGTAAAAAGACAGGCGCAAATGCTCTGCGACACATGAGCCTCCCACATATCTCTTACTATATACGCTGTGTACAACGAGTTCAGGATTGATAGATATGTAAGTTTTACATTTGGTGCGCTCGGATGACTGTACTCTGGCACGCAAGTCCTGCAGCCCTTGTGCCACGAAGTCAGGGCCAGTCATCACACCCATGATATAGGTATGCGTCCTGTGGTTGAGAGCACGGGTTAAGTCCAGTGCAAATGCCAGCGGATCATCCGAAATGTCTCTATTCTCAGCTGCTATTTTATTAAAGAACTTTTGTTGCCGGTGCCTTATCAGTGCACCCAAGGGAATGAACCCTAACTCCACCAAGCACAAGTCATTGGGAGTGCTAGCCTTCACACCCAATAGGTGTTTAATTGCAGTGATGTACAGCTTTTCCACAGGTCTAATGTCAGTATCTATCCAGCTTTCACAACCGTATAATATCGCAGCATTAAATGCAGCATCCACTACCCGTCGCCTTACTGTGAAAGGCATGTCACGATTCTTATTCAAAAATAAAATCAATTTGTTGAGGTGCTTCCGTTTATCAACTGCATGTTCCCTAACAGCAGAGCGTGTGCCGCCATCAGCAGTAAAGACACTTCCTAAATATACATATCTACAACACCATTCTATACACATATCACCCAAACGAATCGGTAACTTATCATTACTGGAGCCATATATCACCATGAACTTAGTCTTGCTCTCATTAATTACCATACCATGAGACACGCAATATCCTTGCAACACCGTAAGTTTCTCGACAAGTCTCTCACGAGAACCGGCTAAAATAATCGTATCATCCATTAGCATAAGACAATGCAACCATTTGAGAAAACTATCAAAGGAACAGTCCTGCTTTAATTTACGGACCAGTACATTAACATAAACAATAAAAAGAAAGCACGACGTAGGAGAGCCTTGACGTACTCCGACCACAGCCGTTATGATTTTCAATCCCAATATGCTCTTCGTGACCTTATACATACTTATGAGTGCAGTTAACATCAGTATGCCACAGCCTAGACATTTAAGTATATCCATCAGTTTAGTCCTTGGGACTCGATTGTAAGCCTTCGAAAAAACTATATATGCAACAAAGAGCTTAACTCGCTTCCTAAAACAATAATTCATATCAATCTTAATGTCACCAAGTGTGCCGTGCAACCACGCCCACTCTGTGCTCCCGCCTGCTCTCGGTCCGGTGTAAACCAACGCGTCAATCGATTATATAATATGTAGTCATAAACTTTAGCAGTACTGTTTATTATACTTATGCCCCGATAATTATCACTGAACAACAAAAGATACGCAAGTTAGCCTAATTAAAGGCAGACTGGAAAATAAGTTTGCGCGTAATTATTTGAGAAAATCACATTTATCACTAGCGCATGCACATTTACACTCGTTTCATCAAACTTTTATTTATTTTGCGGTCACTTTGACTGAGTAACCATAAGAGTACATTAACTAACTAGCTAACTTGCGTTTCTTTTGTTGCTCAGTATATATATGCCTACAGACACTTTGACCGTGATCATGTTTTGACAATGGCAGATCTTCTATTGTTAGAGGAATAAGCTTCTGTCCGAAGTGAGAGGAACTTTTGGCACAGAGAAGATCTCCTCCGGGAAAGTGACGAGTGGCTGCTCGTTATGTGTGACACCCAATAAAATGTCATGGAGTAACACAAATAAAAGTACAAGAGTGATCTCTACAGACTGTATTTTAACAATTACCCTCATGCAGCTCCAATGGAGGCGGTGGGGACTTATCTGTGTCCCCATCGCCTCGTTTTCCCACTATGGAGGGGGAGCCCTGCTGCCACGCGCTCCGCGAACGGAGACAGCTGAAGGTTCGAGTCTGGTTGGCCTCCACCGGTCCGTGCGCTGCTTCGCCTGAGTGCAGCAACCCGTTTTTTGGTGGCGATCTTAAAATCAGACCACTTTTTTTTACCTACATGTAAAGCATTTGGATTATGTAGGCTATATAACATGAAATATCATGGATCTATTAATTGAATTTATTAAGGCCGATGTTATTCGCACTCATACGTGTGGCCAATGCTGAATTTTTTTCTTGGCGACACTTATAAGTGCGCCAGTTGATGATCATTCCAGTGCCGCTTAGAAAGTACCGCTTAAAATAAGTTTGGCCAAGAAAAAATTTTTAGCTTTGGACACACTGAAAATAAGTGTGGGCAATGGAGAAATATGCATCTTGGCCACACTAATAAGTGCGTCTGACAAGAATTTCGGTCAATTTTTGTGCTTGGACACACTTTAATAAATCTAAGTCACACTTATCTATGAAGTAAATCAAACCTCTGCTGCACTCCGGTTTTCGACCCCAACGGTGTTTACCACAGCAGCAATAGTTTTCCAAACTGCAGCCTTCTGGGCTCCCTTTATGCCACTCTTAAGGCTTCCAAATAAAATTATGTTGTTTTTCTCCATCTCGGACGTGGTCATTTATATCGCCGGCCTGCTGATAAAACCTCCTATCTTCAAAATGATAAACTTTACTGGAGAGCAAAAAAAAAAGTTTAATTTTGCATGCAAGAATGCAGTTGAACTGTGTTTGGGTAGGATGACTATTTTTCTTTCAAGAATGTATCCAATCAATAAAATTTTGTATTTTGCAGTGTTTATGTTACTATCGTGGACATACGAATTTTTGTTTCTTACCAAATTGTAGATACGAGGTTTTATCTGCAGGCCGACGATATTTCCTCCTCAGTGAAGTTCTTTCTTCTTTGCCATCTTTCGAGAGTCCATGTCGTAAAGTGGGCAGGACTATGCCTCCCGGAGCATGAATTTATAAGGGCGTGTCATGTAAATTACGATGGTTTCAGCCGCCAGATTTATCAATGCCGTGCCAGTTCTACACCGAAATCAGCAACGTACACACTTTTAGTAAATCAGACGTGACACCTGGAGAGCGCTGATATTTACACCAGAATCTACACCAGATCCTACGCAAATTTGATAAATGAGGGCCAATGCATTTTGATTTTATTAACAATTTACACTTTGTCCCAACTATTTCGGAATTGGGGTTGTAAATCATTTCAGACCACCCTCTAGCCTCACTCTTATCAGAATTTTAACATTGGTCTTATGTTTGTGGAATTTGGCACTTTGTAGTTTTTGTGATCAGCCTATTGAACTGTAATTGCATTGCCAGGATTGAACACTGACCTTTCCCAATTTACTGTCATTACTATTGTTTTAGGCTGTGGATATTCGCAAGGCAGCCTTGTGGCAAATTTCCGATCGGTTATTTGTATGGCAAGACCCTAGTGGTGAAATAAAGAACTACAATGACTGGGCCTCGTTTCCCAATAGCATCTTAAAGGGATAGTTCACCCAAAAATTAAAATTCACTAATCATCTACTCACCCCAAGGCTAATCGAAGGATCCCGTAGAAAATAATACGAATGCACACCTGTAGGTGGAGAGGTGCGTAGGAGATGACTGAAGGTCAGCCCAATGGAAGAAAGCGAATAAGTCCGCAAGTCCTCTACGCTTGCAATACTTTATTAATTTACAAATTTTGGTCGTAGACCTTCGTCCAGGTCTGGACGAAGGTCTACGACCGAAATGTTGTGTAAATTCAATAAAGTATTGCAAGCGTAGAGGACTGTGTGCGGGACTTATTCGTTTCTTTAACCGAAGGATCCCGAAATTTTTTTCGTCCTCAAAACACTTTTGGAGTTACAAATAAAAATAGCACTGAAAGCAAATCTAAATCACCTGAAACCATTGGTGACCACGCTATCAGTTGCTGATAGTTTAATACCGGTCTGGATCTTTCGTAGCATGGTAAAACCAGACCCTGCTACTTCGCTGTGTGAAATGAAATTAAGCGGAAGTACAAAGGCTGGTGGTGCCAGGCTAGATCTTTCGCGTTATGCACCAAAAATATGGCTATTTTAATTACATTTTCTATTGGAACTCGTACATTACAAACACAATTGAAACACAATATTCGATTGGTGCTTTGAAGTGAAACAGAAGCCAATAAGTAATAAATGAAATACTGAACATACTCATTAACTCTAACAGATTGAATGCAGCTGACAAGTGGGCTACTGCCGCTCAATGGCTACATCAAACTATAGGGGCGCTGATGGCCAAGGACATGGAGTGGTTGAGTTATGATAGATTTTGAAGCTGTGCGACATCTTGGTATTCTTAATTGAGTTTGGTCTCTTGCAATGTAACTGAGAATATAATTCCTTAGAATACCTGTGTTTTCTTTCTTTTTTTTACATTTTGGCTTGAGGAAGAGATTACATGAGGGTAATGTTATGTTTCTCTCCAGCAGTGTTGGGGTAGTTACTCTAAAAAAGTAATGCATTACACATTACTAGTTACTTTTTTTAAAAAAAGTAATCCCTTACTTTACTTAATTACTCACTGCTGAAAGTCAATAGTCACACTACTAGTTGCATTACTTTTGGATTACTCAGCACCGTCATCTGAAATTCACCATTTGTTAATTCAGTAACCATATCATGTTAAAACCTGGCATATGCCCAGTCAGCACAAATATTTATTCTAGGGCACACACAAGATCTCTCTTCCAAGCTCTTTAATACAGCAAAGTTGTAAAAATCAGTCCAAACAGCACTTCACAGAAAAGTGAGTTAAGCACAAGGCTACAGTACTGGCATAAACACGCATGAAAAAGGACGTCTGATTTGTTTTTCTATTCTCGATCTCAATCCCCAATATACTCAAAAGGAAGAAGAAGAAATTTACGTTTTTCTGGCCTCCTGTCCTGCCGATAGTTGAAGAATTTAAAGTAATGCAAGTAACTAGATCATTTATTTGTTAGTAACTGTAATCCGATTACTTAAATGATCAAAGTAACGCGTTGCATTACTGCGTTACTGATATATGTAATCTGATTACAGTAAATAGTTACTTTGTGATTAGTTACCCCCAACACTGCTCTCCAGTATCAGTGGCCAGACAGCTGCATAATAATGACGAAGTTCACACTCTCACAGTGAATGTTCAAAAAAACTGAAATGAAAAATGCTATGAGTCCTGCCCTAAAGTTACTAATTCGTTCTTGGTGAGGACAACAATGTGTAACCGTAGCATAACGTTAAACTGGCAATTCACATTGGCCAAGTTTTCAGGTTTACTTGGCTCGGCAGTGAAAATGCCCCTTTAAAGTGGATTCTGTGTCTCAGCTGTGGTTGGATGCTTTAATTAACATCGTAAATTAAACACACCTTAAATTTTTAAACACAATAACGTTGAACATTTTACTCAAAGTTACTTGCATAACAGATTCTATATTGACAACCTTGAATGTGTTCAATAAAGCACTTAAGATCACTCTCGTCACACCTTCCCATAATCAGCTTTTACTTGGTATAAAATCATTTCAGCTTTAGTTAAGGACAGTAATCTTTGCTGTTGCAGTTATCGTCTTTTATTAAGGTGATGGAAAATAAAACTTTCATTTTTATTGTTATGTATATTTATTTTTATTGTTTACCTTTTAAATTAAAATGGCCATAGTTTGGCATGAATCAGAGAGATGACAAAGTTAAAGCAAGTGATACCTGCTGCCTTCATGATAGTATCATGGGACCAACAAATGAGGCAATGAAATTTTTGTTCAGATACTGCCAAATAGTTAAGTTGTTTCTGGGCTAAGTGGCCATATATGCAGCTCAATGTGGTCATATTAAACATGTTTCAGTCCTAATACTAAAATATTTTGTGATGCTGACTCAGCCACAGGGTAAAGCATAGAGATAAACCAGTAGAAATCAATATGTCCAGCAAATATAGCAATGAACTCAACAAGATTCATTTCTTGGTAGCGAATGGGAGAGGCTCCAAATTTTCCGCCTCATTCACTTGAATGGTGCCTACAAATACCGTGAAATAAACTATTTATACAATTCCAGGATCCTATTCGATACCGAGTATTTATAATATATATGGGTCATTCCTTGCCAAATGGACCAGGGTCTGCACAGCATCATCTCAGAAAAATTTGAAAAAAATCATGGGTGTTTGCCATCATTTCTTATGGGCAAATTCCAAATCTTAAGTTCCTACACCAGTTTTGAACGGAGTAATTGCAAATTTAAGAAGGGGGTGTCTAGTCACTTGCGAATGTGGCAATGACTTAGAAGCATTTTTGAGGGGATACAAATACACTTTCCATTACTCCGAAAGTAATCTCTGTGTGTGCATGTTGGTAAAATTACCTTAAATTTATCAATCTGCTATCAGACTTGGCATATCTCATTTGATTTTCCTGTGACAGCCTGTTGAAAACGACCATTTTTACGGAACCAAAATTTTTATTTGATTTTTAGTTGGTCTCCTTGACCGAAGTATGCATAAGCAGGGTTCATATTGCAGCCTCATCCTCAGCAGCTACAGCACAGTGGCTCTTTAAACCCAGTCCAATACCCTGTCTCTAGTTTAGGAGTAACTTGCATCTGAAAATGCTTATGATAAAAAAATGCCTAAATTCAAGGCATGATTTGGTCATGTGGACACGCCAGAAAAAATCTGAGAAAATTTATGGAACAGCTTTTATATTAGGGCAATAAACAATAGAAAATTCATCTTTTGTTTCCAACTTGTTCTAGAAAAATTCTGGCATCTTTTACTTTTTTTTTTTTTTTTTTTTTTTTTTACCATGCAGTGTGGCTTATATCAGCCTGTGAGTCATTCCATATGAAGTCAACCAGAGGTCCCCAGGTCACCGACTCAGATTTGGCTCAAATTTATTTTAGGAGTACTTCCAGGCTTTCATAATCTCTTATAAAAATTGATCTCTCTCTCTTCACTTTCAAGATATTGGCCTCTCAAATATGAAACTTTTTTACGAGAGGCAATCAAAAATTCAGTTTTCAAGGGCCCCCTATGAGGCCAGGATCCCTTACAGAGGCTAAATTGTGCTGGATTCCCTCTATTTGAGGACAGGTCTGTGTGTACAAGGAAGATTGACTGCACCCAAGGCATAAAAGTGGAGTTAGGAGTCCTTGAAAACGGTCCTGGCTTAAAAAATACACTTTTTTTTTTTTTTTTTTTTGCCAATTTTGGATTGGCAAATTCACCATGTGGGCAGTTACCCATGGTTATGAAACTTGTTCCACGTAAATGTTTATATTTGTTCAAAATTACAACATATTTTCTCATCTCCTTTGCTATTTCATCATGTTATCAAATATAGGCCTTTTGGGGTAAAAACACCCATTATAATCCACTTTGTTCTGCAACTACAAAACCCAAAACCAGTGAAGTTGGCACGTTATGTAAATCGTAGATAAAAACAGAATACAATGATTTGCAAATCCTTTTCAACTTATATTCAATTGAATACACTGCAAAGACAAGATGTTTAATGTTCAAACTGAGAAACTTTTTTTTTTTTTTTTGCAAATAATCATTAACTTAGAATTTAAAGGCAGCAACACATTGCAAAAAAGTTGGCACAGGGGCCTTTTTACCACTGTGTTACATCACCTTTCCTTTTAACGACACTCAGTAAACATTTGGGAACTGAGGAGACCAATTTTTGAAGCTTTTCAGGTGGAACTCTTTCCCATTCTTGCTTGATGTACAGCTTAAGTTGTTCAACAGTCCGGGGTCTCCGTTGTCGTATTTTACGCTTCATAATGCGCCACACATTTTCAATGGGAGACAGGTCTGGACTACAGACAGGCCAGTCTAGTACCCGCACTCTTTTACTACGGAGCCATGCTGTTGTAACACGTGCAGAATGTGGCTTGGCATTGTCTTGCTGAAATAAGCAGGGGCGTCCATGAAAAAGACGTTGCTTGGATGGCAACATATGTTGCTCCAAAACCTGTATGTACCTTTCAGCATTAATGGTGCCTTCACATATGTGTAAGTTGCCCATGCCTTGGGCACTAATACACCCCCATACCATCACAGATGCTGGCTTTTGAACTTTGCGCCTATAACAGTCCGGATGGTTCTTTTCCTCTTTGGTCCGGAGGACACGACGTCCACAGTTTCCAAAAACAATTTGAATTGTGGACTCGTCAGACCACAGAACACTTTTTCCACTTTGCATCAGTCCATCTTAGATGAGCTTGGGCCCAGCGGCCGGGCGGCGTTTCTGGGTGCTGTTGATAAATGGCTTTCGCTTTGCATTGTAGAGTTTTAACTTGCACTTGCAGATGTAGCGACGAACTGTAGTTACTGACAGTGGTTTTCTGAAGTGTTCCTGAGCCCATGTGGTGATGTCCTTTACACACTGATGTCGGTTTTTGATGCAGTACCGCCTGAGGGATTGAAGGTCACGGGCATTCAATGTTGGTTTTCGCCTTGTCGCTTCGTGCAGTGATTTCTCCAGATTCTCTGAACCTTTTGACGATATTACGGACCGTAGATGATGAAATCCCTAAATTTCTTGCAATAGCTCGTTGAGGAATGTTGTTTTTAAACTGTTCGACAATCAGCTCACGATTTGTTCACTAAGTGGTGACCTCGCCCCCATCCTTGTTTGTGAATGACTGAGCATTTCAGGAAGCTGCTTTTATACCCAATCATGGCACCCACCTGTTCCCAATTAGCCCGTTCACCTGTGGGATGTTCCAAATAAGTGTTTGATGAGCATTCCTCAACTCTCTCAGTCTTTTTTTGCCACTTGTGCCAGCTTTTTTTGAAACATGTTGCAGGCATCAAATTCCAAATGAGCTAATATTTGCAAAAAATTACAAAGTTTACCTGTTCGAACATTAAGTAACTTGTCTTTGCAGTGTATTCAATTGAATATAGGTTGAAAAGGATTTGCAAATCATTGTATTCTGTTTTTATTTACGATTTACACAACGTGCCAACTTCACTGGTTGTAGAAGTTGTAAATAGACAGTGTCTACTCATAAACTCATGTTACATCATTTCTTAAGATAATCTGACATCTGACATGATGTTGCATTCCCTCCCTAGGATCTCCCAGGTATTGCACCATCTTCCATGGGTATTGCATCAGATCTCCTGTGTATTGCATTGTCTTCCTTGGGTATTGCATCATCTCTCGTTAAAGCTATAGTCTACGATTTTTCCCAAGGTTAAAATCATTATCTTCAGTTTGATGATGATTATGGCTCTAAAGTATCTCCTACACACTATTCATAGCAAAAGGAACCAAAAAAATCCACTCTCTCTGGAGGCTGCAGGCACGCAAAGAAGTCAACTTATAGACCTATTTGGAGCGGAGGTCACGGTTACGTTACTTGTACTTGCGCGCGCATAGCGGTGGCAGAAAAATAATGGAAGAGATTGTCACATTGCCAGAGGGAGACTGGAGGCATCCACGAAAACAATAGAAGACATGTCTTTTTGTGCCGTAGGATGTCAGAATAGAAATGCAAAAAAAGCGAGCTTCACTTTTATAGAAAACCGTCGTCCAGGACGCTATTAGAAGCCAACCGTAGACGTTTATGGTTGCAATCTATCGAAAGGGCGGACTGGGTTGATAAAATTATCCGGAATTCTTGACTCTGTCGTGCTCATTTCATATGCGGGGGGGGGGGAAGCATGAGTAGTGGGATAGCAAGGTATATCAGGCGTAATGCCAGGCTTTTCAAAGGTAGCTCTCTCTTGACGTGGCTAGATCACCATGGTAAAGTACGCTGCAGACTTAACCTGGACGGGAGCAGGATATGTGCTGAGTTTCGGCTTAAATTGGCTATGCTGCTTTGTCACTAACCACCTCCTTTGAAGATGACATCACCTTTCTTGGATGATCCAGTGGATCTTGGTCCCCGAATAGGACGCGGTTCCCTTCGGAGGGAGAGAGTCTACAGAGACCGATACACTGTTCTAAACTGACTTTAACAGTTAAATTAACGCATTGTTTCATGGCTATTTGAACTGTAAGTGGTGTCCTGCGCGCATTTAACTGTGGTTTAGACTTAACATACTCAGAACTTTGTTGTAAACTTATTGTAAAATTACAATTTAAATAACTAACAAAAAAGGTGCCAGTTAAATTGACTTGCAAAAAAGGTGCAAGTTTATAACAGTGTATGACCCGTTGCCTTTTTCTGATGATATTCTCTATGAACGCTAGATTCTCAGCTGCGGGAATTGGCTACTTCTATGATCTACTGGAGCCATATGTTGGCAATGTAACAAAGAGAAGCCGTGCGCTTACAGTTGCACGAATGGTATGCATAGTGTTGCAGTTTTTTTTTGCCACGGGAAGCTACATGCATTCAGTTGGTGATGCAGAAAATCTGAGCAAGAATATTGTATGCCGCGCTATACATTTTAAACAACATACCATTAAAATAATTATGAAAGCAAAGCCAACATATTGCGTACCACTTTGAGGAATGTTCTTATGCTTTGTTTTAACTTGCCACCATGTCCTTTTGACAGTGCTGGTACTGCAACTATAAAAGCACCAATTACAAAATTAAGTAGAATTTTATCATACTTACCATTGTTTTGATATGTCATCGGCCTGTTGTAAATTTGTAATGGTGGGGTTATTGGTGGGATGGGATTTTATTAAACTATATTAAGCTGTATTTTTTAAAAAAACCCAGAAATTAAAGTTATTTCCACTAATCCATCAGTATTGGACTGACGCATTTACACGGTCAAAAATTTTCCACCAGAATTCCTCTCTGGGCTTATTAGTAGCAACAGCATTGCTTTTTGCTGTTGTAATATTTTTATATTCTTCATAACTGTCCATAATTATGACCTGCTCCGCCTTGGGGAAATATACAGCATGCGATCGGTCCATTTTTCGGCAGAAGAAGAGACAAGTGACGATGTGTTCATTATGAATATTGAGGTACTCCCAAAATAAATTTGAGCCAATCTGAGTCGGTGACCGTGAAAGATTCTTGCACTTTGGCTGAGTTCATATATGGAATGACCCCTGTAGGATTCAGTAAATCCTGTCAACTTGTTTGTAAATGGCTGATATATGCATTATAAAATAAAGGACAAAGAATCACAAAAATGCCAGAACTGCAATTCATTCATAAATACTTAATAATCAAATAATATTGTAATGTATGAAAGTATTTGCCCATAAATTAGGAGAGGTAAGGCAGTCATGAGGGAATTAATTTCCTCGTGGCAGTTAAATGACACTCAGATGACTTAAACCAGTATTGCAGTCTGAAAAGGCAGAGATTCAAGGAGGTTTAGATCATTGATTTTCTTGCAAAAAGGCATGGGGAAGCCAGAGATTTCTGCTACAATATTCATTTTAGTTTAAACGTAAAATCATACTTCCACGTCCAGAAAGTGAAGACTACATCATGCACTAGAATGTATCAGTAGACTCCTGAAATATTCTCAGCAATTGAATTTATAATACCCATATTATAGACAACCCCACTCTATTTTCTGTCATATTATTAGGCATATTATTACTCCCAAAATAAATTTGAGCCAAATCTGAGTCCGTTACCTGGGGACCTCTGGTTGACTTCATATGCAATGACCCACAGGCTGATATAAGCCACACTGCACGGTAAAAAAAAGATGCCAGAATTTTTCTAGAACAAGTTGGAAACAAAAGATGAATTTTCTACTGTTTATTGCCCTAATATAAAAGCTGCTCCAAAAATTTTCTCAGATTTTTTCTGGCGTGTCCACATGACCAAATCATGCCTTAACCTTTAGCATGCTAAGTTAATTTAAACCTATTGCATGCTGGCGGCTGAGTTCTGGATCAGTGTAATATAGCCTGCAACTGGCTTATTTTCAAGACTGACCCAGATATCACACCTACTGCTACTAAAAAATTGGGTCGTTTCCACGGAAATAACCCAGAATTACAGACCTCAACCACTCAAAACAAGCCATTACGATGCCGCAATGGAGTCTCCCGTATTCTGATAAACATCCCTCCGCGGCCCAACAAGTTCTGAAATTCCCCAGACGCTACAAACACGAGCAAGGTAAACTATGTATTATATGCGCCATTTTTTGTATTCATTTGTGAGACAAAATAACTTCTAATTCAACATTTCATATAGATTTATTTGGTTTGTAAAAAAGAACAAAAAACAAAAAGTGAACTATTTGATGTAGTATGAGTGTACTGGTACTGTACAGCGATCACAACAGTCATTTTACATTCGCATGTATTATGAAAAATGGCTGGATTTGCAATACCTGTCCAACCAGAATTGTCTACATAGCTAACAAGAACAATGCAAAACAGATGTGGGACACAAAATACATAATATCAGCATTTAATAATCTGTCACATTTGGCAATGGTCGTATGCATAGCCACTGACTCTCCATTGCTCGCTAGCAGCGCGACCGCACTCATACTGCATCATGTACTCGCTTTAAAATGAAGTTATATTAGCACTTGCCGCTGAAATGATATTTGGATCTTCTGAAATTGTCGAGAAGTCAATGGTCCTAGTTGAACAGCGAGAATCCAAGTCATCTCGAACACAACGGAGGCCATACCTGATAGAAATGTAGACTGATAATCTGTTATAGCTCCTTCAAAAAAGCAACCGATCTGGAAAGAACTCTAAATGGGAAAACTAATCATCCGTATTATTTTGAAAATAACACTTGTTTCTACCACCCGAGGTGCCACGGAAACGTCCGACTTGAAAGTAGTTCCGACCATTTCAGCCCCGTATGGCACTATGGCGAACATTATGGCACGGGTGTACTGGTACTGTCAGCGAGACACGCGCATATAATACTTATTTATGAGGGAGGGCATTCCTAAACACAGTTCTTCTTGTCGAGCGATCTCGCCGGCAGTCGGAACAGATATAAACAAACATGGCAACTGCGGTCGCCGGCAGTTGCACAGAATAAGGAATATATGGGCAAGTACGGTCACCGGCAGTTGCACAGAATAAGGAATATATGGGCGAGTATGGTCGCCGGGAGCACGCTAAAGGTTAAATTTAGGCATTTTTGGGTGGTTTTTTTTTATTATAAGCATTTTCAGATGCAAGTTACTCCTAAACTAGAGACAGAAGATTGGATTGGATTTAAGGGCCAGTGTGCTGTTGCTGCTGTGGATGAGGCTGCAATATGAACCCTTGATTATGCATACTTCTGTCAAGGGGACCAACTAAAAATCAAATAAAAATTTTGGTTCCGTAAAAATAGTCATTTTCAACAGCCTATTACAGGAAAATCAAATGAGATATGCCAATTCTGATAGATTCATAAACTTCAGGTAATTTTACCTATATGCACCCATTGACATTAATTTAGCAGCACTGCAAAGTGTATTTGTATCCCTTCAAAAATGCTTGTAAGTCATTGCTACATTCGCAAGTGACTAGACACTGCCTCCTTAAATTGGCAATTACTCCATGAAAAATTGGAGTTGTAACTTAAGATTTGGGATTTGACCATTTGAAATGATGGTAAACACCCATGATTTTTTTAATTTTTCTGAGACGGTGTGGTGCAAACTTTCCGAAAACTGGTCAATTTGGCATGGAATGACCCATACTTTTTCCTTGAAGTGGTCATTGGTTTTTAACAGGAAAAGTGTTTGAATTAGTTTTGTCCTATTTTCCTCTCACAGAGGCGTCGCACAGCACAGAGCTTGCATATGGAAGTGTGTGTATCCCAGCGGTGTGCCGTCAAATGTTCAGAGGGCCTTCAGCAACCTCACCCTTTACCGTTCGATTGCCCTCAAGTTCTTCACGTTTAAGTTCGCCTGATTAACATTCAAACAATTTACTGACTGAACAACCAAGACCAATACATGACCTAAAATGAATAAGAAATTATAATGAAAAAGTGATTGCCTACTGGCTACATTTGTATAATTTATATGGCATTGTAAGGATGGCAATATAAATGCAAAAAAATCCAAAACTTTCACTGCATTTTTTTTCACCATCCTAACAATTGTCCCTCTGCTGTGCATCGTGCCTAGCAACGCCCTTTAGCCATGACTACATTTAGAATATAGAATGGATTCTCGTGGCTTATTGCTTATTATTTCACAAGCTACAAGAGCATAGAAATGATAAAGACATATTGATATTTTACGTCGTAGTGGTTAGCACTGCAGCCTCACAGCAAGAAGATTGTGGGTTCGAATCCGGCCTGGGGCCTTTCTGTGTGGAGTTTGCATGTTCTCCCCGTGTTCGCGTGGGTTTCCTCTGGGTACTCCGGTTTCCCCCGCCCACAAAAACGTGCATCATAGGAATACTCCTACCAGTTCCCCTGACCAAGGCACTGGCTTTAGGACTGGAGTTGGTCCCCGGGCGCTGCCCTGTGGCTGCCCACTGCTCCTAACAATAGGATGGGCGAAATGCAGGGGACACATTACCCCATGGGGTTCAATAAAATGCGTCTTAAAAAGGAAGCCATTCTTGAGCATGATCCAGAAGCGCTGCCGAGTTCTGTGGGCCAAGGCTCATATAGAATGGACTGTAGCAAAGTGGCAAAGTGTCACTACAACCGCATGGCTTTGTAGTAAAAGAGTCCGTGTGCTGAAATGGCCTGCCTACAGTCCTGATCTTTCACCAATTGAGAACATTTGGCGCATAATTAAACGAAAAGTCCATCAAAGGAGATCCAAAATTCTCCAGCAGCTGGAAGCCTGTATTAAACAAGAGTGGGATCAAATTCCAATGGCTAAACTCAAGAAACTTGTCTCCTCAATGTCCAGACGCCTACACTCTATGTTAAAAAGAACACCATGGTAAACAGGCCCCTGTCCTAACTTTTTTGAGACCTGTAGCAGCCATCAAATTTGAAATGAGCTCATTTTGTGGATAATATTGTAAAATTTCTCATTTTCAACATTTGCTATGTTATCTCTGTTCTATTATGAATAAAATACTGGTTGGTGTGATTTGAAAGTCATTGCATTTTGATTTCATTCACAATTTACACTTTGTCCCAACTATTTCGGAATTGCGGTTGTATAACAATGCTATTGAAAATAAATTAGACTGTTGTCAGTTCTACCAATAAATCTGAGCAACTGTTGCTAATCGGGAAAAGTAAACTTGACACTTTGTTTTGGCCTTTTGAGAGGACATTATGTATCTACTGGGTCACGCCAGTATCAACGGGAATTCATCCTGCTACTCCAGAACGCTGGTGCGGGAGTTGTGGACGCTGAGTCCTTCCCTGCGGGTATCATCCGTCGTGATTCCTCTCTGGGGAACATGAGCTCGGCTTTCAAGCCGAAACGTGGAGTAAGGAGGAGGGGCAGATGTGGTGGAGTTCGACAGCGGCTTAAGAGACAGGGCCACCGGAGGATCCCCTTGCCCTCAATCATCCTTGTCAACGCACAGTCTCTTCGGAACAAGGTAGATGATTTGCAAGCAAATGTCAAGTTCCTCTCCGAGTATAAAAGTGCTTGCCTCATTGCTGTGACTGAGATGTGGCTCAAGCAGCAGGATCTGCAACCCGATCGGGCAATAGATGGCCTCGGGGAACCACTGCGCATAGACAGAGACCCTACAGTGACGGGGAAATCAATGGGAGGTGGGCTCTGTTCATACATTAATAAAAACTGGTGCAGCACTTCTGTAGTCAGAGAAACTCTATGCACCCCTGATATTGAACTTATTTCTGTTTCTCTGCGCCCGTTTTATCTCCCGAGGGAATTTCCACAAATACTTATAACTCTTGTGTACATTCACCCGAAGGCAAATGCAGCTAATGCTACACGGGCTATTGCAGATACAGTCCACCGGCTTCAGAACATTGCACCGGACGCCCCTAGCTTTATTATGGGTGATTTCCACCACTGCAAACTTGGAAAGTCACTCAAAAACTTTCATCAATATGTTATCTGCCCCACTAGGAATATGAGGTGTTTGGACCTTTGTTACGGTTCCATAAAAGGTGCATATAAATCCTTTCAGCGGGCTCCGCTGGGAACTTCTGACCACAGTGTGGTTTATTTGTGTCCGGTGTACAAACCTGTCCTGAAGGATACAAAACCCGAGCGAGGTTGGTTCCGGTCTGGTCAGCGGAATCCATTCAGCGCCTTCTGGACTGCTTCCTTTGCACAGACTGGGATTTATTTTTGGATACTTACACAGACTTGGACGATTTGACTGATACTGTCACCTCATATATTAATTTCTGTGAGGATTTGATTATTCCCAGGAAATAAATTTTTATCTTCCCAAATAATAAGCCATGGGTGTCAAAATCTGTTCAAAATATCATTAACCAGAGGAACATCAGTTTTAAAAAGGGGGACATTGCCCGGAACTACAAAAGGAAGTTAAGCGTGAACTTAAACTTGCCAAAATCAAATATAAAAATAAGGTGCAAACCCTGCTTAATTCTGGTAACTCCAGGCCTGCATGGGAGGGCGTTAAATCGATTATGGGTATGCAGTCAAGTAAGAGCCCTATTTCCCTTGCTGGCATGTCAGATTCTGAGCTTGCTTGTGATTTGAATCGTTTTTTATAATCGTTTTAACACTTGTGATTTTAGTAATGAGCTATCAGTATACAGATATGCTCCCTTTGCCCAGATGGATGTATCCATAGACATAAGTGAGGGCACTGTTTGCAGACTTTTTAGAGGAGTGAAAGAGAGGAAGAGCCCTGGTCCAGACAATATTGGGGGTTTTATTGATTGGTGTGAGAGCTCATTTTTAAAGATCAACGTTCTTAAAACCAAAGAACTGGTTATTGATTTTAGGAAGAAGCCTCCACCAAATTCCTGTTTTTATTCATGGTCCAGCGGTTGAAACTGTACAACAGTACAAATATTTGGGTACAGTTATTGACAACAGTCTGACATTCGAGGCCAATATAGATGCGATTTGTGCAAAGGCCCACCAGCGCATGTATTTTTATCGCAAATTGAGAGGTTTTAATGTAGACACTTCTTTTATGAGGATGTTTTATTCTTGTTTTATTGAGTCTGTTTTAACCTTTTCTTTTATTTGCTGGTTTGGGTCCCTCACTGTGAAAGACAAGAACAGGCTTGAAGGTGTAGTGAGGATGTGTGGCAGAATTGCGGGGACAAATTTTGAGGAGCTCTCTGTCCTGGATAGAGCTAGGGCAACCAGGAAAGCAGAAAGCATCCTGACTGACCCCAGTCACCCGCTGGCCTGCCAATACAGGCTACTGCCTTCTGGTCGCAGGTACATGGTAGCAAAGGTTGGAACGAATAGATTCAAAAACTCGTTTGTACCAATAACAGTTGGCCTCATTAATATGTTGAGTTGATCGGTCCCCTAAACATTAGTGCACTGTATTTATCACTTTTGTGGTGAATGTGTATGTTATTGTTTCTGACTGTTTGTATTGCTGCGCTTTTTTCTGCTGGCTGTACAACAAATTGCCCCTCATGGGGATAATAAAGTTTACTAAGACTAAGACTAAGAGGTTTAGGTTATTGAGCATTGAAAGGTGAGGTTTCTGAAGGCCTTTGTGACTGCCGATGGACCGTTACTGGTGTATCCAAAGGCCCACACGCTGCTCAGTATAAATATTGAGGACGACCAGCAGATTTCACCAAAACAGAAGAAGAAGCAGATGAGCAGGCTAACCGTTGGCAAAATTGAGGATTTTTAATTTTAAGTACCGTTAGTTATCATCACATTTATAATGAAGTTCATGGTGGTGAGGTGTAATAATTACTCCAACAACTTCACCAATGAAAGTTTTCACCATTTGCCAGTGGGAGACCTGGAGCGATGTAAGCGATGCTTTTTGGCAATAGGGCTTGTGGACTTCAACGAACAAATCACCAGGTCAGAACGGCGACTGCGAAACTATCTCGAAATACTTGTCATGGTTTGTGAGGTGTGCGTGTTGTTTGGACTTTTCTTTGCGGCTCTCGTCCCGGGACGATATCGAATTCCTGGGCTATCGAATTCTTTACCCTGCTGGTTGATTGAGCTGGGGCGATGCTTTCCCAGAATCTATAAGCAGGAAGTCCGGCACGCCTCCTTCGCCAGAGTGTGTGTTTTTTGCTTTGCACTATAGCCAAAGATATCGTAGTCAAGTTTTGTATGACTTTCTATCTTCTGATTGTTGGAGTTTCTTCTCCCTTTTCTATCTAGCTTTGCTTCCATGGTTCGGACTATTATACGTCCTTTGGAAGTGCGAGTACTTTCGTTTGGTCGATATTATTCTCTGTGTTTGTACTGTGTCCGAGCTACTCTCTCTCTCTCTCTCTCTCTCTCTCTCTCTCTGGTCGTTGCGCTTGGCCTCCGTATACTACCGGCCATTACAGAACACTCTAGCCGACATGGAGTCGTCAACAACGGCTGCGTTAGAGAAAGTTGTGGCTAACCAACAAGCTGTTCTCTCTGGTTATGTCAAGGGTCTTTCTAGTCTGAACAATCAACAGGCAGAGTTGGCGGAGAGAGTCTGCTTTCAGGCGAATGTCATGAAGAGACAGGAGAACGTTTTGTTAACTCTCACTGAGATCATTAGATCCTTGTCCACGCAAATCACACAAAATGTCGCACAAGCACAGTCCGTACATCTTCTCAGAGAGCCAAAGCTTCAGTCACCCCCAAGATATGGAGGCGAGGTCAGGAAGATGTAAAGATTTCATTTCCCAATGTGAGATATTTTGAAGAGTCTCGGGTTTCATTTATTTTATCCCTGTTAACCGACACAGCACTCACTTGTGTCGGACCACTTATTTGATCTAATTCACCGGTAGTGAATACTGTGGAGACTCTTGTTAGAGAAATGGTATCGGTGTTTGATCAGGATGTGGGTGGGGGCACAGTCTTTCAACAAAACATGAATCACTATGACTGACATTAATTCCTCGAACGTAGATACTGGGTCTTCTATTAGATTCTGTAAGATGTAAAAGGGTTAAACAGCCCTGTTAGACGCACTAAAATATTCTGTCATTTAAGAGATTTGGATGGAGATATCATTTTCTTACAAGAAACTCACCTAAGGGACAGGGATCAGTGTAGACTGAAAAGGCCATGGGTGGGTGACATTTTTCATTCAACATTTAATTCAAAATCAAGAGGAGTGGGTATATTAATCAATAAAAGAATTAATTTTACCGCCTCTAAGACTATAACTGACCCTAATGGAAGATATTTAATTGTTGTAGGCCATTTATACCGTAATCCTGTACTACTAGTAAATATTTATGCCCCAAATTTTGACTGCCCAGAGTTTACAGATCAACTTTTTGGAATTCTCCCTTCTCTTGACACTCAAACTCATTATGGCAGGAGACCTAAATTGTGTAATGAATCCACAGTTAAATTGTTCTAATCCCCGTTCTGATACTCAGTCTTCAATATCTAAATCAATATCAGATTTTATGTTTCAAAATTGATATATTGACCCTTGGAGATTTCATAATCCTCAAAATACAGTATACTCTTTTTTTTTTTTTTTTTTTCCAAAGTTCAACAATCATACTCACGTATTGATTATTTTTTTGTCGATAGATTGTTGCTCCCAAAAGTTAATTCTACTGAATACCATCCAATAGCTATCTCCGATCATGCCCTTCTTAGCCTTAATATAAAGCTCTCAGACCAACCACGTTTTACCTCAGAGATTCCATACCTTGTTACTATCTGATGATGCATTCAATGCTTTTATAGCATCTTCAATAGATGATTTCATAGCTCTCAACAAAACCGATTCCGTCTCCTACTCTTTACTATGGGAATCACTCAAAGCATATCTGCGTGGTCAAATTATTTCATATGCTGCATATCAAAACAGAAGTAAAAAATCCAGTTACAAGACCTATTAACTAAAATTGGGAATATTGATCAATAAAAGGCTCTCAACCCATCCGAGACTTTGTTAAAACAGCGACTAAACTTCCAGGTAGAGTGAGATCTTCTCACAACTATTGAAGTTGAACGATTAATCATACATTCTCGTGCTCCTTATTATGAGCACAGCGACAAACCAAGCAGGCTTTTAGCACATCAACTGAAGCGTCGAACTACATCTTGTGTTATTTCAGAAATTCTTGATCCCACTGGCAAACTTACGTCTGACGCTGAATTAATTAATAACGGCTTCAAGAATTTTTATTCCTCTCTCTATAAATCAGAGTCACCAGCAAACATATCAGAAATGGCTTCTTTTCTCCAAAATCTCAATATTCCCACTTTAGATCTCTTGATGGCAAATGACCTTGATACCCCCTTAACTCCGAACAAAATTTTACATTCAATTAAATCAATGCAAAATAATAAAACACCAGGTCCAGATGGGTTCCCTGTCGAATTCTCTAAAAAATTCTCAGATAAATTAGGTCCTCTACTTCTATCTGTTTACAATTAGTCGTTAGAGCGTGGTTCACTACCTCCCACCCTCACCCAGGCATCCATTGCTCTTCTATTAAAGATGGGTAAAGACCCTAAATCTTGTGCTTCCTATTGACCGCTTTCTCTTCTTAATGTTGACATGAAAATTCTGGGTAAAGTACTATCAACTCGCCTTGAAAAGGTTCTTCCTACAATTATATCAGAAGAACAAAACGGTTTTATTAAAGGTCGTCAGCTGTTTTTTAACATCTGTGCACTTTTGAATGTGATTTTCTCTGATCACTCCAAATCAACCCCTGAAGTTGTTATTTCAGTTGATGCTGAGAAAGCATTTGACCGGGTTGAATGGAATTACCTTTTCCAAGTATTGCACAAATTTGGCCTTGGAAATAATTTTATTTCTTGGATTCGCCTTTTGTACACTTCTCCCCAGGCCAGCGTTCAGACCAATGGTTTACATTCAAAATATTTCACTCTATTTCGTGGCACTAGGCAGGGATGCCCCCTTTCTCCCTTACTTTTTGCCTTAGCAGTAGAACCTCTGTCAATTGCATTAAAATCTCTCCCTCAATTCAGTGGTATTCTTCGCTCTGATATTGAGCTTAAATTATCTTGATATGCTGAGGACTTACTGTTATACATTTCAGATCCATTATCTAGTATTTCATCAGTTTTAACCATGCTGAAGAAGTTTGGCTCCTTTTCAGGTTTTAAAATTAATTTTTCTAAAACTCAGTGTTTCCCAATAAATCAGTTAGCCCTTGCTCTTAAAAAGACTGATATTCAATTCAAGCTCACCACCACAGGATTTAAATATCTGGGAATTAATATTACCTGCTCCTTATCGTCTCTATATTCTACAAATTTCCCTCCCTTATTGGACAAGATTAAAGAAAACTTTAAAAGGTGGAATTCACTACCCCTGTCACTAATCGGTAGGGTTAACACGGTTAAAATGAATATACTCCCTAGATTTCTTTTTCTTTCAATGTATTCCTTTATTTTTGCCTAAACACTTTTTCAATTCCTTAGATCAAATTGTCATGTCTTTTTTATGGGGTGGCAAGGCCCCGAGATTAAGGAGATCACTATTACAACGATTTAAGTCTGATGGTGGCCTTGCTCCTCTAAATTTTCTTTTGTATTACTGGTCTGCTCATATACATAAATTGGCTTACTGGCTTCATTCTCCACAAATATTATGGTGTACACTGGAGACTCAGTCATGTGATTCCTCTTCACCCATGGCCTTACTCACGTCGCCGTTGCCCATTAACCCTTCTAATTTCACAAAGAACCCTGTGGCACTTTCTTCTCTGAAAATTTGGTTCCAGTTCAGACAACATTTTAAGTTTTTGTCAGCATCTATAAGGATGGCCATAATGAATAATCTTCTATTCTGGCCACCTTTTTTTGATGTGTCCTATAAACTGTGGGACAACTGTGGTATTAAGGTCTTCTTAAGAATGGCAGTTTTTGCAAATTTTCAGATTTATGTTCTGATTTTAACTTACCCGCTTCCCATTTATTTCTTTATTTTCAAAATAGACATGGTGCATCCACTATCTTTCTTTGTTACCCTTCTCATCCTACTGACCAACCATGGGATGAGCTTTTGTCTTTCAAACCTAATCAAAAATCACTCAATCCAAGATTTATGACAAACTCAAGACTCTGGACAAACAGACTGTCACGAAAACCAAAAATGCCTGGCAGCGTGAGCTTGGACTTGATTTACCAGATCAGTGGTGGGATGAAGCTGTAAATAGTATACGCTCCTCTATGCCATGTGCTTGGCTCCAGCTTATACAGTTTAAAGTAATTCATAGAGTTCATTTCAGCAAATCACATTTGTCTAAAATATATCCCAACATCTCAGACCAGTGTGACAGATGTAGCGCCTCCTCTTGTAATTTAAGTCACATGTTCTTCTACTGTCCCAGATACATAAATTTTGGAGTGAGATCTTTACAATCTTATCCACAGTCTTAGGAACCCGTATAGAGATTGACCCTCTTATAATTATGTTTGGTGTACCATCTATACATCTTCAGATAAATTTTTTCCAATCTCAAGATTTAGCTTTCACTTCTCTTCTCGCACAACGCCGTGTATTGCTGTTCTGGAAATGTCCTAAGCCTGCATCTGTATCTTCATGGCTCAAGGATGTCATGTTCTTTTTGAAGTTAGAAAAGATTTGCTCAACAGTGAGAGGATGTTCTAACAAATTTTCACAGAAATGGAACCCTTTCCTAAATTATTTTAAATCTCTACCAACCTTGACTTCTGATTAACACCCCTTTTTATTTTATTTTATTTTATTTTACTTTATTTTATTTTTTACTTTAGAGTCGATTTTTGTATTGGAATCATTTTGTACTGTATTTTTTGTTATCTTACTTGTTGTTTTGTGTAGTTTTTGCAGAGACAATGTTTAATTTTCCTGTTCTAACTTAAAAGACAAAAATGGGATATCATATGTGACTTTGTACAACTCTGTCTCATAATTGCTTGCTGTACCTAATAAAAAAAATCATTAAAAATGGTAATTGAACAAAAATGGAACCAAGGGTCCTGTAGCTTACCAGCAAGCGGTCTTATAGTGATGATATAAGTTATGAAAATTTTATGTGAAGTTTGACCTGTGAAGCATTGAAGGTCAATGTCAAGGTCACTGAATAAAAGTTCACATACATTTATAAGACCTCCTATATGTCTGTAATACAATCCTTAGCTCTAAAGCAGTTTTGGTGATACAAGTAATTGAAAATTCATTATGTCACTTGTGAACTTTAAAGGTCCAATATTATACTCCTTTTCATCAAGTCATCATATAGCTTTCAGAGGTCCTACAACAGTGTATTTGAAGTGTATTGCCCAAAACGTAGCTTGGTCCTGATTTTTAGGCAGCTTAAAAGTCCTTCTCCTGAGCCCTCCTGAAAAAAAGGCTATTCCTGTGTCTGTTGCTTTAAATGCAAATGAACTGCGTCTTTCATGCCTACTCCACGCCTCTTCCTGAGAGAGGAAGTGGCTTGCCCACTGTGCCATGTGCTAATGCTTACAATGGTTTAATCGCAATGGCTCGTAGAGACGCTGTGGTCCAACCATACCAGTTTGATCCAGAATCTGACCCAGAAGGAGAGTTTGATGAAAGTTTGATGAAATTCCGCCAGAGCAATGCAGATAAATCAGTTGTTGTACCAGACACATTATAGTGTGTTTCACGGTTGCTTTCACTGTGGTAGCATCAGAGATCTAGCCCACACAACGGCAAACTACCCGGCTGACCCCGGTCATGGATAAGTAAAAGGATGATTTCACAGCAGCAGTAAACAAACCCAAACATGCTTTTTATTAGCCAGAACAATTTTTAAAGGGGATGAAATTCTGCCACGCCAATGCAGAGAAATTGTTTGTAATACCAAACATGTTATAGTGTGTTTTGCAATTGCTTTGACCGTGGTAGCATCAGAGAGGTAGCCCACAGGCAAAGTACCCAGCTGACCCCAGTCACGGATAAGTAAAACGATCATTTCACAGCAGCAGTAAACAAACCCAAATGCGTACCCAAAGCTCTGCAAAGGCAATGTCTGGTCTAATTGCAGCCAATCAGCCCAACTTTGCAGGCACAACACCTCTCTGGTTAGTTTCAACTGAAGTGGCTAGGATCAGGTAACCTTATGATGAAACTATCACATTGATGCAGACCAAAGTAACACAAGCATACCAATCAGAATTACTGCCTATATGTTAATCAGGAGCATTTTTAAGTAGAACGGCAGCCAAACAAACATACGGTAGTAACCCAGCGGTCATAACAACGACAGAGACAAACGTTACCCTGCAATACAGGTTTTACAGGCAGTACGTTCCGTTACCGTGAACTAAGCATCCAAATTACAAAGAAGTATAAAAAATTAGCTTCAAATGAGGTTTATGTTCACACACCTTCTGCTGAATGTCACTCTTGCATATTTAGGACAGAAACATTAGCAACAGTAACTTAGCTGCGTTAGCCGCAGTGCTGCAGCCATGGTAGGCTTATGCAGTAAAGCAACACAAAATGGCAAAACTTACAGCTTCTACGTCTGTGGTTGAGTCACAGACAGTTGGTACCGATCCAGGCTTTATCATCAGATTTCTTGCAAAGCCTGCTTTGTACTGGCTCAGGTTAAGAAAGCAGTTGTCGGAAAAATAATGAGTGCACACATACAACACTTTGGGAATGTTTGCAGGTACATTTCCACCAAAAATATAACCAATCCACGGAGTCTTCAGAGGCTCAGATGAAGGTTGTAAAAATAGACTGATGTCTGTTATTGCAGCCAACAACACTGCAATTGCCATGCTTTGGTCATGCCTGTGCCATGCTCATGCTATGCGGGAACAAAATGGTCGCAAGGCAATTTCAGACGGCAGTACTCATTTGCTTTGGGGAGTGTTGAAGGGAGTGTCACCAACCTGGGGGGAGGAGTTATTTCCCTCCATGACGTCATGCAGGGAAAATCTCTGATTTACCTGTTTGAGCACACATTTTCTGAAAGGTTGAGCAAGCAAGAGAGGGAGAGGACAGAATTTACTCATGTCTGGGGGCATACAGACAGGCTAGGGGACACATATTACTGTTAGAAAACCATAGTAAAGTGAATTTTTCATAATATGGGACCTTTAAAGGTCACAGAAGGTCAAGTTGAGGTCACAAAATGGACTTCCAATGCGACTTTCTAAATGTCTCTAATACAAACCTTCGCTCTATTTGTGACCAGTTTGGTGATACACGTCATTGTAATTTCACTATTTCGAGTTTGACCTTCGAAGATCCTCGATAGGCAAGCTGAATGTCACCAAATGAAAGTTCATATGTGACTTCTTAGATGTCTGTAACACAAACCTAGGCTCCATCTATGACCATTTTTGTGATACAAGTCATTGAATTTCCTGTAGGTCACATTTCACACACCTTCAAAGCTCAATATGAAGGTCACCATATGAAAGTTCATATGATTCCTATATGTCTCTGATACAAACCTACGCTCTATCTGTAACGATTTTGGTGATGTAAATCATCGAAAATTCTCTATGAAGTTTGATATTCGAAGGTCATTGAAGGTCAAGTTCAAGGTCACCAAATGAATGTTCATATATGACTTCCTATAAGTGTGCAATACACATATGTTCTCGATCTTCAATATTTTCAAGACTAGAAGCCTTTGAAAACTGCAATATTTTGCTTGACCTCAAGTTTGACCTTTCAAAGTCATCAGCAGTCAACTTTAACATAGCCAAAATATAGGTCATATATGACTTCCAATATGTTGTTAATACAAACTTAAAACACACAAAAATTATTCCATCAAAAATCCGAGAAAAAAACGTCAATAGGGCAATAGACTAATCAAAGCACATTGGCGACTGGTAAGCTGAGGAGGATAAGAAAACTTACCTTTAAACAAATGACTGGTTTTGACATGTTAACAATCATTCATTTAAATTAAAAAATTGCATGAATTTGGAAAACATGATTCAACATCATCAGCTGTGGTCAGTTATCCTCATTAAGACGAAAAATAAAATAAATTATATCGAAGCTAAGTTGCATTTCAATCGACGTTATCGAGTTTTCGATTCTGGTCGCTAATCTCTGTGTTCTCTGTTATAATTTAAAAATCACGAAGCACAAAAGCAAGCGGGGTAGTTAAGAGAGTTTTTTTAATCTGTTTCGTAAAGTGCATAAAACATTTTTTACTGAGTTGTACAATTTACTAGCCACAGCATTGTATTCAGATGGAAGCTGTGCACAGGGGCGCCTGCAGAAAAAAAATCTTGAGGTACGCACTGCTCGCTGTTCTTGTTTTGTTTTTTTTCAATGGAGTGCAATGACGCAGTTGCCTAATTAAAGTAAATTCTCCTCTTGCCTGTTGCATCAAATAGCTTCAATATTTCCTTGCTGTCAGTCTCCCTGTCTGTGTGTATGTTCATGAGGGCAAGTCCAGTTAGTCTTTTGTCAGTCATCGTGCTGCGCAAATAAGTTTTGAGACGCGTCATCGTGCTGAATGATCGCTCAGCAGACGCGGTGGACACAGGCATGGTCAACAAGACTTTCAGAATGCAGTGGACATTTGGGTAGAAATTTGCTGAGCTATCGAGGGCTTGACAGATGTCATTACATTTTGGCTGGAGTTCATTTAACTGTTTCCACAGCTCCAGCTCTTTGTCTGCAGCATCAGCATAAGGCATCAGATGTGCGTACTCGGCTTTCATTTCCTGCCATAAATTGTCAAACAAGGCCGATATTTTATCTGATGCTTTTAGGCTTTTTGAGGAGTGTCTGAAATAAATTCAGTTGTTTGAAGCTTCGTTTCATTTTAAGCTTATGGATAGACAGATAGATTTTTCAGCACACGAGTAAAACTGGTTGCTGACTGCTCTCACTGCTCAACAATCTGGAGGGAACCTACGCAGATGTTGTGAGAAGATTGGGGAAAACAGGATACATTTTAATTCTTTGTCACTCCCCTAACAAATGAGTTTTCTTAGTCCTGCATACCCCGCCCCAGTCTCGATTCTGCCCCTCCCTGTCCCTCAGCACAAGCACGCACTCTCTCTCTCTCTCTCTCTCTCTCTCTCTCTCCCCGCAGCTTGAATGTACGATTAGCGGCCACCCATCATGATTAATACCGGGCATTGCAGTATGCACCTAGGTGATTTTAAATGGGGACATATACAGAAAGAAGAAGCAAACGGTTGTGTGAAAAGAATTCCGTATCCAACCTCCACTTTTTTTTCAACTTTTTATTTGCCAGTAAAGGAGGCGCCAATATATTTCCGGGGGTTTTATTATTGAGACGGGGGTTTAGAATATTAATATTGTGAATGCATATGCTGCACATGCCCGAACAACCTGGTGTGTCATCAGTAACATGGATTACTATGTACACATATTAACCTGGATGCTTGATGTTTTTAAATCACTGGATTCTTTCTCTGGGCACTCAAATATCAAGGTAGCTGAAAAAGAACTGATTTTATTCGATATTGGTGGAGGCTGAATACAGAATTCTTTCCCCCTTGCATTTTTGGCTGATTATGCTGTCCACTGCCTCATACCATGAAAATGTATCTTTCTCATAACTTGAACTGCCTGGCATTCGCACCGTGTCCCACACTTTGAAATATCGTAGCCACATTTTCTTTATTTTGTCACGGCACTGATCTATTTATTCTGTGATAACCACGCGAACATAACTACTCACAAATCATTCCATAAATCTCCCGAGTTTTTGTGTGCAGTATCCAGTTGTAATTGTTTGTTTTTGTCCGCCAAAATTTTGAGCAAGCATTGAATTTCTTCATTAAATTGGACAGATCCTTTTGCCGCTGCGTTTGTTAGAACAAGAGAACCGTAACACATAACCGTAATCTTCCATGCTCAAGTACGGTTGCTTTCACATTTGTAGCTCCTCCTCAGAATACTCAGACTCATTCTGATAAAGTTTCATTTGTGGTTTCTGCACCATGTTGTACTTTAATTCTCAAAACCACTGTATGCATGCTGCACATTGTGTGTACTGAATGTAGTGTGAAAAAGGTTTGTGTACAATATGCTGGGTGGCCGCTACATCACTTTCGGTTAATATAAAATGCGAACCCAGTGTCATGACTGTGGCGGAACGCTGATATTTTAATTAGCAAAAAATATCAGTTTGGTTGGATGAGCAAGGCTGAGCTTTGGCAAGGTTATCCATATTCATATGTGGATTCTGTACATGCACTAATATTCTGGGGGTTTTCATTTACTTTAAATCAGTGACTGTGGCCTAAAATCAATAAATCAAACATCTCAGCACCATTAAAGTGATTTGCGCAAAGCGAAGTTACGAAGCACTTAACTTCCGTGTGCGCATTCCCGCATAAGAGCTGTATAGGGAAACGCAAGTTTATAGCGATGAACTTTCGTAAGATCGCTTGCAGCAAACCCTCTTAGAGCCCTACGATCGATCATTGAGTCACTCCATGAAAATGGCATAATTTGAGTCCCTCTCACCTCTTTAGGTGTATTTTATCTGTTGGGTCACCAAAATGTATATTTAAACAGCTTTACATATACATTGAAATGTCTCCTTTAAGAGCCAGAGTCTGTAACTATGAACCAGGGGGTGATATATCATGTTCCAGTAGGCCACTGAAGATTTTTGTGGGGGTAGATATCTCGTCCAAACTGACAAAAATTACGTTTTTTATCAGAAGATCCCTTCAGGCTGGAAATTACAGCCCTTTTTTTTTTTTTAGTCAAAAGGGCCAAAATAGTGACATGGTCAAAATCTGGACTTTGTCCTTCTAATATCTTTGTGTGCCCTCTGTAAACCTCCTTGATCTTATGGTATATGAATGTATGGGTAGAGTTCTTCCATTTAGCATTATAATTTTCAAGGTTTACTGAGGGCGCCGCCTATAGGTGGCCCTTCAAATCATGACTTTCTGCATTTTGGACTACATCTGAGACCCTCCCAGGGCCTGCGCCCTCATTAAACCTTGCTAATTTATGTGTATTTAGATACATTGGGCCTATTTCTTTCCAAATTTGCATAAATGGTGGTGGCTTAGTAAGGGCGCTTTTGCATAGGTGGCGCTTCTTTTGGCAAGAACACGATTTTAGGCGATTTTCATTTGGCCATATCTCAGTGCGCCCCCGATGGATTTCAGTGAAACTTGTTTTATTATGTTTGTCTATATCTCTGCTATTAATTATAAAAATTTCAAGAAGGCTTTTTAACTCATTAACCCTTTACATGCCAAAGTTTGATGTATGTCACAATCAAGCACCACCACCGAAAAATGCCCATTTTTGTTTTAGTCCCCACCAACCAGTGGCGAGAATTATTTGAGCGTTTTCAGAGCATTGAGGCAAGAGAACTTATTCAAAAAAAGCAACAATTTTAAAATGTTAAAACTGAAATAAAATAAAAGAAGAGACATGAAGTATTAGTAAACTCTGTATGCACCAAAGCAGAGGCAAACCTAGCTTTTTGGTCCTTGGTGGTCCTTATAGTATTCATATTCATCAAATGAGTCATGCAGCAAAAGTATTCTGCATTACTTCAAACCATAGCGGTAACCATAGTACTTTTCAGAGGGGTTGAGGACCCTGTCTTTACATTCTGCATTGCTGCATGCATTATGCATATACACAGGCCACACCCATTCAACAATGTAATCAGAAATATATGATCTAATATCTTGGGAGCAAAACTAATCGTTAGCACAATATCCCACAAGGTAAAGATGGAACGATGTACTGCTCGCAGGTCTTAAAATCAGAAGATGTTCGTGAAAAAGCAGGATTTCCACGGCTCTATTCACTCTCTGAACATGCCATCAAAACATGTGGTCGCAGCAGTGCTGTCACCTGCCATATGAGCCGCCTATTGGAGCATTGGAGAACTAACCTTTTGTCTTTCTTGATTAAAGTGGAGTGTGATCTGGTGTGAACGTTTTAGCACAAAGAGGCAAAAAGCCTTCTTCATATTTTCATCATGAATAGCAGAGATATAGAGAAACACAATAAAACAAGTTTCACTGAAACCCATAGGGGGCGCACTGAGATATGGTCAAATGAAAATCGCCTAAAATCGCGTTCTTGCCATAAAAAGCGCCACCTATGCAAAAAGCGCCCAACTAAGCCACAGCTATTTATGCAAATTTGGAAAGAAACAGGCCCAATGTATCCAAATACACATAAATAAGCAAGGTTTAATGAGGGCGCAGGCCCTGGGAGGGTCTCAAATGTAGCCCAAAATGCAAAATGTCATGATTTGAAGCGCCACCTATAGGCGGCGCCCTCAGTAAACCTTGAAAATTATAAGAACTCTACCCATACATTCATATACCGTAAGATCAAGGAGGGTCACTGAGGGCACACCAAAATATTCGAAGGTCAATTTCCAGATTTTGACTATGTCACTATTTTGGCCCTTTTCACCCCTACCCTAAAAAGGGCTGTAATATCCACCCCGAAGGGATCTTCTGATAAAAAAAGTAATTTTTGTCAGTTTGGAAAAAATATCTACCCCCACAAAAAACTTCAGTGGCCTACTGGAACGTGATATATCACCCCCTTCTATGAGCTGGTCCAAAGTTACAGACTCTGGCTCTTAATACAGTGTAAAAAACATGAGTTAAATTTTATCCTTTTATGAGAATTAATATAGTTTTTTCAGTTGACACCACCTATTTTGTCATGCCCCCATGGCCTCGATGTAAGTATACTTTGAAAATACCAAATAAAACTGTAAAAAAAGTCAATAAATTTTGATATCAACCAAACATCTATTTGTGCTCTTTTGCTGTTGATGTTTTTCCTAAATTAATTGATAATTATTCATTTAAATCACATTATTTAGTTCTGTACCCGAGTAACCCCTCAACCCCGTTACACGAATGATTCTCCCCCCAAATACAATGGTATGATCCATAATAGCATGTACATCAGAAATTGACATTACTGAAGTCTTTCGGACAACAGGACAAGAAAAATGGGCAAGTTGCTGGCTTCTTTTCCTTTATTTCGGTCATTAATCTTGTCATATTGTGGTCGTCAAACTCAATGACTCAACACCGTAACATGGAAAAAAGGATAGAAAACTACTACTTTTGAAAAAGGTTTTTGTTATTTCAAGAATATATGCCAATTCTGAATCTCATGCATGCCATGTGCTCTCTCTCTCTGGTATTGACTACATAGAGCAGCAGCCAATTTGTGCAAAAATCACAACCCCGTCACACTCAACCCCGTTACGTGTTTGATTGTAACGGGGTTGTGAGATTGTAACGGGGTTGTGATTTTAATCCTTTGGTTGTTAAGTTATCCAGTTATTTAAATGAGTTGTTATTATATTCAATCAACATTCTTATATCACATGCATGCTGAATGTGATCTACACTGAACAAAAATATAAACCCACGAAGCAAAAATGCTGAGTTAAATTGACCTATAATACCCACAAATAGCGTTTATTGGTGTACTGAATGATTTGTTTTGATCAATTCTGGTGACCCACTTCTCTTTGACCACTCCCTGTGAGATTACTCACTCATTGAATTATTCCACCCCTGAGCTTCATTGAGCATAACACTGAGTTCGTCAGTCAGCGTGACCAATACACAGGCACTCCTTGCACCAGGGTCAATAAAATACCACCCCAAAATAACATAACATTAATGGCGAGAACAGGCCGTTCAGCCCAACTAGGCTCGCCAGTTTCTTTGTACTATCGTGAATATATCACTTCAGATACTCAATGACTCAATGGTATCTAACTTTAAGTCAAGCCTGCTCTTGAAAACTCCCAAGGTCTCTGCCTCAACAATATGGTCAGGCAAGCTGTTCCACACCGAAATTACTCTTTGGGTGAAGAAATATTTCCGAATATCAGTGCTAAATTTACCTTTGGTCAGCTTCCATTTGTGACCCCGAGTTCTACTAACAACACTTGGTGGAAGGAATCCTACATAATTCACTTTGTTAATCCCTTTAACATATTTAAAGACCTCAATCAGATCACCCCTTAGTCTCTTTTTCCTAAGACTAAAGAGATTAAGGATCTTCAGCCTATTCTCATAGCTTTCATCTTTAATACCCGGAATTAGCTTCGTGGCTCTTCTCTGAACTTTCTCTAAAGCCTCTATGTCTTTCTTAAGGTATGGTCCCCAGAACTGTACACAATACTCTAGATGTGGTCTGACGAATGTGTTGTACAAAAGAAGCATCACCTCCTTGGATTTGAACTCAATACTTTTGGCAATGTGTCCCAGTATCCGATTGGCTTTTTTAACTGCTACGGCACAATGGCTAGAGCCTGTGAGGGTTTGGTCAACAATCACTCCCAGATCTTTCTCTTGTGGAGCACATTCCAGTTTAAAACCTCCCATGAAGTAATCCCGTCTAATGTTTTTATTACCTACATGTACTACTTTACATTTCGCTACATTAAATTTCATTTGCCACATTTCTGCCCAATTCTGGATTCTATCCAGATCATCCTGAATCACTTTAGTGGACTCTAAACTATTTGCCAAACCTCCCAATTTAGTATCATCTGCAAATTTCACTAATCTGCTCTCAATATTCCTATCAAGGTCATTAATGTAAATGAGGAACAGCAGGGGTCCCAACACCGATCCCTGGGGGACGCCACTCCCCACCATACCTAGCTCAGATGAGATACCACTGACCACCACTCTGTGTTCTGTCCTGCAACCAGTTTTGAATCCACTTCAGAATACCTCCTGTAACTCCAATGGAGCTCATTTTAAAAATTAGTCTCTTATGCGGTACTGTGTCAAATGCTTTCTGAAAATCCAAATATATGATGTCATAAGCCCTGCTCTGGTCATAAGTCTTGGTGGCCTCTTCAAAAAATTCCGGAAGGTTTGTCAGGCATGACCTTCCCTTACGGAAACCATGTTGGCTATCCCTCAAGATATTGTTACGTTCAAGAAATAAGTCCAGCTCATCTTTTATGATAGATTCCAATATTTTGCACGCAATGCAAGTTAAACTGACTGGCCTGTAATTACCTGGCTCAGTACGGTCCCCTTTCTTATATATTGGTATTATGTTACCCTGTTTCCAATTATTTGGTATTTCTCCAGTTTCTAAAGGCCGTCTAAAGATGGCGGATAGCGGCTTAAAGATGATCTCACTAACTTCTCTGAGCACTCTAGGATATAAGCCATCAGGACCCGCCGCCTTATCTGCCTTTAGTTTATGCAACTTGTCTAATACCACGTTATCTCTAACCTCAATTTCCGCTAAATAATCTTGAGCATTGGACATGCCCTCTGGCGAATAAAGACCGCTCTAAGGTAAAATTCTCAACAAAGTAACCGTTTAAGGTGTCCGCAATATCCTTGTTATTATATAGCAGCGATCCATTTTTATTCTTTATGCACTTAACCTGCTCTTTGACTTTCCTTTTTCTACTACAGTACTGAAAGAAGCGCTTAGGGTTAGTTTTTGCCCCCTCTGCAATTCGTCTTTCATACAGTCTTCTAGCATTCCTCAGCTCTTTTTTGACCACAGCCCGCATTTTACAGTATTCGGCCTTAGTAATCTCATTGTTATCCTCTATGTACATCTTATAAAGATTCCTCTTTTCCCTCAAACTCCTATGAATAGCTGCAGTCATCCACTGAGGATTCTGCTTTTTCAGCTTACTTTTGGACACCTTTGGAATGAATTTGCATTGTGAATCAAGTAAAACCCCCTTAAATCTTTCCCACATCTCAGTTACAGACTCACAGTCCAGGAGTGTCTCCCATTTTATTTCACTTAGATATGAGCGCATCCTGTCAAAGTTTGCTCGCCTAAAATTGAAAATTTTTGTTTTTGAATACACCTTTTTAACTTCCCATGAAACCTCAAAATTAATAGTAGAGTGATCACTTGTCCCAAGTGGCTCCCGTACCTCAACATTGCTAATTCTATCTGGGTCATTACAGAGCACTAAGTCTAAAATTGCCTTCTCTCTTGTAGGTTTATTAACATACTGCACCAAAAAAATTATCATTTATGACATCTAGAAATTCTTCCTCCCCCCTCCCCTGTCCTTTCACTTTTTCCCAATCAATACCAGGATAATTTAAGTCTCCCATAATAATAGTCCCTCCTCCTCTACAAGCTTGCGTAATCCTCTTAAAGAGCATTTCATTGACTGTACTGTCCAAAGCTGGTGGTCGATAGCATACACCTATGTTTAAACCAGTCTCGTGTTTGCCAGATATCTTCGCAGGGCAAGGAATGTTCAATTTCAGGAATTTCCTGCACATTTATGTGTTCGTTCACATAGAGTGCTACACCCCCTCCTCGCCTATTGCATCTATCCTTCCTAAAGAGCTTATAACCTTCTACATTATATTCATCTCCATCCTCTTCACTAAGCCATGTCTCTGTAATCCCAACTATGTCATAGCCTTCACTAATCATAACGGCCTCAAGTTCTCGAAATTTATTTTTAATGCTTCTTGCATTTAGATAAAAACATTTCAGGTTATCATGAACGCTCTTCCCCTTGGATTTCTCATGTGCCCGCTGCTCAAAGCCCCTCACCACGCTTTTTTGCTTTAAAAATATATCATCAATAGTGCATGTAACGCTGTCAGCTTCCATCAGGGCAGTCTGCATTTCCCTCTGTGTAACACTCTCTAACCTCCCTGCCCCCCAAGTCCCTAGTTTAAATAACTCTCTGCTACCCTCAACATACGCTGACCCAGTGCAAAGGTACCCCTCCGGTTCAGGTGTAGCCCATCCGGCTTGAACAGGTCACCCCTGTCCCAGAAGTAGTTCCAGTGCCCCATAAACCTATAGCCCTCTTTCCTACACCAGGTTCATAGCCACGTGTTAAACCTCCAGATAAAATTCTGCTTCCCTCTGCTTGCACGTGGTACCGGTAGAATCCCGGAGAACACTACCGTGGAGGATCTGCTCCTAAGCTTTTCAGCTAATTCAACAAATTTGCTTTGCAGAACCTCAAACCTACCCTTACCTATGTCATTAGTCCCAACATGGACCATGACAACTGGATCCCTCTCCACTCTGGCCAGGAGCTTGTCCACACGCTCCAGGAGGTCTCCTACCTGGGCACCAGGCAGGCAACACACCGTACGAGACTCCTTGTCGCGCGAACAGACTAAACTGTCTATTCCTCTAAGTATTGAGTCCCCCACTATCAATTACTCTCTTTTCTGAGGGGTAGAGGCCAACAGGGTGCCCTGCTGCTCATCAGTCCCCTCACTCTCAGGGTCAGGGGCCAATTCGAGAGTTCCTGCAAGGGCCGGAATCGGTTGGACACCTCAACCACTGGAGGAGCTGTCGCTGCACGGTGTGCACGCCCTTTCCTGCGCTGACGCCCCACCGTCACCCAACTTTCTCTCCCTGCCTGCTCTAGGGTCCCCACACCACCCTGCTTTGGCGTACAAACCATTTCTCTAAACGACATACTACTTAGTTCCTCTAGGAACTCTACTGATTGCGAACTATGTCGTGCCGCCAACTGGCCCTGAAGATCAAGGATCTTGCTCTCCAGATGCTCAATTAGCTGGCACCGGTGACAGACAAACCCACCCTGGAAATCTCTTTCCAAAAGTGCGATCATCCTGCAACCGTCACATAGTTTTGGCCACATTTTGAACCCCCTACCTAATGACCTCGCTCACCTTAGATAACAAAGAAAATTACTAATGCCGAGACAGAAGCTCAGGAACCACAATTTATTTATTTATTAACCTGAGAAGCGCTAAGCAGCAGCCGCAATAGAAACCATGGGGAAACTATGTGAATGGATAATAAGCCTCTTTTAACAGGGGCTTAGTTTCAGTTAACAGAAATGAAATACCAAATTGAGAAACTCTATGGATAGTAAGCACTCCTAATAAGCCAACTTGAATTTATCTAGTCCCGGTACTATTAATATACTAACCTAAAAATATCACAGGGCTTAGCTGAGAACCCAGATAAAAAAGACTGGCTACTACGCCCAGGAGAAACTGGAGGAGGGAGGAGGCGGAGCACTCCGGTAAAGCTTTCCGTTTAAATTCCAACCAAACCGAATGGATGACTAAAGTGACTGCTGCCCTACTAACTAAATACTAAATCTCAGATCCCCAGCCAAAAATGCAAACAGTAACTATCTAGCTAGCTAGCCACAAATACAACCAAGGGTAACCGAGATGAGAGTAAAGCCTCGGTTCCCTTTAATTAAAACGGACCGAATAAACAAGTCGTTTACTTTGTGAGCGAACTATACACGGTATCTCCCCCAACAAGCTGTCGCTGAGCACTCAAACAAGCAGTTAAACTTTAATCAGCTGATCAAGGCACCGCAACCGGAGGAAAATACAAAGATAACGCAATTTGCAATGTGTTTAATCAGAAGAGCCCTTCGATGATAATAAAATGTGAAAAAGACAAAAACCCCGGTTCGCGTTAATATTCAAGCTTGGCAATGCGTTTATGCGGTAATGCGGTCAGGATAGAGAACGAAGGGGACTAAAAAACCCCGGTGAACGTCGATATTTATTGGCTAGAAGACTGTATGAAAGGCAAGCGACCAAGTATGAAACCAAACCGGGTTATAGTTAGATATCCCGGTAATTTGATATATTCTTGGCGTTGAGAGCTTACTATAGTTCGTTAGCTAAATCAGCTACAGAAAAAGCAGGCGACAGTGTACCTCAGTCCTTGAAAACAACTCTGTTTTACTTTGTATAGCACACAATTCACTTAGTTAGACAATTATTTCGCGTTTAATTTATTCTTTAAATTTAGCGTTTAAATTTATTTTACTTTACCTTACTTTGCTCCCGGGAGACTGAAACCCCCCAAAAAAACCCCAAAAAACCCCCGTCGCCTTTGTTTGACCAGATTAGCGACTTAATTTGGCTGTTTGCTCACCGAGTTGTTACAGGGGAAAAAGGGGAAAAAGAAGGAGGAAGATTCTCCCTGCCCCTAATGCGACAAAGGTTATACCTCGGGAGCAAATTGTCTAATCTCTAATACTGTTTGAGCCTTAACAGACAAATTATTTTCAGAAAACTCCGTTTAGACAAGAGTAAATCTTCAGCTTAGATCCCACAGGTCTTCCTCTGTCTCAACTCAAGCAGAATGAACACCAACGAACAGCGCTACAGCACAGCCAAACGTGCACTTTTGTCACAAGTCACAATCCCACAGATATCACAGGTCATGAGGGAGCGTGCCATTGGCATGCTGAATGCTGGGATATCTGTGACAGCGGTGTCAACACACTTGAATGTGCATCATTCCACCATCAGCCGGTTGAGAAGTCGATTCAGAGGGACTGGCAGCACTGTGAATCGTCCACATGCCCCACGACCACGTGTGACCACTCCCGCACTGGATCGGCACATGCGGCTCCAGCACCTCTGTGATCGGCCCCGACCAGCCACCAGGACATCTGACAAGACCGTCGGACTGCACAACAGGCGGATATCAGCCCAGACTGTCCGAAACCGCCTGAGGGAGGCAGACCTCCGAGTCTGCCGACCACACCGAGGTCTCGACCTGACCGCCGTCCGTCGCTGGTACAGACTTGACTGGGCCAAGAGTCACCTTCCCTGGACACTTGCACGGTGGAGGACGCTGTTATTCAGCGATGAATTGCGATTCCAACTGTACCGTGCTGATGGCAGACAACATGTATGGCGACGTGTGGGCGAGCATTACGCTGACACCAATGTTGTGCGTCGGGTGGCACATGATGGTGCAAGAGTAATGGTATGGGCAGGCATATGCCATGGACAGCGTACTCATTTGCATTTCATTGAAGGTAACTTTAACGGGCAGCGGTACCGCAATGAGATCCTGAGGCCCATAGTCATACCGTTCGTGCAACTCCATCACGTGACATTCCAGCACGATAATGCCCGGCCACACACTGCCCGAATCTGCTCAGAGTTTCTTGATGAGGAGGATGTCCCTGTTCTCAACTGGACAGCATATTCACCCAATATGTCGCCAGTTGAACACCTTTAGGATGTTCTGGATCAGGGGGTCAGACAACTTGTTCTGGTTCCAGAAAACGTGCGCCAGCTCCGAGTTGCGCTGCAGGAGGAATGGGACAACATTCCACAGGCCACTATTGACAATCTTGTGAACTCCATGTGCCGGAGAAGTACCGGTTTACATGATGCCGATGGTGGACACACTCGTTACTGGGTGCTGTGAACTGCCCGCTGAGCCCTGGTGGGTTCAGGCTGTGATAACTCATTAATTGTGTACAGTAAATTGTTAGTCATGTTTCTGTTGCTTGAATATTAAGGCAAGAATAAAATAATTATTGTTTTGTTGAAATATTTCCCGATTGATAAAAATAATTCTAAAAAAATTAGTTTGTGTGTTTATATTTTTGTTCAGTGTATGTTCCATGTTTAAGCTATGAGTAAGATGGCACCAACAACAGCAGCAGAAAGGCAGAGGAAGTATCGGGCACGCTTTAAAGCTGATCCTGAAAGAAGGGAGAGATACCTGCAATATAAAAGTATATTTGACCAGATGAGGGTTGGCTCTTATGCCTGAACACACACACACACACACACACACTCCACATTATGTTACATTTGAGCAATTCATTTTACAATGTTTGACAGATAATATGTTGTTGTTGTTGTTTTTAATCCAGGTTAATAAAACTCAATTCAACTGCAATTTATATCTGCTGTCCTTCTTATGGTTACATAATGAAATACAATGCTCATAGAAAATCCTATCCAATGAATCTGAGAGAAAAAAGACAACTATTAATATGTAAAGTTGTATTTGTCCCTTCAACCCCGTTACCATCTTCAACCCCGTTACTCTCGTCTCAACCCGGTCACACCTACATGTTCATACATTATTTTTAAAAACTGTATAAAAAAATAATTTAATGTTTGTTCACTTCTGTCTAAAATGTTGAGAGCTATCATTAGATCATTGATTTTGATGAAAATTCTTCAGTTAAACTACATTTTTGATGAAAAATGACAAGAGTGCTTTCACGCATAGGTACATTTCAGGCTTTAGTACAGCAAAAATGTGAAATTTTATGTCATTCTTGTATTTGCAATTATTAAATTAGCGTAGGGGACATCAGATTAATATAAAAATATTGCTTTCTTTAGTAATACATTCTACGATCACATTCAATTAGCTTCCATGGTGTACATAACAGGGTTGAAGAATAACAGTGCCCACATCTTGAAATAATGACCAATAATAATAGAAAGCTAATGCCTGAGATGGGAAAATATGTTTTTCTGACAGTTGAATATGTCCTTAATGCTGTGGGATATACATACAAATAATACATTTTGATAGAAAATTTGAAAATGTCAAAGTCCAATTTGAACCATTCTCATGGAATGACTCCATTATTGGGAAACGAGGCCCAAGCGTGGCGAAGTGTGACCCCACTATCGTGGGAACACAAGTTTACACACTCACTTTACTCTTCAAAATTGTCTCATTTTAATAAACTTGGTTTCATTTGAAAACTCTTAACAAATCGATGATAAATCGATACAGTTTACATTGCCTTTAAAGGGATATTTCAACATTTTGGCAAATTGGCCTATTGCCATAATCCCTATAGTCATATGAGTAGGTACATTACCTTTAGTTATCTGTGCCTGTTGTTTTTAGATTGGGGGGGAGAGACTCGAGCTGTAGTGATGTGTTGGTCGCGAACGATCCGGCTCTGAGAGCCGGCTCTTTGAAGTGAACGACGGGAGCCGGCTCCTCATTGGGAGCCGATTTAGTTTTTTCCTCCGCTTTTTTTGGTGAAAGCTGCACGTGATTGGTTAAGATGTGTGGCGCCATCTGCGTGTCCTGTGTATTGTAGCAACATATGTCCCCTCAGAGAGAATCTTCTCCAAAACAGGGCAGATAATAACAGAAAGAAGAAACAGGATCAACCTCTCAAAGCTGAGGCACTTGGTTTTTCTCAATGCCAATCTTCACTAAAGATTTTTTTGTGCCATTCTGTGAGTTTGTCCAGGTTGCTTCAATGTAAATAGTTAAAAGTTTGTCTAACTGAGATGGGTCATTGTTTTTATACTTTATAATTTATTTTTGTAGCACTCTGTTCAAGGTTGAGTATGTTCAGGAAATAAAGCCATATAAAGGATAAACGTTTGATATAATGTATTTTTTTTACATAAGTAATTAATTCTACACATAGTTTTGCATTATTTATGGTGATAAATTCCTTTAAGCAACAGAAAATCTGAGGAGCCATTTGGGAGCCGAAAGAGCCAGCTATTTTTTGTGAGCCAAGCCAAAAGAACTGGCTCTCCAAAAAGAGCTGAAATTCCCATCACTATCAAGCTGCTCAGGGAACATAACGAAAGTGAATGGTACAGGTCCCTCGCTCCTTCAAAACTCATCAAATACACAATCCAACAGCTCCAAAATGCTCTCGTGGACAAGTTGTGGCCTGCACATTCACCACGCTATAAAATAATAATGTATAACGGAGGCGTTGCACTGGATGCAGAAACCGTAGTGTAAGTCACGTGATCCCCGAAGTAACTCAGGAAGGTGGCTTTGATGGGAAGGGAATTCATCGATTAATTATTATTTATTTATTCAAAAAAATGTATTTCCTTGCTCTGAAATGTCGCATGTATAACCGGATATTGAACCTCAGGTCCAAATGCTCCGCCTTATCCACGACACTAGCTCAACAGAGTATATATTCACAGGTCGATTTAGCACTTGTATAGCTGTGCTGTGTTTGAACTTGAGCATATTGGCGCAAGGATTCTCAGTCATAAACCGGCTTTGAAAACAACAGTTGAATATTTAGCGGTTAATTATAGCGAAAATACAAAAAACAAACCATTTAAGTGATTATACTGCTGAGATCTTACAGTGCATAGCATAATGGCGAGAGGACTCTCAGGTAGACTGGCTAAAACAATAGCAAGCGCAGATTTACCCACAAACAGCTTTTATGACAAAATATCAAAGGTAAGAAAAATTTTTGCTCATCTCTGTAGCAGTTAAAGTGTATGCCTGCTGTTCTTTGAGTGTGATGTCAATTTAAAATGACAAGGCTTATATCGATGGAATCTGTGGACTCCTGTGGAATCCTTTTTCATTTGAGGTATCGTTTGTACATGCATATCACAAATTCAGTAGAAATGCTTGCGATAGAGCACTGATTATTTAATCTTATTTTATTTAATGTTTAGCTAGATGCTTATTTACTTGCTTGGTACTTGAATTGTGTTCAGTTTAGGTAAAAACGGTCATCACAAACTTTTCGCCGAGTTTCTTCGCTTTTAAGAGGATATGCTGCATGACGGGTTGCTATTAGGAAACACGCTATATTTCTTATGTAAATTCATTGCCCCCGTTACTGGGGCGTTCACTAAGGTTAATATTTGTATTGAATATATATTTTCCACTAATTTCTTTAAATCTTCACTTTAAAACCAGTTTTCATCGCAACAAAACCGTTGACTTACTTGGTAACTTCTGGTACGTGAAGCAGCTTTTCTCTAAGTGCTCTGAGCAAAGAACTTAATGTTTTGTTGGTTTGTAAGGCTTTCCACGGTCAATTCTTCTTAATTTAACAAGCCAATCTTTCAAAAGGGCTTCATTATTTTGTGGAAATTGATGGAAACTGATTTTGCCGTATTTTCCAGACGACTGAATGACATTATTATTGGTGCAAGCAACAGCAACACAAGATTTCCCACAAGATTTCCCCATTTTCACTATGCTGCGATCAACCTCTGTGTACATTTTGCTTCGGGGATCATGTGACCACCTACGTAACTTGCAACGACCTCATTATGTAACATTACGACACATGAGGCAAATACTCAGAACTACTTTCTTATTCGAAACAAAGTATTGTTATGAGTTCCAGAGTAGCTGCAGTATAACATACGCTTTTGAAATCACTCTGCCCAGCCAGCATGTCTGGAATGTAGTTCCGGTTATGCGTTTGCCTTGAAAATAACTCTGTTTCGTAATTATACATTATTTTTTTTATAGCGTGGTGAATGTGCAGGTCACAACTTGTCCATGAGAGCGTTTTGGAGCTGTTGGATTGTGTATTTGATGAGTTTTGAAGGAGCAAGGTATCTGTACCGTTCACTTTCGTTTCGTTCGCTGAGCAGCTCGCGTCTCCCTCCCTCGAATCTCAAAACAACAGGCACAGATAACTAAAGGTAATGTACCAACTCATATGACTATAGGGATTATGGCAATAGGCCATTTTGCCAAAATGTTATAATATCCCTTTAACAACATGAAAATGGAACAATTCATAGTTTCTAATCTGGCCACTGGGTCTTGCCTTGCGAATAGCCGATTGGAAATTAGCCTCTAGGCTGCCGCGCAAATAGCCGCTTCCATTGTTTTAATTATTATCCATATTGATTGTGTTCCTTTGCTATTATTGTGTTTTTATTTATTACCCATCTTGATTTAGGAGAAGCCAAAGACGATTTTTCTAATTGTGGACAAGTAATAACCTAACCTACCTACCAAACACTACATGTTTCCTCCATATGTAAGTCATGTGAGAAACTTGTGGTTTTTACACGTCATAAGGTAGGCTACGTGTAACAAATGAGTAGAAAACTTTAAATGAAGCATGTTCCAAGCCATACTTTTAAAACATGTTGATTACATGCAGCAATTCAAATTTAATGCATGCCACACTGCGGGGAGCAACAGGCCTTTTCCCCGTTATTGTCATCTCATAATTTACTCCTTAATGATTTGCTTAAATGTAGTCCTGGGCGGCAGGGTGGCCAAGTGGTATTGTTTGACCAGTATCCAAAAAAAAAAAAAAAAAATGGCACAAGCTTCTTATGGGGCTTTGGTTTCAGACATGATCTATCAAGTTATTAAGAATTTCTCCCCGGGCATCCTTGAAAAAGAGAAAGAAGTTCTCCATTGGGTTACCCTGGTGAAATAAATGTAAAAAAAAAGTCATCTATACTTTTAGCCACCTCAAGAAAAATCTGTGTAAAACTGGTATGAAGTTTTCACTGAGCAGCACTCTTAAAAGCAGAAAAGGAAGAACTAATTGGTGAAATTAGCATGTGTATAATTGGTTGGGCTGAAAACCTGCCTGCTCTCGGCCCTTCACGGCACATGATTGGACAGCACTGACTAAATCTGTTAAAAAAAAAAAAGTCAGATTCGCCACTTCCTGATTTGTTTAAAAACTATTAACAGTTTGTTTCTGATATTTTGAACAGCCTGCAACATGCATTTGTTTTTGCTTTCCTTGCAGCTGGGTTATTTTGTTACAATTGATGGCCGACGTGGTAGGAGGCACTCCTCCCCTCCCCCTTCCCCATCATTCTGTGTCTGTATCTGGCCATTCCAACAATCCACTTCCATTGTTATCTTTTGAATGTCCCTCCAGAACACCGCCCCCGTAGATCATTCATTGGTTTTCCCTTCCATTTGTGTTTTTGTAACCAATCAGTTCAAACTTTACTGTTAAGAACAGCCCACCTTGTTTCAGGATTAATCTCTTAGCTTCCATCTATAGGGCCTCTTGTCATGCTGGTACCAGACAGAGCCACAGACTTCAGCAGTTGGTTTTCATTTGTATTGTTCAACCACTTGTTCACAATTTACAATAAACTTGATAAAAGACTATTGGATTTAATCTCTCGGTTCTACGACACCTACTTTGATGTAAGTTTAGGATAGCCCTGAAACTGTATAGGCCCCACTTGTGATCTCTTATTATACCAAAGGCATGAATTTTTTTTGTGGCTAAATAAAAGCCTAGCCTATGAACTCAAATATTTTTGATATAGCAAATTAAGCACATGCTTAAAAAGGGTTTCAACAAACTCTTATTCTGCAGGTGAAGCAGCCTACACAAGACTTCAATTTAAGGCTTTGTCCACACGTACGCAGGTATTTTTGAAAACACGGCGTATTCCAAGCATTTTGACCCTTCATCCACACGAAAACGCTGAAAACGGACTTCATAGAAAACGTCTTCCAGGGCGAAGAGTTAACTCCATTTTCACATTTTATGAGTGGACAGAGTAACTTGTGGCATCAGAGTGTGTGCATCTTATCGCAAGTTTTTAAGGATTGTGATTGGCCATACATGGTCTTACATGAAATTACATCATTGCCGCCTGTTGGTTTGTAATGCTCTTGGCTGTGTCTCAAAGCGTAGGCTGCTTACTTTATAGCCCTGGTCCTCAAATCACAGTCCTCAAGGTCCAAGAACTGCTTGTTTTCCACCCTCCCTTTACCTGGGAGTCAGGTGTAAAGACAGTCTGGCCAATCAGGGGCGCTAAATGTTCATTTACTTACCTGGGACAAAAGAAAACCTGAGCTGGATTTGGACTCGAGGTCCAGATTTGAGGATCCCTGCTTTATAGGCTGCATTTTTAGGCTGCTGCGTCATCGCAGGCTGCTCCATTGTGATGGTGCTTTCGAAAACAGCTGAAAAATGCTGCTTTCAACTTGCCTGCAATCAGATGGAATTGTCAACATAGAAACAGAGTATAAGCGAGCTGACAGTTGCATCTGATATCAGGCAAGATGAAGGCTGCTATTCGGGGCTGTATTCGAAAGAGCATTCACAATGACACAGCCTGTGATGACGTAGCACCCTAAAAATTCAGCCTACATCGGATGCAGCCGATGCTGGACAGGGTTTTGTTTTTTGTTTTTTTTTGAAAAAGGAGGAAACCTCCCATTTTTATAAATAGGCGTGTAGACCAGGCGCGTTGCAGATGTGAGGGATGTGGGGGATGCAACACCCACACTTTTGCTGAAAATATATTCCATCCCCCACACTTTTTTTGCGAGACCAAACGAGATCAAATAGCCAATGTAAAAAAGTGACACCTGCGAACAAGTAGGAACACCCCCCAACACACACAGGCACTAAGAGTAGCCCAGGCTACACACATTGGTCACTCAGTTTGAGTGATAGACCCTCAAGCCAATCACAGCAAATCCACTAGTTGGCATCGGTGAAGAGGGAATCTCAAATCAGTATGTGTTCAGTCTGACTCAAGATGAGGTAGTAGCAGATGTAAATTGCCAACTGCATCACACTAAATTAGTGAAGCAAAATTCGCTGTCACAGTGATGTAATGCAGTCGTATCTACTTAAAGCTGCAGTCGGTAAGATTGCTCGACCGAGAGGACTTACTTTCAACTTTCAAGCCCCTCCCCTATTTGCGCTGAGATCCAAAATAGTCCCTCCCTCGATTTTTCGTGCACATCCGAAGGCGCGTGCTAATGATCTGATTGGTTAGTTGAGCCGGGAGCTGTAGAATTTCGCAGATCGTATTACAGGCTGTGGGTGGTGATAAAGTCGCAGATTTTTTTCTAAAATCACCTGATTCATATTCGCATGTCTAAGCATAGTGTCAGTTTCAGTAAATACGCCAAAAAAATCTTACCGACTTCAGCTTTAACTCACACCCCCTTCCCCCACCCGGGCGCTGTCTCCACCACGTTGTTCAGACCCATATGAATTTAACAGTTACCAATCTTGTCCTCTTTTTCTCATACTTGTCCTTTGCTCTCACACTGGCCGCTGCCTCAGCTTGCTCAGTCTGGGCCTTGCTGCTGGAAATCCAGGGCTGTGTCCGAAATCATTCACTCATTCACTATTCCCTACTCACTATAAAGGGACTCACTATGTAGGTGACTATATTGTGCGCTCATAGGCAGAGGGAAGAAACGCTTTCGGATACTACCAGCTCGTTTTGTCACAACTGTTAATAGCGTCATTGCTGTCGCAAAATTAAATCGTACCTGTTCAACTTCAGCTGAGGGATTTGGATGTATTTTCGCAATAAACAAACGGAGTATATTTCCCACTGGCGCACCGCCACGGCAAAATAAAAGCTGCCACGCATATGTAAAATGACTTTACATAAACTCCAAAAATCCTAAGGATAATCAGGTGTCGCCAGTTCTCCTTGTTAAGTTAAAATGAGCGCTAATTCTTGACCTGTTGTCAATCATTTTGCTTGATGAACACTTTTTTCGATGAATAACAATTAGCCATCGACGTTAAAACGTGCTGCTTTCTTCTTCTGCGGGGCGAGCGGTTGCAAGTAACGCTGGATGTGGTATTTTTGGCTGCATTTTCTCTGCCATTGTACCCTTATGAACTTATTCTCCTGCTAACTTGGTATTTCTGCTGAGGAGTGAGCTGAATATTTCTGGCAACGGTGAAACTTGATGATTGTGCACGCGGGGAGGAGGGAGGGACAGAGGGGGTGTGGGCAGGACGAGACATGAAGGCATCTGATAGGTTCTTTCCACGCGGACCGAAAGGCTGGGATTGGTCAGAGTTTTTACAGTCCTGTAGCTGCCACAGAGGTCTGATTCTTTTCGTTCCTTTTTCTGAATACATAATGTATTGACTACTCTCAGGATGGAAGGACCATTTCACCCAGTATAACAAAAAGTGTTTCTGAACAGGATTACCAACTATAGCTTTAATATCCATCATGAAACATGAAATAGGCAACCTGTTCATCTCTGTGAGAGACAGCCGAACCATCTCAGCTAGCTTGTAGCTTCTAGTGTTACATTGCCCGTGAATTTCACACTATTTAAGTGATCAGCAAACTTTTTAAAAGCCGTGTCTTACAACATTGTTCATGTCATATAGACCTATTCACTGTCTCAGTGTTGTTATATTGTCATTATTATCCATGAATGAAATGGCTGTCTCTGTGAGAGACAGCCAAACGCGTAGAGCCAATCTATGTTACAATGAAGTTAGATAGCGAGCTCGGTATGATGTCAGCCCAAGTATGGTTAACTGTTCAGTTTTCGTGTCAATGCAGATTTCGTCCTAATGTAAATAATGCGTTATTCTCGCCGCTTCTGCCATTGGTTTCGGGTCTCTTACAGTTTTTTCTATAGCAGCAGTGTTTTTCTAGTGTTTGAGAAGAAATACAGCGTGAAAATGAGGTAAAAGCCAGTAAAAACGCAAAAATTTATAAAATTTCAAATCCCGCTAGTGTAGTACCGCTTACATCATTTATATGTGATGTATGCATGGTTGTATGGCACACAAAAAACGACATTAGCAGGTTACAAACCACAATTAAAAAGCCCATTTAGCATCATTATAAGATTTTATTTTGCAAATAATATTTAAAACCTTTCAAATTCAATCATATTTTGTTTTCAGATAGTCCCAATCAATACTCACAAAATATCAAAAAATGAAAAGGGGTTGCTTGATTAGATTTCTAGTAATGAAGGGTTGGCATAATGTTGATGAGTCTAGGCTACATATTGAAAATGTAGATAATGTCGTGCAAATTTGGATACACTTGGCTATAACTGTTTTGCTGATAACAGTAGTAAACAGCATATTCAAGTGAATATTTCAGTTTCATTTGATGCATAACCTATATTTAGAGATGAGTAAGCCCTATATTTCAGAAACATGAAAGGTATGTAAACTGAGTTTATTTGCGTTCAGCCTCCACAATAGCCTTGCTCAGATACCCCCCCCCATCCCCTGCAGACGAACTACATCCCCCACACTTTTGAAAAGCTTGATACGCCCCTGTTGTAGACGTGGACAACAGCTAGGCCTTAAGGACACAATGTAAATACTATTTGGTCATTAAGCCTCATTCGAAATTTCAAGGGAGAAATGGCAGCCAGGGCATCGTTGCTATTTCTCAAGAGCCTTGTCCAATGCAATTATTCACACGTGTGCTTTTGCTTGAATTAAAGCAAGAATGCTCAAGCTTGTTAAAGCCAAATACTTGAATGGCTTGTGAAATCTTACCTTCACTAGCATCCATTCAGTTTGCAAATGAAAGCCAAGTACAGTCTTTGCACACAATAATAGGTCTTTCTTCTTGCAAAGTGTTTTCATTACATACTAATTTCTCTTGGAGGCACCTCAGGAATTTGAGCACTTGCTGGAGCAAGACTGCCTTGTACTCAAGGGCCAACCATGCTGTACCATGCCTTGTTTGCACAGGGCACACTTTTGTGCACTGGTTATAATAATGCAAAATTTCTCTGGCTGTACAGAAAAGAGCAGAGTGTAGGAAAGCCTTGTGGGTCATATAAATATGGCTGGACATTTTGAGCTCTCTCACAAATTAGTACATCTGCACAGGAAACAAGAACACTCAGAGTGTGCACTCATCTGCCAAGGCCCAACTGTCCCCCACAAGTCTGGTACACATATGAATACCGTTATGTACCGTCACACAAGTGAATAAAATCACTTCTAATTTGGGCCAAGACACACCTTCAGTAAAAATAAAATCTGTCCATAACTTTTTCCATAATGTTGCTTACAAATTGACAAGCACACAAACAAACAAAAGCTAAAACATAACCTCTTTGGCAGAGGTAACAAAGAAAGACATAAATAACAATCTGATGGTTAAAGATAACCACCTTGGCAGAGGTAAAAATGTTCATTTTACAGAGTGTGTGAGGCCTAATTTGATTTAGAATGCATATGTGACAAAAAGTATATTTCTAATCACTTAATGTGGCATTTATGGTTTTAATGGTTATCAACACTATGACACTGTCACTTAGAAAATTCATCGAACACTTGTCTTTAACTTTATCTTTTTTGTTTATTTATTTGGAGTTCTTTTTGGGTGTATTAGATGTCCATCTGTGCGTTGTGTATTGTATCATCTGGGCCTGTGGGTAATTAATTGGATCTCAATATGTTACAGATCAAGGGGAGTAATGGGTCATATTTCAATGGATAGATCCAATACTGAGAGCATTAGAGAGTTTTTGAAATGTTGATTTAAAATATTATGAAATTAGCTTGGTATATGAAGAAAATTTTATTTTAAAATATGGCAAAATTTACAAACTTTCAGCTGAACAAATCAAAGAACAATTTAAATGGCTCAACACAGCAAATATTACAAGAGCCTTCTCGAACACAAAATGTCGCTTTTAATGACTACTGCAGGCTCAAAATTATTCAACCGCTTCATGACAAGCATCTTAAGTACTTAGTAGAAAACCATTTTGCCGCTATGACCTGCTGGAAATGTGATGCACAGGCAGATGTCAGCTTTTGGCAGCATTCCCAAGGTATCTTAGCCCAGTCCTCATGGACAATGCCCTCCAGTTCACTAATATTCTAGGGTTTGCATGCTGCAACTGTGTACTTCAAATCCTACCAGAGATTTTTTATGGGATTCAAGTGAGGCGACTGATGGGCACTCTAGAATCTTCCCAGATTTCTCCTGAAACCAAGCCTTGGTGGATGTTGAGGTACGCTTAGGATCATTGTCCTTTTGGAAGGTTCAATGATGCCTAAGCATCAGCTTCCCTACAGATGGCATTACATTTTCTCCTTGGATATCCTGGTACTTGACTGAATCCATCTTGCCCTCCACACTTTGCAGAATTCCAGTGCCAGAGGAAGCAAGGCAGCCGCAGAGCATCAAAAAGCCCCCACAATTCTTTACTGTAGGCAGGGTGTACTTTTCAGCATATGCTTCTTTATTCCTCCGGCAGTGATTCATAACCCAAAATATTCCAGTTTTGTTTCATCACTCCACAGAACAATATCCCCAAACTTCTGTGGCTTATTTATATGGTTTTGTGCATATTGGAGCTTGTGCTTTTGGATCAGCTGTGGTGTGTGTCTTGGAGACCTTCAACGTTTAGTATGCGCGCTACTGTGCAAACTGAAACCTCAGGGCCTCCTGCCTCCAAGTCTTGTTGCGGGTCTCCTGCAGTCGCTCGAGGGTTTTTGACCACTTGTCTCCTCAGGAATTTGGTGACAGCCATTGATAGCTAACTCTTTCTGCCACATCCTGGTACTGTAGCCGCTCCTGTGAGGATTACGTGAGGAACCACAAGCGAGAACCAGTGAATACAAAAATGGAGGCTTTATTTCTGAAGGGGGGAAACCCCCCAACAGAGCAGGCAACGGTACAATGTCCACAATCCAAAAAATCAGAATCCAAAGGGCGAAATCCAGAACCGGAAACAGGGCACCAATCACAAAAATCAGGGTCGTACAAAATGGGTTCGGTAACAGAGGCTGTGGCAAAGTACAGGGAATAGGCGAAAATCGTAAATCAAGGACAGTCCAGTCAGAAAGGTAATCACAATGAAAACAAGGCGAAAAAAAGCGTGGCACAAAAGAGAACGTTCTGACAAGGAAGTGCTGAGAGAAGACTCCTAATATACACTCATGGGAAGTCACATGCTTAACAAGACACAAGTGCAAGAAGTCAGACTGATTACAAAGGAGGGAACATGAGGGAGAACCTAATCACATGAAATAGGCAACTGCCAAAAGCGGGACAGGGATCACGAGACAATCCTATAGACAAATATACAGCTCCAGTCAAGGAGTTCTAACGTGCATAGATACTAAGAGAAAGGACAGCGTGAACAAGTGTGGAGGATCCACTGAAACGCAGCAGAGAAGATTAGGGAGAGACAAGAGGCGGAGACTAGAATAGGGCGAATGCTGAGAGCTTGTTAATCAATTAGTAAGTGCAGCTATACAATCCCTAGTGCTCGTTAGTAAGTTAGTACAATATACACTGTTAGTTTGGGTTAGTACTTTAACAAAAACAACAAACTGTTAGTAAAATAGAAAAGCAAGGCGAAGGAAGCAAACGAGACTAGAAGGAATGGTTGGAAACCCAGAAACCATGAAATCACCTAAGCATGTGACACGCAGGACTAGGGGAGAAGCTGTAGCTTAACACAAGACCAGACAGGGGAGACAAAGTGCAATGCAGGGCATGAACAAAGACATGGACCGGAATCTACAGAAATATGGATAATGGCAGGGAATACAAAACATGGCAAAAATAAAAACATAGCAATGAACTAGAATAAACAGAACATGACAAAAAACAGAACAGGTCATGGCAAAAACAGAACAGAACATGGCAGGAACAGAACAGGACATGGCAGAATCATAACAGTACCCCCCTCCCTACGAAACGCCTCCTGGCGTTTCAACCCGCAGGCCTGGGATGAACAGCATGAAAGTCCCTTATTTAAAGTCTTGTCCAAGATGTGCCTGGAAGGCACCCAACTGCGATGTTCGGGTCCGTAGCCCTCCCAGTCGACGAGGTACTGAAGTCCTCTACCTCGCCGACGACAATCCAGGAGGGCTCGGACCGTAAAGGCTTCGCCTCCGTCGATGATCCGGGCGGGTGGTGGCAGATCAGGTCCAGAGGACAGGGGGTGGGTAACTGTGGGCTTAATTTGGGACACATAAAAGGTAGGGTGGACACGTCGCATGGAAAGGGGCAGACGGAGGCGAACAGCAGTGGGACTTAAAACTTTCTCTATAGTAAAGGGGCCCAGGAACTTAGGGAATAGTTTTCCCCCATTACCTCGGAGGGGAATGTCTCTGGAGGATAGCCAGACGCGCTGCCCAGGCCGGTATGAAGGGGCGGCAGTGCGCTTCTTGTCTGTCTGAGCCTTCATCCTGGCGACCGACCTGAGCAATGCCTGACGGGTGGTCCTCCATCTGCGCCTGCAGCGGCGTACGAACTCTCGGGCTGAAGGAACGGCTACCTCCTCCTGACACGGGAACAAAGGGGGCTGGTAACCTAGGCAGGCCTTGAAGGGAGAGATACCGGAAGCAGCAGAGGTGTGACTGTTCATAGCGTATTCTGCCCATGGCAACTGATGACTCCAGGAGGAGGGGTTCTTAAAGCATAAACATCTTAAAACAGTCTCAATGCATTGATTAGCCCGCTCGGTCTGGCCATTGGTCTGGGGATGGAAACCTGAAGACAAACTGACAGAAGTGCCAAGTGATTTATGACTTCCAAAACAGGGCAGTGAATTGGGGACCGCGATCAGAGGTAATATCAGTAGGGATTCCGTGTAGTCTGATGACGTGTTGAATAATGAGGTTGGCAGTTTCTTGGGCAGAGGGGAGCTTCGTGAGAGGGACCAAGTGAACAGCTTTAGAAAATCTATCAACGATGGTGAGGATGGTAGTGTAGTGATTGGAAGGGGGGGAAGGCCAGTGATGAAATCTAAAGCAATATGGGACCAGGGGCGATGTGGTGTGTGTAGGGGTTGGAGCAAACCGTGAGGGGGTTGATGGGATGCTTTAGCTTGGGCACAGACCGAGCAGGCTGCCACAAAACTCTGAACGTCCTGTGACATTTCTGGCCACTAGAATCTTTGTGCGATAAAGTCTTTGGTACGGCAGACTCCTGGATGACAGGAAAGATTGGAAGAGTGCCCCCACTCCAGGCCTCGGGATCGCAGGTTGGCTGGAACATAGAGACAGTTAGTGGGACATGCACTGGGGGCAGCTGAATTAACTTGGGCTTCCCTGACTTCCCTCTCGATCTCTAAACAGATCGCGTTCACAAAGGCTTCTTTGGGCAAGATAGTATCTTGGCAGGGTTCCTCATCTTTGATTTCAAAGCATTGTGACAAGGCATCGGGCTTGATATTCTTACTTCCAAGTCTATAGGCAAGGTGAAAGTTAAAACGCGAGAAAAATAAAGCCCACCTGGCTTGACGTGGGTTCAACCTCTTGGCCGTCTGCAGGTACTCCAAATTCTTATGGTCGGTCCAAACAATGAAAGGAACCTCAGCCCCCTCCAGCCACTGCCTCCATTCCTCTAATGCCAATTTAACCGCCAGCAGCTCCCGGTTACCGATGTCATAATTTCTTTCTGCAGGGCTGAGGCGACGAGAGAAAAAGGCGCACGGGTGGATCTTACCATCCTCAGCAGACCTTTGGACAGGATGGCGCCGACTCCTACATTAGAAGCATCCACTTCAACGATGAATTGGAGTTCAGGGTTAGGAATGGTGAGGATGGGTGCAGCCGTAAAACGTGATTTGAGTTCACAAAAGGCTTTTTCAGCTTTCTCTGACCATCAGAACTTTGCTTTGGTGGAGGTGAGAGCAGTGAGGGGTGAGGCCACAGAACTATAATTTCTAATGAAACGGTGGTAGAAGTTTGCAAAAACCAGGAAACGTTGGAGTGACTTACAGTCTTCAGGTCGGGGCCAGTTGGTGACGGCCTCTATTTTGACTGGGTCCATCCGTATGGTGCCTGGAGAAATAATGTATCCCAAAAAAGTCGTGGACTCAACAAAAAACTCACATTTCTCCGCCTTAACAAAGAGTCGGTTCTCCAGGAGACGATGAAGAACCTGCCGGACATGTTTGACATGCTCCTCCTGTGATTCTGAAAAAATCAAAATGTCGTCAAGATAGACAAATACAAACTTGTTAATCCTATCTCTTAACACATCATTGACAAGATTCTGAAAAACAGCTGGGGCGTTGGTAAGGCCGAAGGGGAGAAACAAATACTCCTAGTGCCCAGTAGGAGTGTTAAAGGCTGTTTTCCACTCATCCCCCTCACGTATACGCACCAGGTGGTATGCATTGCTTAGGTCTAATTTAGTGAACACTTTAGCTCCTTGTAATAGGTCAAAAGCCGTGTTCATGAGGGGGAGAGGGTACCTGTTTTTGACGGTTATCTCATTGAGCCCACGATAGTCGATACAGGGTCTCAAAGACCCGTCCTTCTTCTTACAAAAAAAAAAAAAACCTGCGCCAGCAGGACGATATTAAAATTATTCCAGCGGCTAGAGACTCAGAAAGGTATTTTTCCATGGCTTGGGTCTCGGGCGTGATAATGAAATTACAAGCGACCTTTAGGGGCATGGTACCTGGCTTTAGGTCAATAAGCGCCAATCGTAGGGGCGATGTGGAGGCAAACTGGTAGCTCGTGACTTGGAAAAAACCTCTTTGAGATCATGGAACTCCGCAGGAACCTTGTCCAAATCTGGGATCTCCTCTGGAGGGGAGGTAGTTTGTGGGTCTTGAGCGTTGTGGAGACATGAGAGCAAACAGCTAGGGCTCCAACCCTTGATCTCATGTCTTCGCCAGTCGATGTCTGGGAGGTGTTTAGCCATCCACGGGTGGCCCAGAACGATCGGAGCACGGGGAGACCGGAGGAGGTAGAGCCTGATCATTTCATGGTGGTTACCAGAAATCTTGAGCTTGATGGGGTTGGTGACATGGGTGATCTGAGCGATCCTCTGGCCACTTAGTGAGTTAGCCACCCGATCCGGGAAGATCTTCTCCACCGGAACTCCCCACCTCCAGGCCAAATCCACGTCAATGAAGTTCTCCTCCGCTCCGGAATCGATGAGAGCCATGGTAGACCTGCTCTCTCCATCCCACTCCAGAACCACGGGAACACAGGTGCGACTTCTTGTAGATTCATCCAATGGAGTGACGCCCACCACCGCTCCTTCCCTTGAACCAGGGTGTGGCCTTTGCTGGGACACTGCGCGATGTGATGTCCCCCCTTTGCCACAATAGTAGCAGGCCCCTCTCTCTGCGTCGGCGGCTTCTTTCCTCGTCAGGAATGCGAATACGCCCAAGTTGCATTGGTTCAGTCTCCGGGGAAGATCTGTCTCCAGCAGGTGGTGGTAGAGGCGGTGTCGTCTGGAAGAGGTAGGCAGGTCGGCTGCGGGGAACGGACCGTCTTCGTTCCTCCAATCGGGAGTCCACCCGTATAGCCAGGTCAATCAGATCATCTAACCCCTCTGGTAACTCACGGGGAACAAGCTCGTCCTTAATTCTCTCAGAGAGGCCATTAAAAAAGGCGTCGTACAGAGCTCTTTGCCCCCACCTACTGTTGGTCGCCAGAGTCTGGAAATCAATGGCGTAGTCAGCCACTGAACGGCCCCCCTGCCTTGCATAAGCAATCAATTTGGAGTAATAAGTTGGCAAAGTTGGTTGAAAATGAGCTCGCCAAAAAACAAAATGTTATTCAAATCTCAAAGGGCTATAACTTGAAATCTATTTGAGATACTGGCCTAATATTTGGCATTTTTTCATTTTGTGTGAATATTTACTCGTGAATTTTTTCAAAGAATTCTGAGGAGGTGACCTGTCACCCCCTGGATGATTTGAAGTGGAATGACCCTTAGGTAGTGCAATAAAAAATGTGGAGTGAATCTGCCATAAGGGGCTGCTGCAACACTAGTGTTGCATTTTGGCCTATGGCTTTTGAACTATGGGTCTCAGTTACGGGATTCTTCTTTTTCTGGAATTTGAGGGTTCAGACAAATCTATCCATATAGGTCAAGACAACTGGCATATGGGTAGATTTCCACCATTTTGAATTTTGTCTAAAACTACTCTTTTCATACCCCTTCTCTAATTTTTGAGCAATCATCTCCACATCTGGTACAGAGCGTCTTTGGACCACGCTGGAAAAAAAAGGCCATTGTCAGAAATTTGATTTTCCTTCCCGTTTTGCAATAGTTGGCTGTCAAAGTTTACTCAAAAGACAACGGTGTGGCCAGTCCTATTTATACCACTGTATCTTGTGCACTCTTTCCCTAAACTTGACAAAAATTTTACACTCTTATGCAGTTTGACATTCCATTTAATATATGTCAGTTTTGGTGTCTTTCTGAAGATAAGTAGTGCTATAAGCCTCTAAATCTCCCTATGCTGACATCAACTGTTTGATAAATTTGGTTGACTGTTTGTACACTGCATTTGTGTCAAAGCCACTCATGATCCTTGCAATTGACATAAAATACCTTAAAGAGTATAGCAGTTAACAGCTAATCAGCAGTGATTTGACTGGCTGAACAATGGCAGATCATCATGAAATTCGCAGGGCAAGGAATACCATGGATAATTGTGTCCCATGAATGGGAAATTGTTCAAAAAATGAATACAAAACATGTCTTTACAGCTTCAGAATTCATGGTTGCACCATATTGCTTGGACCTGTTAATTACTGCTTGCGGTTCCATGTATGTGTGCGTGTGTGTGTGTGTGTATGTACAACCCCAATTCCGAAATACAAAACCCAAAACCAGTGAAGTTGGCACGTTGTGTAAATCGTAAATAAAAACAGAATACAATGATTTGCAAATCCTTTTCAACCTATATTCAATTGAATACACTGCAAAGACAAGTTACTTAATGTTCGAACAGGTAAACTTTGTAATTTTTTGCAAATATTAGCTCATTTGGAATTTGATGCCTGCAACATGTTTCAAAAAAGCTGGCACAAGTGGCAAAAAAGACTGAGAGAGTTGAGGAATGCTCATCAAACACTTATTTGGAACATCCCACAGGTGAGCGGGCTAATTGGGAACAGGTGGGTGCCACGATTGGGTATAAAAAGCAGCTTCCCTGAAATGCTCAGTCATTCTAAACAAGGATGGGGCGAGGGTCACCACTTAGTGAACAAATCATTGAGCTGATTGTCGAACAGTTTAAAAACAACATTCCTCAACGAGCTATTGCAAGAAATTCAGGGATTTCATCATCTACGGTCCGTAATATCGTCAAAAGGTTCAGAGAATCTGGAGAAATCACTGCACGTGGCGACAAGGCCGAAAACCAACATTGAATGCCCGTGACCTTCGATCCCTCAGGCGGTACTGCATCAAAAACCGACATCAGTGTGTAAAGGACATCACCACATGGGCTCAGGAACACTTCAGAAAACCACTGTCAGTAACCACAGTTAAATCGCTACATCTGCAAGTGCAAGTTAAAACTCTACAATGCAAAAGCGAAAGCCATTTATCAACAGCACCCAGAAACGCCGCCCGGCTTCGCTGGGCCCAAAGCTCATCTAAGATGGACTGATGCAAAGTGGAAAAGTGTTCTGTGGTCTGGACGAGTCCACATTTCAAATTGTTTTTGGAAACTGTGGACGTCGTGTCCTCCGGACCAAAGAGGAAAAAGAACCATCCGGACTGTTATAGGCGCAAAGTTCAAAAGCCAGCATCTGTGATGGTATGGGGGTGTATTAGTGCCCAAGGCATGGGCAACTTACACATATGTGAAGGCACCATTAATGCTGAAAGGTACATACAGGTTTTGGAGCAACATATGTTTGCCATCCAAGCAACGTCTTTTTTTCATGGGCGCCCCTGCTTATTTCAGCAAGACAATGCCAAGCCACATTCTGCACGTGTTACAACAGCATGGCTCCGTAGTAAAAGAGTCACGGGTACTAGACTGGCCTGCCTGTAGTCCAGACCTTTCTCCCATTGAAAATGTGTGGCGCATTATGAAGCGTAAAATACGACAAACGGAGACCCCGGACTGTTGAACAACTTAAGCTGTACATCAAGCAAGAATGGGAAAAGAGTTCCACCTGAAAAGCTTCAAAATTGGTCTCCTCAGTTCCCCAAGCGTTTACTGAGTGTCGTTAAAAGGAAAGGTGATGTAACAGTGGTAAAAAAAGGCCCTGTGCCAACTTTTTTGGAATGTGTTGCTGCCTTTAAATTCTAAGTTAATGATTATTTGCTTTGCAAAAAAAAAAATAAAGTTTCTCAGTTTGAACATTAAACATCTTGTCTTTGCAGTGTATTCAATTGAATATAAGTTGAAAAGGATTTGCAAATCATTGTATTCTGTTTTTATCTACGATTTACATAACGTGCCAACTTCACTGGTTTTGGGTTTTGTAGTTGGGACAAAGTGGAAATTATGGATAAAATCAAAACGCAATGACTTTCAAATCACACCAGCCAGTATTTTATTCACAATAGAATAGAGACAACATAGCAAACATTGAAACTGAGAAATTTTACAATTTTATCCACAAAATGAGCTCATTTCAAATTTGATGGCTGCTACAGGTCTCAATAAAGTTGGGACAGTGGCCTGTTTGTCATGATGTAGCATCCCCTCTTCTTTTTAACACAGAGTGGAGGCATCTGGCCATTGAGGAGACAAGTTTCTTGAGTTTAGCCATTGGAATTTGATCCCACTCTTGTTTAATACAGGTTTCCAGCTGCTGGAGTTTTGGGTCTCCTTTGACGGACTTTTCGTTTAATTATGCGCCAAGTGTTCTCAATCGGTGAAAGATCAGGACTGCAGGCAGGCCAGTTCAGCTCACGGACTCTTCTACTACGAAGCCGTGCTGTTGTAATAGCTGCAGTATGTGGTTTTGCATTTTCCTGCTGAAATACACAAGGCCTTCCCTGGAACAGATGTCGTCTGAAGGGAAGCATATCGAGGGCTGACTGCAATAAACAATTATGTCCAGATGTTATATATTGGACATAACTGTTTATTGCAGTCAGCCCTCGACATGTTGCTCTAAAACCTTTATATACCTTTCAGCATTCATGGTCCTTTTTAAAACATGCAAGTGTCCCATACCATATTCACAAATGCATCCCCATACCATCAGAGATGCTGGCTTTTGAACTGAACGCTGATAACGTGGGGGTGGGGGGTCTTTCTCCTCTTTAGCCCAGAGGACACGACGCCCATGATTTGCAACAAGAATGTCAAATTTGGACTCGTCTGACCACAGGACACTTTGCCATTTTGCTACAGTCCATTTTAAATGAGCCTTGGCCCACAGAACACGGAGGCGCTTGTGGATCATGCTCAACAATGGCTTCCTCTTTGCATGAAAGAGTTTTAGGTGGCATCTGTGGATGGCACGGCGGACTGTGTTTTCAGACAGTGGTTTCTTGAAGTATTCCTGGGCCCATTTAGTAATGTCAATGACAGAATCATGCCGGTGAGTGATGCAGTGGCGTCTGAGGGCCCGAAGATCACGGGCATCCAGTAAAAGTCTTTGGCCTTGCCCCTCATGCACAGAAATTTTTCCAGTTTCCCTGAATCTTTTGATGATGTTATGCGCTGTCAATGATGAGACCTTCAAAGCCTTTGCAATTTGACGTTGAGGAACATTGTTTTTAAAGTATTCCACAATTTTTTTTTTATGCAAACCTTCACAGGTTGGAGAGCCTCTGGCCATCTTTACTTATGAGAGACTCAGCCTCTCTAAGACATCCCTTTTATTGCCAATCATGCTACGCACCTGATGCCAGTTAACTTAATTACTTGCTAAATGTTCTTTCAGCTGATTCTCTTATATATTAATTGCTTTTTCAGCCCTTTTTTGCCTGTTTCCCAACTTTTTGAGACCTGTTGCAGCCAGAATATTTGAAATTAGCTAATTTTGTGGATAAAAATGTAAAATGTCTCAGTTTCAACATTTGAAATATTATCTATGTTCTATTGTAAATAACATACTGGCTCATGTGATCTGAAAGTCATTGCATTTTGATTTTATTCACAATTTACACTTTATCCCAACTATTTCGGAATTGGGGTTGTAAGTTATCATAAATGTTATTAATCGGACAGAAAAATCCACATAATGATAGGCTATGGCCGTTTTTTTTAAGATAAGGAAACGCATCATACCTTTATGGAAATTTTATAAAGAAGTGTAGTTTGTTTGCTGAACGATTTATTGAACCTGTTAGTCCCAAGCATTCTGCTTTGTTCTTTTGAAGATATCCTACAAACCCATAAGTAGTCTTGATGTACTTTCTAATTGTAATAAAACAACAAACAATCAAAACTGATTCAAACTGCTTTACAAAGAGCCGCTATTTGTGGTCCAAAATATAAATAGATTGCAGAGCTCCTGCGCTTTGCATGCATGATCCCCAACGGTCCAATTAATAGATGTGATATTTTAGAGGATAGTTTACAAAAATAATTTACTGAAGCATAACGTTCATCAAGGTGGAGAAGAAATGGGTACAAATCAGAGACGTGCGGTCAGGAGAGGCAGTGACTTCACCTTTTTATCGCTAGAATTTTTAACCTGTTTCCATGTACTATGCCTGATTGACAATCAATCAATTTTTACTTTTTTACTGAACAATTAAGACCTAGCCTAGGCCATATGTAGCCTGTAATGATTAAGAGGTGATAGTGACAAAAAAGACATTTGATTTACAGTTAAGTTTACGCTTTGATTTGAGACCGCAAGGATGGGAATCTTCTTAATTAATTAGTAAAAATCTCAACTCTCTTTGTAATTCCGTGTATCATTTTGACATTCTGTTTATCAGATTATGAAAGGAGACTGAAAATAAACTCCATATTTTTTTTTGAATGGCATTAAAGACTACGTATGTAAGGGGGAAAACATTATCGTAAACTTACTAACCACACATTGAGCACGGCAAAATAAACGTTTTAATATTTGTTAATGGCGTTGCGTTAGCTTCCTGTAAGCAAATATGGCCAAATTTTCTGTCTCGTGAGCATTTTGAGTTCCATGCACTAAGCAATAATGTCGTAGATGAAAGTGGCATGCCGTTTTGCCGTTTATCTGCGTAAATTAGTCAATCAATCCTCTGATTGCAAATCAAGCAAAATAATAGGGAGTTATCGTTAGTTTAACGGTGAGGATTCTGCCTCCCCTAACTGACCTCCGACGGCACATTTCTGGTACGAATGAACCCCGTCATTGCATGATAAGAAATCGCATCCTAAAATATGAAATCAATCACACAAATTATTTGGAAAAATCGCGAAAATAAATATTCTTGTTTTTCTGGGTTTTTTTTTTTTTAATGGCAGGTGGTCTACCTGTCAGGAAAAAAACGAGAAAACATGAATATTTAAGAAATTTGTCAAAAACTTGTTTAAATCTAAAAATTATTTTGTTATTTCTCTTGCGAATAACGAACTGAAACCACTACATAGTCCTTATTCACTCATAAAAACCAAAAAAAAAAGAACTATTTCATACGGCCTCCGTTGGCTCGACAACAGCTTGCATTTAACCGCTAAAACAAATTTTTATGTTCAGGAATGCAAGAAAATAACTGTTACTTGACATCTTAATCAAAAATAATAATGTGCTCAACTATTTTTTTCCGCTTTTTTGTAAAATGGTAAATTCAAAAATTCATGATAACAATAATTATATTTTACCATTAAAAATATCATTTCAGTTTAAGAGCTTGCGCATACTGTTGGATTAACCATTACAGAAACATAAAAATTATTTTGGTAATTACCAACTGTCATGGTCCAGCGGGCACTGGGACCATGTACCCAAAGGCTGAAAAAAGGACCCACTCGCACAGGCTGGTAAGAAAAATAGAAGACATTTAATAAATATACTTTTTAAAATGACAAAGAGACAGGGGGCAGCAGCAACACATAGGAGGATAAAAAAACCAGAATGCAGTGCAGCTCTTAAATACTCTAAACTTCACCTCCACTTCAACGAGCAACAGGTGTGGCTCGTTGAAGTGGAGGCTAAGACAGCAGGAGGGGAGACTGCAGGGCAGAACCATCACAGTACCCTCCCCCCAAGACACGCCTCCTGGCGAGCCAGGAAAGGGCCCCCCGGAACTCATGGCGCAGCCGGACCCCGGAACTCATGGCGCCGCCGGACCCCAGAACTCATGGCGCAACCCATGGCGCCGCCGGACCCCGGAACTCATGGCCTAACCCATGGCGCCGCCGGACCCCGGAACTCATGGCACCAGCCAGACCCTGAACTCATGGCGCCGCCGGACCCCGGAACTCATGGTGCAACCCATGGCGCCGCCGGACCCCGGAACTCATGGCGCCGCCGGACCCTGAACGCATGGCACCAGCCGGACCCCAAACGCATGGCACCACCGGACCTGGAACAGTGAAGCACACCTCCGCCGGACCCGGGACACACTGAAGAACACCTCCGCCTGACCCGGAACACACTGGAGAACACCTCCGCCGGACCCGGAACACACTGGAGAACACCTCCGCCTGACCCGGAACACACTGGAGAACACCTCCGCCGGACCCGGAACACACTGGAGAACACCTCCGCTGGACCCGGAACACTGCTCCCCTACAAAAAACGCTGCTGCTGCTCCCCTAACAACCAGCCTGGCTGGGTCCCAAGCTGGCAGCTGCATTCTGTCATGATTTAGTCCCGCCGGATGCAACAAGCAATCTAAACTTAAATACTCTAAACTTCACCCCCACTTCATCGAGCAACAGGTGTGGCTCGTTGAAGTGGAGGCGAAGACAGCAGGAGGGGGTGGGACTGCAAGGCAGAACCATCACAACCAACACTGTTAATTTGGGGCAGCTGTGGCATAAACCTTACATTAGGTTGTGGTCTAAAGCTACTCTTATATATGTGCAAAACATCCTTAAGATTGTATGCGAATGCAAAAATCACGCGAATGTGTGCGATTTTATACGAATGTTACGATTGCCTATGAATAAGTTACTAATAAGCTAATAAGTATGTGTTGTAACTGTTGTAACTTATCCGTGATTGAGTAACGCCCTAACATTGTCTGTGAATGAATATTTATATATGTGCAAAACATTGTTGTGCAGTTTATTTTCGAATGCATTTTTTCTAGATATTTAAATTGAGTAATTGTATCTTTGCCTAACATTGTAAATACATCTATGAAACCACTTACGATGTCTGTGAATGAGTCTAAATCTACTCTTATATATGTGCAAAACATCCTTAAGATTGTATGCGAATGCAAAAATCACGCGAATGTGTGCAATTTTATACGAATGTTACGATTGCCTATGAATATTACGAATAAGCTAATAAGTATGTGTTTTAAATGTCGTAATTTACTTGTATCTTTGCCCTAACATTGTCGTAATATTTGCAGCTTGTTGTGCAGTTTCATGCATTTTTTTCAAGATCTGATTGAGTTACGACATCTATGAAACCACTTACGATGTCTGTGAATGAGTTCCGACGGAGTTACGAACATGTACGGCTGCTGAAAATTTTTAACATGTTCAAAAATTTTACGACATCCTACAAAACCTTGCGAATAGTAACGCACATTACAATTGTCTACGACTACTCGTTACGAACATCTACGAATTAGTCAGAACTGTACGTCTCACACAATAGTATCCCTGTATTAAAGGAGGAGACAGCACCTTGGCAAAGTATACTGAGAGGCATTAAAAACGCATAATAAAATATACTGTTTTAAGTAGTGGTAAATAGTTTCTTTCGTAGTGGCAAAACACGGTCTCGGGAAACTGTGCTTTTGGTTGTGAGACTTTCGCTCGCCGTTATCGTTACATTGGCAGTCAATTCAGCAGTTCTTATGCATTATCTGACGTGGCAGAAGATGTTTTATGGAATTCGTTTTTGTGGCGTCACAGATGACGCTCTTTGTTGGGGATGACAGCTGACACATCTGGTCATTCTGTGTCATCCCTGCAGTCTGGTGATAGGTATCGTTCAGGAACCAGATGCGAGAACAGAGCAGTGCAGAAAAAAATGGGATTTTATTTGGAAAGGGGGCGAACCCCCGCAGAGCAGGAGGCAACGGTACAAAGTCCACAATCCAAAAATCAATCCCAGGGACAGAATCCAAAGTTGAAAAACCAGGACAGCAAAACAGTAATCGTAGTCGGGCAGAAAAAGGGTTCGCACACAGGCACAGGTTTGTCAGAGAAGCAAAAGCCAAAATCCAGAGGCGAAATCCAAACCGTTACCAGGGCAGCAAACACAAAACTCGTTGTCGGGCAAAAAAAGGGTTCGAAACAGATGCAGACAAAAGTACAGAAGAGCAGAGCCAAAAATCGTAAGTCGGGCGGTCCAGTCAGAAGATTAACACTATGAATACGAGGCGAAAGATAGCAGCACAGGTAAGCAAGAGGAAACGTTCTGACGGGGAACTGCAGTGAGAAGACAGCTTAAATACACTCAAGGGAAGTCACATGCTATGATTAGGATCAGGTGATGAGGATCAGACTAATTACAAAGGAGGGAACATGAGGGAGAACCTAATCACATGAAATTGGCAAAAGCCAAAACGCGGACAGGGAACACGAGACAACCTATGACAAAACATACAGCTCCGGTTAGGGAGTTCTAATGTGCACAGATAATGAGGCAGGACAGAGTGGAGCAGGTGCAGAGGATCTGCTGAATTGCAGCAAAGACTAAGTGCAGGCAAGAGGCAGAGACTAGAACAGGGCGAGTGCTGAGAGCTTGTTAATCAATTAGTAAGTGCAGCTATACAATCCCTAGTGCTCGTTAGTAAGTTAGTATTATATACAATGTTAGTCTGGGTTAGTAACTTTAACAAAAATAACAAACTGTTAGTATTGGTTAGTAAAACAGAAAAGAGAGGCGAAGGAAGCAAACGAGATTGGAAGGAATGTTTGAAACCCAGAAACCATGAAATCACCTAAGCATGTGACACGCAGGACTGGGGGAGAAGCTGTAGCTAACAAAAGACCAGACAGGGGAGAAAAAGTGCAATGAAGGGCATGAACAAAGACATGGACCAGAATCTAACAGAATAGTGGATTGGGAATGGCAAAAACGAAAACATGGCAAAGTACAAAAACTAAACAGAACATGGCAAAACCTAACAGAACTGATCATAAACATAACAGGGAATGGCAGAAACATAATAAACATGGCAGAATCAGAACAGACAGAGCAGAATCATAACATCTGGATACAGTCATTTAATGGACATTAATGCATTCAGAATCTTTTCTTTGAGACTGGCCATCATTCAACATTCAAAATGTTTGATTCTTCTGAGATTCATTTGTTTGTGGCATTTGAAGTGGGAATGATGGGACTTTGTTTATGTATGTTTTTATTGGCCTTGATCTTCAACTTTTCATGTGCAAAATGATTTCTCCCAATGTGATTCACGACCATGATCCAGGGAACTGTGCTGCATTTAGATAATCATAATGAGGTGTTAAACCAAGAAAGGATTCAAACCCAGATACTTGACATTTTGCAATGCTTACCGTACCTGATGGTCATCATGTCAATCAGCAAAAGGAAAAACTATCAGTTTTCAAATTAGACGATAAAAACCACTTTGCGTTTTTAATGCCTCTCAGTATATATTTCACCGGAAAGTAGAACACTTGAAGTGTCTAAAACGCATGGTTTTATAAATTTTAATTTGGTAATGATCCAGTGCGACGCATTTTTAAACCAGCGAGTCTTCAAATCGACTTCAATACCAGGGGGCAGACATTTTTGCTTGGGGAATCTTCTGATTTTGAATTTGATCTTCGGAAACCTCACCTTTAAAAATGATTAAAACCTTGTCCTCTCGCAGTTGACATCTCCCGATTAGCCACAGTTGCTCAGACTAATTGGTAAAAACCGATGACAGTCTAATTTACTTTTGATAGCATTTTTATGCATTGCACCACAAAATTATGAGGCGTCTTCTGCTCATAAATGACAACGTAAAATATCAATATGTCTTCATAATTTCAGCGCTCGTTAAGGAGCACAGATTTGCGGAAATCAGTTTGCGAGGCTGCGGGAATCCATTCTTTATTTTGAATGTTGTCACGGCTAAAGGGCGCTGCAAGGATGCACAGCTGTGTGGCAATCCCAAGGACGGAAAAAATAAATATTGCAAAGTCAGCAAAAGTTTTGGATTTACAATGCCATATCAATTATATAAATGTAGGCAATGGCAATTCACCTTTCATTACCATTTCTAATTATAGGTCATGTATCGGTCTTGGTCGCTCAGTTGATAAATTGTTTGATTGTTAATCAGGCCAGCTTAAAGAAAAACAGCTTGCGGGCAGCCAAGCCATAAAGGGAGAGCTTACTGAAGGCCGTTTGAACTACTCCATGGCCCGGATGAAAGGAAAGAGAACAACTGACGTCACGTAAGCGAATAACTGAGGCACAAGCACCGTGGCACTGGCATTTGATTGGATAATGCGTTCGAAATTCACACTCACCCACTATATAGAGCACTGTGTAGTGAATGTTCTACATTGAAAACAATAAAGAGTGAGTGAGCGAGTGGACAAGGGTGCATTCGGAACGCAGCCTTAGATTCCCTAATTAAAAATGTCTGCCCCCTGTTATTGACGCCAATTTGAAGACTTTCCGGTTTATTAATGCGTTGCACTGGATCATTACCAAATTAAAATTTATAAAACTATGCGTTTTAGAAACTTCAAGAATTCTACTTTCCACTGAAATATACTTTGCCGAGGTGCAGTCTCCTCCTTTAAGGATGTTTCACAGATATATAAGAGGTACTTAATAAATTTGTGAAGCCCTGTATATGTATACATAAGTATTTTTGTGTTTGCATATGTGTATATGTGTTATGTCCACAACGTATATGTATGTTTATTTAATTTATTTATCTTTTTCATTTCTGTGCTTGGTGGTCTACGATCGTGTTTTGTTTTTAGAAAAAACTTAGCCCAGGCAAGTGGACCAAGTGTTCCTCTCACCCTTGTAAATCTATCCTCAATTCTCCACATTCTCCACATTCTCCAGAGTCTGATGCGATTGGGTTTATTGTTATTAAATCCAGGTGAAATACAAAAACCCAGGCTGGTGTGCGCAAACCAAGTAGCATTCATTCTTCATCAATCACCCTGCGCCGACTGACCACCAATTGTTCGAACCCTCGTTTTTAATAGCCTTTTGGGAGGTCCTTTTAGGTGGGGTTAAACGTGACTCTTTCTACCTTATCAAACATTATTAATTTCTGATTGGTACATTGTCATATAGTAACCATCTACCCTTAGTTACAAGTTGGCCATTATATAATAGTGTAAATTCATTTTAGGCCTCCAGGGACGCTCGAGCACCGCACCTGAGCCTCCCAAACCTTGGGTTCACCTGAAGGTCAGTCTGGCTGCCCAAGTTAGCTGGATTCTTGGATTTTACCAGAGCACTGGAGTGCGGATGCTCATATAATGGGGACCACCTGTTGGTTGACTACCGATTGACGCGCATTAAGGCCTGCAAGTCGAGAGCCAAAAACATCACCTAGTCAGCGGGCGAGGTTTTTGATTCGTCATTTGCGCGGAAGTAACAAAAATTGCTTGCTGTAAACGATAAATGTCGTTAGGTGTGGTAAATGATGAATAGAAGAATGAAGTTTATCAAATCAATTGACAATATATCACTCTATTTTTCAATTCACTTAATAATTTATGACTATTTTTCAATTCACATGCATTTTCATCACCTCTATTTTTAATTCACATGCGTTTTCATCACCTCCATTTTTATCAATTAATTTTTGTTACTTCCACCCCTCATAGATATGGTCATTCTGGAGGACTTGCTTTTCTAGCCGGCCTTGAGTGGCATGCAGGAGCTTCATCATCAGGTTTTGTTGACAGATTTATGAGTTTTTACCTCTTCTCAGCTTCACACGCTTACAGCAGTTTTAAAAGACCATATGAACCTGGCTCAGTTCTTTCTGTTGAACTGTGGCTATGGTTATACTTTGAATTTCAAATACTAGTGCAGTGCCCGTGGGAAGTATGTATTCCTATAGAAATGGCACAGGTGATGCTTTATGTGCCCTTGAGTGACAAAGCCTTATCTCATCTCTGAAAATATTTGAATCTTGTCTGCCTGTAATGTGATTGGTGGATTCAAATGTGTGTGTGCGAGTGAGGGGAAGGGGGGCAGGAAAAAAAAGAGAGGGGGGCAGGGGCATGTAGGTCCTGGTTGTGTGTGTGTGTGTGTGTGTGTTGAGGGTGGGGGGTAGGGGGTGGCGTAGATGGGGGTGGGGTGCAATTGCTGTGCACTCAAAACCTATTGGAGAGGTGAGGACATGCAAATAGAAAGGCACCATTTCATTGTCAATGCAAATTGCATCACTTCATAGCCAATTAAACAGACGTTGCAACCACTTCATTTGCCTCTGCAAACTTTCCGGTGACCAAGAGTGGTATAGCAGTAGCCTATAATGGGATTCTTTTAACTTTTTTCCTTTTCTTTTTTGGTCTAAAACGTTGAGGATGCAAAGGGCAAGCCACTTTCATTGCACAAACCCAAATGAATGAAATGACTTGAACAATTGTTTGGTCGGTTAGACTGTCCATAAGTCAATGTATGCTAGCCCATATTTACAGATGTTTTCAAATCCAGAAATCTGGCTTAAGCTGCTGGAAATGTGTGTGTTAAACTATGTCTTCAACGTGTTCCTAATTTAAGCAATCTCTAAGCAGTGATCTGGAAATTATGTAGGCTAGAACCAAAATCTAAAGAACAGACCATGCTAGCTTCTGAGACCAGTGTTTATTTGTCAGAGGAAAATGGGGACAAAATAAAGTGCTAACACAGCATTTCGAACAGTATCTAGCAATAGGTTAGAAACGCTAGCAAGTGAAATCACAGGGAAGAGACTGGACAGTGTTCTGAAAATTAATGCGATAAAGCAACGAATAGCCTATCCACAAACGCATGCTATAAAAAACTCCGGGAGTATCAATCAAGACTGCACATACGCAGCACTTTGAATCGTAAAGAAGATCTGGACATGAAAATAAAATATTGAAAACATGCTTTGGTATGGGAACTTTAGGCAATGTTTTAGTCAATCAGACCATGTTCTAGCCATGTCAGCAAACATGATGAACAGATGAGAACAGCGTGGTGAAACTTAAGAAATAGCCTACTTACAGATGAGAATCCCATAAGCCTATGCAAACTTTCCGGTGACGTACAGCGGTATAGCAGTAGCATATGGGATTCTTTTAACTTTTTTTCCTGAGGCGTGGCTATAGTTGAGAGCGAGAGCGCGACAGGCTAGATACTAAGTTACACAGATGTATGGGATTGTAACTTTTTGAAAATTAATCGAAAAAGCTTCAAAATGAAGGATGCACACCATCGTGCCGTGCGCAAGCCGAAAGCTTAGGCCGATCTGACAAACAGTCACAGAGATATGCGAGCCACAAACAGACAAATAGACAGACACACAGACAGACGCTTCTTGCTTAATAGATAGGTTTTAGGATATTATTCCCACCACATTACTCTTCAGACCCTGCTCATTGTATCTAAAGGGAGTGTGATCAGCAGAGAGCCACTCAATGGGAGGTAATATCACAATGTGCATCACTTAAAGACCCTGATAAGAAAAATCTGAGATTTGTTTCAAAATATAAAATAAATTTTGGAAACGAATTGTTAACAACATGCAAAAAGAGTAATTTCTGTATGTTGCTCAATTTCGTAGTTAGAGTTTTATCTCGATTTAACGGTTTCACTTAACTTTTTAAATGGTTTGAGGTTTTTTTTGGGTGGGGTTAAAGAGGGGACCGCACTACGTGCTGCTGCCCCTACTTGCATAACTCCTCCCACCCGCCGTAACATTATAAATACTTCAGGCATGCAGGAATCGGTGGTTATCCCACTCGTTTTCGAGTCAGAATATCGTCGATATTGTCTTTTCTTTAGCTTGCTAGTCATGCCCTCATCTCGGAAGAGTATTTTTCCCGGTTGTGTGAGTTGAAGTTAACGGTGCAACATAATCGATTTATGAGATTAAACATAATTCAACGAGCTCAATAATGATCTAGCAAGCTAACCACATTCTGTCATTCCCCAGCATACTGTAAACACGCAACTGGCAAATTTGTCAGGCTAACTAGATGTGAACTTAGCATTAAACAGTGGAGCAACATAATTTGCCATATTCTCATACTTCACCAGTATGAGCCATTTTGACAGAGAGTGAACACACGCTTCGTCGGCCAGAGTTGCTATGTAGTGGCAAAGTAGACAATTCATTAGACCCCGGCTAACTTATTAGGTCAATCAACAACATAATGTTGACAATGGAGTTGACATTAACGTTAGTTTTCTGGATACCGAAGTTCGCGGCATCAGTGTCAATAGAGCTGTAACATGTTTGCAGTCGAGCATAGACGATCCAGGCATTAAGTGCCAACTAGTTCCTGATTCGATCAATAACTTGCTAGCTATCCAAGTTCCATGGTTTTCAACTAGAAAACATCCCATTAGAGCTTGATGGGAGGTGAGGCTAACTTAAACTTTGCTACGAGGAAGTAAATAGAGAAATGAGGTTCACTACTCAGAACATACACGTTATATTGTTTGATAATGATAGTTGTAACATTATCAGATAGCTCACGCTAGCCACCATTCTCCTGCCAGTCCGAGGTGGCCTAATCATGCAGAACCACAGTGTTCATTTTGCACCGTTTGACAAACTTCTCCTAATCCTCATTATTATGAGTAATTGATCGTATTGGCAAATTCCCCTTTTTGAGCCTCCTAAGCATCAGCCCAAGTATTGCCAAATTGATGGCGGTCTCTATATGGGATGATTATTGCCTTTCATTAATATATTTGGACAAAATGAGAATGTGTTGTCAAAGTATGTCCACATGTTTATAATGATGACGAACGTTTCTATACTAAACCTATGCGTATTCATGTCAGAGATCCTCGCATATTCATCCTGTCAACATATTATTAACTATGGAAAGGACCGAACGGATTTCGCCTGTGCTATGTAAGCACAAACACGGGAGATGAAATGAATGTTGTATAAAATGATTGTAATACATTTATTTGCTCTGCGGCGAAATTATTGAAAGTCGAGGTAGTCTATGTCCTGCTTACTCCACACAGTCCTCCCAGCGGGCTGAAGGTATTAGCCAGCGTCGCGACACCGGGACTGCACAGTTTTGGAATGGGAGAGGCATACTCCCTCCAAAGCTAGATTGAAGCTCCCACTTCACTCTAGCTCACCAGTTCCGGGGCTAACCCACTCTCGCCCAAGCTATGACTAGAGGGATTATCAGTCTACATCACTACATACGTCACCCCGCTCAAATGCACATGGTCACTGCAGAAAGAGAGCAGGAAGAGCCGCGACCATGTCTTGTTGTGCTGTTGGTTTCACAAACCGTTTCGGTAAGAATAACAAAACGCGCAAGTTTTACAGACTTTGAGCATCAGTGCTGCAGCATGCCTACAGCATGACCCCAAGCTCAGAGAAAAAAGAACACGTATTAATTTCGAGCAATATAATATGTTAGACTCATTGGTTTGAATGGTGATAAAGCTAGATATGCCCGCAGGCACAGCTGTAGGCCTATTACTGCAGCAAATGAGTTGTGAAATGTTTACTACAATAACGACTGAAGACGAGGTTACATAGCAATGGAAAGATAAGATAAACTGTTATTGATCCCACAGTGGGGAAATTTCATCGTTACAGCAGCTCAAAAAGATAGTGATCTGAGAGGGGGAAAAAAACAAATGTGTACAACAAGTACAAAGGAAGCTAAAATTAATTTGTAACGTTATATTATTCTAAATTTAATGCAGGTGCAGTTTGTGGTCAGGATGCAGTTGTTTTTCTTGTTCACAATGACCCAGACTTTATACATCTTCCTCGTCATTTATTCACTCACTTGCACCTAAAGCGTATGGGTCATTAACACGTTGACTGCCAACTACGAGATAACTCGTAATGGCGGGTCCAGGCCAGCGCTAGACTTGAAAATTCGGGGGAAATTATCCATCCCTTTATTGACAACAATTAATCCTGGCTAATTCTACATGGTTTTCCTTGATAAACACATTTTCCAATTCAAGAATAATCAAGTGGCAATTGAAGACACGGCTTCTCTCCCCCATGCGATCTAACAGCAAATAATGGGCTACATTCAGTAGAGAAAATAATTTAATTATAATTAGGTCTATGCACTGGCACTCAGCAACTCATTTGCGAATGAAGGTAATTTCGGCAAGTACCTGTTTTTGCAGCACGGTCACGCAACTTGCTGTAAAAAATAGACAGCTGTCAGACTGGAAAATGTAAACTGAGAAAACCACGTATATTTGTCACCAGAATTACCTTCATTCCCTGAAGAGTTCTGAAATGCCGCTCTCGCTGGAAAAAAAAAATACCGTTGCTGATTGCCAGTGCATAGACCTAATTATTATTAAATAATTTTTCTGTACTGAATGTAGCCCATTATTTGCTGTTAGATTGCACGGGGGAGAGAAGCCGTGTCTTCAATTGCCACTTGATTATTCTTGAATTGGAAAATGTGTTAATATAGGAAAACCATCCAGAATTAGCCAGGACGAGCCTAATTGTTGTCAATAAAGAGATGGATAATTGTCCCCGAATTTTCAGGTCTAGCGATGGCCCTGACCCGCCATTACGAGTTATCTCATAGTTGGCAGTCAACGTGTTAAGACGTATCCCATTCACTAATGTTAATTTAGCAGCATAACTTGTTTTATCACTCAGCGATAAACTGTTGTAGTAGGCTACACTGACAACATCGCTAGGTAGCCAACATCCAACTGCAGCCAACTGCAAGATAACCGTGACAACCTGTCAAACAGTTTAAAGGGGCCACTCTTTCTGCAGTCAAGTTGCGCGCGCATCTGCCGTGCTTGATTATGGTGATTGAGTTATAATTAACCTGCTTTATTATGCCAAAAGCATTTCATGTGACACTCATCAGAGATCGTGGCATTGTGGTTATTCATAGCTATGGCCGTGCATTTCCCCTTTTTTACTACCAGTGAAAAGCAAGGTAAATTCGGTAAATCGTGGAGAGTCAGAAAACGTAATTTTTTGTAATGACGCAAGAATGACATGCAAGTTAACGGTTTGCTTCATGTATAGAGTTCACTCTTTATCTAAAAAGTAAGGCATTACATTCGAAAATTATTGTACAGTCGTACAGTGGCTATGTCTGGTAGGTTGAGGCGCTTTCCAATACGCAAGCGTGATGTGGCAACTGCGCATGCCTGGGAGGTACAGGCGCTTGACTAGAGAGAGGCTGGACCTCTCCCGCAATCAGGCATGGTTTCCGTGCCTCCAGGGGACACGCCCCCACCGTCCTGGGGCAGAGAATGCTGCTTATTTCTTAACAACTTTGAGGCCTAATTTTATATACTTAGCGACTTTTTTAGTTCTTCATATTTGACAGAGTGATTAATAACATGTTTTTCTGTGGTATCATAAACTCATAAAACGTATTTAGTTTTCCTTTTCAGGGACTTTAAGGTCTCTTTTCTGTGTGGAGTGCAGTAACAATACATTTAAGCTGTTATATATTGTATCCGTTTACTAAAAGAACGTGTACAGACAACCACAAAATAGCACAAAACAGCAAAGTTTTTCCAAACATGGTGAAAACTGGGAAGAGTATACTTCTATTGACATCCATGCTTGATTGAGCAATCATGCTCAAGCATCAATTATAAAGCATTGTTTTCCTTCCCCGCTGCTACAGCCAGTTGTTCAGCTCTTGTTTTCCCCAAGGTAAAGCATTAATTGTCATTTCGGATATTCGAAATGTTCCTCCGCATGCAGATTATGCACCAGTCTGGCAGCAGACTGTCCTGCCAGACAGCGATTGAGACATCAAACAACTCAGTGTGTACACAGGCCTTACTCGTGGTCAAACCTGACTTGTAACCCCACAGAATTAGCATGTGATTGTGTCACCCAGTGAAATAGAACTATTGAACCTGCCACTGACCCACTGGAGTAGAGCCTTGCTTGCATTGTTTTGCTGAAGGTCTACCTCCGTTGTAAATGATCGTGCCATCAATGGAGTTGCCGACGCCTCTGAATGCTGCAGTGAAATACGTGGCTGAAAAAAAAAAAAAAAAAAAACCGGCGCTATCCCTGACTGCACAACTTTCATTGGTCAATACTGTCACTTGTTTAGAAATTTAAATTTCCTTTTTGTTTGAGGAGAACAAAAATCGTAGACCTCGCAGTTGTAATAAGGCAAATCTTATATTACCAAATTTTGAATTGTCCCTTTTGCTCCCTCTTGTCCCCCCCCCATCTTTCCTTTGCTCTCTTTTTTCTCCTCTGTCTCTTTTGCTAGCTCAGAGAAGCTGTCCATGTTTACATGTCCTTATCCGGGTCTCTAATCCCCATCAGTGAAAGGCTCCACTTAATAGGTGCTGCTGAAAAAAGGAGGGGATAGGCAGAGCCATTAGAAAAGAGTTTATCAGCGTGGCTTAATCTGTTATCACTCCTGTCCCTCTGTCCCTGCACTGAGGCTAGCTCCCACCCTGTCGCAGAGTTACTGATTACAGACCACCTCATCACTCCCCCCTAACTCACTCGCTCACAAATAACTGACTGCACAGACCTCTGTGAATGTATGTATTTGTGCGCGTGGGTGAACAAGAGTACATTAGCAACAAAAGGTGTGTCTGACAGGGAGAAACAGAGGGAGATCATGGACTTTGTGGGTCTTTAGACAAAGTGTATTTGGCATTTATTTTCAGTGCATTATCAAGTACCTCCCACACTTGCTGAAAGGAGCACATACGTGCTGTCACCAGCACGCGCTTAATGAAACCTCTGTGTGTATTATTGGCTCCTGGCAGATGACCGACAGTGTTGAATGCTGCTTGTGTTGTTTTTGGGGGCACAAGGGATTCATGAGAGGCTGACAGGGTGAGGGGGATAGTAGGCTGGGGAGGTTACCGAAAGAATAAACGTCAGTTGACAGAAAGACCCTGCACCCAATATTCTAATTCAGACCCCAATGCCCAAAAATCAATTCTCTCTAAACAGTGTATACATTCTTTGGCTGAGCAAACCCCTCGATTTTTTGTGTTTTGTCTGAACTGAGGACTCATTTATAGAGTGATAGAATCCACTGGCTCATTGGTGCTGTTTTTTTTTCTTCTTTCAGATGGAGTCAAGTGCAGGAAGCCTCTTCCCCTGGAGTCCTGCCCTGTAGATGCACCTCCATTTTCACAAACTTGTTTGTTCCAGACAATTTTTTGACCAGGTCATTTTTATTTACTTTTTTAAACTTTTGAAAGTGCATCTCACGTATCAAGATTTGTTTTGAGAGTGTGCATTGGATGGAGCTATGAGCTGTGTGTGAGTGAGGGCAACCAGGGTGAATGGCCCTGATGATTCAGGCACCACATGTCCTGGCAGTCCAGTATCAATACAAAAATACTGCTTTCATGACCATAAACAGCAGAAAGGACATAGTGCCAAATTATACTGCAAAACATCTCTTTGGAGTGCAATAGCACAGCAACAAATTAAGCTTTCCAGGGCTATGCATTTTATGACACACACAACCCTCATCAGTAAAACCAAAAAACTTACGTTGGTGTAAAACATCGGTCAGAACTGACCCAAATTTTTTGAAAATTCACAAAAAATCTAATACTGCTCCTATTTTAATGAACAATAGCTCATTTGAAAGGATAAACTCTATAGTTTTATGTATGCTTGAAATAAATGGGATTAAAAGCATATGGAAGTTTCATATTTCTCCGTATATGTAGAAAAGTGTGAAACTTAAAATTCATTTTCCTTAATAACTCAAACATTGAAATTGCAATCTTGTTGACACTTTATTTCATGCTTGGTACACTAATAATGAAATTATATACCAAATATAGAAGAAGTATAACAAGTAGTTTATTTTTTATGAATTTTTAAGTAACATTAAGTAACGATTTTGACTGATTTTGGCACCTCACAGCTGTCAAACCATTGTGTGAAAATTACCATTTATATAAAGTAAACAAAAAGTTTTTTTCTCAGATATTTAAACAATCCTTTCAATAACTCAGCTTGAATGAAATGAGGTAATAAGCAAGGTAATATCCACTGAATATGAATCAATAGTAACCGATTAACACAAAAAGCTTTATAATTGCAAGCACAGTTAGGTAAAGCATGACTACTATTTTGGGTTGTATACCTTGTTCTTGTACTTGCCATGGTTCACTTGTTTACATTCCTGCAAAAGAAAACCAACATTAGCTGACAAAATCAGAATTTCAGCATGAAATAAGTGACAACATTCGCTCGGGTCAGTATTGACCCGGTCAGGGGTGCAGCTACCCATTTTTGGGGGGGTATGCAACAACAACAGCGCCTCTCAACACCTACACCCACTGTTCTCCACTTAGTTTTTCAATGACCGGGCGGTAGGTGGTGTTCTTTTGCCAGCGGGTGCTGCACGTTTCATTTTGTTGAGCAGGGGGGGCTGGAAGGTTAGAGATGCGTTTTATTTCGTTGATATTGCGCACTCAATCGCGTGTCTTCTTGCGGCCAATTGTTTGGGCGCCCCCCTGCCCCCCTTCGTGTAACGCCCCTTTGCACTGCATAGATTGCATATCCACTTTTTGCGCCACTGGACCCGGTTGACAATTTTGTTAATGCATAAAAACTGCTCAAGTGATCCTACAGATTTTTTAAACAACTACATTTGGTCCACAAAAAACAAATTTGGGATCGATAGATTGAGATTTGTAAAAAATATTAACGTTTTTTCATGCTCCGTGTCATTTCTGACCCGTGTTTTACTGATTAGGGTTAAGTTACAGAAAAGTAAAAAGTGTTACTGTTTTACTAACTTAAAATTTTCTATCATTAATTTGATTTCCTGGTACTCCACAATAAACTGATTTCACAAAACTAAGTTTAAAAACGTACTCAATAAGTAAATTGTCAGGACCTGGCCACATGCAGTAATTGCAGAACACATTTCAGCATTGTAATTTAATTTCTTCAGTAGACATGTTGAATCTGCAAGTCAGACCTTGTTTAATGTGAAATATGGAGTAGAAGAGTGAACAAAAGGGATAATTAATATTTGGCACCTGTGAGTTGATACCTGCCTTAGATCTGTTCATCTTCAGTCACTTAGTGTCTGACGCCTTGCGCTGAACACAAATGTCATAGACCAGGGGTTCCCAAACTCGGTCCTGGGGCCTCCCTGTGTTTGCTGGTTTTTGTCCCAACCATAATTGCCATCATAGGACTTTAACAAGCTGTTAATTTGTCCAAATTGGGTGAATTTTGTGTTTAAATATGTTATTTGCTGTTTTAAGCCAAATTTTAATAGAAATATCCATTAGTGCCATGAAGAATAAAAGACCAAATGAAAGACCCTTGCATATAAAGTTTTTTTTTTCTGTGTGGCAAGAAATTTCAGGTAATAATATTTTTAAACAGATCAAATCAGGTACTGAGAAAATCAGTAACCTCCAAATTAGGTTGCTGAAGACAGGTGATCAGAATTCTTTCAAAATAATTTGCTTGCACTCAATCACTAAAACATAACATAAAACAGGTTTGACTGTCATTTGCTTGTTTAGTAAATTGTTAGTTTTTGCAACCATGCGCCCACAGTTTCACCAATTAGGAACCCATTGATTTTTTTTTCCTTTGATTGGGTACATTTTTTCCTCTTTTATGCAGTTGTTACTCATATATTGCAATGTGGATGCAGAATTTATTCCTCACTATTTGTATGCATATCTGTCAAAATACTGTTTGTCAAGAGAGGATAAATTGCTGCTCTGAACAAAAATGCACCTAATTAAGACAAATTAACAGCTTGCTAAAATCCTATGATTGCAAACCAGGGTGGAGCAAAAACCAGCATACACAGGGGCTACATTCGAATCTCGAACACAGAACTCTGTTCGTCGCGAATCGAATACCAGAGAACGTGTTCGCAAACGCGTTCTCGGCATTCTTGACCACACCACCTCAAGAACAACGGGGAACAAACATGGCAGCCACTGGCGAAACTGATGAAATGTAAGCTGTTTTTATCCCTCGTATGGTCTATTTTACATAACTTGTAGATTTCAGAACAATTTCTTCTATTCACTGATCCATTAGGCCTTGACGTTGACCCAATTCCGGATCGAATAAATCTCTTTAATGCTCACAGTTCTTGGCATCATGATCTTGAATTCATTCCTCCCCCTGTCATTTGTCATGTTTGTATTTACCGCCGCCATCTGGATTGCAGACGCTTACCCATGGTTACCGTTCCCGGCTGTTCCGGCATATTCGAATCCCGACTCGTTCCTGAGCTGTTTGGGAACAGTCAAGAACAGGGATTTGAATACAGCCAGGGAGGCCCCAGGACCGAGTTTGGGAACCCCTGTCATAGACAAATAGACAAAATGACTCAACACAGGGCAAAGTGTTAGACGTTAGAAGTTTTTTACTAGCGCCACCTTTCCAGCCTTTAGTTGCCCCTGTCCCAACTTTTTTTAAATGTGTTGCTGCCATCAAATTCAAAATGAGCTATTTCCAGTATTTTCATAAAATGATGAAATGTCAATTTCAACATATTATGTTGTCTATGTTCAGTTGTGAATAAAATGTGAGTTTATGAGATTTGCAAATCATTGCATTCCATTATTATTTACATTTTACACAACGTTCCAACTTCATTGGAATTGGGGTTTGTAGTATAATACAGTACTTCCCTAACCTCTCCTGGAGGACCAGCTGTCCTACACATTTTTGATCTCTGCCTGCTGTAGCTCAGGTGATTCAAATGATCAGCTCGTTATCAACCCCCTGAAGCTGACTGATAATGAGCTGATCATTAGAATCACCTGTGCTGGAACAGGGAGAGATCTAAAACATGCAGGACAGGTGGTCTTCCAGGAGAGGTTTGGAATTGGTAAATATAAAAAAAAGTAAAATGAAAGTAAAAATTCATGTTTTCTTTAAAATACCACTTAATTTAATTAAGTTAGATGTAGTTAAAATGCTGTCCATTTTGACAATGGTTGTACTCAATTTCTTGGGTTTTTTTTGTAAACTGTACTTAAAAATTTTACTTTATGCTAAAAATTTATGAACGATTTTTTTCTCAACTTAAAAAAAACAAGAAGTTCACTAAACTAACAAAAAGTGCTTGGAAAATGTTGCCTTTTTTTTGAGTTTTATCTAAGTAAGAGTTTTTACAGTGTAGGGTAACCTCCTTCCTCCTTTGGTCACATCACTGAATTTTATTGGTATATTTTTAAAGAACTGACACAACCCCCATGTGTCATTAATTGGCTCCTCCTGTTTCACCACTCTGCATGTTTTTGTGGTTTGTTTCCTTTAATTAATTTGTTTTCCCATCTCCTCCCTTGGTCCCATTTGTACATCTTGCCCCTTTTTTGAATGCCCCGTCCATTTTCTATCCCGGGAAAAGAAGCACATTTTCCCGGGAATCCCGGGAAATTAACTTGTTTCTAAGGTTTAATTTTGGGTACCGTTATATAACATTGGTCATAGTTCAGGAAACACCATACTCAGTGCTCGAATTACCCCGTTGCTTCCAGGGGGGCCCATAGGTCAGCGGCAGACAGCCCCCCCACCCCGAAAAAATAAGCAATTTGTTTTTAATACTAAAAACATGCCATTTTATTTATTTAAAAAAACTAATGACACAGCAACTGGAAAGCACAGCCCGCGTCACGGATGGCACTCTTCAGCGCGCGTCAAACATTTAAAACAATATAGCTAACAGCACGAAATTATTTCACGTAACAATATAAAAGAATCATTTGCAACAGTCACAGAAAGTTGTAATCAGTCATCGCAGCGTGCATAGAATAGAAGGCCTAAACAAACCATTTACTGTATCAAGTCAACTGAGAGTTCGAAAGCTTCCAATATGTTGTTTCTTTTTTTGTAGTTCCATGCGCATTTTGTCAGTACCCCCTAAGATTTCAGTCGCCCATCATAAAACGATATCCAAAGGCAAAAACCACAATATGCCATATAACTGAGTTAACATAAACAGCAAGTGATATCTTTGTAATCGCAGAACTTGGCACAAAGAAAGATGGTCAGATCCATTTTCAACATCTGCTAGACAGAACAGTGTGAATATTTGCTTTGAGAATAATGATATTACTTAATAATAATGATAATAATTAATCTAAGCCAATGGCTAAACGTCCATTTGTTTCGAGGTTTCTTTTTCTAGTTACATAAGCAAAGGTATTTTTTTTTCAGCATACCTATTGGAGGTAGTCCCAAAGTAGCCTCTTAGCCTCTTTCTTGGCTTCTTTGTCCGTCTTCCAGGCAGTTGAAAGACGACGTCCTGCTTTAAGCCATGACTTCATGAACAGTGTTGGGTTGAAATGGTCCAAAGGAGGACCGTTAATGTCAATAAAAAGAGTTGCGGTTAGGCTGCGCTCCCTTAAACGATTTCGGGCCTTGCTGCCAATGTCATTGAGCGCAGAGAATCCCCTCTTGCACTCTGCTGAGGTGGGTAGAAACGTTTTGCTTGCGATCACAAATCTCTTAAGACAGTGTCCCTCTGCTATCCCCTGAAGTTTCCAGTCCCAATACTCATCAACAGCCTACCTGTATGGCTCTCCAAGCAGCTTGGCTAGGTTGTGAATCCCGCGCTCTCAAAATAAAACCAGTTCGCCACGATCAGCTGACCAGTATCGTGTGTCCAGTGGTTTTGGCATCTGCACAAGATCTGAGTCAGGCAGGCGGAAGGAAAAGTGTCATTGATTGCTAAGCATTAATGCTGATTCACTCAATTAATGAATTGAGCGGGCCGCCGGACATTGATTTTGAGTGGAACTCAGAGTGCCCTGACCAGAACTAAGGGGGCCGGGCACTACCGAGCCTCATGGTAATTTGAACCGTGACCATACTTAACAAAGAGACATGTGGGTCCCAAACATGACTGATTTTGTATTATCTGGTGGCATATATAATTATTGAGGCGAAAAAACGTAATTTCAACATTTATCGATATTATAACAATATAAACTGCGCAAGCCGCATGCAGCTTGATGTTCGCTGCAGATGAGAGGGTGAAAACGCCTGTGATCTGTTGCTGTCTGACTAAACAGCCTCATGGAAATTATATTTTACAATTCATATTATAAACTAACAAAATTTGTGAAGGCAAGTAGTTTGCTGCTTTCAAAGGCATGGTTTTGAGCTCATACGGATTCCATAATCTGCTCGCATTCATACGCTGCGGGTGCGGCACGGTGTGTGCTGTGGTGTCAGACTGTCGGCTTGATAAAGTCAGCGATCACTCAAAGTTAAAAGGAAAAGCTACAAAACGAATCCACTCACTGGGTGCGAGGTTTCAGATGGATTCTTCAGATTTTTCTTTATTTAATGAGAGCCCCAATTCACCAAAGCCAGCCGCATCTCTGTCTGAAGCGTTTTGCATAAAGTATGAATCCAGTGTTCTTGTAGTTTTGAGCTTTCACCTGGAGTTTGGTCTGAGATTTTGAATGTTGACGCAAGCAGAAAAGATTCGTTCTCTCTGTTGCCTTTCGTTATGCTTACGCCTCCTCCTCGCAACAATAACCGCAGTCATTTGTGCGCTCAGTTAAGACCTGGCTTTCAAACATGCTAAATATAGATGCAAAAACAGCCACCGCAACCAGTTTTGGTTTGGTAAATCACATTGCGTGTGCTAAAATAATCTATTAACATCTACTCCTCCCAATATTCTGGCAGACACGCCTATATTGCATATTCATGAAGGCAAATGCGCTAAGTGGATTGCGCGTGTTATTTTGCCCGTTTGACAGAGGCAATCCTCAGTGCGCCCAGTTAGTAGATCAGCTTCAACGTGTTTGCGCGTGCTGTCAAGTTTGCACACGTTTTTACGCACGCAAACCTTTAGTAAATCAGGCCCTTGGTGTCCATTTGAACCTGTCAGCAAAAGTTATCTTCTAGAGGTTGGACATAAGTGGGTTGAGGTCTGTTTCTTTCAAGGTTAAGCATAAATTACCTAAATTAGATTGCCCACCCTTTTCAAGTGTGATATTGGCTACATACTGCCTGTCAAATGTTTTAGTAAACCCACTATTTCCAACTTGTCAGAAATGTTTACTCGAGAAATAACAGAAAAAAGAAATACAAGCCCTTTTCCAAACAATTTGGGATGCTGTGAAAAATGTCAATAAAAGAAGAATGCAAAGATTTGCGAATCATTTAAACTCTATATTTCATTGAAAATAGTACAAAGACAACATATTGGTTGTTGAAACTGAGAACTTTTATTGATTTTGAGAAACATATGGTCACTTTGAATTTGATGCCATCAACATGTTTCAGAAAAGTTGGGATGGGTCAACAAAAAACTGGAAATTGTATGATGCTAAAACAATACACCTGGTGGAATATCTCACCCTTAATTAGATAAATTGGCAGCAGGTCAGTTAAATGATTGGATATGAAGAGTCTTTTAGAGGTAAAGATAATGAGTGCTTCAACACTCTGTGAAAGACTGTGAATAAGAATTTATAAGTAGCATTTCTCAATGCAAAAATTGCAAAGAATTTGGTGATTTTATCATCTGCAGTACATAATATCATGACAAGATTCAGAGAATCCAGAGAAATTCCTGTACGCAAGGGACAAGGCTAAAAACAGTCATGATTCTCAGGCTCTCAGGTGGAACTCTATTAAAAACCGACAGTAATCCTTAGTGGAAATCACTGCATGGGCTCAGGAAGACCACAAAGACCATTTTTGGTGAACACAGTTAGTCGCTGCATGTGCAATTGCAAGTTTAAAACTCTAACATGTAAAGATAAAACCATATTTAAACAAGATCGAGGAATGATGTCAGCTTATCTGGGCTCGAGCTTGTTTAAGGTTCACTGAGGCAAAGTGGAATACTGTCCAATGGTCTGACCAATCAAAATCTGAAATTCTTTCTGAAAATCATGGACGCCGCGTCCTCCAGGCTGAAGAGGGTAGAGGAACCATCCAGCACAGTTCAAAAGCTATCATCCATGATAGTATAGGGGGGCATTAGTGCACATGGCAAGGGGACCTTGCACATCTGTGAAGACAACATGAATGCTGAACAATTTATTCACGTTTTGGGGCAACATACACAGCCATCCAGATATTTCTTTTCAGGGATGGCCTTGCTTATTTCAGCAAGACAATGCCAACCACCATCTACATGCATTACAACAACATGGCTCTGTGGTAAAAGAGTCTGGGAGGTAAAGTGGCCTGCCTGCAGTCTAGACCTCTCACCTACTGAAAATATATGGTGCACTATGGAACTAAAAATATGGAAAAGGAGGTCACAAAGTGTTGAGCTGCTGAAATCCTACATCAAGTAAGACTGTGAAAATATTTTTGCTTCAGTAACAACAGCAGTTGGTGTGCTTAGTTCCGAAACATTTCCAGAGTGTTGTTAAAAAAAGAGGTCATGCAACACAGAGGTACACATGCCCCATCCCAACATTTTTGAAAAGAGTTAGAATCAAATTTAGAATGAGTCAATATTTTTCAGAAACAATAAAATTCCTCAGTGTCAACATCTCATATGTTGTCTCCACACAATTTTCAATTAAATATAGATTTTATATTATTTGCAAATCATTGCATTCTGTTTTATTTACATTTTACTCAGCATCCCAACTTTTTTGGAAACGGGGGTGTACTACCACTGGCAAAAATTATGGAAACAATGTACTAAGAAGATGCTCATCCACCTTTTTGATTTCATAGCAAATAACCTTATCACTGCTATGACACAAAATTTTTGTTCAATCACTGAAGAGTCTGGCTCCATGAAATGTACCTCGAACAAGTTAAATGCTATTTTTTTTTTTTTAACTGATCGGGTATTTCTATCCATATCAAGTGGAGAATGGAATCACTCAATGTTGAGGGAAATATTGTAGAATCATCAGCAAAAAAAATCAGAAGTAGTACTTACTAGTTGCTCCTCCTTGAGCTATTATGACGGCCTGTATTCTTCAAGGCATGGACTTCAATAATGGAAAACACTATTCTCCATCAAGCTAGTTCCAACTTTCTCAAATAGCGGTCGACAAGTCAGCTTTGCAAGATGGGGCCTTGTCATGGACAATATTTTTTCATTTCCAGCATGAATTTTGAATTGGACCAAGATCCGGACTGTTTGCTGGCCATGTCACTGAGTTAATATGCCTTTCCTGAAGAAAAGCTTTTACACCCTCTGGTCTGTGGCATGATGCATTGTCATCCTAAAAAATAACCTCATCGTCACCCAACCTATTTTCAATTTCTATTGATGGAATGGACCAAAAAAATTCAATGCACACCTGTGCATTGTCTGTTGAGGTAATCATTGCCTTCTCCCCTAATCCTTTACCTGACTTTCAGCCCCAATCATAATAGGGAAATTTGCATGTTTTCCACAAGCCTTCATTTTTATATGTTTCGTTGGAGGGACATCAGACAAAAACTCCAGCATCATTGCCTTGGTCGACACAGATTCATGATTCATCATTGAATATCACTCTCATCCAATCATCCACACTCCATGATTGCTTCTTTTTAGCCCACTGTAACCTTGCTTTCTTCTGCTTACGTTTTAGTGCTGGATTTCATTTGACTAGTAAATTCCATTTCATTCAGCCAATTTCTTACAGTTCAATCACGAAGACTCCGGTATTAAAGGAGAAAAGATTTATTAACCTCTTCCACTCCGGAGTTGTCATCGGAGGGATACTGGCACTGCTCTCACCTTGCCTTAAAGCGCATTATATCTCCAAACTCGATCCCATTTAGGTTTCCTAATTACCAACTAATATTAGTTTGTTCAGTTTCAAGGATCAATCCATATCCATCCTCCCTCAGCTTTCTTAATAGTTCATTGCTATAATTAATGAGCATTTTCCTATCCATATTTATGGTGACATAAAATGTCAATTTCGTACAAAGCCCCTGAATTCCTGCAGCTCACAAAACAGAATATATTTATTTCTGCGTCCTTGTCCGATCAGCTTGATACGTCCAAGAAAACGTTTTTAATCAATGAGACACTATCTTTAACTCCTGGATAGGCTGTTTGTGAATCTTACCGACTGTGGTTGTGCTAACAGCAAATTGATTGATTGATTGATTGATTGATTAATTGATTGATTGATTAGCGAGTGACACTCGAGTCTCATCAGAACACTCCTTCCTTCACTTATCCAGGAGTAAAAATGCAGTTTTGCCAGCTTAGATGCGTGTGTTAAGGCTGCTCATGTAAAAATAAAACTCTGTCTCAAACCAGTGACATTACCATAATGCAGATTAACACTCAACCTATTTCCAAGTAAGAAACGGACAATAAACTGAATTAATTTACTGAGCATATGGGCTTCCAATAACTGCGATTCCATTAACGATTATGACATAGCTTTGCGTCAACAAGGAAGGCTGCAATATGAGATTGCATGGATGGTCATTAAGTGAAATGTTTCAAAATTCCAGCTTGAAGTAGAGAGTTATGTAGTAATAAATGCTGCTGAAGATGGTATTTAGATAAGGTTTAGATGTTTGTTGGGGTAATGCCTCGCACAGAACACCAATGTTGGGGAAATTCCTTGAATAGTGGCACCTTTGTGGTAATAATGCCCAAGCCCAAGCAAACATACCCCCCTTAGGCAGGGCCGGATTTACCTTTGTGGGGGCCCCAACTCACCATAAAGCAGATCTACCCAGGTGGCTGAAAGTATGGCGGTGATAGGGGCGCCTCCCTTCACACGTGAAGTGTATTCCATCCAGAAGGTCTTTCAAGCAATACTTGGATAAGTTGAGGTCTATTTTGACATCTACAACCCCAATTCCGAAATAGTTGGGACAAAATGTAAATTATGAATAAAATCAAAAGGCAATGACTTTCAAATCACACCAGCCAGTATTTTATTCACAACAGAACAGAGATAACATAGCAAATGTTGAAACTGAGAAATTTTACAATTTTATCCACAAAATGAGCTCATTTCAAAGTTGATGGCTGCTACATGTCTCAAAAAAGTTGGGACAGGGGCCTGTTTACCAAGGTGTAGCATCCCCTCTTCTTTTTAACACAGAGTGCAGGCGTCTGGGCATTGAGGAGACACGTTTCTTGAGTTTAGCCATTGGAATTTGATCCTACTCTTGTTTAATACAGGCTTCCAGCTGCTGGAGAGTTTTGGGTCTCCTTTGACGGACTTTTTGTTTAATTATGTGCCAAATGTTCCCAATCGGTGAAAGATCAGGACTGCAGGCAGGCCAGTTCAGCACACGGACTCTTCTACTATGAGGCCATGCTGTTGTAATAGCTGCAGTATGTGGTTTTGCATTGTCCTGCTGAAATACACAAAGCCTTCCCTGGAATAGATGTCGCCTGGAGGAGAGCATATGTTGCTCTAAAACCTTTATATACCTTTCAGCATTCATGGTCCTTTTTAAAACATGCAAGTGTCCCACACCATATGCACTAATGCATCCCCATACCATCAGAGATGCTGGCTTTTGAGCTGAACGCTGATAACAGGAGGGGTGGTCTTTCTCCTCTTTAGCCCGTAGGACACGACGCCCATGATTTCCAACTAGAATGTCAAATTTGGACACTTTGCTACAGTCAATTTTAAATGAGCCTTGGCCCACAGAACACGGCGGCGCTTCTGGATCATTCTCAACAATGGCTTCCTTTTTGCATGATAGAGTTTGAGGTGGCATCTGTGGATGGCACGGCAGTCTATGTTTACAGACAGTGGTTTCTTGAAGTATTCCTGGGCCCATCTAGTAATGTCAATGATAGAATCATGCCGGTGAGTGATGCAGTGGCGTCTGAGGGCCCGAAGATCACGGGCATCCAGTAAAGGTCTTCGGCCTTGTCCCATACGCACAGAGATTTTTCCAGTTTCTCTGAATCTTTTGATGATGTTATGCACTGTGGATGATGAGACCTTCAAAGCCTTTGCAATTTGGCGTTGAGGAGAATTGTTTTTAAAGTATTCCACAATTTTTTTACGCAAGCCTTCACAGGTTGGAGAGCCTCTGGCCATCTTTACTTCTGAGAGTCTCAGCCTCTCTAAGATGTCCCTTTTATAGCCAATCATGTTACACACTTGATGCCAGTTAACTTAATTACTTGCTAAATGTTCTTTCAGCTGATTTTGTTATATATTGCTTTTTCAGCCCTTTTTTGCCTGTGTCCCAATGTTTTTGAGACCTGTTGCAGCCAGAAAAATTGAAATAAGCTCATTTTGTGGATAAAAATGTGAAATGTCTCAGTTTCAACATTTGAAATGTTATCTATGTTCTATTGTCAATAACATATTGGCTCGTGATCTGAAAGTCACTGCATTTTGATTTTATTCACAATTTACACTTTGTCCCAACTATTTCGGAATTGGGGTTGTACTCAGGGACAGTGAGTCAGAGGTCTCACACGCAATCAATTGAACGATCAATTTTAATTTGAATTGTTAAAAAGGAATACAAAAACATTAGCTCCAAGAAAATTGTCAGCATGACTAAAATAACGATATGGAAAACAGAGTCTGCCAACATACACGTGTATATAGTCAGTATATAAAAATATATTATGTATAATTTATCGCAAACTGTTCACGTCCCCGATGTGTTGCCGCTAGACTCTCTACTTCTGCTGGTTGCTGGCCAGCATGTTATCTACCCATTTGCCACTACAAACTGTTTTTTTTTTTTTTTTAAATTTGGCATCTCCAATCCCACCCGAATCTGGAATGCCCAATTGGTGAACTATGTACAAGGCTTGCTCGTGTGCGACCCCTTGCTGCCAACTCAGGAGAGTGAAGACAGTTCGCGGCTCTCCTCCAAAGCACGTGCCTGTCAACCACCGCTTCTTATACACTCATTGGTTGAATCTTCGCAAGTTCAGAACGAGGGCGGAGGATACCCGGACATGACCAGGCTTCGAATCTTCCTGATGAGCGCCCGTCTGGCCAACAGGAGGCGCCTGAGCAATGAACAAGGCAACTATTGTAATCCCTTCCGGCAGTCCCTTCCCAATTTGCAACCCTGTAGCGCAATAGCCAATTGTCGCTACTCTGAAAAAAACTGCCGACCACTGCCGGCTGGTACGAAGCGGGGCTCGAACCCGCGACGTGATAGTCACTTCTGCTCCTTGGCGATAGCTTTACCGAGTGAGCTATCCGGCAGCTCACAAACTGTTTTAACCCACAACTGCTATATTCATTGACAAACATCAACTTTCGCAAATAGACAGTTGGATGAATAATTCGTTAGCTAGTATGTAAAGGCTTTTGGCCAGTAAAGTAATAAGCAACACAAGTAACTGTTGTCGTGGATGCTTTAATGTATTATTTTAATGGCTAAAGGCATTAGCATCCCAGCTAGCGAATTATACATGATACATCCCATTAACTTGTATTGGCTCCCGCCTTTATGCTAGGTTGACATTATGTTCCCGGCGGCCACGGCAGCCCCGTTTGCCCGAAATGTAGTGCGCCTTGGGATTTTGGCCATTTTTTCTCTGTATTAAAGTCTTGGCAAGTTTTCTCACGGTCTTTCACGGTATCCATGACGGGCCATGGGGGAAAGGGGCTGCTGAGTCCCGGAGGCTACAAGGCGCACTATGGTTCGGCCACGGATGCCAGTACGTTCCCTCCTGGCCTGTCACATTCTGATGGGGTCCCTCACGTTTCTCACATTCTGATCAAGGTCTGACACGTTGCTCACGTTCTGATCAAGGTCTGGCACCTTTTTCACGTTCTGTCAAGGATTTCTACGGATGAAACGTGGACGCCGGGCCGCTTTGTATAAAAAAGAATGGTATAAAAAGAAGGCCTCCCAAGCAATAGCAATCATTCAGAGGTGCAAAGCACAGTACTTAAGTAGTTTTTTTTGGGATTTTTACTTTACTTGAGTTTTTTTTTTTTAAACCGGGACTTTTACTTTTACTCTACTACATTGAAAAGATAAAAAGTATACCTTTACTTAGTTACTTTGACACTAGCCACTTTGTTACTCGTTACAAATTAAAATATGAATGTAATTCATCATTTAAGGATTATCTGGATGTGGCGTGTTCGAGAAGAACAACGGTGCTCGGCAAGGTATCTTAAGCGCTTTGTGCAGATGTGTCCACTAGCGGACACGGAGCTGCAAATTTATGCACGCAGTTACAATATTCTATCACTAGATGGCACACCCGGATCAGTTATTGAATATTGACAAGCAAGCCGAGCTCGAACAAGGTTTAGAATATGGATGCGTTCACTCCAATCTCTGTTTTTCAGGAGTTGCCTGAATTAAACTCCTCAGCTAAGCCTGATGTGCAAACTGTTCAATATGCTTGCCTATAGTATCTATCCAGCAGTCCAAAAAAATTATCTCTTGCTACAGAAAAAAAATCGTTGTCCTCTGTAGCAACCACTTCAGCTACAGTGAGCAAATGAAAAATCAGTTTTCTAAAGCAAAAATTCAACAAGTTATTGATAGTATGTAATTCTACTATCAATTACAGTCAATTATAGTGTTTTTTTTTAACTGCCAGTAAACTCGAAGAAGTAGTATATAAAGGAAAGACTGCCTGTTTGTTTTTGAATACTGTATCTTTCATTCACATATAAATTGATTAAAGAGCATGAGGAGAGAACAATGCGTGGTTGCTTTGCTTCTTTCTATGCATACTATGAAAAATACTTCGTACTTGTAGTTGCACGTTATTTTTTCACAAGATGCTTTTGGTACTTAAAGGGGACCTATTATGCTACATTTTCAAGTTTATATTTTGATCTTGGACTCCCCTAGAGTACTCCTGATCCTTCAAAGTCCAAAAAAGCGTCCTTATTTAGCTCATACTGCCATCCTCAAAAAACCCCATTTGTAGTCCATTGCAGTCTCTGCCTGAAACGCCTCGTTTGGGTGGCTCTTCCGCTATGGCCCCCCCTCCCCAAGTGCCCACTTTCTTCTGATTGGCCAGCTCTGTGGACGGTGGAGTTGCAGAATGCAGTTTTCTGGGTTTGCTTCCCTAGTGTGAAACGTGAGACGCAGCTGCTATCTGATCTAAGGAATCGGCAGGGAAATGCCGCAATCAAATGCTGTACATGTGTATAGATCTAATGAAATGAACTTGTTCTAATAAACGCATCGGCGAAAGTGGAGGACGCAGTGCGAAAGTCTGGCAGCTCAAGCTCAAATTTGCTGTCTATCTACGGCAACCGGGGTGAGTACAGGTGTTTCTACGCTATAGCTAGGATACCGGGAAAGCTGGAATCCACCCCATACAGACACATTTGTCGAACGGGTCGACATACCCAAGTAAGTAAAGTAAAGTATACTTTTATTGTCCCCAAGTTTAGCTTGGGCTACAGTCACTGCATCAAGGACTTACAGTTGTACGCACATTGCATCAAAACAACATGTTCCATAGACCCATCATTCACATTACAGGTAACACAGCAGACAGCTCAGCCAATAAATAAATACATAAATAAACAATAATAATAATAAAGCACTACACCGAGTAAGGCTAGAAGACCAATAAATAAATAAATAAATAAATTAATCTCTCCTATCTGCTGTTTAGCATCTTAATTGCAGCTGGTATGAAGGAGTTCTTGTATCTATTTAACCTACACCTAGGCATCCTCAGGCGTCTGCCTGAGGGCAGTAGAGTAAATCATGATTAAGTATGTGTGTGGGGTCCTCCAGAATCTTCAGTGCCTCCCTGAGCACTGACTTTTTGTAAAGAGACTGCAAGTAACGCTGGTTTGAATGTCCAACAATCCTTAAAGCTGTTTTAACCAGACACCCCAGTTTTGACTTGACATGAACTGACAGATGACCATACCAGGTTTGCATACCATACCGTATCACACTCTCAAGAATTGACTGAAAAAATAAAAGGAGTTTACCGTTGTCACCATACAGGGTAAGTCTTCTTAAGAAGTACATCCTCTGTTGGACCCTCGCACAAAGAATATCAACATGAATGTGCCAAGTGAGTGAGCTGTCAATAAAAACACCAAGGTACTTGTATGAAGTGACCTGGCGTATGGGTGTGTTATGGATGCACACTGGACTGGAGTCGGAGATTGCTCTTGGGTCAAATATTATCTCCTCTGTTTTCTTGACGTTAACAACTAGATGGTGGGCATCACACCAGTCTACAAACTGCTCAATTTCTGAATTGTGTAGTAAGCCTAGGATGGCAGTATCATCTGAGAATTTAATGATTAAGCATTATTACACGCGAGGGTGTGCTTGACCGTCATTCTTTTCACGACAGTGATGTGGTCAGCGTTAGCATCACTGAAGTGGCAAGAATGACGGTCAAGCACACCCTCAAGTGTAATAATGCGATTATACAACTATTACCAACAAAATAAAATGCATAATCTAAATTTATTTATACTGTGGGCATTTCGCTCTCAAAGTCTAAAAGTTTTTTTTTTTTTGCCAGTATTCTCTCCGTTTCCGTGTAAATAGCTACATGAGATCTGACGTTAACTAGTCCTTGTCAGCCAGCCAATTTTGGCTTATATTTTCTAGACATCGTGATTTCCCAAAACTGAATAAATACCGCACATAGCAACACAAAACTGCTTTGCTAGCTCAATCATGTTGTAACTAGAATATCCGCTGGAAAAAATAATAATTTTTTCATGGATAGTTATACTTCTGGTGACATTTCAGTCATTTTTAAGCTAACAGGTTCCGTGACAACGACTCAGCTCTTTATCGAACGAACTTACATTAACGGTAATATTTAAATATAGGCAACGGCTTTCCAGTGTCGGCACCAGAACGAAAATCTGTCTTTAACTAAACTCACCAGCAGATGTTTCATTTCAGCTGGGGGTGTGTCACTCTAATTTAACGTTTGTTCCGATTAATGTGGCCAAGTAGCAAAAGAAAATAAAGTAACCTGCGACATGAAGGCTGAATAGACGGCTGCTAATGGATTTAGGGTGTGAGATGACTTTGTTAACTTTTACATATTGCATCCTATCAGTTAAAAAGGAATTATACCATTTAATAATGAAAGGGCTTACGCCCATCTTCTTCAGTGTCTCCAGTAGTAAAAAGGGCTGGACTGTGTTACGTTGAACTAAAATCTATAAAAAGTAAACGTGCATAGGCCTTAGCATCCTCCAGGTGTTTCAAGACAAGGTGGGTGACACTACTAATGGCGTCATCCGTACTCCTGCCCTGTTTGTAGGCAAACTGCCAGGGATCTAAGTTCTTGTCTACTTCAGTTTTTAAAATAGATACCATGTATTTCTCAAAACATTTCATAACGATGGATGTCAAGGCCACTGGCCTAAAATCATTATTCTCTTTGGGACAGGGCTTTTTGGAGACTGGAGTGATAAGTTTTTTTTCCATTGGGCTGGAGCAGTGTGTGAGTCTAGTGATCGCTGAAAGAGAGGGCACCAGGCCGGGACAAGCTCCTCTGCACACGTTTTGAGGAGGTGGGCAGAGATTCCATCTGGACCCATAGCTTTCCTGGTGCACACCTGCTGGAAAAGCGACTTTATCCTTAACCAGTCCACTTCATGCCCTAGTCCCACATCCGCACTTAGTGAGTCCAAGACCGAGATACACTCATTTGAGAAGTCCCGGGTTTGAAACCTAAGATAAAAGTCATTTAGTTCATTAGCCTTCAGGTGGTCATCTGGAGCAACTATATGCCCTTTGCTTGGTACCATATTCGCAATGGCCTTCATTGAATCCCAAAGTTTTTTAGAGGAAATGGTTGTAAAATCGTTCTCAATTAAGTCCTTTTGGCTTCTCCTAGCCTTTTTGAGCAACTTATTTAGTTTCTTTTGTGCCACTTTTAATCCAGCCCTATCTTTATTTCTAAATGCTGCCTTTTTTCTATTAATGCAGTCCTTTACATCCTTGGTCACATAGGGCTTGTTATTTGCGTAGACTACAGTTTCTCTTTTGGTGAGAACACTATCTACGAAGTAGTTAATGTAGTCTGTGATTGTGTCCGTGGTCACATCAATGTAGTGTAGACTAGAGACCGTAGAAATCCGGTGGGTCTGAGTTTAGAGGGAAACATGGACAGTGAGGAGCAGCAATAAGTGGACCAACAACTTATAGACTGCTTAGGTGTGTACTATAAGGACCTGCTGGTCCGTGTGCATAACTGTGGTGTGTCGTTAGCGTGGAGTAACGAACAACTTCTTCGCTGGTATATGACAGAGGGCGAAAGCTATAGGCTAAACAGTCTTTTCGGAAATTGCTTGTGGTAATGATTTACTTATTGCGCCGGAATGACCAGCGTTTGCTTGGGAAATGGGCGCGTTATGGATAGTACGCAACAGCTAGAGAGAGCTCTGATTATGTTATGAACATAATACAGGTTTTACAGACCGTAAGTTCGGCTAGCACAGTTGCTTAAGTGGAGCTAGCGAATCGATAACTTCTACAGGAAAGAATTTCATATTCAATCTTCGCCTTTTTCGGCTTTTTATTAGCCAGAGCAATTTCTACATGGGGATGAAATTAAGCCACGGCAATGCAGAGAAATCATTGTTATTCCAGAAATGTTATAGCTTGTGCGTTTCGCAACTGCTTTCACCGCGGTAGCATCAGAGCGCTAGCCAAGATATTGGGGAAGTATCCAGCTGACCCCGGTCATGGATAATTAAAACAATCGCTTCACAGCTGCAGTGAACAAACCCAAACACGTACCCCAAGCTCTGCAACTACCTACGTCTGGTTTAACTGCAGCCTTTTCAGCCCAACTCTGCAGACACAAACAGCACCTCTCCGGTTAGCTTCAACTGTAGTGGCTACAATCAGGCAACGTTGTGATGAAACTACCACATTGATGATTACCGATGTAACACAAGTATACCGATCAGAATTACTGCAAATAAGTGAACCAGGAGCATTTTTAAGTAACACAGCACGCAAACTAACATGCAGTAGCTGGTAACCGAGCGGTCATAACAACCACAGAGACAAACCTAACCCTGCAACACAGGTTTTACAGACAGCAAGTTCCGTTACTGGGGGGGGGAGCAGTTGTACCAAGCACCCAAATTACAAACAAGTATAAACAGTTGGATTCAAATGAGGTTTATGTACACACACCTTCTGTTGAATGTCCCCTGATATTACACTTGAATATTTAGGACACAAACATTAGCAACAGTAACTTGGCTACACTAGCCGCAGTGCTACAGCCACATTCAACGGGCCATCAGGTTAGGTAGGCTTATGCAGTAAAGCAACTGCTTCCACATCTGTGACTCGCGGACAGTCGCGACCGATACAGGCTTTATCTTCTGATATTTTGCAACGCCTGCGTTTGAGGCTAGTTGTTAGTGCTAACTATCGTTAGCGGTCCTGCTAGCCACCCGTAACACGTTAGCTTCACTTACATTATTTGCTGTCATATCGTTACTTACAGCTTGTGGCTCCGAGCGCTTGATCGATGCAACTGCTCCAGGTTTGAGTTGCAGCTGAAACGCTTATCCTGCGTCGAATTATCCCTTATTGACAAAGCTGTCTTTGGTGAAATACTGAGCACAAACAGCTAACGTTCCCTTTGGCCGTGGCTGTTTGCTGCCAGCAAACAAAAAAGCTACCCACTGATTTCTGGTGGCATCCTCTTTTGGAAGAGAAATAGGTGCTTTTCTTCGCGTCCAAAAGTAAACGGACCCGCAGGTTTGGGAAAGATACTAACTAGGGATGCACCGATACCACTTTTTTAAAAACCGATACGAGTATGAGTATTTTATTTTGTGTATTTGTCAATGCCGAGTACGGATACCGATATTTCTGAAATGTTTTCCAGGAAAATACAATGACAATTTCGGAGTACAGGTTTTATTTTCTTTTTATAACAAGCCTAAAAGAGGCCAATATCAAACGATTCACACATGGCTATTTCCAAAAAAAAAAAAAAAAAAGTAGGCCTAACTGCTAAACATCTTTCTGTGTTTATGCCCGACAAAAAGCCTTTGAACTAGCACTGCCATCAAATGAGGCGAAACATTACTGAAGCTTGACAAATGAACAGTAAACTCGCTGCATAGGTAAGGTAACACACCCAACTTCATAAAAAGTCAGTAGAACTATTTATTGGCACAGATAGGTTCTACACACATTCATAGGCATTCTCAATCCAACTAAAGTCAATAATAGCTTTCCAAGCAAACAAGGCATCACTTAAAGTGTGTGGTATCGCCATATTTCAATTACACAAATGACAAATGAAAAAGATTTAGCTTAACCACAACTAAAATTTTTAAGGTAACCATATGTTACCAATATATTTGTAGTAAAATAAGATTCACAATTCTAAGTCTCTGTATGTGTGATTGTGGGTGTGTGCTTGTGCGAGCTCGGCTTGCTTGTAAATATTCAATAACTGATCCGGATGTGCCATCTAGTGATAGAATATTGTAATTGCGTGCATAAATTTGCAGCTCCATGTCCGCTGGCAGAAACATCTGCACAAAACGCTTAAGATACCCTGCCAAACACCGTTGTTCTTCTTGCACACCCCGCATCCAGATAATCCTTAAATGATGAATTATATACATATTTTAATTTGTAACGTGTAGTGAAGTGGCCAGTGTCAAAGTAACAAAGAAAAAGTATACTTTTTATCTTTTAAATGTAGTTGAGTAGTAGTCCCGGTAAAAAAAAAAAAAAAAAAAAACTCAAGTAAAGTACAAATCCTCAAAAAAACTACTTAAGTACTGTAACGAAGTTGCCTACATGTACTTCTTTACTATACACCTCTTGTGTGTATGCGCGTATGCCTGCATGTGATGACTATAAAGCTCTCTTTCTCGTATTTTTTCTAACTCGCTGTCTCCCCCTAGATATAGAAGTCAGATAGTACAAAATACGTATATGTAGCGTATGCGACCCTGAGCAGGCACTTACCTTGCGACTTACATTAAGTGGTATTGGTGCGTGGTATCGGCAAATGTGGATGAGTACGAGTACGAGCATATTAACGCGGTATCGGGCAGATACCTGATACTGGTATCGTTATTGGTGCAACACTAATACTAACAAAACTGCACCTCAAATTATCTGCGGTTCTTCTTCTGTATTTATGGAAATGTAGATGCTACTAAGGCATAGGATGATCTGCGGTTGTTAGTGCCTGCTAGAATAGTTTCTGGTGTGGGCAGGTCCTGCGCCATGATTGGCTCTGGCTAGGTCTGCGTTCATTGGACGGCACAACCTCATGTCAGGTTTTGCCCAGATCTTGTGAAGATCTCGGGACGAGCTGTTCAGAGAGGAAATCACGTTCATGAAATCACGTTCTTGGATTACAGCAAAACCCCTGTATCTTATGTTTAGAAACTTAACAGAGGTTGAGTATGGACATCCAACATTAAAACATTACTTATATGTATTAAAAGAAGGATCGGCATAATAGGTCCCCTTTAAGTACATTTAATGTGAGCTACTTTAAGACTTTTACTCAAGTAATTTTCTTATGGGTGACTTCAACTTTTACCAAAGTAACTTTCAGTTATGGTACTTCTACTTTTACATAGTTATTTTTTTCCAGTACTTTATACACCTCTGCAATCATTGTATCCTGAGTCTTCGACGGGACAACATCATGCCCAAGATGAAGAAGATTTTGTGTTTGTATGTTTGCTGGGTGCATACATCTAGTTTTTGCGTCAGCAAGAAGAAGGCCAGCAGCAGTTGCAGAGAGGGAAGGCCAGAGTGCAGTAATATAATACAGTAATATACAGTAATCTGTGAAAGATGTTGTGTCGAGAATGCTCAGACTCGAATGAAGCTCCCCTGCCGGGCCCGGCTTCTATATACTCCCTCCCAGACCGCGCGCGCCATGTCAGACCGTAGTAGAACGCAACGCGCCATAGCGCGCCGGCCAGCAAACCGTGACGTGCCATGATTGAACGCGACAAACGGCTACCATACACTCTAGCGTGCCGTGAGAACCGTGGCAAAACGGGACAAAATGGGCAGCAACCGTGACAAAACGCGCATTAAACGCGGCAGAACGTGACAAATCTTGAAAGGACCGTGAGATGCCGGGAAATACACATGCTTCCCGTCCCACGACGGACCGCCTCCAAGTTTTGTTACGGCTTATTACTTACTGCAGAAGTCTTTCCCAACTACACATACCGATCACTTGTTCATCTGCTTTCTTTGGCGTTTCTCGATCAGACCTTTTTGTCTCTGAGTCTGACTCGTAGAAAAACACTGATGGTACTGCTGTTGATTTTCAGTCAGACTTTTCAAACCACTCCATGACGTGACAAAAGTTCCATGTCAGTTCAAAGTTGGCTGGAAGAAAGTGCTCAGAGCAAAGAACCGATCGAGCTGAAAGCTGCCAGTTTTACCGTTTCATGCGAGACAGCCACGTAATAATAATAGTAATAATAATTTTTTTTTTTTTTTTTTGGGGGCCCCCTCAGTGTGGAGGCCCTGGGCCCGGGCCCAACTGGCCCTATGGTAAATCCAGCCCTGCCCTTAGGTCTTGGGGTGACTCCCGATGTGTCATCCTTAGAGCTCAAAGGTGGAGTCCATGGATGAAAGAGTTCATTTGTCAGTTCATTCAAGGTGTAACAACTGGGCAGTGTGTAACTAACTGGGCATTGGTTGTCTAAACACAAACAGTCAAAGTTACAAACAAAACCAGATAACACACTTGAAAATGACCAATTCAAAATGTATAACTAATGATGTTGCTCATCAGGGTTAGAGAGAAATGGAATGTTAATGGTGTTATTTGTTAGTTGCAGGGAAGAATGGCACCTACAATGATAAAGCCATTTTTGTTGCATCCAAAAGTGTGTTTTTGGTACACTCAATGAATCTGATGACAAAATATGGACTATTCAATGTAGAATTGATTCTGTTCTTTGCAAACTTTACAAATTTTGTCCTTCAGGCAGGTGTAACGGTAGAAGGATGTCATCACATTGCCATAATCTCAACATCCTAATGGCTGTATCATGGTTTTGCATAAATCATGTGATGGTAATGTCCTAAAATGGTGTGCAACAAGGACAGGTGTATCACTAGCTATGTTGTAAGCTAGTATGTGTTATACTGTTTACAAAGTACTGCTAAGGAGTTAACTCCAAGTGTACTTGCAAAATCAGACAGTGGTGCATAGTTACAATCAGAATCACTGTACTTGCTGCTGTTGCTAACAAATCAAAATTCTGCATGTAACCACAAGAAAAGTCAGGGGAGTTACGCTGTCAACATAGTCTAAGCGTTAGTACAGGGGTGAGCTGTGTAAACTATGACATAGAAAAGCGAACTCCGGGCATCTGTTTTAACTGTCCTACTGGTTCTGGGCTGCAACGCTCCATAAAACCAGAGGCAGACAGGCATTCAGAGGCACTGTCACTATCTGATACGTGCTGACCATGTTCTGAATTGTTGTCAGAGATGCTCTGATTGTCATCTGAACCATCCAGTGTCTGGCCATGTGTCTGGGCCAGGATTTCTGCGTATGGCCTCCTGCAGCTTCTGCTGAGGCGTGTCTATCTCTACGCAGATGGTGGACATAGCGGCTACGCTCACTGCCTTTATGAGGCTGTTTCCCCCCCCCTTAGCTCTGTGGCGAGGGTGAGATTTGGAGATAGAACGCCTGTGTGAGAGGTCCGTGTTGGAGCTGGCGGGCTCAGTGGTTACCACCCTTGCCTTGGAAGTGACAACAGTTTCCCAAGCCACCTGTATCACCCTCCTGATCTCCTGCATTGAGGGGTTCCCTTGACACGTCCTGAGTGTTATGTGATTGCGTACACATGGGTGCAGGTTACACAAGAACAAAGACTTGAAGGTTGATTTTCCTCTACGCCTGGGGTATTCTTGCCGCGGAAATAACTGTGCCTCAAACGATTGAAATATTCCCTAGGGTTCTCTGTACGGGAATTTTTAATCTGGAAAGCCTCAACCTCTAAACTAATGTCATCAGCAGTGGAGGAGAATTCTTCCCTGAGTGCATGACATAATTCAGTGTAATCATCTCTGACACTGGGAGGCTGTGTCTGGATAAACTTGTGAACTGCTTTTGAGCAGGTTTTCCACACAAGTTTAACCTTTTTCCCTTTCACTAGCTAGAGGTAAGTCAACTAGGCTGTAGTCTGTCTCCCTCAAGTAGTTGTCAATGTTATGATCAGAGTTTCCTGAATCAAAACAGTCAATGTCTTTAGCTAAATGCTTGAGCACTTCAAAATGAGGAGGCTGTGTGTTCCTGTTTGGTGAAGGCGAGGCTAAGCTAGGGTCAGATGAATAGGTAGGGGCTGAACAGTCTCTGAAAGCTCCACCCCCCTTTATGGAGTGATGCACATTAGCAACTCTGTCATATCTCTCTGGCTGAGAATGACATGGGGCAGAATCTGTTCTGGACCAAAAGCTAAATATCTGGGTCGACAAAATGAGAAGTCAGGGAGCTGTTAGCTCTGTCTCTCAGTGGAGTCTGAGGGGCTGACTTCGTTCTCAAATGCTTGGAGCTGGTTGGGAATTGTTCACATCTTTTGGGAGAAACTGGAGCTACAGTTTCACTAATGGAGGACTATGAATTGGAGTAACCAGAGTCACTTGGGCTTAACGACTGAGGAGTGGAAACACATTCTGTTTTAAGCCGCAAAAGTTCCTTTTTTTTTTTTTTTTTTTTCCGCAAAAGAGCAAAGATCTGACTCTGTTGCATGCAGGTCTGTTAAATAGCGCATGGCTTTGCTATTAGCCGATTTAACTTCTTTAAGAAGCTCAGCATTTTGCGCTCTAAGAGTGTCTAGCTCAATTTCTAGGGCAGTTTTGCTTTGGACAGCAAGACTGGTCTGTCTGTGAAAGATCAACAGCAGACATCTCAACAATGGGCCTTTGGATGTGTTCTGAGCATCGCACCTGTCATTAAACAGAGGGTCTATTTCTTTGTCGCACTCACTGAAATTCAGGGTACTGATGAACTCAAGATAGCCAGGCCTCAGGCTTTGTGCTACAGAAGAAATGAGCAGCTCTACACAGCGGCTTTCCATTGTTGGATCTAAAATATAAGGGAAATTGTAATGTTGTTTAATTCAACAACAGAAACTTAGTTGGCTATGGTGCTATGCTAGCACACCTGAATGTGTGACTGGGGAAGTACACTAGATTTAGCCAATCACTGGGGCCTACACTGTAAATATAGCTTCTGTAGGAGGATAGCTACAGCGCCGCCTAGTGGTCACAGTGGGCACAACAAGAAAAATGCAGTTTGCTTACAAACTTGCACTAAAATAAACTAACTGAAATAGGGAGCTACAGTTAGGGAATTGCTTCTTTGAACTTGCTTAAGCTAATGCACGTGGTTGCACAGCTAGGTTCAAAACTTTCACGGGGATGATTGCACGCTGTGGCTCAATCTTGGACTCTATTGTCAGATAAGGCTGAGAAGCATGGCAGTGACAGCCTATTTAGTCTCTCTATCACACAGGGCCGTGGGCGCGCTGTGTCTTAATTAAAAATGGAGCTCTAAATTTACAACAAATGACAGCAGGATAAAATTTCATTGAATGCGTGGCATTCAAATGCTGAACCGACTCTTGTTACAAGTTACTATAGAGTAGATTGACCTGTATACACCAGCAGCAATAGTAATCCTTCTCAGTGCAATTATTGGGACTTTAAAGACTAGTTCACAAGTCAAAATCTCTCACGAATGATTTGTTCACATAAATAAAATTATATTCACCACAATGTACCTGTTTGGAAGTACAGTTGGATGTCTACACCTGTAGCAGACTGAAAAGGATGAACACAAAGACGTTTGGCACGTGAAATCTTAAAGATTTTGGACTGGCCAAAGTTATGCTAAATGTGATATTAATATTGTACAATTATGAACGAAATGCCAACAGTACTATCCTCACACGGGGCACCAATGTTGGGGTAATGCCTCGCACAGACCACCAATGTTGGGGAAATGCCTTGAATGGTGGCACCTTTGTGGTGATAATGCCTAAGCAGTGGTGACGTTGTTGTGCTTGCACAACACATAGCATACACGCATAGCATCCGTGATGGCTGGCCACCTAGGCAGCACCTGACCTTGGCGCTAGCGTAGCGCACATGAGCATTACCTTTCTGAGTGGACATGTAAACATGATAGTGTAGCATTTGTAATGATTTGACAGCTTAAGAATGAACATCGCAATCATTCAACAGCACAATTACTGTATGACAATTCATTTGCGGAGAACACACTCCGTGCGCGTTTATCACTTGTAAAATCATGCAATTCAGGCATTAATCATGCATGCACTGCCCAACACCAGTTTACACCTTGTACCACAATCGGACCACGAATATTGAACGCATGCAAGGAAAACCACAAACTTATGCTAACTTAACCCTCGTCCAACCAAGGGATTTTTTCCTGTTGCAAAAAAAAAATCTTAACAGATATGATCTAATGCTTCTAGGTAATTGTTTATTCATCCTTTACGCTCATTTTCATGAAAAAACGATGAGGGTACCTCACCCCCCAGGGGTAGGGTAGGCCGTCAAATTCGAAGGGTGGGGGGTTGGGGGAATGGTTGCCACCAGCGTCAATTTTTGCCTGTTTTTGGTACAAAATATGCTTACAAATTAGTTGCAAATAGTATGCTATTATTATGTTTCATGCTCAATGAACTTTGTAGACCACACTGATTGTCATCCTTATTGATTTATTGATGTAGCTTGTCCTTTTATTAGTAAATCTTGGAATTACAATGACCAGCAGTGACCAGTAACCTTGAAGTGATCTTCACCTAATAATATTAGAAGTGCATGACCGACATACTTTTACTTGTATGTTTGACTGGTTACTGTACTGAATACTATTTTTATACCGTGCTATAGGCCTACTATTATACAAGTTCATAGAATTGTTCATGAAGTTGTTCTCATAATTCATAGATAAACCTTTTATGCAAGTGTGTAACATTTTGAAGATATTTGTACATCTGTCCGGTGAACTTGAATCATCATTTTGCAAGGTAAGTTGATTTTTATTGTTCATATTCTTATACATGAAAGTTAAATTACTTGCATTATGGGTGTAGTGTTTTGACTCTGTTGGATGGATAAATGTGGGATTATGTGGGTGTATATGTGAAGTTTGTTGTGTTAGTGGTATGTGGGTGTGGGGTGGGTGTGAGTGTGGGTGTGGGTGGGGTGTGTACGTTTTGGGTGGGAGTATATGTAGGCCTAACCGTGTGGTTGTGTACACCTGCATGTAAAAGTAGCAATGTTTAGTTAGTGGATCCATGTGTATATAAAAAATATGGAGCAAAGGCTAGGCATGTATATTGTAGGCCAATCATCATAGGGGGATATGCATGTATGTATGTATATGGTGTTAGCTATGACGTCATAATGTTGAAATGTGTTTTATTTGTACTTGATTTAAAGAGAGGACATCTGTAGTTGTACGCCGATACCAAACAAGATGATGTTTATCGCTTAATTTCAAAATTGGTCGGGGTTGTAGTGGAAAAACTCTTGGTTGGACGAGGGTTAAGACCCTGCTTTGATCAGGCCATGAGAACTGCATGTTGATTATGGCTGAGGTTGAGGGCTGCATTTATGAAGTGCCTGCAGAAGACCAGCGCCCATGCTGGTAAAATACTAATGTTCCATCTGCATTGAGCTGCGGTTGTAGCGGCTTAGAACCTGAACTAATGTCCCTAGCAGGCAGCATGTGCCCACATCACTAGACTACCACTTGTAAGCTGAGCCATACCTAGTGAACGAGAAAGTAAAATGATAGCATAGCATTTGTACAATTTGACAACTTGACAATGAACACAGCAATCTAATTCATCAGCACCATCATTGGATGAGAATTCATTTGCAAACTGCAAACACATACCACACACAACTTGCAAACCATCAAAATTCACGCATCAATGACTCATGCATGTATGCATCACCCAACACCTAGTTAACACTTTAATATCGCAATCTGAGTATGAACATTGAATGTTTACAACCACCACCGACTTATATGTGAGGTACGGCTACCAGTTTGATGAAGTCATCAAGAGCTGCACATTGATTGTGGTAGAGGCCGATGGTCGCGCGCAGAGACCAATGCCCATGATTTTCAGAATTGACACATATAATTTGCATTGGAGGCTTTAAATAAAATTAAATTCCTAAATGCAGAAAACAATGAAACACGATAACTGATTGGGAGTTGACAAACGGGTGACGACAAACTGATTCTTTTTGTACGTTTTATAATGTCATAATTCTAAAGCAGGATTAGAAACCAGACCCCCAAAATTAGGGTCAGACCCTGAACCTAGATTCCCGCTCCAAGCTGTTAGATTAGGTTGCACATGAAAAACGTCACGCAATAAATACGCAAACAGTGGCTATTAAGACTGGATACAGTAGAATACCTTGGAAAAAAAATAGAAAATGATCGCAAAGCTGAATCAAAAGCTTTAGCCTAAATATAGAGGAGCCTGGCCCTTTCCACATATAAACATCATGGATATAATCTTCATCTTGATCGTGGTCTTTAACTTTGCAGATTCAATCCTCAGACACTAGAGTGCAGTTCAGGGGCAGTTCTATTAGTGATGGGACTGGGACTGGTTTCAGGGCTGAAGGACGGGGTTTTCAGAGGACCAGGATCAAAATCAGGAGAGATCATCGCTAAGCAACTGTACGACCGGGGAAGAGCTCAGTTCTGAAAATAAAATTTGTTACAAGCCAAGTCAAGCATCAAAACAGAGGAATTATGTTGCTATATTTATTAAATCCTAATTATTTTGACCCTTGCTTTATTGTTGCCACGGAATAAGATTCTTTTCCAATGCCAGAGGGGACCTCAAGCATAGCAAACGATGACAATGGAGTAGATATAGAAATGCGTAAAGAATGTTGTGAGATCTAAAATTCAAACAGCCATATACTCACAAGCCACTGTCCTTGAAAAGATCCTCCAATCATATGTATGGAGCTGCATAGAAAACGTTTCAGAGGCTGAGGATCGTTAATCATGAAAGAAAAAATTACATTCCAGTGTTCCAGGAAGGAAAACTAGAGTGGGATTTCAAAGCGGCCACCTTCATCTAAGATTGAAATCAGGTAAGGAATGGGCATTCCCTTGAATCCAAAACACAGGTATGAATAACCTCCCTTAAGGAATTATAGCCTACGCTTAGCAAAATACGTGTAGTGCTCGTTTAGTAATGCAAGCCAAATATATCAGGTATGTGAAAAACGAATTTTCTGCCCTTTTGCTGTTTCCACACAGAGCTGCCTGAACTCCGACTTGTCCAAGAAAACTCCCTTCTTGTCGGCTTTGGTTCAGGTATTCTCCAAAACACCTTGGGTATAGAGAGCCAGAAATGACCTTATAGCCACAAAGTATACTTCAAGTTAATTTTTTCAAGTGAACATAGGTAAACGTCAAGTATATTTTCCAAGTATACTTTATGAAGCAAATGTACTAGTGTCAATATGCTAGTAGTATACTTGTAAGTGTACTAATGAAATACTTCTTGGGACTAAATTGGCCCACTTTAAGTTTATAAAAGCATTCTTTTAAGTATACTTCAAGTTTAAGCAAAGTAAACTTAAAGTACTCAACTAGTTTACATCTTAGTTTTATTTTGTACTGCAAGTACACTACAAGTGAACTGTAAAGTATACAGTGAGTTACTGTAACTAGTTGTACACCTCTATCATACTTTTCAGTTTATGAAAGTATACATTTAAGCATACTGCAAGTAAACTTACAGATATACCGCCAGTTTATTAGTTGTATACTTCTAGTAAACTTTTCAGTTCATGAAAGTATACTGCTAGTAAACTTAAGCTGTCATCGGATCTTCAATGACCACAGAGAGTCAGGACTTCATTTTAACGTCTCATCCGAAGGGCCGTGTCCCCATCACTGCTCTATTGCGGATTATTCCACCAGAGGGAAGATCGCAACCTACTGGCCCACCAACACCTCTTCCAGCACCAACTTAGTTTTCCCAGGAGGTCTCCCATCTAAGCACAAACTGAGCCTACACCTGCTTAGCTTCAACCACGCTGCTGGTGCAGATCAAGTAGTGGTAGTCTGGGGCCGTTTAGTGGCTGTTTTGGTCAGCAACCGGAACCGGGGCGAGAGAGACAGGATCCGGAATTCGATGGATGCGCCAAGCTAATAAAAATGCGGTGAAACTTTTTGATTCAAAGAATATAATTTTGTACGTCCAAGTTTAAATGAATAAAATGTTTCAAAAGCGGAGACGGAAATCGATGGTGCGCCAGAATTTAAAGTTGTATTTTAGTGAACACTTTTACTTTGGTGAATTTGGTGAATTCCGGATCCGCTCTCTAGACCGGAACCAGAATCCACAAAAAATTCTGAGTGAACAGAAACCAGGCTCTTCTCCCCTGTATGAAGAGCCTGGTGACGCGAGGCTAAGTAGTGGTATGGCTGCCAGTTCTAAAACTAGTATACACATTTCATTGTCATATCAGGCCAGATAGCACTGAAGTTTCCAGTCTTCTTAACCTCATGTATGAAAGTACTGTGTACATTTATCTGCATTTATCTGTCATTATGTGCATGAATCTGCACATAATGGCCAGCTAGATTTAACTAGTAGCTCAACTAAAACAGCAATGTTTGGCGCAGGTAAAATATGCAGGGCTTTGATGTCCACACTCTTGTTTAAAAATGATTAAATCATTTATTGAACAGAATGTACCATCTTTCAACTACACAGCACTGTTGCATCTTTTCTTTAGTCAGTCATATTTTTGACTGTGAATCAGAGCTCCGTTAACCAGTTTGGAATATTTCATCAGCCTTTGCTCGAGTTCTCCAGCCCACTGGTCCAGCTGAAGACATTGCTAATTCACATTTTATGCATATTTCTGGTTCAATATGAGAGAAAAAGGCAGTTTTTACCCCTCAGCCCCGACTAAGGGGCAGGGGCAGAGGGGTATTGTCATCATGGACAGCATCTGTCTGTCTGTCCATCCACATTTGATTCCGTGTGATAACTGAAAAAGGTAATCACCGATCATCACTATTTTTGGTGAGGACATAGGGGTACATTTACTACACAAGCCTATCGATTTCGGCTGCGATTGAAATCAAATAAGGCTGCCACAGCCGCCATCTTTAATTTTCATTCCGTGCGATAACTGAAAAACGCCATCACCGATCATCACAAATTTTGGTGAGGACATTGGGGTACAGTTACTGCACAAGCCTATCAATTTCGGGCGCGATCCAAAATCAAATATATCTGCCACAGCCGCCATCTTGAATTTCCATTCCGCACAATAACTCAAAAACGCCTGGGTCAATCGAAGCCATTTTTGCTGAATTGCTTGGTCCTGTGTACCTACACAAGCCTATCGATTTTCACGGTGCTTTGGTGTTCACTATAGCCCCCACAGCTGCCATCTTGAATTTTGTATTCCGCACACTAACTTCAAAATGCCCTCCTCAATCTACGCCATTTTTGGGCTGGGCCGCTATAAACGCGAATGTCGCTGAGTGAGTGACTGCCTGAGTGATCAAGTTAAACGATTGGCTGACCGGCGGGGAAGAAGTTCAGCGATTGGTCGTCCGGCGGGGAAGAACTTAAACGATTGATTGGCCGACGATTGGCTGGCTGGCTGGCTAGCTGGCTGGCCGGGCGTTGACGTCATTTGTATTTAATATGTTTACAAGGGCGCCCCTCCCTTTGCAGCACTTCCCGGTGGGGGCTGCAGACTTACAGCATTCTCAATGTAACAGTAACTTTAAACAGAAAAGTTAAGACAGAAAAATAAAAACATGAATTGGGTTAAAACTGTTTTGTACAATCTATGTCTAAAACCTTTGTTTAAATAATCTGGGTTGAAATTTTTTTTACATTTTTAATTATGTATTGAGGGAACGCTTTCTCAAGAAAGCGGACGGCGCTGGCGCAAACACGGTGGGAAGCAAAAAACGGCGAACGACAGCAAGCGGAGAGGGATATGTTTTTCCCCTCCAAACAATATTTAAAACAAAACTAAAGTAACTGATACAAACACTTACGTTACTCATGGACGCAAGGACAGTGATATAAATAACATTACAGATGATAGAATTAAGCAACAATACTGTCACCGCAATAGCTTGTACCGAGCAACAGTTAGCTTGTCGCTCCGGTGAAAAGCATCAGCAGCGGATCATTAACTTTTGCGCTGCCGTGCTCTTGGGATCCTTCCAACCAAGTATTGCATTTCCTGGAAGAAAATTTGGCGCGGTGTGATTTGACAGATCCTTACAATGAGGTTTGTTCGAAAAATGGCAAAAGTTGCATTGTGTTAAGGAAACCGACGGTATTATTTAATTTATCTGCACAACTACGGGGACAGTTTGTTTGTTAAGGGGGGATTGAACAACTGGGAAAAGGCAAAAGAAAAACTTGGTCAGCGTAAGTTGTCAGGCCGGCACTCTGATTCATTACATGTGTTCGCTATGATTTAAGTAACTAATCAGCGCTATGCTGACGGAGTTTGCAGCTAGGAATCAAAATACTGCTAGGACAGTGTTGTAAAATTTATTCAGATCATCTGAATTCCTGGGCCATGAAGGAATACCACTCAGAGGGCACAGTTATCGCGACAAGTACTGCGTCAGCTTATGTTTGAGAGAATTCACTCGTTACCGAAAGATTGAGAATGGCTTTAACGTACCCGCAGTAAAAAGATGAAAATAAAATAAAATCGCCGGTTTCGGAGCATTGTAAGAATGCTGGTGATGAGCTCAAAGGACCGATTATCAGGCTATCATTATTTAATGCCTCTTATGGGATTAGCCTGCTGCCTGGATGTTTATGTTGGCGAAAGAGACAAGTTACATTCATTAAAGATAATTGATTGAATTAAAAAAACTAAGTCATATATAATGCGATGAATCACTTTATTCAAATTTAGGATTTTGTCCGAGGATTATTTGTTTATTTTTGGGACTGCAGACCTCGAGTAGCTCATAAAACGGCACACGATGGCTAGGCTTATGAAGTCACGTCCTTCTGCGCCGATGTTTCATAGGGTGCGACAGGAGGATGTTTCTGTTTGAAATGTAGAAAATGCTGGAATGGGAGATAGGATTCAGAGAAAGGGAAAGGATTACGTATCAAACCTCCACTTTTTTCGGCTTTTTACTCGCCAGAACGATTTGAAAAGGGGGCGCCCTTTCAGGGGGGAGGTTTATAATTTCAGATTAATATTTAATATCATCAATGCGCGCCCTTTTCTTGGGCACACATTCTCAGACAGCACTTAGCGGCCCAGCCATACACTAGGTTGCACCTTGTCTTGTTGCTCTGTTGCTTGGTCTTGTGTACTTACAGAAGCCTATCGAATTTGACGGCACTCAGATATCCACTACGGCTGCCACAGTCGCCATCTTGTATTTTGTATTCCATAGGATAACTTGCAAAAGCCTTCGTGAGTTTATTTTCATTCAAATAATCAAGGGGCTGAGAGGTAACGCCTGCTTTGCGGGGCTATTTTTTGTTTTGAAATGGGATTTTGATAAGAGTTGCCATTGCTCTGTTCTTATACTTTGGCATCCAATACAATATTGTGTTTCAAAATTTAATTTATGAAGGAATAAATTTTTGTCTCAATCCTGAGTATGTGTTTCATTGTGAATTCTTATAAGTACCTTTATCTGTAAATTAAAGCAGAATGCACTTAAGCATTGTCTACTAGTAGAGTACATGAGTTAACCTCTAGTCTACTTACATTAAATAATATCTGAATAGCAACAGTAATATACTGTATTTTAGAGTGCAATAATCATAAGCTGTGAGTATGATGTTAAGTTAACTTAAAGAAGACTTTGAAGTATACTTGCAGTTTAAAAACTAAAAACTTTTAGCACCCTGAAAGTTTACAACTAAATTTAAACTATAAAGGGCTTGAAGTATAGAACTAGTGGACTAGTAGTACACCAATGAGTTTACTTGCAGTATACGTCAAAGTATACTTTCACAAACTAAGAAGTTGGCTTGAAGTAAATAACTAGTAAAGTTGTAGTATATCTGAATTTACTTGCAGTATACTTCAAAGTACACTTTTATAAACTTAAAATCGTGCTAGAAGTATATAACCAGTGAACTAATAGTTCATCAAGTTTACTAGCAATATACTTCAAAGTATACTTTCACGAACTGAAAGGTTTTACTAGAAGTACATAACTAATAAACTAGCAGTATATCTGTAAGTTTACTTGCAGTAAACTTAAATGTATACTCTCAAAATGAAAAGTATGCTAGAAGTATACAACTAAAGTCACCGTATACTTAAAAGTTCACTTGTAGTGTACTTGCAGTACAAAATAAAACTTAGATGTAAACCAGATGTGTACATTAAGCTTATTTCGCTTAAACTTGAAGTATACTTCTTTTTTGTAAGGGTAGCAATATACTTTTCAGTTCATGCCAAGTACACTTCAGTATAATTTTGATAAGTATATCTTCTATTAGTTCATAAAAAGTAAACTCAAAGTACACTTTCCCATTTTCAGTTTAAAAGAAGTATAGTAGTAGTATACTCAAATATACTTCTTTTTTGAATGGGTTGGAAGCATACATTTGTTTGAAGGTGCTTAAGTTCCGTCAAATACTGATCAGACACCAATAAAAGCTAAGTAGACCTGTCCTTTAATATTTCTACTCAAGTTTTGCAAAATTTTGTCACATTATAACAATCAGAAACTGTTTTGAGTAATCAGGGCTGTTTTTGACTGGCAGCCAGCCTGTCTGTAGCACTGATCTGTAACAAATTGCGTCACTCTTATCCCTACTACTTATGGATCTATCCCATAGATAGATTTGTTAACATCTGGAAATGAAGATGCTGCCACTACCATTTCAGCATCCTCAAGGCATGTTGTCGACCAAGATGTTGACAAACATCATGGACGCAGTAACTTTGCACCTCTCCTTCATTGTAAGTACCGAAAGGCTTCTTGCCGTGAGAAACCCTTCCACAGCAATGAAAAAAGTCCCTCTCTAACTATGATACAGAACTTTGTCAGCTAAATGTAATGTTACCCCAACTTAAATAAGTTTGTTAGCTAGCTAGCTATTATTGTGAATTGCTTTTTGATGTTAGGGTGAAAAACAACCTGAAAAAGCTAACGTGGTTACCGTAACAAGCATAATATTTAATGAGTACAACTTGTTCCTTTCACTGCATTCTACAGGTGTACTAGCTTGATCGTGTGGGGAATAGAATAAATGTGTTTCGTAGCTATATATAGCTGTTTGTGTTGGGCCTGTTTATGTTTGTTTGCCCTGCAATGTACTTGCCTCTATCTCGGGGTTCTACAAGCCTTTATGCATAGACAATAAGCATCTTCTTCCATACGTCAATGACCGGGAAAAGTAGTTACATAATTTAATGAGTGAAGGCTACCATCGTAAGCATTTTTATCAACCCCTGTTGAATTCATTGGCCCCCTTCCCTCTGGTAAGCTACACCAGGGGGTGGATGAATTCAAAACATTAAATTTGCGATGGGAATATTAATTTCAGTACATTGTGGCTCATAAGAAATGGGCTATTTAGTGACATTTAATGTGATTTTGTTTTACTGGATGTCAGTTTTCTTATTGTTGTCATTACACAATGAAAAACTCACAATTTGCTTCTATTGTTTTCTAATTTAGAGCCAAAGGGTGGATGAAATAGTCACCTGCCAATACTCATCTTTTACCCCATCACTGTTTCTAATTGGCTAAGTTTGCAAAGCTTAGGATGTAGCTTGGCCTACCACTGCACTGTCCCAACCTCACTAGACGGCCTATCAACGGATTTACAAATTAGCTCAATAGGAAATTGTAAGATTCAAATATGATCATAAACCTATCACAATTTTATGTAAGCCTTTGAAATTAAATAACTGTTGTTCTTTTTTGTCAGTGCAGAATCACACTCATGGCAGCACTGAATCACACAGCCTTTTGGCTCATTGCCTTCATCAGGTTTCTCTGCAGCATCAGAAGCAAAAACTAGAGTATATTTCAGTAGTATCCTAACATATCTTGGAAAGCGTGTCTGTTTCAGTCATCTTCATATTAGTGATTGGTTATGAGAAGTATCGCAGTTACAGTTACAGTGACAGTTGATGAAGCTTTTCACTACTGTCCCTATGCACCTCTTGCAAGTAATAATTCTTGATTTTCTGTAACATTCAATTGGCCAGTCACATGGACCAGTTCTATGAACCTGATGCTCTACCAGGAAGTGGAGCATGTGAAACCTTTTCAATTTTAAGAGCGGAGGAAGGAAAGTAGCAAGACCGGGGAAACGGTTACAGGACTCTTCGTCCCCGGACTTATCATTCCTGAATTTTTCATCCCTGGACTCTTCGACCCCATGGACATTTTGTCCCCAGATTTTTAGTCCACTAATAATAATGAAACATGCCACCATTGTTGACAGACAATGTCAACAGATCACCATGATATAAGGGTTAGGTTTAGGGTTAGGGTTATAATGCAGGAAGAGGGCAAAGCATTATCGGGGACGAACAATCCTCGGACGAAGAGTCCAGGGACAAAAAGTTCATGGGGACAAAAATTCTGGGGCAAAAAGTCCACGGGGACGTAGAGTCCAGGATGAAAAATTTGGGGACGAAAAGTCCGGGGACATAAAGTCCGGGGACTATGAGTGCGAGAGCCCTGGGAAACAATCGCCAACAACCTCCCTAAACACGGGCTTGATATAGGACAGAGTTATTTTCAATTAGTCAGTCAGGGACCAGTTGAAAATAACAATGCAATCATCAAAGAAAAAAGTAGCCAAGAGGGGTGCGAGAGTGGCATTGCCCTTGAAACCGAAACGGAAAAAGAACTTAATCTAATGGTTGACCTTATGGAATTAGAGGAAGAGAGAAAAGTGGAAGAGGAAGAGAGAAAAGTAGAAACTGTCAGAAGAATTGAGAAATTAAGATGTTGGACAAGTTGGAATAAGGAAGGGAGCTCTGGAGTCTTTTTCAGAGAGAAGCAAAGGGTAATTTTTGGAACCTTATGTCCTTTATATTATTTTCTACTCATTGTTCAAGAAGTATACAACTTCAACGACACAAAACGGGAAGCAGCAGTCTACCGGTTATAAGTCATCGCTCAATTGGCGTAGAGCCTGATGCCAGGGGCTGCTTCCGATGGTGGGAGGGGTTATTGCACCTCATTGGGCAGCTATCGCCCGCCTCAAGCTGCCAATAAGGTGCTGCCTCGCCACGGTCCACTAATCTCACTGGGTGCATGGGGTTTAGGGTGAAAACCGTCAACATGGCACCAGGCAACCAACGAAACAGAAAGAAAACTCCCGCCCTAAAGCTAAGCACTTGGAATGTCAGAACATTGACACCAGCCTTCTCTGACAACCTTCAAGAAATCAGCGATGTTCGTAAGACAGCGGTCATCAACATGGAGCTGAGCAGACTGCAGATGGATATTGTCGATCTGCAGGAGACCAGGCTTGCAGGAACTGTGAGAGAGAAGAACTTCTCCTTTTTCTGGCAAGGGAAACCACCAGAGGAGACCAGGGAACATGGTGTGGGCTTTTCGGTCAGGAACACCCTGTTGGGATCCATTACTCCACCGACAGAGGGAACTGAGCGGATTTTGTCCCTACTGCTTAACTCCTCAGCAGGACAGGTCAGCCTAATCAGTGCGTACGCACTAACATTGACTTCCTCGGCAGAAGCCAAGGACAAATTCTGTGACGAACTCAACATAGTTATCCAGAGAATCCCTGCAAACGAGCCACTGTTCATCCTCGGCAACTTTAACGCCAGAGTGGGTGCTGATCACAACTCGTGGCCTACCCGTTTGGGTCAGTTCGGCACAGGAATGACGAACAAGAATGGGTAAAGAGTGCTGGAACTCTGTTGCCACAATGGTCTTTGCGTCTCCAACACGTTCTTCAGCAAAAAGCCTCAACAGAGTCTCCTGGAGACACCCTAGATCCAGGCACTGGCACCAGCTAGACTTGATTCTTACCAGGCGCTCTGGTCTACCCAGCGTCAAGATCACAGCTATCAGAGTGCTGATTGTGACACTGACCACTCCTTGGTATGCAGCAAGGTTAAGTGGTAAGTGAAGAAAGTATACTGCACGAGAAAGGAGGGTAGGCCTCGCATCAACGCCAGCAAAACCCGCAACCCTGGGATAATAGAGGATTTTGAGCGTGTGCTTGAGGAATCTCTTACGGGCCCTGCTGATGCCAGCGCCTGCAAAAGATGGGAACACTTCAGAGATGCTGTGTACAGTGCTGCCATTTCCACCTTTGGCGAGAAGACCAGCAAGTCAGCAAACTAATTCGAGGCTCACTCTGAAGAAATGGTGCTTGTCATTGAGGAGAAGAGGAAGGCCCACGCTGCTTATAAAGCCAGCCCCAGCGAACGTAACCTGCAGACCCTCCGGGCCGCTCGCAGCAAGGTCCAGAAGAGCGCCAGACGATGCGCCAATGACTAATGGCTCCAGCTCTGCTCCCAGATCAGCTGACAGCAGACACAGGAAATATCAAGGGGATGTATGATGGCCTCATGCGGGCCCTGGGTCCAACGCAGAAGAAAATTGCCCCCTTGAAGTCTGCCGCGGGTGAGATAATCCAGGACCAGATACAAAAGATGAAGCGCTGGGTGGAACATCACTCCGAGCTTTACACCAGGGAGAATGTTGTCACTGAAGAGGCCCTGAACGCCATTGAGTGTCTGCCCATGCTGGAGGAGCTCGACAGAGAATCGACCATCGACGAGCTGAGTAAGGCCTTGGACTGCCTTGCCTTCGGCAAAGCACCTGGAAAAGACGGTATCCCTGCTGAGGTGTTGAAGTGCTGCAAAGGGTCCATCATCACAGAACTGCACGAAATCCTATACCTCTGCTGGAGAGAGGATGCGGTGCCACAAGACATGCGGGATGCTAACATCGTCACACCGCATAAAAACAAAGGTGACAGGAGCGACTGCAACAACTACCGCAGCATCTCTCTCCTCAGTACTGTCGATAAAGTGTCACACTGAAGAGGCTCCAAGTACTAGCAGAGAGAATCTACCCAGAATCGCAGTGCGGGTTCTGAGCCAAAAGATCCAACATCGACATGGTATTCTCCCTCAGACAATTGCAAGAGAAGTGCAGAGAACAACGGCAGCCACTCTTCATGGCCTTCATGGATCTGACGAAGGCTTTCAACCTCATCAGCAGGGACGGCCTTTTCAAGATCCTCCTCACGATTGGATGTCCACCTCGACTCCTCAACATCATCCGATCTTTTCACGAAGACATGAAGGGTACTGTGGTCTTTGATGACTCAACATCAGATGCCTTCGACATTCGAACTGGAGTGAAACAGGGCTGCGTCCTGGCACCAACCCTGTTTGGAATCTTCTTTGCCATTCTGCTAAAGCACGCCTTTGGATCTGCCACAGAAGGCATATACCTCTGCACCAGATCAGACAGAAAGCTCTTCAACCTCTCCAGACTAAGAGCAAAGTCCACGGTTCAGGTGAGATGCCTGTGTGACTTCCTCTTCGCGGACAATGCAGCAGTCACCGCTCATTCAAAAATGCAAAGCCAGGCACTGCAGTCTTTCATGAACATGAAAAAGAAAAGTGCCGAACTGTGTTAGCGACTTAATTATGGGACAGATATCGCGTTTGCTTCTTGAATAAGAAAAAGCATTTCCGAGAATGTATTTGCATTATAATATTAGCATTTTCCTTTTCATTTCGTTAGCGATATGGCAGAGCAGCTGAGCCCTGTTCTATAGTTGCTCGATACCAAGTTACAGCTTTCCATCATAAATTCTTTTGAAGCCATCGTGCTAACAAGCATTTTGAGGGGTGTGGCCTGTTGTCATGACCTTGACCTTTGAAGTGACTGGTGATTATGCCAAAAGAATTTCCCAGGGCTATACTGACTGTGACTAAAGTATTAGAAATTTAGTTGAAGACAGCAAGAAAGCCATGGTTCGAATTACGGGGAGGATTGGGGGGGTCTGACCCCCCTAATTAAGACTTCAACCCCCCAAAAGAGGTAAAAACAACAGGTTGGGGGGTTCCGAACATTTATCCTTATTCTACCTGTCATCGTAAATATTACAATGTATTTCTTATATTCATGCCTGGAAGAATCTTGCAATATGATTTCAGACACCCCTAAATAGGCCATACCATTTCTTAAACTTGACGTTTGTTGAATGTCTCATCTGCCTGTGTCACTCTCATCTTTGACTCACATGTATGCATGTGTTGCGCGAAACGGTAAAGGCTAATGTAAGTAGCTATCAAGCTAAGTCTAAATGTATTTTACCTTCTTACCCTCAGAGTTTCTGAATTAAATCATATCAAGTGTCTACGGATAAACGCTAACGTGTATCTATGGCTTGGCATTTCAATATAAAATGTCCTATCCAGTAGCGGTCCGTCAGTGTTAACCTCACCTTTCAAAGTTTAATTTCCTAATCCTCTTGCAGTTTACTTTGTTTGATTAGCAACAGTTGCTTGAATGAATTGGTTGAATGTTTCACATTCCATCACAAAGCTTTCTTCTGCGCATAAAAGACATAAAATGTCAATATGCCTTAAAGGATCCATCACCTGGTATTTACACCCATTAAAAATAAGTGATTTGGGTCTAAAACATAATATTATGCAGTTACTTGCAAAAATTACGCAACATTTATATTTATTTTGCTCTTTTTATCAAGCCAATCTTGCTCTCACAAGAAAATTTCGAGATTTTGACTCGGCTGGAAGATTGAGGCATGGCTGGGCGGAGGGGGTGGTGCAAGTGAAGAGAGTGGGAGGAGGGAAGAGTGGCTTGAAAGCACAGCCATAGCAACGCGCACATAGTAACACAACATGTGACCTTATCATGGCTGAATCCATTGACCATTCTGGGTGGCTCTGATGTGCTCCTGCCGTCTGAGTCCGATGCACTGGCCGCTGCGTGAGATGTACTTGCGAAATAGCCTAAAAACAGGGGGAATATAAATGTCACATGCAAGCTAACATTAGTACATCTAAGTTCCATGATCATATAATCAAGAGTAACATGCTGCGTTTGGACAGCATAAAAAGACAATAATATACAGCCATCCAACAACAAATTAACAGAATGTGCAAGGTTAGTGGTGGCCGAAATTAACTGAGCTAGCTAACATTAGCTTTTTGCTAGCGGAAACTTAGCGTGTGTTTGGAGCGTTATTTCATAGCACAGCGTTTCATCATAGCATTGCGTTTTTGACATCTATAGATTCCTTAGGTTGTCTAGTTTCATATGATGTAGTGTATGTCTTCACTGTAGCTGAAAGTGAGCCCGCTACACCTATGGAAATACAGCATGTCAGGTGAGCCCTGGGGCTGAGGGTAATGTTTACATATTTGGTATACTGCCAAGTTTCTTTTGAACTTCACCACACTCCATCTAATAGCTTACGGTAATGTAATGATAACATTGAAGTTGTGGGGGAACAAAGTTGTCAGCTAATGTGAAAGTTGACAGTTACTGACAATATTAAAGTGGCGGGTTCCCTGGTGTTGGAACAGTACCTTTCTGGAGGCACAGGTTTCCAGCTAAGCCATCTTTGTACTGGCCGAAGTTGGAGAAAGAGTTCGACGTGAAATGAGCACGCAGGAATAGGTTTGTGGCAGGGGCTGCAGGAACATTATCAGCAAAAATAAATGCAATCCACTTGTTCCTCTGCGATTCATCGCTCAATGGAATGTTAAAAATGTTTTTATGTGGATTCTGGCAGCCAACTACAGAGCATTTGTGTGCACCAGAACCTTTAGCTCTTGTTTCCGATATTTGTCTTGGGCATGTTTGCGGAAAACAGTGGGCGCGGTTTGCTACTCCCAAGCCACACCTCGACTCCTCCTCCACCGCAGGTACACGTCATCAGGATGCCCAAACTGAAATTTCCAATTTTCATGCCTCCGGAGTAGAAAACCTTCGGATGAGGGCAAAAAGGGAGGAAGGAAGCTGCTTTGACTCCAAAACATCGCAGATTTTGTCAGAGTGAGGGATGACTAATGTATACATGCAATAACTGGGGAAAAATGTATTTTCCAGGTACTGGATCCTTTAATAAATTCCGAAGTCATGTAACTTTAGCTCATGAAATGGCCCAGATTTGCATAAATTAGTTTGCAAGGCTCATTAAGCAATAAGGTAGAAGGATCTGTTCAATATTCTGAATAGAGTCGCGACTAAAAGGCGCAGTGAGGCATAACACGCAGAAGAGTGACTGTGTAATAATCAGAATAAATTAAAAAAAAATCCAAGAGAGATGAAAGTTGGTGAAAGTTTTGGATTTTTTGCAGTTATTGCCATCCTTGCAGTGTCTCATCAGTTTAATCACCATAGCCAATAGGCAATCGCTTTGTCGTTTGCATTTCCGAAATATTACTGATCATGCATTGGTCTTGGTTGTTCACAGGCGCGTTGCAGATGTGAGGGTGTGGGGGATGCAACACCCACACTTATGCTGAAAATATATTCCATCCCCCACATTTTTTTTTTGCGAGACCAAACGAGATTAAATAGCCAACGTAAAAAAGTTACACCTGCGAACGAGTAGGAACACCCCCCAACACACACAGGCATTAAGAGCAGCCCAGGCTACACTTGTTGGTCACTCAGTTTGAGTGATAGACCCTCCAGCCAATCACAGCAAATCCACTAGTTGGCATCGGTGAAGAGGGAATCTCAAATCAGTATGCGTTCAATCTGACTCAAGGTGAGGTAGTAGCAGATCTAAATTGCCGACTGCATCACACTAAATTAGTGAAGCAAAATTCGCTGTCACAGTGACGTAATGCAGTCGTATCTACTTATTATCCATCATGAAACATGAAATAGGCACCCTGTTCATCTCTGTGAGAGACGGTCAAACCACCTCAGCTAGCTTGTAGCTTCTAGTGTTATATTGCCCGCGCATTTCACACTATTTAAGTGATCAGCGAACTTTTTAAAAGCCGTGTCTTACAGCATTGTTCATGTCATATAGACCTATTCGCTGTCTCAGTGTTGTAATAGTGTTGTAATAATGTTGTCATTATTATCCATGAATGAAATGGCTGTCTCTGTGAGAGACAGCCAAACGCTTAGAGCCAAACTATGTTACTATGTTAGATAGTGAGCTCGGTATGATGTCAGCCCAAGTATGGTTAACTGTTCAGTTTTTGCGTCAACGCAGATTTCGTCCTAATGTAAATAATGCGTTATTCTCGCCGATTCTGCTGTTGGTTTCGGGTCTCTTACGTTTTTTTCAATAGCAGCAGTTTTTTGTTGCGTTTGTGAAGAAATACAGTGTGAAAAAGAGGTAAAAGCCAGTAAAAACACAAAACTTCATGAAATGTCAAATCCCGCTTGTGTTGTACCACTTACTTCATTTATATGTGAGGTACGCATGGTTGTATGGCACACGAAAATGACATTAGCAGGTTACAAACCACAACTAAAAAGCCCATTTAGCACCATTATAAGATTTTATTTAGCAAGTAATGTTTAAAACCTTTCAAATTCAATCATATTTTGTTTTCAGATAGTCCCTATCAATACTCACAAACTATCAAACAAGACGAGGCACAACCTAGTATATGGCTGGGCTGCCAAGTGCTGTCTGAGAATGTGCGCCCAAGCAAAGAGTGCTCATTGACGATATTAAATATTAATCTGAAATTATAAACCTCCCTTCTCCCTCCGAAAAGGGCGCCCCCTTTTAAAATTGTTCCGGCGAGTAAAAAGCCGAAAAAAGTGGAGGTTTGATATGTAATTCTTTCCCTTTCTCTGAATCCTATCTCCCATTCCAGCATTTTCTACATTTCAAACAGAAACATCTTCCTGTCGCACCCTATGAAACATCGGCACAGAAGGACATGACTTCGTAAGCCTAGCCATTGTGTGCCGTTTTATGAGCTACTCGAGGTCTGCAGTCCCAAAAATAAACAAATAATCCTCGGACAAAATCCTAAATTTGAATAAAGTGATTCATCGCGTTATAAATGACTTACTTTTTTAATTCAATCAACTATCTTTAATGAATGTAACTTGTCACTTTCGCCAACATAAATACATTCAGGCAGCAGGCGAATCCCATAAAAGGCGTAAAATAATGATAGCCTGATAATCGTTCCCTTTGGGCTCATCACCAGCATTCTTAAAATGCCCCGAAACCGGCGATTTTATTTTAGGCTGATGATATTCGCACTTATAGCCTACGTGTGGCCAATGCTGAATTTTTTTTCTTAGCTGCTCTTCGCACTTATACCTGTGGTCAATGCAGAAATTTCCCCTTGGGCACAGCTTAAAAAATAAGTTTGGCCAAGAAAAAAATTTTGGCTTTTGACACACTTAAACTTAGTGTGGGCAAATAGTGCAATGTACATCTTCGCCACACTTAAAAGTGCATCTAAAGCGAATTTCGATCAATTTTTGTGCTTGGACGCACTTAAATAAGTGCGAAGAATCACTTTGTTTATTTCATTTTCATCTTTTTACTGCGGATACGTGAAAGCCATTCTCAAGCTGTTGGCAACGAGTGCATTCTCTCAAACATAAGCTGACACAGTAATTGTCGCGATGACTGTGCCCTCTGGGTGGTATTCCTTCATGGCCCAGGAATTTAGACGATCTGAATAAATTTTACAACACTGTCCTAGCAGTATGTTGATTCCTAGCAAACTCCAACAGCATAGCGCTGATAAGAGTTACTTAAATCATAACGAACACATGTAATGAATCAGAGTGCAGGCCTGACAACTTATGCTGACCAAGTTTTTCTTTTGCCTTTTCCCAGTTGTTCAATCCCCCCTTAACAAACTGTCCCCGTAGTTGTGCAGATTAATTAAAGAATACCGTCGGTTTCCTTAACACAATGCAACTTTTGCCATTTTTCGAACAAACCTCATTGTAAGGATCTGTCAAATCACACCGCGCCAAATTTTCTTCCAGGAAATGCAATACTTGGTTGGAAGGATCCCAAGAGCACGGCAGCGCAAAAGTTAATGATCTGATGCTCTTCACCGGAGTAACAAGCTAACTGTTGCTCGGTACAAGCTATTGCGGTGACAGTATTGTTGCTTAATTCTATCATCTGTAATGTTATTTATATCATTGTCCTTGCGTCCATGAGTAACGTAAGTGTTTGTATCAGTTACTGTAGTTTTCTTTTAAATATAGTTGGAAGCGCCTTCCGCTTCCTTGAGAAAGCGTTCCATCAATACATAATTAAAAATGTAAAAAAAAAAAAAAAAAATTCAACCCAGATTTTTGAAACAAAGGTTTTAGACATAAATTGGACAAAACAGTTTTAACCCAATTCATGTTTTTATTTTTCTTTCTTAATTTTTACTGTTTCAAGTTACTGTTACATTGAGAATGCTCTAAGTCTGCAGCCGCCACCGGGAAGTGCAGCTCAGGGAGGGGCGCCCTTGTACGCTTAAACACATTAAATATGAATGATGTCAATGCCCCGGCCAGCCAGCCAGCCAGCCAATCGTCGGCCAACCAATCGTTGAAGTTCTTCCCCGCCGGCCGACCAATTGCTGAACAGCTAGCCAGCCAATCGTCGGCCAACAAATTGTTGAAGTTCTTCCCTGCCAGCCGACCAATCGCTGAACATCTTCCCCGCCAGCCAGCCAATCGTTGAACTTGATCACTCAGGCAGTCAGTCACTCACTCACTCACTCACACGCAACATTCGCGTTTATAGGGCCCAGCGGCCCAGCCCAAAAATGAAAAGGGCTTGCTTGATTAGATTTCTAGTAATGAAGGGTTGGCATAATGTTGATGAGTCTAGGCTACATATTGAAAATGTGGATAATGTCGTGCAAATTTGGATGCACTTGGCTATAACTGTGTTGTGCTGATAACAGTAGTAAACAGAATATTCAAGTGAATATTTCAGTTTCATTTGATGCATAACCTATATTTAGAGATGAGTAAGCCCTATATTCCAGAAACATGAAAGGTGTGTGAACTGAGTTTATTTGCGTTCAGCCTCCACAATAGCCTTGCTCAGATACACATCCCCCCCCGGACGAACTACATCCCTCACACTTTTGAAAAGCTTGATACGCCCCTGGTTTTTAGTCATTACATCGTTTGATTGTTAATCAGGCAAACTCGATGCGGCAAAGGGTGGTGTTACTGAAGGCCTTCTTAACATCTGACGGCGTCACTGGTCATATCTAATGCCAGCTTACGCTGGTGCTCAGTCATGATGAGCGGTGAGACAATGGAGGATTAATTGCACAGATATTGTTGCGTTTTGACATCAATATAAGCCAGTGGTTCTTAAACTCGGTCCCGGCGCCCCACTGTGCATGCTGGTTTTTGTTCCAACCACAACTACACTCTTAGGATTTTAACAAGCAGTTGATTTGTCATAATTAGGTTCATTTATGTTTAGAGCAGTTATTTATCCTCTTAAGCCACATTTGACAAATTGATACATGCCATGAAGAATAAAAATTTCATATCCACATTGAGATATATTAGAAATGAATAACTGCAGAGGGAAACAATTTAACCAAACATTTAGTCTACGTAAACAATCAATACGTTACTCATTGGTGAAACTGTTGACACATGGTTGCAAAAACTAACAATTTATTCGGCAAACAGCAGAGTCACACCTGTTTGGTGTCATACTCATTTTATCAAGTTCTGGATGATTTTGAAAGAATTCAAAACTGATTTTTTCTGAGACTGTTTTTTAAAATGTTTTGTAGGAGGTTATGTGATCATTACCGTTTGTCTGTTGGTTGGTTTGTAACCAGGATTACGCAAAAAGTTATGGATGGATTTTCTTCAAATTTGGTGGAATAATTAAGTATTGTTCAAGGGAGAGGTGATTCGATTTTGGGAGGTCAAGGTCATAGGTCAAGGACATGCAAAAGGTCAAAAACACATTAAAAACGTATTTGCGCAGACTACAGGACTGCATAAACACGGGTTGCTGGCTAATACTGGCAAAAATAAAATTGAGTACATTGGCGGAGGTATTGCGCTCTCTGAGCGCAGGCCTAGTTTTATATTACAACCCCAATTCCAAAATAGTTGGGACAAAGTTTAAATTGCGAATAAAATCAAAACGCAATGACTTTCAAATCACACCAGCCAGTATTTTATTCACAATAGAACAGAGATAACATAGCAAATGTTGAAACTGAGTAATTTTACAATTTTATCCACAAAATGAGCTCATTCCAAATTTTATGGCTGCTACAGGACTCAAAAAGGTTGAGACACGGGCCTGTTTACCATGGTGTAGCATCCCCTCTTCTTTTTAACACAGAGTGGAGGCGTCTGGCCATTGAGGAGACAAGTTTCTTGAGTTTAGCCATTGGAATTTGATCCCACTCTTGTTTAATGCAGGCTTCCAGCTGCTGGAGAGTTTTGGGTCTCCTTTGATGGACTTTTCATTTAATTATGCGCCAAATGTTCTCAATCGGTGAAAGATCAGGACTGCAGGCAGGCCAGTTCAGCACATGGACTCTTCTTCTACGAAGCCATGCTGTTGTGATAGCTGCAGTATGTGGTTTTGCATTGTCCTGCTGAAATACACATGGCCTTCCCTGGAATAGATATCGTCTGGAGGGGAGCATATGTTGCTCTAAACCCTTTTTATAACTTTCAGCATTCATGGTGCTTTTTAAAACATGCAAGTGTCCCACACAATATGCACTAATGCATCCCCATACCATCAGAGATGCTGGCTTTTGAACTGAACACTGATAACAGGAGGGTGGTCTTTCTCCTCTTTAGCCTGTAGGACACTACGCCCATGATTTCCAACAAGAATGTCAAATTTGGACTCGTCTGACCACAGGACACTTTGCCACTTTGCTACAGTCCATTTTAGATGAGCCTTGGCCCACAGAACATGGCGGCCCTTCTGGATCACGCTCAATAATGGCTTCCTTTTTGCATGATAGAGTTTTAGGTGGTATCTGTGGATGGCATGGCGGACTGTGTTTACAGACAGTGGTTTCTTGAAGTATTCCTGGGCCCATTTAGTAATGTCAATGACAGAATCATGCCGGCGAGTGATGCAGTGGCGTCTGAGGCCCCGAAGATCACGGGCATCCACTAAAGGTCTTCCGCCTTGTCCCTTATGTGACAGTTGATGGGTCCTGTCACGAGAATGCCTCCTAATAAGTGTGCACCCTGGCTACCTTGCCAACGAGCCTGGCTCTTTGGCGATGTGGTCAGCGCATTAGACGATTACCGGGAGTCTGGAGGTTCAAATCCCCGCCCGGGCCCTCCTTCGGCCTGCTACATTCACGCACAGAGATTTTTCCTGTTTCTCTGAATCTTTTGATGATGTTATGCACTGTCAATGATGAGACCTTCAAAGCCTTTGCAATTTGACATTGAGGAACATTGTTTTTAAAGTATTCCACAATTTTTTTATGCAAGCCTTTACAGGTTGGAGAGCCTCTGGCCATCTTTACTTCTGAGAGACTCAGCCTCTCTAAGACATCTCTTTTATAGCCAATCATGTTACACACCTGATGCCAGTTAACTTAATTACTTGCTAAATGTTCTTTCAGCTGATTCTCTTATATATTAATTGTTTTTCCTGCCCTTTTTTGCCTGTGCTCCAACTTTTTTGAGACCAGTTGCAGCCAGAAAATTTGAAATAAGCTCATTTTGTGGATAAAAATGTTAAATGTCTCAGTTTCAATATTTGAAATGTTATCTATGTTCTATTGGAAATAAAATATTGGCTCATGTGATCTGAAAGTCATTGCATTTTGATTTTATTCACAATTTATACTTCGTCCCAACTGTTTCGGAATTGGGGTTGTAGATAGATTGACAGACAGTTAGACAGAACTCATGGTTTGCTTGGCTTCTCTAGAGCAGTGGTTCAATATTGTAAAAAATAGCTACAATTCAATCTCTGCACACATCTAGTCCCATTGCCATATTACAAGAGCCACAAAAACTGAGCAAGTTAAATGTAATATAAAATAATGTTAGAATAAAGAAATCAAGACAAGGACTAACAGACAACTAGACACTTCCACCAAATCTTGCTAGCTAAGTAGCCAGCTAACGTAGATTTTACCTAAAGCTGGATAGCTAAGGTAAGCAAGTGACAATTCCGTTTAGCAAATGTTAATCGTTCAATAACCAAGCTATGAGGCAAGAGCGAGCCTACTTCGCTACAAAACGTGATACAAAATGTCATGCTCATTCACCAGAGCCTTGCAGGTGGGTAAATGGGCTAGATTACCCTTTACTAAGCTGTCCCTGCAGTAGTTGAAGTTTTCGCTGGAAAGCCTGGATGGTATCAAACAATGTGGAAATGAGCTTCCCATGACCTTGTAGCTTCACATTGAGATCATTAAGAAAAGTGGTCATGACTACAAGCAGTGCTAGGTCACAGAGCCATTCTTTGTCACTTAGCTGTGGTACATTTTTCCCCTTTGACTGCATGAACTCTGTGATTTCTTTCCCCAGGTTGAAAAAACGTGTCAGTGTTGAGCCACCGGACGGCAGTGAAGTATATGACATCACCAAATTTAGCGTCAGACTGCTCCAAAAATGTTTTGAATTGGCGGTGATTCGGACCTCTGGACTTACTGAAATTCACGGTCTTGACAACAATGTCCATTACATGTGTCATTTCCAACGTTCACTACCAGTCAAAAGTTTTTGCACACCCCAATATTTTCTCTAATTGTTACAATTTTTTATATTTTGTTGTTGTGTAATAGGCTCTTGTTGGTTGTATAAGAAAAAGGTAGGAAAAGTGAAGCCCAATGTATAAACCATGCATACAACAAAACAAATTAAGAAAAACCAGGATCAGTCATTTTGTCAATATTTTAGCAGATCAGTAACGATGGCTAATGCAGTGCTTCTCAAACATCTCCTGGAGTACCACCTGTCCTGCATGTTTTAGATCTCTCCCTTCTCCAGCACAGGTAATTCAAATGATCTACTCATTATCAAGCAGCTTTGGGGGGTTGATAGCAAGCTGATCATTTTAATCACCTGTGCTGGATTCCATGTGGGTTTTTCTTGTAAATTTATTATTTGTAATAAACAAGTATTTGGGTCCAGTGATTTCTTTGTTGTGAACATACATGTAAGATAAAGACTGGACAAGATCTTGGGGTGTGCCAAAACTTTTTACTAGTAGTGTACAGTGCCATGAAAAAGTATTTGCCCCCTTCCTGATTTCTTATTTTTTTGCATATTTGTTACGCTTAAATTTTTCAGATCATGAAACAAATTTTAGTATTTGACAAAGATAACCAGAGTAAATAGAAAATGCAGTTTTTAAATGATGATTTCACTTATTAAGGGGAAATGCTATCCAAACCTACCTGGCCCGGTGTGAAAAAGTAATTGCCCCCTAAACCTAATAACTGGTTGTGCCTCCCTCGGCAACAACAACTGCAATCAAACATTTGCGATAACTGGTAATGAGTCTTTCACATCTTTGCAGAATGGTTTTTATTCAGCCACAATGGGGGGTTTTTGAGAAGGAACAGCCTGTTTAAGGTCATGCCACAATATCTCAATCAGATTTAAGTCCGGACTTCGACTAGGCCACTCCAAAACCTTCATTTTGTTTTTTTTTTAAAGCCATTCAGAGGTGGACTTGCTGGTGTGTTTCCGATCATTGTCCTGCTGCATAACCCAATGCATTTGAGCTTGAGGTCACGAACTGATGGTTGGACATTCTCCTTCAGGTTTTTCCGGCAGAGAGCAGAAATCATAGTTCCATCAATTGCGGCAAGTTGTCCAGATCCTGAAGCAGCAAAGCAGCTCTAAACCATCACACTACCACCACCATGTTTGACTTTTGGTATGATGTTCTTTTTATGAAATGCTGTGTTAGTTTTACCCAGATGTAACGGGACGCACACCTTCCAAAAAGTTTAACTTTTGTCTCGTCAGTCCACAGAATATTTTCCCGAAAGTCTTGGGGATCATCAAGATGTGTTTTGGAAAATGTGAGACGAGCCTTTGTGTTCTTTTTGGTCAGCAGTGGTTTTCGCCTTGGAACTCTCCCATGGATGCCATTTTTGCCCAGTATCTATCTTATTGTTGAATCATGAACACTGACTTTAACTGAGGCAAGTAACGCCTGCAGTTCTTTAGTTGTTGTTCTTGGTTCTTTTGTGACCTCCTGAGTTGTCGATGCGCTCTTGGAGTAATTTTGGTTGGTCAGCCACTCCTGGAAAGGTTCACCACTGTTCCAAGTTTTCTCCATTTGTGGATAATGGCTCTCACAGAGATTTGGTGGAGTCCCAAAGCCTTAGAAATGGCTTTGTAATCCTTTCCAGACTGATAGATGTCAATACTTTGTTTCTCACCCGTTCCTGAATTTCTTTAGTTCGCGGCCTGATGTATTGCTTTTTGAGATCTTTAAGCCGACTTCACTTTATCAGACGGGTTCTTTTTAAGTGATTTCTGGATTTAACGGGTCTGGCAATAATCAAGCCTGGGTGTGGCGAGTGAAATTGAATTTAAAAAATGTGGTTAATCACAGTTAATTCATAATTTAACAAGCGGGGGCAATTACTTTTTCACGTAGGGCCAGGTAGGTTTGGATAGCTTTTTCCCCTTAATAAACAAAATCATCATTTTAAAACTGCATTTTGTATTAACTCGGGTTACCCTTGTCTATTATTGAAATTTGTTTGATGATGTGAAACATTTAAGTGTGACAATTATGCAAAAATATTAGAAATCAGGAAGAGGGCAAATACTTTTTCACGGCACTGTATAAGCAGTAAGGGCTTCTTGATGAAGTTTGCAGTGATATTTGATTATTTTCTCACCTCCATTCCTGGACAATATTTCACAGAGCAGGTTGACAGCCCCGGCCGTACTCCCCACCATGGCAGGTGCTCCATCTATGGTGACACCCACCATGGATGACAAGTACACAGTGTATGTATCGAGACAACAGCACACGGCATCACAAATGTCGATTCCCCTTGTCCTGTCTAAGACTCTCCATGCTCAGCAGTTCTTCGGCAATTTCAAAGTCCTCTGTGACAGAACGAATGAAAATCAGCAGCTGCACCGTATCAGAGATGTCTGCGCTCTCATCCAACGCGACGGAAAAGACTCCGCTGCTCAGAGTCTGGATTTGTTTTTTCAGTTGCTCTTCCAGATTGTTGTTCAAATCTTCAATGCGTCGTGTCACAGTGTCGTTTGACAAACATGTCTCTGAACTTTGCTTTTTGTTCAGGACACACAATGTTGGCCACTGCCATTAATCTGTCCCTCACAAACTCTCCATGGCTTACAACGCTTAGCAATTTCATGTGCTACCACATAGCTTGCCTGTGTTATGAGTTCACTCCTTTTCACAAGATTTGTGAAGACTGGTTGTTGGGCAGATAAGCCTCGTTTTAACTGGTCAATCTTACGTTTGCGTTCTCCACCTACAAACTTTTAGATTTTGAGATTAGTCTCATAATGAAGTTTGACATTAAGTTCCTTGAGCACTGAATTCACCTATTTGCAGATGAGGCAGATAATTTTGTCTGCCCCCTGTGGTCTGACAAAGTAAGAGTGGATCCATTTTTCCTGAAATCTCCTGTTCTCCTCCACAACACAGCGTTTTTTCCGTGGTGGGTTTTCCATCACACTTCACTTCGATAGTAAACTGCTGAGTTGTCCACTGATGTAGCTAGTTTTAGCAATCCGCTTTAGCTAACAGCACTTGCACTGGTGATAGAACGTAATTTTCAGACACATTGTTCTGGCATTAATGTCAATAAAGCAGATTTGAATAGCTCTTCACAAGTTGCCATTCCTAAGGCCTGCTAAAAATAAATTTCGGTTTCTGGTAACCTGCACGTCCCCTTTATCTCCCTTGTGGAAAAAAAAACAAATTTTTAAGGGTAGTCCATGTCGAAATTCTGACATCCAGCTGCCAGAAACCACATTTATTTTATTTTACCCCCGACTCTCTTACATTAGGAAGTACTATAAATTAGCTTATTGCATGATGACATGCGTGCTAGGCATTGTGGGATTGAAGTGGGGTCTCATCTCTCTTTGCACATTACCACATATAGTGTAGCACATTAACTGATGAAAATTTGGTTTAGTCTGTGAAGTCGCAGTATATCATATTAATTAGGGCTGTCTAATGATTAAAAAATTTCAGAAGATTAATCACAGGGTAGCTGAGGATTAATCAATCAATTAATCATCATTTGTAAATATGCCCAAAAAATTCCCACTTTCTCTGTGTATTGTTGTGGGAACGGAAAGATAGACGACACAAAGCTGAAATATACATTAAACATTAGTTTTTTTTTTTAAATTTATGACAAATCAAAGATGATGGTGTTATTAAGACTGAAAAATAAAATCAAACTAAAACATGCCACATCATCAATCAATTTTGCTGTCTATTCACTATGCCTCTGAGAAAATATATTATGTAATTTAGAACATTTTTAAATCAAACTAAAACATAGTCTTTATCCTAAAGAATTTAGGAATGTTAGCCATTGCTTTTTTTTATTATTATTTTAGCAAATATTGGATGAATGAATAAAAATTTTTATTTTTTAAATCAAACAACCACACCTTTACACATGTGGCCCTCTTGGCTATTCTTCTTTTAGTCCGTTGCTGAGGCAAACTAATTGGTTAAAATTTTCTGAAAGTAAAGCTGAGCGTTTCTTTTGGACAATGTGGCCGGCGACTGAGAAGAGTCTTTCATACGGAACCGTGGATACAGGAGTGGCTAGATATTTGTGAGCCAGCAGACCACCACTGCAAGGGGCAGTCCTCCATGCTACTGCTCAGCTCTGCCCACCACTGCAAGGGGCAATCCCCTCCATGCTAATGCTCAGCTCTGCTCTGTACCTGTGAATGGCTCTTTCAGGCTGCACCTCTTCCCCTGATTCTGAATCTGAGCCCATGTGTAGAAGGCTCATTTTCTTCTTGGGTGGCCTATCTTCAGAAGTCTGTGGTCCACACCTCTTCTCTTTCACTCTTGGGCTCATCAAGTCCTTAAAAAGTGGATCCAGGGCCGTTGCAAGCTTGAGCCATGCATTGTTGGTATTTACTTGGCGGGAGGCCAAGGGGGTATTCCATCAAGCAGGCTAAAGGAAAATCCAGACTTAAATGGCCAAATCTGACTTATGATAGCGAGAGTTCAGTTCCATCAAAGTGGCTGAGATTAGCCCCACATCGGTAACCATGGAAACTATGGCTCTGGCTAAGCCTGATACATCCAGCTAAGCTCAGATTTCTGTTCCATCAACCTGAGCCACATCTCCGTTCCATCAAGGTGGTTAATGTGAACCCCAGCCTAGTAACCATGGTGATTTAAGCTGCAGGGCAATTCTGCCCTGTAGCAGGTTTTAGGTGAGGATTAGCTTCATCTATGTTCAAAGAATGTCCAATAGACTGGAACAGACACCCAAAAGACAGTTCTGCCAGTGCATTTACACACTCACAACTGTCATGTAATGATAATAATATGTGAAACATAAATATAATTCATTAAAAAACATTAACTATTCAAAAATAAATAAGATCATTCCAATAAAGACAAAATCAAACTTTAAAAAAATAATTTAATTCCAATTGACTCGGAAATTATCTAAAATTTTTGCAGCAATCAGTTGATAAATGTGATATCACTTTCAAAAATAAATTAATAAATTTGGTGAATTTCAGTAAGCCTATCTACATTCATTTTGTTTCTTTCATGTGGGATATTTTTATTATACAATACAACCTATTGTATGACCTTTGTGTCACTTATGCATGTGGCTTGTCGGCGATATTCTGCCAGGCCACGTCCCTCGCCCTGTTGATGGCAGCAGTGTTCCCTTTCCTTGTGATAATTTCCCAATAATCCTCATAAACCCTCATAGAGAGGGTTTGCTCCACTGAGGAGAGCACGGAGACGGGGTGTGCGGGTAGAGTGGAAGGTGCGAATTTCGAAAGTATAGCATTTTGTTTGATTATTAGATAGTTGTTAAAAATTCAAAATTTCACGCAAAAGACAAGTGGAGAGTGATGAGGTGGAAGGGGGTAAAAAAAGGAATAAAGGAAGTGGCAATGAAACTGATGAAGGGCCGTATGTTGTAGGGATGAAGGTGGTAGGAAATTGATGGGAAAACAATCATGTATTCAGTGATAATCATTTTGTCAGGTAGTTTTTCAAAAATGGAACTGGAGACGTAAAGGATGGCAGGGTATGTAGAAGTGGAATTGTGATAATTGAATGTAGGACAACGAAACAAGGGAACAGCGCTTAAAATAATTTGATCTTTCTCAAATTACATGTCTTAAAATGTATCAGCGGCCAAATAAAAAGGGTGTTATTGGAGGTGTCCCTTATTCTGTTAAAGTTGATTCTTTTTTGGCAGTAGAGAGAGTTTGCGCAGCTTGGCGCATATCGAGATGGAAGGAGCAAGACAGCATGGTGGTTTTGCTTCAATTCTAAAAAGTTATTGGACAGAATATTTTTGAACTACGTGAGTTATATGGTAAGGGCTTATGAGAGGGTGCCACTACATTGCTTCTGGTGCCAAGAATGTTGCCGCAGTTTGTAGGGCGGAGACATTTAGGTACATTTTTGGCTTTCATTGCAATGGTCATTAATTGCGCAAAAGAAATTGAATCAAAGACAGAAAGGATTAGGATGGTGGTCCATGCAGGGAGGGAATTTCTTGGAATTATGGAATTGAAGGGAGAAATCCTAGAAATTTTAGAAAAAGGTGTGATGGGCGGTGATAGGACGCCAGGTGCCGCGACCAGTGAGAGAAAACAAAGAGCAGGTCAGCTAAGAGACAAACACAAAAGAGGTACACACCTCCAGTAAAAGCTTGCGCTTCCAAGGACGAAAAAATGTCCGCTACACGGAAGCAGTGCGAGAGAAAAAACAACAAGAGAGAAGAGAGAAAATTTCTAAAAGAAGCAATTCCTAACAATAAATAGAATATAACAAATCACTAGGAAATCAGACTAGAGATTTTCTCCGGCAGAAGTACTAGAAACAATCAGACACTCTAGCGATAGGTGTGGCGAACCCCCGGCCATAAATGTAGAGTCCGCAAAACTCCGCCCCAGCTCAATCAGCCAGCTGGGCCAGGAATTCGATGGAAAAGAAACTCGATATCGTCCTGGACGATAGAACAAAGAAAGGTCCAACAAACGCACACCTAAACCATGACAGGACCCCCCCCTCTAAGGGACGGCACCAGAAGTTCCCCGAGAACCCCATGCACGGAACTCAGAGATGAGGCTGGGATCGAGGATACCCCGAGAAGGGACCCAGCACCGCTCCTCAGGCCCATATTCCTCCCAGACCACTAAAAATTGAGCTCCGCGACCTACACGCCTCTCGGCCAAAATGCGACGCACGGTATTAACTGGGCCCTCCTCAATTATCTGTGGCGGCAGCAGAGGCTTGTCAACCGGAGCCAGGACGCTAGTGCTAACCGGTTTGAGACATGAAACGAGGGGTGGATACGCAAGGACCCGGGGAGTTCTTAACCTGACAGTAACAGGGTTGATCCTCCGCACTATTTTAAAAGGGCCAATGAAGCGAGGAGCCAACTTTCGTGACTCCACCTTTGAGGGAAGGTCCCGAGTAGAAAGCCAAACTCTTTGGCCAACCCGATAAGATGGGGCCAACTGGCGCCTTCTATCGGCAGCGGTCTTCTGTCTCTGCCTTGATCGCAACAAAGAGGACCGGACCCTGACCCAGACAGAGTGACACCGTCGAATAAAATAATTGACAGAAGGGACTTCAGAATCCTTTTCAGTCTCAGGAAAAAGGGGGGTTGATAGCCCAACTGAGCCTGAAATGGTGAGAGGCCTTTGGAGGAATTGTCCAGAGAATTATGGGAATATTCAGCCCAAGCTAGAAAACGACTCCATGACGATGGATTATCAGCCGCCAAACATCGAAGGGTATTCTCCAGAGACTGGTTGGTCCGCTCTGTCTGACCATTAGTCTCTGGATGAAAGCCAGAGGAAAGGCTCACAGTGGCCCCCGACAGACTGCAAAAGGTCCGCCAGAACTTAGCCGTGAATTGCGGGCCCCTGTCAGAAACCACATCTTGCGGGAGACCACGCAGGCGAAAAATATGGTCCACAACAAGAATGGCCATCTCCTGCACCGAAGGCAACTTCGGCAGTGCGATAAAATGGGCGGCCTTTGAGAAACGGTCGATCACGACCAAAATGACAGTGTTGCCTTCAGAATTAGGCAAACCCGAAATAAAATCAAGAGCGATATGGTTCCACGGGCGTTTAGGGATGGGTAACGGCTGCAACAAACCAGAGGGAGGGAGGTGGGAAGTTTTATTTCTAGCGCAGACGCCGCACGCTGCTACAAACTCCTGGATATCTTCCATCATGCTGGGCCACCAAAAACGTCGGGCCAAAAACTGTTTGGTCTGATGAACCCCAGGGTGACCCGCCAGACGGGAAGAGTGCCCCCACTGGAGAACCTGTGCGCGTACCGAAGGCGGAACAAACAAACAACCAGGTGGTTCCCCACCAGGACCGGGATCGGACCTTAAGGACCCCTTTACATCAGACTTAACGTCCCACTGAACGGGAGCCACAATCTGATCAGTCGGGATAACCGGTTCCGGAATAGGGTCGTGACCAGAGCGGTCATAAATCTGCGACAAGGCGTCAGGCTTGGTGTTTTTAGACCCATGTAAAGTTAAAGCGATTAAAAAATAACGACCACCACGCCTGCCGGGAATTATGTCGCTGAGTCTGTTGAATGTATTGGAGATTTTTATGATCCGTCCAAACCACAAACGGATGCTCAGCCCCCTCCAACCAATGGCGCCATTCCTCTAACACCAGCTTAACGGTTAGCAACTCTCGGTCACCAATACTATAATTCCGCTCGGCCGCCGACAATGACCGGGAGAAGTAGGCGCACGGGTGTAGCTTATTGTCCTGAAGGGGGCGCTGGGACAAAATGGCACCCACCCCGACTTCAGAGGCATCTACCTCCACAATGAACGGGAGGGAGGGATCGGGCAAAACAAGAATGGGCTCTGAGCTAAAATGTTTCTTTAACTCCTGAAAGCAGCTGAGGCTGCTGGGAACCAATCAAACGGCGAGGAGGCATTCTTCTTGGTAAGCGCAATAATGGGGGCAGCTACTGCGCTAAAATTATGGATAAACCTCCTATAAAAATTGGCAAACCCCAAAAACCGTTGCACCTCTTTAACGTTTTGAGGGGCAGGCCAATTCCTGACCGCTGCCACCTTAACAGGGTCCATATGAACCGACCCCTCTGACACAATAAAACCAAGAAACGAGACAGTCTTGGCATGAAAAACACATTTCTCAGCCTTGACAAAAAGCTTGGCATTAAGGAGGGCCTCAAGCACCTGTCTGACGTGTTGTTTATGCTCTGAGATTGTTGAAGAAAAATCAGAATATCGTCAAGATAAACGAAGGCCAATCTCTCCAACATCTCTCGGAGGACGTCATTAACGAGTGCCTGCAACACCGAGGGGGCGTTAACCAATCCAAACGGTAAGACCAAATATTCGTAGTGCCCGTCATGCGTATTAAACGCCGTTTTTCATTCGTCCCCCTCCCGAATGCGAACTAAGTTATAAGCATTTTGGAGATCTAGCTTGGTAAAGAATGACGCCTCCTGCAGACGTTCAAACGCGGAATTCATTAACGGAAGGGGGTATCGGTTTTTAATGGTGATCTTATTCAAACCCCTATAATCAATACAGGGTCTCAGACCGCCATCCTTTTTTCCCACAAAAAAAAACCCCGCCCCGGCAGGAGAAGTGGATGGCCGAATAAAACCATTAGCAAGAGCCTCCTGAATATATTCTCACATGGCCTTACGCTCAGGCCCTGACAGCGAGTACAGCGAACCCCTAGGGGAGTAGTATCGGGGAGAAGATTGATCTCGCAATTGTACAGGTGATGAGGGGGTAAAGTCGAGGCTCGATGTTTGCTAAAAACCTCAGCGGGATCAGCATGATCACTAAAAGCGGCCCCCAAACTCTCCACCTGTTCGGGACCCGTCATCAATGACCGAATCACAGTCAGAGAAATCCTCCAAATCACAATCATCCTCTGGCTGCTGCCAGTCAAATTAAGGATCCCACTCCAACCCTTCCTCCACCTCCTCTTCCCGACTAGGAGGGCTGTATGAGAAACTCAGCAGAATCACTCGCGACATCCGCCTCCCCCTAGGTTGATGCCCAGAACCACCCGTCAAACTCTCCCAACAGTGGGATCTACAATTAGTGCCCCACTGGACAATAGGGCTAGTCTGACTACCCCAACGAATGTGAGGCTTATGTTTCTGTAACCATGAGTGCCCTAACACAACAGGAAAAACAGGGGAACAAATAATAAAAAATCAAACCTCCTCAGAATGGCAACCAAAGGGAATGGACATGGTTAGTGCTTCAGAGACCTCAGTTATAATTCCAGAACCTAGCGGGCGACCATCCAAAGATTTAACAGTACGTGAGTGTAGCAGAGGGCGTATAGGAATAGAATGCTTCTCAGCCCACGCCGCATCCATAAAACGATCCACGGCCCAGAGTCCAAAAAAACCTCAACAGGAATTATCTGCCTACCCACAGTTAATTCTACAGGAATCAAGGTTAGTCTGTCCCTCTAGTGCTCCCCATACAGCTAGAGGGACTTCCCGTTTCCCTTAAGATCAGGGCAGTATGGGCGAATATGCCCCGGTTTGTAGCAGTTATGGCAGATAATTAGTTTACGAGCCCGGCTCACATATGAGCCATCAACCTGCATAGGTTCCCCAGGAGTGGAATTTTCACTGGGTAAAATAGGAGGTATAAGCATACTACGAGGAAGATTAGCCCCGTTGTCAGCGAGAGCTAAAGCAGTATGTTTTTCTCTGTTGCGTTCACAAATTTGATTATCAATTCGCACAGCAGTGCGAACCAACGAATCCAGAGAAGTACAGGATTCTAACGTAGCCAGAGCATCCTTCACCTCCTCCGCCAAGGCATGAACAAAAACAGTCATTAGAGGCGCCTCTGGCCAGCCTGTCTCTGGAGCTAGAGAGCGAAAGGCTATAGAAAACTCAGCAACGCTCTCGGAACCCTGCCTAAGATGCATCAGACGCCAGAGCGCGTCCTGCCCACACACACATCTTGATCAAACACCGACACCATCTCCCTAACGAGAGTCTCCACTGAACTCACGACCGGTGAATTAGATCGAATAAGTGGCCCGACCCAAGTAAGGGCTGTGTCAGTCAACAGAGATAAAATAAATGAAACCCAAGACTCTTCATTTACAAAACGCGAAGGCTGAGCTTTGAAAAATATTTCACACTGGGTGATGAAGTCTTTACATTTCCCTGCCTCGCCTCCATATCGTGGAGGCAGCTGGAGCTTAGGCTCACGGGGGGAGTGTAGTGTTTGTGCAACATTCTGTGTAATTTGAGTGGACAAGGCTCGAATACTCTCGGTGAGACTTAACAGGGCGCTCTCCTGTTTTTGTAAAGCCTCGTCCTGATGGCGGACTCGCTCCAATAACTCAGCCTGTCGATTGTTCAGGGTAGACAAGCCCTTGCCATAGCCTGAGAGTGTGGCTTGCTGATCAGCCAACACTTTCTCTAACGTAGCCGCAGCTGACGACTCCATGTTCGGCTAGAGTGTACTGTAATGGGCGGTGATAGGACGCCAGGTGCTTCGACCAGTGAGAGAAAACAAAGAGCAGCTCAGCTAAGAGACAAACACAAAAGAGGTACACACCTCCGTAAAAAGCTCACGCCTCCAAGGATTTAAAAAATGTCCGCAACACGGAGCAGTCTTGAGAGAAAAAACAACAAGAGAGAAGAGAGAAAATTTCTAAAAGAAGCAATTCCTAACAATAAATTGAATATAACAAATCACTACGAAATCAGACTAGAGATTTTCTTCGGCCGAAGTGCTAGAAACAATCAGACACTCTAGCGATAGGCGTGGCGAACCCCCGGCCATATATGTAGAGTCCGGAAAACTCCGCCCCAGCTCAATCAGCCAGCTGGGCCAGGAATTCGATGGAAAAGAAACTCGATATCGTCCCGGACGATAGAACAAAGAAAGGTCCAACAAACGCTTGCCTAAACCATGACAAAAGGTTTTGGCAAGAGCCAAAAGCATATTAACTAGTTGTGTAGGCTACAGTCATGTTTCGAGGAAGTTAGGTGCTAGGGAAATTTAAAAAAAAATGTTGAAAAAGAGAACTTGATTAGTTTTTTTTTTTTGTATATTGAAGATAGTCACTCTAGACCTTACGTCACCATTGTGCGTGGCGGTAATGCACCTTAACGTTGGTTATCCACCCTGAAAAAACCAAAAAGAAGAAGAGGAGCACAGCTCCACTTGTTCCTTTCTCTTGCTTTGAGTCATTTTGCGACATTTTCGGCACTCGGCTAGTGTGAGCTTTTCATTTTCTCTGGGCACATGCACAAAGTGCGGCTTAGCAGATGAGGCTCGAATTAACGTCAGTTGGAGCTAGTTTATTTCACTTGATGAAACTGGTTGAGGCTATATAGGGAGTTGGAGCTAATTCAAGCTTCAAGATTACGCCTTAGTCTGGATATTCTTGGCTACGTTGATGGAATACCCCCCAGGTCTTCCTTGAATGCTGTCTTAAATCTCACCACATATGCAGGGTCCTCATCAGAGACTTCCATTACATGACGCAAGTGGCAGAGGGCAGGCAGTACAACAGAGCAGGAGACATAGGCCTCCCCACCCAGAATCTCAGTTACATACCAGAGAGAGAGAGAGAGAGAGAGAGAGAGAGAGAGATCAGAAAGTTATTAGAATACAAGTTGGTATGTTTACAAACAGAGTAACATTTAGGTTTAATAAAATACATTCAATTTAATTTCAACCTACAAATAGATTAACATTTAGTTTTAATTAAATACATTCAATTTATTTTCAACCTATACTAATAGTAACATTATATGTGGATTACTTTCCTACAGGGTTCTTGAAGAGTCTCCAGTCTCTGCAGCTTGTCCTATTCTGGAGGGGTCATCGCAGCTAGTTTGTGGCGCTGTTGGTCCAGGGTTGCTTTTATTGCCGCTGGATTGAGGTTCAGATGCTTGACCATTTCCAGCGTCGAATTCCAATGTGTTGGAACATCCTGGATCAGCGGCCCCTCCTGCTGTCCAAGAGTGGCTTGCTGGGCTTGAAGTTCCTTGGCGTTTACCAGGCTGTGTTTAAAGTGGCCAACAATTTTGCGAGACAATACATTCACGATTCCACTGTCAAAGAGACTCACAGTGATGCTCCTCTGTAGGATGTGAGCTATACAAGGCATGTGCTCAAATGACAAAAGTCTGGCTACAGCGGTCTTATTGCATGCACTGTCGGTCCCTATAGATGTGATTTTTCCTTCAATTGCCCACTTGCGTGCTACTGTTAGGAACTGCTCTGCACATGCCTCTGCAAAGTGACGCTCTTCTGTTTTCATTATTGTTAGCGCAAACGACTTCAGTTTCCATGTTTTAGTGATTTCATGTGCAGTTATACCCAGGTAATTGTTGTTACTCACAGTGGTCCAGTGGTCTCCTGTCAGGGCAACATATTCCGCTACAACCAAATCCTCTTTCTTTTTTTTCTTTTTGGTTTCATAGAGCTTGTGGATTTTGGTCATTACTGTGCCTCTTGACAGTGGCTTGTAGGATGTGTCAAGAGACTTTAAAAACTTCCTCGAAGCCTTTGTCCTCGACAATATTAATTGGCCTACAGTCCTTTGCAATTCATTTGGCATTTGTGCTAGTCAGCTTGTCAGAGGTAGACTTACTTAATGCCCTGCGTTCAGTGAGCATGGTCTGAAGCAAGCCGAGCCTTGCACCCGAACCTGAGGCCCCAAAAAATGCATGCTTAATGTTGAGATGGTACTTCAAACTTGAAGTGCTTTGGTAAAATGAAAACTACTTCCTGCAGTGTGTCCAAATCACTGCGTGTTGATTGATTGTTCCATCTTTGTTTTTTTTTAATACACAAACTTCCCATCCAGAGGGCCAACAGGTTCTTCCGATTCTTTTTGCATCTTGTTCTGATCTCCATCAACAATAGCGTTAGAGCGAAAACTACTGCAGTGTGGGCGGAATTGTGGGCCTTATGGAGCAGGTCAATCTAGGCGTGCGTTAAAGCATTAAGAAAATTAATGCATTAACTCTACAAATTAATCATCCCGCATTAATGCATATTAATATGCAATAACTCAACGCATCGCACGGTCCTGAACAATCCAGTAGGACTGCACGATGCTCGTATCAGCTTCCTTGCTAATCTAGCAGGCTAGCGCATTAAATTATAAGCCATTCAGTCAAAACCATAAAACCGCACGGTTTTCATTTAGCTCCATGGCTAGCTAGCTGGCTATAGCAGATGTGAAATGAAGTTACAGCGCCCTCCATAATTATTGGCACCCCTAATTAAGATGTGTTAAAAGCCTTAAAATAAATTCAATTTTTCTTGCAGAAGCATACTCACACTGAAAATTGTAGAAAAATGTAACCTTCAACTCCAGTGAATTTTAAGGGGAAAAAAAAAATCCCTGACTAAGAAATAATTATTTTTCATAAAATCACCTGTTACACAATTATTGGCACCCCTAACAATTCCTAAGAAATAAATGTAATTGAAGTATTTCTGTCATTTCTGCAGTAGTTTGCAAAGTTGATCAGAGTATCTAGGAACATTTAATTAGTAATTCATCACTTCCTGTTTCCCTGGGGTATAAATATGATGTGACACAGAGGCGATTTCTCTTATCCACTCTTCAACATGGGAAAGACAAAGGAACACACCATACAAGTAAGGCAGATGTGTGTCGACCTTCACAAGTCAGGCAATGGCTACAAGAAAATAGCCACTCGCCTGCACCTGCCCATATCTACTGTCAGAGGAATCATTAAGAAGTTTAAAAAACTGGAACAGTGGTAAACAAGCCTGGACGAGGACGCAAGGTTATTTTGCCACCACGCACAGTGAGGAGGATGGTAAGAGAAATTAAAAGTTCTCCAAAGCTCACTGTTAAAGAATTGCAACAAATGGTAGCATCTTGGGGTCACAAAGTCTCCAAAACAACCATCAGGTGCTATTTACATGCCAATAAGCTGTTTGGGAGGCATGCACGGAAAAAACCTTCTCACTCACAATCATAAACGCAAACGTCTGGAGTTCGCTAAGCGGTACTGGGACTTCAACTGGGACCGTGTGCTTTGGTCAGATGAGACCAAGATAGAGCTTTTCTGCAACAAACACTCTAAGTGGGTCTGGCGGAACACAAAAGATGAGTATGCAGAAAAGCACCTCATGCCCACTGTGAAGTATGGGGGAGGATCGGTGATGCTGTGGGCCTGTTACTCTTCCAGAGGCCCTGGGAACCTTGTTAGGGTGCATGGCATCATGAACGCTTTGAAATACCAGGACATTTTAAATCAAAATCTGGTGGCCTCTGCCTGAAAGCTGAAGATGGGTCGTCACTGGGTCTTTCAGCAAGATAATGACCCTAAACATGTGACCAAATCTACACAGAAATGGTTCACCAGACACAGAATCAAGCTCCTCCCATGGCCATCTCAGTCCCCAGACCTCAACCCCATTGAAAACCTGTGGCGTGAGCTGAAGAGGAGAGTGCAGAGGAGAGGACCCAGGTCGCTGGATGATTTAGAGAGATTGTGCAAAGAGGAATGGTTGAAGATCCCTCTTTCTGTATTCTCCCATCTTGTGAAACATTATAGGAGAAGATTAGGTGCTGTTTTGTTGGCAAAAGGGGGTTGTACAAAGTATTAACATCAGGGGTGCTAATAATTGTGGCACACATGATTTGAAGTAAAAGAATTATTTCTTAATGTGGGATTTTCTTCCCACTGAATAAATGCACTTGAATTAAAGGTTGGATTTTCCTCTTTTTTTCATTGTGGTCCTATATTATTTAGAAAAAAACTGAATTTATTAGAAGCTAAAGAACACATCTTAACCAGGGGTGCCAATAATTATTGAGGGCGCTGTATGTGCAAGCAACGTCAATGCAGTACAGAGCCAGAAACACGAAACAAATATGGTTAGCATAATGATTGCTGAAATCGAGCCTTTATATGATTTTGCCTGAATCGCTAAAAATTTTAACGCGCTAGCTAGCTTGGTTAGCAAGCTAGGTAATAGAAGCAATGTGCATTCCTCCTGGAGTGCTCAAGACCATGCAATGCGGTGCGTTTTTGCATATGAACATATAATTATTGACCACAGTTGAGGGGAATCCAATAATTTATCCTCCTTGGACAAGTGATATTCACCGAACGCACTTGTCCAAGGTGGATAAATCATTAGATTCACCAATAACTGAAGTCAATAACTGTTTTGTTATATGATCCTTCTTGAAAATATAAAATACATGATCTTCAGTGTCCCGTGTAGGGAGTCATCGTATGGATGCATAAAGCTCCTCATAGGGACGAAGCGACACAAAATATGGACACTGTCAAGGCTCTTGCTGGAAGGCCGAATCTATTTTTAGTTCCAGGTCATCAGATTGTTATATTCACCTCTCGCATACTTTCCCACGTGCTAAATAAATCATTAGATTCACCTCAACTGAAGTCAATAATTGTACATTATTATATGACACAAGGATTCACTCTCTCCTGACTGGTTAAGGTGAGCTCCGCCGGTCACTTGTCCAAGGTGGATAAATCATTGGATTTTCCTAAACTAAAGTAAATAATTGTATCTTAGTAAACTGATTGGCCCTGTCCCACTCGAACGACTGGAAACTATCATGCACTATATTTCAGAGGCTCTTAAATTTCCATGAGGGATTAGTAAATTACAGATTCAAAAACGGGTCTTGTCAGCACAGATTTTAAGCTACAGTGTACAAAGGATTGTCTTATATTATGCTCTATATTTACATTTTGTATGGTTTGAAGTCCCATGCCATTAAGCAACATGCAAGTGATAGAATGAGTGCAATATTAGCAATATTGTGCATGGTGTGGTTAAACCAATGAGGAAAACAATGCAGGTACTGCCCGCGAATTTTTTTTTCCTGAACCTTTCAGGCAGTATGGTAGACTCTTGTCCAATCAGAGATCGGCGCGAACATGACGTCATGCATATTATTCAAATATCAGAAGTTGTATGGCGTTGTATTTGACAGTTCACCCCTCACAGGGCAAGAATAATCAAGTGGCAATTGAAGACACGGCTTCTCTCCCCCATGCGATTTAAAAGCTACAAAATAATGGGCTACATTCAGTACAGAAAAATAATTTAATTATAATTAGGTCTATGTACTGGCACTCATTTCAGAACTCTTCAGCGAATGATGGTAATTTTGGTGACTAGTATGTGGTTTCGTCTGTTTATATTTTCCAATTGGACACCTGTATTTTTTACAGCAAGTTGCGTGACCGTGCTGCAAAAACAGGTGTGCGTACTTGTCGCCAAAATTACCTTCATTCGCAAAAGAGTTCTGAAATTCCGCTCTCGAAAAAAAAAATACCGTTGCTGAGTGCCAGTGCATAGACCTATTTATAATTAAATTATTTTTCTGTACTGAATGTAGCCCATTATTTTGTCGCTGTTAGATCGCATGGGGGAGAGAAGCCGTGTCTTCAATTGCCACTTGATTATTCTTGCCCAGCGAGTGGACAACTGTCAAATACAACACCATACAACTTCTGATATTTGAATAATATGCATGACGTCATGTTCGCGCCGATCTCTGATTGGACAAGAGTCTACCATACTGCCTAAAAGGTTCAGGAAAAAAAAATTTGCGTACTGCCCCTAATCTACTTCTACTGCCATTGCAGAGACAGCCTTCATTTCCCATCATGCCTCGAGGGTCACCACTCAGTCAATCAATAGTGCGTTAAGTTTGCTGCTTTATGCTAGAAAATGCATTTGTCACCTTTTTGTGAGTGTTTTAATGTGTTTGTTCAGAATATGATGGTTTACATTTTGTTCATCATTTTGTGCTGATTTACAGTTTTTTAACCATCACTGAGGAGGCTGTTGCATTTCTTGGCACCAGCTGTAGCAAGCTGAAGGTATGGTGCTGAATGCTGGTGTGATTGCTGATAAAATACAGAGGTCACATGCAACTGCTAAAGAGAAAAAAGACTTACACAGACACATTACAAACACAAAGAATAACGCAGACTGATCGAAATGTTCGCGCTTCCAAATATCATATGATAGTACGAACCATGGAAGCAAAGAGAGGTAGAAAAAGGGAGAAGAAGCTCCAATAAATAGAAGATAGAAAGTCAAACAAGACCTGACTACAGATATCTTCAGCTATAGTGCTTAGCTACACTCTAGCAAAGAGGCGTGGCGAACATCCAACTAATATATAGAATCCAGGGAAATGCCGCCCCAGTTCAATCAGCCAGCTGGGTAAAGAATTCGATTGAACAGGGATACGATATCGCCCCGGGACGAGAGCCACAAAGAAAGTCCTAAAACACACGCAAAAACATCCAGAACCATGACAGCTGGTCAGTCACACAGTAAGTATAAAGTGTTCTCTTGCTCTTTGAAATTTGAAAGAGGAAGTCTTAGTAATATTCGCAGGTGCATCAGGACATAGTGTTCAGATTGCAGTGGTGTGTTTATGGGTTGCTCAGTACATCATAAGGGGTACATCTTCTTTGAAAAATATGTACATCATCAACGGGGTACATCATCATTGGTTCTTGCACTTTGCATTGTTGTGCATTTTTTCTGTTAAACAATTATCTTCATCCATTACAACCTTGGCTCCATAATTTGCTACAGTATGGTTGGAGTGAGGAAAACTGTTTCCACTTATGAATGTGTTTGTTGAAGTGATGCAAAAATGTAGAATTGAATTGGTGAATTCAATAAGGGCACAACTCCACACATTCCAGATTAATGCCAGAAAAGAAAGACAAAATACAGGAAGCCACTGTTTTTTTTAATATGAAAGCTGGATGCCGACAAAGAACTGAAACAACAGGAGATGGAATTTAGGAGGAGGCAGAAGAGAGAAACAGGATGAAGAAGGAAGACTACAATGTGAAGCTGAAGAGCAAAGGGAAGAGAGGGAAGAAAGGAAAGAAGAGAAAAAACAAGTATTTGAAGAAAGATGAGAAAGAAGGCTTGAGAGGGAAGTGAGACAGGAATTTAGGGAAGAGAGGTGGCTACCGAGGAACAAAAGGGAGAAAGGGAGGCAGAGACCAGATCAGAAAATTGTACACTAGTTGCAACAGCAATTGATGCTACAAAATCAACTTCTAATGATAATGATGAGTAACTTCAATGTACCACAACAAAACCCAAAATGTAAACAATAGGATGAGCGGCCAACATTAACTTAGTCTTTTCAGTTTCACTCAGATTGTCATTATGTTCTGAACTAACATACAGAAGGGGATACAAGAAAGGAAATGGGTGCATATTTATCCCTTACTGTGAGGCAGATGATCTCACAGTAAGGCTTGCCATTGTTGTTATGGTGATGTCACTTATCGGTATTTATCACACAAAAATTTCAATGATGTTGGTCATGTGACAGATTGCATGAACAGAAGAGCTGAGTGAAATCTAAATTGCTGCTACTTCCTGTCAATGGTGGTTGTCAACTTTGTTGTTGGTCACGCCCTCCCCAACTAGTGCAAGTCAACTGCGTCCAAATCCTCATAGATCTAAAACTCCCTTTTTGCTTTTCTTGTCCTGCCTACTCTGGTGTTACTACTGGAGGAGGTCCAAGGTCCAAATACCCCCAACACTAGAGCAGAATGCATAATCTGCAGGACCTGAGGCTGGAAGCTAATTGGCATGATGAGCGGCATGTGATTTCTGCCTACCCTAGGATCACTCTTTGGAGGGTGCCGTTACTCTCTTTTTACCCACAGGGGAAGGATAGGCTAACTTTTGGTTCCCTTCTCAGGGCCCAATGCAGCTGGTGTGACCACAGCAACACAAATTGCTGCCTTTGCACCTCATGCACCTTTGCATGAGCTCTTTCCGACTGTTCCAAAAGCTGACAAATTGTTGGATGGATAAGTTTACCGCTGCTGCAAGCAAGATCCGCATGAGAGTCTCTGGCCAAGAGATACAGCAGATAATTCTCCCAGCCTAAGGTACGCAAACCAAGAGCTCGACTGGTGTCCAAGGCAATAGCATCAGAGCCCTGTACCCCAGACTTGCTATTCCTGGTAAGAAAGTATAGGCTGGCTTCAATGGGCTGAGAGGAAATAAAGAGGTCTGAAAGAATTTACTCTGTTTGCTCAGTGTGATACATTCATCCATCTCACATAGTCTGTCTCACCATGAGGTGGCTAATGGCATCAATTTTATTCTTTGGGGCACAAATCTTCTATGGTCTTTTTTCACAAAGTCTCACATGTTTTCCTTTGATATAAACGTCTCTTGCTGGCACCAATGAAGGATTGAGTCCTCAGACTGACCCGCTGGGTCTGTGATAACAGTAATGCTTCTTTACTAAGAAACAGAACGCAACATTAGATAGGATAAATCTGTTCAGACAGTAAGGAAAGCCTGAAGTCAATTCAACAAGCAAAACAAAAACAAATGGTTTCCCGACTTGCAAACACATCTAGTCATGTGGGTAATAACACTGTGATGTCACACTGGCAACCAACATGGATACAGTTAACTCTTTCATGGCCTGTGAGATTAGCTTAGCTAGTCACTGTAACTATATAATTGATTTATCTTGTGAGAGACAGTGTCTCAAAGAAAAAAGCAGAGAAACAAACCTTCAAATTTTAACCCTCATCAGCAAAACCCAAAAACTTACGTTGGGGTAAAACGTGGGTCAGAACTGACCTGAATTTTTAAAAATTCACAAAAAATCTAATACTGCTCCTATTTTAATGATCAATTGGTCATTTGAAAGGATAAACTCTCTACTCTTATGTATGCTTGAAATAAATAGGATTAAAAGCATATGGAACTTTCATATTTCTCCGTATATGTAGAAAAGTGTGAAACTGAAAATTAATTTTCCGTAATAATCAAACATTGAAATTACAATCTGTTGACACTTTATTTCATGCTTGGTACACTAATAATGAAATTATATACCAAATATAAAAGAAGTATAACAAGTAGTTTCTTTTTTATGAATTTTTAAGTAACATAAAGTAATGATTTTGACTGATTTTGGCACCTCATACCAGTCAAATCCTTGCATGAAAATTACCATTTATATAAAGTAAACAAAAAGTTTGTTTTTCTCAGATATTTAAACAATCCTTTCAATAACTCAGCTTGAATGAAATGAGGTAATAAGCAAGATAATATCCACTGAATATGAATCAATAGTAACTGATTAACACAAATAGCTTTATAATTGCAAGCATGGTTAGATAAAGCATGACTATCATTTTGGGTCGTATATCTTGTTCTTTTACTTGCCATTGTTCACAAAATCAGAATTTCAGCATGGTGTAAGTGACAACATTCGCTTGGGTCAGTAATGACCCGGTTGACAATTTTATTAATGCATAAAAACCGCTCAAGTGATCCTAAAAAATTTTAAACACCATAAAAAACCAAAATTTGGTTCACAAAAAAAATTTGGGATCGATAGATTGAGATTTGTAAAAAATATGAACATTTTTTCATTCTCTGGGTCATTTCTGACCCACATATTACTGATTAGGGTTAACCTCTAAACATTCTGTATTTTCTATTCCTTCATATGCACATTTAAGCCTTCTCTGGATCAAGATTTGAAGATGCTTATCAAAAACATCCACTCAAGCTGAGCTCTCGAACACGATGTCAGTTCAAAGAGCTGATAGTATGCTTTGCTGAAAGCATGTTGTACAAGACAAACAGAGTAAATAAAGTAACTTGGATCTCAGACAAATGTCAGACGAGAGGTTAATTTCTCAAAAGGGCAAAACTGGCCAAGGCTAACATTAAAGAATGTCAGTCTATAGAGGGGATGTGATTCCATATAGAAATGTCTCTTTCAAGGCCACCAGGTCTGAACCAAAGATACTCGGTATGTGAAGAAGAAAGAGGTAGTTACAGCCACAAAAACCTTGAAGCAGGGCATTGTGAAGAGCTGAAAGAACCTATCGCCAGTTTGCAAGGCACTCCTGCTGTGCTGGAGAAAGACAGCCTCATAAATAAAACCCAAGGGTGAACTCACAACTTTACATGCATGAATAAAATAAAATAAATGTATTTTGAGAAAATTGCACTATAACACGCGTACACGCAGATGTGCGCATAAGTGAAGACATGAAAAATAATACCATTATTATCCATTTTTATTTGGGAAGATTTCCATTAAAAATTGTGATTCTTATTAAAGGGTTGGCAACAATTGATCAAGCAAATAATTACTATATTATATATATATATATATATATACATACTTTTTTTTTTACTTTGAGATCATATTTTTCAAGGAAGGATCAAGATAGTCAGATTTGCTGGCTCATTGATGTGGCAGTTAGTGAATTAGTGAATTTAGTTGTTGAATAGAAACCTGTAAATGGAATGAAAATTTTGAGGTTGAACTTGAATAGAATATCATGAGTGCACCAAATGAATGAAGAGGGACATTTTTTAATCAAACCCCAGCTGCGGCACACCCTCATACTGAAGCACACTGGATTTGTGGAGGTTATATGCTAAGCTTATATCAAAATGAAAAAGAAACCTGCAAAGGAGTAGTGATATTACATGTAGCATTATAAGTATATTGCATGTTTAATATAAATTGAACGCATATATAGGGCGACCAGGGAGGATTGTCATTGGAGTCAATGGATATTTTTTCTAATTTCAATTGGAATTGTATAATGAATTATATTGATTTACACGTATTAATACATAGTATGACCTCCTCAGTTTTTAAGAATGAAAGCCTGACACCAACCGTGCTTACTATGCCTCCGTATGATTTGCTGGTGTGTTTGTGCAAAGTCACCATGTGTTTTCTCAGTGTCACATCCATCACGTGCAACATCTGATTCAATTAATATTTTAATATATGCCGATGACACTGTTTTATATACTCATGGTAAAAATACGACAGAGGTGGCCGTGAAACTAATAAGCGTAATGAACAATGTTAGTACTTGGTTACACTACTCATGCCTCACATTAAATGTAGAAAAAACTGTAGCCATGTTCTTTACTAATAGATGCAAATGTAATACTTATCCTGATATTGTTGTAAATGGGCAAAAAAAAAAAAAAAAAATATGTAGAGCAATTTAAATACCTGGGGGTAACTCTAGATCCAACGCTTCATTTAAAGGCCATGTGAAAAAGTTGAATAACACTGAAATATAATTTAACTAATTTTAGACACATAAGAAACTCTCTTAGCAATGAAGCATCAAGCACATTTTTAAATGCAATGATTATTCCACACTTGCTGTATTGTATTACATCCTGGTCTCAGGCATGTAAAATAGTTATGAAACCTAGAATCATTGTATAAAAGCAGCCTCAAAATTCATGACAAAAAAACACGTCATTACCATCATTGTCATGTTCTTGCTAAATACGGTATTTTGAGCTTTGAAAACTTGATAATATATTCAAATCTCTGTCTGCTCCATAAAATTATTTACAATGCCACTGCTCCCCCTCTGAAAAAGTTTGCTACACTCTGTTCTGAAAAAACATCACGCACAACTTGATCTGTTACGAGGAGTGAGTGTAGTGTTCCACAACGCAGAACTCAGTTTGGGAGCTCTTCCTTCCCATGTGTGGCTATGGGTCAGTGGAATGCCCTTCCCACAGAATCTATTTTATGTACAAATCCTCACACATTCTCATGCTTAACAAAGCACTGGTTACTTAGTAAGCAAGCTTGCACACACTTGTGAGATATAGGTGAGTGTGTGTATGTATGAGTGTGAGGGTGGTTATAAGAGGAGGGTGGGGATGGGGACAGTTTAACTGTACTATGTATAATTGCATCTGCTGGTGTTTGAGAAAGAGAGAGAGCATGTGGTTTTGTGGTATTGGTTCCCAGTCAGTTTGTTTGTTTATTTTTTTGAATATACTGTGGTCATCTCTTCTTTGCTTATCCTTCATCTATTTTAGTGTTGTAATCCATTTCTACCTACCTGCCCAGGGACTACAGGTGGAAACTAGCAAGTGTTGCTATAACCTGGCATAAACATCTTCTCTTGTTCCACAAGATTAATGTTTATTTGTGCATTGTCCCTGTTTTAAATAAATAAACTCCTACTCTTACCTACTCCTACCACTAATTAGGGAAACAAAAGACAACAAATAACCAAAAAACACCCGGTGCAATACCCATTGATGTAATGGGTATTACCCATTACTCTGCATGAACTGCATGCAGTTATTTTGTCACCCACCCCACAAATACTGTGAAATTTCTTACACAGTATGATTTTATTCTGCCCTGTTGAAAAAAATGCAAAAATAAAGACAAAACAGTTTTTTGCTTGAGAACATGAATTGGGATAAAAGATTTTAAAATTGCAGCTTGTTTCAATTAATTTGCACAAGCCCTGGCTTAAGTATAGACAGTGCAGCCAGTGCAGTCGCACTGGGGCTCAGAGAATTAGGGGGCCTAACAATGGAACCGGGCCCTTCTTCTCAACATTGTGACAAAAAATACATTGTCTAATATTTAAACTTGTGGTCCAGGCAGATATTACAGCATACTTAAGGACACATACTGTCATGGAAATTCAAATTTATTGCATATACGGTGAGGAATGAAAACGAGTTGTCTCTCTGAGTTGCAAATGCAATGGCCCTTTATTCTTGCAAGAAGGGAAAACAATACAACCAGAAACACTAGGTATGGCTCCCAGTAATGCAGGAAGAGTTCTCCAAAGAGAAATCATCATCACAGCACATTTATACATTTTAGGCGGAGACTTCAAGAACATTCTATGGCAAGCAGCCAAGCAGCTTATATGCTATGGTAAGTGCAACTAGGTGACTTTTTTCCCCCAGAGACCTATTTCTGAACAGACAACATCTTATGGCCTCAGGTCAGAAAAAGGACAGCTTTCTCACTTCTTCAACACTATGCTCAGCAGGATGCCTGTCGTCTAGCTTGTCTTGCTTAAGCATTGCTTGCACATGTGTCTTATGAACCTGTTCACTTCCACTTATTGCTTGGGAATTTCTGCAGTTTAACAGTTCCTCTTTCCTTTTCTACCATGTAGAACAAAACAACATTTCTCTATTTTCTGTAAAACTCTTAATACTGATATTTGATATAGTTAAGACATTCAAGCAATAGGCAAATTCCATCACGATACACTCAATGGTTAATAGTGCCGGTCCTTCTGTAAACCATTATGAAGCCAAATTCATCTCTATCATGGTTCATTTTCTTTTCTTTTTTTTTGAACAATAATTCTTAGCATTTTATTACAAAGATACATGCTTATTCTACACACAAGTCAGATTTATTTATATAGCACATTTAAAAAACAACAGATGCTGACCCAAAGTGCTTTACAAATAGATGCTTCCTCCCCAAGTGTCTCACAAAGGTTACACAATCCAGGCACAGTACAGACTATAGAGAAGTAGTAAGATAGTAGTAGTAAGATAGTATGTCCTGCCTTTATTTCACGTAAGAATGCACTAGTGAGGTATTTTCACAAAAATGCCATTTGTCAGCCGTCGTTTCACCACCATAGTAAAATAGACAGCTCCTCTCTATCACTCTTCCTCTCTCTCCTCTTATTATCACGTTTAGGAAAGTGACCTTGAACAAATTACTCGAAATACTGTAAAAAATTATTCAAAGCAGGGCTGCATAGTACGCATTAAGGCCCGTCAAATTCACTTGCACTGAGGGCTTGTCATAACGAACTTGCGCTATTGTCCATGAGGGTGTATTGGGAGTCTCATATGAACTCATTTGTTGGTTCCAAAACTCTGTATTAACATCATAATTGTTACATATATTGTATATTGCTTCATAACCATAACTTCACCTAGACAACCATTGAAAATCTAACTTACAGAAGTATAATTTTGATTGCATGCTGCACTCAAAACTATTGCAGATATAATGCGTACTAATATAGTATACGTATGCCCCACTAGTATGTGCTTTTAATATGATCATATCTGAACAAAAACTTCAGTGATTATATATAATTACTACTGCCTTGATTTCAAGTCAATAATGTATGTACATTACAGATCGTGTGCCAGTAAGCGGCAGGACCCTTGGTGCTATTTTTAAACCTTTATAGCGCATAGAATAACCCTTCTTATTCGCAGCTCCGAAACTTTGCGCAAATTTGCGAGAAATTGATGGTCAATATTACCAGCTTCAATTGCGTTGAGACAATCAAAATACCACTCAGTATTGCTGTAGGGGTCCTGCCCTTCTCGCTCAATCACAATTCAACTCAGCCCAAATGTGTTTAGCCAAACGCGTTGCCAAAGATGTTTCAGTGATGTCATCCCAGATAGAGGCGTCCCAGTCAGAGTGGGTATTTTTGAATGAGTTTTATTTTTAGACATGTCCCAGTTAGAAGGGTACACCTGAAAAATGGTACAACATTGAATTAGGTCTGTCGGAGGGTTTATAATCTAGCCCCTATGCTGCATTCATGTGGTGTCGGGATATTCGGAAAAGCGACTTTCCAACTGGGAAAATTCACATGAACGCCCCGTCATGTCGGAAAAACAACTCGGCATCTTGGCGATAATTTTGGTACGAGTTGCCGACTTGACTTGATATTGACGTCACATTCACCGAAAAATGGCGGATGAAAACCAGTGTGTTGTTAACTTTTAAGCAAATACGGACGTTTTTCTGATTAAAATACATATGTATGAAATGAATCATATTTCATGGCTCACCTGATCCGTTTTGGTTGTTCTTCAGTGTCACGAAAAAACTGGAAACAGCTGTCAGTGTTTTCTTTAAACGCTCTGAGCATTAAAATACAACTCAGCTTCTTTGCAACATCCATGTTTTTTCCACATTACGACTTCAAAGCACATGAACACAACAAAGTCGGAAGAACGACTTGCTGACTTGGGAACTCTGACCTTCCGACATCACATGAATGCAGCATTAAACACTCGGGAATTGGATAAGAAACGAGCCAATCAATACATCGTTACCGGGGACGTTTCATGTGGGCGTGAACTATAACTGTGCAGTTACGCAGATGAGCCTGAGAATATAATTGAATGATTGGCGATCAACACCAGTACTTGGGTGGATATAAGGAGGCGCTGAATTTCTCAATGGAGGAATCTACGCATAAATCCATGGTAGGGAACTACGCATTTTTTGTATGTGATGACTGTAATTGACAGTAGCATGCGAGAGAATCAATACCATGTAGAATTTTTTGCTTCAGAAAATTGATTTTTCTTAACCACTAACTGGAATACCATTGTCTCACTGTAGCTAAAGTGGCTGCTACAGAGGACAACATTTTTTTCTGTCGCAATAGATCATTTTTTAAACTGCTGGATGGATACTATGGGCAAGGATATTGACCAGTTTGCACATCAGGCTTAGCTGAGGAGTTTCATTCATGCAACTCCTGAAAAACAGGAATTGGAGTGAACTTCTCCATATTCTAAACCGTCTTCGAACTCGGCTTGCTGGTGAACATTCAATAACTGATCCGGGGGTGCCATCTAGTGATCGAGTACTGTAACTGTGTGCATAAATAGAACACCTCCGTGTCCGTGGACATCTACATCTGCATAAAGGGGCTAGGCTAATGGACCTGTTGGTTGTGTCTAACTAAGACTGGTCTATCTTAGATGAAACAGTCAGCTGGCAACTTCAGTTTGCGGTTTAAATGGATTAAACCACCTTGGCCTATGTAGTTCATGCACTATAAGATGGAAAATGGACAATACGCTAAGTATAAAAGTGATTTTCTGTCTGCCAAGTGCACTTTTAAAGGTTTAAAAAACATTTGAAAACTCAGCTTCTTATTCTCGGCTCCAAACATTGTCAAAATTTGCGGGAAATCGGTGGCAAATTTTATAGGCTTTAATCACTTCGAGCCATTAGAAATACCACTCTATATTGCAGAGGGGGTCCTGCCCTTTTCAATCAGTCACAAGTCCACCTGGCCTAAATGAGTTTTCCTTGCCAAACACAGTGCCAAACAGGTCAGTCGGCTACTTCAGTCTGTGGTTATAATGGTTGAAGCTACCTTGGGCCAAGTGGTACTGTACATGTATTATACGTGAATCAAAACGGATATACGCTTAGCAGAAAAGTGCTTATTAATTGGCCAAGCGTACTTTTAAAGCTTTTAATGCATATGAAATTCCAGCTTCTTATTCGCAGCTCCAAACTGTGCGTACCAAACTTCCACTCTTATTTTGCTGGGCTTGAAGCAACTTGTCAAGGTTTCAACTGTTGAAACCAACTAGCTGGCTACTTCTACCTCTACTTCGCAAGTTTGTTATGTCGAACTTATACACAAACACATACACTTATCATGAATTAACACAACCAAAGCCGGCACGAGAAGGAAAAACAAAACATAATTAGCAAAAGTTTTAAACAGACCTAAAATGAAAACAATTTCAATTATTAGAAATACACCCTTGTGCATATTAATTGAAACAAGCTGTGAAAAAGGTACAAAATAATGGATTTTTCAACTGGAATTGGGCTAATTTCAATTGGAATTGTATTATGAATCATACTGATTTTTACACATATTTATACATAACATGACCACCTCAGTTTTTAAAACTGAAAGACTGACACCAACTGTGCTTGCTATGACCCTGTATAATTTGCTGGTGTGTTTGCGCAAAGTGACTATCTTCATGTGTTTTCTCAGTGCCACGTCTATCATGTACGATGTCTGATTCATAACTAACTAACCAGGGAAACAAAAGACCACAAATAACAAAGAAACACCTTGTGCAATATCCATTGATGTCATAACTGCACATGCACAATTATTTTGTCACCTATCCTAGAGATACAATGACATTTCTTACATGATTTTATTCTGTCCTGTTGAAAAAAAAATGTGAAAATACAGAAAAAAATACAGTTTTTGCTTGAGAACATGAATTGGGTTAAAATATTTTTTAAATTGCAGCTTGTTTCAATGGGGACCCACCCGGATGACATCAAGAAAAACGTGAATAATCGTCACATGATGCGGATGTCGGGCAAGCATCAGGCATCTGCCATAGAGAACCATTGAAAACGAGACGCACTAAACTGCTAGTTATTCATTTTTTCGCCATGGAATGAAGCGGAAATGTGTGCTCAACCGAGGCATAAATCGATGAATATTAACTGATTACACTAAATGAATGGGCGAATGAAGAGCAGTAAATTTTGTCACACTCCATCCTTTCCTCCCCGTCCGGGGCTGCAACTTACGCCCAGGTAACCTGGTTAAGGGATGATTGGGGTTAAATGGGCAAAATTTGATTATTTTTCCAAAAAATTTTTTTTGAATAAAAATATTCTATAATAACCCACCTTTCATAATCACTAATTGCTACAAGGATTAAAAACTGAATTACACTTTTCAATGCGGTCTGATGCATTTTCCATTGATTTCCCAAGGTATTACTTTTTCCACATTTCTCATGTTTGTGGCAGCCATAACTTTTTTATTTATCATTAAAAATCAATGAAATTTGGGCTGCAGGTACTTTACTTCATTAGAAATGCAATGACATAGGGAAATTTTGCCTATCTGTTACATACTTTGAATATTTTGAGTACTCGTCAGATTCTGCGCAAAATAATTTCAAAATTTGAGTAAAATGCCCCAAAATCACAAAACTGATAAATTGGGCTAAGAATGGCTATGTCATTGCATGTGGACAAGCAATGGCTTTTAAATGATGAAAGAAAAACTGAATTCTATCATAGAGTTAAAGAGGAATTGGTGCCAGAAGTTTTCTGCATATTTAATGAGCTTGCTCGGTTACCATGGCAACGGCATAAACAGAAAAATGCCAACTTGTATTTTTATTTGGTGGTTATTACATATACCTCTTTAGATTAATTCTGAGTTGTTTCCTGGTGTCATTTTTCATTTAACCCCAGATCACCCCTTAACCTGCTGCCTTCTGATACTTATGTAGACCCACCAGCAGCGATAGGTGTACAAAACTCCTTAAGTAGTCTTCACAAGCTTTGTTCCCTTACCTAGCATTATTCTTGAACATCAACATATTTTACATGCACTGCAAGGTTTGTAATAAGCGGTATCGCATCACATTTGCGATCTAAAAATGCCGACTGTCGAACCAAAATGAACTATACCGGACAAATGAATCGCAGCCACTGCCAAAGAAAATCCTAACAACATAGATGGAATAACTTCAAATTCTAGCATAGAATCATACAACTAGTCAGGGGTGGTCCTAGACCTGAAAAATCGGGGGCAAATATCCATCTCTTTATTGGCAACAATTAGTCCTGGCTAGTTCTAGATGGCTTTCCTTTATTAACACATTTTCCAATTTAAGAATTATCAAGTGGCAATTGAAGACACGGCTTCTCTCCCCCATGCAATCTAACAGCGGCAAAATAATGGGCTATATTCAGTACAAAAAAATAATTTAATTATTATTAGGTCTATGCACTGGCACTCAAATGAGTTCGGTAACTTTTTTTCCCAAAAAGAATTAACGGCATTTCAGAACTCTTGAGCGAATTAAATAATTCTGGTGACAAGTACATGGTTTTGTCCGTTTACTTTTTCCAATCGGACTGCTGTCTGTTTTTACAGCTAGTTGTGTGACCGTGCTTGCAAAAACAGGTGTATGCGTTACCAATTTTGTCGCCTGTCAAATTACCTTCATTTTCTGTAGCAAATGAGTTCTGAAATGCTGCTTTTTTTTTTGAGCCATTAGCTGGAAAAAAATTCACGCGAATAAAGGCGTAACGTTGAACTTTGAGTGCCAGTTCATTGACCTATTTATAATTAAATTATTCTTCTGCACTGAATGTAGCCCATTATTTTGTCGCTGTTAGTTTGCATGGGGGAGAGAAGCCGTGTCTTCAATTGTCACTTGATTGTTCTTAAATTGGAAAACATGCTAATAAAGGAAAACCTACTTTTTCTAACTCCGCACATTGCCTCCTGTTGTTCGCTTGCCCGACTTCTGGGTTCTGAGAATGACGTTCACTTTACGTACAGGCTATTTTTAGAAATCGGGCAGGTCCCCATTAATTTGTACAAGGGTGTAACGTTAAATGCACATATACGTATCTTTCACCGTTGCTTGGATAGACACATTCATAGAGTAAATGAGAAAATCTCAAATGACTCGACAACAAGCTTTTATCTCCTGCATGAAAATTATGTTTAATGTTGAATAGCAGGCTTACTTGGGCATACAGATCCATGGACTATCTGAGAATGTGTCAAATTAGAGGCTTGAAAGGTAATTTGTGATTACTGCCACAGAAGCTTAATGATGGCAACCATAATGAGATGGCTAGCCGTGCACTTGCTCTGGTTCAGGAGATTTGTTTTCCTGCTTGCCAGGCTAAAAACAGGCTAGCCACGGAAACATTCGCTTACGTATTTTTACTACATTTGCTTAATTTGGGAGGCTAGGATAGATATCAACATCGCACTGATGACTTGTTGTATTGCCAATATTTGCTCTTAGTTATCTGTCAAGAGGTAATAAGGGAACCTCTACATTGCTCTTCAGGCCCTCATGGTACACTCTCGCAGCCGTCACCATCTTGGAAATGCCTCTCAGAGCTCGACCCTCATCTGATCCCTCTGTTTATCAAGACTTTATTTGTCTCTCTTCTTCTCTGAAGTCTTCCATCATTTGGCTTGTTTTTTTTTTTTTGTTATGTGCCATTAAAGGTAAAAGATGTGCTGCAAATTTTGCAGAAGATGCCATAGCTCTTGATGCAGCTTCTGCGAATGCACAGCAAAAAAAATACACAAAACTCGTATTTGTACAGATCACTGTGATTGGCTTGTTACTTGCTAGCTAACCCTGATTGGTAGTTTGATTCAGACCAGTCCACTTTTGAAAAACCACACAAACAGCCAGAAATGCGGTAAGACTAATTAACAGAGGCATAGGACGTGACGCAAATGGGCAAGGCAGGTTGGCACACTGATTTTGTGATTGGTTGCAGAATCCCCTCTACACATATTACGCTGTAATAATGTTTGTTTGGTTTTTTTGGGGGGATTTTCACCTTTATTTGACAGAGCAGAGAGAGACAAGAAAGTTGGGGAGAAGAATGGGGATGACATGCGGCAAATGACCTGAGCCAGAATCGAACCCAGGTCGCTGCGAGAAGGACACAGCCTTTATGCATGCACTTAGACCCACGTGCCCCCGGGGCGCCCCCTGTAATAATGTTTGTTAACCCCATGATTAATTAGTAGAATTATTAACAGATAAAATAGACATTCTGGCCATACAGTATATGCAACTTACACAGTTGTGGTCTATGTGTGTAACGTGTCCATAGAGTATTTGTTGTCACATAATGTTTCAGTCATACTAGTAGGTGGTAAAATTTAAGTTTTTACACTTTTAACTTTACGTATTTACTCAACCTTGCAGTACTAACTCTGTTTTCAAGGTTTGATGAAAACAAAAACTCAATTCATGCATGTTTGCTGAATTAATCAATGTGCCCCAATAAATGTTTCGTAAATTTTCTTGGTACAATCTGAAATGATTGATTGGTTTTTCGATTTAATAGAGCTATCACCAAATTTAAAATCAAAATCAGGCGTATTCTGCTTTAACAATTCGTGGGCTGAGAATTAACTGGACCTATCTCCACTTTTTACTAAATGAAGAAAATGGGATGTGAAATTTTGCTGCATCATAATTTCTCACTCCAAGTATACTTTTCAGATATTTATATTCAGGGGAGTTATATGGACTGAAAGGTGTAATAACATGCCATTATACCTTTAGTAGAATGATTTTAGATAGGGGATCTAGGAAAATGTAAATGGAGATAGACCTTTGTCATTTTCAAAATGTCATAAATTTTGTAGGTATATGGTTCTACCTCCTAGATAGCTCCTTGTATTTTCAGAAATGTTTAGCCACAAAGTTCTGTCTTGCCTTGTGTTTTTTAAAAAAAGAACACAACAATGTGATTCCACCCAAATCTGCAAATTACATGTTCATGGTAAAAGGTAATACAGAAATTGAAAGAAAAACAGAGTATCTGACAATAATAATCACAGAAAATGGGCAGCCGCGTCCTGTCTGAAAATAAATAGGAAACAAACCTTGTAACACTGAAATGAGCTATGGAGTCTTGAGGGTGTTCAGTGCCAATTGCTGCTATCTCTATAGCCAGTACAAGTTCATCTGAGTACATTTAAAGTGGTAATCCATAAGATTTGAATTGGTTTGTTTATACTGACATCTTTGGCAGTAAGCTGTAATTGCAGGTGCGCTTCTGGACCTCATTTCCCATAACTCTTGTCGAGACCCAACAGTGTCGCCTGTATGACGTCGGTAAATTCATGATTCTTACCAGTTCCACGCCTCCTCAACTCTCATGCATACGGGAAAGATGCTCTTTGACACGGCAATTGAACTCAATAAAAATAAAAATTATGTGACGTTAGTCATCCATTAGTGTCATCTCATTCCAGTAACATGTTAGGCTATCATGATAAATCGATTAACTTAAAGGGCTGCCAACTCTCACGCATTCGCCGTGAGAATTTGTGCTTCATTCACGTTCCCGTGCTGTTGTCAGTAATTATTCAATCAACGAAATGCATGTGTTTCATGATCGTTCAAATTGTTTAAATGAAATAAGACCATTTGAAACATTTTTATGCAATTCCACTGCTTCCAGCCCCTGAGTGAAGAAAAGCGTGAGAATTCCGGAATCATAATGGAGGCGTTGCACTGGATGCAGACACCGTAGTGTAAGTCACATGATCTCTGAAGTAATCCAGGAAGATGGCTTTGATGGGATGGGAATGCATCAATTAATTATTATTTATTTATACAAAAAAATGTATTTCCTTGCTCTGAAAGGTCCCATGTATAACCGGATATTGAACCTCAGGTCCAAATGCTCCGCCTTATCCACAACACTAGCTCAACAGACTATATATTCACTGGTCGATTTAGCACTTGTATAGCTGTGCTGTGTTTGAACTTGGGCATATTGGCGCAAGGATTCTCAATCATAAACCGGCTTTGAAAACAGCAGTTGAATATTTAGCAGTTAATTATGGCTAAAATACAGAAAACAAACCATTTGAGTGATTATATTGCTGAGGTCTTCCAGTGCATAGCATAATGCCAAGAGGACTCTCAGATAGACTGGCTAAAACAATAGCAAGCACAGATTTACCCACAAACAGCTTTTATGACAAAATATCAAAGATAAGAAAAAATTTTGCTCAATTCCATAGCATTTAAAATGTATGCCTGCTGTTCTTTGAGTGTGGTGTCAATTTAAAATGACAAGGCTTATATCGTTGGAATCTGTGGACTGTCCTTTTTCATTTGAGGTATCGTTTGTATGCTTAGCACAAATTCAGTAGAAATGCTTGCAATAGAGCACTGATCTTATTTTATTTAATGTTTTGCTAGATGCTTATTTACTTGCTTGGTACTTGAATTGTGTTCGGTTTAGGTAAAGAACGGTCATCACAAACTTTTCGCCGAGTTTCTTCACTTTAAGAGGACATGCCGCATGACGAGGTTGCAATTAGGAAACATGCTGTACTTATTATGCAAATTCATTGCCCCTGTGAGGGGGGCGTCCAGGCTTAAGGTTAATATTTGTATTGAATATACATTTTCAACTAATTTCTTTAAATCTTTACTTTAAAACCAGTTTTCATTGCAACAAAACCGTTGACTTACTTGTGAACTTCTGGTACGTGAAGCAGCTTTTCTCAAAGTGCTCTGAGCAAAGAACTGAATGTTTTGTTGGTTTGCAAGGCTTTCCACGGTCAATTCTTCTTAATTTAACAAGCTACTCTTTAAAAAGGGCTTCAGTATTTTGTGGAAATTGATGGAAACTTATTTTGCTGTATTTTCCAGACGACTGAATGGCATTATTATTGGTGCGAGCAACAGCAGCAAAAGATTTCCCCATTTTCACTATGCTGCGATGTACATTTTACTTGGGGGATCATGTGACCACCTACGTAACTTGCAACGACCTCATTGTTTTCATATGACTAGTTGCGAAATCCACCGTAACACGTGAAACTGAAAAACTTCAATGCACAAGGACTTCAATTCCACCTGAGAATCTCTACAAACGGTCTGATAGAATAATTTCTGACTACAGCACGGGAACGTGAATATCATTTAAACTCAAGCCGAATATGTGAAAGTTGAGAGCCCTGTGTAAATAATGAAAATGGTAGTTGGTTAACAGGTAACGTTGTAACTTTTTTTTTTTTTTTTAAAAATAATTTGTCGAGGCGGTTAACGTAGCTTTTTTTCCCCGTTTGCTTCCTGAAATTACGTTATAATTTTACTTTCAGTAGTAGCCTCAACAGAGACTCAGCTAACGTTAGTTTCTACTGTGCACAGTATAGCTACACAGTATGGTATTTGCCATTGCCATTGGGTGGATGTCAGAAGGGATCCAGCAGCGGTACTTTCCGCTTCTTGGAAGGCTGTATTTTTAACGGTCCTCCCTTAATTCCATCTGTAAAACTGACATATAGTGTAAGGGACAAGTTTGATTTAGGGTTAGGGGATAGAGCCAAGGTTGAGGTTAGGGAAAGCACCGCTACTGGACCCCTTCTGATGTCTACCTTGCCATTGCTTCTGCCGGGGTTCCTTACTTCCTTCAAGCTAGCTTGCGGCTCCTCCTACATTCTGGACAGATCAAACACTGCTTACTGACGTAGTAAGCGTCACTAGATGTGCGCCTGTATTTGAATATGGCGCGGGAATGTCACCACAGACACACTGATCGCTTTACCTGGCAAAGAATGAAATACGAGCGCTTTCATCAGTGGGTCATAGGCCCAATCACCGTTGTTTTATCCCCCCTCTCTGATAGACACTGACTTAACAGACAGTAACGAGACGGAAATCTTATGGATTACCACTTTAATGCAGACATGATACACACTACATAGTAAACAAACTCTGACCTTGGGCTTGGTTTCAACGAGTAATATGTCCATATTGTACTTGTTCATGTGCATACACATGCATCTTGCAATGCATAAAATATAAGATTGAAAATCAAGTAGTTCTATCTTAAATGGCGCCCTAGAATAAGACCACCCTTATGAAAAATTACCACAAAATACTCCAGTAAAAATACTATAGTTTTCTTTCATAACTATAGTATTTTTGTGGAGTTACTATAGATATACTATAGTAACTCTGTAGTTTACTATTGTGATGCTAAAGTACATAGTGATGCTAAAGTAAACCACAAAAGTCAAACTCTACTATAGTAAACTATAACAATGATATTCAATTGCTATAGTATATTTGCAACAAACTGTAGTTTACTGTGGTAAAGTGTGGTTTGCAATAGCTTACATCAATTTTACTATAGTAAACTATAGTTAATTATAGTAAATTTTTGTAAGGAAAATGAAGGGTTTTAAGACATAGACGCTTCATTCAAGTGCTGTAGTACCTACCTGTCTAAGATATCCCAGATTTCATCATCTTACAACCAATATTAGAGGGATGTTGCTTTGAAATGGTAGAGTGGATAGAACCCATGCTCAGCGATCTTGTCATCCTGATCAGGTGACCCTATATCCAGCTCCCTGATTGGACAATGTGGACATAGAACTTTTTAAACTGAAGTGGACTGAAAATTCATACAAAGTACTATGCACTTTCTGGATGTTTCAGCTGCCATCTATCATTGAAAAAATTACATCTGGATAAAGTACCTGTTAATACTGAGATTATTTCTATGGTAGAATATAATTTTTGATGAAAAGTGGAGATAGGCCCAGTTAATCCTCAGCCTACGAATTATGAACCATGTTCTTAGACTAAACTTCATTCTATTATTGAATATAGGTCAATTCTTGCCATTCAGGCTTGCAATGCAGTCCAAACAAGGCAATCAGAGATGGCAGACTTCAGCCCATTCATGCAAATATTGGCAAGTGCGGAAACACAAACAGACAGACAAACAAACAAACAAAAAAACACACAGAGCCGCTAAAAACAGTACTTCACGCCCACTCCGTGGGGTGAAGTAAAAAGCTTGGATGAGGCAATTTAGGATAAGTAAAGGTAAAACAATATGAGCTAGAAAGCATTTAGAGAGTACAGACCTCCAAAGCATTTGCTATGCCTCCGACCTTGAAAGAGTCGGTTTATGGGGGTGAATGGTCGTATAGGAGACAATGTCTATCCGTTTTGAGCGTTCTGCTAACTAATATGGCCGCCACAGCAACCATTTTCCTTTGTCGCGCTCTAACGTGAACACCGCTCGACGGAGGTTTATGATTTTTGTTTGGGTGAATGGTCGTACATAGGAGACAATGTCTATCGATTTTGAGCTCGCTCTGCCAACCAATATGGCCGCCACAGCAGCCATCTTGAAATCCTTTGTCGCGCTCTAACGTGAACACGGCTCAATGGAGGTTTATGATTTTTGTTGGGGTGAATGGTCATACATAGGAGACAATGTCTATCGATTTTGAGCTCGCTCTGCCAACCAATATGGCCGCCACAGCAGCCATCTTTAAATCCTTTGTCGCGCTCTAACGTGAACACGGCACAATGGAGGTTTATGATTTTTGGTGGGATGAATGGTCATACATAGGGGATGATGCCTATTGATTTTCAGCTTACTCCGCCAACCAATGTGGCTGCCACGGCAGCCATCTTGAAATCTTTTAGTGCACTCGCTGGAGGTTTTTGCTTTCTGGTGACCTGAATGGTCATACATAGCAGATGATGCCTAACATTCGCTTTCTGTACGTGTTCTTCAGCTGTTTCATTCGGGGCCATATGCCATGCCTTGCTTTGCTCTTGTCTTTAATATATATACAAACCCCAGTTCCAATGAAGTTGGGACGTTATGTACAACGTGAATAAAAACAGAATACAATGATTTGCAAATCCTTTTTGACGTATATTCAATTGAGTATACTACAAAGACAAGATATTTAATGTTCAAACTGATAAACTTTATTGTTTTTTTTTGGAAATATTCACTCATTTTGAATTTGATACCAGCAACATGCTCCAAAAAAGCTACTGCTGCAGAAATGATTCAAAAATTAATCAAAATAGCTTCAATATTGCTGCCATGGTGGCCATATTTGAGACTGAATCCATCCCAAAATTTAATCAGTTGTTCCTTGGCCCATGGACCACACTTCCACGTAATATAATTGAAATTGATTTGGGAATTTTAGAGATATTGTCTTGACAAATGAACAAACAGTCAAAAAAACAGACATGCAAATACATATCCCCCAAACAACATTGATGGCAGAGGTCATAAAGGTGTAATTGTAGCTGATGTCAGTAGGCAACTACAATCATGATGTGGTACAAAAACAGCATCCAGAAAAGGCCTATTACTTCCGGTGCAAAAGGAGGGCAAGGGATCACCAATTTGCCCTTAAATTCAAGAGAAAAAAAAAAAATCGCTGAAAGGTTTAAATATAGTGTTCCTCAAAAAAAGATATATAGGGATGTAGGTATTTCACTCTCTATTGTGCAAAAAATAATTAAAAGATTTATGTCATCTGGGGTAAATTTTGTGCATAAAGGACAAGGGCACAAGCGTAAGCTAAATACCTGTCATCACCGATACGCACAGCATCAAAAACTGCCGTTTATCTTTAATTGATGTAACCACATGGGCTCAAGATTACTTTGGCCAAAGTTTGTCAAGTACTACAATACATGGTTAAATCCACAAATGGCAGTTAAAACTTTACTGTGCAAAAAAAAAAGAGCCCAATGTTAACTATATCCAGAAGCACCGCTGACTTTTCGGGGCTTGGAGGCATCACACGGTGGAAACATTACTGTGGTCAGATGAATCAACATTTCAGGTCTCTTTTTTTTGGAAGAAATGGGCACTGTGCGCTCCGAACCAAGGAAGAATAGAATTATTCAAACTGTTACCAACAACAAGTCCAAAAGCCATGCTATGCCATGTTATGGTATGTATCTGTGCCCTTGGCAAGGGTACGTTGCACTTCTGTGGAGGTACCATGATTGCTGAAAAGTACACTGAGATTTTGAACAACATACACTGCCCTCAAGATGACATCTTTTCCTGTGACACCACACGTATTTTGACAAGACATCGCAAAACCGTGTTCTACATGCATTACAAAGGCATGGCTGCATAAGAGGGTGCTGGACTGGCGTGACTGCAGTCCCAACTTCTCCCTGGTAGAGAATATGTGGCAAATTTTTTAATGCAAAATGCGACAAAGAAGACCCTATACTCTGGCACACCTTCAAGACGCTATGTGCATCTTTCAGAAATTTCTTAGCAGTACTGTCACCGGTGGCCATTAGGGTGAACTGTAGTCTGCATTCTGCGGTGCACACTCTCACCAATGCACAAGATCCTGAAAACCTGGCATATGCCCAGATCAGAAGAAATCTTAATTTGAGTAAGGAGGACACACAAGATCTCTCTTTCATGCTCTTTAATACAGCAAAGCCAACAGCGAAGTTGTAAAAATCAGCCCGAACAGCACTTCACAGAAAAGTGAGTCAAGTACAAGGCTACAGTACTGGCATAAACACGCATGAAAACGGATGTTTGATTTGTTTTTATGTCCTCGATCTCAATTGCCAATATACTCAAAAGGAAGAAGAAGAAGTAGTTTTTCTGGCCTCCCATCCTGCCGATAGTTGAAGAATTTAAAGTAACACAAGCAACTAGGTCATTTATTTGTTAGTAACTGTAATGCGATTACTTAGGTTATCAAAGTAATTGTGTGTTACATTACTGAATTACTGATAAATGTAATCTGATTACAGTAATTAGTTACTTTGTAAAGCGTTACCCCCAACACTGCACAAGACTCCATATGATAGATGAGGTAGCTCGCTAAGTAACGGAACACTGTTGTAATACTTTGAGTAAAGTTTTTTTTTCCAAATTGGAAATATAAAGCGTAATCTTGTTTGCTCCCGCACTATCGGCCAGTGACATTAAAGTGATTCATTCTTGAGAGTTGTTACCACAACATGATACCTTAACTACATTGACATGATATGCAGACATTTATTAGCAGGCCAGCTTGATCAATCACTGTTTGTCTAACCATAGCTTTCACCAAGAGACTCGCCGATATCAGCATTGTGAACGGATAGAAGTCGGATAAGTTACATAAGACTGGAGATAATGCACATAGAATAGACAGAGTAGTATAACATATTAAAGAGCAGACATTTTTGGTATGATCTGGTAACATGGTTTATATCAGGGGTCGGCAAGTAACTTGGGCTGCGGGCCAAGATTTTTCCTCGCCACTAGGTGGCGGGCCAGAAGCCAGGCTATGGCCTATTTAGACGCTGGGATAGGTGCCCTGAAGGCCCACTCGCAAAAACCAGGCCTACACGGAGAATGGTGAGTCTAATAAAATATACTGGACAAAGAAAATTAGGGATCACCCCAATTTTCGAAATTGAAATATTTGATAGTTCAAATTATGTTCCAAATCATATTTCAATATTAAAAATCAGAGTGATCCCTAACTTTCTTTGTCCAGTATAACTAATGACAATAAAAAAACCATGTGGACTGTGCACAAGCCCATCGGCAGTCTCTTTTGATAATTTAATTATCTTAATGGACTTAGCATCTCTTTCAATATTGAGTCATCTGCAATTGTGAAAAAAGGCAATGATGGCAATGATAGGCCCAGGTTAGGTCTATTGGGCTACTAGCAATATTAGTTGGGCTACTTTTGAAATACTTGGTTGACCGCCTCCTTACAATAATACAATGTTTGCTGTTTTGGTGGAAATAGCGTGCAGAGAGGAGTAAGCTGAATTAAAAAGATGTCTCTGTCAAAAGGTCTAAAGAGGAAAGTTGACAGCGAAAACAGAGGCTATAAAGAGGAATGGAGAGACAAATTTGTGTTCATCTTATCCAGTTGTAGTAATGGAAAGCCCATGTGCCTCATATGCAAGGAAGTTATCGCAGTTTGCAGAGAGTATAATGTATTATGTATAGCTAGCACTCTGCCCGTGGGGATCCACGGGTTCTATTTTATGTAACTTCGTCTTTATATTATAGTGAACAATGCACCATTATGATGTCATCACGTTGCTATGGTGTTTCCATAAACACCAAGGTGGCTGTCACGCGACCGATGTTTTTATAGTAACTAAAACTAAGTAACCATCAAGGAGAATATACTGCGCTGACATTCCGTGCTCAGTGGAACACGAAGTCGCCTGCAAGACGGAGCAAAATAGCGTCGCTTACATTATGCTGCAGATTACGCGTGACTTTCTCTTGCGGCCTGGCATCTGTTTTTTGGGATTCAGGACTCCTGAGGATGAATTGGCTTGGGTTCAAAAGGGGGAATCCCCAGGAGAGGACAAACAGGGGGAATCCCCCCCTGCATGTCTATATTATTATAGCGTCGCTCACGTTATGCTGCGGATACGCGCCCGGTGGAGTCTAGCACCGATTGGCCGGACACAGTCGCCTGCAAGACGTTGCAAAATAGCGTCGCTCATGCTATGCTGCAGATATGCACCCGGTGGAATCTAGCACTGAGTGGCCGGACACACACGCACGCGCACACACACACACAGAGTCCACTCGGCTATTATAACATAGATGTCAGGTGGAATCACGAAACGAAGCATGGCTCCTTCAACGTCGCTTATCCGCCCGGTCTGCGGCATGAAAACGCAAAATTGAAGCGCTGAAAGATGGTTATACAAAGAGCAGAAGCATCCTAGTGCGAGGTCTAACATCCCAAGAAAAAACCACAAGTGCATCCTTAAAAGCGTCTTGGTTGCTTTTTTTTTTCTCGTGCATTTCGTTTCAGGAGCATCCGTGCCCACCACCTCTGCCATTGCGCGACTATCTGATCATCGTTTTATTTTATTTTACTTTGTGTAAAATCCTTCTGGATTATGCCACAGTTACTGGCTTGTTTAATAAAATATAAACCTAGTTTTCTGTGTCGCTCTGACGCAAATATTTTGTTGCAGCACGACTGTTGGCCTGAAGTTCAGTTAGAGACAGCGCATCTTTTCATAGGCCGCCCCATTATGTCAAAAACGCAACTTTTCCTTTTTAGTTGAAGAAAGTGAAATAAAGACAACTAAGATTAAGAATGCAAATCCTGGCTCTGGTATTCTCTCGCTTCTGCTTAACATCAGGTGCCTGGAAGGCTATAGGCAGGAATCGCAGGAATAGCCTGCGTTTGAAAAAAAAAAAAAAACGCTTGGAGAGAAAAAAAAAAAAAAAAAAACTATGATCGGAAAAAATTTCTTTATTAGGAATAACCCCTTGAGATGTATCATCTCGTTTTCGAGGGAGTCCCAAAATCAATCTGGCGGGCCAATGAAAATCGTTCATGGGCCAAAATGGGCTGGCTGTTGCCGACCTATGGTCTATATATTCATCATTTCATGCATTATAGAAGTTTACCTTGCTGCATCATTACAGTTTACCATTTTGTATTTCACTGTAACTGTCACCGGTCATTTTTGACATTAAAGGGGACTTATTATGCTGATCCTTCTTTTAATACATATAAGTAATGTTATAATGTTGGATGTCCATACTCAACCTCTGAAAAGTTTCTAAACATAAGATACAGGGGTTTTGCCGTAATCCAAGAACGTGATTTCATGAATGTGACTTCCTCTCTGAACAGCTCGTCCCGAGATCTTCACAAGATCCGGGCAAAACCTGACGTCAGGTTGTGCCGTCCAATTAATACAGACCTAGCCAGAGCCAATCAAGACACTGGACCTGCCCACACCGGAAACTATTCTAGCAGGCACAAACAACCGCGGATCATACTATGCCTTAGTAGCGTCTACACTTTTGGAAATACAAAAACTAGAACAGCAGATCATTTGAGGTGCAGTTTTGTCAGTATCTCTCCCAAAGCTGGTTGTCTGTTTATTTTTGGACGCGAAGAAAAGCACCTATTTCTCTTCCAAAAGACGATGCCACCAGAAATCAGTAGGTAGCTTTTTTGTTTGCTGGCAGCAAACAGCCACGGCCAAAGGGAACGTTAGCTGTTTGTGCTCAGCATTTCACCAAAAACAGCTTTGTCAATAAAGGATAATTCGACGCTGGATAAGCGTTTCAGCTGCTTCTCAAACCTGAAGCAGTTGCATCGATCAAGCGCTCGGAGCCACAAGCTGTAAGTAACGATATAACAGCAAATAATGTCAGTGAAGCTAACGTTTTACGGGTGGCTAGCAGGACCGCTAACGATAGTTAGCACTAACAACTGGCCTCAAACACAGGCTTTATAAAATATCTGAAGATAAAGCCTGTATCGGTCGCAACTGTCCGTGACTCACAGAAGCGGAAGCTGTAAGTTGCTTTACGGCATAAGCCTACCTAACGTGATGGCCTGTTGATTGTGGCTGTAGCACTGCGGCTAACGTAGCCAAATTACTGTTGCTAATGTTTGTGTCCTAAATATGCAAGAGTAATATCAGGGGACATTCAACAGAAGCTGTGTGAACGTAAACCTCATTTGAAGCTAACTTTTTATACTTGTTTGTAATTTGGATGCTTGGTACAACTGTCCACGGTGACGGAACTTGCTGTCTGTGAAACCTGTATTGCAAGGGTTTGTCTCTGTGGTTGTTATGAATGCTCGGTTACCAGCTACTGCATGTTAGTTTGTGTGCCATGCTACTTAAAAATGTTCCTGGTTAACTTATATGCAGTAATTCTGATCGATATGCTTGTGTTACTTCGGTAAGCATCATTGTGGCAGTTTCATCATAACGTTGCCCGATTGTAGCCACTACAGTTGAAGCTAACCGGAGAGGTGCTGTATGTGTCTGCAAAGTTGGGCTGAAAAGGCTGCATTTAGACCAGACGTAGGTTTTGCAGAGCTTGGGATAAATGTTTGGGTTTGTTTACGGCTGCTTGTGATCATTTCACTTATCCATGACCGGGATCAGCCGGATATTTCACCAATATCTTGGCTAGCTCTCTGATGCTATTGTGAAAGCAATCGCGAAACACACAAGCTCTAACATGTCTGACGATTTCTCTGCACTGCCATGGCATAATTTATCCCCCTTTAGAAATTGCTCTAGCTAATAAAAAGCCAAAAAAGGCGGAGATTGAATAGGAAATTCTTTCCTGTATAAGTTATCGATTCGCTAGCTCCACATAAGCAACTGTCCACGCTAACGGAACTTACGGTCCATAAAACCTGTATTATGTTCATAACATAACGGAGTTCCCTCAAGCTGTCGTGTACCATCCATAAAGCTGCTTTCACATTGGACGCGAAACAAATTTTTCGCGCGACAGATTACATTCAAAGTCAATGCAAAGACGCGAATACACGAGTTAGGGGCGCGTAAAGCCGCTTTCACACCGGACGTGAAATTAATTTTTTGCGCGACAGATTACATTCAAAGTCAATGCAAAGACGCGAATACACGAGTTAGGGGCGCGTAAAGCCGCTTTCACACCGGACGTGAAATGAATTTTTTGCGCGACAGATTACATTCAAAGTCAATGCAAAGACGCGAATACACGCGTTATGGGCGCATTAAGCTGCTTTCACACCAGACGCCAAACAATTTTTCGCCCAACAGATTACATTCAAAGTCAATGCAAAGACAATGCATTGACTTTGAATGTAATCTGTTGCGCGAAAAATTTGTTTTGCATCCAGTGTGAAAGCGGCTTATCACGCCCATTTTCCGCAAGCAAGCGCTAGTCATTCTGACGCAATAAGTAAACCATTACCACAGGCAATTTCCGAAAAGGCCGTTTAGCCTGGAGCTTTCGTCCCTCTGTCATATACCAGCGCAGAAGCTGTTCGTTACTCCACGCTAACGACACACCACAGTTATGCACACAAACCAGCAGGTCCTTATAATACAAACGTAAGCAGCCCATAAGTTGTTGGTCCACTTTTTGCTGCTCCTCACTGTCTATGTTTCCCTTTAAACTTAGACCCACTGGATTTCTACGGTCTCCGGTCTACACTTGGGTATGTCGACCCGTTCTACAAATGTGTCTGTATGGGGTGGATTCTAGCTTTCCCTCAATCCTAGCTATTGAGTGGAAATACCGGTGTACTCACCAAAGAAGCCGTAGGAAGAAAATACAAATTCGAACTTGAGCTGCCAGACTTTTACACTCCGTCCTCCACTTTCGCCGCTGCGTTTATTAGAACAAGTTCATTTCATTAGATCTATACACATCTACAGCGTTTGATTGCGGAATTCCTTAGCTCAGATGGCAGATGCGTCTCACGTTTCACACTAGGGAGGCAGACCCGCAAAACTGCATTCTGCCGAGTCCCGCCTGGCTCCGCCCTCCACAGAGCTGGCCAGTCAGAAGAAAGTGGGCACACAGGGAGGGGGGGCCATAGCGGAAGAGCCGCCCAAACGAGGCGTTTCAGGCAGAGACTGCAATGGACTACAAATGGGGCTTATTGAGGATGGCAGTATGAGCTAAACAAGGACCTTCTTTTGGACTTTGAATGATCATGAGTACTCTAGGGGAGTCCAAGATCAAAATATGAACTTGGAAATGTAGCACAATAGGTCCCCTTTAAGTGGACTCCATTTGCTGAACTGAGGTATCCATAATGCTCAGCGGTGGGGAGAGGAAAGCCAACGTAAGGAAAGCGACTTGACAGTGCAAATGCTGAGGTTTTCTTTTTTTGCTCCAACACAATTCAAACTTTAAAGGAAAAGCTAATAACAGTATGCATGCATTAATATTGACATATATTAATGTGTGTGGGGTTTCTTGTATTTAGATTTGATAGATTATTACTGATTTTGAATGTATATATGCTGTCGAAACAGGAGTGCTAAACCTTTCTTAAATAGCATTTCAGCAATAGATAAATATCATGAAACATCATGCATGTGAACAGAAACTCACTTGCAGTTGTGTACTTAGGCTGACAATGCTTACAGTGCTTTGCCTGTTTGAATTGAGTCTGAGTTTGTACACTGTGCAGGGACCTAAATCTTTCCTAAATATCATTTCAGCATTAAATAAGTTTCAAAAACATGCATATGTGTAGGAACTCAACTGCAGCTGTATAATTTGTCTGACAATGATTTCCCTGGTCGAATCCTAGTTGTCAGTGTTCATACATCTCTTACCTCCCCGAGACTATGTGTAAGACCATGCCTCCAGCCGTCCAGCTCACCGGTCTACTAAACCCCGGATCGCAGCTAAGTCATCATCCAATTATCATCAACACCTGTTTTTCATTTCTACTAAGTGGTAGCAGTGTATATTTAAGACTGAGCTTCCCTCAGTCTCTTTGTGAAGTCTGTGTAATCTCATGCCTGTTCGACATAGCCTTTTAAGGCTTATTCTCTGTATTTGTGAACTTATGCTAAAACCTAGAAACCATGCTGTTTATTGTTTTGCCACCACATGAAGACAACATTTTGATAGGGAGGTTTCGTCCAACAACAATGGAGACACCTTTAGATTTTGTGTTAGCAGAAGAAGATGCTTTAGTGTAGAAGAATTTACTTGCGAGACGACCAGCGTCTGCTTTCAATAGGTGTGTGAGAATTTTAGTCATAAATTACTTCTTTCTTATAAATTGCTTATCCTTGAGTAATCTAGGCTGTGCGTAATTGCTAATTCTTGCAATCTAGCTTGTACCTATGTGGAAGCATCGTGAAGTGTGTTACTGAACAGTTTGTTCCTTCTGAGCTCTGGGGATCCTGCAAGACCTTGAGTGTATCTGTCTGTGACGTGTTCCCTGTGCGCCTGAGGTAACTGCAGACTGATGAGGTGGTCAGGAACATGCCTGTGTGGATACATGCACTCAGCTGTGGAATGCAGGGAAGAAACATGCTGTTGTAACGAGTCAGTCGCAGGGGGAGGGGATTATGACATTCTGCTCATACGTATATCCAAGCAAAGGAGGAATTCCTTGGTCCTCGTTCCTGCATGTAACTTGGACCCTATGTTGCACACAGTAAAATGGATCCTATTTACTCTCTGTGTCTCAGTCTGTTTTCTTGCGGGAATACAACATCAAAATTCCTACAACAAGGTGAGTCTCTTGCAACAGTGCGATGTCAACATTCCTTTTCTTTAATAAACCAAGAGTACTTGCGCACTTGTGAGGAGCATTCAATCTGACACAGTTCCGAACAAAAATAGACAGTTCACCCATGATCAGAGGATATTGTTCCAAGCATATTCATATAAAAATTTTGCCACCACCCTCTTCTTGATTCAGTTCTAGGGAAAGGGGACCCAAAGTAAAATCTCTCATTGCATTACACAAACAAGAAATCAATATATATATGTGTGTGTGTGTGTGTGTGTGTGTGTGTGTGTATGTATATATACGTTGTATATATATATATATATATATATATAAATTAAAAAAGGGGGGGGCTCATATAATGTAAATCGTAAAATAGGTCTGTGATCACAAATGGATATGGGACAACCAGTAGGGAAGTCTAGCCCAGCAATCTAACAACAAGTTTTTGGTCAGTTATTCAGCTCTGTAACAACTAAGTGTAGCTATGGCGGCATAAACAATAACCATCATAATTACTGTTTTGAGAATGAAAACCCATGAACTAAGAATATAGGATAAGTTCACTTAACCCCTTTGTGCAGATGTAGACGCCAGAGGACATGGAGCTGCCCTATTTATGCACACAGTTACACTATTCTATCACTAGATGGCACACCTGGATCAGTTATTCAATATTCCCTAGCAAGCCAAGCTCAAGCGCGGTTTAGAATATGGACGAGTTGAGTTCCATCCCTGTTTCCCAGGAGTTGAATGAATTACACTCCTCAGCCAAGCCTGATGTGCAAATTGCCTAATATACTTGCCCATAGTATCCATCCAGCAGTTAATAAAAATGATCACTTGTAAAAGAAAAAATCATTGATCTTTGTTGCAACTAGTTCAGCAATAATCGGTCAAAGGTATCTCAACCTAGTAGTGAAAAGAAATCAGTTTTCTGAGGAAAAAATTCAACATGGTATTGATACTATATCAGTGGTTCCCAAACTTGGTCCGGGGTCCTCCCTGTGTATGCTGGTTTTTGTTCCACCCATAATTGCAATTGTAGGATTTTAACAAGCAGTTCACTTGTCTTAATTAGGTGCATTCATTTTTAGAGCAGGAATTTATCCTCTCAAGACATATTTTGATAGATATGCATGTATGCAGTGAAGAATAAATTGCACGTTCACATTGTGAAATATTAGCAACAACTGAATAAAAAGAGGAGAAAAAAAAGCAAATCAAAGTAAGCAATCAATTGGTTCCTAATTGGTGAAACTGCAGACTCATGGTTGCAAAAACTAACAATTTAAAGAGAGAACTCTGAACACCTGTGTTCAGCAACCTGATTAGGAGCTTTTTGATTTTCTCAATGTCTAATTTGCTCTGTCTTACAATGTTGTTTCCTGAAATTGCTTGCTACAAAGAAAAAAAAAAAAAAAACCAAAACAGTATGTTCAAGGGTCTTTGATTCTTCATGGCACACAAGGATATTTCTATTAAAATTTGGCTCAAGACAGCTATTAACTTCTTTTAGCACAAAATGCACCAAATTAAAACAAATTAGCAGCTTATTGAAATCCTGAGAAGGCAATTATGGTTGGAACGAAAACCAGCATACACAGGGAGGCCCCAGGACCGAGTTTGGGAACCCCTGTAATATATTGTATATCATTCTACAATCAATTGTAGTCATCAGATATAAAAAAACACGATTCCCTACCATTGAATAACGCTTAGATTCATCTCGCGACGAATTCTGCATCTCCTTACAACCTCATACAACTCTTCAATGATATCCAGTGTCTCTAAATACTTCCTCAGGCATTAACTGCATAAAGCAGAATTATAGTTCACGCCCACCTGAACTATAACCCGGTAATTATGTTGTATTGATTAACACGTTTTTTTCCAATTCCAGACAGTTTATACTTTCCACAGTAATTGAAAGACCATAAGCTGATTGGACCCCCAGAAATGTATTTAAGCCCTTGTGTAACATTAAGTTAGATTGTATTCTCTGAACTATGCGCTGCTGAATGACGTGAGTACAAAGAAAAAAAGACATTCAAAACCAAGCTTTAAGTGCCTAGGTTACATTTACGTGATGGCAGTTTGATTCTGACATAGATAATGGGAGTTATTCTGATTGGAACAGTATTTGAATTATACTGCATATGGCAGAATTTTTCTCATTGTAGCGATGTTGTAGAACTTATTCCGCATTGAAGGAAATCAAATGCCTAGGTATCATATAAAATGAGGACAACTCCACTGGTGTGCTGTAAAACCTCTGCGTTTATCCAAGCTTGCTTTTCGCTTGGAGAGCTTTCCGTCGCCGCATGAACGTTCTGACTGTAAAATCAGCAGTTCCTTTAATGAGTACGTGTGCTTCCTGATGCCCCTTTGTAGAAAATGGACAAAACTGAACTTTATCATGGAGAAAAGGCATGTTTTTGGTTTGGAGAGGTTACTGGTGACTATTGATGGTCATCCGCACCAAAATGGATAAACTCATGCCAAATTCCTTCGAAAATCATTAATTAGGGCCTGAGCAGTGAACACTGCGAGGAACCTATTGAAACTGAAGGAATTATTATTATTATTATTAGGGCCCGAGCAGGGAACACTGCGAGGACCCTATTGAAACTGAAGGCATTATTATTAGGACCTGAGCAGTGAACACTGCGAGAACCCTATTGAAACTGAAGGAATTATTAGGCCTGAGCACTAACGGTGCGAGGACCCTATTGAAACTGAAGGAATTATTATTATTATTTATTATTAGGGGCCAAGTACCAAAGGCGCTAGGCACCTATTGTAATTGTTAGAATTTTTCACTATTATTATTATACTTACTGCCATGGGAGTCGATGGCAGACCATAGAACCCCTTGGTGGATTTTGATAAAATTTGGCACATTGATAGTAGACAGTCCATGGTATCCAGGCATCAAATTTTGGGAGCAGGAGGATGAAAATTGGTACACGTGTACGTTGCCAAGACGCACAAAAAAGTCTCTGGCACCATTGCTCTACTCCAAACAGGAAGTCGGCCATTTTCATTTTAACGTGTCATTTTGGCCTGATTTCCACACGTTGTATTTTAACGATCTCCACCTACAGATTTTGTCCAATCAACCTCAGATTAATTACAGATCATCAAGAGACCATGCTGATCAAAAGTTGCGCTCTGCATGTCTGTAGGTCAGTGGGTGTGGCCGCTAACAGGAAGTGACCAGTTTTTACTTTCACTTGTACTGATGACACAGTTGAACCCATCAACTTCCACTTCTAAAACATGCAGAACAAGTTGGTGAAGCTACATTATGAATGCTGTGAAGCTGCGAGTAATGGCGTTTGTGTGGTGACGCGGCGACTATGGATCCCTCGCCGTGAAAATACGTTTGGGTTTTTGATGTCTTAATGAACTCTTATCATCATGAAAATTGATACACAGGTCAAGGGTGGCGAGCTCTTACATCTGATAGGGGCGTCGCCCATGGGGAGAGCAGTATGCCTCTATAGCGCCCCCTTGAATTTTCAAAAACCCCTCCCCTGAGGGGTATTTTTTGGAATAGGAAGATTAAATTGGTACACATGTATGTTGCCAAGATGCACAAAAAAGTCCCTGGCACTATTGGTCTACTCCAAACAGGAAGTCGGCCATTTTGACTTTAACGTGTCATTTTGGCCTGATTTCCACACGTTGTATTTTAACAAACTCCTCCCAGACATTTTGTCCAATCAACCTCAGATTTATTACAGATCATGAAGAGACCATGCTGATCAAAAGTTGTGCTCTGCATGTCTGTAGGTCAATGGCCGTGGCCGCTATGGCGTCCCCATTTCTGATGCCTTGCCATGCATATTTGAGCAGCTCTCTCTCCCTAATACTTCATCCAAACGGCTTCAAAATTCCTGTACATGATAAGAGCCCCGCCCTGAACGCCTCTATATGCTCGTAGGCAATCTCGCTCATGGCGCCCCCTTGTGGAAACAGGAAATGCCATACTTTACATTGACTTTGGCCGATTTGCTCAAAACTTCACATTTGTGCTGACGGTCTACCCCTGAATGCAGCTGCACACATTTGGTTACGCTCCAAGCGCCCCCTGGTGGATGAACTATCAATTTGTCATTACTCCTTTGTGCGTTGTCCGATTCGCTCAAAACTTCACGTGTGTGATGAGCGTCCGTCCCTGAATGCACCTGCCCACATTTGGTTACGCTCATAGCGCCACCTAGTGGATGAATGAAACATTGCGTTTCTTCGCTCCCCCTTGGTTGCGCGTGAGTGCGAGGGCCCGATCACAGCTGCTTGCAGCTTTAATTATTAGGGCCCGAGCCGACTGCAAGTCGTCTGTGGAGGACCCTATTGAAATCGCGTTGTTTATTATTATTATTATTATTATTTATTATTATTCTTCCGACTTTTCCTGCCCCAATTTTGCCCCTTTCCCAATGGTGAAATGCATCTTACTTTCCACATTCGTCCGGCCGGATCCGAAATTCAATATTTCTGTGTGCTCGCACGTAGTTGAGGCAAAATGCTGAAATAGCGCCCCCTAAACACGTTTCAAAATTCCCATAGGTAAATTCAGTTACTTTCTCGTAGGCAGACAAAATTCGGCACACATATGTATCATACCCAGACATACAAAAAATTTCAATGGAGCCACGCCCTAAACCCAACAGGAAGTCGGCCATTTTGATTTGAATTTTTGCATTTTAAAACAAACTCCTCCTAGGGATTTCACCTGATCGACTTCAAATTTGGTACAGATCATCTAGAGACTAAGCTGATCAAAAGATGTGCTCTGCATGTCTGTACGTCAAAGGGTGTGGCTGCTAGGGCGTGGCAAAATTTGGCGACTCGCCAAAAAATTTCAAAATGCTCTCACGCCCACGTACTTGATCGTAGCAGCTTCAAACTTGATGGACTTGATGCTGGCTCTGCCCTGAACGTCCTGATATATTAACCTCCAACTTACCTATAGCACCACCTGGTGGTAACAGGAATTGACCAGTTTTTACTTTGACATGCAATGATGACACAAAGTTAAACCCATCAACTTCATTCCACTTCTTAAACATGCAGAACAAGTTGGTGAAGCTACATTATGAATGCTGTGAAGCTACCAGAAATGGCGTCCGTGTGGTGACGCGGCGACTATGGATCCCTTGCCATGAATATATGTTTGGGTTTTTCATGTCTTTAATGAACTCATATCATCATAAAAATTAATACCCAGGTCAAGGGTGGCGAGCTCTTACATCTGATAGGGGCAGCGCCCAGGGCGGGAGCAAAATGCCTCTAGACACACAAAAAAGTCTCTGGCACCATGGTCTACTCCAAACAGGAAGTCGGCCATTTTCATTTTAACATGTCATTTTGGCCTGATTTCCACATGATGTATTTTAACAAACTCCTCCTAGAGATTTCCTCCAATCAACCTCAGATTCACTAAAGATCATCAAGAGAACATGCTGATCAAAAATTGTGCTCTGCATGTCTGTAGGTAAATGGGTGTGGCCGCTATGGCCTCCCCATTTCTGATGCCGTGCCAAGCATATTTGAGCAGCTCTCTCTCCCTCAAACTTCATCCAAACGGCTTCAAAATTCCTGTACATGATAAGAGCCCCGCCCTGAACGCCTCCATATGCTCGTAGGCAATCTTGCTCATGGTGCCCCCTTGTGGAAACAGGAAATGCCATATTTTACATTGACATTGGCCGATTTGCTCGAAACTTGACATTTGTGCTGAGGGTCTGCCCCTGAATGCACCTGCCCACGTTTGGTTATGCTCCGAGTGCCCCCTGGTGGATGAACTATCAACTTGTCATGACTCCTTTGTGCTTTGTCCGATTCGCTCGAAACTTTATCACAAGTTGGGGCCTGTACTTGACCTGTCCAATGGTCGTGAGTGCACATCTGTACCCGTCAGGATCTCACCACTACCCCCAATGTCCACAAGGGTGCGAGGGCCCGTTCAACGCTGCTTGCAGCTTTAATTATTATTATTATTATTCTTGCGACTTTTCATGCCCCAATTTCGCTTCTTTCCCTAATTTGAAAACACTTCTTACTTTCCACATTCGTCAGGCCGGATCTGAAATTTGATATTTTTGAGCGCTCACACATGGTCGACGCAAAATGCCGAACTAGCGCCCGTTACAAATTTTTAAATAACCCTCCGCATTGGGGTTAGTTTGTTGTAAGCGCACAAAATTTGGTACACAAATGTACCAAACTCAGACGCACAAAAAAGTCTCTTGACGTTATGGTCCAACTCCAACAGGAAGTCGGCCATTTTGATTTGAATTTTTGATTACTGGCGATTTCCTCACCTCGTATTTTAATGAACTCCTCCTAGGGTTTTGCCCAAACGATTTCCCATTTGGTAAAGATCATCAAGACCCCATGCTGATCTGAAGTTGTGTTCTGCATGGCTGTTGATCAAAGGGCGTGGCTTCTAAGGCTCGACAAATTTTGACGACTTTTTCTCGCCATTTACACTCAAATGGCTCTCATGCACACATACTTGTTCTTAGCAGCTTCAAACTTTATGGACATGATTATGGCTCTGCCTTGAACGTTCCGATGTATTAACTTCCCACTTCACTTATAGCGCCCCCCGGTGGTAAAAGAAAATGCCAGTTTTTTTTTTAACATGTACTGATGACACATAGTTGAGCGCATCAACTTTATTCCACTTCTAAAACATGCAGAACAAAATGCTGAAGCTGCGTTATGAATGCTGTGTAGCTACGAGTAATGGCGTCCATGTGGCAACACGGCAACTATCGATCCCTCGCTGTGAAAATACGTTTGGGTTTTGGATGTCTTTAATGAACTCGTATCATCATAAAAATTGATTGAAAAATTGGTACACGTGTATGTTGCCAAGATGCACAAAAAAGTCTCAGGCACCATTGGTCTACTCCAAACAGGAAGTCGGCCATTTTGATTTTAATGTGTCATTTTGGCCTGATTTCTACACGTTGTATTCTAACGCACTCCTCCTAGAGATTTCGTCCAATCAACCTCAGATTAATTACGGATCATCAAGAGACCATGCTGATCAAAAGTTGTGCTCTGTATATCTGTAGGTCAGTGGGCGTGGCCGCTAACAGGAAGTGACCAGTTTTTACTTTCACTTGTACTGATGACACATAGTTGAACCCATCAACTTCATTCCACTTCTAAAACATGCAGAACAAGTTGGTGAAGCTACATTATGAATGCTGTGAAGCTACAGTAATGGCGTTTGTGTGGTGACGCGGCGACTATGGATCCCTCGCCATGAAAATACGTTTGGATTTTTGATGTCTTTAATGAAGTCGTATCATTATGAAAATTGATTCACAGGTCAAGGGTGGCGAGCTCTTACATCTGATAGGGGCGTCACCCATTGGGGGAGCAAAATGCCGCTATAGTGCCCCCTTGAAATTTTCAAAAACCCCTCCCCATAGGAGTTTTTTTGGAATAGGAAGATGAAAATTGGTACACGTGTACGTTGCCAAGCCGCAAAAAAAAGTATCTGGCATCATTGGTCGACTCCAAACAGGAAGTCAGCCATTTTGATTTTAACGTGTCCTTTTGGCCTGATTTCCGCACCTTGTATTTTAACAAACTCCTCCTAGACATTTTTTCCAATCAACCTCAGATTTATTACAGATCATCAAGAGACCATGCTATTCAAAAGTTGTGCTCTGCATGTCTGTAGGTCAGTGGGAGTGGCCGCTAACAGGAAGTGACCCGTTTTTACTTTCCCTTGTGCTGATGACACATAGTTAAACCCATCAACTTTAGTCCACTTCTAAAACATACAGAAAAAGTTGGTGAAGCTACATTATGAATGCTGTGAAACTACGAGTAATGGCGTACATGTGGCGATGCGGCGACTATGGATCCCTCGCCATGAAAATACGTTTGGGTTTTTGATGTCTTTATTTAACTCATACCCTCATGAGAATTGATACACAGGTCAAGGATGGCAATTTCTTGCATTTGATAGGGCGTTGCACATTGGGGGGGTGGCAAATTTCTCTTTAGCGCCCCCTTGAAGTGTTCAAAAACCCCTCTCTATAGGGATTTTTTGGAGTAGGTAGATGAAATTTGGTACACATGTGCAAATTGCCAAGAAGAACAAAACAGTCCCTGGCACCATTGGTCTACTCCAAACAGGAAGTCGGCCATGTTGATTTTAACATGTCATTTTGGCCTGATTTCCACACATTGTATTTTAACAAACTCCTCAGATTTTGTCCAATCAACCTCAGATTTATTACAGATCATCAAGAGACCATGCTGATCAAAAGTTTTGCTCTGCATGTCTGTAGGTCAATGGGTGTGGCCGCTATGGCGTCCCCATTTCTGATGCCTCGCCATGCATATTCGAGCGGCTCATTCTCTTCATACTTCATCCAAACGGCTTCAAAATTTGTGCACATGATGAGAACCCCGCCCTGAACGCCTCCATATGCCCGTAAGCAATCTTTTCATGGCGCCCCCTTGTGGAAGCAGGAAATACCATATTTTACATTGACATTGGCCAATTTGCTTGAAACTTCACATTTGTGCTGAGGGTCTGCCCCTGAATGCGCCTGCCCACGTTTGCTTATGCTCCGAGCGCCCCCTGGTGGATGAACTATCAACTTGTCATAACTCCTTTATGCTTTGTCCGATTTGCTCGAAACTATACGTGTGTGATGAGGGACCGTCCCTGAATGCACCTGCCCACATCTGGTTACGCTCGTAGCGCCATCTAATGGATGAAACATTGCGTTTCTTCGCTTCCTTTCCGTTTTTTTCTCTCTTCTCGCTTCACACCGCGGCACTTGCCTGCCACAGGCCCCCCACGGTTGCATGTGAGTGCGAGGGCCCGATCACAGCTGCTTGCAGCTTTAATTATTATTTTTTTTTTTCTGACATTTCGACGGCCCTTTTGACCCCCTAAACATGCCCAAAAAGTCACCAAATTTTGCACACAAGCCAGGCCTGGCGAAAAGTTTGATATTTTATGGTTTTCGTCAAAAGGCAGGGCAAAATGACTCTATAGCGCCCCCTTGAAATTTTCAAAAACCCCTCCCCATAGGCCTTTTTTTGGAGTTGGTGGTTAAAAATTACAAGGCATGTAGAAGTTGTCCTGATGCACAAAAAAGTTTCTTGATGTCATGGTCCAACCCCAACAGGAAGTCGGCCATTTTGATTTGAATTTTTGATTACTGGCGATTTCCTCACCTCGTATTTTAACGAACTCCTCCTATGGATTTCGCCCAAACAAGTTCCCATTTGGTACTGATCGTTTAGAGACCATGCTGATCAAAAGTTATTAAAAGATAGTCTTTAGGTCTAGCTGCGTGGCTGCTATGGTGTGACAAACTTTGGCGACTTTTTGTGATTTCGCCATCCATTTTCCAACAGCTCTCACGCCCACATACTTTATCCGAACAGCTTCAAATTGACATGATGATGGCTCTGCCCTGAACGCCCCCATTTATTCATATCCCGCCTCGCTCATAGCGCCCCCCGTGGTAACAGAAAGTGACCTTTTTTTACTCTACCATGTACTGATTCAACATAGTTGACCCCACCAACTTCATTCCACTTCTATGACATGCAGAAGAAGTTGAAGAAGCTACTTTATGAACGCTGGGAAGCTATGCGCAATGGTGTCCGTCTGTCGGCGTGGCGACTATCGATCCCTCGCCATCAAATTACTTTTGGCTTTTTCATGGCTTTAACAGACTCATAACCTCATGAAAATTTATACACACGCCTGGAATGGCAAGTACTTAGATATAATAAGAATGTTGGCCATGGTGAGGGCAAAGTGACTCTATAGCTCCCCCTTGAAATTTTCTAAAACCCCTCCCTAAAGGGCTTTTTTGGAGTTGGTGGATGAAAATTGGATAGAATGTTTTCCTTACGCACAAAAAAGTCTCATGGCGTCATGGTCCAACCCCAACAGGAGGTCGGTCATTTTGATTTGAATTTTTGATTACCGGCGATTTCCTCACCTCGTATTTTAATGAACTCCTCCTAGGGATTTCGCCCAAACGACTTCTTATTCGGTACAGATCATCTAGAGACCATGCTGATCAAAGTTGTTCAAAGAATGTCTGTAGGTCAAACAGCATGGCTGCTTGGGCATGACAAACTTTGGCGACTTTTCGTGATTTCGCTATCCATTTTCCAACGGCTCTTACGCCCACATACTTCATCCTAACAGCTTTAAATTTTATAAATATGATGATGGCTCCGCTGTGAATGCCCCCATATATTAATTTCCCGCCTTACTCATAGCACCCCCAGGTAGTAACAGCAAGTGACCTTTTTTTATTCTACCATGTACTGATCCAACATAATTGACCCCACCAACTTCATTCCACTTCTAAGACATTCAAAACAAGTTGGTGAAGCCACATTATGAACGCTGAGAAGCTACAAGCAATCGTGTCCGTCTGCTGGCGTGGCGACTATCGATTCTTGGCCATCAAATTACATTTGGCTTTTTCATGGCTTTTAACGATGTCATAACCTCATGAAAATTGATACACACATCAAGAATGGTCGTGAGTGCACACCTGCACCCGTCAGCATCTCACCACCACCCCCAACGCGCACAAGGTTGCTAAGGCCCGCTCAACGCTGCTTGCGGCTTTATTTATTATTATACTTTCTGCCATGGGAGTATATCGCAGCCCATAGAACCCCTCAGTGGATTTTGATGAAATTTGGCACATCGATAGTTGACAGTCTATTCATGCATCCCAGGCCAAATTTCAAGGTACATTTTTGCTTAAATTTTGGGTCAATTCTTGCAGATTCTTAGTTCCTTTGTTTGTTAAATCCACCAACAGGCCAAATTTTTTTTCAAAAACCTACTTTTGTATTCCTACCATTTTTTTATTTAACCCTTATTTAACCAGGGAAGTATAAATCTTTTTTTCAAGAAATGTTTGTCCTAGAGTTTAGGTGGCATCTTTTTTTTTTCCATGAATTCTTAGTTCATAGGATCTTTAATGACCACATGCACCTATTGTTGTTAAAGTGTCCCCGCCATACTGGGGCATTTTATTCCACCATTTTGAATTTTTCCAAAACCTACTTTTCGGTGGTCTCCCAAACTATTCCTTAGACCATTGATCTGCTGGCAAACCATTGATCCTATCGCCACCAAATTTGGTTATGTATCATCTAAAGATGGGTCTGACCAAAAATTGTTGAAACCATTTTGCTAGGACAAATGACATTGCCGTTGTTGTCCAATGAAATTGGATGGCAAAGACACCAAAACAGGAAGTGAGCCATATCTCAGCAATGCTTGGTTGGATTGATAGCAAACTTGGTATCTTTCATTGCCACGGGGAGTACTGGGAATCTTCCAAGTTTCATGAGATTTGAACACATGGGGGTGCTATACCAGAAAACCACAATAAAATGTATTAAAATACACATTACTCTAGGACGAAAACAGATATTTCAACCAAACTTCTTGTGCAACATCAAAGTAAAGAACCCTATCTGGGGTATTATGAACCCTAGGTGTCAGCCATTTTGCTTGTCGGCCATCTTGGTATTATCATTTTTTCAATGGTTTTCTATGGCAGACCATAGAAGCCCTTTGTGCATCATGATGAAATTCAGCTCCCTCATAGAGCACAATACACGGTATCTAGGCACCAAATCTGGGGTCAATCCATCATTCCCTGTAGCGCCACCAACAGGCCAAAGTTCAGAGTATATTTTTGCTGATAGGTTTTGAACCGTTTATCCTAGAGTTGTGATCTTTTCTCCCACTGAATCCTTGGGTCATACTGAGTGAAATGGACCCATTTGAAGAATAATCACCATCTTGAATTTTCCGCCATATTGAATTTTTAAAAAAACCTACTTTTGCGAACTAGTCCTAGACCGTTGATCCTATCGCCACCCAATTTGGTACGTATTATCCATAGAGGGTTCCGACCAAAAGTCATCAAAAGAATTTTTCTAGGGCAAAAGATATGGCCGCTGTTGTCCAATAAATTTCAATGGGAAAGCCTCTAAAACAGAGAGTGAGCCGTATGTCAGCAATGCTTGGTTGGATTGATACCAAACCTGGCAAAATTTATTGGCAGAGGGAATATTGGATACCTACCAAGTTTCATGACATTTGGCCACATGGGGGCGCTACATCAGAAAAACTCAAAACAAATTCATTAAAATACCCATTACTCCAGGACGAAAATAGATGTCAACAAAAAGTTTGGGGTAAAAGACACGTATTTTATGATTTGACAGTGCATAATTTTGAGCGCTCTGGCAGCTTGGGGAGCCACCTGGATAGCTGTCTTATTCTGCTCACAGAGAGCAGATCATTTTTAATAGCACTGTCAGATGACGTGCACTCATGGTCAAGGAGTTTATGATCCAAGAAATGCATTGTTTTAACTCCCAGCCATTTTTAAATTCTCAGTATTATTTTTTTAATCATTTCATTGCTGAATTTTCATGAAGATTTTTTTGTGTTTGTGACCCTTACTCTGAATTAAAATAATGAAAAGAAATTGAAATACGATGGAATTCTAAATACTTTAAGTATCCTGTATCATTAAGGTCATTTGCCCCTTCTCTGTGAAGCTCAGATCTTGAGTAAGAAAGCCTTAAATCAGGTAACTCATAAATAGCCATATTTGGCTTCTGCGCAAAGGGGTTAAATATTACCAGCAGGATATGCTGAAATCACCCAGACGGCTCAAACAATGTTAGTCCTTCGTGGCTGGTAATAACAGAATACTCCACAGAGTTCAACAAGCAACAGAGAGCAAAATCAGCAGTCCACATCTGCAGAGTCTGCAGTGCCAATAGACTGTTCAGTGCACAGCTGAAGTTATTCCAGCAGTAAGGACATGTGAAATGTATATTTAGTTAAGGTGTTTAGGCACTGTTGTTATCCACCATGGATGTCTCCAGCCGCGGGGCTGAGATGGAGGTCAGGAAATCCACTGCATCTTTGGGTGAGGTGAAAGCCTTGTATTGGGTGCCGTCCTTGACTTTCAAAGAAAAGAATTCCAGACCCTTGGCTCGAGCTGTATCCATGACCTGATGGAAGGTTTGCCGGCGTCCTACTGTGAAATTGCTGTAGTCTGGGGAGAAGCCGATTTTTCAGCCATTGATAGAGACAGGGACTTTCCTGGCAGCACGCAGAATGGCCTGACGGACTGGGTACCAAAGCACGTTGAAAATCAGGATGCCATTGATTCCTCTGTTCTGTGCGTTGTCACTGTAAATTCGGCGTCCTGAGGGTGCCATCGGGCCTGGGAACCATGACGATGGGGCTCGACCAGGGGCTACAGGCTTCTTCGATCACCCCCAGGTCCTGCATCTGCCTCACCTCCATGATGGCTGTCCGCCATGCCTCCGGTACTCGGTATGGCTGCATGCTCACCATCACTCCGGGCGGCATCTTTACGTGATGGACGAGCACATGGGTGAGTCGTGATCAAGAAGAGAACACTTTGTCATACTTCGACAGGAGTTCACGTACCTCCTGTTCTTGGCTGGGGTCAATTCGTTGCCCACTTTCACGGCTTCGGGTCCCACAGGAGGTCATGTGGAGGTGAACAGCGGTTGGCACCTCCACCTACTTTTTCATAAGGTTGACGCGGTACAACTGCTGCTGCTTTTGACGGCTTGGTTGCTCCACCCAATAGTTGACCATCCTTACCTTCTATATGATGGAGTAGGGACCCTGTCAGGAGGGCAGGAACTTGCTCTCTGGGGTTGGGCTGGTGGCCGTACAGCAATTTGAATGGAGAAAATCCCGTTGATGCCTGGGGTACCTCTCTCACCACAAATAAGATGTAAGGTAGCAGCTGATCCCAATCCCAACCATCCTGGGCCAATTCCCGGCGGACCATGTGCTTCAGGGTTTGAATGAAGCGCTCAAACAGGCCGTCTTTCTGAGGGTGGTGTTCGGAAGTGCGGATATGTTTCACTCATGGCAGATGACACACATCAGCCATGATCCTGGAAGCAAAGGGGGTACCCTGGTCAGTTAAAATTTCTGCTGGGTTACCTACCTATACCTATTCACCAGTTGCACCAACTTGCGGGCAACATTTTTGCTGGTAGCCGTCTGCAGAGGCACGGCCTCGGGGTACCTGGTGGCATAATCCACAATGACCAGGATGTATTAGTGCTGCCGGGCCCACCGCAGGAGAGGCCCTGCCAGGTCAATCCCTATCCTTTGGAACAAGGTGCCGATGACTGGCAGGGAAATTAAGAGTACGAGGGCAGCTTGATTGGCAAGGTCAACTGGCATAAAGCACAGCCCCAACAAAACTTGATTACTTCTCCGTGAATGCCTGATCAAAAAAATCAGTCAGTGATCCGTAATAGGGTTTTCCCTTAGTGCGCCCCCAGTAGGGGACTGTGTGTCAACGTCATTACTTGAGTGATGTAAGGTCTGGGTACGGCTGATAATTCCCTTACTTCTCCCCTCTTTTCCACAGTGTAGTAGAGGAGTCCCTTCTTTACTAGAAACAGGGTTCCTGCGGGGTCTTAAAAAGTCTTAAAATGTCTAAAATTCGGAACTTTAAATTTAAGGCCTTAAAAAGTCTTAAAAATGCCCAGATTTTCATCCAAGGTCTTAAATTTAATTCAGTCAAGTCTTTAATTTTTATTTTCGTTCATTCCTGAAAAGCGTTGGCTGCAGAAAATACATTGAGTAAAATGCTGTAATCCGAAGTTGCTCTGTGTTCTCTGCCTTTCTGGGGGGCTCGCCTCGGACAGCTACCGGTATTAGTACGTGGTGAAATGGTAGTAGTACAAATGCCGTGATAACTGTAAGCAGAAAACGGCCCTGTTTGCCCATAACCTGCCCGCGAAATACGTTCATGTATTTTTTTTTTTAAATTAACATGCAGTAGTTTCATCCAGTGCCTCACCCCCCCTTTTTCTGTGTCTCTTTCCGAGGATCCTTCCGTCCACTACCCTGAGTCCTGGACCATCCAAGCCCTGTCCTTCACCATGAGCGCTGGCTGCTGCTGTCCTGCTGTCCTGATCCAGTCCTGATCCAGTTCTGCACCATCCTCGGCATGCCACTTCCTGGTGCTACAGACGCCACTGTTCAGATGGACTTAAATGAAACTCTTTTGCCATTTTACTCTATTTGACTTTATTTTGTTATTAATTAGCTAGCCCGCGGAGGATGGGCTTCCCCACTATAGCCGGGTTCCTCCTGAGATTTCTTCCCACTGGGGAGTTTTTTCTCACCACTGTTTGAGGATTTTTCTCCCTACTAGGAGTTTTTTGCCTCATTTGCTATAGTGGGGAATAGGCTGGGTACTGCCCTTTCATTATATAATCTCTCACTGAAAAGTGTATTTGTGACAGTCTCTGTGAAAAGTGCTATACAAATGAATAAATTGAAATTGAATTAAATGTATCTACTGCCTCAGAGTCACTTCAGCTGCTTGTCGTGGAAAACATGGGAAAGTGCGTATTCAACTAAACTTAGCTTGATAATGGCGATTTTTGCAGTTGGTTGCAAGCGGTCCCCAGCAATCGATACGAAGCTCACTGTAAACTATGCAAAAAGACCATCCAGTTAGGGACCTTGGGTGTGGAGGCACTCAAGTCTCACGCCAAGACAGTTAAACACCAGCCTGCCACGAAAAGTCTTCAGCAGGCTCAAGCCATCACCCAGTTTTGTTCCCCATCCCCACCATCTTTGTCATTGTCAATGCCCAGTCCCTCCAGACTCCAGCGCAATATCACTACCGCTTCGGCTAATGACCTTCAGGGAACATTCGGATCCAGTGAAACATCAAAATCTGAGGTGCTCTGGATTCTTCACTCAATTACAAAACATCTGTCATATAACAGTAGTGGTGATATCAGCAGCCTCTTCCAGGCAATATTCCCTGAGCCGAATATTGCGAAAACTTTTATGTGAGGACCGAACAAGATCGCTTATATAGCGAGATTTGGCTTGGCAGACTTCATCAAGAGAGAGCTGATACGCGCCCTTACCGGGCTGTATGTGTTAATGTTCAATGAAAGCCTCAATTCAACCACCAAATCCAAACAGCTGGACCTCCGTGTTCGGTTCTGGCGCAATGGAGAGGTGCAATCAAGGTACATGGGCTCTCAGTTCATGGGCCATGGAACAGCGCAGGACCTACTGGAACATATCAAAGTGATAGTTACTTTACTCATGGGCTGCGGTCTTTTACTTATTAAATTTTAGACCATTCTATATCAGTAGGCTATAATACAAATACATTTCAAAACCATGTACTGTCCATGGCATTGAGGATACTGGGATATGTTTCAATGCACGCCATATCCAATCTAAAGGAAATGGGCCATTAGAAAATGTCACTTAGCCTGTTAAATCATGTAAAATGTAAAAAAAACCTATGCCCAGTAGATGGGATATGCCATGCTTTGAAACATGTTCCACAATGCCATGCTCTATGCTCTATGTCATGGACTGCACATGGTTTTGTAATGTATTTACATCGTACTGAAATGTATTGATTTTCAGTGGGCATATACTCATGGGGTGAAAACAGGTAGTGTGTCCAAAAGTTTTCAATGTTAACATTCAAATTCAAATTCAGCATGGCTAGACCTTTCAAAAGAGTTGGTTTCATTGGGATAATAAACAGATGAGAAGGTAGAGGGGAGTTAAAAAGACTCTAAAGAGTTAGATGGCATAGGGAAAGAAACTCCTTGTCAGCCTTTCTGTAATTAGTTAATTTTTTAATTTAATTTATTTCAGTAATGTAACCAAAATTGAATGTTTAATTTATTTTTCAGCTGCATGGTGTGGGTATATTAGTCAAACCAAGCCTGAGACAAACTTGAAGAAAGGCCGTAGATAGTTACATTTATATAGTTAAATGTATAAAGTGTGTGTGTATGGTTATTAATTTCATGATGTACATCTATCTTTTTATTTCTTATTTTCCATGAGGAGTCATTGCATCAATTGGACTGCAGCAGGCTGGTTTCAGTGTCCATGGATGGGCCCAGCTCCTCTCTAAGTCAAATGCCCTGAGAAGGGCATGCAAAGAAAAACTTGCCCAACCCAAAACCCTTGAAATTGAGATTGATGCTAAAGGGGACAAACTCAGACATATGTAGGGTGAGGTTGTATGTAGACATATACTAGTGTTGTGTTGGGAAGGTTACTTGGGTTGAGAAGGTAACAATCAAAATAGTTATCTGTTTTAATACTGAATAAATTTAATCTTTTTCGATAACTGAATTAATAAAAATAAAATGTTTTGAGAGTTTCTGGGATCATTTGAATGTTTCTGGTAATGTGTCGTGTTGATCCTAAATTTCACTCATAATGGTCTTAACCCATTTAGGCCTGAGGCCTATTCAAAAAACGCCTATGAAAACCTATGGGCGATTTTGAAAAGAACCCCTAAAACCTGAGGTTTTCTGGAAAACAGCACCCAGGTGTCAACGTCTAGTAAAAAGCTGATATCTCAGCCTCTGTAGCTGATAGAAACAAAATTCAAAAAGTATTTGAGAGCTTACACCTGTGGCTTTCATAAGAACTATGTTTTTTATTTGTGCAAATCTTCATCACAATATTTAAAACACTGAACAAACTATAACAAACTATAAAAAATAATAAAACCAATAAAAAAAATAACAAATCTCTATCTACATAACATGCACAACTCAAATGGAATAAAGAGGCCTAATAAAAGTGTAAGCTCTGCACTAGAGAATGACAAACATTTTTTCTTTCTCTGGAACAGGTGGCAGCAGTGGCGGAGCTACAGGGGGGGCGAAGACACATCCCTTTTAGTCCCGGCTAGATCTCAATCATTTTCCTTTATTGACGTCTTTTCCAATTATTGTAATTGGCAACTGAAGACACGGTTTCTCTCCACATGCGATCTAACAGCGATTAAATCGCGGGTTAAATTCAGCACAGTGGGGGAACAGAGAATTGGGTTGCACAAAACAGCCGTTTAAAACAATTATAAATCCTGACCTGTTCTCAGTCATCTTCATGATTAACAAAAGGTTCACTCCGAGAGCACTCCGCACTTAACAGGTGCTGCTTGTTCTCCCCGATGAGGTAAGACGACAATCATTCCTCTGGATGCGTATTTGCTGTATTTAAATCTAAGTTATTCAAAATTGCATAGCCTACCTGTCGACTCTCACGCAAATGGCTTGAGCCGCACGCTTGTTATAACCTAGGCTATTTAACTGCCGAGTGCCACTGTTTTTTTTTTTTTTTTTTAAATCAACCCACAAAATACCGAAAGTGAAAGTCCGCATTTCATTGGAACACGGACCAGTTCAATCACGCGAAGCACTGGCCAATTAATAAGTAAATTATTTTTCTGCACTGAATTTAGCCCATGATTTCATCGCTGTTAGATCGCATACGGTGAGAAACTGTCTTCAGTTGCCAATTACGATAATTGGAGAAGACGTCAATAAAGGAAAATGATTGAGATCTAGCCAGGACTAAAAGGGACGTGTCTTTGCCCCCCTTGTAGCTCCGCTACTGGGTGGCAGGCATGATAAAGTGTCCGTTCAAATAAAATAAAAACAAACATAAAAATATAAAAAATAAAGCGTCTTGAAGTGTTACTATGGCATCTGCCCTAGTATAAAGTGCCAGTAAAAGAACAGCTATGAGCCCGGAAATGGTCAGAAAAGCAATGAAAACTACAAAACGACGTATCCGCTTTCCCGGCCTGAAGGGTAGAAATGCGTAACAGCGTCCCCGGTTTTAAAGGTTAAAATGCGCACATGCTGTCCCAGTTTAAATGGGTTAAAAGATCTTCAAAAGGTCTTAAATTTAACTTACTGAAACCTGCAAGAACCCTGTAGAAAATACGGAGGTCTTTTTTCCTCCCCCCCATAGGGAGCGCTTCCTACCTCCCGTACCCTTGACCAAGCCTGCAGTAGATTGGGGTCTTGTAGCTGCGCCACCCCGGACCTCCCCCAAGGACGGACCTGTGAGGAGAAATCAGACATAGAGAGGGTTAGTTGTTGCTCACCTTCTCCATCTACCTCTCCCGCCTCCGCTCCTGCGGCCACGTGCTCCCTCAGCCAGATCACCAGAGTGACCAGATCTGCGAAAGCGGCGGGCACCTGCTAGACAGCCAACTTCTTGGCCTTGTAGGGGAGGGCCCGCATAAATCGGTCCATCACCACGTGGTCTACAACCTTGATCGTGGGCAGCAGCTTGGCTTGTAGCCACTGGGCTCCCAGATGCGCAAATTCGACCAGCTGGATGCGGGCGGGGCGGCCGGGTTGGTATTCCCACGTGCTGAACTTCTGGGTAACATAGTAATATTTATTTGTGTAGACGGGGGTAACAGTGGGCTTCCGTGGATGGCAAGACAAAGTACGCCTGCTATGCCATCCCGGGCAGGAATGGTGCCAGGATCCCGACCCACTCATCCTGCTCCCACATTTCTCGTTCAGCTATTCTCTCATAGGTGTGGAGGAAGGCAGCTGCGTCATCTTCCTCCATCATTTTAGTCAGTAACTTGCGAGATCCGGTCAATCCATGCTGGGATCTTTTCCTGATGGTGTTCACCAGGCAGGAAACTTGTCTGGCTACGGCTTGGGAAGCTTGCTGGGCCCCCATATTGGTTCAAATCAGCTCCTCCATCCTGTCTGTAGGGTAACCAGAGAGAGAAAGAGAAAAACAAAACCCCACAGCACAAACACCTAGGACCGAATACACTGCACAGTACTAATCCCAGTAATACAAGTAATACTGGTTACCCATGCCAATGTGCGCCTGTGTCAGTGCCTGCATTCTCCACCAGTGTACGAGACACCGGAAAACACGGCGCAGACCAGGAGGGAGACTGGGTCAAGACCGGCCCACTGGGCAGTTATTATATTTTGATATATTATATCAGAACGGATAGGCGCAATGATAGCGCAAACACTTCATAAACTCAGGTTATCAGCTTTCTGTAGAGTAGGCTAAGATTCCTTGGTCCAGGCTTCAGAGTTCTGACAGCTTGGTTTTCTGGCGCCGACTGAATGAGGCTTTTCTTTGGCTTTTTAAGTGATCCCTCAGTGTCTCTAGGCTTTGCAGGGCACTGTCCAAATCCCAGTCTCTCCACTGTCGGAATCTTTTCGGAGAAAAAAACAAAAGAATGGCTAGACACAAGCTTGAGATCCCCACTCATTGCCGTCCTCCCCTTCACTGCCCATTTCTTCTTTTAGGCTGTGGTCGGCTCTGATTATCATCGGACACAGCAGTGTTACCTCGTTCCCTTTTGACTCAGGCCCGCCTAGCCTTATGACTCGCAGCTGGTGGGAACTGTCCAGCTAGACGCAAGTCTGGAGAGTGCTGAACGGGTGTTGGCTCTCCTGCCGCTGTCCAAGGCGCTGAAGGTGTATTCAGAGGCGGGAGTGAGAGGGAGGAGAATCGACTGCGTCAGGTGTCTTGACATGGTTGAGGGGTGTGGCCACGCCCCAGTTGCCAACACTACCTAGATTGAACAGAATCGGTGAAACAAACATGATAGGGGGCATACTGAAGTCCTCAAGCTGTCCACATTTTAAACAAGCAAAAACCTTAGCATGCCATTTCATTGAATGAGGTATAAATTCTAAAACAAGATCACCACTTCCAGCAAAATGCCACTATGTTCAGTATTATTACCGTAGGCTACTGGTTACTGAGAATAACCAATGTGACAAACTAGTAACAACAGTATGATAACCATGGCAATGGTGGTTCACGTAAAATTTTAAAAAAGCTAGCCAGCTATAAGTAACAAATACTCCATGAAACAATATGCCTGCTTGCTCATCAAGGAGAGAGACTCCCCATTATTGACTTCCTTCTCCAGAGAATCAATGCTATCAGGCTCAAGGAACCCTCCAGTGTGGTTCCATTCGAGATGACTCCCAGAGTCCACTTCTGTATCGCATTTACATTTCATAAACGTAACCTGAACACTTCTGGGTTGCTTTTCGTAGCATTTTTTAATGCTTTCACATTATTCAAACCTAACCTTGCTGTTATGCTAGGGTTTACATAGAACCCCAATTCCGAAATAGTTTGGACGAAGTGTAAATGGTGAATAAAATCAAAATGCAATAACTTTTGGATCACGAGCCAATATATTGTTCACAGTAGAACATAGATAACATTTCAAATGTTGAAACTGAGACATTTTACATTTTTATCCACAAAATGAGCTTATTTCAAATTTTCTGGCTGCAACAGGTCTCAAAAAAGTTGGGACACAGGCATAAAAAGGGGTGAGAAAGCAATTATTATATAAGAAAATCAGCTGAAAGAACATTTAGCAAGTAATTAAGTTAACTGGCATCAGGTGTGGAACATGATTGGCTATAAAAGGGATGTCTCAGAGAGGCTGAGTCTCTCAGAAGTAAAGATAGCCAGATGCTCTCCAACCTGTGAAGGCTTGCGTAAAAAATTGTGGAATACTTTAAAAACAATGTTCCTCAATGTCAAATTGCAAAGGCTTTGAAGGTCTCATCATCCACAGTGCATAACATCATCAAAAGATTCAGAGAAACTGGTAAAATCTCTGTGCGTAAGAGACAAGGCCGAAGACCTTTACTAGATGCCCGTGATCTCCGGGCACCTCAGACACCACTGCATCACTCACCGGCATGATTCTGTCATTGACATTACTAAATGGGCCCAGGAATACTTCAAGAAACCACTGTCTGTAAACACAGTCCGTTGTGCCATCCATAGATGCCACCTAAAACTCTATCATGCAAAAAGGAAGCCGTTGCTGAGCATGATCCAGAAGCGCCGCTGTGTTCTGTGGGCCAAGGCTCATTTAAAATGGACTGTGGCAAAGTGGCAAAGTGTCCTGTGGTCAGACGCGTCCAAATTTGACATTTTTGTTGGAAATCATATGCGTTGTGTCCTCCGGGCTAAAGAGAAGAAAGACCACCCCTCCTGTTATCAGCGTTCAGTTCAAAAGCCAGCATCTCTGATGGTATGGGGATGCATTAGTGCAGTGGTTCTCAAACTCGGTCCTCGGGGACCACCGTGTATCCTGGTTTTCATTGAAACCACAATTGCAATCCCAGAATTCTATAAAGCTGTTGATTTGTTTTAATTAGTTGGATTTTTTTTTTTTTACCCTCTAACTTCACATTATGAGAGAAATGGAATACCTGCCATGGGAAATTAAAGCCCCATGTCCATATTGAGTTTATAATACTGCAATACAAGTAATTGCACAAGGTCTAATATATTTACAGATCCAAGTCATACAAAAGTTAATTATTGAGCTCCTATATGTTGCTGCACACAAGCTGAAAGATGGTTTTTTTTTAACAATATTAACACAAAACAGGTGCAAGTCATTGCCAATTGCTCTGCCTTCTAACACCTCATTATCAAATAAATGGTTCAATTTAGTGACCATGCATTGATAATTATACTAATCAAGAGCCTACTGATATTCTGAAAGTTATTGGTTCATCTGTTTTTTTCTCTGTTAATATTCTGCTGTTTCTCAAATAGCATGATGTGAATATGAAACTTTAATTGTTTATAGCAAGCATAGCTATTTTTGACAATACTGCTTAAAGGGTAATGAACAAATAGTAACAACTCATTAAAATTCTGGGGTTGCATTTGTGGTTGGGATGAAAATCTGCATACACGATGGTCCCCCAGGCCCGAGTTTGAGAACCACTGCATTAGTGCATATGGTGTGGGACACTTGCATGTTTTGAAAAGCACCATGAATGCTGAAAGGTATATAAAGGTTTTAGAGCAACATATGCTCCCCTTCAGACGACATCTATTCCAGAGAAGGCCTTGTGTATTCCAGCAGGACAATGCAAAACCACATACTGCAGCTATTACAACAGCATGGCTTCATAGTAGAAGAGTACGTGTGCTGAACTGGCCTGCCTGCAGTCCTGATCTTTCACCGATTGAGAACATTTGGCACATAATTAAACGAAAAGTCCGTCAAAGGAGACCCAAAACTCTCCAGCAGCTGGAAGCCTGTATTAAACAAGAGTGGGATCAAATTCCAATGGCTAAACTCAAGAAACTTGTCTCCTGAATGCCCAGACGCCTCCACTCTGTGTTAAAAAGAAGAGGGGATGCTACACCATGGTAAACAGGCCCGTCCCAACTTTTTTGAGACCTGTAGCAGCCATCAAATTTGAAATGAGCTCATTTTGTGGATTAAATTGTAAAATGTCTCAGTTTCAACATTTGAAATATTATCTATGTTCTACTGTGAACAATATATTGGCTCATGTGATCTGAAAGTCATTGCATTTTGATTTTATTCACAATTTACACTTCGTCCCAACTATTTCAGAATTGGGGTTCTACTTTTCTGCAGGCCCAATCAGTTTCTGTCAATTACAGAGGAAAGTTGATACTGTCTGGAATTGAATAAAAGCTTGTCAACCAACAGATAATTACCAGGAGAGTGTCATGTACAGTGCTGTAAAAAAGTATTTGCCCCCTTCCTGATTTCTTATTTTTTTGCATATTTGTCACACTTAAATGTTTCAGATCATCAAACAAATTTTAATATTAGACAAAGATAACCCAAGTAAATACAAAATGCAGTTTTTAAATTATGATTTCATTTATTGAGGGGAAAAGCTATCCAAACCTACCTGGCCCTATGTGAAAAATTTCCCCCTAAACCTAATAACTGGTTGTGCCACCCTCGGCGACAACAACTGCAATAAAGCGTTTGCAACAACTGGCAATGAGTCTTTCACATTGCTGTGGAGGGATTTTGGCCCACTCTTCTTCGCAGAATTGTTTTAATTCCGCCACATTGGAGGGTTTTCGAGCATGAACGGCCTGTTTAAGGTCATGCTACAGCAACTCAATTGGATTTAAGTCCGAACTTTGACTAGCCACTCCAAAACCTTTTTTTTTGGTAAGCTATTCAGAGGTGGACTTGCTGGTGTGTTTTGGATCATTGTCCTGCACCATGACCCAAGTGCGCTTGAGCTTGAGGTCACAAACTGATGGTCGGATAATCTTCTTAAGGATTTTCTGGTGGAAAGCAGAATTCATGGTTCCATCAATTACGGCAAGTCGTCCAGGTCCTGAAGCAGAAAAGCAGCCCCTAACCATCACACTACCACCACCAAGTTTGACTGTTGGTATGATGTTTTTTTATGAAAAGCTGTGTTAGTTTTACACTAGATGTAACGGGACGCACACCTTCCAAAAAGTTCAACTTTTGTCTCGTCAGTCCACAGAATATTTTCCAAAAAGTCTTGGGGATCATCAAGATGTTTTTTTGGCAAATTTTGTGCTCTTTTTGGTCAGCAGTGGATTTCGCCTTGGAACTCTCCCATGGATGCCATTTTTGCCCAGTCTCTTTCTTATTGTTGAATCATGAACACTGACTTTAACTGAGGCAAGTGAGGCCTGCAGTTCTTTAGATGTTGTTCTGGGTTCTTTTGTGACCTCCTGGATGAGTCGTTGATGCACTCTTGGAGTAATTTTGGTAGGCTGGCCACTCCTGAGAAGGTTCACCGCTGTTCCCAAGTTTTCTCCATTTGTGGACAATGGCTCTCATTGTGGTTTGCTGGAGTCCCAAAGCCTTAGAAATGGCTTTCTGTGGCCCTTTCCAGACTGATAGATGTCAATGATTTTGCTTCTCATCGGTTCTTGAATTTCTTTAGATAGCGGCATGATGTGTTGCTTTTTGAGATATTTTAGTAAACTGCACTTTGTCAGACAAGTTCTATTTAAGTGATTTCCTGATTAAAAGGTCTGGCAGTAATTAGCCTGGGTATGGCTATTGAAATTGAACTAAAAAATGTGGTTAATCACAGTTAATTCATTTAACGGGGGGGGGGGGATTACTTTTTCACATAGGGCTGAGTAGGTTTGGATTGCTTTTTCTCTTAATAAATGAAAGCATCATTTAAAAACAGCATTTTGCATTTACTCGGGTTATCCTTGTCTAATATTAAAAATTGTTTGATGATCTGAAAAATTTAAGTTTGACAAATATGCAAAAAATAAGAAATCAGGAAGAGGGCAAATACTTTTTCACAGCACTGTAGGTGTGAACTATACAGCTGTGCCTTCTGCAGATATTGTAAACCTGAACAACCACTAAAGTGACTACATTTCTAGGAAAGATTGCATTAGGTGTTAAGTGACCCCTGAATTCTATGTGAGACAAATCTACCGGTAAATCAATGGTAGGGTACTGTCCATTTTTCATATCTGATGGCTATAATGGACAGTAGAATGCCAGGATCAATGCCATGTTGAATTTTTGCTTCAGAGAGCTGATTTATTTCACTACTAAATTGCCATACCTTTGCGCTATTGTGCAATTAGCTCATTGTGACAATGGAAACTGATTTTTTCTGCAATAAAAGATATTTTTATTGACTGCTGGATGAATGCTTTTGGTAAAAAGGTTGGACTGTTTGCAGATCAGGTTTGAATGAAGAGCTTCATTCATACAATTTCTGGGAAACAGTGTTGGGACTCAACACGTTGACTAAAGTGAATCCAATCAGATGTGCTGCCAAGGCGGAGCACAGACGGACCAAACACAGATCTGGTGTAAATTGGGGGTAAGAAAGTCAAGAGAGGTCACATTTGTTTAAATTAAGTAACAGTCCCTACACACATCGGCAATAGAAAGTGATTATGTAAGAAAATTGCACATGGCACCTTTAAAACTTGTTTGCAGGCAGACTAGGATAAAACTTGTGAAAGTCATTTCTTGCAGAGCAAAGAAAAAAGAGGTTGCTTGAAGTGGGTGCATTTATCCTGTGACCTTTGACCAAGGTGAACCTAACATGGTGGATGCCATGCAGTTGCTGGGATCTCATCTACGCAAAATAAAATACATTTTCATGCCCAGTGACCTTGACCTTCCACCCATGTGAATCTAACATGGTGGATGCTCAACTAGACATTAGTATGAACACTTGCCGAAAGTATGAAGCCATTGCTCCTTACGGTTGCTGGGATGAGAGGCATGTTCAAGACCAAAGGGTCTCACTCTAGGTCTTCTAAGGGAAAGAGTCCCATGTTTTGAACGACTTGCCAGTTCTTGCACATTTTCTCACATGGCTGCCACCAAGGGTTTGTGTCAAATTCTCTGAGGGAAGCATGAATACTGATGTTGACAATATAGGACGCTATCTTGAAAAGACCATTTGCAAATGTTCCCACTCTTCTACGCAAGACTGAATGTAGTTTAATCTTTCAAGAGGCAAGAACTTGCCGGCTCTCGCTCGACCCCTCAATCTTGAACATGCCCCAGGGGCCGTGTTTTCATGACCAGAACCAGAAACATGTTTGTGCCTTTGTTGTTGGTGGAGCGTTTTGGCGACTTTGGTTCTGCCTGAATGCCGCATTGTTTCAACCAAAAGAGAACCAAAGGTTAAGGTGGGTTCAACACCAGTTCAAGAATTTGGAAAGGAAATGCACCCCTATTTTTTTGCTCCGTGCCATTTTGCTTGGCATTAGATGACATAGGGTGAAGTAGGAAGTAGGGCCAAATGATCAGCATTTTCCAATCTTTGAAGGTGTCAGGAATCCCAATGCATTGTTTATGGTACCCATGTTCATTTCTTAAACATATCATGCATTTGAGAATGATGTTACTTCAACTTATGTGAATATGCAGATCATTCAGATCTACTTCACCTTATGTTACCTAATGCTGACCCACAACCATGTCCTCGAATAATTTTTGGTCTGACGTTTTTGCACACGTATAAACATATTCCTGTTCATCCTGTTGGCATCACAAACATGTTTCTGGTTCTGGTTGCTAAAACACGCCCCTGGTCCGAACAAGAAAACATTACACTAACACCAACGCAGACGGAAAACCAGGGTAAACCATATAGGTATGCCCTTCGGGCGAACTAACTACACTTGAAAACTGAATAATTTGGTGTCTTCACTCCCAAAAATGGTTATTCAGTTTTAATGTTTATTATCAAAAGGAATGGCAACATTACAAAGGGAAAAGTATTTGACTGTCCCAACTTTTTTGAAATATGTTGCAAGAAACAAAATTGAAGGGTTAATTTTCAAAAATCAATTAAATTTAACATCCAAAACTGTGCTGATTTATTGCCTGCAATGCAATACTGGTCACAGGTAATTCACTAACCACTGCTTTCAGTTTTAATTTTAAATTCACATACCATCCAAGTTTTTCTGATTTAAAGTTGTTGATATGCCACAATTTCATAGTTTAAAATACAAACAGTATCCAGTTCTTGTGTCATTAATTTTGTGGAAGGTGTGGGAGATGTGGGTGGAGAGGTAGGAATGATTTCTTTTTTGCATTGTAGACCCATTATGTTAAGTTGTTTTTAGGAGACTGTCAAACTGAATCAACTCCTAATGGACCAAAGGAGAGCGGCTGACAGCCAGTGACACCCCGACCATGAACTATAGGCACTCGAGTGCAGCACCACTCGAGACAGAATGTTGTTTTACCTACTTTTTAAAGGGCGACTTTCAAGTTGAACAGGGCTCTAAGCCCTTCCCCAAACAATTCGCAGAGAGTCCATCTGCCCTGTTGTCAGAATTTACTTTCGGCACTGTCCTTCAGCTGTTATGCAATGACTTGTGATTCAAGTGTCACAAACTTGTGGAATTCTACATTTGCTATGGCATATTAGACTTATGCCATAAAACTGCTACAGCCATTACTACTACTACTACTTCTATTAAAGGCTTAATATTATTATTATTATTAATATTATATACTTAATATTAAAGGCTTTTTCATACTTTTTTCAAAATGGAGTGCCTTTGCAGTATTTATTTTTTGAACAACAACTAATTCTGTTTGGGTGTAGTGAAACACCCACTGATGGAGTTAAAAAAACCATCAGGATCATCAGCATTTTCTTCTGTTAGTGACCATATAACCAAGCCTGAAATCAGGTTTAGGTTAAAATAATGTCTTTAGAATCATTCATACATGTGAAAATCAGCCAATAATTGAACAAATAGTTCTCACCTGGCTCAGAGGAGGATGGAATTCATGTCTTTGTAGCAGTTTCTTTGGTGATTAAGGGATGATACAAGATGGCTTCACCTTACAAGTGGTTGTCGAAAGTGACCGTGCTATGAAATGCACATCATACACTGTGAGAAAATATGACGTGTAAGAGCAAAACAGACTCTATTTTGGAATCAGCACCCCAAAATTTGTAAGAAACAAATACTGGATTTTATTCAGCAAAAAATGATGCAGTGCGATGTTATAATAATGGTGATGATGATAATAATAATAATAATAATAATAATAATAATAATGATGATGATGATGATGATGATTATTATTATAGTAGGCCTGGCAGTAGCTGTAGCCTAGCAGCAGTAGTACTGGTCAATTGATCAAATACAGGTTTTTGTTGATTAAATACACTTCAGCGTGAATGGCCGCAGTTAGTAATATATGCTAAATTCCCCAGGCCTTTGATCTTAGTATGTAAATAAATAAAGCATGACCAATAATTTTCTCTGGAATTCCGTTGGTTCTGCTGTTCGTCGCCTCATGTTTTCGCCTGATAAATCAGTGCAAGCTGAATACCATGTTCACTCTCATCGACAGTGCAATGTTCGAAGGCCAAATGTGATGTCGATACCACTTCATTGTTGTCTTTATCCTTATTGTGGAAAAAATAGCCTCATGCTACAATAAGGGATTGGCTACGTGTAGTCTACCTTTCAACAGACGAGCAAAGCTTTCACTGGTTTCATCAGACTACGAACAATATGAATCTCCTGTCAAAAAAGAAAACCAAGTCATCAGAATAGACATAAATAAAAGAGGCGATAAGAACATGGAGCAGAGTGTAGGGTCTTGCCTAGGAAAGGTGTTTTATCTTTTCTCCTCATGCTGTATTGGGGATCTGAAGGTTTTGAAATTGGCCCACACGCCCCCACAAAGTGAAAAGCTGGCGCTTAAAACGCAAAAAAAAAAAAAAAAAAAAAAAATACTCTCCAGACACCCGCTTTGCTCAGGAGAATCGCGAGATATTGACCTTCAATTCAGTCGGCATTCAGCGTTGATGAAAGGAGATAGGCACTCTAATCTGCCCGTCGTGTCGGGCTGTGCTTTATTGACAAACTGACACGCACTTATTTTAGCTCGGGCTACAGACCTTGCAGAAGCCCAACAGATGTGATACATAAACGTAATAGATGTTTATTTAGAAGGACTAATACGAAAATGGCCACTACAAATCGAATCAATTTTCAGAGGCGAACATAATTCGATATTTCTGTAGTTCTTAAACGACCCGGTATTCCTCACTGGCAAGATTTTTTTCACACCTCACGCACACCTCGTACTCGACTGCGTTACGTTATTATTCTGCTTTTCATCTGTTGTGCGCATTTATTCAACAGACAGATCTCCTGAAAGATATCTTAAAATGGTCTAAATATCAGCACCTTTGACACGACATCGACAAACTCTGGAGGTGATTTCACGAGTTCTTCACCCAGTTAACCCGTCCTGGTGTTTTCGTACCGCTTGTGGGTATCACACTTGAAGACGAGTCGTTGCAGATGCAGAGAAGGGCAGTTCGCGTCACCACGATACTCATAGTAGCCTGCACACATAATCAGCGATCACAGGCCCAAGCATGGAAAGGGAGGGAAGGCATCTCTGTTTGCATACGCCAAGTAGGACGGCATCCATGCCGGTGTCCACACAATTTCTACTGCCGCCTTCGTGGCCATGGGAGAGATCCGCACAAAACCAGGCCCTTCAGAACAGCATGAGCCCACTATCCGAGGACGTACTGGTTTTCCCATCAGCGGGTGGAGACTAATATTTAGATTAAGACGGATCCGTAAATTTCGTGCTTATAGAGAGCACTGGTATGTATTTGAGTGACATTGTCTAAATTTGAGTTCGACACTTCTCACCACTCTAACCTTTATGCAAATGTAAAAACGTCTAAATGTGATGGACAGAATTCAATTAACTGAGATGACAGAGAATAATCTACTGAACGGAATACATCAGGCAGTTGAAAGGTAACGTAATCATCGGGGTAGGATGGGTGGTAGCGGGGCGGGGGGAGGGGTGTAAAAGGAAGATATAACCCATTTCCCTCCGTCTTATCTCATAGCTGAAGCTCTATTTCTCTAAAGCATAGTCTACAGTCCAGTAAACTCTTGATCTCAAATGAGAGGCCCGAAACACTGTTGCTAAGCAATTAGGGGCTTTACTGAGCAGCTGATTCCCCTGTGCTCAGTGCCCATCATTACAATTCAGCCTTACTTAATAGACTTCCATGGCGATGAACAGTGTGGTTCGTGTATCAGGCAAAAAATGGGTTTAGATCGGACGGCAAAGTGAAGCGCAGGCTTTTCCAATATTTTTGATAAATGCTACAGATGTTTGGTCCCAAACAATTGTTGCACCACTGATGTGTCTATTACTCAACATTCTTACTGCGGATGGTGACTGCTTGAGAGTGACAGTGCCTGCAGCACAATAAATATTGGTAAATTACAGTTAGCACGATACAGTACATTATACACGTTACATTATTCATGCGGTAATTCACACATTATTAAAACACACATTGCACCTCATTTATACATGTACCTATGTATGCAAGTAATGTGTCATGTAAAATGAAAAAAAAAAAAAAAAAATTTAATTTACCACCTGCCACTGTTTATTGTACTGAAGGCACGGCATCACCCTCAGCTTTCATTACATAAAATATATATTGATTTATCTACCAGTACAATTATATGTAATATGTACACTGTAATAGTTTATAATAGTAATATACATTTTACATAACATATTCACAATATCACATTTTATGATGCGATGATAAAATTCCTACGGTTTCTTGAAATAATAAGCTGTACAACACACAGAAACCGTGATAGAGACCGAAAAGCCACTGACAATACACCAGGTGGGGGCAGCATTAACTAATTTTTGAAAAGCGATTACAAGCCGTATCTGTCAGGCTTTCATTGAGCATCGGAGTGCCACAAAATTCAAAAGTAGTACCTCGCAAATCATCAATGAAATTTCCCTTTCTGCATTTTAGCACTTTTATGCAAATATGAAAGGTGGAATATTTTGCCTGATTAGAATACAAATGTTCTCTAAAAGTGGCATTTTTTCACATGGATACAAGTCAGACAACACAATATTGTTCGGGTTTTTCTCTATGAATCTTTGAGTTGGACAGTTGTCGTACATTCTACTTCGTTCTATCCCACCCAAACCCAACTTCATGCTCACTTGGTGCTGATGGGTCGACGGCATAGTCAGTACCTATATTCAAACACTAGGTGGCTCTGTGGTAACACTTAAGTGTCCTGGCTGCAGTTTTTTTTAATCTCGTTTTTGTCTCCCGTCGCCTCTGGCGATAGGGAGACATAGGAATGCACCTCGTCTGTGCGTGTGTGTGTCCGTCCGTTCGTCCGTCCGAAAAGTGGCGTTAACACGATAACTCAAGAAGAAAATGGATTACAGACCCCATGTTCTGCATAAAAGAAGATTAGATTATGAACCAGTTTCCTATTTAATATCAGTGACCTTGACCTATTATTTGGCCTAGCAATTAGCAGGTCAAATATTGGTACGTCACCAATTTTTTTCAAACTTGATTTACAAGGCCAAAATTGTTCACTGTGGTGTTTTGCGGCATTTTCTTTAACCCGATGGTCAAATTCTATGGATCCAGTTCCTTTCCATCTTTTACAAAATATCCACTTTCACGTTGAACAGAATTGACCTCCTTTAAGGTCACAGGGTACATGTTTATTTTGGCGACGGGAGACCGTGGGCCTCGCGGCCAGCTTGTCCACAGTATATCTCCATTCCTTCATTGGTTTTGCTGGGTAGGGTAATAAAAACCTAGATATAAAGCACAGACACTGGATACAGTTAACTCTTTGTAAGTGCATATTGAACAATTACATTCATCCTTCATTACTGTGTGCAGCTGGAGCCATTGAATCGCACTAGTTTTACAGTCTACATCACTGGTTGTATACATAGTCTTTGGTATAGCCCTTAGTCAGAGGTTGACTGTAACTTATTTTACTGTCATTTATATTTGGTCCTATTTCAAAAATATATAAGCCCATTATTAACTGGAGCACAAACAGTTCGTATGACTTCTCTGCTGAGTGGTCAATAGCCACAAACCTTGTTATTTAGAATCTGTCCTGACCACAGTCAATATTGTGGTTTTCATGTGTAGTGGGTGATAAACAAATGAGTAGAAAAGGACATTTTAAAAAAGTGAAGTCTCATTTGACCTCTGCCTTTCTGCTTTGTGATCTTTATAATATTTTGGCACAAAGCATCCAAATTTGCAGTTTAAATGGCATGTATATCCATCTATGTCCTGAGGATAGCAGAACAAAAGGGTGATCTGTTGAATTAAAAGATATGATTTTGATTGTGGTGTTATAATTTCATTAATGTGTTCATTACAGATACCCTTTATGATGTAGTATATCACTGGCAGATGTAATTATGCCTGATGGGTCTTTGGGATTTTGAGGGACCAATGCTAAGTTTTGGCATCTCCTACAGACTGTCAATTGCAGTGTTACATTTACATCATATTCTGATATCAAAATGTTCAAAACCTGGTTTATTGTTGCATGAACACAGCTGCAATGTTCCTGCGCATTTTGCCAAACAGAATAATCAGATCACTTCATCTTCAGTGATCAGTTGTGTTTCGACTTTCCACCTCAGTTCTGCTGTTAAGTGGCAATTTAGTCCGCCTTTTAGGACTATTCTTTTCTTTTCAATGCAAAACAAAGACAACTGAGCTGAGAGACCATACCCCCAATAGATTGCCAAATGACTCCTCGCTATATCTGTTACCAATAATGTAAGTTCCATTAGCCTTCAGATAGGCTACTGTATAGAATTTTACTAAATATGGCCTTTAAAAGGAACCCATTGCAGGCAATTTAGAGTGCAGTACATTTGAAGCTTGCATGAAGGTATTAGCGCTTTTAACCACTGCTTTGAATGCATGGGCGGTTAATTAACACATTTAGAATTAAGTAGATTTTCCATGCACTAATCATTCTCTAATTCAGTAAGAACCATACCCGCTTAAAACACTGGACATTAATCACTGTCCCGCGTGCCGGCATATTACATAATCACCAACTATTTTCCACAACATGAAGTGGTAAGTTGCTTGACAGATAAACAAAGAGTTTTTGGTTCAAGCCCATGTGTGCACTAAGATGTTTCAAATAGGGGAGGCTGCCAACCAAAAGTAAAAGTGTGACGTCATTTTTTTTTAGCACAGCATGTTGGTCTTTGCAACAGTGTCATAGCAGCTAAGGGTGCAAACGAGTACTGGAATACTCGCTGTACAAGTCATGACTGATTACAAAAAAGAATAAATTGATTTGTTGTCCTATATTTTTCTTCATTTATCCCAGTAAGTTCCTTTGTTATGTACGCCTATATGTGTCATATAAAAAGCCACCATGCTTGTCGCTTTAACCTCTTCAACCCCAACTCCTGGTAATGCTGGCATCATTGGATTTGCCTCTCACCTCTCATACATGATGGATCACAACCCATCCCCATTTCAGATCACCTGATTCACAATCAAACAATTGATTATTTGAATTACCCAGACTAATACAGAATCGTATAATGATTAAGAAATTATTAATGCAGAAATGACCAAAAAACCACCAATAGGCTACATTGAAAACGTAGATATAATACACGCAATATTGTAGGGATGACAATTATGCACACAATTAAATAATCCAAAACTTTCTCTGAATTCCATCTCCGGTTTCAGATTTTTTTACATTTCAAACAGAAACATCTTCCTGTCGAACCCTGTGAAACATTAGAGCAGAACGACGTCACTTATAGGCCTAGCTAATATATGCCATTTTATGAGCTACAGGTGGTCATCAGCCCCAAAAATAAGCACAAAATCCTCAATTTGAATAAAGTGATTCATCACATTAAATTACTTACTTTTTTAAAAATTCAATCAACTATCTTTGGTGAATGAAGCTTGCCAGGTTCCCCAAGTCCAATACATGCAGGCAGCAGGCTAATCCAACAAAAGGCATAAAATAATGATAGGTAACGGTAGGTTTGAGGTTCTGCAAGACAAATTTGTGAAATCAGCTGAGAAGCTTAGGGGCAGATCCTCCAAGGTAGTGTTCTCCGGGATTCTACAGGTACCACGTGTGAGCAGAGGCAAGCAGAATTTTATCTAGAGGTTTAACACGTGGCTATGAACCTGATGTAGGAAAGAGCGGTACAGTTTTATGGGGCACTGGAACTTCTTCTGGGACAGAGGTGACCGGTACAAGCCTGAAGGGCTACACCTGTACCGGAGGGGTACTTTTGCATTGGGTACACGTATGTTGATGGTAGCACAGGGTTATTTAAACTAGGGACTTGGGGGGCAGGGAGGTTAGAGAGTGTCATGAATAGGGAAATGCTGACTGCCCTGATGTAAGTTGACAGGGCTACATGCACTATTGATGATATCTTTTCAAAGCAACACAGCGTAGTGAGGGACTTGGAGCAGCAGGCAGCTATGGAACCGGAGGGTAAGTGCAGTTTTAATAGCCTGAAATGTTTTTATTTAAATGATAGAAGCATAAAAAAATACTCAGAACTTGAGGCTGTTATGATTGGTGAGGGCTATGACATAGTTGGGATTACTGAGACATGGCTTTGCGAAGAGGATGGGGATGAATGTAATATAGAAGGTTATAAGCTCTTAAGAATGGATAGACCCAATAGGAGAGGAGGGGGTGTAGCACTTTATGTGAACGACAACATTCATGTGCAGGAAATTCCTGAAATAGAACATTTTTTTCGCTGTGAAGATATCTGGGTCAGGCTCAGGGGCGCCGCTGGCAATTTTGGGCCCCATGACTGGAAATCGATTTGTTATTCACGTAACATGTATGAAATCGGTGACTGGTTGGTCCGAGGGCAAGATGATTTATTTTCATTAGAGTACAATAAAGATGAGAAAAGCTGCAGTTACTATAGATATTCTGTTTTTTTTTGGGGTTCCGATGATTGGCCAGCGGTCAGTAGAATTGTATTTTGTCGATTGCAGCAAATGTTCAAAATACTGATTCAGAAACTAACTGGGAACGCCTCCCCAATGTACTCCAGGGACGACCCAATGCCTATCAGCGCAATGCCTCAAACAGGAGTCTGTGTCACGAAGAGTCTACAGTCACGAAGCAGACTGTGTTTTTGGGGCTAATAATGTCGGACATCGTCCTCACTCTCAAGGTGCGTTTCCATATAATACCCTAAGAAATGCACAAAATCTAAATAGCAAAATATAAACTGGTAATGGAAACACAGCCTGATATCACAAAATTTGCTCTTTGATCTGCAGTATTAGTCAACGAAGCCAAGGCCAATAAATAGACCATTGGACTTCTGGAGCAGACCAGCAAGTGTACTTTTAATTTCGCGCATTGTGGAGCACTTACATCGTTATTGTAAGACAAGCTTTTACAAATTTGCCGTGTGCACAACTCAGCTGACAGAGACGGCTGATGGCACGTACAATGGTACCAGAGCCAATCAGTGATTGGCTGATGTACGTAATGGTACCAACCAACCAGCAGAAAAAAATTTTGCAGCCAGTTGTTCAGGCACTAGCATAACTTGGGCCATACAAAATGATGAATAGTAAGAGAGGGGGCCCATGTGCTAAGATTATTCTTAAAAAGTAAAAAATTGAGAAACAAACAACAAATTCATTTTAAATCGATCAATTTATTACAAAAATTAAAATATGAAATTTAAGTGTCCATATATTTAATTTACAAATGTTTATATTAATGACAATATCCTCTGTGGGGCCCTGTGAATGCTGGGCCCCTAGAATCATCCATGGTCACACCCCCTTACGGCGCCCCTGGTCAGGCTCATTGGCAAACACGAGACAGGTTTGAACATAGGAGTGTGCTATCGACCGCCAACTTTGGATGGTATTGTAAATTAAATGCTCTTTAAGAGGATTAGGCAAGCTTGAAGAGAAGGAGGGACTATTATTACGGGAGCCTTCAATTATCCTGGTATCGACTGGAAAATTGTGAAAGGACAGGATACAGGGGAGGAAGAATTCTAGATATCATAAATGACAATTTTTTTGGTGCAGTATGTTAATAATCCTACAAGGGAGAGGGCAATTTTATATTTAGTGCTCTGTAATGACCCTGATAGAATTTGCAAAGTAGAGGTATTGGAGCCAATAGAGACTAGTGATCATTGTAATGCTTGTTTTGATGTTTTAAGTTAAGAGTTTATCTTCTAAAATCTAAATTTTCAAATTTAGGCGAGCAAACTTTGACAGGATACGCTCATATCTAAGCAAAATAAAACGGGAGATATTCCTTGATTGTACATTTGTAAATGAGATGTGGGATAGATTCAAGGGGGTTTTACTTGATGCACAATGAGAATCTTACCAAGGAGCGGATTTTTAGTGAGGCCAGAGGGCATTACCAATGCTCAAAATTATTTAGCAGAAATTGAGGTTCGGGATAATGGATAAATTAGGGATAAATTAGACAAGTTGCACAAACTAAAGACATATAAGGCGGCAGGTCCTGATGGCTTATACCCTAGAGTGCTCAGGGAAGTTGGTGAGATCACCTCTAAACCGCTCTCAGCTGTCTTCAGACGGTCTTTAGAAACTGGAGAAATACCAAATTATTAGAAGCAGGGCAATGTAATACCGATATATAAGAAAGGGAACCATACTTAGCCAGGAAATTACAGGCCAGTCAGTTTAACTTGCATTGTATGCAAAATAGTGGAATCTTTAATAAAAGACGGGGTGGAATTATTTCTTGAACGTAATGATATCTTGAAAGATAACCAACATGGTTTCCGTAAGGGAGGGTCATGCCTGACAAACCTTCTGGAATTCTTTGAAGAGGCCACCAAGACTTATAATCAGAGCAGGGCTTATGACATCATATACTTGGATTTTCAGAAAGCATTTGACACAGTTCCATATGAGAGACAAATTTTTAAATTTTTAAAAATTTTTAAAATAAGCTCCGTTGGAGTCCGTTGGAGGAGATCGAGAGGAGAGGACGCTGGCGCTGTTTGTTCGCCGCTTCTCCAGCCCACATCTTTTGATGAATTTTTGATGAATTTTATTATATCTTAGTGTTTCCTTCTTGTGATATCTTTGTTTGCCACCAAGATATTCACCAGCGCTGCTATACCCTGGAAACTCAAAGTTTTAACCTGATTTTTACCTGCTTTTTGCCGACCTGTGTGGTGCTCTCACGGCCCTCCATTCCATGTGCCGGTAAACAGCATGGCGTTGACGACGCTACTTAACAACCTTGGTCAGTCTTCCAACTTTCCTCCAAATCCTCCTGCACAACTGCTTTCTCCCAGTGTCAACCCCGACTGTCATGCTGTGGATCCTCCCTTTCTGCTCGGCTCTCTGTCTCTGGTCATCTTGTTCAAGGCTAGCGACTAGCACCAGGCTAACATCCTCTGTGGCTGCCATCATGCTGACATATTCCTCCACACAGCTGGTGATATACAACAACTGCTCCATCCCAGAGTGTACTGAGACCATCAAGCAGCTTGGACTATTAGGCAGACCATGATATGTCCACAGAAGCTCCCTTCGCAAGTTTGTTTACCTGCAGCACGGGAACCGAAGCTCCATCCTGTCCATCTGGTCTGCCGGTCGCACCGTCGCACCTCCAACACGTCATCAGAGCGCTGCCACTGTTGGAGCTATTGTACCTGGAAGCAGCACGAGCCCATTGAATGCTAGGTGGGTCTGAAAATGTGGAGTGGACTCCAGTCTGCTCAAACTTTTACAAAGATCCCCCAGCATCTCACAAATCAAAATGGAACTGTTTAATCCACAATCACTGATGAATAAATCATGCCTCATCAATGACCACATCCTGGACAAAGGGTTTGACTTGATGTGCATTACTGAAACTTAGCACCAACCTGATGTGCATTCTACCTTGAGTGAAGCCAGTCCTCCGGGCTACAGTTACCTGCAGAAAGCACGCAGCACTGGTCGTGGTGGAGGCCTGTTGGTAATCCACCGGAATGAACTCAAACTGTCTCCTCTGGCTATTCCTGCTTTTTCCTCATTTGAATGCCTCGCTTTCAAATGTCAGCCCCCCTTCCCTACAACAATACTGCTTATCTTCCGACCACCCAAACTGAACTCAGCTTTTATTCTAGAGCTTAAAGACCTCCTCTCCACTTTTTGCTCAACATCTGCAAATTCTATCATTCTTGGTGACCTGAACATCCACATCGACACCCCCTCCTGCCATCAAGCTGCTGAATTTTTACAAGTACAGGACCTAAGTCTGAATCAGTGTGTTAACGCCCCTACCCACACTAAGGGACTCATCCTTGACCTGGTCATTTCGGATTCTACCTCCATAAAAAGCCTTCAAGTGTATGACCTTAGTGTCTCAGACCATAAAGTCATTTCCTGCGAGGTTCCATTTCTGTCCCCCATCTCCAAGCCAAAACGCAAAATCCATTTTCGCAACATCAAAAACATAAACTCTGATGTCCTGTCCTCACATCTCCTGCATCTAGCCTCTCCCAGCTTCTCCTCAATCAACGAGTCAGGGGACTACTACAACAAATCTCTCAGTAATCTCCTGGATCTCCATGCCCCTATTAAAACCAGAACTGTCTCCTTTTCATGCTCAGCGCCCTAGTACACCTACAAGCTGTGGAAACTCAAGACCGCTGGCCGTGCCCTTGAGCGGCATGCTACAACATCTTGCCTCTCTGTTCATAGGAGGGCATTTCAAGACCATCAAAAAGCCTATGCAAAGTCGCTCAAGGATGCACAGTCTCAATTCTGCTCAAATATCATCAATAGCAGTCCCAGAAATTCCAAGCAGCTTTTTTCTACAATAAATCTTCTCTTTAAACCCCAGTCCCAAACACACGCAGAATACTCAGAGGAGCAGTGCAATAAATTCCTCTCCTTCTTCAAAGCCAAGATCGACACCATTCATTCTCACCTCTCAAGTTATCTCTCAGCTCCAGCTACACTGCTATCCTGCTCACAGCCTACAGTTCCTCACCCTCTCCCGTGTTTCTCTGAGGTCTCACAGAGTGAAACAGAAGCCATCATCAAGAAAATGAAACCAACCACCTGCCTACTGGACCCTTTTCCCGCAACACTGATCAAATCACATGTCTCTGCCATAAGTCCCCTCATCACTACAATAATAAACCTCTCCTTAAAATCTGGCAATGTTCCATCTGAACTCAAAGCAGCTGTCATCAAACCACTTCTGAAAAAACCCTCCCTCGACCCTGAAGTCCTAGCTAACTACAGGCCCATCTCCAACCTCCCGTTCATCTCAAAGGTGCTGGAAAAGGTTGTTGCAGCTCAGTGTCAGGATCATTTGCATTTCCACGGTCTGTATGAAAAATTCCAATCAGGTTTCCACTCTGCTCACAGCACCGAAACTGCTCTGGTCCGTGTAATAAATGATCTCCTTGTGGCAGCTGATGCCGGCTCTCCTTCCCTCCTCTTCCTCCTAGACTTGACAGCTGCCTTTGACACCATTGACCGCCACACTCTCCTCAAGCGCCTCCGTGAAGTTATTGGACTATAAACTCCGCCCTGAACTGGTTTACATTCAACCTGTCTGGAAGGACCCACTTTGTCAGCATGGGACCGGCAAAGTCCACAACACTTCCTCTCACCTGCGGTGTCCCTCAAGGGTCTGTACTTGGTCCAATGCTCTTCACAATATACATGCTCCCCCTTGGTCATGTCATCGGCCAGTATGGAATTTCATTCCACTGTTACGCCGATGACACCCAGCTGTACATCAAAACTGACTCGTCACCATCGTCATCATCACCACTCTCAACACTCACCACCTGCCTGGAGGAGATAAAGGCGTGGATGAGTCATAACTTCCTTCAACTCAACTGCTCCAAATCCGAAGCCATACTTATTGGCACCCCCCACCAGGTCCAATCATCCTCCATAACCACCATCACCTTTTCTGGACAATCTATCCCTATTTCATCTGCTGTTACCAACCTCGGTGTGAGACTGGACCCTTACCTAACTTTTGAAAACCACATTAAACATCTGTGCAAATCCTGCTTCTTCCACTTAAGGATCACTGCCAGACTCTGCCCCTCCCTCACTGTATCTGATGCCAAGAAGCTCGTCCACGCCTTCATCTCCTCCAGGCTGGACTACTGCAATGCCCTCCTCATTGGGACCTCCGGCAAAAGTCTCCACAAGCTACAGCTAATTCAGAACACCACAGGCAGGATCCTACTCAGAGTCAGAAAACACAAACACATCACCCCGGTACTCCGCACACTTCACTGGCTTCCCATCACTGCAAGAATAAACTACAAAGTCGCTCTCATCACTTATCAGTGCATTTATGGAAACGCCCCAATATACCTCAAAGAACTCCTCACCCAGCAAACCCCAACCAGGAATTCACGCTCTGCACATCAAAACCTCCTCCACCCACCCAGAACCAAACTCCGGACCATGGGAGACCGGGCCTTTTGCGCGGCTGCACCATGTCTGTGGAGCTCCCTGCCCAGCCACCTCAGGACCCCACAGACTGTGGATGCTTTTAAGAAGTACTTAAAGACTTTCCTCTTAAAAGAGGCTTTTAACTTACTTTAAGTACTATTTTTACATTTTTTAAGTTTATTCCCTTCCTCTTTACTGTGTGCCTGTAGCACTTTGAGATTTCTTGAAATTAAAAGTGCGTTATAAATTAAATTTATTATTATTATTATTATTATTAATTACAGGAGGTATTCTGGAGTGGATTTGAAACAGGTTACAGGATAGAACACAAAGAGTGGTGGTCAGTGGTATCTCACCTGAGCTAGGTATGGTGGGAAGCGGAGTCCCTTGGGGATCTGTGTTGAGACCCCTGCTCTTCCTCATCTACATTAATGACCTTCATAGGAAGATAGGAAGTAAATTAGTTAAATTATCGAATGATACTAAATTTGGAAGTTTGGCAAACAGTTTAGAGTCCACTAAAGTGATTCAGGATGATTTAGATAGAATTCAGAATTGGGCAGTAATGTGGCAAATGAAATTTAATGTAGCTAAATGTAAATTTCTACATGTAGGTAATAAAAACATTAGACAGGATTACTTCATGGGAGGTTTAAAACTGGAACGTGCTCCACATGAAAAAGATCTGGGAGTGATTGTTGACCAAACCCTTACAGGTTCTAGCCATTGTACTGTAGCATTTAAAAACGCCAACAGGATGCTGGGATATATAGCCAATTTCATCATAAATCCAAGCAGATCATACTTCTCCTGTACAACACATTCGCCAGACCACATCTAGAGCATTGTGTACAGTTCTGGGGATCATACTTTAAGAAAGATATAGAGGCTCTAGAAAAAGTTCAGAGAAGAGCAACTAAGGTATTAATTCCAGGTATGAGAGATGAAAGCTGTGAGAAGAGGCTGAAAATCCTTAATCTCTTTAGTCTTAGGAAAAGAAGACATGGGGTGATCTAATTGAGGTCTTTAAATATGTTAAAGGGATTAACAAAGTTAATTATGTGGGATTACTTAGGCCAAGTTTTGTTTGTAGAACTCGTGGTCACAAATGTAAGTTGGCCAAAAGTAAATTTAGCACTGATATTAGGAAATATTTTTTCACCCAGAGAGTAATCTCAGTGTGGAATAGCTTGCCTGACCATATTGTTGAGGCTGAAACCTTGAGAATTTTCAAGAGCAGGCTTGATTTAGCGCTAGATACCACTGAGTCATTGAGTATCTGAAGTAATAGATTCACTATAGTTATAAGAAACTGGCGAGCCTAGTTGGGCTGAACAGCCTGTTCTCGCCACTCATGTTATGTTATGTTAATAATCGTTCCTTTAGGGATCATCATCAGCATTCTTAAAATGCTCCCAAACCAGCAATTTTTGACATCGTTTTACTGCGAGTACTTGAAAGCCATTCTCCAGCTTTCGGTAATGAGTGCATTCTGTCAAACAAAAGCTACAGCAGTACGTGTCGCAATGACTGTGCCCTTTGAGTGGTATTCCTTCCAATCCAAGAACATAACAGATCTGATTAAATGTTCCAGCACTGTCCCAGCGGGATGTTTATCCCTAGCTGCAAACTCTGACAGCATTGCACTGATTGGAGTTACTTTAAGCATAGCTAATGCAGGTAATGAATCAGAGTGCAGATCTGAAAACTCATGTTGACCTATTTTTCTCTTGGCTTTTCCCATTTGCTAACCCCCAACAAACGAGCTGTCTCTGTAGTTATGCAGATAAAGCAAAGAATACTGTCAGTTTCCTTAACACAATGCAACCATCGCCATTCTTCAAACAAACATCGTTGTAGCAATCTGTCAAATCACTGTGCCGAATTTTCTTCCAGGAAATTTGATGTTTGGTTGGAAGAACTCCTAGTGCAGGGCAGCGCTAAAGTTAGTGACCCATTGCTTCCATCATCTGTACAGTTAATTTCATCATTGTCCTCGCATCCAAGAGTAACACAAGTGCTTGAATCATTTACTTCAGTTCTCTTTGAAATATTGTTTGGGGGGAAAAAAAAATCAGATATCCCTTTCTGCTTGCTGTCATTCACCATTCTTGCTGCCCAATGCATTTATGGTGGCGCCTTCCACTTCTCTGAGAAAGCATTTCCTCAATACATAATAAAGAATTCAAAAACACTTCAACCCAAATTTTATTAACGGGGTTTTAGCCATATACTGGCTGGGGATTCTAACTGGAAATGGAGAGCACTCTGCCGTTGGGTCCTTGAGCAATGCCCTTAACCACAAAATGGCTATTTCACAATTTTTCTCCATCCATCCTCACATGCAGATGTTCTATCTGGAATTTCCTCTACGGCGTCCATGGAAAAGAGAAACGTGTTTTCAATGGAATTTCCTCAGTCAAATAAAGGTTTAAATATAAACAAAGTAAAAAATATAATAAACTTGTGTTGGTTTCTCACCACATATTGCTAATGGCTATTCTTGCCTGTTATCTGGCTGTTTTGGCTAGGGTTAGACATACTAACAAACCTGTTGATCTTTCTCGGTATTGCATATGGTATAATTCAAAAAATGTTATACAGTTCTGAATTTTATGTGCTTATCAGTTTACCCTTTAAAGGTATACTAAATTAGGGGAAATAAACCGCTGTAGACATGTATTATTGCCTGTAATTCACGAATCCAGCATTTAACTTTCATAATTGTATGTCATACTGGCAAAAAAAATGAAGAAACTTAACACTTTGAGACCTCTTCTAAAAATTCGCGAGCGATTGGCTAATCGGCTGTGACGTATGAGAAGTAAGTTGCACCGGAGCTTGTAACACAAAATGACTTGTTTGACTCCTCATTTCAACAGCCAATTGGTGAAAGAAAGAAAAGTTATAGTTATCTTATTTGGGACGAATATTCTTATCGATACATTTTCTACATACTCAATTAAATGATTTGACACAAAATGTCCAGATTTTGTGAGTTTTTAACTTTTCCGTGAACAAAGCTCTGATTTCATCTGGGATTGCAAAAGGAAAAGTTTGCATTGGTCGTAAACGCGTATACAGTCGTTTTACACGTTCTAGCATTGTATTCTACACAAAATGAGTGCAAATTTTGGACTTCGAACATAGAAGCGACTGAGAAACACGGAAACTTCATACACGCATGGACCAGTCCCTTGTGTTTATGTTAGGGTTTCGCTTTCGGACATGTGCCGTACCGAAGTCCTGGTAGTCCCCAGTGACTAGGATCACGATATGGCCAGTGTTTCAGAAACAAACACAAATAAAAAATTAGAATGTCATCATCAACAACAGTGATCAACGATACTAAGTTACTAACAACAACAAAGCAACGTAAACACAAGCTCACTTGTCAGCTCGTCTTCGCAGCACTCTTACATAGACATTTACACCGAAGCCGTACAGCGGGGCTGGGCCGTGGGCTACCCGCGCCGGGCCCGGCGGGGTAGCAGCTGTGCAGGTGGGGAGTAAGCAGGAGAACGGATCTCAAAGACGCCGAGTCTCACGCATTCGACGAAGGTCCTACAGGGCTGTACAGTGCGACATATAAATCGCACGTGCGACATGAAGATTGGTCCGTGCGATGAATGAACGAACTGTTGTAGCACCGGTGCGATGGGAGACAGAGGCGCTGTGCGTGTGCGAGAGAGCGAGCCGTGAAACAATGCTACCTCGCTAATGTACTTTGCAGTTGTAGTCTGTCATATGATTAAGAGACACGATCCCACCTGCCTATCCAACACCATTTCCAACAATACCTCCGCTTTCAGCGCCATTCATCGTTTCCGCCCGCCGGTACTTCAGATTGGGATTGATTTTTATGGATTTTCTCTCTCTCTCTCTTTTTTTTTTTTTACTCCGAGTCGCAGTCAAAGAATGGTCTCCCGCTCTGTCTACGAGCGCGAGCGAATGGAATACTGCCCGAATGTAAAACACTCCTGATGTCATGGCAACCACAACAGCGCCAGCACTTTATCATTTTATAGAATTTTCGAATGAGGTTAAACCACCTTACTTTAACGTTACTGGAGCTGAAGAACAAGAAAAAAAGGTATACGTTATTATGGATAGATAACGTTAAAATAGATTTAACTTAATCATATAGCTGTAGTACTAGATAAGAAAAACCGCTCCGCGTTTCGTCACGCTGTTAATATGTAGCTAAACTGAATACGAAGTGTAAGTGTAATGGAGTTAGCGCAATGCTAGGGTGACTGCGAATCAGTAGCGTAGCCAGAACTGAAAATCAGGTGTGCCAGGAACATCCCTTTACAACTTCTAATAGTCCTGACTTGTTCGCAATCATCTTTCCTAATGAACAATACATTCACTCCGAAAACAATCCACACTATCAGGTGTTGCTAATTCTCCTCGTGAAGGTAAGATGAAAATCATTCGTTTGAACGCGGTTGAACAATTATTGCTCCTGACTTGTTCCCAATCATTTTCCTTAATTAAAACGTTTTACAATTATAATAATACACTATTGGCAATTATAGACACGGCGTTTTTCTTCATGCGATCCAAGTGTGACAAAATAATAGGCTTAACTCAGTTAAGAAAAATAATTGACTCGTAGCCACACGCTTTACGAAACTGCTCTGGATCTTCCGCGCTACATTTTTTTTGGCACATCAGGCGATCAAACAAGCTCCTCATGATTGCTTACATTGTTGGAATTAAATCAAACGAAGATGAGAAACACCTGTACGCAATTTTGAGTATGGCTGATTGAAAGGCAAAAAAAGCGCGTCCGAACGAATGATTTCCATCTTTCACGAGGAGAACTAGCAACACCTGATAGAGAGGAGTGTTTTCGGAGTGAATGCATAGTTCATTAGGAAAGATGATTGCGAACAAGTCAGGACTAATAGAAGTTGTAAAGGGATGTTCCTGGCACACCCGATTTTCAGTTCTGGCAACGCCACTGCTGCGAATTAACTAACGTTTCCATTAAAGCGCTGACGGAAGTAACATCTGTATTCTATTAAATTATGCTATTCTGTTATGTGATAAACAGAATCTTATAGCCTTAGAAATACCACAAGAAAGTTATGAAACCAGCGAGTAAATTTTACATATGTTGCGAGCTTTAACTTTCATATGACACGTCCTCACTAAGAAGAGTCTCAATGCCGCTGACGTTACAGTAAATGAGCATTGGCAGTGTATTCTCTATGAGTGCGTTTAGTTTCATGGACTTCAGTATCCTGGATATGGTCGGGTTTTTGGAAAATCCCGTTTTTGCGTTTGTGCGTGTAAACACCATATCCTTATTTCAGAAACCAGGATAAATAATGAAATATATGTACAAATATATTTTTTTAAAATGTAAAAATAAATATTTTATGGTATACGGACACGAAAATAAGTTATAATATATGTACAAATATATAATAACATGCATAATTTTTTTATAATACACAAATAAGTATTTGTACAAATATATATAAAATAAATGGTATTGATAAATATGTTCTAAATCTTGATTTGCAGTTAAGTGTCTTTTTTAAACTTTTTAAATTGCTGATTGATATTCGCACGGGCACACCATCCAGGATACAAAAAAAAAAAACCTTTGCCCCCGCTGCTGAAAAAAACCTTGAGGAAACACTGCCATTTAAAAAATGCGTTCAGCTGGGCTGGCTCAGGTTGATGAAAGCGATAACAGAACATGAAAAAATACATTACAGTTTTGAATAAAACCAGTTCCAAACGGGACCGCGAGGATGAATCCGACCCAAAGTTACTAGCACAAACTGATGATGACGAAGACGCAAGTAATGTAAATGCGAACGCAAAAGGGAAAGTATACAAGTACAACCCGGAATGGAAAAAAGATTTTCCATGGCTCCTTTTCAATGAGAGAGATCAGTTGTTATTCTGTAAATGGTGCACGGAGGCTCCAGAAAAAAAATTAGGAGTGATAATCTATATATTTTAGGAAATAATATTTTGAAGAGAGATAATGTCTCTTATAAGAGGTTCTTAATATTTCTGTGAGTTATATGCCTGCATTATATTTGAAGTGTACGTTGTTTGTGTCTAGACTGCTTGACAAGTTCTGGAAATTACTTAAAATTGTATGAATTTAAAGAATTCCGAGACCTTGAAAGTACTTCAATTTACAAAGCGATTATTAATATTTTATATGTCTTTAAATGATAAACTGCACTACTTGAGGTTGGTTTTAGAGATGTAACAGATGCTTTTACTGTGCTACAAGTTTTTGTCTTGTGCTACAAGACTATGAACCTCTGTAGCACTAGTGCTATGAGCAGAAAATGTTAACAGCCCTGTCCCATGAATTTTTTAGGCTTATTCACCGTAGTCCGCAATTATTCAATGAAAGCTCATTAATGAGATTCTCACGCGGAATTAAAATCCTTGTGCATTGAAGTTTCAGTTTCACTTGCGTAAAGGTGGACCTCACCACAAGTAACATGGAAAGCGATTATGATTCCGGACTTCTCGTGCTTCTCTTTACTCAGGGATTGGAAACAATGCATGTGTTTCACGATCGTTTAAATTGTTTAAGTGAAACAAGACCATTTGAAACGTCTTTATGCAATTCCATTGCTTTCAATCCCTCAGTAAAGACAAGCGTGAGAATTCCCGAGACATAATCGATTTCCGTGTCGCTAGTGGGGAAATCCACCGTAATGCATGCAAAACTGATTAACTTAATGCACAATGACTTCAATTCCCCAAGTGAATTTCTCCAGTGCACGTTGATTGAAAAATTGCTGACTACGGCACAGGAAGGTGAATGCCACTAAGAGGCGAGAGACTCCACCGAATGCGTGAGGCTTGGTATCTCTTTTTTGGGAAGTGATGTAAACTCACACCATCGTTTGGAGTCTTGTTACAGCCTGCCACTACACACCTCTTTGGCATGTTGATGAATGTTATCTCAAAATCAACGAAATCAAGGATTGATCAAGGAGAAATCAATTATCGGTATAGAACAAACCACTGGTCGATCAGCTGGGAACGTTTGCAACTTACTTCTCACGCGTCACAGGTCACATGACTACGAGGTCCGTGCAACGACTTCTTTGAGGGGTGGGGCTTAGGACCGTACAAACCAGCCAAATTTTAGTTTTCAAATAATGATAAAAAGTTACAGAAAACATTTACAAATGTGTGATGCATATTAATTTGCTACATAAGACCCATTTCTTCAAAAAAAATAGCCAAAAAATTTTCTAATTGAGTAAACCTATAACATCTGAGCTCAGTTAAACACATTGTACCATTGACCCTAAGTCCATAAATTTCATATTTTGCAAGGCTTTCTAAAACTGCTGTGCAACTGCTGTTAACATCTTAAACTCGGACGCCCCCGGTATCGGGGGCAATCAATAAATATCATAAATCCAGCATGATTCCTAATAGCGACATCTTCAAGCGGCATATCTACTTAACCCCTTTCTGCAGATGTAGACGCTTGCATCTATGGAACTGCAAATTTAAGCACGCAGTTACTGTACTCAATCACTATATAGCACCCCCAGATCAGTTATTGAATATTCACAAGCAAGCAGAGTTCAAACGCGGTTTTGAATATGGGGAAATTCGTTCCGCTCCCTGTTTTTCCAGAGTTGCATGAATTAAACCCCTCAGCTAAGCATGATGTGCAAACTGGTCAATATCCTTGCCCATAGTATCGATCCAGCAGTTTAAAAAAAATGATCTCTTGCGACAGAAAAAATCTTCGTCCTCTGTAGCAACCACTTTAGCTACAGTGAGCCAACGGTATTCCAATTAGTGGTTTAGAAAAATCAGTTTTCTGAAGCAAAAAATTCGACATGGTATTGATTCTCTCACATTCTACTGTCAATTACAGTCATCACATACAAAAAATGCGTAGTTCCCTACCGTGGATTTACCTGTAGATTCCTTCATTGACAAATTCAGCGCTTCCTTATATCCACCCAAGTACTGGTGTTGATAGCCAATCACTCAATTATACACTCAGGCTCTTCTGCGTTAACTGCACAGTTATAGTTCATGCCCTCGTGAAACTTCCCCGGTAACATTGATTGGCTCATTTCTTATCCAATTCCCGAGTGTTTAAACGTTCCACAGTAAGTGAAACACATTGATTGGACAAACACAAGAGCATATAAGCCTATGCGTATCAGCATTTTCGGTTGTATCCTGTCTAAGTTGCGCGCATTGCGCGGCTGAAATAGACGGGATTTATAGAAAAAAAGACTCTCAAAACTGGCCTTGAAGTGTTCAGTTACATTTACAGGATTTAAATGAGATAAGGACATGGTAAATGGGAATTATTTCGAATGAAACAGGACCGGAGGGTTCCTTCCACTGGACACATCGGTCTCTGGAGGAGGGATTCAATGAAAAAGGTTAGGCTGCTACTTTTGCTTTTAGTTTTGGAATGTATACCGTATTCAACAAAGTCGAATGCCGAGGTTTTGTTTCTGTTTTAAACTGCCCATGCATTTGGGTGGACCCCCTGGTACGTTCATTGCACCGTTCTGTTGAATCTAGGGAGGCATATATTGTTTGATCTTCCCTGAAAGTGGAATGTCTGTTCTGTTAAAATAAGGCATATTTCAGAATTCAGATATTACTGAGTTGTACTTGTGCCCCAGCAGTTTTTCAATTCTCAGTATTATTTTTTTTTGCAATTTCAATGGTGAATTCTCATGAAGATTTTTCATGTTTGCAGCCCATTTTTTCTACCAAAATCATGAAAATAAACTGTAATATGATGTTATTCTAAATGCTGTAAGTGTATTTTCAGAGTTGAGCAACACCTTTCCTATTTATGAAGCTTAAATCTTGAATTATAAAGCATTAAATTGGGTAACCCATAAATAGCCAAATTTGGCCTCTGCGCAAAGGGGTTAACCCCTCTGCGCAGATGTAGAGGCCGGCTGCTCTATTTATGCAGGCAATTACACTATTCTATTACTAGGTGGCACTCCAGGATCAGTTATTGAATATTCACCAGCAAGCCAAGCTCAAACAAAGTTTAGAAGATGGACAAGTTAAGTCCCCTCCCTGTTTCCCAGTAGTTGCATGCTAAGCTTGATGTGCAAACTGCTCAATATACTTGCCCATACAGTAGTATCTACCCAGTAGTTCAAAAAAAATTATGTCTTGTGACAGAAAAAATCGTCCTTTGTCGCAACCATTTCAGATGTAGTGAGCCAATAGTATCCGAATAAAGTAGATAAGAAAAATCAGTTTTCTGAAGCAAAAATTTGACATGGCATTCATACTATGTCATTCTACTATCAATTATAGTCATCACATAAAAAAATGCGTAATTTCTGGGCAGGATTAACGTGTAGATTCCTCCAGCACTCCATTATATCCTACCACGTACTCTCATTGATTAGCCGCTTACTCAGTTGCTAACTTAGGCTCATCTGCGCAATGCACAGTTATAGTTCATGCCCACGTGAAACTTCCTTGGTAATGATCTGTAGATTGACATGTTTCTTATCCAATTCCAGACAGTATAAACTTTCTACAGTAACTAAGACATTGATTGGACAATCAGAAAAATATATAAACCTTTGTGTAACAGCAAGGTAGGTTGTATTCTTCTAATGTAGCGTATGGTTGCGCAGCTGAAAATGACACAATTCCAAAGAAAAAAAGACTTCCACAACCAGCCTGAAGCATTCAGTTACATTTACGCGATTTAAATGAGGTACAGACATGGTCAATGGGAATAATTCCAAATATAGCAGGACTGGAGGGTTCCTTCTACTGCTGAGATCTACCTCTTTGGAGGACAAATTCAAAGAAAGGTTTTTCTTCATTTTATGAGTAAGTGCAGTTGCATATTTTACTTACGGCATAGCTGTTTTTTATTCTCGGTTTACCATAGCCATGATGATCGCAGAGCTTGTTTGCCATGTTGGTTAGTAAGAGTAACCGTTAGTCTTTGCTAATACTGCATTTGGTGGCATTTTGCTCAATATGGCTTTTTGTTTTAGAATTTATACCATATTCAACAAAATCAAATGCCGAGGTTTTGGCTCGTTTAAAATGCCTACAGCTCAAGCACTTCGGTAGACCCCCTACTACGTTCCTTGCACCATTCTGTTCAATCTCGGATAGCATATTGCCTGCTTTTTCCTGATTGTGGAATGTCTGTTCTGTCAAAATAAGGTATATTTCAGATATTACTGTGTTATTGCTCCTTATAAAGGTGTGGAAAGTATTTAAGCTTGCGAGCTCAGATGTGGGAACTCCTAGCTTTTCATAGCAGGGTGAATATGCTGACAGTTAAATAAGCGGTTCCTTTAATGAGAATGTGGGCTGGCTTGTGGGACTCTGAGGAAAAATGGTCAAAATTCTAAACTTTATCATGGAGAAAGGCATGTTTTGTGTTTGGAGTGTAAGGGTGCGTTCAGGAACCAGAAGCGAGACCCAAAATATCCAGCAAACTTGTTCTTTATTAGTTCTGGGGTGGAAACCCCAGCAGGGCAGTAGGCAACGGTACAGAGTCCACAATCCAAAATCAGAATCCAGTAGTCATAATCCAGTTCGTAAACAGGGCAGCAAACACAAAACTCAGGGTCGGGCAAAGTAGGTTCGTTACACGGGCACAGGTATATCAGAGACAAAGTCAAAATCAAAATCCAGTAGACGTAATCCAGTCTGTAAACAGGGCAGCAAACACAAGACTCAGGGTCGGACAACGCAGGTTCGTTACACGGGCACAGGTATATCAAAGACGCAGCAAAAATCAAAATCAGGGACATTCCAGTCAGAAGTATAACACGAAGAGTACAAGGCATCAACAACACAGCACAAGCAAACCAAGGAAAACGTTCTGACAAGAGCTGGTAGTGAAATGACTGCTTAAATACACATACGGGAAGTCACATGCTATAATAGGGAACAGGTGACCTGGATCAGACTAATTAACAAAGGAATGAACCAGAGGAAGTTCCTAACCACATGAAATTGGCGAAAGCCAAAACGCGGACAGGGATTATACAGACAGCCTATGACAAACAGTCGACTCTGGTTAGGAAGTTCTAAACTGCACAGAGTGAGAGGCAGAATAGTGTTTAACCAGGTGCGTAGAATCCGCTGAAGCGCAGCAAAGTAAATTGACTGAAGGCAAAGTGCGGAGACTAGAACAGAGTGAGTGCTGAGAGCTTGTTAGTCAATTAGTAATGTGCAGCTATACAATCCCTAGTGCTCGTTAGTAAGTTAGTACTATAAACAATGTTAATGTTAGTAATTTATCTAAAATAATAAACTGTTAGTATTTGTTAGTAAAGATATAACAGAAAGGTGAAGGAAGCAAACGAGATTGGAAGGAATGTTTGGAAACCCAGAAACCATGAAATCACCTGAAAACGTGGCACACAAGACTGGGGAATAAAACTGTCACATCACATATGACCAGACAGGGGAGACAATGTGTAATGCAGGGCATGAGAAATACAAAAACCAGAAAGATAATCTAAACTGTGAATATGAGAAATGGCAGTGAAAAGACATGACAAAATACAAAACATGGCATGGACTAAATCAAAAAACATGGCTTGGAAACAGATTCATAACAAAAACATGGTCAGGAGCAACAGAATCATAACATGGAGAGGTTACTGGTGATCACTGATGTCCAACTGCATCTTTATTGATAAACTCAAGCTAAATTCAACCAGAAAATCATTCATTCATATTGAATTTCATGCATCAAAAGTTTATTTCTGTTAAATATATGATTATTTTATGATTTGACAGTGCACCATTTTGAGGGCTCTGTGAGTTTGGAGAGCCACCTGGAGAGCTGTCTTATTTGGCTCCTGAAGGGTAGATAATTTAGAATTTCACGGTCAGATAAAGACTACTTATGGTCGAGGCTCTAGGAGTTTATGATCCCAGAAATGTGTTGTTTTAACTCCCAGCCATTTTTCAATCATCAGTATTATTTTTTTTTACAATTCCAATGCTGAATTCTCATGAAGATTTTTTTATGTTTGTAGCCCTTTTTCTCCACCAAAGTCAGGAAAATAAACTGAAATACAATGGAATTCTAAATGCTGCAAGTGTCTTGTCTCAGTTGAGCCATATTACCCCTCTCTATGAAACTCAAATCTTGAATTATAAAGCATTAAATAGGGTAACGCATAAGTAGCCAAATTTGGCTTCTGCGCAAAGGGGTTAAAGGGAAGACACTCAGCGAAAAGCTCATTTTGACCATTTTTACCTCAACCGAACACAATTCAAGCACCAAGCAATTAAATGAGCATGTCGCAAAACATTGGATAAAATAATACCAGTGCTTGATTGCTAGCTTTTCTACTGAATTTGTGCTGTGCATACAAACAAGACATCAAATGACAGGAAAGTCCACAGAATCCAACAATATAAGCCATGTCATTTTAAAACAACACCACACTCAAAAAACAGCATACACATTACATTCTATAGTGATGAGCAAATATTATTTCTTCTCTTTGATATTTTGTCATAAAAATCTATGTTCGAGGGTAAATCTACGCAGGCTATAGTTAGCCCAGTGTGTCCACGTTATACTGAAGCTAGATCAATCTCCATGCATGTTTCCCACGACATTGCTTCCAATGAGAGCAGGCCCTGAGCAATCCTGCTTGCATGCAATAGGGGTGTAACGATTCTGAACTGCGGTTTTTTTTAGGCATAGTAACACCACCTGCTGCCATGGGGCGAACATTCAAGCTTACCCTTTTCCTTTATTAACCCCATGCTGTCTTGAACGAAAGTGCCAAACATCAAAGGGCATGGGAAATGCTTCCGGAAAAAACTTGACTGACATCAGTATTTTTCGGCTACATGCTGAAAGGAACCAAGCAAATGTCAGCAGAATCGTCTCCTTTTAAACAATTAGGCTACTGTAAGAAAAGTAAACCTGTTCCTGTTTACTTTGCTTGATTAGCAATCAAATGGTGGATTCGTTTACTCACTAAGTTGAATTCAATTCAATTCAATTCAGTTTATTTGTATCGTGCTTTTCACAGATTGACTCTCACAAAGATGCTTTACAGTGAGAGATAAAATAAATGGAAGGACATGCCCAGCCTATTCCCCACTACAGCAAATGAGGCAAAAAACTCCCAGTAGGGAGAAAAATCCTCAAACAGTGGTGAGAAAAAACTCCCCAGTGGGAAGAACCCGGCTATAGTGGGGAAGCCCATCTTCCGCGGGCTAGCTAATTAATAACAAAATAAAGTAATAATAGAATAAAATGGCAATACCATTAAAGCCCATTTAAACAGTGGCATCGGTAGCTCCAGGAAGTGGCATGTCGAGGATGGTGCAGAACTGGATCAGGACTGGATCAGGACAGCAACAGTCAGTGCTCATGGTGAGGGACAGGGCTTGGATGGTCCAGGACTCAGGGTAGTGGACAGAAAGATCCTCGGAAAGAGACACGGAAAAAAAGGGGGGTGAGGCACTGGATAAAACTACTGCATATTAATAAAAAATACAGTCCTGTGTCATGTGCCAAGTCAGAATTTAGAAGCAATTGGTCAGGAAACAGTCAACACCCCTCCATCCACTTCTTGCAGCACAGAGGCCCTACACTTACACCAGGCTGCAAGATCACTTTTGATTTTCTAAACACTAGTACCATATGGACCTCCCCGGTGACTAAGGCTGTAGCAAACCCCACTGGCACCGTTAATGCATGCTCAGTGCCACCGGTTCCACATGGATTTGCTTAACACTACACCAGTGCCATATGGACCTCCCCGGTGACTAAGACTGTAGCAAGCCCCACTGGCACCGTTAATGCGTGCTCAGTGCCACCGGTTCCACGTGATTTGCTAAACACTACCACCAGTACCATACGGACCTCCCCAGTGACTAAGGCTGTAGCAAACCCCATTGGCACCGTTAACGCATGCTCAGTGCCACTGGTTCCACATGGATTTACTTAACTCTGGCTTCCAATATCTTGTGAACCAATCATAAAACTAGGTTGTAGTCAATCCCACCAGAGCCAAATAAATGTTTAGACATAACTAGTCATGAACTAATCATAGGCTTGACAATCATAGGCTTGAATGAGTAGAGCTATTTATTAAGACAGCATGTTTGATTGCCGCATTTTTAAATTTGAATGGCCATAGAACAGCACGGATTTGCATGAACACGACTGTGATAATCTATATCTCACATTCACGTTTCATCCGCTTTTCAGAATATTTTCCACTTTGTGTATTTTTTAGATGCTTAAAATCCAGGGCAATCTTCTAACAAATCTGTTTTAAATTAATCTTTATTAGTGTCTTAAAATGCTACAATGAGAGATGTAATTCAGAGCAAAAATTTTTTTTCTTCTAACTATTAAAATTATTGGCATTCTTTCAATTTAACACTGTAGCCCAGTAAGATTTGTCTGCTTTTCACTATCACATATTAATCGTTATAGGCTACTGGCTAAATTGCTTGATTGTTATTTAGGCCAAGTACACTGGAGCAGATTTAGGGAAGGGCGGAGCACCTGCAATTAGCGAAATCTAAACTCAGGCTTCTTCCCGGCAGCATTTTAAATCGTTTAAGCCGCTTCAGGTGTGTATGTTTCAAGAAATTACACACGACTGCCTCCACACCCAATGACAGCAAGTGGTCTTATCGTACTTTGGAAAAAAAAAAAAAAATTGCAAAATCCCAACTCTGCATGTCATCTCTCATTGTAGTATTTTTAGGAGATCTATAATGATTAATTAAAAATAAAAATAAAGAGATTTGTTTTCAGATCGCCCTGGATTTTAAGCGTCTAAAAATACACAAGGTGGAAAACATTCTGTAAAGCGGATGAAACTTGAATGTGAGATATAAATTATCACAATCGCTCGAAATGGCCGAATTTGCGTTCATGCAAATCTGTGCTGTTCTGTGGCCATTTAACCTTCAGAATGCGGCAATCAAACATGCTGTCATAGTAAACAGCTCTACTCATTCAGCAAAGTAAATACGCGAATCCCCTGTTTGATTGCTAATTGAGCAAAGTAAACAGGGACAGGATTAGAATAACCTAATGCTCACCCCATGGCAGCAGGTGGTGTTACTACGCCTTAAAAAACCGCAGTTCAGAATCGTTACACCCCTAGCATGCAATGTATTTTCTTCTTTGTGATCGGCTTGTGATGCTGTCAGTTTGACTTTGCAAGTAGCAGTTTGATTTTATGGGCTCTGGCGTTCCCAACGAGTCCTCAATCACCATAATCACATAAACCTAGCCTGAGATAAGAGCCCTGCGTTCCCGGTGTGTCGAACTGAGAGTCCATGCACCATTATGCACATTAACTCAAAGAGCGCAACAATATAAAGGCTTAACGGATTTGTTTTTAATATTTTCGGTATAATTGTCCACTTAATATTCAACAGTTGTTTTCAAAGTCATTCTCTGACTGAGAATCCTTGCACCATTACCACGAATACTGAGAGAGCGCAACAATACAAGCGCTAAATCAGGGAGTGTAACATGTTTTGTTGTCTTACTCTTCATATTTGCAAACAGTCCCCTCAGCTAGCGTAGTGGATAAGGCGGTAGGCCCTGATGTAGGAGATCCGCGTACAAACCTCGATGAAGTGTTTTGAGCAGTGGAAGCAGAGTTCTTGTATAAATAATTGCTGCAGTGTTTGTTCTTTTTACTTTTTTACCATTATTACCTTATCTTTGTATTTATAATTTTGTTTATTTGCTTGTTTTATTGAAAATAAATCTGCTCCAGTGGAATTAAACTTCATTTTCTTTGAATGGAAAAATGTATACAGGACTGGCTAAAATATATTTTTTTAAATTTCAATTAAAAAATAAAAAATGGTTAGACATTAGATGGAATGTATGCCTGTAGTGACATGTAAGTGAAATTAAATGAATTTTACAGTTTGGTACCTGAGAAATCTCAGTTGGCCCACAATGCCCAAAAGGTGCCCGAATTGCCAATTTGGAGATGCCATCTGGACATTCCTGAACTAAAGCCTAATTTTGCACTGATTTACTTGATTAGAAAAAACTTTGGCAAAAATAATGGTGAGATTCTGCGCTGTAAATTTTTTGGAGGTGTCAGACTGCAACTAAATAATTTCAATAGGGATAAAAGTAACATTTTGTTTAGTGGAAACGAGATCTTTCATTTATGCTGTGTTCCGTCTTCATTTACACTGACCTCAGTGACATATATACTGATTTTTGCACCGTGACAAAAATCCTCCATGTGTTACCTTTATTATGATACCAAGATTATTCTAATGGACCCAGTAGTTGCAGAGATATTCTTATTTTATTTTGGGCATGTAAATTTTGAGTCAGAGGCTGAGGGCTTAAGAGGTTAATGATTAGGGACAGGACATTTCAAGGCTAGCCTAAGCCTTCATTGGGCCTTAAGCAGGATTTGATTCGAGGCCCTTCTCCAACTCCTCAGCACTGTTAATACTATTGACCATTGTCAATGTTCGGCCATTTGCATGCCTACTGTACAACTACTTTGTACCACAAACATTATCAATTATATTAGTTCTAACTGGCATGTTTTTACCCTTTTCTGGTCTTTTTTTTTAAATAGCAAACTCAATAGAGTGGTCTGGCTTTAGTTTGCACTTTAATATTCAAAGTTAAACAGTACAGTTCTTTGTGGCATGTGTCACTGGCCTCCAGGATAAGACGCCAAATAACAGAAAAAATTACCTGTTTTAAACAAAACAAAAAGAGACAGTTGTGTTCCTCGAGCAGGCTGTCCTCTGTCTTAATTTAACAGAATTTTTCTTATCAATTATCAGGGTTCTGCCCAGGATGCTGGGAGTGCTGGCCATATTCATAAACTTATTTTTACATTTTGTATCCTCATACTTTTGATTAATTTCTGACTTAACAACTGTCATTTATGTTTCAAACATTTAATATTAAACACCGATAGATTAACATGTAAAGAATGTTACTGTCCTCGACTGAGATTTATTTAGCTTTATGTAACAAGAAAATTTTCCTCTCGACCATGCGAAGTAGAGGGTTTGAGAAATCAATCACCCTGCCCCGATTATAATTGCCCATCTCTCAGGGTGTTTACACACTTGGTCCCTTTCAGCCCTCAAAACGAACTCAGATCGATGACTCAGCATTTTTTGTGCATATGTGAACACAACAACCGCACTCAGACCCCTTTAAAACAAACCGTACTGAGACCACTACGGAAGGTGGTCTCAGTACGGTTCGCTATAAAGCCACAGTACGGTTCGCTTAAGCTACGTATTGTGAACACAAAGCGCGCTGGGTTCACTTCGCCTTTTTGCACTGTATTGTTACCTTCAGCGCCGGTGCCGTACCCCCTGCCCGATCGCTGCACCACCAGTTCTCTGCATGCGCAATACTAGTAGCCTACTGCGCAAGTGCATAGAATTCCTGCGCAGGACAGCGCGCAGGACACTGCACAGGACACAGGACAGTGCGCAGGACACAGGTCAGTGCGCAGGACACAGGACACTGAGCAGGACAGCGCCCAGGACAGCTTGCAGGACACCGCACAGGACAGGACAATTTTGGCTCTTACTGCTACTGACATTTTACTTGACGGCAGCCAGCGACTTTTTTTTTTTTTTTTTAACCTGAACAACAAAATTGTATACAAATTCACTACAACACCAGGATATTTTAGAAAGGTTATATTTTTTTTATTTCATGGTCCTTCATGTAGCCAGCGACTTCGTTTTACTTTAATAGCCTAACATAATACTATACAAATTCACTACAGCAAAAGGACATTTTAGAAAGGTCATATTTTATTTCATGGTCCTTCATGTATAGATTTTTTTTATTTGAATAGGCGTATTGCCTCATTTTGCACAAAATCCTTTATGTTCATCACTTCCGGCACAATGGCAAAATATGGAAACTATCACGTGAAATCTTATGGAAGTGTTTGACAGTATAGTACAGTAATACATAATTTATTTTTCCGATCCCGAATGTAAACCCTGTGGGCCAAAATTGCATATTAACGTAACCCCTCCTATGTCAATATGAATGTGTGGTAATGCGTGTCCCTCAACAGACATTCAGCACATTGACGGTGCATTTTCCACATACAGCTCTCTTACTTTTTAGGCACCCGGCGGAGGTTTCATTTTTCGAAGTGTTTAGAGACAAAGCAGTTTTTGTTGGTGTGGCAGTCAATTTTATGGGATTGGAATAAATATTTGAGATTATCGTTAGCCGAAGGGTTAGGGGTTGGGGTTAGGGTTAGGGTTAGGTTAGGGCAGGGCTTGAAACGGGGACTGCCGTACCTCTCCACATTGAAATTCATTGAAAAAGTGCCGTACCCGTAGCAACTGTCTTTATTTTTCCCCACTGTAATATGAAAAACAACGTCAAGTTATCTCTTACATCCAGGGGCGCCGGATTCACTTAAGAAGTGGGGGGCAAAAAGTGCCGGGTTGTGTGTTCAGCTCATTCACAGTGCTTCTATTCCGTGCACCTCAGCCGTGCCCCTATATTGCAACTCTTGCGGTATAAAAAATAAAGAGACGTTTGGCTCATTCCCGTTAACCCAGACGCACATGCCCCAAATCCATCACCTCTTCTTTAAAACTAACGCTTTAGACTTTTCGTTTCAATGTAGGGTAAATCATGAATTAACGCGTAGTGAGGTCCGTGGCTGGGTAGGCAGGATCAGCCAGAGCTTAAATCGCAGAGTACATGCATGCAAAAATATATATTGAGTAAAACTCATTATTAAAACCACTGCAAAATCAATCAAGCTTTTGATATCGGCGGATTATAGCGCGCACACTATTACCTGCAAATTGTAATCGTACACAGCTACGCAGGAGTTTTTTCCACACGGATTAACGCATTTACGATGGTGCTACTACATACACTGCCCGGCCAAAAAAAAGTCGCACACTCAAATATTTCGTTGGAGCCCCTGTAGCTTTGATTACAGTGCATATTCGTTTTGTCATTGTTTTGACAACTATATGCAATGCCAGAACATTTATTTTCGATCAGAAATGCCATAATTTTTGGCCGAGATCTTGTCTTCTCGACATAATGGTTGAACCACTCGGTGGTCTTTCTTGAGCACATCCCTATATCTTTTAATGTGTTTAAGGTCAGGACTTTGTGGTGGCAATTTTGTTTGTGAAAATGATTCCTCATACTTGTTTTTGTAATTCATGGTTTGCTTTGCTAAATACAGGTCAATAACTTGTTCATTCTGAAATGCTGTAATACTTTTTCCACCATCAGGGGTCGTGCCTTCTGACAGATTTCTTAAGAGGTGGGTAACGACGCGCTTTATCGGTTTAAATTAGGTTGAACATTGCCCGCTGAAAACGTTCAACAACTGCAAGAATGACGCATTCGTAAATTCTATTCAATAATCTCCACGAAATGATTTACGCTTCCGCTGGTACAACATATACCCAAAGACTAGTAACGGTTCGGAGTATGCTCCTCAAAGTGTTATAGACCTACGTTAAACACACTAAGGGTTACCACACTATTTCATTCTATAATATAAAGTTTCCTATTTCTTTCTTAACATTATCATCTTAAAATTATTATCTTAATAAAGGTCATCATCAAGAACAATAATGTATAATGAACAAATGAACAACACATTAACATAACTTTATTGGGATGATCTGAAATTTTGTGAACAGCAAGGAATAGTGGGAACAATAATCATCGAGCGAGTGGACATCGTAAAAACAGTTGATCTGCGCTCACGCTCATGGCCATTACCCAGAAACACTTGCTGTCTCAATGACGATATCAACATCAAAATAAAATTATCATTGTTTGTTTTATTAAGCATTTTCCAAAAAGAAATCTAAATTATTTAATGTTATAACGACTTATGGTCAATTAAAATGATGAATAATGTACCGTGATGACATCGACTTGCCAGCACCATGACTAAGAAATGAATGCAGTTACAGTGGCATAAATATCCAGTCGCGCAGTTAGGTAAATTATTTTTGTTTATACGTCTTAATTAGAATGAGTAGGTCAGTTTTGATGGCACTTATGCTAATAACGGATAGGACCTGACAGTGTCGTCAGTGCGCATATTAGAGCTCTTCCCCAGCCACTAGGTCCGAGTGCCGTTGCATTCGCCCCGCCCCCTATTGATACGCCACGGGGGAGAGAAGGGCTGTGTACATGATGCCCATTGAAGACAGCGTGACAATAGACTCTGCATGCGCAAACCTCGTAAACTGTTTGTTCTTAATAAAGAAAGTGGGAGGACTATAGTGGCCCTGAAGGGCAATAGTAATAAATATTTCAAAAGTGCAAAATACATTTCGCAAAAGACAAAAACATTTCACAGAACAAAAATAAATCTCACAAAACACAAATAAATTTCACAGAACAAAAATAAATTACACAGAACACAAATACATTTCACAGAACAAAAGTAAATTTCACAAAACACAAATAAATTTCACAGAACAAAAATAAATTACACAGAACACAAATACATTTCACAGAACAAAAATAAATTTCACAAAACAAAAATTCATTTCAGAGAACACAAATACATTTCACAAAACACAAAAACATTTCACAGATCGCAAAATACATTTCACGAAATCAGAAAGGGTAGGACCATGGTACTTGTTTGTGATTGGCTAAACCCAAGTCTGTCTGGCATCAGTCATTTATCATTTCCTGTTTACACTGGAAACCGCAGAGCCAGCGTGAAATTTCAAGTGTTTACTAGGATGGAAGAGGAGCTTGAGTTGATAGCGCAATACTTCAACAAGGGACATACATATAGTGTCATTCTTGAAATGCTCTCCTCGTATCATGAAATACACATTTCAATTGGAACCCTTAAATCACGCTTAAAAGACCTCGCACTACAGAGAAGGGGCGGATATTCTTCATTGAATGTCGTTAGGAGGGCAATATCATCAGAGCTGCTGGTACCTGGACAACTGTTTGGATACTGAACAATGTGGATAACTCTAAGCAGAAACATGGTTTGCGTGTCAAAAGGGAGACCGTCATGAGAATTCTCCGGCAGCTGAATCCACGCGGGACCCTGTTGCGGGCACGTCGCAGGTTTATCCGTCGCACTTACCATTCAATGCCGGAAGCTGCCGGAGCATTCTCATGACGGTCTCCCTTTTGACACGCAGTCCATGTTTCTGCTTAAAGCCCAACGCCCACCAGAAGCGTGAGACGCGCATCAAAAAATAGGTTCCATTCACCCTACTGGCAGTGTGTTTTTCGCCACTGCTCAATTTCTGAAGCGTCAACACAATAAAAACGCATTTGTCTTTTAGATTATTTAATTATTTCCCCTTGCCATGGTTAGTGGCACAAATTTATCGGCAACCTCACATGCAGTTGTCAACCTGCTTTTTAACCAAGTCGCAGTTTTGAAAGGAAATCCGTTATTTTGCGGGCATTTAAGTTATCAAGTGATCTACAGTTAGACAGTACCTAAATCAAGGTACACTGATAAAAACTTAACACTGCTAAGTTAGCTAGCTAATTCGCTGCTGGGTAAAGTGAATCATAATCTTAATTTACTAGAGATTTAGGTGGAAAATTATGCCTGTATAAAATGAAAGCCTATAGTGCGTAGAAACCTGAACGTCGCACATTGCCATCACTTAAAATAAGCTTTATCGGTAGGTGTTTTCAAAATTAAACGTTGTCTTGTTGAATATTTTGAGAGTGACACCCATGGCTTGCTTCTCGGTCCTGTTGTCATCCGTTAATATTGATACAACTGACGCTTCCAGTGGGCGTTTAAAAGCGTTTGGAGTTTGACGCGACGCTTTGCAGCCAGTGGGTGTTGGGCTTAAGAGTTAGCTGCATTGTTCGGGATCCAAACAGTTGTCGGGGGGGTACACTATGAAGCTGGCTTTGTGATTAAGCCTGACTTTAAGCTCAAGTAAAACCTGGAAAAGCACTTTTTACATTAGTCCATGTTCCAGATTTGAAGAGTTTCCTGGTTTTACTAAGTGCTGAAGTCAGGCTTAATCACAATGCCAGCTTCGTAGTATATCTCCCAGGTCCCAGCAGCTCTGATGATATTGCCCTCCTAACGACATTCAATGAAGAATATCCAACCCTTCTCTGTCGTGCGAGGTCTTTTAAGCATTTAAGGGTTCCAAGTGATATGTGCATTTCATGATACGAGGAGAGCATTTCAAGAATGACATTATATGTATGTCCCTTGTTGAAGTATTGCGCTATCAACTCAAGCTCCTCTTCTATCCTGATAAACACTTGAAATTTCGCGCTGGCTCTGCGGTACCCAGTGTAAACAGGAAATTGTAAATGACTGATGCTGGACAGACTTGGGTTTAGCCAATCACAAACAAGTACCATGGTCCTACCCTTTCCGGTTTTGTGAAATGTATTTTGTGATCTGTGAAATGTTTTTGTGTTTTGTGAAATGTATTTGCGTTCTCTGAAACTTATTTTTGTTCTGTGAAATGTATTTGTGTTCTGTGAAATTTATTTTTGTTCTGTTAAATTTATTTGAGTTTTGTGAAATTTATTTTTGTTCTGTGAAATGTATTTGTTTTTGTGAAATGTATTTGTGTTCTGTGAAATTTATTTTTGTTCTGTGAAATGTATTTGTTTTGTGAAATGTATTTGTGTTCTGTGAAATTTATTTTTGTTCTGTGAAATGTATTTGTGTTTTGTGAAATGTATTTGTGTTCTGTGAAATTTATTTTTGTTCTGTGAAATGTATTTGTGTTCTGTGAAATTTATTTTTGTTCTGTTAAATTTATTTGAGTTTTGTGAAATTTATTTTTGTTCTGTGAAATGTATTTGTGTTTTGTGAAATGTATTTGTGTTCTGTGAAATTTATTTTTGTTCTGTGAAATGTATTTGTGTTCTGTGAAATGTATTTGTGTTTTGTGAAATGTTTTTGTGTTTTGTAAAATGTGTTTGTGTTTTGTGAAATATATTTTGCGCTTTTGAAATATTTATTACTATTGCCCTTCAGGGCCACCGTAGAGGAGGGTAAAAGTGGGGGGAGGCCAATGGTCCCCTGCCCGCCCCCCCCTTTCCGGCGCCAGTGCTTACATCTTACAATGGACAAGAAGCGGAGATTCGTGGATGCTACGAAAATAAATGGTATTTATATAGGGGGAGGTCGAATATTTTTCTCCTGACGAGGGTACAGATATCCTGAATGCCTGAGTTTAAAATAGGCCATTAATTTATCTATGTCTATATTATAAATAGGGTCGCGCACGGTGAAAAAAAAAAAAAAATTAGGGGATGTCAATAAGTGGAGAACGTAAATAGGCTATTTTATGAAAACATTTTAATCATAAAACTACCACAGTTAAAATTTAGGCTACCCAGTGCTGTTTTTAGTGATATGTTGCATGCGGCAGTTGAACTGTATTTCTTACTTTGATTATTAAATTTTGCGATTAATTCACGGTTTACATGCGTGCCAATTCCCGCGGAATATATTCCAACAGGTCCAGCCGAGGCCGTCATCAGAAACTAGCGTCGCTTCATATAATGCAACTGAGGAACGGACATCTCATGTTGCTTAAAACATTTGTCCTCGTTTCATTTGTCCTCTCTCCTGTCTCCTCCGTGGATCCTCCGTGGGAGGGACTGAGATGCAAGGATAGGGCGCAAGTGAGGGGAACTAGGATGCAATTTAAAAGACTTGAGACGCAGCCTCTGTCTCTATTGCTTATCCAGCACTTGAATTGCCAATCCAACCGGTAAAGGGTTTTATGCATGCGTAAAACACATTGGGCAGTGTCGCAAGTATGAGTTAAACAATGCACATGCGCAGAAAGTTTGTGCACGCGCAGAACCGATCGGGCAGGAGGTACACGGATAGGGCATTGACAAAAAGCATGGCAGCAGACATTTTGTTCCAAGTAAAAACTACCCAAAATACAGTGCAGTAAAGGTCTGAGAGCTCTAGAGGAACTACAGTGTGAGTAGAAAGAGGACTGAGGCCCTATCAGAGCTGAAGTAGACCAGAAAGAGAACCTAGTCCTCTTTGAAATAAACTCACACTGTGAACACAAAAAGAACTGAGTTCATTTTCTGTTGGTCCTCTTTTTGGTCCACTTTTAGAGGACTGAGTTCAGTTCTTTTAAAAGGGACTAGCTATGTGTGAAAACACCCTCAAATTGAGCCAACCGCACCGATCATTTGGCCACAGCCTCAGATTCAATTCGCCCACGAATACTCATCACATGCGGGGTCGGATGCCACTGCAGCAGGTTTTTCAACATAATATTCAGGAATCGCGATTATTTTAAGCGCAATAAAAGTAACTGCCACTATGAGGCAGACAGATGTGCTTGCTTATTACCTTTTCTATGACACATACCTAATGCGGTCATTTGAAATGCTTCCAGGAAGAGAACTGATCTGAAGTCCCCTAATTACCAGCGAGGTTGGACAGCCTCCATCGCCTTGGCGTAATTAGCTTACCTTAAATCAATTCCCGTGTACTTTGCCTAACTTGCAATCAAGCCATCTATTCAGCCAACTAACTAATCAAAACCAAAATGTGGCCTGTAATGATAAAGAGCATAGTTCTTGTAAAATCTCAAGGGCTGAATACTCCTTTATAGCTGTGTGCCAGCTCCTCGTCTACAATGGGTCTCCGGTTAGAGAGAATAAGATGCAGAGGGTCTGATTTCCACTCAACTTTACTGAAGTTCAATATCAGGCACAGTGGTGAACAGATGTTACAGCTTCCTAATAACGTAGGGCTGTATACATGTATGTATGGTATCTGTGAATAATAAACCAAAGAAATAAACAAAGGTGAGTCAGTATAACAGTAAACTGACATACATTCACATAGACTGACAAATTAGCCTGAATTAGCTTAAGCAACGGAGGTCAAGAGGCAGAATTGGCATAACTTATTAAATGTAACATGAAAACAGTTTTTTCTGGCTCAAGTCTACACAAATAAAGAGTAAGGTGAACAAACAGACTCTCTCAATAACCAAAACGTAGTAAAATAACGTAAATACATCATATGATGAGTTAACACACTTACAGCTGCTCATTCACGCATACACTGTTCACTCCTTGGCTGTCACTGGAGGAATGGCAAGCTAGTCTCAGCGTGCGCAGTTGTAAAGGACCCGGTCCTTGCATTGGCGTCCTACCTAATGCCTGTTCATTTCACTCATGAAACTGTCTATTACTGCCCCCTGGTGGGGAATTCTGTACAGTTCTAGCCAGGCCATTTTAGCGTACCGGGCCGGTACGCAGACGAACGCAAAAGTCGCATGCCGGTACGCTGGAAAAATCCGCCGGTACGCAAAAAATTGCTGCCGGTACGTTACAGATAGGTCACCAGTACCAGTTTCAGCAACAACACGGATGGCTTCAGACTGTACCGATCAACCTTGTTTTATCGATTATCTGAAGATAGGCCCGTATAGCCGCCGCTGTCGCAAGTAGCCTACACTGTTAAAAGAAAGTGTTTTGAAACCCCCAAATTGGTGGCAACTAAGCTGCCACCAATAAAGGTGTTACAGAACGCTCTTTTTATAGTGTCTGAAAACACTACACAAACTACTGAAACACACACTAACAGAGTTCAACAAAGTTCCACTGAAAACCAGTGCACCACTTCAAAAGAACCAGTGCAAACAACATGTTATGTCTTTGAACACACTGGGTGGTGTGTGGAACACAACACAATTTGAGTTTGCAAACACCCTGAAGACAGTAATGGAACACTCCTCATGGGGAGTCATGAAAACACCCTGAAGACAGTATTAAAACACTCCTCATTGGGGGTCATTAAACACCTTGTAGACAGTATTAAAACACTCCTCATCGGGAGTCATGAAACACCTTGTAGACAGTATTAAAACACTCCTCATCGGGTGTCATGGAACACCTTGTGGACAGTATTAAAACACTCCTCATCGGGAGTCATGAAACACCCTGTAGACAGTATTGAAACACTCCTCATCGGGAGTCATGAAACACCTTGTTGGCAGTATTAAAACACTCCTCATTGGGTCATTGTGGACAGTATTAACACACTCCTCATCGGGAGTCATGAAACACCTTGTGGACAGTATTAAAACACTCCTCATCGGGAGTCATGAAACACCTTGTGGACAGTATTAAAACACTCCTCATCGGGAGTCATGAAACACCTTGTGGACAGTATTAAAACACTCCTCATCAGGAGTCATGAAACACCTTGTAGACAGTATTAAAACAATCCTCATTGGGAGTCATGAAACACCTTGTGGACAGTATTAAAACACTCCTCATCGAGTCATGAAACACCTTGTAGACAGTATTAAAACACTCCTCATCGGGGTCAGAAACACCTTGTAGACAGTATTAAAACACTGATCAACGCTGAAACGCTTGTAGAGGTATGGAAATTCATCTGGGCTTTTGAAACACTGTGAATATTATTTGTTAGGCTCGCACACATAGATCACACAGGTATTGCAAAAAGTTACAGGTCTTCATGCAAACAAAAAAGAAACTTTCTAAATAATTTCTATGACTCTATTACTTGAAAAATTGTGTTCTGACAACAAAAAGAAAAAAATTCTGCAATGTGTTTTCCAAAGTCAACATTACAACATATACAAATATCCACAGTATAACTTTGCATGTAAGTACATACACATGTATCACAGAAAATCCCCAAATTATTTTGCCATTGGTCGCTTCGTTTGGTTGCAGCGCCACCTGGAAACCGAAAATTCAGGGCCAAAATAGGAAAAAACCAGTCTTATGAGATGCAGTATAATGAGAAATCGGTTCAATCTGCCAAACTATTTCTGATGGATATGTATATTTAAGTACTTGAACATTCCGTGTATCAGTTGCCACCGAAAGTGGTAACTTGAAGAATTGTGTGGCAGGGGCTCACAGTTTGGGGAAAAAAGAAATGAAAATCCACTTTTTGGACTTTATTTTTGTTTTACTCCAGCGACATGCCTTGAGAAACTATACTTTATTGTAAAGGTCTATGAACATGAAATAGCATAATGTGAGAACACCTGCGGTATCTTGCTGGAGTTTTGGGATATTTGGCCTTGAAAAGTGAACTTCAGCTGTTTTGGCCCTATTTTGAGGTCTGATATTTCAATACTCCAGACAAGAATGGAGCTAATGAGTAGGTTGATTTATACCTTCTTACATGGTGTATGAAAGGTGCCAAAAATTTCTATGGCACTCCAAAGTATTTTAGTGCTGCCCCCTGTCAAAGTTGCCAATACGACCTTCTCGGCTGATTTGGGACCATCTTTAGGAGTCCATAAAATTTACTCCAGCTAGATAGATATTTGAAATTTGGAATATCGTCAGACTCTACCATGTAGATTTAAGAAAAGGTGGAATTATTATGGCACTCTATATGGTAAGCCAGATATTTGATGTGTAATCTCAGCTAAAACTGCCACTAGGTGGCGCTTTCTTCTGTACCTTATTTTACAGCATCTCCATCGATGTGCCACAGTAAAACCTTTGGAAACTTAATATATTAACTTGACTGATGAGAAAAAAATAAGAATTTGTTATGGCATTAAGGTGGAGTTCTTTGCTCTGCCAGGAGGGGCGCTGTCAGGCATTCAAGCGCCAGTAGTCAATTTCTCCAGGCAGGTGCCACAGGAAAACCTTCATGAATATCACCAATGACCTTCATTTACCTTATCTAAGTGAATTTTTCCATTAGTTTAGAACAATGCTGTCCTGGCCTCACGTGCACTCCAGAGAGATAGCACAGTAAAAATCACTTCTCATCGGATAAAGGGCAAGGGCATCCCAAAGTTTATACATGTTTTTACACCCTCCCCTTTATGAAGCTCCCTCCATAGCTGTGAGGGAGACTTCACACAGAGTGACACTTCGGTAGTGAAGTACTAGTGGTGAGGGAGCGTTTTGGAATTGGACCTATGGCTGCGTCCGAATAGTCTCTTTTGCCTTGAAAAGTTCCTAACTACTAAAAAAATGATCTGGAGGTAATTACGTGGCAGCCATGATGAGTGCATTAGAATTCTTTAAATGTTAAGGAAAGGTGTCTCAGTGCTTCTAATTTACCTCCTTTAGCATAGGGTACACAGAACCATCCTTTTCGAAAAGAAAGGAGATAACACTATCCCACAAATCTGAGCAGCAGCAACATTGAAAGTGGCGACCATTCATCCGGCCAATTGCATAAACATATATCGATGGGCAGGGGACTCGTGATTACGCTGTTGATGCTGCATTCGATTTAGCTCAGAAGTTGGAAGTTGGGGCTGGGAATGACGTCATACCCGAGCTGACCGTTCTATAAATTAAGTCAGAAAACTGACATGGGGTCAGTGGGGTGTCTTCTGGTCAGGATAGCCCTTATTAGCTATTGTTAGCAATAGGGTCATTCCATGTCAAATCATCCAGATTTTGAAAAATTTTCCAGGTCACCTCCTCAAAAATTTTAAAAAAATTCATCAGTAAATATTCACACAAAACAAAAAAATGCCAAATATTAGGCCAGTTTCTCAAAAATATTTCAAGTTATAGCCCTTCAAAATTTCAATAGTATTTTAAGTTTTTTGGCAAACCCATTTTCAGCTAACTTTGGCAACTTATTGCTCCAAACTGATTGATTATACAAGGCTGAAATTGGGTATACTAACCATATTCATCCCCTAGAATCTGAAAATGGCCTTAGCTTCCGTGTATCTTGATCCACTTTTGTATGGTAAAGCCTCAAAATCAGCCGAAAACACAAAAAGCCCAAAAAACGAGACCACATTTTATGACCTGTAACTCAGAAACTAAGTAAGATAAAAGGCTAGAATTCATTTTTTATGATTTTATGATATATCTCTCTGTAAGAATGCAGTAATCCAAGTAATATCATTTGTAGAAGTTTTTTAATGAAGTAACTTCTAAGTAAATTTTTCCAGTTTTGCCCCAAAATGCCCTTTTTTTGGGGCAAAAAAAATTACCATGTCACCAGTTATTCATCGCTCTGAAATTTTTACTGTGCAATCTTACAAATGTGAACAGTGTCTGACAAAAAAAAAATCAGAATGATTTTCAGGTTGATTTGTTGATTACAGTTGATTATAATGCATTACAGGGTATTTTTTTGCTTGTGGGTTATTCCACGCCAAACTGAACAGGGCTCCCGGCCTCACCCCCTCTGATTTCTGTGAAACCTATTTTAAGAATAGCCCTTAGGACCAATAATGAGTTGCCCAAATTTCAGCGTCAACGGTGCAATAGTTTTTGAGATACAGGCCTTTGAAATTTGCCGACTATGCCCAAAGTGCCATTTGGTGCCATTTGGTAAATGGTAATGTCGACAGTTAAAATTTGCTGAAAATGTTTCATACAAGTAATCTCTTATCCTTTATGTCCATGTATAACAAGTTCCATCGACTAGCCGAAACTCCTTCAGGCAAACATTGATAGGATAACTATCCTTGATCACACTGAAAATGCTTGCTTAGCTGGCTGGTGTAACGTGTAACTATCTTATACATTAGGCTAGCACGCTAGTTCGCATGCTCAGCTAACTAGCTATTTTCGTTGCATATAAATCAATAAAACGGCAAATCGCAATTATTTTGCCACTTAACTAGTGATAGATTAGCAAGCAGTCATGAATTAGCGGAGTAGCAAGGTCAGTTACGCTTTGACAGGTTGATTAGCTTGTTCATTAGCAACTGAGTTTTTATGCAAACACAGGACAAAGATACTTGGCTATGAATGTAAATTGGCTTTAGTTGCAAATCTTGATATGTAACTGGGTAAGCCAAACTAAGTAGGCTAGACCTTAGAGGAGCTAACTAAATAGCAGTCTCACCAGGCTAAACAGTCAAGTATGGCAATGCATAATTTCTAAGCCTTAAGCTAGGTTTCTTAAGTTTGCATTAGCTGGCAAACTTTTTATTTGGTGCTATTCATGCCAGCTAGCAAGCTACATGCTTGCAGTTCAACTCCACCCAAGTTAGTTAGCGAAGTAAAGGCTATTCACTTATTTTCTATTGACATGGTTAATGGCTAGATGCACCCAATATTACTTTTAGGCTAGCGAACTAGCTAGCTGAGCAAGCGTACTAATGTTAGCTAGCTAAAAAACATTTTTGCAGACTTTGTTGGTCATATCTGTTCCATGTAAGCGCTAACTTGCTAACTAAATGGCAAAGTTATACAAGATATTCAGTGTTATCCATTGATTTCAATGCATCACAAGCAAGGCCGTGTCATGAGTGAGTCCTTTGCGCATGCTCACAAGGTCAGAATCCTGAGCAAACCCTTCGCCAGAGAGTAAAAACAAAACATGCATCCCGCGCAAGGATGTTTTCCCATGCAGCCGCGTTTCTTCTTTATTGAATAACTTCTGTAAGTAGATATTGCAGCTGCCTGGTTTAGCAGAGGGGAATTTATAATTAAAAAAAAAATAAAAATAAATAGGTGGTCTTATGCCTACCGCCGTCACGTCAGCAGCCTTTTTTTAAAGGGTAAAAAAAAAAAAAATACGGAAAAATATTCAAACGGGAAGATAGCAGGAAAGAGGAGTAAAATATGGTAGAATCCCGTAAAAAACTGGAGGGTTGACAGTCCTTTATAAGGCACTCGAACGCAGCTTTTTAGTCAAAATCACACCAAAAATGTACATTTTAAAAACGCAGGCTTCCGTCTTTCAGGTTTATATCTTCAATTGCAGGATTAAATTAATTGCGCCGGAACAGAGTTACTGCAACCACAATACACCTACGCTATATTACTACCAAACATAATACAGAGGAAGTTCAGCATTACATATGGCGTTAGAACACAGACAAAAATCGTGCACGAATGAGACCAGCGCAACAACATCCGCACGCGCAAATCAAACATCTGAGGAGAAATACACGCTCGCAGAACTTTTTGCAAGCGCTTTCAAAGCACTCGCGAGCTATATTGTATCCTGCATCTTTGCTCCCTCGAGCAATATTTTAGCCTGCGAGGAGAAATACATGCTTGCAAAATGTTCACCTGCTCACGCGCAGGACTTTCCACTGCTTGCTCGCAAGTGGGTTTTTTTTCAGTGGCTGATTTGCGATTGGGTTTTTTTCGGTGGCTGATTTTTGTCAGTGAGGAGGCGGTTATTGTCAGTAAAGAGGCGGGCATGAGGGCATGCCAACCCCCAAATATAATTGGTTGAGCGACTTCGCCAGTTGGACAGCAAGGTACGGCACACCACTAGGACAAACGGAACAAACCATATAGCCCTGAATAACTTGTATTGTGGAAGTTCACGTTCCGCCTGTTCCTTCAGTAGCCAAAGCATGACCGACCGCAAAGAGGTAACGTTCATTTTGTATGTAAGAAAATGTATAATTACTATTCAGTGCATCATTTTTGTAACATAGCTTGTCTTATTTCCTCTGCTTGACAGGCAATGCAGATATTTTAATACCTTACACTCCATGATTTGCGTTTATAGCCACGTGTCCGCAGACTTTGAAACAGCTATCTGTCTGCAACAGGGTGTCTAGAAAACACAGACCTCGAAAACGCAGACCGCAGACCTCAAAAACGCAGACCTCGAAATATTGGAATATGAATATAGGCTATGAGTCTCGTTTTTCGTCCCAGAAATTTTTTAAGTACGCCTCTTTATTTATTACAATTTAATGGCCAGTGATAACACAAAAACTATAGATAATTTAAGTCTGTATCGTGTTACCCTTACAATTATTGAAAGCTAACCGTAAACAGTCTATTCAGTGCTATTCAGTCTAACCGGAGTGCTATTCAGGCTAATAGTGCTTTTTAGGCTAAACTACAAAAACGTTTTGATTGCCGGTCATGTTTTCTATTTAAAACCTTGACCCGCTGCCGGTCAGTTAGACACCTCGAAATTCCTTGCTCATTTTTTTTCGTAGTACTCATTTTCTGAATGAGCAGTTTGCAAAGTCAGCAAGCTTCACTTAATTATAAATAGGCAAATGCCATTATGCCATAAAGATCATGTTCATGAAAAACAGCGACTTGGATAAGCCTCCAAAAATATATCGCAGCGTCTACGTGTCCAAAAATCAGACAGGGTTTTAATATAACTCCGCGTCCGAAAATCGAATGGTTTCAATATAACTCCGTGTCCGACAGTCGATTATTGTTATTATACTATTTTTCATGAACAAGGTTCACAAATCTAAAAAAAAAAAAAAGTGCCTGAATAGCACTTTGGTTAGCCTGAATAGCCTGTTTACAGTTAGCTTTCAATAATCCTAAGGGTAACACGATACAGACTTAAATTATCAATATAGTTTTTGTGTTATCACTGGCCATTAAATTGTAATAAATAAGATACATACTTAAAAATTTCCAAGGCGAAAACGAGACACATATATTCATATTTCAATATTTTGAGGTCTGTGTTTTCGAGGCACCCTGTTGCGGACAGATAGCTGTTTCGAAGTCTGCGGACACGTGGCAATAAACGCAAATCAGCAGTGTAAAGTATTAAAATATCTGTATTGCCTGTCAAGCACAGGAAATTATAAGGCAAGCTATGTTACAACAATTATGCACCGAATACTAATTATACATTTTCATGCATACAAAATTAACGTTACCTGTTTGCGGTCAGTCATGCTTTGGCTACTGAAGGAACAGGCGGAACGAGAACAACTTTCACAATACAAATTATTCAGGGCTGTGTGGTTTGTTCCGTTTTACCTAGTGGTGTGCCGCCGCACCTTACTGTCCAACTGGCGAAGTCGCTCAACCAATTATATTCGGGGTTGGCATGCCCTCAGGCCCGCCTCCTTACACTGACAATAACCAGCTCACTGACAAAAAATCAGCCACCAAAAAAAAAAAAAAAAAACCCACCGCGGAAGCAGATGAATGTTTTTTGCGAGGATGTATTTCTCCTTGCAGGCTAAAATATTGCTCGAGGGAACAAAGATGCAGGATACAATATAGGTCGCGAGTGCTTTGAAAGCACTCGCAAGAAGTTTTACGAGCATGTATTTCTCCCAGGATGTTTCATTTGCGCGCCATGGATGTTGTGCGTCTTGGTCTCATTCGCATGCGCGATTTTTGGCTGTGTTCTAACGCCATAATTACAAGACCCAAAAACTCTTCACGCGTCATAAGTTTTTTTTTTTTTTAAACTAAACATTTATGAAAAATTGACATTTTCAGTCAAAGTATTTTATGAGTACATTAGATCACAGCTTTTGCTTCCACCTACTGTTTTTTTTTTTTTTTTTTCAAAAAAAAAAAACCCACACACAAACACCCACCCAACTCAAAAGGTATCAATATTCTGGTACAAAATTGGCCATAAAAATCTTTAATGATTTGGCTAAAGAGATGCTTTTGGTACTAAAATGAAGCCATTTTGTCCCCTGTTTGATGAGTTAGGTGTAATTCAATGTTTTCAGAAAATTTTTGTATCATTCCTAAAAAATCACAGTGACACAGTACAGAAGGGTAATCCAAAACAGGGTCTATAAACAGGCAGAAGATCAAAAAACCAAAAAGGCACAGACCACACCACAAAATTGCAAACCAGAGGGATAGTTGATAGTCTGAAATCTGAGGTCATAAGCCAAGGCAGCAAAAGACAGAAATCATGGTTGTACAGAAATGGGTCAGTAACAGGAGGCAAACAAATCCAGGCAGGCACAGACAGGTATCGGACAGAAGGATCTCACTAGCACACAGGTAGCTCAGCACAGGAAAAGTTGATCCACATTCTAACAAAGAATGAGCAGAAGTGAGGAACTCTTATACACAAGGGAAGTAACGAGTGAGGCGGGGCAACAGGTGTGAGGGATAATCTAAACATTTACTGAGAGGGGAAAATACAAGAGGTAATTAACAATACAAAATGGGAAACAATGACAAAGCCTAGTTTCACGAGACATCCTTAAGCAATAACAGCTCCATTCAAGGAGTGCCTAAGTGGGGAAAGGTGAGAGAAACAGATTAGTAATAGAGAGTTTCTGCAAATACTTTGCAACTAAGGCAAAGGACTGGTTGAGCTAAGCGGGCAGAGTTATAGATTAGTGTGGAAAGTGGAGAGATCCAATCAGTAAAGTTAGTAGTTTGTGCGATAATAATAGTACCCAAATAGTGCAAGTTAGTATGATAGTTATTTACAGGATTAGTATATTAATATGGATTAGCGGATAAACTAGACAAACACATGGAGCGTTAGGGGTATTAGTACTTAATTAGTAATTAGAGTTGAAGGAAGCAAACGATGAGAAGGAACTTGGGAAACACCGAAAACTTCCAAAATCACCGAAATGTGACAGCTCGCAGACAGGGGCGTGCACTGGCAGAAAACAAAAAAAGAAAGGCAAGACATCACAGGCAGAACAATGTGCACGGAACTGGTAAACAGCAATTATGTGGCAGATAATACAAAATTCAACAGAATCAATAAACTAATAAACCAAGTGGAAATATAGGGCACTGGCGGCCCCAGAATCTCCCGCCAAAGCAAAATGTCAAAGTTTTTGTTGACGGATGCACACACGGAAGGAGCCCGATACCATAGCTCCCACGGCGGGAGCTAATAAAACATAAAACCAGAATATACAAAAAAACAGATCATGACAGTGTTCATGTGTAAATTAGGCTTTTTTGCTGTCTTTTAGTATAGGATGTGGAAATTGGTATCTGTTTGAACTACACTGATTGATGGATGTGACTATGGCTGATTAACAACTGATTGAGAACACCTGGATGATCACAACCTTTAATTAAATCTTTTGCACATTGTTCGCCTTTGGCCACAAACCCTGATGAAGCCAGCTTGTCCGGTGAAATGTTGGTAATATTAAACTGTATGGTATTTGAGTGTGCTACCATTTAATTCTTTTTTAATTCATGATATCCTAAAAATCTGCACTATTAGGTCTACGCTTCTTATGTTTTAAGGAACTATATTGAGCCATTACATCACTTCCTGTTTACTCGAGTATAAAAATGACATAACACAGATACAAAGTCCCATTGTCATCCAACACCTTGAAGAAAACAAAACAACTGTCAGTTGGTCATAAACATTAATAAATCTAGTAATGGTTATAAGAAAATTCACAACAATTGAATATGCCGCTGAGCACTGTCAGGGCAATTATCATGCAGTTCCAAAGATATGGAACTGTTGAAAACCTCAAACATAGTGGACACAACAGCAATATGCCCCCCAGGATACTATGGAAGATGGTGAGAGAAGTAACAAAATCCCAAAGAATCACTGTGAAGGGATCGCAGGCCTTGGTGGCATCTTGGGGTCACCAGGTTTCAAAAAGCACCATCAGGTGCCACCTCCACAACCACCAGCTCTTTGGAAGGGTTGCCAGAAGAAAGCCTTTTTCTGACCAGAAGAGACAGAAGCAAGCGCTCGGAGTTCGCCAGACGTCATTTAAATTATGACTGGAACAAGGTGCTTTGGTCAGATGAGACCAAAATTAGATGTTTCCGTCAGAAACAGTATCAGCATGTTTGGCGTGGAAACAGGGATGCATACAAAGAGAAGCACCTCATACCTATGGTGAAATATGATGCTGGATCAGTCATGTTTTGAGGTGTTTTAATTCAAGAGGTCCAGGGGCACTGGTAAAGATTAATGACATAATGAACTTCATAAATTATCAGGATATTTTGGCTGACAATCTGGTTGCCTCTGCCAGAAGGCTGGGACTTTGCCATAGGGTGGACTTTCTAGCAAGACAATGACCCAAAGCATACCTCAAGATCCACGCAGAAATGACAAAAAAAAAAAAAAAATCAATGACTCCATGCTGTTATCCTTGCCTGAGGCAGTTGCACTAAGTACTAACTGAAGGGTGCCAATTATTAAGAAACCTTGATTTTGTTGAAATTTATTTTGCATGAAATGGTTACGATTTTGGTTGTTTCCACTGAAACAAAGTATTTCACTCATGTTGGTATATTCCGTTTCTCAATAATTAGTTTTTTTTTTTTTTATTATTATTATTGTTCGTGCATTACCAGTCAAGGGTGCCAGTAGTTTTTGAGCCCACTGTATATAAATGTTCTGTTTTTCATCGCAACTCCAAATTTGTACTCAATAGGCTAAACAGGAGAAAATAGTTTGATAGCATTTGTTTCTTTTCCACAGCGTGACAGTTCTTTTCAAGCTTTGTCATAAAATATTATATTGCAGTGATTCACCAATTTCCCCCAAAAACTACACTGTCAATTTTATGTTTTTCACAAGTCTTTATTACTTCAGTCAGTGTGTGTTCATCAAACACATCAACAGAATTGGTGCAATCCTCAATTATGGTTTGTATTGAGCTAGAACCAAGCATACTAACTTCCTGCTGCTTAAGAAAAGTGATTGTCAAGCTTCATGTAACATCATACCTTGTACGCCTTGCTCCATAGTCATCACTCTCATTACAGCCACTGCACTGTACATCATGAGCAGTGTTTGGCAAATCTGTTTCAATATTCTCTTTCAGTTCATCTTTTAATGAGGTGACATCTGTGATGTCTGCTTATATGAAAAGTGTATGAAGGGTGTACTTCAAAAGTTACATTATTGTGTTTCATCACACAAACAATAAATTGACTTTCTGCATTGTGCATCATAATGTGAGGTCAGTGCTCTCAAATTCTCCACTTTGTGATCACATGTTGGACATCTAATCTCAAGGTTTCAAATACTAGTATCAGGGAATTTATCAGAGAGCATATTTCTATGAATTCTACACGTGCTTTGTACAATATCCAATGCTTGAGAATATTTTGCAGCAATACTCCCTTTCAACATAGGGAAGGTTACAAGACACTGTGAAAATTGGCTCATTACTATGAATTCCAGACAGGTCATCAATCTTGCTATGTTTCTGCATTGGGTAATGCAACATAATGGACAAGGCAACATTTTGCAAAGAAGGTAGATACTTATACCTTTGACGTTCTCGGCAAACCTGAAGGAAAACATTTTATAAAGACCTGATCCTTTGCAGAGATTCACATGAAACACTCCAGATCACTGCTCACCTGTAGGTCATTTCAAATTTGCAAATTGCATTAATTGCCAATTTGGAATAAAAAAAATGCTCAATTGCTCAATTAATTGAATAAAATAGAAATCTGACTACTGCTAACTGACTACTAAGTCAGTTGCATATGTCACATTGTCTTTGTGGCAAAATATACCTTGGACAAAATCAGGGTCCTTTTAATGTGTGCTGTGAGTCTGCAGAGTTTTGTGTCTCTCTAATTCATTTGTAACAATTTCCTCACTGCTTCTGTTATAAAACAGCCATACAGAAGAGCATTCTGCAGAACTCAAGATGAACATACAAGAAGCCATACAGACAGAGTCTTATAACCAAAAAAAAAAAAAAAAAAAGTGATTCCATATTTCTTTTTAGCTTTATAGGGAATGAACAAAATACCAACATTGGCCCCAGAGGGGAACATTAACTAGCCAAGCAAATGCAGAGGTCTTATGGCTTTCCAGATGTGATTGCAACCAAATGACATGAGTAAAGAAGTTAATTTAAGTGACCTTTAAAAATTAGACAGTTAAATATCTGGTTTTAAATTATGCCGAACGATGTATAGCATTAGTCATTCTAAAGTGGGTATGGTTAAAGAACAAAGTGTCTCCAACAAGTTTCAGCTCATGTCCAAATTAAAAAAAATCCTGGGGTCAACTTAAATGTTTCTTTTCTGTCTGGTTAGAAAATGGGTCTAATTGTTTCAGTTTGTTGATACCCATATCCTCCACACACGAGTCAGTCGCTCAAACCACTGCGTTTCCACTCGGCAATTAGCGCAAGCACTAGTGAAATTATTACTATTTTTTTTTTATATACCCGTAATGGCAAACCTGGTCCGACTCCCAAACTTCAAGTAGTTTTGGTGTCTGAACCAAACCAAGTAATATCGATGCCTAAACCTCACCTTGACCGTAATCCTGACCCGAACCCTGAACACAACCAAGCAGTTAAACACAACCAAGTAGTTTTCGTGCCTAAACCTCACCCTGACCCATAGACTTTCTAAAAGGTTGGACGCAGCACCTGGGTCTGAAAAGTGAAGCCAATGCGAAAATCTCAAAAAATTGCATTCTTTTTAATGGGCAGCAGATGGCGATGTCGGTAGTTGCAGAAAGAAGTTCAATGCTATAGATGTCTGAGGGAATGACCCTACTTTCCCACCTGATTTATTATTTGAATAATGATTTTCCACATTATTTTATGGTATCTATCGCAAGTTTCAAGTCTCCTTCAATATATCATGATGTTCAATTTTGTAAATTATAGTCCCAAATAGACTAGAACAAAGGATAAAGCCAGATGTGCTTTTGGAGCATGTCTATCCTCTGGTCCTCGTCAGATAAGGTCAGATCCACCCTTAGATCCACCCTTCGCTCCTCCCTGGATCTTCAATTCACGCTCTTGTCCAATAGGAATAACATCCAGTTTCAAAATGACAAAATGGCGCAGTACAAAGTGCCAAAATCAAGGCTTCCTAAATGGTACCCTGAAATCAGTGGGTGACATCATGGTTGCTTCGTCCATCTTCTTACACAGTCTATGGCCGGACCCCAGTTCTATTCCCAACCTTAAATGTTACTAAGTACTTTCAGTGCCTAAATCTAATAAAGTTGCTCCGAGACTGCCGTCCGTACTTTACAACGATCAGATACATATGTACATATTTTTAGACTGAAATACTCAAGGTACGAATGCCTATTGGGAAAGGCCAAGTACCGCACACAGATGAACTGCATTCTTGCATGGGTGCGAACATGAATGTCTTCAATGTTGAACTTAGTGCTTTAACCATGATGCTGTGCCCTGCGTTAATAACTGTTGGCATTAGTATGGAAACAGCATTTAGTGTAGGCCTACTGGATAAGTCATTCATTCATAATTATGAACCATTTCTAACAATTACACTGTAGTCATGTGATCCTGCATGTATGTGAGTTGTAATTATAAAAAAAAAAAAAAAAAAATTCTGTATAGGTTTCCTGCATATCTGTATTTTTGTATGTTGACAGACATAAATATGTACGATAGCTTAATGAGCGGCGATCCTGCGTTGGACACTGTTCAACGCGAAAATGATAGACTTCCCATTCCCCTCGGTGAGGCACAGGAGTTATGTTCCTCGGTGAGTGTGTGGGCCTACAAGTCAGCGACGAGATTGCCTGGGACATGGAAGCATAAACAATAGAAATACATTTCACAAATTCCATTTGAAATTTCTATTAACTGCGTAACAACAAAAAAAAAATATAATGCAAAATCATTTCTGGTCATAGGCTATATTTTTGGTTATTATACCCTGGAGATTCTTTTTAATTGATTTAGAGTTTATGGTATGTTGCACTTCGACAGGAACAGCAGTAAACTTCCTGAGTTGGAAGAAAACCTGTTTTTTGTGTTTAAAATTAATTTTGAGTGTGCCGGAACACCAACGTTGGGTTTCAAAGTCAACACCCTCCAAACACCAGACCTCACTCAAGAAACCCTGTTTTCTGTGTTTAAAGTTCATTTTGAGTGTGCCGAAACACCAACATTTGGTTTCAAAGCAAACACCCTCCAAACACCAGATTTCACTCACCAGCCTCCAGATTTGGTGCCTCAGGACACAAAACCAGTGTGTTGAAACTTTTTCTTTTAACAGTGTATCTTTCCAATATCAATACCATTTTCCAGTTAAACTTGCTGCCGAATCAGTATGTGCAGACCTTTGTAATGTGTGTTTAGCGACCTTGCCATGACATAGCTAGCGAACTTGAAATGTAGGTACACCGCTCGCTAATAGTTCTTGCTCGTCTTTATGCATGGTCGAAGTAAGTCGTGTCTCTTACGCCTAAATACTTTGAATGTTCTTCCTCTGCAGCTGCTAGGAAGGAAATGCTGCGGGTCCACTGTGCATTTACAGAGAGCTCGGCTTCGAGCATTAGTAATTTGAAATGACAGTAAAATTGTCCAATCATATTTCCCTTATGAATGGGAGGGCTTTGTTATCGCTAATATTATGACAGGTTCCGCCCGCTGTCCCCCAGGCGAATCACAATTTAGCGAAATAAATAAAAAAAAAAAAAAAAAAAAATCGGCGGTAAACAACCTAGCGAGTTAACCAGAGTTGTTGGTTCGTGATAGCTGTGAATATCGTTCCGAGTTTACGAAGAACGTGTTATAGACCAATATTCAATGAGAAGTTGGAGTTGATCAGCATGGGAAAACCCACACCAGACCTTAATCTTATGCAAAAAACCAAGGCTTTTGAGAGGCATTTCAACACCAGCAATTATGCGCGATACCCATGGATGAAGGAGGAAAATCTGTATTGCTGGGATTGGGTCCTGGGCCAAAACTGGACTCTCTGAGCGGGTAAAAAAAGGCAATTAAATGATCATGAAATGGTAAGCTATTTATAGGGCTCTGTGCTAAGTGATTTTTGTATTTTTTCCGTCGCTGCCAGTGTTTTGTGTTGGTATGTTACAAAATTTATTTGGGAAAAAATTATACGGCATTGCTGAGATGGTGAAGTAGATTAACCGGTAATACACGATGCTTTTACCCAATTTAACTTTACAGGGGAAACGGAATGAAACTTTTAGCCTCTGAAATAATTTTTGTGACCTCACGGATGCATAAGAATACAGCGTTAATTATTCATTAATTAGATCCTCCTGACTACTTCGAGGTGCGATACTTCTTGTTTACAACCACTGACGTCATATTCAGCCATACGCATTAGCGTGGTTGGCAAAAACAAGTGTAAATCAATACAACAAAACAGGGGAAGTATGGCATCTTGCAGTTGTGGAACCGATTCGGTGGTCTCTGAATATGTACAAAACCTTGACAGTACCGCGATTGCAAGATATTTCTCTTAGCTTAAGTACAACGACGGTCTGTGTAGGCTTCCGGATCCTTACGAGCTGAAAGGTTGGAGGAACGAGCCTTTGGGTCTGGGTCGGCTGGATTATCACTTGATTTTTCTACATCGAACAGAAATTCAACATTTGTTGATCATCATTGATCAGTAAAAGTAATTCACAGTCGTACGTTTACCAGAACGATTTTAAAAAGGGGCGCCAATATATTTTGGGGGGTTTTATTCGTGATAAGGGGGTTTAAGATTTACGATTAATATTTAATATCGCGAATGCATATACTGCGCATTCCCTAGCCACCTGGTGTGTCATCAATAACCAGGCTGCCGCCGTTACAGCTGCAGTAGACATTTAACTCTAAATTTTCTAAACTGGATGAACGATGGACGTTTTTTACACGCTCGAATGTTTCTCTGGGTACCCAAAATTCAAACCGAAAAAGTACTGATCTTAGTCGATACTGATGAAGGATGAAAACGGAATTCTTTCCAATACTAATATCCGAACTATCTCTTAAATACTCGCTATCGGAAAGTAAGGAACCTATCGAATTACCCAACACAAAAAAGATCATTCCCTTGCCATGACCGATTAATAAAATGCGAAAAATTAGCAAAACATCATGGTAAAAATGATGGAAAATAAACTTGCGACTGACCCGACAGAACGTGAATAGTACAAACACGCGAGTGGGTCGCCGGCATCCAGTTCTTGCATCGAATTGCATCAATCCAAGTAGATTTTTTCGGTTCTCGAACCCTTCACGAAACGGTTTGTGCAGTTAATAACGCTGCAACTGACTGGCATTATGACAAAAAGTGGAAGACAACTTTACTTCACATATAAAATCAATTGCCATGTTGTGGCTTTTTGCCAACCACGGTAGTCAACAAACCCACGTGACTAGGTTCGTGACATCACGAGAAGTATCACTCCGGTACGTTCAATAAAATTTCTGGCTAGAACCCTGAAGAGATAATGAGAAGCAGAGAGACCTAACCAGGCTACCATGTTAGATTGAAAGAATGTCAATAATTTGAATACATAGCAGACCTCTGAATTCCACCTCTCATCGAGGAATTTTGTATGTATTATGAAAGATATTTCTTTAAAAAAGGAAATTATTTTAAGATGGCCCTGGTTTTAAGCGCTTAAAAATATAGGCTACGTGAAGTGGAAAACATTTTATGAAGCATACTGAACGTGAATGCGAGAGAGAATATGTTTGCATTGCACGCAATAGTCAAATGCACCGAAGATTTGGCAATGCATTTTCAGGCAAATCTTTGCTGCAAAGACAATCATAGCCGTATGTTGCAGTTGTCTTTGTATAATGTTGACAGATACTGTTATATTTTTATTCCCTGTTTAAGACTTGTTATTGACTTCTATTGTGTATGTGGATAAACCGTGCTTGTTATTCTTGTGTTTATTTTATGTCCTCAGCCTATGTATTGTTATACCATTTGATTTACTGAGTTGATTGATGACTACCAATTACAAGTCAAATGTGCAACTAATTAACTTCTAACAACCAGTGCATGTTTAAAAAGGAGGCAGGCTGAGGACATTTTCATGCTGACGAAGGTCTATGGGACCAAAAAAGTTCACTTATGTCACTTTGAGCGCTTTTTATTAAATATATATTTTCCAGCATCTAAGTTGTCTCATCACTTCTGTGCAGTGTGCAGGCTGTTTTTTTGACATTTTTACGATTGTTCCTGGCTGGACGCACCTGACCAACTCCTGAAAGCCTGATTACAAGCGCGCAAACGCCTCCCTCAGAAGATTTTATGCAAGGTGCATTACCAATGCTCTACAGCTAGCAGGGATTACAAGGCATTTTTCATGATTACTAACAGAATACAACACATCACCATCAAAAATGAACCTTTCCTTCCCCACAAAATCCTCACTGGTCACATTTACCAGTTTACCAAATAAAGGTTTCAAAGTTTCGTCATCCTTCTGCAGCACAGAAATATTGTTGGGTACATACCACATTTCATCACACAGCAAACCCTTCTTGACCAGTTACGTTGACTTCAGTTGTTTTTCAAAGCACCGCTGGCGATGAGATTTTCTTGGCCCTTCAGTGACACCCTCACATAGACTACGGTCAAGGTCAGGCAGTGGTTGGACACCATCTTTTGCTTGGGCTCGGGTTAGAACAGGACAAGGAACATTTACATTTAATTCCCCATTCTCCCCAGAGTCAGTTTCAACCAGCAGTTCTTTTCCTTGCAGCAAGTCCATGACAACAGGCAAGTCCCATCCCAAAATGGCACAGACAGACAAGTTTTCTACCACCCCAACAGTCAGAGGGTAAAGGTTGGCCATCAGTGGTAACTCTTCTATCAGCTTTGGGATAAGGATGTTTATCCCCATTAACGCACAACATGTCTGCCTGTCTACTGCAGTCCACATGGCTTACAGGCCCGAGATGGTACTTAAAGACATAAAGCTAACAGTATCTAGCAGAGCAGTAACATATTAGCCATTGATAACAACAGTTTTGTGTCTGGTTTTAATGTACATGTCCTGTTCGGCCCCACTTCAAACTGGGGCGCATAGCAAGCGCCTGTGACCTTTGCTTTGCGTACCGGGCACACAGAAGCTTTGTGGCCTAGCTGCTGGTGATAATAAACAAGTTCCTTACCAGAGGCTCGTTGGTTTGGGACAGTATCGGTATCACCTGAAGGTCCCTAGCTGTTCTCCCCCCTTGTAGGCCTTGGCTGAGATTGCTGGAACACTGGTCAGTGTGGTGCACTTGTGGTAAGTGGGGTGGGTCTGTACTGTAGGTACAGATTCAGGTAGTGTAGAGCCAACCTGACAGCTACAAATCCCTCCACTGGCTCATGCTCCTTTACTCAGGTCCTCACCACCATTGGAAGCACCTGGACTAGCTGCTCCAAGATGATGGTTTCACCTGTCTCCTTTGTTGTGTGCTGCTCTGGTCGGACCCAGCGTCAGCAGAGTCCCTTCAAGCCGTGGTAGGTCTTGATGGGGTTCTCACCAGGAGGCACGGTAGTGGACCGGAACTGCTGCCGGTAGGTCTCAGGAGAGATATTGAACTTTGTCAGTAGAGCTGCTCTCAGATCCCTGTAGCAGTGGCCCCTCTCCTCATCCATCGCAGTGTAGGCCTCCAGTGCCTTACCAGTCAACAATGGAACAAGCTGGCATGCCCAATAAGTCTCAGGCCACTTCCACCTTTCAGCTGGGAAGCTGCTCAGCCACTGGAAGAGAAGCCCTCAACCCTCGGATCTCGGCCAACGGGGCCTCCTCTCTCCTTTGCTGTGCTGCCAAAAAGTCCCGCATCGTTGTCACCAGTTCGTCTCCTGCTCCTGGTTCACCTGCCCCTACAGGAGTTGTGGGAGCCACTGGGGCCCTCCAGGGCCTGTACTCCTTCTTGTCCTCCACTGACGACGTACACTATAGGCCAAACATTAGGAAGCAAGATCAAATTTGTACAAAAAAAATCATAGTTTCACTGGCATACTTTGCAACAAAATAAACATGATTATTATATAAAGTGTCACTTATCAGAATACATTTTTACTCAAATTATCAGGCCCATATTACAAGGCCCATGGTCCTAATGCCCGCCGGATTGCCGTTGGCATCGGGTAGGCTGTAAACCATGACATAAAGTGAATAATGCAAACTGTGATTTGTTTTTTACTTTTTCACTGAATTTGTGACTCTTGCAAACCTTCTCAACCGAAAAACTAAGCCCCTCCTTTCTTTTGTTAACATTTATTCAGCAATGGTCTGGTAACATCAATGTATACAAATACCGAAAGGTAAATAGAGGAAAATGGTGTATATCAATGAAAGAAATGTCTAATCATGCAGTAAATACATCCCAAAATCCATAGATTTCACCAGGCACGGCGTTTATGGGTGGGCCTAGGTGGACCTAAGCCCACCCACTCATCTACAGGCCCACCCTAAACTTTTCTTTATATATATATATATATATATATAGTTTTAAATATATTTCATGATTCAATTCATTAATGATTCAAATTAGTTAATTTTAAAAACGATTTAAAAAGGTTGGTTATGTTGACGCTTTAACCATAGTCAACGTGGCCGCTTTAGAACCAAGGAGAGCTGTCGCGGATAGGTAGCCTGTGCACTGAAACGTTAAAAAAAATGCAACAAAATATTTAAGTAACATTAGCAACCAAATTTGATATAAAAGAGATAATATAGTAGTACATCTGCTAGACGTTTTGATTAAGTGAAAGTTAAAGCCCAGACCAAAGATTCGCGACGAGAGGGGTTGAAACTTCCAACTACTTGCGACACACCGGTCTGCGATGTTCTGAAACCTGCCAGTTCACATCGATGCGGCGAGATGAGAGGATGTATCGTTTCCATAGCCCTGACTCTCAGCGCTTCCGGCTTTTTAGGCCTATTTTCCTAGTGCTGATGAGTTTCGGCGCAACAGTTGCATTTCAGCTATTAAGAAAACAGCGAGGACAAACAAAAAAGAAAGAAAGGGGCGATAATTTGGAGCCGTCCATGGCCGTGGCTTAGCCAGAACTTAAAATTGGGTGGGCTCTAAACATCTCTTTTAAACAATTATTAGTTCTGACTATCGCAATCATATGCATTCAATCCGAAAATGCTCTGCACTATCAGGTGCTGCTTGTTCACTTCGTTAAGGCAAATGACAATCGTTCATTTGGACGCGCAATTTTGTGCATTTCAAATCAGTGGCGTAGCCAGAACTGAAAACATGAGCGGTCACACAACATCGCTTTACTACAATTATTAGTCCTAACTTGTTCTCGGTCATTTTCCTTTGTTAAAACAAATTTCCAGTTATAAAAATAGTCAATTGGCAATTAAAGACACGGCCTCTTTCGTGATGCGATCTAGGGCGACTAATCAATAGGTGTAATTCAAATCAGAAAAATAAGTTACTCATAAGTTGGCCTATGGGCTACTTTTCGAGAGGTAAACTGCTCTGGAAATTCTGCACTACCTTTCTGTCTCATCAGGCGATCTAGCCTGTGCTTCCTGATCGATTTAATTGTTTAAATTGAATCAAAGACAGATTTGAAATGCCCAAAATTGCGCGTCCAAATGAATGATTGACGTTTTGCCGTAACGAGGTGAACAAACAACACCTGTGCGGAGTGTTTTCGGATTGAAGGTAATTAGAAAAAATGATTGCGATCGAGTCAGAACTAATAATTGTTTTAAAGGGATGTTTATTACCCATGCAATTTTAAGTTCTGACTGCGCCACTGGTCCATGGGTGCTTCAACGAGATACCGAAGGCGCTGTTGCCAATCTGTGCCAGGAGCTCGCAACTGTAGACCTGCCCATTTTGTAAATTTCTCCCGGTTATTCCCGACGCAGTTCCAACCAGCTGACAGTTTTTAACTGACGTGACCAGCTGAACTCGCTACGAGCTGATTGGCTGTTGAGACAGGTTACGTGCTTTAAGTTCTAAAACCAGCCTCTTGCGATTTGACATGCTGATTCTCTGGCGACGCCACCAGCTGGCTTGAGTCGAGCTACGACGGGCCAGTTCACACTGCTGCAACTCCTCCCTGCGACGTTCTAAAATGGTCTCGTCTCGTCGCGAATCTTTGGTCTGAACTGGGCTTAAGTTTTATTAAGTGACCTAACCTTTGGAATTTAGGCCCACCCACAATTGTTCTGGCCCACCCCAAACTGACATCCTGGCGCCGTGCCTGGATTTCACACTGGCTTTTAAGAAAGGCATTCCGAACAGAAACTTGAAGTTGCTTCCAAATTTTTGACCTGTATTGGCCTTGCTTCCAAACTTCTGGCCTGTTGTGTAGGTACCCTCTCCCATGCCCTGTCTGCGTTGGCAGTTGCCACCTCTTGAAGCCGTTGGGACCTGAGTCCAGCGTGCTGCCTTTGGGGCCGGATATGTTGCATGGTTAAAAAAAAAACTATAGTTGTAGGAGTAGATTTTAGTGAAATTTCATTTTTCCCGGCCTCCCTAAGGTGCAGTGAGAAAAACAATATTTACAAGAGTGAAAAAAAATCAAAGCTCACCTATCTCAAAAATTGTAAGGAAAATCACTAATAATGCCAAACCAGGTCTAAGAGCAGTCACCTTCCCTGGAACCAAAAACCAGACTGACGTCATCTTCTTCTGTTATCATTTTATGGCAGTTGACAATCTATTGGTGTATTACTGCCAACTGCTGTATACTTAGGCTAATTTTATAGGTGTTTCTCTTAATAATGGAAAGAGACATGTGAAGAGGTGGTAGGGAGAAAAAAGAAGGTGAGGAAACCCCAGCTTTCCACAGAAACAGATCAGAAAAATAAGTGAGAGAAGGGCTAAGATGGAGGTTATTAAAGGAAGTAAAATTTGAGCAAAAAAGGCAGCAGCATAGAAAGAATATGAAACAACAAACAAAGAAGTGAAGAAAAGCAAAGGGGAAAAAAAGAAGCAATTTTTGAAATTTTTTTTATTGCCAACGAGGTTAGGCAGCTTTCATCACATTTAAAGGCACAATTAATTGGCAAACCCTAAGCCTGGAAAAAAACTTGCTTTTATATACGTGTACGCACGATGGCTGCTACGCGTATCCTGCGTTCGTTTGGCGTGTAGCTTATGCAAGTCCTCAAAAATTAACGTGACGCGTATGCAAGGTGCAGGATGCATCTAAACCAGTGGCGTAGCCAGCGGGTTTGCCAAAACACGTCCCTTTATGAGAGCAATTAGTCCTGGCTAGTTCTCAATCATTTTCCTTTATTGACGCGTTTTCCAATTATCGTAATTGGCAACTGAAGACACGGTTTCTCTCCATATGCGATCTAACAGCGATGAAATCATGGGCTAAATTCAGTACAGTGGCGGAACCAGAACTGATAATTGGGGTGCACAAAACATCCGTTTAAAACAATTATTAGTCCTGACCCCTGACATGTTCTCAGTCATTTTCATGATTAACAAAAGGTTCACTCCAAGAGCAGTTCACACCTAACAGGTTCTGCTTGTTCTCCTCGATTAGGTAAGACGAGAATCATTCATCTGGACGCGTATTTGCTGTATTTAAATCAGTGTTATTCAAAATTGCACACCTGCGCATATAGCTTGAGCCGCATGCTTTTTATAGCCTATTTAACTGCCGAGTGCCACTTTTTTTTTTTATCAACGCACGCAATACCGAGAGTGAAAGGCGATATTTCATTGGAATGCGACCAGTTCAATCAACTGGCCAACTAATAAGTTAATTATTTTTTTGAACTGAATTTAGCCCATGATTTCATCGCTGTTAGATTACATATGGAGAGAAACCGTGTCTTCAGTTGCCAGTTACGATAATTGGAAAACGCATCAATAAAGGAAAATGATAGAGAACTTGCCAGGACTAATTGCTGTCATAAAGGAACGTGTTTTGGCACACCAGCTGACTACACCACTGATCTAAATAGTAAGGGTAGTGTAGTCAACTTGTCAAGTTTCGCCATGTTTGTTTACTTCACGCAACACTGTCTGATTGAATTCTCCGGTGTGCCCCTAACTGGAATCCAGTAACATGCTTTGTGTACTGGCAAGTAAATGCATGGTTGTACAGCAAATATATTTTCAGCCTAAATCTGCTCCCGTGTACTTAACCTCAATAACAATCAAGCAATTTATCCAGTAGCCTATAATGATGAAGATGTGATAATGAAAAGCTGACAAACCTAACTAGACAGTGTTAGATTGAAAGAATGCCAATAATTTGAATAATAAGAAAAAAAATCTTCCTCTGAAAACTGCCCCTTGTCGCATTTTTGGGAGATTATTCAAGATTAATGAAAAAAAAATTAAAAAGATAATTTTTAGATGACCCTGAATTTGAAGCATCTTAAAAAAATACAAAAATTGGAAAACATTTCGTAAAGTGAATGAAATATAGCTGTATATAGTGACATATAGCTGATCAGTCTCAGGAAATTACCAAATGTAAGCCCACAAAAAAATCGTACAATCACATTCATACTAATCTGTGCTGTTCCATGGCCATTTAAATGTCAAAATATGACAAACAAACATGTTATCTTATGAATGAAATCTCTGTGGTTTAGTTTCTTCTTTAAACGCTGATTTTACGTTTCAAAATAGGCTGTTTAATTTACGGATAATCCCAGATGTAAAAAAACTTCAAGATGGAGCCAATGGTAAAGATGAGACACATGAAGCACTTTAACAAAAGTTCATTTGCGATGAAAAATGGTCATGCTCATGGAGAGGTCAGCATGACACACTTGCTCAAAGAAACACTAGCAGTTAAAGTAATCTGAAGGAGTGACAACTAACACCCAGCCAGACAGTCACCCCCACTCCAGCCATCCCAATGAGATGGCTTTCGCTCCGCTACAGCAGTGGTTCCCAACCCAGTGCTCAAGGACCCCCTGCCCTGCAGGTTTTTGTTGCAGCTTTACTTTAGCATACTTTCTCCATTTAAGGCCCAATGCACCTTCATGCACAACCTGTTCAGGTAGATGTTTTTCAACCAATCAGCATGAAGCCCTTAAAAGGATCAGGTGTGAAAGAGTATAGCTGGACCGAAAACCTGCAGGGCAAGGGGTCCTCGAGGAATGGGTTGGGAACCACTACTCTACAGGATGTCAAGACACCTCACCCTAATTAAGTAAGATAATGGTGACTGCTCTTTGGTGACCTATTGATTTACATATTCTATCGGAAAAGCCAGAAGATGACAATCAACATTGGCAGAAACCAATCACTGGCGGCCTTCTCACAGCCCTTCCTTGTGTATTTGGAAACGTGAGAAATGTCAAGGGAACACATTGAAGAACCCTGAAATCTTACACTTCATAAAGTGGACTATCTACTGATTCACATTAGCAAATAAGTGAATCCACAGTTTGATTGCAAAGTGAAAGTAAAATAGGAACAGGATTAGAGTAATTGGTTAACAGGAGATGACTCTGTAGTCCTTAACTTAGCTCCATTCAGCATGTCGGCGATGCTGATGTCAGTCAAGTTTTTTTTTCTGGAGGCATTTCACATTGCCTCTTATGTTTGGAACTTTTGGCAGCCGTTCATTCGCGACTGCATTGGGTTGATTCAGGCCCGGCACCAGGATGAAGAGATTGAGGAGGCAATTAGCGAGGGGGATAATCTTTTTATATCGTGAAATATCGGGTTATCATCTCGTAATGCCGAATTCTACTTTTTTTCTGGCTGCGGGTGGCGATATAGTGGCGTTTTGACTTAGCGAATGATTCCCCACCTTTTCCATGTGTTAGCGCATCATGGCAATAACATGAAAGAGAAATATTTGGGGCATATTGTCCGGTCACCAAACCACCTAAAATTGTTCTGGTCGTAGGTTTGCTTAGATTAATTGATTCAACCATGGAAAAGCATCTGAAAGGCTTAAAAACAAGAAATACTGTTTCAAAATCAAATTATACATTTATTTCACGACAGTGATGAAGCCAGTATTAAACCTGAGTCTCCTCGCACAATTTAGGGAATTAGAGCACTTGGAACGTAGGCCTACAAGATGCAAAAATAAAATTTATGAATGATTCTAACCACTGAGAGATGACTGCTAAAAACAACAAGATAACTACCTACAGCATCATAGGTGCACCTGGGCTGGCTCCTCTGTCCCCAGATAGGAGTTGAGGCGGGCAGTGGACCCATTTTGACTGTGCTTTTTGTAGCCGGGCCCACCAGGGTAACATCATCTGCGGCTGGTAGAGCTAGCTGATTCTGTTCGGATTCGGCAATATCTTTGCTGCTGCTGGGGAAACTAGCATCAGCTGAGGTGTTTTGTTTTTTCTTAATAGCCACGTTCTGATATATAAAGCCTCTAACCTGCTTTTTTGGCTAACAGCAAGGAAGCTACTTTACGCGGCGGTGAAGTTAGAAACTTTTTAGCACGCTCGCTATCTTGGATGTTACTGATTTTAACTCTTCGTTTGATTTTTTCTTAATCACATCACGTACAGCGTGCCGCGATGTACAAATCTATTTGACAACGCACAACAAGCAGCGCTATGTTTCAGAGCCATGGGAAGCCTTGTTCTGTGCACTGTCTGGGCCAATATTTTGCTGTTTTCCTATCGGGTAAATAAAATTTAAACTGGGGGACAGAAAATGCAAGCCCTCTTTAGCAGCCCCGTGGTGCCGGGCCTGGGTTGTATAAAGGAAAGGGGCAAGCTCGGATGTTGTCTTCAGATCACGCATGACTTCCAAAACCCTTGCAAGCCAAAATGGCAGGAAGCTACAGATGTTTTTGGCAAGGTCAACTTTGGGCAGCTATACAGGGTGTATCAGAAAAAAGTAGACTCTCAGAAAAAACACCATAAAATTAAAATGCAAAGATGTTTAGAAAATCAGGTCTTATGTGTTGATAGACAATGCAATTCTCCCTTGATTGACACCAGAGTCGTGGTTAAGTTCACGCTTCAGTGAACACAGCCAATTTGAATTTTGAAAAATAAAAGTCTGTTGTGCATGGAAGTGCAAGGGTTCATATGAGATCTGTTGCCATGGATGACTAGCTCCATTGGTGTTTCATTTGCATGCATAAAACAGGAAAAAAATAATTACATGTTAACCCCCAGGCGCGGACTGGCCATCGGGAGCACTGGGACATTTCCCGGTGGCCTGATGGTAGCCATCCAGTCAGCTTGACCTGCAATAGGCTAATAACCGAATTAGGAATGAATTGACGGATCGCACAGAATCCACGAATCAGGCGATCGCTGTGAAAATGAAACCATTACGGCACCCAGCTACACACAGAGCAGCCGAATGTTACCTGCTTTTTAGACGCACCTGGAATAATGGAGCAAACAAAACGGAAATGTGGAGCGGAGAGGGAGAGGATGAAAAATAGCACGCCATCGCGAGCGGAAACCCTCAGTCTGGCGCTTGCCCTGCCGTGGCAGCCATATTGATTATCACAGAAATCGATAGGGAGCTTCCTCTCACCACCCCCAACATACCACCAGAAAATGAGAGCATTTGGCCAAGGTGTTTTTCAGCTATCGTCCAGAAACGAGAAGTTAACGGACAGACAGACGGACGGACGCCGCTCGCCACAACAATACCCCTCCACGACTTTCACCAGCTGAGGGGTAAAAACGCAAAGCACTGGCCACAGAAGCAGCAAAGGCTTTAAAAATTGCTGACATGTTCGCCAGTAAGGGAGCAGGTCAGTCAAAAACACTTGCTAAAACAGACACACCCATCATAGTTTGATTTCACTTAAAGAGGCAATCAATAAATTTTTAACTGGCAAACTGGTAGCGCTACTATGGTTATTATATTGTTGTAGCTAGACAGCGCATTCGGTCAGTCTGGCAACAGAAAGGTAATAACCATTGATATTTTGTGTCTGTCCATTGATACTCATATGAAGAAGTACATCTATCCAGTTGGGGTGACTGAATCGCTAGTCAGATGATGACGACCTGTCAACCTAATGAAAGAACAAGGCTGGCGACTGACTAGCATTTTATTTACCAACCTGAATGAATATCAGTGCATTGACAATATTATCGCCCTTTCTGTTGTCAGTCTGACCGAATCCGTCAGCTACAGCCATTTAATAACGCTACCGGGTTACCAGTTAAAAAGTTATCTGTTGCCTCTTTAATAAGTTCCACTTAGTGGAAGCCGATTAAAATAAATAAATAACCGGTGTTGGGGAAGCTACTTAGCTGTCAATTACTTTTCCCTGAAAGTAGTTTAATGACAGAAAAGCTATCCTAGGAAAAAAAATCTTGCTCGGGTCAACCAAAGCTGCTTAGAAAAAGTAGTACGAATTACTGATTCTACGATTCAATTCATCAAACTGACAATGTTGACGTTTGACAATAACAGCTGCTTTTGAGCTTATTATCAGTAGAACAGCCGAAAAACGAATACAACTCATTGCACTGGACTACAGATGCTGATTTTTCATTATATATTAATCATAGAGTGTATAAAAAGATGGACACCGCACCCGAGTCTGAAAAGTGAGGCCAATGCGGAAATCTCTAAAATTTGCATTCTATTTAATGGCCAGCAGATGGCGATGTCGGTGGTTGCAGAAGGAAGTCTAATGCTATAGAAGTCTATGAGAAAATGACCCTACTTTACCACCTGATTTATTATTTCAATAATGATTTTCCACATCCCCACACCGGCTCCCCATCCCTCCTCATACTTTTGGATCTTAAAGCTGCATTTGACACTGTGGACCACAATATTCTCCTTCTCCGCCTGCATTCCACCATCGGCCTCACTGATACCGTCCACAAGTGGTTTAAATCCTACCCCACTGGGCGAACTGAGTATGTTGCATTAGGACAGGCAAAATCACAAATTCATTAAGTCATCTGCGGTGTCCCTCAAGGTTCGTTGCTGGGTCCTACCCTCTTCATTCTCTATATGCTCCCCCTCGGCCGTGTTATCAGCAGGCATGGCATAGCATTCTATTGTTATGCTGACGACACACAACTCTACCTGCAGACAGATCCCACCTCCTCTGCACTCCTGCCATCTGTCTCACTTACTACCTGCCTGGAGGAGATAAAGGCGTGGATGAAGCAAAATTTCTTACAACTTAACAGCTCCAAGACTGAAGCCATCCTTGTTGGTACCCCACACCAGGTCAGATCATCCTCCCTCACCAGCATCTCCTTCTCCAGTGAGAGCATCCCCCTGTCTACTTCAGTCACTAGCCTCAGCATTAAAATGGACCCCCACCTAACGTTCGAGACCCACATCAAACACCTCTGCAAGACTTCCTTTTACCACCTTAGGAACATTGCAAAACTCCGTCCATCACTCAACCTAGCAGATGCTGAAAAGCTCGTCCATGCCTTTGTCTCCTCCAGGCTGGACTACTGTAATGCACCCCTCATTGGGATCCCTAATAAAAGCATCCAGAGGGTTCAATATATCCAAAACAGCGCTGCTAGGATCCTGATGAGGGTGCACAAGTATGACCATATCACACCCATCCTCAAATCACTCCACTGGCTGCCCGTTGAACTCAGAATTCAATACAAAGTCTCCCTTCTCACACATCAGTGCATTCATGGACATGCTCCACACTATGTAAAAGAACTCCTCACTCCTCAGACTTCCTCACGTACTCGCCGCACTGCCAACCTCCTCAAACCCCCCAGGACCAGACTCCGCACCATGGGAGACCGGGCCTTTGCTCGGTTGCTCCCAGACTATGGAATGCTCACCCGGACCACCTGAGAGCACTGCAGACTGTGGACACTTTTAAACGCAACTTAAAGACTTATCTTTTTACTAAAGCCATTTAATGCATTTTATTATGTTGTTTGTTTTCAACTTGGCCTTCTGTTGCACTTTGAGATTTGTTTTTATGTAAAGTGCGTCACAAATAAAATGTATTATTATTATTTATTATAACATTATTTTATGGTATTTATTGCAAGTTTCAAGTCTCCTTCGATATATCATGGTGATATATCAAGGATAAAGCCAGAATCTGCTTTAGGGGAGTGGCTATCCTCTGGTCCTCGTCAGATTCGGTCAGATCCACTCGTAGACCCACCCCTCGCTCCTCCCATATCTTCAATTCACTCTCTCATCCAATAGGAATCACATCCGGTTTCAAAATGACAAAATGGCGCTGTTCAAATTGCCAAAATCGAGGCTTCCTAAGTGGTACACTGAAACCAATGGGTGACATCACGGTTGCTTCGTCCATCTTTTAATACAGTCTATGATATTAATATAATATCTTTGTGAAACTACAGTATGCTTTAGTAGGTAGTATATACTATTTGCGTGTGTGTGTGTGTGTGTGTGTGTGTGTGTGTGTGTGGTTGTGTATGGTTTTGATACTTTGGATATACTTGATGCTTGAAAATAAATATAAACATTTGAGCTAACTGTGTATGTCTCTGTAACTGTGTGAGTTTTTGAGAGTTCACCCATAGCGATAGTATACATTGAAAATTCAGTAGGCTTCCCAGATTTTTCCCAGTCCAGTGCTTTTTGTTTTTTTTGTTTTTTTTGCATTTTATAATCTGGATAACTTTCCTCCCAGAAGTAGATAGTGGCCAAATTTACGACTCGTCTGGTTCCCATTACATCGACAAATAGGGTTAGCCCACAGGATTAGTGGTCTGGTAGTTTATGTGAACAGGGTGACAGTGGCCTGGGATTGAGTCCAAACTCCCGGCCTGAATTATTGTCTCAGTCCGCCACTGTTAACCCCCTACCCTCGATACAAAGATTTCACATTCATGACAGGTTTGAGTGTATCATGCCAAACACAAGGAGTTAATGCTGTTACTGAGCATTCTTTAAGCTTGTTCTGAGCTGACCTTTTGAAATTTAAGAGTCATTCCATGAAAGCTTGACAATCGGTGCGCAGTTCACCCCCCTGGAATTGAACAAAACTTGGCACATAGGTAGATATGGGTGTCTCGCGGAAAAAGCTGCATTTTTAGGTCCGTATGTCACTTTGCCTGCTGGTGGCGCCACCTGGAAGCTACTAAAGTGGCTCGGTTTCGTTTTTGACACCACATTTTACATCAAATATTATGACTTAAGGGTACAAAGCACCAAATATGTTAAACTTTTATCATGACCTGTGACACCACATCAGCACCAAGCTGGATAACTAGGTTAACGAGCCGGAATTATTTGAGAAATAACAATAAAAATTGGAAATGGGAATGGGAATAAAATAATATCCCAGACATAAACCAATCTAGAATGCTTTATTATGTGTTTACTCACAACAAGACTACCATTTTCAGTAAGTAGTACCTTGGGGTTTTGCTGGGTTAGTGCAATGGGCGGCCAGAAAGATGGCCGAAATTGATTTTTAGTGCATGTTTGCAGTATATTTTGTCAGTAACCCAAATATGTACTGTGGTGGTAAATGCTGTTTATTGTGCTTTCAGAACTCTATTTTAAGGAATACCAGGCATTTTTTTTGGTAGTGTCTACACTTTCAAGCTAGACGGAGCCAAAGTTGGAGGAAAACTCAAAATGGACCATTTCATAGCAGACTGTGCCAATGTTAGGTGGCAGTATTTTGTTTACCCAGCAATATAGATATCAGAAATTCTCTGGATACATAGTCCCTTTGGGGTATATTATAGAATTATTAAAATCTCAATGGTAGTATTGTCAGTGTCGATGATATTCAACTTCAAATGTCAGAAAATTTCAGCCCCAGGGGGCGCTGTTGGCTGGATGCAAATACTGGCTATCCCCAGCAATGCACCAAAGAAATCGTTTCTAAATTGAGATACACACAGCTGGTTTTCTTAGGAAATGAAGAGTTTAGCTTGGTACTATGCTGGGTGGATAGCTATTGGACCAAAGGTGGCGCTCCAAAGAGCTAATGTTCTACCGACCTAATATCCCATATTCCCATTATCGTTTCATCATTGAATTATAAGATCACTGGAAACAATGGAATTGCATAAAGACATTTCAAATGATCTTATTTAATCAAAACATATTAAACAATCATGAAACACATGCATTGCTTCCATCCCCTGAGTAAACAAAAGTGTGAGAAGTCCAATATCATAATGGGTTTCCAATTACTCGAGGTGAAATTTACCGTAATGCATTTGTGAAACTGATACAGTGTCTAGATCTAGAGCGTTTGGCCATGGCCTTGCGCCATGCCTGATTCTCTCCCGCCATAGCTGCCCCTTTTCTCATTAAATCGCGCCACAGCTGCATTTTTTTCAGAGGAAGGTCCGCCATGCCTCATCCACAACTCAAAGTAACTAAGCCACGCCTGAATTCGTCACTTGCCGTGCTTGTTGAATGCCGTAGCTGATCTCTCTATTCAACCTCACTCACAGAAAATGATAATGTACAGAAACCCAGTGCTGCGGATGTGTTGTGTATTCCCAGGTATTCAGATTGATTTCAGTTCGATTTGCCGCCGCACATAGGGGTGGCGCTTCTGGCGTTTCCCGGAATTCGGACGTATTATTCATGTTTTTATCTTAACAATCATAAGATCATCATGCTAACTTGTAAAATAAGACTTGAGCAGGTGGCAAAATCGGCAAAAAAGAACATTGTTCCATCAATGAATTTTCCCAGTAGGAACAATAAATGACCAAAAGTGTTGATCTTGAATGATAACTTGAATGATAAGATTTTTATTACAAAAATAGCGATTGTTTGGTGAGAAGTCTGTAGAGTAACTAAGCAGCCGATGTATTCGTTCACATCATGGTGCCGAACTAACTGTGGAATGCAATGGAAATAGAGATTTAGTCCCTTTTCGTGGTTACTCTGCCCTTGTATCATGCTTCATAGGCCTGTCCGCCATTTAGGCTAGTCAGGGGGAGGTCTTTGCAGGGGAACTTTTAGGGCTATTTTCTTGTTAGGGCCAGCGATAACCTGCATGTGATGGGATTGTCTGCAGTGATCAGATTAGACGGATTTGCATTGCAAAATGCTAACTTCTCCCATTGTTATGTGTTTTAGGGAATCGCATGTTCGCCACCAGCCTCTCCCAAAACATGCACTATGATCTCTGATCATTCAAATATATGATGTAGTGTCAAAATTTGACTGAGTTGGAGAGTGCCTTGTGTGACTAGATTTTAATAGGAATGGATCCTTTCACATCTCTGATCAGGTGTTAACATCATATGCTACACACTGTTATAAACTGGCACCTTTTTTGCCAGTTATTTTAACTGTAATTTTACAATCAGTTTATAACAGAGGTTCCGTGTATATTACCTGTAAACCACCGTTAAATGCCCGCAGGACTCTACTTACAGTTGAAATAACAAGGAGACAATGTGTTAATTTAACTGTTAAATTCAGTCACTTTATAACAGTGAAGGTATAGATAAGACAGCTGCACTGCTGGTTACAAGTGGTTTACAGAAATTTCACTGGGAAACGGAAGTGTACTGTATTAAATTTAGATTGTTCAGGGTAAAATTGATGCCTGTTGGAAATAATCTGTTGGCTTTCAGAGTGGAGTTGTATGTCTCTTGTAACTGTAATTTGTCATTAGGAAAGAATAAAAAAGCCTTTTTATCATTTAAAATCTGCAGAAGGCTGGTAGGGTTAAATCCACAAAGACACAAAGCAAGGAAAGTGACAGGTGTTCGGGATGAAGGCATGCAAGTTGCCATTTTAAAAAGAACTGCCCTTTCTTGGCAGGCTGCTGCTTGCTCGCTACGACCTGTGTGCCCTTTTTCAGGACAACCACTCGCTCGACGCGACTGCTGTGCCCTTTTTCATACCCAAGCACCACGCCCTTGTGAACTCCTAGAATTAACACTGCTGATAAACTTCCATGCACAAGGACTTCAGTTCCGCACGAGAGTCTCTTACATATGCATTGATTGAATAATTGCTGACTACAGCAGGGGAACGTAAATATGCCACTAAAACTCAAGCAAAATGCGAGAGACTTGACAGGTGTGCGTTATTCATGAAAAGTGGCCACACCTGATAATGTTGAGTTTTTGGAGTTTCTTTAATGGTAATTTAAATGAATGATTGAAAACAGGTCATGCACAAATCATTATATTTAAGGGATGGTTTGAGCCTCCCCTACCACCAGTTCACCAGCCGCCACTGGTTTAAAGTAATTACATTACATTCCCAGATAGCAAGCACCTCCGCTCTGGATCTGCCCCGGCTCTGTGCCGACTCCAGCTGATCCGGCTCAGAGCCGGGGCAGATCCGGAGCAGAGGTGCTTGCTATCTGGGTTACTACACTCCTTTGCAAAACACACTGTTTGGATGCAATAACAGGATAACAATGAATGGACTGGCAATGACTGAAACTAAAAAAACTGAAAGCAGTATTTTAAAACAGAAGACATTTTCAGCAAACACTGAAATACACACAAAGAAGAACAAACTCAAAAAAATGCATGTGAAATTGACTTTTAATTGCCCTTTATATGATGTAGTTATGTGTATTAGGATGTGCGCCATATGAGGTTGTGTTGTTATCGGTGCAGTCTGAGCACTTGAACAACTCTGTGGTGTTGTTCTGAATGGGATGGGTGGATGCTCTAGTAAAACAAATTAGTGTTGTAAAATTTGCTCTGGTGCTACACCAGGGGGCCTGTTACTGTTATTGTTTAACATGTGAGTGCTGAATGGGTTTATGGCCCCATTAAGGATCTCAACCCATCTTACCAAGAGAATGCAAGTACCGTTTGACACGCGTCTAATGGCTGGTGCTTGAAGTGTGAAAGCTTTTGGTAGTTGTAAAAGAATAAACTATGCAGGGTTAATATCTGCATAGTTCAGAATCTGAAACAATCAAACAAGAGTTCAAAACAGAAACATCAAAGATAAATTAAATCATGCACTCTGGTAGGAATGCAGGAACAAGCTCTTAAGTTAAATATGTTCTTATTGAACATAAAGTCACAAACAGTGATGGAGAAAAGTTTGAGCAAAGGCGGTGACAAAGGGCACAAGAAGAGGAATGGAAAGCTGTGAGAAGCTGAAAAAGCAGAGAGATGTAGCCAGACTTTACCAGAAAATGACCACACATATTCGGCTTTGATGTCAAGGGATGAACACAAATTAAACTTGTCGATATGACGGCTCTTCAAAACACTTTTAGTTTCATTGTTAGGTAGGATTTCTTGACCCAAAATGTAAGTCAGTGTACAAACCCCAGTTTCAATGAGTTTGGGACGTTGTGTAAAACATGAATAAAAACAGAATACAATGATTTGCCAATCCTTTTCAACCTACAGTATCAGTCAAAAGTTTGGAAATACCCACATTTTTCTTCCAATATATGTTCAATAAAGAAATAAGTAGCCTTTATTTTGCAGACAAAGATCTAATTCTTAAATCCATCAAACTAACCACCATTTGTTGTCATATTTGCAGAGCATTCTCACATTTTTTTTTAACAAGGGCAGTCATATGACTATAATGAATTTGCAGCTGCACAGCTGTCTACCTTACCTTAGATGTTTTGCACTTGAGGTGTGCTTGTCATCAACATTTTTGCCCAATAAGTCCCAAAACCGCTTGACTAATTCGGCTGTTGAAAAATAGAGGGAGCTTATTTGTCTGTTTTCTTTGCAAAATATGGCTTCTTGGAGAATTCCAAAATTTTGTACACTATTCAAACAAGTAAATTATTCTCTTTTCACTTCTGTTTACCTTTTTTTTTTTTTCAGAATTTTTCCTTTTTTGACAGTTATACAGTGTCGAGAGACAGTAAGGTTGGGGAGAAGAATGGGGGAAGATATGCAGCAAGTGACCTGAGCTGGAGTCGAACCCAGGTCGCTGCGGGAAGGACACAGCCTTTATGGTGCGCGCGCTTAGAGCGATGAGCCACCGGGCCGCCCCCACTTCTGTTTACCTTTTACAAGATTCCATTTGAGATTATATAGAGAAGTTAAGCTGTTCAAATTTCTCTAAAAACACTGTAACAATGTCAATCTAAAGTCTCTCCTTATCTGACCCTTAGTCTCTACCCCCTTGAAGGGCTGTAAACTGGTTTGTGCCTGGTTTCTACGGCCCCAGGCCTGTTGCGGATATTACGATCCTGAGGCAAGTGTCTAGGTAGAACAGTAAAAACTTTCCCTAACATATATTGTATGTCAGAAAATTGTATTACTCACCAGCAAAGGTCAGAAAATCAGGAGGGAAACACATGTCCTGTCTGCAAATGGTGTCACATTGGCTGTAGGGGTCCAAACACCGCGAAACCCGATACATGCCCTTCTTATAAGAGACATTGCTTCAGCTGTTGAGGTCCACACACCAGACAGCACAATGCAGATACTCCCGATTAAAGGTATTACGTCGGGTATTGAGGTCTACCATACATGCCAACTCACTACGGCTTTAAGAGACATTGAACCTTCAGCTGTTGAGGTCCAAAACACCAGACAGCAACAATTTGTCCTGGATGGTTTTCCTTCATTAAACGTTTTCCAATTCAAGAATAATCAAGTGACAATTGAAGACACGGAGGTCTACCATGCGATCTAAAAGCCAAAAATAATGGGCTACATTCAGTACAGAAAAATAATTGTAATTATGTCTTTGCACCGCACCAGGCGACGCGGTTTCAGAACTCTTCAGCTAATGAAGGTAATTTTGGTGACTAGTACAATTTCGTCCTGATTACATTTTTGAATCAGACAGCTGTTTATTTTATACAGTGAGTTCAGAATGACAAGTGCTCTGCAAAAACAGGTGTACGTATTGTCGATGAAATTACCTCAATTCACTGAAGAGTTCTGAAATGCCGCACTCGAGTGCCGGAGCATAGACCTAATTATAATTAAATTATTTTTTTTGTACTGAATGTAGCCCTTTATTTTGTCGCTTTTTTCGCATGGGGAGAGAAGCCGTGTCTTCAATTGTCACTTGATTATTCTTGAATTGGAAAACGTGTTAATGAAGGAAAACCATCAAGAATTAGCCAGGACAAATTGTTGTCAATAAAGGGTGGGATAATAGCCGATAATTTTCGGGTCTAACACCGCCTCTGGGGCATTTCATTCTGAAAAAAACGCCCCAAAAGCCGTAGTGAGTTGGCATGAATGGTCTACATACCCCCAACGACAATGCAGACACTCCCAATCACGTCGCGGTCACCAAATGTAAGCACCTCACAGCTACACCAACGACGGAAATAGCTGGAGGGGAAGGCACAGCACGTTCTTCCTTGGTTGGTGTGAATCAGGACTACAAACATTAATTCTGTTTGTAGGAACAGGGCACATAGCATAGCAGTTCCGGTTCATCTGACTCCAAATTAAACTTAGAATATAATATTTAGTTTTAATCAGTGGTGGTTACAATTAAACCATGCGTTTCATGTACGTAATCTGACTGGACTATACCCTAAGTCCGCTGGACGAAAAACATCTGTACAGCCCAATTCGGTGGAGAACTCAGAGGCTAGCGGTCCTATTTAGTCCGGTGGTTTGACATATAAAGTATGACTAGGGATCAATGGGGACCGGAACATGTACGTTCAGGGACTGTTTGAGTATGACGCAAAGGGCGTTCAGGGACTGCTTTGAGTATAACGCAAAAAGAAGGCGTTCAGGGACTCCTTAAGTATAACGACATGCTCCCAGGGTCAATCAAAATAACACCAGTCGCAGCATGGAAAACCACCGTGTATCTAGAAGGGAGGCCTGGTGATCAGGCAGACCTCATAGCCCTACATTATACCCCTTCGGTGACAGGACTCCGAGCTGGCAGGATTTTGAGTAAGTTAGACCCAGAAACACACAACAGAATACAATTAACAACTTATTTTGCCAGGCAGGCAAAAGCTTAAATCAGAAAAAAACTAATTACATCGTACATGAAAGGAGTTTTTGCAGGGTAAAGGCAAATTCGCCCACAGCCCAATTTGAACCATCTTCTGGTTATATGTACCTACTTGTGGGACTGTCCAGAAAATAGATTTGAAATGTGAAATTTCCATACAGGAAGTGAACTGTGACCTATTTAGTGATTTCAAGATTTTTTTGGAACAAGGCCTCGAAAAGTCCATATTTAAACCCATAAATGATTGTTCTGAAAAACCAGATGATTTTTAATGGCTACACAACAACATGACGGACATTTTGATACTAAACATAAGTATATATGTGGAAAAACTGAAGAAGTTTCAGACAATTTTCCATTGAAAAATGCATCTGTCTTGACCAAAATTGATGCAAAATGTAAAGTTCATATTGAAAAACAACCAGGTTCCATTTAACTAATGGTTTACAAGCAGTAAATTCCTCATTTCTTCCTTATTTGCTCCCTAGAAACTACTGAAATTGTATACCTTATTGTAAATTGAAATGATAAAATGTCAAGTCTGTGATGTGTTTGAAAGGCAAGTGGCATTAGACGGCATGTAATGCTGAGGCAGAAAAACTATTCTGGGACTTAATTTTGCCAATTGTGCGTCTCATTTTTGTTCTCTTTAAAAGAATCTATCTCTTTAAAGCTTTATAGCATACTTGCTCATTTCATTCCAAAGTGGATCTTTATTTCAATAAGACTTTAAATTAACTTCTTCCTGTATTCTGATTTTGTGACTTCAAACATCAAAATCACATTTACTGCAAAGTTCGCCATCCCTATGACTGTTCAAAGCCACGTGCCCGCAACAGAGTTCTTACCACTTAAGGGGACTTATAATTAAGCAAACATTTTTCCAAGATATTCACTTTTTAAACTTTTTATCAAAACAATTCTACTAGAAATCGCAACTTAAAACACTGAGTTTCTGTAGCATCACATCAGTGGTTGCCATGGCAACGGCTGTTATAATGAATATATAGATACTTAGAGAAATACGGTTTTGCGATAACTAAACAGTGGTTGGCTATAATTTCAGCTGTAATGTGAAGGAAAAAACATTCCTAATGTTACTACAGAGCTTTTTTTCCAGATAACTATGTTCTAGTATTGATTTTGACCCCCCTAAATCAATTTCGGCGGGAATCAGCTAATTAAAAATGCATATTTTGATTTACTCATATTCAGAGGTATATATTGCAAAATGAGTTCTTTCCAGACATAGATCATCACAAAATGAAGTAAATTGCCAAATATTAAGTTAATTGGATGTACAGTTGCTGAGAAATCTGTATTTTCTTGTTGAAAATCTGTATTTTCAGAAAAACGTGATTTTATTTAGGCAGTAATAATGTGATCGAAGTTTTACAGAAATGTTATAGATATCTAGGTGTTCACTTAGATAATCTGTTTAGCTGGGAAACCCACATTGACAATTTGTGTTCACGCTTACAGCAAAGACTGTATTTTTTACGTCGACTCAGGGTGTTTGGTGTTGATCAGAAAGTCATGTTTTTATTTTATCAGGCAGTGTTGGAGAGTATCGTTAGGTACAGGATGGCAGCATGGTATGGGAACTTGTCGGTTCAGCTAAAATCAAAGCTTTCTTGTCTGGTGCAGACCGCCATGAAGGTCATGGGGAGGACTGGAACCCTTCCCCTTCAGTCCATCTATGAGCAGTCTGTTTACAGGTAAGCACAGAAAATACTCTGTGATCCGTCCCACATCCTCCATTTGGAGTACGAACTTTTACCATCTGGTAGACGATACAGAGTCCCCAAGTGTAAACTCAACAGATACAAGAACTCTTTTGTTCCTACCTCAATTAGACTCCTGAATGTTTCATAAGCTGCATGGGTTATTCAAGAGTTGCGTCAGGGGCTTCATGCATGTATGTGCGCATGCATGTACATATATGTATGTGTATGATGAATGTGTTAGCATGGATAAGTGAGTAAATAGGTATGTATACATATGTATGTATATTTACGTAAGTATTGGCGAAAATGTATCTGGGTGTATGTGTAGGTACATGTGTATGTTTGTATGTATGTACGCATGTGTGTGTACGGACGTCTATGTATGTGTGTATATATACACACACCCGGTGTACCTGTGTGTGTGTATATATATATGTGCCGGTATGTGTGTATGTGCATGTGCATATATATATATATATATATGTAAAGAGTATATTTTAATCTTATTATCCCTTTTTAGTATGCTTATTTCAACTGTATGTTAGACTATGGGTTATGTGCAATATGTTGTTGAATTTTTCATAGGTATACATGTATTGTACTGTTTTGTTGTTGATTATGTTGTTATTGATTCCTTGAGACAGAAATGTCTGCAGAGCACTTTGTAGACCAAGACAAATTTCCCCGTGGGGACAATAAAGTGTATCATATCGTATCGTATCGTTCTCAGGAAGAATACATTTAGTATTTTGTTTAAGTGGTTTTTTGGATTTTTTTACCTCCTTAAAAGGCACTAGCCTCATAAGTAACTCCCTCTTTTTCAATGTGTGTTTCTTCAATAGTTTTACGTGCTTGTCGAGCATCTATTCGTTACTTTTTTCAAGTTCTAGTGTGAGTTTTTCACACGTTTTCTGTCCATTTCATGATAGCCTTTCCTTGAGTGTGCCCCTACCTTTATGCCAAGTTTCATACGAATGGAGGCAATTTCTCGTTGGCCATCATTGAAAGTCACCACACTCATAGCTGTTCCAGCCTTGAAGACAGTGTTTGTGATGAATGTTTCCTTCGGAACACGACCCCATATTACGGACTATTTGAAGGACCACTTCATGTTCTTACCTCAAAACTAAAATTTTGAACCAAAATTGGGATTTTGCTTAGCTATACGTCCCCTTAACTGAATTTAAAAACGTGGTAGACAACTGACATAACGACAGATTTCACGAATGGGTTAAACAGACATTGAATGTTTTAATTGCACACACTAACAATTCGTCAAAGCCACTCACTTGACATTTTTATACTTCCTAAAGAGGTATATTAGCAGAATTGACGGCTGTATGTGCGTAAATATTAAAAATCGGTAAAATCTGTCGCAATATCCCAAGTCTTTAAAATCAGTTTGTCAACGTTAACTCTTTCAACCCCAGATATTCTAGCATCACTATACCCTTCAACCCCACAGCCCTCTGTAGAGGGCTGGTCATTATCTGGACATTGTATCTTACTGTTATCTCTGGAATCCCATTAAATGTAACCTGATATGTTCCAATCAATTAGTCAGATTGTTTGAATTTTCCCTGCAGGAATTTGGGGTTGAAGGGAATATGTTGGTCAGCCCTCTGTAGAGGGCTGTGGGGTTGAAGGAGTTAAGCTATGAAAACCCTCTTATGTTAGTGTACACCAATGTGGTTGATCAAGCTAGCTCATGTAGCGGTAGCTAGCCACAATGAGAAAAGTTCACTGTTCACTTTGCCAGATGCAAATGACATGACATTAATTTTCATCAACTATAGAAGGCTTACATCTAACGATTAAACGTTACTTTTATCGTTTTATGTTTTTCTCATATCCTTTTTTTGGCTGCGCTACAAGAGAGGGCAACTGCACTCTACTAGTAACACTGATGTTGAGAAGAAGTCAGAAGTTCACAACAATGACAAGTTTAACAATTAATTGACTACCCAGAAGAAGGTATCGGGAAACAAACACTTTCGAAACCTTGTAAATTACATATTGTTGTCTATAAAGGATGTTGTTGTGGAAAACATATTTCAAAGCACCCAGCAACAGAACCAGTTTAGGTTGTGCACCGGGCTTGTCATTGTTTTGAAAGACGGTCGAGGAGAGTCCCTCCTGGCACAGGCCCTCCGGGACGTCTCCTCACCCGTATTTCAAAACAATAACAAGCCAGAACTAGCAGCTGGCATTAAGGAAAGAAATGGTATTGATTTGTAAAATGCATTGCGCTGTAAAGAAAGGAAAGGCAAGAGTACCACACACAGCCTCTACTTTCTTGTGGTTTTTTTTTTGCCCAGAAAGATTTTAAAAGGGGGCACAATTTTTTTTTTTTTTTTTTTTGGGGGGGTTATGAGTGAGAAGGGGTTTAGAATCATAGGGGAACGATTTTAAAAGGAAGGGGCAGATGCGGCGCGAGGAAAAAATAATTTTGCGCCAATTCCTGTTTCCACATGTTTACTCTTCCCTCGCGACATTAGCTATGCTTACAATCTCTTCAATTTTTTATGTCCTTTTTCTTTTTTCATGTTCCCCATCGATGAAGCTGTGAACAAAGGTTTACACGTTGAGTTAGACATTACATTAGTGTCTGCAGCGGGATTCGAACATGGGAACGTGGACAAAGCCATTCCAAACACACTGCACACTGTGGTCTTAACCACTTGACCAACTGAGTTTGTTGCTTGTTGCCAACTCAGCGCATCAGTTTCCATTTATCACTGAAGGTCATATATAGTCATTTTCCTTTTTATTTATTTATTGTTGCCAATGAGGAGACGTCATGTGAATATCCATTTTGACGTATTTTATGCTGGTGAGGGGCTGATCTGTTGACTCTGGGTAGCATAATTTGAGCCAAACAAACCATTGTTCCTGGCCGAGTTGGGTTAAGGTTAGGGTTACGGACAGGGATAGGGATAGTTTAGTTCGTTTGGTAAGTGTGAACACAAGTGTGCCGTGCTCGGGCATAATCAGCTAACTACGGAATTTGGCGACGTTAATACCCCTTATAAAGGAGTATGTTGCCGCCGGTTCGAAAATCGTAACCGACTGCTGGCGGGCGTACGATTGCCGCAGCAAGGAGAACTTCCAGTATCTCACAATGAACCACTCCCTCAACTTCGTTGATCCTGCCTCCATGGGCGTGCACACTCAAAATATTGAGTGCCAATGGTGGCAGATGAAGCGGTCCCTGCCATCTAGGCATACGAGCAGCAGCGACGGCTTAGGTTTTTATCTGGCCAAGACGTGCCAAGGCACGTGGCAGTATTGGAGGCCGGTGCAGAAGGTCCTGCTGTCCCACTGGCGCGCTCTCGACTAGCTAGCTCCCAAATGTCACGTTTCAGGCATCATGAACTCTGTGGGTGCAAACAAAGGCATATATATGGGTGGAAGAGAGAGGCTTTTATGAGAATGATACAGACACATAAGCGTTCACGTAACTACGGTAACCTTCTAACACACGCCGCAAATAAATTACAATATAGGCTAGAGATAGAATAAATGCATGCACATCCAAAATCAGATATCACAGGTGCAGGACCCAAAAAAACAGTAGAAAAGAAGAGAATAAAAGTCCGCACACTGTTTAAGTTGCTCCCAGAAGACTTTATTCCCTGCACAACGTTTCGGCTGACGTGGCCTTCGTCAGGTGAGACGAAGGCCACGTCGGCGAAACATTGTGCAAGGAATAAAGTCTTCTGGGAGCAACTTAAACAGTGTGCGGACTTTTAATATAGGCTAAAGACTCACTGGTTGCAAGAGCTCAAAGTTCATACTCGTCCTTTTTTTTTTTTTTTTTTTTTTTTTAATTTGGCATCTCCAATCCCACCCGAATCTGGAATGCCCAATTGGTGAACTATGTACAAGGCTTGCTCGTTTGCGTCCCCTTGTTGCCAATTCAGGAGCGTGAAGACAGTTCTTGGCTCTCCTCCGAAGCACGTGCCTGTCAGCCACTGCTTCTTATACACTCATTGGTTGAATCTTCGCAAGTTCAGAACGAGGGCGGAGGATACCCGAACATGAACAGACTTAGAATCTTCCTGACGAGTGCCCGTCTGGCCAACAGGAGGCGCTTGAGCAACGAACAAAGCAATTTATTTATTTCCCTTTCCCGGCAGTCCCTTCCCAATTTGAAACCTTGTAGCGCAATAGCCAATTGTGTGCTACTCTGAAAAAGCTGCCGACCACTGCCAGATGGTACGACCGGGGCTCGAACCCGCGACTCGTCTTATTTTTTCACCATAAGAAAAGACCCCGGGCTTAAGAAAAAATACCCAGGCTACTGCCCAGTAGCCAGGCCCTAAACAAGCCCCTGGTTGTCGACAGATGACATTATACTGATACAGACTATAGGTTTGGTCGTAATGGTAAAGTGGGAATTTACCAGTAATTTTGGTGACAAGTACGTGGTGTCTTCCATTTACGTTTTCCAGTCGGACAGCTTTTTACAGCAAGTTGCAGTGACCATGCTGCTAAAACAGGTGTACGTACTTGTCACCGAAATTACCTTCATTCGCTGAGGAGTTCTGAAATGCCGCTCTCGCTGGAAAAAATTACCGTCGCTGAGTGCCATTGCATAGACCTGATTATAATTATTTTTCTGTACTGAATTTAGCCCCCTTTTTTGTCGCTGTTAGATCGCATGGGGAAGAGAAGCCGTGTCTTCAATTGTCACTTGATTATTACTATAATTGGAAAACGTGTTAATAAAGGAAAATGATTGAGAACTAGCTAGGACTAATTGTTGCCATAAATGGATGTATCTTTTCCCCCAAATTTTCAGTTCTGGTGCCGGCCCTGGTATAAGGTATCTGTATTTCTGAGAAAGAACATAAAACATCCTTGCTGTGTTTTATGATCCTTGGGCATTTTCTCTCCGCCAGAACTTCCACAGGAGAGCGCGCATGCGCAGATGGTTCGTCTCTGGATTGGTTACAGGCCGTACGATTTAATGAGCTTGGTTCTAGCGTAAATCTAACGACCTTAAAGTATTGTGGTATGAAGTTTTGCAGAAATGGGACATGTTTTCGATTTTGTGGTGCTGGTTATTTGAAAAAGGCAGACATCTGGCCAACTTTTGTGACAGCCTGGCTGTTTTCTTTGGTAGGCCTAGTGCGGCTACCAGTCTTGCTGGTTACCGTTTCTAATTGGAGGTCTGTTCAAGTCAATGTGATGAATAATGTTGCAATCTACGTAGGTGGTCACGTGATTCCTAAAGCAAAATGTACTTTGTACACAAAGGTTGATTGCAGCATAGTGAAAATGGGTAAATCTTGCACTGCTGTTGGTTGCACGAATAATGATGCCATTCAATCGTCCGGAAAATAGGGCAGAGTAAGTTTCCATCAATTTCCACAAAATAATTAAGCCCTTTTGAAAGAATGGCTTGTTAAATTAAGAAGACTTGATCGTGGAAAGCCTTACAAATCAACAAAACATTCAGTTCTTTGCTCAGAGCACTTCGAGAAAAGCTGCTATAAGAACCAGAAGTTCACAAGTAAGTCAACGGTTTTATTGCAATGAAAACAGGTTCCAAGTGAAGATTTAAAGAAATTAGTGGAAAAGATATTTTCAATACAAATAATATAGCCGCAAGGGGCAATTCCAGGGTTCAAGCCAAGAAAGACCATTAGTAGTTAGAAGCTTGAACAGCTTAATTAAAAACCACTTTAAGAGTATATTGCAGGTATTTTTGTGGACCTATTTTGCCAGTGTAATGATTGGACCAACAACTTATGATGCATAGTCTGATTTGTGTTATGTTAGGCTATTTTGTGCATTTGTAGCTCCCCCTTGTGGTTGATTGCTATGAAACTGTTCAGGTATGTTTCAGGTATTTATGTGGACATGTCCTGCAAGTTTTGTGGCGATAGGATGAACAATTCCTCATTTATAATCTAATTTGTGTAATACCACGCCCCTTTTTTGCATTTGTGGCACCCCCTAGTGGTCGATTTGATTGAAACTTTCAGGCTATATTTCAGGTTCTTATATGGACATTTCCTGTGAGTTTTGTAATGATTGGGAAAACTATTTATGATTTATTGTCTGATTTGTGTCATACCACGCTGCTTTGTTTTGCATTTATAGCACCCCCTATTGGTCAATTTGGATGAAATTTTCAGGGTATGTTTCAGGTACTTATACGAATATATCCTGTGAGTTTTATGGCTAGAGGACAAACAATTGCTGATTTATAGTCTGATTTGTGTTATACCACGCTGCTTTGTTTTGCATTTATAGCGCCCCCTATCAGTCAATTTGAATGAAATTTGCATGGTATGCTTCAGGTACTTATATGAATATATTCTGTGAGTTTTATGGCTATAGGACAAAATTGCTGATTGAGGGCCTTATCTTACGCCAGAGTCCCTAAACCTGTTATTTGGGGATTTAGCATTGCGTAAGAGGCGTTCCCCCGCAAAACTTGCTATCTTGCACACCTGCCTTTATCCCTAAAACACCAGCGCTACCCGTTATATTATGCATAGGCGTGGTTTGGGCGTTACGCCAGTTAAACCAACCAGTGTGCCAGGTGCCATTGCCTTTAGAAGCAGGCTGCGCTATCCCAAATCCTCAAACCGAAACCCGTGATGGAGAGAGGAAGGTCGCCACGTTTCTCCGAAGATGAATTAAATTGTTCATGCATGAGGTCAAATCCAGACAGGGGAGGATCTGTTTTTGTAAAGTTTATCATGAATTGTTTTATTATTATTATTTTTATTATTATTATTATTTGACATTGACATATTGTTTAATGTTTGGTATGTAATTAAAAAAAAAAAAAATCAAGCCTACCCCTTTTATGATGGAAACTTCAAAAAAAAAAAAAAAAAAGAAAAAAAAAATGTGTTTTGCCGTGCACTTCCAACTCCCTCTCCCGTCTGAAATGAAGCATAGAACAAAATCCCATTTTAGAAAAATAAAATTAGGTCTATGCACTGGCACTCAGCGACGTAACTTTTTTTTTCAGCGAGAGCAATATTTCAGAACTCTTCAGCGAACAAGTACGTGGTTTTGTCCGTTTACACTTTCCAATTGGACAGCTGTCTATTTTTTACAGCAAGTTGCATGACCGTGCTGCAAAAACAGGTGTGCATACTTGTCGCCGAAATTACTTTCATTCGCAAGAGAGTTCTGAAATGCTGCTCTCGCTGGGAAAAAAAATTACCGTTGCTGAGTGCCAGTGCATAGACCTATTTATAATCAAATTATTTTTCTGTACTGAATGTAGCCCATTATTTTGTCGCTGTTAGATCGCATGGGGGAGAGAAGCTGTGTCTTCAATTGCCACTTGATTATTCTTGAATTGGAAAACGTGTTAATAAAGGAAAACCATCTCGAATTAGCCAGGACTAATTGTAGTCAATAATGGGATGGATATTTTCCCCCAAATTTCCATGTCTAGCGCTGGCCCTGATATTATATATAATATATATCATTAATATATATTATATATACTGGACAAAGAAAGTTAGGGATCACCCAACTTTTCAATATTAAAATATGATATGGAAAAAAATACAAACTATCACATATTTCAAATTCAAAATTTGGGGTGATCCCTAACTTTATTTGTCCAGTATATAATAATTAAATACTATTATAAAAGCGGAAAAAATGATTGATACAAAATACAAACAATATAGACTTACCTGAAAGGTAAGGGCCTGGGCGCGCTCTAGTAAAAGCCCAAATGGGTAGCGGGTGGTTTGAGGACCCGCTATACGCTTTCCCTAACGTGTGTGGTCAAGATAGCAATTGTAGGGAAAGCGCATAAACACGCCCAGGGGCAGGCCTCTGGGCGCAAATAAGGGAGTTGCCATAATGCATAGCGGGTAGTGTGGCCGCAAGATACCGTTTAGGGATAGTGGAAGCTGCTAAATGCGTAATTCACGGGTAGCGGGTAGTGGCAATGGGTAGGGCAGTGTGAAAGATAGAGCCCTGAAAGTCTGATTTGTGTCATGCCATGCCCATTTTTTGCATTTATAGCACCCCCTATGGGCCAATTTGCATGAAACTGTGAGGGTATGTTCCTGGTACTTATATGGACATATCCTGCGAGTTCCATGATGATTGGCCCAATTGTTGTTGACTTTTGTCCATTTATGTGCTAAGCCACGCCCCTGCTGAAGTTCATTGGTCAATATCTTGGAAACGAAATGAGATTTCGACAAGCCTTATGCAATCTTTGATAAGCTTGGTCCAATGATGATCCACAGCGAATTTTGAAGGAATCGGACCTACAGCCTAGGAAGAAATCTCAAAAATGTGTTTTTCAAAAGATTCAAAATTCTGGAAAATCTAATAGGCAGACCTTAGAGGTCCTGATGGGAAAGTTGTAGAGTTTGGTGCAAGGAATGTCTGTACAAAGTTTTGTGTAAATAAGACTTACAACGTAGGAGTTATGACCTTTAAAATGAAAAACTGTTTTTCTTGAATTATGGCGCCCCCATCAGGCCGATTGAGTTAAAAATGCCTTTGGCAGCATTTACACACAACTTCCAACCAATGTGCAAAATTTCAGGTCTCTACCATTTACCATCTCACAGGAATTTGCGAAAACATTTCTGAAGAAGAAAAGAAACAATGATAATAATAATAATCACAATAAAAAGAGAATGTAATTCCAGGGAATTACGAGTGCATGAAAATGCAAACTGTAGTTACTTAAGGTGGAATTTCTGGCAAATAATTGCATTATGATATTGGTAGCTAGGTTGTTTGTAGAATAATTATGGTAGTGGCTATGGTAACTGGACTGGTTGCTATGCTGGTTGCTCGGGTAATCATGTTGGTTGCTATGTTGGTTGCTAGGTTGTTGCTCGGGTACTTGAGGTGGTTGCTAGGTTGTTGATAGGGTGATCAAGGTGGCTAAATAAAGCAGTTACTATATTGGTTGGTAGTATAATCATGTTGATTGATATGGAAACTGACATAGATGCTTTATTTCAATGGTTGCTATGTTGGTTGCTAGGTAGGCGGTGGTTAACTTTAGTTGACTGGAGGCATAGTTAATGACAACTGACAGTTTGAATGGCTGAACAGTTAAATAGTTGAGTAGTTTAAATAGTGAAATTATTTAACAGTGAATTATTTCAGTGAAGACTATTATTTTGAAACAATTTTGGACAGAGGAAACAGTTGGCGGGAGTCATAGTGGATGACAACTGGCAGTTGGAATAGCTGAACAGTTGAATAGTTGAGTAGTTTAAATAGTTAAATTACTTAATTTTGATTTATTGTAGTCAGGACTTTTATTTTGATACAGTTGTGGACAGAGGAAACAGTTGGCGGGAGTCATAGTTGATGACAACTGACAGTTGGAATGGCTGAACAGTTGAATAGTTCAGTAGTTTAAATAGTTAAATTATTTAATAGTGAATTATTGTAGTGAGGACTTTTATTTTAAAACAGTTGTGGACAGAGGAAAAGGTTAGCGGGAGTCATAGTTGATGACAACTGGCAGTTGGAATGGCTGAACAGTTAAATATTTGAGTAGTTTAAATGGTTAAATTATTTAATAGTGAATTGTTGTAATGAGGACTTTTATTTTGAAACAGTTGTATGCAGAGGAAACAGTTGAACAGGATCTGTAGTCTTAAGAAAGCCAGATTGTAGTCAGAAAACATGAGAAACTGACAGTTGCTGCAGGTGGGCAGGACACCTGGCACAAGATTCTAATTGCTTAATGGCCCTACTGTGATGTCATCAGCCCAATGTTAAGTCGACGGGGAAAAGAATTAATAATTTTTAATTCATAGTTTAAAAAGTATAAAAGTTACAAAGATGAAAAATACATTGTACAGGTGTCATAAGTAAGACCTACGCAACACAGTTTGAATGAAGTTTCTACGTTAAACGGTTGAGGCCGCATTAAGTGTGTTAGAAGAGTAATAATAAGAAGACCAGGATAACAGTAGAGCGCATTTTCATGCACTCTAATAATAATAATAAACCATCACAAAAACAATAGGGTTTCTGCCCTACGGGCTTGAACCCCTAATTGACCTTAAGCCCGAACGCCCTCGGTACCGGGGGCAATGAATTTGCATAATAAATACAGCATGTTTCCGAATAGCAACCTCGTCATGCGGCATATCCTCTTAAAGCGAAGAAACTCTGCGAAAAGGTCATGATGACAGTTTTTACCTAAACCGAACACAATTCAAGCACCAAGCAAGTAAATAAGCATCTTGCAAAACATTCGATAAAATAATATCAGTGCTCTATTGCAAGCATTTCCACTGAATCTCAAATGAAAGGGAACAGTTAACAGAATCCAACAATAGAAGCCATGTCATTTTAAATTGACACCACACTCAAAGAACAGCAGGCATACACTTTACAGTCTACAGAGATGAGCAAAAATTTCTTACCTTTGATATTTTATCATAAAAAGCTGTTTGTGGGTAATGCTGTGCTTGCTATTGTTTTAGCCGGTCTATCTGAGACTCCTCGCGCCATTGTGCTATGCACTCGATGACCTCAGAAGTATAATCGCTTAAATGGTTTGTTTTTAGTATTTTCGCTATAGTTAACCGCTAATATTCAACTGTTGTTTTCCAAGCCGGTTTATGACTGAGAATCCTTGCACCAATATGCTCAAGTTCAAACACAGCGCAGCTATACAAGTGCTAAATCGACCAGTGAATATATAGGCCGTGTTCAAAACCACGCTCTACGGGCTACATACACTATTCTCACTACACACTAGTCACACAACACGCTAATCACTTCGAACAAACTCTTCTTTTCACTTCTTCTTCTTGTTATTCCTCAGCGAGTTTTATCTGGCGGTGTACGTCGCGTTGCATCTTGGGCAATTTATGTATGAATAGGGAGCTTATGATGCACCCACAAAATATCTGCCCAATCTAGTATACATCCGGGAACTTCTCGCGGACACAAACTCACTCCCCACGCATAAGTGAACACCCTACCCCCTCAATCTGATGTCAACGGTAGTGCGAGTAGTACGTTAGTGCGCGGTTTGAATACGGCCATAGTCTGTTGAGCTAGTGTGGCGGATAAGGCAGAGCATTTGGACCTGAGCAACTGGGGTTCAATATCCGGTAATACATGTGACCTTTCAGAGCAACGAAAGAATTTTTTTAATTTAAATAAATAATAATTAATTATTATTTATTTAATTAATAATAATTAATCAATGCATTCCCATCCCATCAAATTATTTTGAGTTTATAGTATGGGCCTGAGTAAATTGGTCATCTGTTCATATGAATATTGTGGTGTTTTCCGGCTCAGAAACTAATACGCTGCATGTAGCCTCAGGGTGCTATCACTCTAGGACTCGGGCACAGGTCCAAGTACACTTGACCCTTAAGTCCGGTTTATTTGGTAAGCGTGAACACAGGCGTACCGTGCTCGGGCACGGTTTATCCGTACTCGTACCGAATGTGAAAGCAACTGTACTTGAGCACGGAAGTGGAGTATCATGTGACATCTTAATTATTCGACTGACCAGCAGGGGGAGGGGGGACAATCGTACTGTGGCAAAGTATGGAACAATTGTACCTAGTGTGAAAGCGCCCTGAGGCTCAGGGCCTTTGGAGTTTTCAGGGGCAAAAATGTCCTCGCCCAAGTGTTGACAAAGTTATTATGCTCTTTTCTCATTTTAAGGGTTCATTACATGTACTATATTTTATACATTTTTACTCAACCAGTCTGACAGTGCATAAAATGTACACAACCACAGTGCATATTCATGCATGAGACAGTCAGTCAGGACAGTCAACTCTTTTTTGTCTTTCTAATACAAAAAAACTGGCAGATTTTACTTTCAGAAATATCTTTAACAATTCCTTTAATTTCAAAACATTTTCAATGCTTTACTTACCTCTGAATCGATGACTGATACCATTAAGAAACTCTGAACAGCCACTAGCATACCCTTGAAACAGTCACTTGCCTTCCCTCAGTGGAATTCTCCATTCACTAATGCCCCTATTGTCTCAGAGGTAAGGAATTAAAGAGACACCTATTGTTTTTCAGGCAGGACTAACCAACTCAGAAGTAATTGCCTTGAGATTTGGTTTCAGCAGTTCTGTAAAAGACTGTACCAATGATCTGTCTTACGGGACATATCCCGTACGACAGACAATCTGTCGTACTGGACAATACCTTTGAGGCTAATTATGCGATTAGTAATTAATTAGAATTAATGTAATTTTGGGGAGACTGTAGCATTTTAGTACCTTTAGTCTAAAATTAGAGGATTTGAAATAAAAAGTTTCCAGCTCAAAAAATTAAAAAATGGCAAGAACTTTTTGCTTCAATCTGTCATACGGGACCTGACAATAAACTGCCCGTCATTTATCATATTTTTCTCCGTCAAGCAAAGGTTCATGTGACCTTCACTTTGCAAGTGGACAGACTTTGCTCTAGATAGGTGACTTGTAAAGACTAGGAACTTGAGTGATATCAATTACCGGGAGATTAAGGCAATTTACTAAAAACTGTGGAAAATTGAAAATTTGATGAAATTTCATGTCTCCCTTAATTCCACCCTAAATCACCATTCTGCAGTCATGTAAGTGATAAAACTTACTTGTTGTAAAGGACTTGGATATTCAGGGTTACAAATCATAAAAGACCAGTCAGTTAAAAACATTTCTCATATTAAGCATTTTTTCATTTTCTAGCATGGAATCACCCATTACATTGATATGAATAATTGCAAATTAAGTTTATAAAACCTCTTTTACTTCTCAATTCCTTATCACCATATGTCAAGTAGCTCAAAATAGCCAAATGATTTGATTGTCATTGATTGAACTGTGGTTTGTGACATAAGCAAATTGCTCATCTTTGTGTAACTTTCCCTGCTGAAGAAGCACATTGCTATAAAGCAGTGCTCCAACTGGCTAGGCTGACTGGGTGAGTCAAAGCCCCTATAACATGCCTCTGTCTGGTTGCCAATCCTAATAGATGAGACAGCCTGGGAGGCCATGTGCAGCCTTGGCAATCCACTGTGATAATACAACATTTCGCTTGAATAGACAAAACATTCTTCAGAATGTGTACTATGCCAGAGATATATCTTGAAAGCACTCTCAGGATATAACAAAACTCTTTTCGCAATACCCAAATGACCTGAAATATGACTGTTCTATGTTTGCAAAAAAAAAAGAAAGACATTTTAAAAAAATTTCACTCTTTATCAGTACTGAGTAGTCTTCAGATTCCAAAAGAGACGTTTTCCCCAAGAATCATTGTTAATGGCTGTGGCAGATTTGCGTGCATTCCATCATCTTACCTTTAAAATCTTTGAAAATGCAGCCCCAATTGTGGCTCTATTTGCATTTCTACGCTTGAAGTCCAAGAGACGGCTTCCTCATTTTTGTGGCTTTTGACAGGATGCTTTTACAACACATTCACTGCCTTGGGACTGAGAAGAGGGCAAAACGAAGGAAAAAATCACATCAAGAGATGGGGGATTAAGTGAGTAATACACTGTCACAAAATCAGCCTGAGGACTGCTGAGGCAAAATGCAGTCTCTCTAGCTGGCATGCATAAAACATGCTTAACATGCATAAAAATACTGTTGACTAAAAAAAAAATACAGTTTTTGATGTAAACTGCTTTTGTATACAAAGTGAACATGCCTAAAATTATATTTTAACATGCTTTTACTATCGATGCACTGAAATGATCCAAAGTCTTACATTTTTCCAATAAAATAATTTTTCCTAAAAACAACTTTCATATGTATTGGCACTGCTGGTTTAGTAATTTTGCAAAATCTGCTGGCAAAGATAATGTCTGTGTGATAATGCTACAAAACATGCTTGGAGAGTTTTTAATCATTCCTCCACACAGAGACTGTCATGATCAAGGATATTCAAGGATTTATACAGCTGGACGTCCCTCTTCAGTTTGGACCACAAGTTTTCACATGGGACTCAAGCTTGTAGACTGCAATATTTGTGGTCATTGTCTCATGGAAAAATCCACTTGCTGCCAAGTCTCAGCCTCCTAGTACAGACAATTAGATTTTCTGTCATTATTTTCCAGTACTTTGTGGAATTCATAATGCCAGCGAATCTACCTTGTGCCCCTGGATAACTGGCATGAAAGTATCTCATAACATAAATGAATGTCTTGCCATCTTCTTCACACCATGTTTGCCATTCCATGTGTTTCACGTTTTTGATTATTGCCTTTACAGTGCTCAGTGGTATGTATTTATTACCTCCTCCAAGGAGATTTCTTTATCCTCAGTTACTTATTTCGAAAACTTTGTTTTCAAAGTATGTGGTCATCATTGTGTTAAGAATGAGGTCAGGTGGACACCAGTCGCAGGATCCAGAAGTGTTTATTACAACACAAAACACTGAGGAAAAGGCACTCAGGCCAGAAACAAAACACCGTGCACATGCACTGAACAACAGGAGAAACTAAGGTACACTGCCCAAGGCAGAGGGGAACAGAAGTACTCACTCAAAGAGTGGCTAGACTAAGGAAACAAACACTGGATCTAAACTGAACTGACGGGAACACTGGGAGACTTAGACAAGGGGCAGACAAGACGAGGGCACATTCAGGAAGCAAAACTACAGCAAACAAAACAAAGTCCCGTCTGACGGTCTCTTCAATCTTCCCTGCTTAAATATACATGGGAGGCGGGGATACGGAAGGCGATCTCAGATGGAAACAAAAAGACAAACAATTACACGAGAACCAGGTTAACAATAATGACTCGAGACAATCACGCAAGCTAGACAGTTTAGATTGAGGTAATCTGAACGTGACGAGTAAAAAAGCACCACGAGAACAGCAAAGGAAAGCATAGCTTTAAACGTAGTTAATTAGGGAAAGCTTAGGAAGGAATTTACAAAAGCTAGAAACACTCGCACTCGCTAATGAGTTAATTAGGTTAGTACTATGTGACATTATATACACACCCTTAAATAAGTGCAGGTTAGAATGGGTTAGTAATGGCCCTATCAGAGAACGCATTCACTCAGAGTTTTGCGAGACCCAGAATAAGTGCAGGTGGAAGCAATGAATGAAGCACCAAAGCCGAAACCGAAAGAGGAAACGTGATTGGACCACGAGACTCAGGCATGCTGAAGGCTGTCACACGACACCACAGGAGTCAGGGCAAGAAGGAATCAATGGTCAGACCGCTGGAATGGAGCTGAAAAACAAATTGAGAGACACAGGGGAAAAAACGCACAAGCACAAACAAGCACACGAGGCAGAACCATAACACATTGTTTGTTTGTTTGTTTATCTGTATGTTTGCACTCTACTGTCCACAATTTTTAACTGACCGGCCCATGGGCCGATAAGCTATTGTCATGGTGTGGCATCTGTCGTCCGTCGCCCGTTGTCTGGAACATTTTTAAATCTTTTTTTGGAGTGATGCATTTTCATATAAATTTGGCATAACATATATATCCATCCATATCCATATCTCCAGATTTTTTTTTTGATTGAATCATTTTTGTCTGTTTTATGGGCCCTTGAAAGTTTGGCCCCAGTGTTAAATATTTCTCAAAAACTGCCCGATAAATTTTTTTCTAAATCAGGTAATCAACTTACCTTGGTACTGTCAATGTACAGTGCGTGCATCATTTTGATTGAATCAACGGAAGTGGGTCTAGTAGGGGCGCTGTACTTTCTAAATATGTGTGCAGAACTAGGAAAAGGAGTCACTTGGGTCATTTTCTGAAAATTGAGATTTTCCAACAAAATCAAAGAGTGATCCAAATTTTTCATTTTGAGGAAAAAATTGGGTGAATTTGTGCACAGCAAAGTGTTGTAAATTGACAGTACAGTAGTGCTGGGATATCAATATCACTGGGAAATCACTGAGATACCCCGTTAATCTCAGAATGGAAAAAAAATCCCAAGTGTCCCCTTTTCCTAGTCCTGCACACATTATGCAAGATGGCCTGTGGAGGCCAAATGGTTGCAGATAGTGCCTTGAATCGCTTGAAAGTCCTGAAATTTGGGCCCAAATAATTTCACTTTATCGCAGTTTTCTGCAAACTGTTCAATAATTCTTTTTTATCTAATTTGATAAATGGATCGCAATAAGATGGATGGATGCCATTGAGAATATGTATAATGATGAACTACCTTGAATCGCTCGAAAAGCCTGAAATGTACAGTCATATAAATAGGTTTTCGAAGTAGCACTCTCACGAGCATTCGTTTGTTTGTTTGTTTGCTGTCAACATTACGGACAACTTTATGGACAGATTTTTAAGACATTTTTACCAGTGGTGCATGTTGGCCAATCCTATTGGTGATTTCATTTTGGGAGTGACCCAGATCAAATTTCGGATCCAGGAATTTTTAAAAAGATTCTTCACCGTTAAACGGAAGATTAGAATAATACATGCCTTATATCTTAAAACCCGCTAGATGATAGTAAAGTTCCAAATGCCTTGGCAGAAGTACGCACTCACTGGGTGCTCTTGAATACTTTTTTCTCTTACTGTGTTGTCAGTGATATCACCCGTTTACTTTCTAAAACATTCATCATGCGAAGCACAAATTGCTCTTGCAAAAGATCCCATAACAACTTGAGGAAGAAAAAAACATTTTTAAAAGAGGAGTGTTCAGACCATTGCGAATGGACCCACTCACAATACTTTGGAACCTGCTATGATTCTCTCCTAAAATTCTCCCTGCCGGTAAGGCATGCCAAAAGGCTACAAAAATTAGCGCAGTTTTCCTGAAATGCTGTGTTTGCTAACTGCAAAGCACATAGAGGGCACATGCTACCGCAACGTTGTACAGCATCATTTCATGCGTGAGCAGCAGGGAGCGCATCTACGTACGCTAGAATGGTGGATTTTTCAGGCATAATGCAAATCAGTGGTAAAAAAAAGCCAGTAAAAAGAACAAGCCTATCGCCATTGACCTAATGGCATCACATTGTGCTGCCCACTCCATTTTCTCTCTTCCGATCCAGACAGAATTGCATTTGTATTTGAGTTGTCAGTAATGAATGAAATTTGAGAACATTCAGACAATAAGTTCCACTGAATTTTAAAACTTGCTTAATTTTTTTTCTTATACCACCTGTTCACTATATAAGCCTAACAGAGGGCAGTTAAGCTTGCGCGTGATGCTCTCATGGTAAGTTTGAAAGCTATATATCCATACATCCATTACAAGCTAGCTAGCCAAGTTAGCTAATGGTTTCATTGATCTTGGCTGGCTATAAGTGACGTTATGGTTACCTTGCAGGAATATTTAGAGGCAGTCATTAGCTATAGTCGTCAAGACCATGCAGATCTATCTCATGAGATAGCTTATTTTCCCAACACTTCAACTGTGTTAGCAAGAAAATCCAATATATATTCAGGGAGTCACCAGTCACACCGCTGCTCAGAGATTTGTACAAGGTCAAAGCATCACCCGTAAAATTATTACCTCCACAAAGGAGGTTTTTTTTAATCTTTGGTTTGTGGCTGTGTATGTTTGTTGGTTTGTCTGTTAGCAACTTTATGGAAAAAGTTATGAACAGATTTTTATGAAATTTTTACCAGTAGTGTGTCTTGGGCCAACTCAGTCAGAAATTATTTCATTTTGAGAGTGATCCGGAACAAATTCTGATTGCAGGAATTTTTTATTTACTTGTTTGGTGGCACATAATAGTGCTACACCAATGTATCCCTCATGTGGGGGACTTTTGGGCCTTGGCAGAAGTATGCACTCTCTGAATGTTCTTTATTCATTTATGCATTTTTGATCCCAGTAGGTCTGTCTCTTTTTAAGTGGTAGTACTTCTGCTTTTCCCTTGCTGATAGATGACAAAGGCATTCTGCAAGCATATTTCTTAATTTTTACACCCATAGGAAACAAAAGGTGATGAAATGACACATTATGGATCCTTTTGACTGAAATTAATTTAAATTTGTCAATTTGTCAAAATATTGTCAATTCAAAATTGGTTGATTTTATCAAAGATCATTGTTCAGGGCACCAATTAATTTGACACCTATGGTTTTCAGAAAAAATTTTTTTTTTCCCATGTTTGTACTTGACAGATGAGTTCACGGAATTGTTTATAGCACACTATTTTTTTCAATTTTCATCAAAATTTCCAATAATTGACCTGATCCATGTGGTTTTGTGGTACATTATTCGACCACGAGGTATGTCAGGCCTAAAGCCAAGCTTTTCAATGTCACAAAAGGTCTTTTAACATGGCTAGATCACCATTGGGTCATTCCATGCCAAATCAACCTCGGGACTCTATATTTCTACTGCAAACTGAGAACACAGAGAACAAGTAGAAAAAAATCTATAAATTTAATGCAAATGTACGAATGTTACAACATTATGCATATTTTTAATATATTTTATACATGCGTTTTTCCTTAGAATTGGCAAATGTTTGTCGCATTTTTAAAAATAGAACCAGTTTGATACTTAAAGTGTAATTTGCACAAATAACCTTCACATCTATAAGAACATATTGTAAAAATCTCAAGACTGTCATCAACTGTCATCCTGTCATTTTCGTAGATTGAATAAAGGTCTTTTTCTAAAAAATCGAAAAAAGTATGTTATTTTGAATGCACTCTATGGGTGAGGTATTATTATTTACACAATGGAAGTGTTAAAATATATTAGGCAAAACTATAGAAATGATTTCAGCTCCGAATTGTAAGGCACTCTCCTGCAGCAGGGCTGCAAGTTTGGACACAATTTCGGAAATTTGTTTTTTTCCTATTTTTGGAGTTCTCTGGCCAATCAGGGATAAAAGATAGGCCTATTTGAGTGGCAGAAATGGAATATTCAGCAGAAGTTGCCCTTGTTTAAAAAATATCAACTCTGTAGCTTTAACAGAATGCTGCATATGCTCCTTTGAAAATGGATGAAAGTCAGATTTTCAATAGACGAAAAAATAACTGAAATATTTAGGTAGCTGTATCTCTGAAACTATTGTTTAGATTGAGCTAAATTTTAGCAGACATTCGTCTCTCAGGTAGTACTACATCCATGATTTTTTTCAAAATTTTTTGAGATGGTGACTTGGAAATCTTTCTCATTCTGGTTCATTTGGCATGGAATGACCCATTGGTAACTTAAGCTGCAAACTTCACCTGGTCGGGAGCAGGTTATGTGCCAAGTTTTAGCTGAAATTGGGTATAAATGTGCTGCCTTGTCACTATACACCTCCTTTGAAGATGGCATCACCTTTCTTAGATTATCCTGTGGACCTTGGTGCTTGAATCGCACGCAGTTCTCTTCGGAGGGAGAGAGTCTTTAGAGACTGGCATGACCCGTTGGCTTTTTCTGTCGATATTCTCTATGAAAGCTACAGATTCTCTGCTGAGAGAATTAGTTACTTATGCGATCTACTGGAGCCATATGTCGGCAATGTGACAAAGAGAAGCAGTGAGCTTACAGTTGCGCAAACGGTATGCATAGCGTTGAAGCTTTTTGCCACAGGAACCTACATGCATTCAGTTGGTGATGCAGAAAATCTGAGCAAGAATGCCGTGCTATACATTTTACACAGCATACCATTAAAATAATTAAAATAATTATGAAAGCAAAGCAACACCACATAAGAATGTTCTAATGCTTTCTTTTAACTTGCTGCCATGTCCTCTTGACAGTGCTGGTACTGCAACTATTAAAGCACCAATAACAAAATGAATCAGTATTTTATCATACTTACCTTTGTTTGGATATGCCATAGGCCTGTTGTAAATTTGTAATGGTGCCATAGGTCAGGGTTATTGATGGGGTGGGATTTTCTTAAAATATATCATGCTGTATTTAAAAAAGTAATGGAAAAAAATACTTTTAACAAAAAACAAACAAATAAGTAAAATTGAGTCTACTATTGGTATTTATCACAGTCAGATAATAAGCAATCAATAAATTAATTTCACTTTGATTTGGCCAAGAAACTATCGTAATTTCCACTACTCCTTCATTATAGGACTTCCGCATTTACACGGTCAGCAATTTTTTGCCAGGAGTCCTCTCTGGTCTTATTAGTAGCAACGGAAATGCTTTTTTGTTGTTATCATATTTTTGTATTCTTCATAACTCTCCATTATTATGACGTGGGAGAAATATACAGCATGCTATCGGTCCATTTTTGGGCAGAAGTATAATGGTCTTTTCTGTGCACTAAGCAGAATGCGCTGTAAAATGGCAAACGTGGAACCGGATTCAGATGCAAAGATGAAGTAGGATTTTATTATGCCTTTCCTGCAGCAAGGTAAAGGCAAAATGCAAAAACGAATAGGAAATGATGTTCCAACTTTAATATTATAATAATGCGCTAATCAATAACGAAGATAGCAGTGCATTTAAATAGAGCTTTACAGATATGCGATTACACGGTAATAATGTCTACACAAGACTAGAGTTTTACAACAAGCTTAAAACGCTTACGATACTTTGCACTTACTAAGTGCGGAGCTCTCTCTTATATAGAGCAAGTAATGGCTTATTGGCAATGAGACACAATTAGGAACAGATGCGGTAGAATGAGGGCCGGGTCTTAACAGGCCGATGATTGAGGGCACTGGAGGCATGGCGTTACAGGAAGAGGAGTCAAATGACGTGTGGAACGTCCTTTTTCATGGGAGCGCACAGAGCCTAAAGCACAAAGCCTAGGTTAACAAAGAAAGATAATAACCACCATCGTGGTTCCACTTATCTACGATTGCGAGTTCAGGGTTTTTTGAGCCAGTTCACTCAAACAAAGCCTATGTATGTTAAACCTGCTTTGTAGTTTACCCCCATGTCATCTGTATCAATGGTTTTTCATTAAATACAAACATTTTTTAGAAATTTTTTTTTTTCAGCTTAAGGGGTCTTCAGGGTAAAAATTTCTAATTTTTTTTCAAAAATTTCAATATTTCTGATTTTCACATAAAATAAATAAAGGAATGCAGTAAGATGCCAGTAAACACCAAGAATCTATGTTTTTCCTCTGCCTCAATTGTTACTTGTGACTTTAAATGCAAATTACCGAAAATCACAATTTTGACTGATTTTCAACCTTGTGGCATTCATAAAATCATTAATATTCATCTGATTGATTTGAAATTTGGACTGAAGTTGTATCCGTTGGAGATCTATGAAATTACATAGGATTTTCTAGATAGGTGCATCCCTAGGGGGTAAATTTGAAAATGAAGCAAGTTGATGATAGCAATTTTTGTTATGGTTACATAACAGAGCTCATTAAATATTCATAAATGTTACAAACAAAAAAATCCTACATTATTTCATAGAACTATCTTAAACCTTTCATGTGAGACTAATCTGAGTAAAATCTGACCATGGGTTATTGAAATATCAGAGCCACAAAATATTTTCAGATTTTGTCATTAAAGTGCCGTTTCCATGGCAACCATGCAAATTTTTACACATTTTATGAGGTTAAAATCATGTTGAGTATGTTTATTTCTTAGTTTTTACATCATTATGGTTATTTCCACACTTTACCCTGAAGACCCCTTAACGTTTGGCATCTCAAATGCACTTTTTATCTTCAGCAACACTAATAAGGAAAACAAATATAGAAGTATAATAATAATAATAATAATAATAATGTAGGATATATGAAGCTTTTTTCACAGTATGGTTTCTTCAGCATGTCATGACCATTAAGCAATATACCTTACAGCACACATCACAAACTTAATGATATAAAGGAAATATAAATGAGGTTGTGTTGCTGCAAAGAATATTTTCAAAATTTGTAAAATTATGAGGACTAATCAGTTTCAGAACGCAGTGAAAGCTATTTTCCAAGTACCTTTACATACCACTCCCATGGTTAATGAAAGTGCGGCTGTGGTACATACAGTACGCCTACTGGGGCAGTTCTAAAAAATTTTCCAAAACGTGCCTCTAAGTTCAGTTTTAGCTTGAATAAATGACATTTCCACACGTTGTCCCAAAGACAATGAGCAGACACAGCCTGGTTAAACTTTAGATCTGAACTAAGATGAAAATGTAAGTGGTTACTTTTTGACTCCAGCAAGAGGTTACACAGCCTGTTGTAACCCTAGTTCATCAGTTTCAACTGGTTGCCAGGCTGTGTGAGGCCTATGACTGATGTAATGTTCTGGATTAGAGGAATTAAGATTTGCATCTCATGACACAATACTGAAATATTTTCAAAGCAGTAGAAATGCAGAAAGAACTGATGGTTTCATACCCTCCTGCATTTATGACATTCACACAGAAACATACATTGATTATAGTAAATTATATCTCAGAATGAGCAAGTGAGAATCCATGGCCCCATCACGTTGAGTTCCATTGTTACATCAACATGCCATAGAAATATATTGAAGCCTCTATACTGTGAATTAGTGGCACAGGAAGCTCTAAATCCTCTGTTTTATTCATGAGCATGAAGGCTATCTGAGCGACAGAAACCCCTGCGGTCTCTCCCTCCACATCAAGGTTATGTGTCACGTCAATGGGAGATTTGGTTGGCCGTTCCCTATGACATGCTGCAATAACACCACATTAAAAAAGCAGGCAGGATTAGCGGGCAAAGTAATTTGGAGATACACAAACAAACTGTGTACAGTGCTGTGCCTGTGGATGCACCCACAACTGGGTCTTGGCCAATGTAATGAAAGATCCCTCATTCATCTCATGAATTGCTGCTTAAAACATGTGGGCCCAAGTTACATTTTAGGGAGATGGAAAGTTTGCACATCTGCTCAGAGAGGGCATTGTGGTTGATAATCCTTAGAAAATTGAAAGGGTGAGGGGAGGTGGGTGAATGGAGTGGACTCCTTTAGGGATGGCGATGCCACTGAATCAAACTACTCACATCAAGGCCACCTTGTCGGCTGTCTTGATGGTCAGCTTATAAAGCATTTGGAGAATCTGAAAAGTGGGCCATGCAGATGTGTGGGAAAGGGGACACATTTCAGAAGTACAGCCTCACAATTTTCTGGCAAAAATTTAAAAAAGAAGAAATGTACTGGTACATCTGTGCAGAACAGCCGTGCAAGCAAAGAAAGTGTCAATGCATTAATTTGGAGTAATATTTGACAGAGCTTTGATAATTATATTACCACAAAACATCAATGATTGTCACTTATCTGGAAAAAAAAAAACACTAAGATAGAAGCAGGCTATGACAGAATCACTAAGCTTGGTATCACACAGAAACAGACATTTGTGCAAACAGAATTGCACACAGATCCTCCATATGTACAAACAGGTATACGCACACTCTCACATACACACAGACATACACAGATGAAGATGTTAATGCTGGTCTGACAAGCCTGAGACTCCAGTAAGTGGAAAAATAAACACAAATTAATCATTTTGCCAGGGCGGTGACATAATTGGTCAACTTCCCATTATGCTAATAGACATGTATTAATGACAAGTGCAAGTCCCAGCTCAGACACAAATACAGTCAGTGTTCCTTGGAAGGGGGTTGGGGGGGATTTCATAGCACTTTTTTGTAATACCTGTGGAGTGATCAGATGGTTTCCATAAATAGAAAGATAAAGTGAAAACAACAAAAATTTCTGAGATGCAGGTATGAGTCTTGGTTCCTCCAGGCAGGGGTGTGCACGCTTGTCTGTAATTGCCTCAGGAAAATTTAGCGGGGCTTGGGGCTGCCGTCATTACATCAGCATTGAAGGCCTAATGAGAGGAATTGTTATCTGAAAGATGGCCTTTCCACGCCACTAAACTGCATTAGATCCAGACGGCTCATTTCTATTCCCCCAGTCATCTCTCTGGAAATGACGCGCAGTGCTTGAAACTGTTTATTTCCAAATTCAGACCTCCTCCGCGGCAGCCATCGGCTTCAATTACCAGCTTTCCTAAGCGAAGCCATCATGCAGTCTGACACTGAGGTCCAACCTAATTCCCACCTTCTCCAAAGTCAAGAGCATAATGTGCAGATAAAAAAGGTGGAAAATAGCCTGGCCTTCATTAGCATGCAGAGACTAGCTGTTCATTTGCTTGCTGCAAATGAAAGTTCTGACACTCAGCGCCTTTCCCCACAAAATAAGAACAGTCCTCTTCAGACTATACAATGTCCTTACTGTTTGGCAAAGGTCACTGAAAAAGCCAGACAGCAACTTTGCTACCTGCCCCTGTGCGGTTGGGGTAAGGGGGAGGGGGGTGATGTTGATTCTGGGAACATCTCATTACCTTTGTTGAATCAACATATCATTTCCGTGTTCACCCCTAGTGCTGAATTGTTTACAAGTGTCTTTACCGGGCGGCCAAAGCCTCAGTTGGTAGGGCACGGCCACACTCATTAGCCGCTGACCTGGCAATTATGTGTTATGTGATACGCGGTGATTCGGCTTGCGATGCGACCAGGTCTGCCGGCCTGCATGGGCCCGGATGCATTACTTTCTCCCTCTCCTATTTCTCCTCGGTATGCCTCCATTAGCTTTCCCATGTGTAAATTATTGTCACCAGCAAGCAGACTGAGGGAAGCAGGGTATGGAGGGGGAGGATGGAGTAGTGAGGTGGCGAGGGATAGGGTGGGGGAACTTGCCATCTCCCTGATTTCGTATGCATGAGCTTTTCTAATCAGCCAGAGAGAAACATGATTCCCTTGCAATGCTGCAAAAAAACCTACTCCCTTTTAATCTGCAATCAATATGCAGGCTGCATTATTATTGGAATACTGGAACTGGTGGCCTCTGGGTTCATTATATAAGTGACTAGCCTTATAGGACCATAATGGCTTGATGCAGGAAAATGGTTGGGGGATTCAACAGCAATCCTTATTCTTACTGAGATGACAGACTGGAGTTCAAAGGATGAATTTTAATTTGGACTCATAGCTGAATGATCATTTGACCTCTGAAACTAGACCCTAGCAAGTACAATTTTGTGAGTTGGTGTTGGCAGAGTTTGACCTGCACCCCTCTGCACCCCCTCCCTTTATTGGGTGAAAAATGCAGTCACCGTCTAACAGTAACAAATTAAACTTTCGTGCAGCTTACTTGCTATTTGACCCTCCTTTCTTGTTTTTCTTTTTCATTTTTTTTGGATTCGGGTACAGTTGCCAAATGGGTACAATTTCAAACGTAAATTCAGATTTTGGCATCAGTGGATCAAAAGTCTCAACAGATCTGAACATGCAATTGACCACTTGTGATATTCAAATCATAAATATTAATTTTTGCCCAAAGTGAGGCTTGAGACAGGTAACTGGATCGCCCGCTTCGGAAGAAAACCGTGATTTGGCATTTGTTCAAGATTGTTTCCTTGTTACATAACTATAGTACTTTTCGCTCAGCCCAACTCATGACATATGTTTGATATTACCCTGGGTACATATCACTTTTGCGGAAATTTAATCATCAGAGAGCATGAGAAAAAAATCACTCTATGTTAAGTCATGCTGTTAATATTTAGCCAAACTGAATGCCAAGTGTAACGTTGATTAAATTGGTATGGCTTAACACTGTAGCATGCTAGCTAAGAGCCACTCTCATGACTAAGTTAGCATCACTTAGCTAATGCGCTAGCAGAACCATTCCGTAACAATTATGTAACAATAGTTGGTTAGCTAGCCACTCAGTTGACAGCGGAGGAAAACTGTGATTTGGCATCAGTTCCATATTTTTCTCTATCACATAACTGAAGTATTTTTCCCATAGCCTAACTCACGATGAGAAAGTGATCAAAAGAAACCATTGCTAGTTCAAACACGAAAGTGATAGCTTGACCACAGTATGAGTTAGCCAAGTGATGGCGATAGCTCAGTGCTAACATACATTGGAAATTACTATTCAAGCACTTACGGAAATTACATTTGTTTTCCATTAAATTTCACAATTCACGAATGTGATAAACAGAGTCTTATATTCTCAGTCGTGACCTGATCAGGCCAACGCTAATGCCTCGATAAATAAAACCACTGGAAACGTGTATCGCAATCATAAAACCCCTGTACAAACCCGAATTCCAATGAAGTTGGGACGTGCAAAACGTGAATAAAAACAGTATGCAATGATTTGCAAATCTCATAAACCCACATTTTATTCACAATAGAACATGGACAACATATCAAATGTTTAAAGTGAGACATTTTACCATTCCATTAACATAATTGGGTCATTTTGAATTTTATGGCAGCACGACATCTCAAAAAAGTTGAGACAGGGTCATGTTTACCATTGTGTAGCATCCTCTCTTCTTTTAACAACAGTCTGAAAATGTATGGGAAGTGAGGAGACCAATTGCTGGAGTTTTGGAAGAGGAATGTTGTCCCACTCTTGTCTGATGTAGGATTCTAGCTGCTCAACAGTCCTGGGTCTTCTTAGCCAGATTTTTTTGTTTTATGATGTGCCAAATGTTTTCTATTGATGAATGGTCAGGACTGCAGGCAGACCATTTCAGCACCCGGACTCTTCTACAGCGAAGCCATGCTGTTGTGATGGATGCAGTGTGTGGGTTAGCATTGTCTTGCTGAAATATGCAAGGCCTTCCCCGAAAGAGACGTTGTTGTAAAACCTCTATATACTTCTCAGCATTGTTAATGCCCATCCAAATGTGTAAGCTGCCCATGCCATTGGCACTAATGCAACCCCATACCATCAGAGGTGCAAGCTTTTGAACTGAGCCCTGATAACAAGCTGGATGGTCCCTCTCCTCTTTACCTGCACGACACGGCATCCATGTTTTCAAAAAAAATTCAAATTTTGATTCATCTGACCACAGAACAGTTTTCCATTTTGCCTCAGTCTATTTTAAATGAGCTTTGGCCCAGAGAAGACAACGGCATTTCTGGATTGTGTTCACATATGGCTTCTTCTTTGCATGATGCAGATTTAACTTGCATTTGTGGATTGCACGGCAAACTGTGTACACGGACAATGATTTCTAGAAGTGTTCCTGAACCCTTGCAGTGAATTCCAGTGCTGAATTATGCCTGTTTTTAATGCAATGCCGCCTGAGGGCCCAAAGATCACAAGCATTCAATATTGACCTTCAGCCTTGTCCCTTGCGCACAGAGATTTCTCCAGATTCTCTTAATCTTTTGATGATATGTACTGTAGATGGTGGGATATTCTAAATCTTTGCAATTTTACAATGAGGAACATTTTTCTGAAATTGTTCCACAATTTTTAGACTCAGTTTTTCACAGATTGGTGAGCCTCAACCCATCTTTACTTCTGAGAGACTCTGCCTCTCTAAAATGCTCATTTTATACCCAGCCATGTAACTGACCTGTTGCCAATTAACCTACTTAGTTGTAAAATGCTCCTCCAGCTGTTTTTTATTAGTACCTTTTACTTTTCCAGCCCTTTGTCGCCCCTGTCCCAACTTTTTTGAAATGCATTGCTGCCATCAAATTCAAAATGAGCTAATATTTTTCATGAAATGGTAAAATGTCTCACTTTCAACATCAGATATGTTGTCAATGTTTTATTGTGAATAAAATGTGGGTTTATGAGATTTGCAAAACATTGCATTCTGTTTTTATTCACGTTTTACACAACCTCCCAACTTCACTGGAATTGGGGTTTGTAGTTCCAGCCCTTCATCTCTCCTAATCTGATTCAACCATTTCCTTCTACAAAGATAAACTTTTGGAAAATGATGAAAAATAAGATCAGCGTGCAATCTAGTATCCCCATTACACTGTGGGATACAACAGTGAAATGCTAGCTGCTGGATAGCTCACTCGGTTAAAGCATCGCATTGCGAAGCAGAGGTGACTATCACGGCGCGGATTCGAGCCCCGGTTGTACCAACCAGCAGTGATCGGCAGCTTTTTCAGAGTAGCGCACAATTGGCCATTGTGCTACAGGGATGCAAATTGGGAAGGGTCTGCCGGGAAGGGTATATAAAATGGTCGCTTCGTTTGTTGCTTAAGGGCCTCCTGCTGGCCAGCCGGGCGCTCGTCAGGAAGATTCTAAGCTTGTTCATGTTCGGGTATCCTCCGCCCTCGTTCTGAACTTGCGAGGGTTCAACAAATGAGTGTATGAGAAGCAGCAGGCTGACAGGCGCATGCTTAAGAGGAAAGCCGCGAACTGTCTTCATTCTCATGAGTTGGCAGCAAGGGGTCACATATGAGCAAGTCTTGTACGTAGTTCCCCAATTGGGCATTCCAGATTCGAGTGGGATTGGAGATACCAAATTTTTTTTTATAAAAAGAAACAACAGTGAAATGCTGATCTGGACGTGGTCATTCTTTGCCTTGCTGGTCAAGCCTCGTTTTGGCATGGAAATGCGTGGTACGCATACAATTTAAGAGTGGTCCATTAGACCAGCGAGACCAAGAATAGAAATATGTTGTACATGGTAAGGAAGTGAGATGGATATGATGGCAAGTACCACATATATGCCTAATTCCAATGCATCAGTTGATTGTGGATATTAGGAATTTTTCAATGCTATCACATTTGTATTCCCTCAAATATATACCAATAATTAACCATAACATTAGCAAGAACAGACAAGGCTAAATATAAGCGTCTTCATGTATACTTACAAGTATATAATAATTCAGATACATAAGGCACTATATTCTAGGAAAGCCACAACAGAACATCTGGTTCACTATTGTCAAAGTTTGCTTGCCAGAAATTACATCCAGTGACTGGCAAGCAGGGCTGATGGCTATCTCCATCGACAGATAGAAGCATGGAAGTTGTAACTAGGTACTTGCAGCATCTTTATTTTGATCCAGCTCTCAACTATTTGTTTAATTGTTATTTGTTATTCAGCTGACATCAGCAACATTAGCCTCAATAACTAAATAATGTTCACTTTAAGTAAGAACAAACATCTTCGAACCTATCGCTTGGAAGCCAGCCAGTTAACAGGATATTGCCATATGCCGACTCCACTCCTAACTTCTTATCAGCAGGGCTGTCTTCTTGTTGTGTCCTCCAACACTAAGCAGGGAAGCTACTTTTCCCCAGTAATTTCCATGTTTTATATGATTTAGCATGGAGTTTTTATTCACCATTGAATTGCCATTAGCCAACATCAAGACCACGTCATATGAAAAACCTGCTACGACATAATCCAATATGAAAAAGCTTTTTACTAAAGTTCTATTCAATAATTAGCATGAAGTTCACCATCAAGCCCAAAAGCCTGATTTGCGCAATCAGGTTTGCAATTTTATGTAGATATTACGGTAAAAGAAAAGGTACGGGCTCTGGTCTGTATATAAACTGCCCTTTTATCCCAAAAGTTGAAAAGAAAGCAAGGGAAGTGCATATATAAGGCCCTGGAGGACAGGAGTGGATGAACTTGGTTAATCCGTTTGCGCAGAGGAGCAAATCATAGATGCTAACGTCTATGGACCCGCACCAATGATGAATTCAGTTGCAGTTTGTGTACAATATGGAATAGACTTGAAATATATATTGAATACGTACAACGTACAAGTAAGCAGTGCCTAAAAACTATTTAGAATATGGATGTTTTAAGTCCAACCACTGATGCCCAGGAATTGTATGAATTCAGCTCCTCAATTTTCAGCTCTACAATTTGATCTGCAAACAACCTTACATATTTGCCAATAGCATGCGTTTAGCAGTCCATAAAAAATGATCTTTCGCTACAAAGGAATTTGGTTTTTAGTATAGCTGCAAGCTAAAGCCACAACATTCCAAAGTAATAGCAGTTTAGTAGTGAAACAAATGAGCTTTCTGAAGCAAAAATTTGACATGGTATTGATACCACATAACTGTCCATTATAGCCATAAGAGAACACATATTGAACGACCATTTATTTAACACCTAGATACATCATTCAAAGGATTCAGTGGTTGGTTATGACCTTACACATTCCCTCCCGGAAATAAAGTCAAATTAATTCTTGCCGACTTTGTACTGCGTAAAGCACAGCCGTAGTTCCCGCCCTCGTGAAGCATTCGCAGGAACACAAAAAGGCTAAATTTTCTGAAGAAAATTTGTGTGCTTGCTTCAGCAAGAAAAGTTGAAGAGGTTGGCTTATAAAATGACGGTGCTTGGAAACTGAGAGGCAAAGGAAATTGCTGAAGAGATGTTGAAAAACTGCTGAAATGTATGCACAAGACTTTAAAGCTGAAAGTAATTGTTTAAGGAATTCTGACTTTTCAGCCGCATCATGACCGAATCTACTCTCCTTCAGCCCAGCTGTAAAAAAATTGTCAATCGGAGTCAATGAAGTTGACGCATCTCTCTCTATGGCTCTGTGCGTATCTAGGTCAACGCAGGGCATGCTGAGAAATTAGCTTTATGGCCAAGCAAACATGGTAGGCCACATTGGCAAACTGCTGCTGCTGTTGTTGCTTATAGCTCATTGTCAGTGTCTCCCCCAGTCCCGAACTGTACAACGCTGACCTGGCCAAGTAGTGAAATGCTACTATTTGCAGCTCTCTGATCATTTCTGTGCACTGTGTTTTCACTAGCTAAATAGCAAATAATAGCAAGCTGCAAGATATCGTTAACACATGTTGTGATATTATTCATGGGTCCCTTTTTATTTCTGTGCTGTTATTAGCTAGTTAGCTCGTAAACACACAGTGCACAGAACATGTTCGAAACGAGTCGAAATTGAGCGTTGAAATCGCCATCACTGCAGACGACATAATCAATAGCTAGTTAACGTTAACTACTGAACTACTTAATGAGTATGGAAAAGTTACGTCTGCTGGCTTACCAAGGATGGCAGTTACGGTCTTAAAAATTTGATCCGTGGCTAGCATGGGCATGCATTGTAGCAACCGTTAACTAACATTTAATGTATTGGTAATGGCTGCACTATTCTCCCAAACTGAACTCCAATTGTTCCTATCAACTTGTCTCCTTCATTGACTCTGGCAAAACAAGATTTGGCAGGTCAAAGCCTGTAAATATTATTGCGATGCTAATTTCTCCCATTATGCGGCACTAGCATTGCTCATCTATTCACATTTATACAAGATTAAAGGTATATTGAGTCGTTAGCTCGCTGAAAACACTAGAGGTTGTCTGCTAACCCTTCAAGACACAGTTATGAAGCATATGTCTTGAATAAACCAACCATGCTTGAAAACTGATTAGGCCTACTATAACCATGAGTGGGCAGTTAGCTGTTAGCCTGACAGCTAACTGGCTAGTGTCATGATAGCAGAGTGATTGTCCGGCTGACTCTACTAGCCGTCATGGTAGGAGAGTGATTGACCAACCCTAACACTACTACATTAGCATACGTCAACCCTTCCAAGCAATGGCAATAGGCATATATTATGATGGACCAACGGCTGCTAACCCCCATTAGCGACTGGCTATTGCTAACGTTGTTAGCCTTATGTTAGCCAACCTTAACATTAGTCTTTAACAGTGTTATAAGCATAGATATGGTTTTAAATAGGCCAAACATTTCTGAATAACGCCAACAGGCTCTTCTTTTCTTGATTTGGCAGGCACGACGCAGCGAAGGCGTATTGGTGCTCCCCTGTGCTGAATCTACTGAATCAGCACAAAATAGCTTGATTTAATAGGACCCCAAAAAATGACATTTAAAAATTCTATATCTCAAAAACTAAAAAAAAAAAAAAACATTCAAAAATCTGTTCAGATGCAACATAATTCAGAATAAGCTGGATTTTTTAAAGTTTAAACAGTATCAACAGTGATAAACGGTGTTGGAGGAGTTAGTGGGCCAAATTTAGGCAGAAGAAGAAAAAGAAGTAAGAGAATAGAGTATGCTGCTTCGATGAAGCAAGCACACAATGAAATCAATTTATCTGAGGTAACATTAGCTTAGGTATAGGCAAGATGGCCAGAACAACAAGCAGCGCTGTAAATTGGGGTGTCATTATTTATCAATAGAAATTTCCGTAAAGTGATCTCATGTGTTCCAGCTAGTCAAGCGATAATGTAAAAACAAAAGAAAACAACAACAACTACTACTACTACTGCTACTACTACTACTAATAATAATAATAATAATAATAATAATAACAACAATTATTATTATTATTATTATTATTATTTATAATAATTTGGCAAGTAACGTTAGGTGGCATCCTTGATCCATTTATGGAAAGCAAAACTACTAGGGGCTACTCCTTACTCTGGCCTTAAACCTGGCTATTTTCAAATGCAGGAAAAAGTAATGTGGAGCGATGAACAAATAGCGACTGGGGACATCACTTTCATTTCTTTGTACTTAACAGGCTCTATTTTGATACCAATATTTTGCCTGTTTTGGACACGATCGTAAATATATCTAGCTAGTGCGAACAGTTGCTTGTATATACTGGAATAGGAGCTCAAACTGTAACGTGTTCTCATGGACCCAACCTGCAAAAAGGTTGGTCTTTGCTGTCCTCAATATGCTCTCTTAGAGCTGGTTTGAATGACTGTACAAACGATGATACCGAAAATTCTTTCACTGAGTTTGACGCAGAACAATGAGATTTGTCTAACAATTGTATCAATCTGAATCTGAACAATGATAATGCTGAAGCCAAAAAGGTCCAGCAGAGGGCAGAATTGAACCGCAAAACCGCTATGCCACAATTTCGCTGAGTCACTCTGAGCCATTTGAGTTAATGGCTAAAGCATTTGGTCCAACGGAGATTTGAGCTAAGGTGTCTCTTAAATACTCCTACTCCTACCTTAAAGCTAGTGAGTCCAATCTACGAAATGGAGGCACCATACTAAAGAGGAGAGTCTGCTGAGCAAAATATGTCAAAATTGTGCGTGTAGTGCCAAAAATGTGGGAACACGAGCAAGTCAGAAAACTGTGTTCAGCTTCCCAACCAAAATTTTCATGTCTCATTATGCCTCGGTGTGCGCATGCGCACAGCGAGCATACGGTACTCAGTCTGTGTATTTGTTTGTCTGTCTGTTACCATCATAACTGCGACAGCGTGTGCATCCAAGCTAAAGTAACAATGCCAACGAGTGACAAACACTGTTCTCTTGATTTTAAATGTGCCAGAATTTTGATTTTTTGTAGCACTTCATGTTTCAGTATACACGTTTTGTGTACATAATGTTAAGCCACACCCACATGATTTTGGCACAAGGACCGCACTCTATTGACTGTTTATGTATTCAAGCTTGCTTTTATGTTACTGTACAACTATTGTACATCAGTAGTGGCTAAGCAATACACACCGAGGCATCAGCACCTCTGGTGCTTTCATTTAATATAGGAGTTAAAAGTTGATTATGGAATATGAGCAGAATACTGATATCTAGTGTCTCAAGATCATAGTCGCAACAACAGAAAATAATTCCAGCAGTCAGGTTGCCAGGTTCGTTGCCGAGTGTGTCAAGCGATCAGCCTGCACAATGTCAAATGATGCTCCATCGAGCATATGCTTCGCCGATATTGACTCTCATCTTTGCCCTTCTCCGGTCACTCTGCTGCTGGGACAGATAACGCACCATTCGCCGGGGCTCTGAAGCAGCTGCAGCAGGACTTGCAGACTCCGCCATTTTACCCAGTGCCAGCCTAGCTGTGCCGAGCATAGAGACCGTATTTGGCAACCCGCAATGCCCCAGCCGCTATTGGCTTGTACGATGTAAACAGGAAGTCATTGTCGAACCCGTCAAAATTTTTAAATTATTTCATTCAGACTAAATATATTTTTTTATGGAAAAGAGATACTTTTATTCTGCACCCCTCTAAATGGACTGTGGATGTATTATTTTTGAAAAAATATAGCTTTTAATAAGCATTCTCCATAATCAACCTTTAATGGAGTTTTGGTTTGTGCTCTTGTTGCTTCGGCTCATTCTGCCAAAACGTCGGCCCGATTGCTTGCAGAGTTACATTTTCGTGACCAGCACAACTTTGGCTATGACTTGGATATAAAAATATTTATGTGGAGTGAAAACTGTGGGAGTTAGAGGAAGTTCAAGAGAAGACTTCTTGACAATTTTACAGCTGTTTGGCACTCTAACAGTGATGTCACCACACTGTAAATTCCCACAATTTATCGTAACAAGAATTATTTTTAAAAATTATAATAAAAAAATTATAGAGGTTACGAAAAATTTGAATGGTGTGGAACTTATACAAGCTTAACTGAACATTTTGCTGTTTGAATGACATTTGTAGCTAAAAGTTTCAACGGAATAAATAGCTTAAACGGTGTAGGAGGAGTTAGTCGGCCAAATTGGGCGGGAGAAGAAAAAGAAGAAGTAAGAGAATAGAGTGTGCTGCTTCACTGAAGCAAGCACACAATTATCTGTTGATTGACATTTGTTTTATTTAAGAGACGACAGTATGAACTTTCCACTGAAATTGAAAGAAATTGATTGGGCCTCCAGAAAATGTAAATAAACTTCTGCATGACAACAAATTAGGGCCCATCCTCTCAACTTTACGCATTGGAATTATGCGAGCGCATTAAAACAAACGCTACCATATGCAACCCAGGGGTGTTTATGATACTTTTTCAAGATAAAAATGCAATAAGGACACGTACACTAAGAGTAAGTTCGAATGGAACAGGACTGGAGGGTTCCCTGAACCTGACAGCATTGACTCTCTGAAGGAGGAAGTCTATCATGGGGAGCAGGGTTCAAATTACACATTGGCTTATGGTCATAAAGTCAATGGATTGAGTTATGTTGCCATTGAAAAAGTTGAGAAACATCCCGGGGGGGTGATCTCGAAAGGAGCCTCCTCCAATGAAAAACTTATTGCATTTATTTTCTTAATACCATGTCTCCTAAAGGTTTGAATGAGGAATTTGACATAAAACCCTTTCTGTGACTGTCCTTTGCCTTCCTGCCTGGTACTTTCGCATGCATATGTCATTTATATTTAATACAAAAAATGTCATTACATCTCTTGTTGTATGCTATGTCATGTCTATTTACATTGCGTCATCTTGACTATGTATTATTGAGTGTATTTGTGTCTTAGCCTTAATTGGCTGACAGTAATATCAGAATGATGTCATTGGCCCACTGCCTTTATATATACCTGTCCACGGGTCATGTAAGTCATCTGCCTGATGAAGACCCTGCTGTATTGAAACGTTGCCTGCTTTTCCAGTCAATAAAGTATTGGGAGCTACAACCCAGTGTGCGGACATTTATCATTTTTCATTTTCAAGGTCTAAGAATAGGCAATAATTTAAAGCATAAACATCATAAGGGTCATAGTTAATAACTATATTACTGAAAAAACTTAAAACTAGAAGAATTAAGTGAGAGCCATACTCACACAATCCATTTCGTATCAACACACCCCATTTTCGAGTTTACAACAGTTGGTTGATGAAGATGTTACCTGTGTCGACACATCCTGGTTTTTTCACTGAATGTTGGCCATACCCTAGGGCAAATTTCAACAAATTCCCTTAGTGTGTCATGGCTGGGAACTTTGTCACATGTACCGTCATTTACACACATGGCCGTTGGAAATCTCCATTTCAGAACATATTTTTTTCTAACAAATATCTTCCTATCTCGGCAGTATGACATCAATTTCAACAAATTCTCTTTTCACTCATGAGGAAAACATATCAGCTGCAATGTGCATTGATAAGCACATGATTATAATCATTGGTGACACTTTGTGGGGCCCAAAACAGTGACCCCCAAAAAAAACTAGAAAATATCTCTTTTTTTTGATATTATAAAGAAAATTGATATCGCAGGTTTCTCTGGTGGATTAATGAACCCCATGGGGTGGCTTATTAATGCTGAAAATTATTTTGAAATTGGTGGTTTGGGCCAGAAAATGCCCTTAATGGGACTCCACCTTTATACAATAGCCATGAACAGTGTCATTGTTTAGGTCAAACGTCAGCTTAGCTTGATCTGTTATCTGCTGGCTACATTGTGGCTTGAGGGAGGGTCGTCTGTAGTACGGCAACTGCTTGTAAGAAAGCCATGAGCTTAGGCTACCCTCTCCTCCTGTCCTTTCCTTTCTTTTCTTTTTTGACTACTGCTTTTATGTTTAAATGAAAGGACTGCTCCTGAGTTTGCAAATTTGCTAGTCATTCTGATCTTCAGATTTTGCGCTTGAACTATCAGATGTTACAGACATTAACTTGGTCACATGATCAAATCAAATACAGTCTTGATATTGGACAACACATTACCCAGCGATCACCTTGACATATTTGCATATCAGTTTGAAAGAAAAATATAAAATAAAATAAGAAAATTGTTAATTTGATCAATAGTCTTTACATCATGCGTAGATTAAGCATCCCACTTTGTTAATTAATGCTATGAATTATTGTCCCAAAAAAAAAAAAACCCCATGATAGAGATGAGTTTTGCTTCATGAGGATGTATATACAGAATTTCATCTTACCTTCTAAAGCATAGGTGCTAGTGTAATTAGGTGGATAGGCACTGTCATTGCATTTACTGTTATGTACTGTTTTTTCTGTTTATTGCACAGAGAAATTGTTAAGAGTGCATCCATGATAGAGCGAAAGCAGGGGTGGCACATGCCATCTCACCTATTTGGATGAAATTTGGCCAGTTTGGAAGAGGTCCACCCAAAACTACTTTCAGCCCAAGTTTGAGGAAATTTGGATGAAAGGGGGGGAAGTTGACCACCCCCCTAGTTTTGTTGGAAAAATCGTCAAAAACTAGCCAAAATTAGGGCCCAAAGTAGAAATCTCCCATTTCGCAGTATTCAGCTGATGGCTTTGATATTTGGTGTAGATGTGTAAATGTCACAATCATAAAAAACTGGGGGTTTCACACAAGGTCTCAACTTCCTGGTTAGACTTCCATATTAAAAATAGTGTGAATACCTCACCTGTTTGGGCTTCCTGTGTCCGCATTGATGTCATGTGCATGTTGTAAGTAAAGTACAACCTAAGCAAAGTTGCTCCTTGCTAGGCTTTTCTGATGATACTGGTATGGGTCTATCAAGCTTATCAGGTAGTAAGGTACTAATTTTCAATGTGTTTGCACTGCATTGATTCCGACATCTTTACCGGCATTTGTTGGTCCAGTTACATTTCCGACGACATGGCCAATGGAACAAAGCATGCAACACGTTGACGTGCGCAGATATTCGATAAATATCATCTTTATTTCTTCCAAAACCAATCTAAACCTCGATAATCATTGTGTACACAGGTTTTCTTGTTAAAAACTAGCCCTGCAGAGCGGGCATTACCCCTCAGCCCATGGATTGCTTGGAATGGATATTACGTGATGTTAGGGCAACTGAAGAGTAGGACAGAGAGAAATTGATAGGCTTCTGTATCTACCACCCCCAACACTCACACCAAAAATGGTGATGATCGGGGAAGGCCTTTTTGAGTTAATGCGCGGAATGCAAATTCAAGATGGCAGCTATGGGAGCCACACTGGATATCAGAGTGAGACCAAAATCGATAGGCTTCTGTATCTACCCACCCACAACAACCACACCAAAAATGGTGATGATCGGGGATGAAGTTTTTTAGTTAATGCACGGAATGCATATTCAAGATGGCGGCTGCGGGAGCCATATTGGATATCGGAGCGAAACCACAATTGATAGGTTTCTATACCTACCCACCCCCAACAACCGAACCAAAAATGGTGATGATCGGGGATGGCATTTTTGAGTTATTGTGCAGAATACAAAAGTTTACGGGACGGATGGACAGATGGTCGGACATTGTGCGTGACGACAATACCCCTCTGCCCCGAGTTAGTCGGGGCTGAGGGGTAATAGAAAGCGATAAGATGTTGGTGCTTTACTTGTCACAGTTTGTTATTGTTCACGCACAAGCACTCTTCAAGAAGATTTTTGAATGAATTAAGTCAGTGTTGGTATATGTAGTTTGACAAATAACCAAAAATTGTGCAAGAATTAAAAGTTACTCCACATTCAACAACAAATTTATCAATGTATTCACTTCAGATGGCATTTAAGTCCAGATTTTGAGTTGTTTACAAAGTTGCTCGTCGATCTCGTGTACTATTTTAGGTCAAACAAGATTAGGTGCAACCTAGTATATGGCTGGGCCGCCAAGTGCTATATGAGAATTTGGGCCCAAGAAAAGGGTGGTAAGTGAGGCAAAGCTCACAAAATTATATGAAGTACAAGTTTAGTAATGAGCTGGAGCTGATAAATTATTTAAAAAGTGGGTGGGGAGAGTGTGGGAGAGTGAGAGTGTGGGAGTGGGAGAGTGTGCAAGAGTGAGAGTGTGAGTGAGAGTGTGTGAGTGAGGGAGTGAGCGAAAGTCAGAGTGTGTGAGGGAGTGGGAGGCGGGGGGGTCTTGAGTAAGGAAAACATATGAAAGGCATGTTATACATTTGAATAGTTTACTGGTGGTTTAAAAACCACTATAATTGACTATAATGAATAGTAGAATTACATAGTATCAATACCATGTCGAATTTTTGCTTCAGAAAACTGATTTTTCTTTACTACGAATTGGCATACCATTGGCTCACAGTAGCGGAGTTGGTTGCTGCCAAGGAAAACAATTATTTCTGTAGCAAGAGATAATTTTGTTTGTACTGCTGGATAGATACTATGGGCAAGTATATTGAGCAGTTTGCACATCAGGCTTAGCCGAGGAGTTTTATTCAAGTTACTCCTGGAAAACAGGGATTGGAATAAACTCGTCCATATTCTAAACCTCGAGCTCGGCTTGCTTGTGAATACTCAATAACTGATCCTGGTGTGCCATCTAGTGATAGAATATTGTAACTGTGTGCATAAATTTGCAGCTCCATGTCCGCTTGCGGACACATCTGCACAAAGATACCCCGCCAAGCACCGTTGTTCTTCTCGAACACGCCAAATCCAGATAATCCTTAAATGATGAATTACATTCATACTTTAATTTGTAACGAGTAACGAAATAGCCAGTGTGAAAGTAACGAAGTGAAAGTATACTTTTATCTTTTAAATGTAGTACAATAAAAGTAAAAGTCCCGGTTCAAAAAAAGAGAAACTCAAGTAAAGTACACATCCTCAAAAAAAAAAAAATACTTAAGTGATGTAACGAAGGACATGTACACCTCTGTATGATAATGTATCCCAAGTCCCTTCATTGTACCCGTTTTCTCTCGTTGCGAGATTCAATCGAAAGATTAAAAGGAAATAATCCTGGTACCGGCTGCGAAATTCGAAAGGGAGATAGAGGAATGTAACACATCGTACCAATCTATCGTGAAAGAATCCTAACAGTGGTCGGAATTTGTTTTTAATTTCCCTATTCAACCTCGCAACCGATACTGTCCTCCATGCTCGTTAACTATCGTATCGGTTGCGAGAGTGAATAGGGAAATTAAAAACACATTCCGACCATTGTTATTATTCTTTCACGCTAGATTGGTACGATGTGTTACATTCCTCTATCTCTATGGAATCTCACAACCGGTACCAGAGAAAACAAGCATGGAGGACTGAAACAAACCGAACCAATCTATCGTGAAAGAAAATTAGCCTAATAATGGCCGTATTGTGCTCGTAATGCAACAAAATCGAATGGAACTTTTTAAACGACCTGGATGCTAGCTAGGGCAAGGGCAGTATATGCATCCACTATATCAGGTGGGGCCTATTGACCCGGACGCCGCCGGGTCAATAACAGGTAGATGCTGAGTAATAGCTGGCGTCTGTAAGTGAAATTTTAATTCCTTCCTGAAAGAAATCACACTGAGACAAGATGAGAGTAAATAGGATCCATTTTACTATGTGCCACATAGGGTCCTCGTTGCAGGCAAGAACAAAGACAAAGGAATCTCTTTTGCTTTGGATATTTTTAAAAGCAGAAAGTCATGATGTACGCCCTCTGCCTCAGCTGCGTGCGTACGCATCCCAAAAGTTTCTCCCCCCCGCAGAAATTTACGTTTCCTCGGGTCTTATCTAGAACACTCCAGGCTCAGAAGGAACACACTGTTTCAGTAACACACTTCATGACGCTTCTGCATAGGAACAAGCTAGATTATAAAAGTAGCTATCACGCATGGCCTAGGTCACCTAGGCCACTTGAGAACAAGTAAGGATAAACACTTAATGACTGAATAAACAAGTAAATCAATACTAAATCAAGAGCAAGCAAGGATAAACAATTAATAACCGATTAAGCAGTAAAAAGGAATTTATGACTGAATTCCACCAACAGCGTCCGGTTCAATTGTCTCAAATGTCCAGTTATTGAGCCGGACGAAGTGGGGGTGCTCGTTGTAAATTATAAGTTACGTCCGGGTCAATAACAGGAAAAGCTCGAATAATAGAGCCGGCGTCCGGGGCAATAGCCACTACGACTATATTAATATTTAATCCACCTTTTGCTGTCCATTAGAAGAAAATAGGCATTAATTTTTGTAAAGAAACATTCATTGGTGTCAAAAATTGCATATTGTGAACATTCTATATGTACATAAAAGTGTTTAAATTTAACAGTGCATTTGTCTGATTATTGAAGCCTGATGCTAGACTGGGTTCAAGTACTGGTCGTATTTCATCGGCGCAGTGGGTACACCAATGTAGTGAAGAAGTAGCTACCTCACTGACGGGGTGTTGAATCCATCTTGGCGCCATCTTTTACACTTAATATTTTCTTAAATGTATTGTTTTCATTGGTGTCGGTTACAGTTGCTGCTATAGATACAATCAAAGCGGCCACCACAACCGCTTCCATTCAAGCGAACCAACTCATGAACGCGCAAGGGTTTAAGGTCATTTGGAAACCAGTCGGGGCATCATACCGGTATTCTTGAAAATACTGAAACATAATAGTGCCGGCACCACTTCAGTGTAAGCATATAGTCCAGATATAGTCACAGTAACAGTATTTATCATTTTTTTTCTAACATCGTGTAAGTTACCATGTTGGACTGAAGGATGTTTAACGTTGGACGGGATAATCACACGCATAAATGTGTGTGGCGCGTTCAATTCCACGACCAGCCAGCCAGCCAATCGTTGACCAACCAATCGTTGAAGTTCTTCCCCGCCGGCCGACCAATCGCTGGACAGCCAGCCAGCCAATCACTGGCCAACCAATCGTTGGAGTTCTTCCCCGCCGGCCGACTAATCGCTGAATTTCTTCCCCGCCGGCCAGCCAATCGTTGAACTTGATCACTTAGGCACTCACTCACTCACTAACTCAGTGACATTCGCATTAATAGGGGCCTGGCCGCTGCTCGGCCCGGCCCAAAAAGTCACTTGATTGCTGAAAGTGCTCTGTACATTTGGCACTGTAGAAAATTTGGACTTGAGGTGCCCAAGAATTTTTTTTTTTGCCAAATTGAAGGGGAGACAATGCTTAATTCATTCAATGCTTGATGGCATGTTTTGTCAATGCATGTACCAACTAGGTTTTTTGAGCCTCAAAAATCACTAATGTTGACTCTCGCTAAAATATGGTGAATGTACGTTGAACTAAAAATCCTGGAAAAAATTCCACATTCCGAATTTTTTGCTGCTAGCAATTTTGAAGCATGGAGGACAGGCTATTTAAAGCTATTCTTACCTTTCTGGCATGCGGCACAGCACTTAGTAGAAATTTGAACACGAACAACTCCGCCTCCCTCCAAAATCCCACCCTCCTCCGCCTGCATGATCTCTGAGGCTCCCCCCCTCCCCTGACGTGTGCAGTGAGAAAGTGAGCAGCGCGAATGATGCTGCTTTCACACCGGACGCGAAACGAACTTTTCGCACGACAGATTACATTCAAAGTCAATGCAAAGACGCGAATCTCGCGCGTATTCGCGTCTTTGCATTGACTTTGAATGTAATCTGTCGTACGAAAAATTTGTTTCACGTCCGGTGTGAAAGCATCTTGAAACGGGGCAATGGAGTCAGATTCAGAGGCACCGGTTAGCGAAAACTAACCAACAGTTATTACATAATATTCAATTCTATATGTGGTATAAAATAAAATGCCCTCGTAACGTCTGACGAACTACCATTAACGTTAGTAATTATAGCATTTCAGCGCCTGTTTGTTTACAGTCGGATGCTTCGTGTTTCGGCAGAATTCATACATATTTTCTAGCAAAACTGCTGTCATAACGTCTTACCTCACCAGAATTGTCCCGATAACGTTAGTCATTAAATTAGGAGCAGTTACAGCTGTTTTATTGGCAGGCTAACTTTGTTGAGTACCTGTTTTGTCTCTACCGCTCTGCTGCTCTGCCAGAGAGGCGCGCGACTCGCGAGCAGTGACAGCGGTAGGCAACTGGAAGGGGCACAGCAACGGATGACAGACAGGAAGCTCGGCAAATCATTTTATTCGGACCGAAGAAAATGATTGGTCAGACTTTTATCAGAAATATATGAGAATTGAATATCGATGAGTTTCAACACCTGGTGGATTTCTTTTACATTTTAGTGTGCCATATGCTTATTAGGAGCATTTTAAGATTACAAAAGAAAAGTGTAAAAATTCCAGAAAGGTAAGAATTGCTTTAACTGTAATACCAATAAATTTTTGTTAGATATTACTAAACACAGAAACTCATCTTTAGACACATATATTCACTTGGTTGAAAGAGATATCTCCATTATCATGAATGAAAAGAGGGAATATAAAGTGGTCAACAATTTAAATAAGGAACAATGAGAGGAACTGAAAAAATTAAAGGGGGATACATCAGTGGTGATTCAAAGTGCAGACAAAGGAGGGGCTATTGTGATCTTGGACCGCACAGCATATGATAAGGAGATGAAGAGACAACTTGCTAATACAAATTTTTAGAGAAAACTTGATCAGAACCCGACTATAAAAATAAAGCAATGTATCCATGACAAACTGAAAGCCTTACTGAAAGGAGGTCTCATAACTAAACATGAACATGTGTAATGAATGTTGAATTTCCTGTTACTCCGGTGTTTTACACATTACCAAAGATTCATAAAAATTTTGTGGACATACCTCCAGGGAGACCTATTGTTGCAGCCATTGGGTCACTGACAGAGAAAATATCGGCTTTTGTGGACTATTTTTTACAACCTGTGGTCACCATGTTACCATCATATACTAAGGACACAATGGATTTCATTAAGAGCATTATGTCCATCCAACATGTGGATGATGCACATCCCTTGGTTACCATGGATACAGAATCATTATATACAAATGTCCCTTTTGAGGGGGTCTTTTGACGATGCAATATTTTTTGAATGAGAGACTTGAGCCTAACCGTAGAACTGAGGTTATATTAGACCTCATTAGGGAAATACTCACTTCTAACTATTTTATGTATGGTATTGATTTTTTTCCCACAGACTTCCGGTGTGGCCATGGGATCCAGGATGTCTCCGAGTTTTGCTTCTTTATATTTCGGACATTTTGAACACAACTTTGTCTACAACTTCAAGGAGAATATCCATTTACATCATATTCAACATTGGAAGAGGTATTTGGATGACATCTTTTTCATCTGGACAGGTTCAGGACTGCAATTACAAGAATTTTGTGAATTTATCAATTCAAAAAATAAACATTTGCAATTCACTATGTTGCTTAATACTTACCAAATGAACTTTTTAGATGCTCTGGTGACAAAAGGAAATGATGGGTTATTAAAAACTGATTTGTACCGTAAACCTACAGATAGAAATTCTCTCCTTCATGGGGAATCATATCACCCTACTTTTTAAAAAAAAGAATCTTCCTATTTCTCAGTTCAACCGCATTAGACACATATGTTGTCCAGATGATGTATACCAGAAACAAATACTGGATTTACAAAATCTGTTTAGACAAAGAAGTTATAAACAGTCCTGGATTGACAATGCTGTTTCTCGTTTCTCTGGGGTGTCACAAAAAGACAGCTTGAATACTGTACGACCTAAGGCATCTGAGCAGAGGGTATTTTGTGCCATTCAATATTCACCAGTATCTAGGGACATTGAAATGATTATCAAAAAATATTTTTACATTGTGGAAACCGACCCAGTTCTTAAACGCTGTTTCCCTAAACCTCCCAGAATGGTTCTAAACAGACCCCCTAATTTGCGTAATCTGTTGGTGAGGGCTGACCTTCCTCCTCAGTCACCAACACATTTTCTCAGCTCCATCCCCTCTGGTAATAATCCTTGTGGACGGTGCCAACAATGCCACTTTACTCATAAAACTACCTGCTTTTATCATCCTCACACAGGAAGAAAATTTAATATAAAAAGAGTTATTTCCTGCTCCACGACCTATGTGATTTATATGCCCGTGTGGTATGTCCTATATAGGTAAGACCAATAGACAATTAAAGACACGTATTGCTGAACACTGGAGCACTATTAGAAACAGGGTAACTTCAAGTCCGGTGGCTTTACATTTTGCGGAATTGGGACATAATGTTTCTACATTGAGGTACATTGGCATTGAAGCCCTCAAACATCCATGCAGGGGGGGGTGACCTGAACGCTATGCTTCTTAAAATCGAGCTGAAACGGCATTTCGAGAGAATCAAACTTCCGTATCGTGACGTATTTCCGAGCGAAACTGCATAGACAGGCGGGACATAACGTTGGGCGGAATTTTATTTGACCGTTGAAAAGCGGGTGGGACATAACAAACATGGAGAATTACAGCGATTCAGAGGTGGATGCTACACCAACGGGACAGCAGTATCCATCAGGGAGAGAGAGGCGAAGCCCATCCTATGCTCCATGTAGTTGCTGAAGCAGTCCACTGTAAAATGCCTTGCGCATAATCCGGGGCTGTCACAGATACCACTTTCTTCAAAGTGAATAAATTCTTGCCAGCGGGTCCTTAACCACAGTATTTTGGGGAAACGAAACAAAGTTTGAGGTGGCGAACACCCAAAGACACACTGACGTACCATGCTTGCTAGCTAACGAATGAATCTTAGCTCTGTGCCGCTAAAAGTTTAAGATTGATTGACAGGTGGATGTTGTGATATTATTGGTTGAAATTAGTTGGTTCTAGCTTACGTAAGCACAAGGCATATTTTTTATTACATGAAGAAATGATGATTGGATTTTGATGTAAGAATACAAAGAAATAGATTTTTTGTAATTTTTTTGTCATTTATTGTTAAATAGATGCACAATATGACCGGGGACGTGATCTAAAAGGGTTAAAAAAATGCATTTTTTCATTTCAGCTCGACTTTAAACGTGAATTGTATTGGATATTCACTTTGGGCACATTAGCCCCGAGGGGCCTGAATGAAGAGTTTGATATCAGACCTTTTTTGTAATATGTAATGTATGATGTGGTTGCTTTTTATACCTATCTGTATGTCTATGTGTCCAGGTATTGAGGCTGATATTAATATTGATTTCTCTTAACTGGAAGAGTTTGAGGGTGGAGAGGAATTCATATATGGATATCATGTTGTTTAAGTATCTATTTGGAATACTATGTACTTGTTGAGAGTTAACAGGGGTTTCCGGTTTCTTTTAATTAGATTCACTTAAGAGGCGCCTCTTTTTTAGCATTGTGTACTACGCAAAATGACCTTTTTTCCTGAGTTTCTTAGAACATTGTTCCAATAAAATTGAAGATGATTAGCGGTAAATGTTTATCATTGTACTTAAAGATGTTTTGTGTACAAAACGGTCTTTAACTGAGTACTTGGTATTGCATAATGAGGTTAATTGGAGTAATTGTTGACCCCTGGGTTGTTTTCACGAGTCACAATGGCCCTCATTTATCAAACATGGGTACACCAAAATAATGGGTGTACGCCAAATCTCCCGCAAGGATCGACTTTTATCAATCTGAGTGTGAGCGAACGGTCCGCAAAAATATCACGCCAGCTCTGACCAGGCGTATGCAGATTTGAAACCAGCGAACAACATGCAGGAATGAGTGCAGCTTGTCAAAATGAGTAATAAACCATATGCAGCGATGCGGACATCATGCTGTTGTTGCTCTTATTAGTAAAATGAATTAATAGGCTAAATAGATAAATAGGCTAAATAAATAAATAAGACACCTGTGTTGAGAAATTAATTAAACTTATAGGCCTATTTTGAGACAACCTGCTTGTCAGGCCAGACGGCTGACAATTACAATCAATTTGATTAAGTGCAACGCGTGGGTTGGCAGATATGCAGTGTGGTATGTCAGATGCTCATCCAGTCAGATATATACTGAACAACAAAAGAAACGCAAGTTAATTAAAGGCAGACTGGAAAATAAATTTGAAAATCAAATTTATTACTAGCACGTGCACATTTACATTCGTTTCATCAAACTTTTCTTTATTTTGCGGTCACTTTGACTGAGTAACCATAAGAGTACATTAACTAGCTAGCTAACTTGCATTTATTTTGTTGCTCAGTATACATAGCCCTACGGACACTTTGACCGTGATCACATTTTGACAATGGCATATCTTCTATTGTTAGAGGAATAAGCTTCTGTCCGACGTGAGAGGAACTTTCGGCACAGAGAAGATCTCCTTCGGGAAAGTGAGGAGTGGCTGCTCGTTTTGTGAGGCACCCAATAAAATGTCATGGAGTAATACTAATAAAAGTACAATGAAGAGTGATCTCTGCAGACCGTATTTTAACAATTACCCTTATGCAGCTCCGATCGAGGCGGTGGGGGTACGGATGATACAATGTGGGGATACGATGGAGTAGGAGCCCTGCTGCCACGCGCTCTTCGAACGGTGACAGCTGGAGGTTCGAGTCTGGTTGGCCTCCACCGGTCCGTGCGATTCTGCGCCTGAGCGCTGCAACCCGTTTTTTGGTGGCGATCTCAAAATCGGAACACTTTTTTTTTTTACCTACATCATTGGATTGTCAATTATGTAGGTTATATAACATGAAATATCATTGATCTATAAATTGAATTCATTAAGGCCGATGTTATTCGCACTTACACGTGTGGCCAATGCTGAATTTTTTTCTTGGCCACACTTATAAGTGCGCCAGTTGATGACCATTCCAGTGCCGCTTAGAAAGTACCACTTAAAATAAGTTTGGCCAAGAAAAAAATTTTAGCTTTGGACACACTTAAAATAAGTGTGGGCAATGGAGAAATGTGCATCTAGGCCACACTTATAAGTGCGTCTAACGCGAATTTCGATCAATTTTTGTGCTTGGACGCACAACTTCGATTTATTAGTGAATTAAATCAAATCTCTACTACACTCCGGTTTTCCACCCCAATGGTGTTTACCGCAGCAGCAATAGTTTTCCAAACTGCTGACCTCTGGGCTCCCTTTATGCCTCTCTTGAGGCTTCCAAATAAAATTATTTTGTTTTTCTCCACCTCAGATGTGATAATTTATATTTCCTCCTCAGTGAAGTTCTTACTTCTTTGCCGTCTTTCGAGAGTCCATGTCGTAAAGTGGGCAGGACTATGCCTCCCGGAGCATGAATTTATAGGGGTGTGTCATGTAAATTACGATGGTTTCAGCCGCCAGATTTATCAACGCCACGCCAGTTCTACACCGAAATCAGTGACGTACACACTTTTAGTAAATCAGACGTGACACCTGGAGAACGCTGATATTTACACCAGTATCTACACCAGATCCTACGCAAGTTTGATAAATGAGGGCCAATATGCTTAAAAGATGGCGACTTTTGGCCAAAGCTGTTGTAAGCATCTGAAGAAGAGCTATTGCTCGAAACGTCACGCTAATAAATTATTTTTGCATTGGAGCTCCTTTTCGGTGTGCGGACTTCATTTTTTCCCGTTTACGAGATGTTACGATTGGAACATATTTTGGACCCCTTCAAAATTGCCTTTTGTGACCCATCAAAAACGAGTGTAACTAGTTCAGGCAGGAAACTCGAGAAGAGCTACGTCAGCTGACAGCAGCCTGGTAAACTACCAGCCACGTCAGCATCAGCAAGCACACAACAATTGGAGAATACACAGGTCAGACAGCGGTCTATTTGAAAGACGTCGAGCTCACTCACTTCTGCTGCTGTTTGCAATGACTTTTCATGCTATGCAACACACTCTTTGGTTCTTTGCTTGCCTCCTCCACCCCAGCCTCCACCTGTTTGGTTCTGCTCACATCGGGGGGGGGGCATTTGGATTTCTGTTCATGACTATGTTTGTATGTTCGCTGTGCCGAGGTAGTACATTCCTCCAGAGCAGAACCGCCGCCAATATACAATGTAATGCTTATACCCATGAATAAATTGTTCTGTTTTATTGAAACGTGAGTTTTCCTGACTGAACACGCTATTATCGTAAAAATTTGAAATTTGAAACCACAAAAATCACAAAAATGAAACCGAATCAATTCAAAATGTATTCTATGTTGTTAGGTATCATGAGAGGACATTTGTGACATTTCATCAGAATTCTTGATTTTTCTATCTTACCCAGCCCAGGCGAAAGATTGAGCATCCCAGTCTTAATTGCCTTGTCCATGACTATAAATGCTTGGTTCTCAGTCAGTCTTTCAATGATGTCAGTCTTTGCGGCATACTGGTGCGCAGCGCACAGTAGCAGTGAAAACTGGAGGTCAATGTTACATTGTTTAGGGCGCTCTGTGAGAGCTGAGGAGCCATTTGCCAGCGAGTCCACAGCCTGAAGAGAACGGGCAAATATAGATTAAAATAATCACAGTTATAAATTCTATGGTTATTTCAAGGGTCAACAAAAGCAGAAAAGTGGCTGAGAAGACTGAAATTGAGAAAAATATTTTGCTCATTTCGTGCTATTCGCGCAGCGCATTTCATACTGCGAAATGTTTGATGACATTTAAACTCGGCGAAGAGCCTAAGAAGACACGCTTTCTATTCCTCTGTCCTAATGCAATCACTTTTGAACTGACCCTTAGCCTCGCTAGAGGTTCCATCTTTTTGTTGAGATGACAAGCCCAGCTCATTTGCAAGATTTATTATCAGGGCCAGAGCAGTGAACTCTACAAGGACCCTATTGAAACTGAAGGAATTATTAGGGCCGGAGCACCGAGCGGTGCGAAGGACCTATTGTATTTGCAAAGATTATTATTAAGGCCCGAGCCGACTGCAAGTCGTCAGCGGAGGACCCTATTGAAATCGCGCTGTTTATTTTTATTATTATTATTATTAGAGCCCGAGCCGACTGCAAGTCGTCCGAGGACCCTATTGAAATCGTACTGTTTATTTTTGTTATTTAGGGCCCGAGCGACGACTGCAAGTCGTCCGCGGAGGACCCTATTGAAATCGTGCTGTTTATTATTATTATTATTATTATTATTATTATTATTCCTCCGACATTTCAAGGGCCAATTTCGCCCCTTTCTCAAACTTGAAAATGCTTGTAACTTTCCACATTCGTCCGGCCACATCCGAAATTCGATATTTTTGGGCGCTAGTTCATGGTTGACGCAAAATGCCAAAATAGCGCCCCCTAAACACGTTTCAAAATTCCCATAGGGAAATTCGGTTACTTTCTCGTCGGCAGACAAAATTCGGTAAACATGTGTATCATACCCAGACATACAAAAAATTTAATTGCAGCCACGCCATAAACCTAACAGGAAGTCGGCCATTTTGATTTGAATTTTTGAATTGTAAAACAAACTCCTCCAAGGGATTTCGGCCGATCGACTTCAAATTTGGTACAGATCATCTAGAGAACAAGCTGATGAAAAGTTGTGCTCTACATGTCTGTAGGTCAAAGGGCGTGGCTGTTAGAGCGTGTTAGGCGACTCGAAAAAATTTCACAATGCTCTCACGCCCATATACTTGATCTTAGCAGCTTCAAACTTGCTAGACATGATGATGTCACTGCCCTGAACGTCCTCATATCATAACTTTTCACTTTATTAATTGCTCCCCCCGGTGGTGACAGGAAGTGACCAGTTTTTACTTTGAAAATGAACTCCTCCTACAGATTTTACCCGATCGACTTCAAATTTGGTCCAGATCATCTAGAGACCAAGCTGATCAAAAGTTGTGCTCTGCATGTCTGTAGGTCAAAGGGCGTGGCTGCAAGGGCGTGACAAAATTTGGCGACTGACCAAAAAAATTTCAAAATGCTCTCACGCCAACATACTTGATCGGAGCTGCTTCAAATTTGCTGGAAATGATGATGGCTCTGCCCTGAACGTCACAATATCATAACTCCCCACTTTAATAATAGCGCCCCCTGGTGGTAACAGGAAGTGAGCAGTTCGGTTACTTTGTCTGGGCAGACGAAATTCGATACACGTATGAATCATACCCAGACATACAAAAAACTCATAGGAGCCACGCTCTAAACCCAAAAGGAACTCAGCCATTTTGATTTGAATTTTTGAATTTTAAAACAAACTCCTCCTAGGGTTTTCGACTGATTGATTTCAAATTTGGTACAGATCATCTAGAGACCAAGCTGATGAAAAGTTGTGCTCTGCATGTCTGTAGGTCAAAGGGTGTGGCTGCTAGGGCGTGACAAAGTTTGGCGACTTGCAAAAAAAAAATTCAAAAATGCTCTCACGCCAACATACTTGATTGAAGAAGATTCAAACTTGCTGGAAATAATGATGGTTCCGCTCCGAACGTCACGATGTAATAACTTCCCACTTTACTAATAGCACCCCCTGGTGGTAACAGGAAGTATCCAATTTGGTTACTTTGTCGTAGGCAGGCGAAATTCGATACACATATGTGCCATACCCAGACATACAAAAAACTCATAGGAGCCACGCTCTAAACCCAAAAGGAACTCAGCCATTTTGATTTGAATTTTTTAATTTTTAAACAAACTGCTCCTAGGGCTTTCGACTGATCGACTTCAAATTTGGTACAGATCATCTAGATACTAAGCTGATGTTAAGTTGTGCTCTGCTTGTCTGTAGGTCAAAGGGCGTGGCTCCTTGGGCATGACAAAGTTTGGAGACTCGCCAAAAAAATTTCAAAATGCTCCCACGCCAACATACTTGATCGTAGCAGCTTCAAACTTGCTGGAAATGATGATGGCTCAGCCTTGAACGTCACAATATCATAAATTCCCACTTTAATAATAGCGCCCCCTGGTGGTAACAGGAAGTAAACAGTTTGGTTACTTTGTCGTAGGCAGACGAAATTTGATCCACATATGTATCATACCCAGACATACAAAAACTCATTGGAGCCACGCCTCAACCCAACAGGAAGTCGGCCATTTTGATTTGAATTTTTGAATTTTAAAACAAACTCCTCCCAGGGTTTTCGACTGATCGACTGCAAATTTGGTACAGATCATCTAGATACCAAGCTGATGAAAAGTTGTGCTCTGCTTGTCTGTAGGTCAAAGGGCGTGGCTCCTTGGGCGTGACAGATTTTGGCGACTCGCCAAAAAAATTTCAAAATGCTGTCACGCCAACATACTTGAATGTGAAAGCTTCAATCTTGCTGGAGATGATGATGGCTCCGCCCTGAACATCCAAATATATTAACTTCCCACTTTACTAATAATGCCCCCTGGTGGTAAAAGGAAGTGACCATTTTTTACATTAACATGTACTGATGACACATAGTTGAACCCATCAACTTCATTCCACTTCTAAAACATGCAGAACAAGTTGGAGAAGCTACTTTATGAATGCTGTGAAGCTACAAGTAATGGCGTTCCTGTGGCAACGCGGCGAAGATGGATCTCTTGCCACGAAAATACGTTTGTGTTTTTGATGTCTTTACTGAACTCGTATCATCATAAAAATTGATAAACAGGTCAAGGATGGCAAGCTGTTAAATCTCATACGGGCCTCGCCAATGGGGGGAGCAAAATGTCTCTATAGCGCCCCCTTGTGGCAACAGGAAATGCCATATTTTACATTGACATTGGCCGATTTGCTCGAAACTTTATCACAGGCTGGTGCCTGTACTTGACCTGTCCACTGGTCGTGAGTGCACACCTGGACCCGTCAGGATCTCACCACTATCCCCAACGTGCACAAGGCGCGAGGGCCCGTTCAACGCTGCTTGCAGCTTTAATATTATTATTATTATTCTTCCGACATTTCAAAGGCCAATTTTGCCCCTTTCCCAATGGTAAAAACGCGTCTAATTTTCCACATTTGTCCGGCTGGATCCGAAATTCGATATTTTTGGGTGCTCTTTCATGATCGACGCAAAATGCCAAAATAGCGCCCCCTAAACACGTTTCAAAATTCCCATAGGGAAATTTGGTTACTTTCTCATAGGCAGACGAAATTCAGTAAACATACGTATCATATGCAGACATACAAAAAATTTCATTCGAGCCATGCCCTAAACACAACAGGAAGTCGGCCATTTTGATTTGAATTTTTCAATTTTAAAACGAACTCCACCAAGGGATTTCGCCCGATCGACTTCAAATTTGGTACAGAGCATCTAGAGACCAAGCTGATCAAAAGCTGTGCTCTGCATGTCTGTCGGTCAAAGGGCATGGCTGCTAGGGCGTGACAAAGTTTGGCGACTCGAGAAAAAAATTTCAAAATGCTCTCACGCCAACATACTTGATCGGAGCAGCTTCAAACTTGCTGGACGTGATGATGTTTCTGGCCTAAACGTCCATATATCATAACTTTTCACTTTATTAATAGCGCCCCCCGGTGGTAACAGGAAGTGACCAGTTTTTACTTTGAAAACGAACTCCTCCTAGAGATTTTGCCCTATCGACTTCAAATTTGGTACAGATGATCAAGAGAGCAAGGTGATCAAAAGTTGTGCCCTGCATGTCTGTAGGTCAAAGGGCGTGGCTGCTACGGCGTGACAAAGTTTGGCGACTCGCCAAAAAAATTTCAAAATGCTCTCACGCCAACATACTTGATCGGAGCAACTTCAAACTTGCTGGAAATGATGATGACTCCGCCCTGAACGTCACAATATAATAACTTCTCACTTTACTAATAGCAACCCCCGGTGGTAACAGGAAGTGTCCAGTTCAGTTACTTTGTTGTAGGCAGACGAAATTCGATACACATATGTATCATACCCAAACATACAAAAAACTCATTGGAGCCACATCCTAAACCCAACAGGACGTCGGCCATTTTGATTTGAATTTTTGAATTTTAAAACGAACTCCTCCTAGGGTTTTCGACCGATTGACTTAAAATTTGGTACAGATCATCTAGAGACCAAGCGATCAAAAGATGTGTTCTGCATGTCTGTAGGTCAAAGGGCGTGGCTGCTAGGGCGTGACAAATATTGGCGACTCGCCAAAAAAATTTCAAAATGCTCTCACGCCAACATACTTGATCGTAGCAGCTTCAAACTTGCTGGAAATGATAAGGGTCTGCACTGAACATCAGGATTTCATAACTTCCCACTTAAATAGTAGCGCCCCCTGGTGGTAATAGGAAGTAAGCAGTTAGGTTACTTTGTCGTAGGCAGACGAAATTCTATACACATATGTATCATACCCAGACATACAAAAAACTCAATGGAGCCACGCCCTAAACCAAACAGGAAGTCGCCCATTTTGATTTGAATTTTTGAATTTTAAAACGAACTCCTCCTAAGGAGCTCAGAGCGCCCCCTGGTGAATGAACTATCAACTTGTCATAACTCCTTCCTGCTTTATCCGATTCGCTCGAAACTTTTTCACAGGTTGGTGCCAGTACTTGACCTGTCCACTGATCGTGAGTGCAAACCTGCACCCATCAGGATCTCACCACTATCCCCAACGTGCACAAGGGTGCAAGGGCCCGTTCAACGCTGCTTGCAGCTTTAATATTATTATTATTATTCATCCGACATTTCAAGGGCCAATTTCGCCCCTTTCTCAAACTTGAAAACGCTTGTAACTTTCCACATTCGTCCGGCCACATCCGAAATTCGATATTTTTGGGCGCTCATTCATGGTCGACGCACATGCCAAAATAGCGCCCCCAATACACGTTTCAAAATTCCCATAGGGAAATTCGGTTACTTTCTCGTAGGCAGACAAAATTCGGTAAACATATGTATCATACCCAGACATACAAAAAATTTCATTGCAGCCACACCCTAAACTCAACAGGAAGTCAGCCATTTTGATTTGAATTTTTGAATTTTAAAACGAACTTCTCGTAGGGATTTCGCCCGATCGACTTCAAATTTGGTACAGATCATCTAGAGACCAATCTGATCAAAAGTTGTGCCCTGCATGTCTGGAGGTCAAAGGGCGTGGCTGCTCGGGCGTGACAAAGTTTGGGGACTGGATGAAAAAATTTCAAAATGCTCTCACGCCCACAAACTTGATTGTAGCAGCTTCAAACTTGCTGGACATGATGATGGCTCCGCCATGAATGTCCAAATTTATTCACTCCCCATTTTACCCATAGCGCCCCCCTGTGGTAACAGGAAGTGACCACTTTTTACTTTCACTTGTACTGATGACACAAAGTTAAACCCATCAACTTCATTCCACTTCTAAAACATTCAGAACAAGTTGGTGAAGCTACATTATGAATGCTGTGAAGCTTCGAGTAATGGCGTCCGTGTGGCGATGCGGCGACTGTAGCTCCCTCATCATGAAAATACGTTTAGGTTTCACAATGCTCTCACGCCCACATACTTGATTGTAGCAGCTTCAAACTTGCTGGACATGATGACTGCTCCATCCTGAACGTCCACATTTATTAACTTCCCACTTTACTTATAGCTCCCCCCTGTGGTAACAGGAAGTGACCAGTTTTTACTTTCACTTGTACTGATGACAAATAGTTGAACTTATCAGCTTCTTTCCACTTATAATACATGCAGAACAAGTTGGTGAAGCTACATTATGAAAGCTGTGAAGGTACGAGTAATGGCGTCTGTGTGGTGACGCGGCGACTATGGATCCCTCCTCATGAAAATACGTTTGGGATTTTGATGTCTTTAATGAACTCATATCATCATGAAAATTGATACACAGGTCAAGGGTATCAAGCTCTTACATCTGATAGGGGCAGCGCCCATGGGGGGAGCAAAATGCTTCTATAGCGCCCCCTTGAAATTTTCCAAAACCCTTCCCAATAGGGGTTTTTCTGGAGTAGGGACATGAAAATTGGTACGCATGTGTAAGTTGCCAGGATGCACAAAAAAGTCTCTGGCATCATTGGTCTACTCCAAAAAGGAAGTCGGCTATTTTGATTTTAACGTGTCATTTTGGCCTGATTTCCACATGTTGTATTTTAACGCACTCCTCCTAGAGATTTTGTCCAATCAACCTCAGATTTATTAGTGATCATCAAGAGATCATGCTGATCAAAATTTGTGCTCTCATGTCAGTAGGTCAATGGGCGTGGCCGCTAACAGGAAGCGACCAGTTTTTAGTTTCACTTGTACTGATGACACATAGTTGAACCCATCAACTTTATTCCACTTCTTAAACATGCAGAACAAGTTGGTGAAGCTACATTATGAATGCTGTGAAGCTACGAGTAAAGGCGTCCGTGTGGCGATGCGGCAACTATGGATCCCTCGCCATGAAAATACGTTTGGGTTTTTGATGTCCTTAATGAACTCTTATCATCATGAAAATTGATACACAGGTCAAGGGTGGCGAGCTCTTACATCTGATAGGGGTAGCGCCCATGGGGGGAGCAAAATGCTTCTATAGCGCCCCCTTGAAATTTTCAAAAACCCCTCCCCATAGGGTTTTTTTTGGAATAGGACGATGAAAATTGTTACATATGTGTATGTTGCCAAGACGCACAAATAGTCTCTGGCACCATTGGTCTACTCCAAACAGAAAGTCGGCCATTTTGATTTTAACGTGTCATTTTGGCCTGATTTCCACACGTTGTATTTTAACGAACTCCTCCTAGAGGTTTTGTCCAGTCAACCACATATTTATTACAGATCATCAAGAGACCATGCTGATCAAAAGTTGTGCTCTGCATGTCTGTAGGTCAATGGGCGTGGCCGCTATGGCGTCCCCATTTCTGATGCCTCGCAAAGCATATTCGAGCAGCTCTCTCTCCCTCATACTTCATCCAAACGGCTTCAAAATTCCTATACATGATAAGAGCCCCGCAATGAACGTCTCCATATGCTCGAAGGCAATCTCACTCATGGCGCCCCCTTGTGGAAACAGGAAATGCCATATTTCACATTGACATTGGCCGATTTGCTCTTAACTTCAAATTTGTGCTGAGGGTCTGCTCCTGAATGCACCTGCCCGTGTTTGGTTACGCTCCGAGCGCCCCCTGGAGGATGAACTATCAACTTGTCATAACTCCTTCGTGCTTTGTCCGATTCGCTCGAAACTTTATCACAGTTTGGTGCCTGTACTTGACCTGTCCAATGGTCGTGAGCGCACAGCTGCACCCGTCAGGATCTCACCACTACCCACAACGTGCACAAGGGTGCGAGGGCCCGTTCATGGCTGCTTGCAGCTTTAATTAGGGCCCGAGCGACGACTGCAAGTCGTCCGCGGAGGACCCTATTGAAATCGTGCTGTTTATTATTATTATTATTATTATTATTATTATTATTATTATCCCTCCAACATTTCAAGGGCCAATTTCGCCCCTTTCTCAAACTTGAAAACGCTTGTAACTTTCCACATTAGTGCAGCCACATCCGAAATTCGATATTTTTGTGCGTTCGTTCATGGTCGACGCAAAATGCCAAAATAGCGCCCCCTAAACACGTTTCAAAATTCCCATAGGGAAATTCGGTTACTTTCTCGTAGGCAGACAAAATTCAGGAAATATGTGTATCATACCCAGACATACAAAAAATTTCATTGCAGCCATGCCCTAAACCCAACAGGAAGTCGGCTATTTTGATTTGAATTTTTGAATGTTAAAACGAACTCCTCCAAGGGTTTTCGACCGATTGACTTCAAATTTAGTAGAGATCATCTAGAGACCAAGCTGATCAAAAGTTGTGCTCTGCATGTCTGTCGGTCAAAGGGCGTGGCTGCTAGGGCGTGACAAATATTGGCGGCTTGCCAAAAAAATTTCAAAATGCTGTCACGCCAACATACTTGACCGTAGAAGCTTCAATCTTGCTGGAGATGATGATGACTCCGCCCTGAACGTCCAAATATATTAACTTCCCACTTTACTAATAGCGCCCCCTGGTGGTAACAGGAAGTGACCATTTTTTACTTTAACATGTACTGATGACACATAGTTGAACCCATCAACTTCATTCCACTTCTAAAACATGCAAAACAAGTTGGTGAAGCTACTTTATGAATGCTGTGAAGCTACAAGTAATGGCGTTCGTGTGGCAACGCAGCGAAGATGGATCGCTTGCCATGAAAATACGTTTGTGTTTTTGATGTCTTTACTGAACTCGTATCATCATAAAAATTGATACACAGGTCAAGGATGGCAAGCTGTTAAATCTGATAGGGGCCTCGCCAATGGGGGGGCAAAATGTCTCTATAGCACCCCCTTTTGGAAACAGGAAATGCCATATTTCAAATTGACATTGGCCGATTTGCTCCAAACTTTGCATTTGTGCTGACGGTCTGCCCCTGAATGCACCTGCCCACATTTGGTTACGCTCTCCGAGTGCCCCCTGGTGGATGAACTATCAACTTTTCATAACTCCCTCCTGCTTTGTCCGATTCGCTCGAAACTTTATCACAGGTTGTTGCCTGTCCTAGACCTGTCCACTGGTCGTGAGTGCACACCTGCACCCATCAGGAACTCACCACTACCCCCAACGTGCACAAGGGTGCGAGGACCCGTTCAACGCTGCTTGCAGCTTTAATTATTATTATTATTATTATTACGCCACTTCAAGGCCCAATTTCAGCCCTTTCCCAAATGTGAAAACGCTTGTAACTTTCCACATTGTCCGGCCACATCCGAAATTCGATATTTTTGGGCGTTGGCACGTGCTTGACGCAAAATGCCGAAATAGCGCCCCCTAAACACGTCTCAAAATTCCCATAGGGAAATTTGGTTAATTTCTCGTAGGCAGAATAAATTCGATTCATATATGTAACATACCCAGACATACAAAAAATTGCATAGGAGCCACGCCCTAAACCCAACAGAAAGTCGGCCATTTTGATTTGAATTTTTGCATTTTAAAACGAACTCCTCCTAGGGATTTCGCCCGATCAACTTAAAATTTGGTAGAAATCATCTAGAGACCAAGCTGATGAAAAGTTGTGCTCTGAATGCTTGTAGGTCAAAGGGCGTGGCTGATAGTGCGTGACAAATTTTTGCGACTCGCCAAAAAATTTCAAAATGCTCTCACGCCCACATGCTTGATCGTAGAAGCTTCAATCTTGCTGGACATGATGATTGCTCTACCCTGAACGTCTGCATGTATTCACTTCCCACTTTACTAATAGCGCCCCCTGTGGTAACAGGAAGTGAACAGTTTTTACATTCACTTGTACTGATGACACATAGTTGAACCCATTAACTTCATTCCACTTCTAAAACATGCAGAACAAGTTGATGAAGCTACATTATGAATGCTGTGAAGCTACGAGTAATGGCGTCCGTGTGGCGACGCGGCGACTATGGATCCCTCGCCATGAAAATACGATTGGGTTTTTGATGTCTTTAATGAACTCGAATCATCATGAAAATTAATACACAGGTCAAAGGTCGTGAGCTCTTACATCTGATAGGGGCAGCGGCCATGGCAGGAGCAAAATGCCTCTATAGTGCCCCCTTGAAATTTTCAAAAACCCCTCCCCATAGGGGTTTTTTTGGAATAGGAAGATGAAAATTGGTACGCATGTGTATGTTGCCAAGACATACAAAAAAGTCTCTGGCACCATTGGTCTCCTCCAAACAGGAAGTCAGCCATTTTGATTTTAACGTGTCATTTTGGCCTGATTTCCACACGTTGCATTTTAACGAACTCCTCCTAGAGATTTCGTCCAATCAACCACATATTTATTACAGATCATCAAGAGACCATGCTGATCAAAAGTTGTGCTCTGCATGTCTGTAATTCAATGGGCGTGGCCGCTATGGTGTCCCCATTTCTGATGCTTCGCCATGCGTATTCGAGCAGCTCTCTCTCCCTCTTACTTCATCCAAACGGCTTCAAAATTCCTGCACATGATAACAGCCTCGCCCTGAACGCCTCCATATGCTCGTAAGCAATCTTGCTCATGGCGCCCCCTTGTGGAAACAGGAAATGCCATATTTTACATTGACATTGGCCGATTTGCTCGAAACTTCACATTTGTGCTGAGGGTCTACCCCTGAATGCACCTGCCCACGTTTGGTTACGCTCCAAGCACCCACTGGTGGATGAACTATCAACTTGTCATAACTCCTTCGTGCTTTGTCCAATTTGTCCATTCGCTCGAAACTTTATCACAGTTTGGTGCCTGTACTTGACCTGTCCAATGGTCGTGAGTGCATACCTGCACCCGTCAGGATCTCACCACTACCCACAACATGCACAAGGGTGCGAGGGCCCGTTCAACGCTGCTTGCAGCTTTAATTCTGCACTGGAATTCACTGCAAGAGCTCAGGAACACTTCCAGAAATCATTGTCTGTGAGCACAGTTCGCCATGCAATGTACTAATGCAAGCTTAAGCTATATCATGTAAAGGAGAAGCCGTATGTGAACACAATCCAGAAATGCCGCTGTCTTCTCTGGCCAAAGCTCATTTAAAATGGACTGAGGCAAAATGGAAAACTGTTCTGTGGTCAGATGAATCTAAATTTGAAATTCTTTTTGGAAACCACGGATGCTTTGTCGTGCAGACTAAAGAGGAGAGAGACCATCCAGCTTGTTGTCAGCGCTCATTTCAAAAGCGTGCACCTCTGATGGTATCGGGTTGCATTAGTGCCTATGGCATGGGCAGCCTTCACATCTGGATAGGCATTTGCAATGCTGAAAAGTCTATAGAGGTTTTACAACAACATCTCTTTCAGGGAAGGCCTTGCATATTTCAGCAAGACAGTGCTAACCCACATACTGCATTCATCACAACAGCATGGCTTCGCTGTAGAAGAGTTCGGGTGCTGAAATGGTCTGCCTGCAGTCCAGACCTTTCACCAATAGAAAACATTTGGTGCATCATAAAATGAAAAATCTGGCTGAGAAGACCCAGGACTGTTGAGCAGCTAGAATCCTACATCAGACAAGAGTGAGACAACATCCCTCTTCCAAAATTCCAGCAATTGGTCTCTTCACTTCTCAGACTTTTACAGACTGTTGTTAAAAGAAGGGGGGATGCAACACAATGGTAAACATGGCCCCGTCCCAGTTGAGATGTGTTGTTGAGATGTGTTGCTGCTATCAAATTCAAAATGAGCCAATATTTTTCATAAAATGGTAAAATGTCTCACTTTAAACATTTGATATGTTGTCTATGTTCTTTGTGAATAAAATATGGGTTTATGAGATTTGCAAATCATTGCATACTGTTTTTATTCACATTTTGCTCAACTTCCCTACTTCATTTGAATTGGGGTTTGCATGAAGGTGTGATAAATGCTGCAAGTATCTTTTTGCATTTAGGTAATTTTCCCACTCTCCGTGACGCAAAAATTTTTGAATTATAAAGCCTTAAAGAGGAAACTTATCAATTGCCAGATTTGGCTTCTGGGCAAAGTGGTTAAAAAGTAAACTGCAGAGCGAATGCGCCTGCAACGAGGCAGGGATAATTTCATTCGACAACGGTGCATCTGGCATTCTATTGGTTGAGGAATTTTGAATGGGTTGACTGCTCCCTGAACCATTCTTGCACAATTTGAGCTTGATGAATCCTGGCACTGTCATCTTGGAATATGGAAGAAAGAAATCCATTGATTGAAAAACCTGGTCATTCAGTATATTCAGGTAATCAGCAGACCTCTTTTTTGACACATATTGTTGCTGAACCTAGACCTGATCAACTGAAGCAAACTCAGACCGTAACACTGCCCTCATAGACTTGTACAGTGGGCACTAGGCATGGGGGGTGCATTACTTAATCTGCTTCTATTTTCACCCAGATGCGCCCATCACTGTGGAACAGGGTAAATCCGGACTCATCTGACCACATGAGCTCCAGATCCCAATCTTTATTTTCTCAACGAAATTGAAGTGAATAGCCTCACTGATAAGTGGTTTTCTTTAGGGCACACAGCTGTTCAGTCGCTATTCCTTCAGTTCTTTTCATACTGTGTGAAAATATAAATAAAAATATAGCAGTGAGTTTGCTGTGGATTGTTTTTGATTTGATTCCAAGATTTTTTCCAATCACATTTCTTCCTCAAAGATTATGGTTCACCACTATTATTCCACATTTTAACCCCTTTACGCAGAGGCCAAATCTGGCTATTTATGTTAACCTCTTCCACTCCAGAGTTGTCATCGGAGGTATATTGGCACTGCTCTCACCTCACCTTCAAGCATATTATATCTCCAAACTCAATCTCATTCAGGTTTCCTAATTACCAACTAAGTGTTAAAGGGACTATGTCAGCTGGGGCACATGCGTAGTAGAGTCCAGTCGATAAACATTTTCAGTGCAATCTCAAGGGAGCAGAAATACAAACCCAAAGCTTATTAGTACGTGTGTAAAGTGTACCTTCGTCGCTGTTTTAAATACAGAACATGGCCTGCAAACGCGAAATTGCTCGAGCATTTATCTTTGCCGAATCCCACGAAGAATAAATTATATTATCCATCCATATTTCTTTGGGTGAAAACATACTGAAAGTGTGAGGCAGTGATGTTGATAGGTTTTCAATTTAGTGAGTCCCCGGGACCCACAGGTGGTGATTTGAGTCGGTCCCTGGGAAATTCGATGGGTCCCCAATGAAAAAAAATATTTCTTTCTATTTCTTATATTCCTCTATTTCTTAAATTGTAGTGTTAAACTCCTTTGATGGTGGTATGGTATGATATGGTTATAATTAACAGATATATTCATGTATGTTCAAAATGTACCTGAAATTAAACAAATAAAATTCCAAATCTGAAAAGTTTATTGCAAAACAACTGTCACAGTGGCCTAACATACAAAATTCAAATAAATAGCATTTTTGTAGCAACATAAATAGCACCAAAATAAATTACTAAAATTCAAATGAAAAGAAAATGGTGTCTGTGGTACCAAAATAAATTGTCAATAAAAGTGCTGATTTTAACACATAAACAAAACATTCTCATCACCATGACAGAGACAACAAATAGATTGTCACCAAAATAACACCAAAATCTTCCCCCCGAATTCATAAAGGGTGTTTTTCCCTTGATCACGGTTAACTTGGCTAAACAGTGTATAAACAGGTGATGATCGAGCGGACAAATTTAGGCCCGAATTCATAAAGAGAGATCAGATCAGCTGCTGTTTATCAAACGTACATGGTTAGTCTCACCTGTCTTAGTAACAAAAGAAATTCTAATCGTCCCAAGGGGCTTGTTTATCTCGTGTACAAGCTACCAATTCTCTGTTGGCTTGCTTGTGTGGCTGGACGTATGACCATGGATCTCTTGCGCATAATTGAAATAGCACAGGAAGAGATGGCTGACCAAAGGCAAGATGCCGAATTGAGGTTTTTCAAAGACAGGACGAATACTTTAGAAGAGTAAAGCAACACTAAATTTGTCAAGCGATACAGAATTTCCAAAGAATCATACCGTTATAATCTCGACCAAATCGAAGCAGACATTGACCATCCCACAAGACAAAACCATGCCCTTCTTCCAGTACACCAACTATGTATTGCCCTGCGCTTTTATGCATGTGGTGCATTCCAAATGGTTGTTGGTGACACGTGTGGTGTATCACAGGCCACCTGCTGTCGAGTAGTTCGTCGTGTTATCGAGGCAATATGTGCCAGGAAAAAACACTTTATACCATGCAGAGTGTCACATGACATCATTACACATTGGCTAAGCGGGGACTTGTACACGGATGGGTAAACACCCGATTATGTTCTACCTAAATTGCGCTAGTCACAGGAGTTTATCCACATGCGTACTTCTCTGTTTTAGCCACCGTACAGTAGTTGTACGTGACTAAAATAATCGGGTGATCATCACCCTTTATGAATTCGGGCATTCTTGTCTGAACATCAACGAAATCAAATGAACTGAGTCAATCACTGTGAAACTTATAGCACAAAAATGAAACTTAACTAACACAGTGGAAAGACTGTTGAGAAAAATAAAATGATGTAAATATGTTTGTGGTGAGAGGGTTGAAACAGCGCTTGTCTGGTCTGCTGACAGCAAGGTTTCTTTTGCTAGTTACTGTGATTTTAAACACGAGTTGTTGTTGCACAAAAGAATTTTAACGTGCGAATAACTAACATTCGTTTAAATTTTAAATGCATGTTAAATGCCGTTGTACGCGGACAGCTAAACGAACGTTTAAACACCATTTCACAAGATGGGATCATCGCACGTTTAACTGCACGTGGATAACCTTGCGTTTAGCCCTCAGACTAAACAGGTGCGGTCAAATTATGACAACATGCCATTGCATAATGGGCATTTCCAATTGTCGTTACCGGATAATAACCCCGTATGTAAGGGTAGTTGCGTTGTGGACACCATTTCGCACAGAGATGTCGGCAAAGAAAACGTGGTGAGAATTTCGCTTCGCTTAAAAGAATGCCATACTTTCTTTGCGTGTCCTGTGGACGTGAGCAAGACGCTGACGCCAGACTATGGAACGCCATCCAGGTCAAATACACGCGAATTCTAACACGTAAACAACACGTTGACAACACGTAGACAACACGTTAACAACACGTAGACAACGCGTCAATTTTTCACGCGTTGTTAACGTGTTGATAACACGTAGACAACACGTAAACAACACGTAGAGAACACGTTAACAACGCGTTGTCGACGCGTTAATTTCACGTGATTGCGAACCCTTTGGCCACTTGTCCAGTTTGAACGGCTGAGAGTCCTAAAGCTGTAGTATACGATTTGAAAGTTTGATCATTATTAATAACCTCATTTAGATGGTGGATATGGTCCTATAGTACAATCTACACAATGTGAAGAGAAAAAAAACGAAAAAAATCCATTCACTCTAGTGGCTGCAGGGCTGCAGAGACGTTGACCAATGTAAGCCATCCGGCCGGATGGCTTACATTGGTTAACGTCTCTCTCCTCTCTCATCCAATCCCTCGCTCTATTTGACACTCCCCAAGAGCTTGCTCTGATTCCCCGTGCTCGTGTTCCGCCTCGTCCCCGCCCCCTTCCGCGTTATAAACTGCCGGCCGGCTTGTTGCTCTGGTCGAGGGGGTGTGTCTGGGAGTCTCCACGCGGACGGCCACACGTGCTCGGTGGGAAGGATCAGGGAGCACAGAGGGGAGGGGTGTGTGTGTGGGGGCAGGATGCTTTTTTCAAATTTTTCTCAACGTCTCAATCTTTCGCAACTGATTCTCAGATCGTATACTATGGCTCCTGAGCAGTAGGGTTAAATCATTTCTGTAAGCCTGGGGGGTTGGGGTTCCCAACCACTATTTAACATGAGGAGGAACCTCTTCTTTCTTATTGCCATTTTCTTCCGTTATTGTGCAGCTTATGAAAATTAAACATTTGGATTGCAGTTTTATAACTTAATATTAGTTATTAAGTTATAAATTATTTTTATCAGGAAAAAATTACCTCCGATTTTTGTCATTTATTCTTGCAGGCGTGTAAATGTCACCGAAGCACCTTTAATGTTATAAGTACGTTAATTAGTCTGTCTATATTGCTCTGTTTAAATTTTTGTGCTTTCTTATATTAGTAACGTTGTGTTTTGTTCTGCTAAGGACGGCGCTACAGTGGAAACAACCGCCATTTAAGCTGGCGTAACTCCGCAAGGCCCGGGCCACACTGCCTGCAGTTGCGATGCGTATTCCGCAAGCAGAGCACTGCAACCGCTTATCGCTTGCAGCTCGGTCACACTGCCTGCGTATCTGCAGCAGCAGGTCTGCTGCGGGCTCCTCCTTCCAACTCTTGTCTCTGCACGACTTTGCCCAAGAAATCACTATAAAATAAAATATTATTTCGTCTCGCGTCGTTATAGCCTACTACACGTGATTTATATTTTGTATTGACAGAAGGGGAAGCATGCTTGAGCGTATCATACAAACAATCTAATTACACGTTCATATCACAATACACAGCAAACCCTTCTGAACTGGTCTTGCTCTCTACTTTCGGGGTAGGGGGAGGGTATTCGGATGTGGAATGTTCTTTCAAAAGCGATCTAATTTACATTAGTCGAGGCTGAAACCATTCGTATAGGCTAGGTGCCGAACGACCGTAAAAGGAATAGTTTAGACAATTCAGAAACTGGCTGATGTGCTGTACGTTCGTCTGGCCATTATATCCCAAGGATGTTTTATAGGTCCATGCTATATCCAGCTTAGTTTTTTTTTTTTCTTTCTTTACAAGTGGAAACAGTCACCTGAACTTGCTGATACAAGTGGGGGGTCGTATGTAGGTTCAGCAATCGCGTGGGTGTCATGGCCAGAGTGATAGATAAGGAAAAGTACTGCTCTGATACTCTTCAATCATCAACATAATAAGCTATGTTCATTGGCTTGGCTCCGCAATCAATGGCATATTCCCGCAAAATCTAGACATCTAAATCCAAACTAAAACGAGCAACATCGTATTAAAGCTTTTAAAAAATAAGTTAGGAATGACTAAATACTTCTCCATATATCCCCTTTAATGACAGCAGCCTACGATGAAAGTCGCGAATTTCCCACTACATGTTTCAATATTTCACGAAGCCCTGCTGAATTGAGTGGAAGGGATTATGTCCATATAAACAGGCTTTTAATATGATAAACATGCCGGAAGTGTTGTTACATTTTTTGTTTGTCTGCTTCATGCTTGCAACAGAAACGCATCCTCGGCAATTTAGCGAAATGCATGTATTTATGGCGATATGACTGTTTCTGACAATCATTTTCAGTTCTGCTTTGCCTTTTTCTGCATGCGTAGTGCGGAAAAATTCGGCAAGAGTCCGAATCTCTATTTTCCGCAAGGTTGCAGCACGGATTTTGCATGCGTGAGTCGCGCAGCTTCGGCATGCAGTGTGGCCGCTCTCATTGAATAACATGGGAACCGAAACGAAAATACGCATGCGGTATGCGGAATACCCATCGCAACTGCAGGCAGTGTGGCCCGGGCCCAAGGATCTACGCATTTATTATTCTAAATATTATATCACAACTTGTGACAATACATTGGTTAAGGTCCTTAGGGTAATGGCTGTCGATGGTTAGCGTTGATTTTATTTTCTTGTGCCAAATTGTCATTTTATGGGTGTTTATTGATCCGGCGGTTGAGCTAATACGCTCCCGCCAGCGTTCACTTGTTGTCATAGCAAAAGTGCTCAACAAGAGATGCTCTGTTTAAATTATTGTGCTTTCTTATATTAGTCACGTAAGTGTTTTGTACCGTTAAGGCCGGCGCTATAGTGGAAACAGCCGTCAATTAGGCTGGCGTAACTCCGCAAGGATCTACGCATTTATTTTGCAAAATATTATATCACAACTTGTGACAATACATTGGTTAAGATCCTTAGGGTAATGGCTGTTGATGGTTAGCGTTGATTTTATTTACTTGTGCCAAATTGTCATTTTATGGGTGTTTATTGATCCGGCGGTTGAGCTAATATGTTACCGGCAGCGTTCACTTGTCATAGCAACTGTAAATATCCTGTTAGCGGAAACAAGCAACGTTGACTGTGATAGTCTACATTATATTAGTTGGGCGGCATATCTCTCTATATAACAATTGTTCATTCTGTGATAAAAACACCAAATTTGGCAGATGTGTTGATAGATTTATTAGGAACAAAACTGGATATAGGGCCATCAAACTCAGACCCTGGTTGCCGTGGCAGTCATTTTTTAAATGACTACAAGCAGTTGGTTAAACTTTCCTATCCCATTGGACCCAGGTGCAATAATGGAGATAATCTAGATCCTGTAATCCTGAGATCTAAATAAAATACTCATTCACAATTTTGGTGACTTTTACAAAGTAATCAGTCATCTCATAATTTTATTATAGTGCCTTGAATCAGAAGAAACATTTTTTTTTTGTGCATTTTTTTTTTTTTTGTCAGATGGTGGACAGTAGAGCAAATGTGGCACGATTTTTTTAAAAGTAATTACTCAGTTACATGTGTTAATATATGTATGCACTTTATTTTGCATGTTTACAGAGCCCCCCATTCAATTTAAGCATTTTCAATTTGAGTATTAAAGGTACAGATCACCTGTGGGTAGAGGGCCATTGGAACTATTTTCTGGGAGGGGTGCTGTGGACCGAGCCTCTAGGGAGGTAAACAAAGCCAAATTAAGAGGCTCAATCATCATAAATTATCTCATAAATAGTGACTGTACACATCTGACCTTATGACGTATTAACCAAAGCAATTAAATGAGCGCTTATTTCATATAGGCACGCAAAAAAACACCTGAACAAAAAATGGTCTACTAAATCATTTACTATTACAAAGGGGACCAAATCAAACTGTGCACAAGATTTTTCAGCAACTGGCATCTCAAATAATTCAAGAGTCAGCAGCTGTATTGCCTATTTCATAGGACCTCTAATGGTACCATTGTTTATGTCAAAACAAAGCCTTTCAGTAGGCCTACTCTACCCACCAATGCAGGCTATCTCACTTTGTCTCAGTCTAATCCTTTGCCAAAAGTGGACCTTCACTCAGTTGTCCTTTATCAGGGTGGGAATATTGATGACATCCAAAATGTCACAAGAACACTCATTATTGCCAAGTGGGTGAGTCTCCTCTGTCATGGTGTCGTTGCGACAGAGATTAGGAGTGACAGGTATAGCTTTATGAGCCTCTGCACCTCCGACATGCTTTGGGTTTGTGGCTGCAGGTCCTGGAGGATGGACATCACATCCTTGATGGCGGTGACCTCTCAGCCTTCGCACATATCTCCCACCATAGCCAACTCCAGGTTTTGCCACTCTGGCTTGCTCTTGATGGCTGACCTGTACACACTGCACACAATGCTGTCACAGTCTGAACTGTGTTAAAGCCACTGCCACTCTTTGCATCAGGTGGCTCTACAGGAGCGAGTGAAGCTCTCCCTGGTAAATTTCTGGGCAGGGAATGTGTAATTATCTGGTGGTCTGAAGGACATTGCAACTGCCTTTTGAGTAGCCTCAGAAAGGAAGGAGAGGAGTGTAGTAGGCCTACTACAGAATGGGCTCTCTGCTGTGGCCCCTGTTGCTTTTGGCCTACTGGCACAGATCTGTGAGGTACTGCTTGTGCTGTTGTCAAAGTGAAGTTTCGGCATCTCTCGCTCTCTGGTGCTTTGCTGGCTCAGAGGGAAGTTTGGAAAAGAAATTGCGAATCCATTTTTAGGGCATTACTGAACAGCTAGCCTAATTTGCCCCCACATGCTAGCAAACAAGGGCAACCTCATAATCTACGGACACATAAACAGTCCAGCCACAAGCAACAGTTTTGACAATGGCACACTGATTAAGCGCAGAAAACATGTTTTAATTTATTCAATGATTACCATTTTAATTGTGGTGAAAAGTCAGACATGGTATATTTATTTATCCTCTATATCACTGTGATGCAACCTCTCTCTTACAACAATATACATGGCAACTCTACTGCTTTTGGTGGTAGACAACCGCTTTCGGGGCCTTTCATTCCGAAAAAAACGCCCCAAAAGCGGTAGTTTACCGCCAAAAGCGGTGGAGTTGGCATGTGTTGAGGATTATAGTTCACTATTTCTCATATTCATCAGTAGATCAATTGCCATGTTGAATAACCATAATCAGTAATCATAATCAGTATCCATATTATGTATGCAGCAGTAACACCCATGCACACACATATACACATACAAGCAGTTCACACACATGAGCAGTGCACACAGACACATGCACGCACACATACACACACAGCACACGTACATATACACTCGCACAGACACAGACACATACAAGCAGTTCACACAAACACACACGCACACGCACACATACAAGCAATTCAATTCACACGTGAGCAGCTCACTCACACATAAGCAGCAGGCTTCTGTAGCTTTGATTAGTAAGCAGGCTTCTGTTTAGTTGATTTGAAAACATTATCAGGTGATGCATTTGATTTCTGTAGCTTTGATCAATTTTTGTTCAATAAAATCATTAGTTGTTACTGAAAACATAATCAATTGAATCATTTATGTATCTACTTGTATCCTATTCATCTGGCTGTATTTTTCCTCTCTTGACTGTAATTTTCCAGTCCTTTGTAGTGATGTGCATCCTTATCTTTGCTTGAAGTTCTGAAGGTTAGTGGGCAGTGTTTTGGTTTGCCTGTCCCGTTGTAGCGTGAGAATGAGAAAGCGGAAAGACCATATTTGCAAGATATTTCCAGTGATGACGGTATAAAAACTGGGTACGAAAGGCAAGATGTGAGTTCTTCTTGCACAAAAAGAACCCGGCTTTATAGTTATCAACATGCCACAATAAAGCCTAATTGTCTGAAGAATCTGTCTCTCTCCAATTGCTTGGGGATAGGGGAACCTCATAATCTGAAAATATGTCTGAATGAAAACCACAACACATGTATGCAACAATGTTAAAAAGCACAATAGTGTAGTGAATGCTGAAAGCAGGTACATTTTAGTGTTACACTGGTGTTTTTGAAATAACTTTAGTAGCATAGTTAATGGTGTCACAACATTTACTACAACAATGTAACATGGCCTATGTTAATTCGCAACTGTACTTGCCAGTGCTACAGTTACAACCCATTGTACAGAGATTTGGAGGTTGTAGGCAGTGGATGTTTAAGGGGGAGATAGCAGATCAACAATAAACGCCACATAAAAGTGGTGGACATCACCTGAAAGCCATGAACCTGAAGATTAATTTGAGATGCAGCTTAGCACTGTAAACAATCTGAGAACAGTAATATTTTTCTTTCTGAAGTCCATTTCCATGCTCAACTTTGTCCCATAAGTTGTTGCAGAAATTTTGAAGTGGATACCCTTTGGTACACAAATTTGTTGCTGAATTAGGCATTTTTGTAATATCAAGAATGTTTAAAAATGATCGGAAATCCCTCCAGAATATTACATCAATACACCAAGACCTTCGGAACAACATAGAAAAACCCATGCTGTGATTTGGTTTAAAAAACGTTAGTAATCTAGGAGATTTCTGTATTTTCAGTGATTGGATGGCGAGCACTTCTGTTCTTTATATTGCTGAGAAACCCTCAGCCCCACGGCAACCACGTTAGGAATTTGTGATGGCCCGATATCCAGTTTTGCTCCCAATAAATCTATCAACACATCTGCCGAATTTGGTGTTTTTATCACAAAATGAACAATTGTTTTATAGAGAGCTATGCCGCCCAACTAATATAATGTAGGCTATCACAACCCTGCTGAAAAAACCAGCACAGACCAGCATGTGCTGGTCTTACTGATGACCAGCATATGTTGTGTTTTGGCCACATGTATGCTGGTTTATGCTGGTGACCAGCACATGCTGGATTATGCTGGTGACCAGCAAATGCTGGATTATGCTGGTGACCAGCACATGCTGGTTTGTGCTGGTGACCAGCACATGCTGGTTTGTGCTGGTGACCAGCACATGCTGGTTTGTGCTGGTGACCAGCACATGCTGGATTATGCTGGTGACCATCATGGACTAGCATATGTTGTATTTTGGACACATGTATGCTGGTTTATGCTGGTGATCAGCACATGCTGGATTATGCTGGTGACCAGCACATGCTGGTTTATGCTGGTGACCAGCACATGCTGGATTATGCTGGTGACCAGCACATGCTGGTTTGTGCTGGTGACCAGCACATGCTGGATTATGCTGGTGACCATCATGGACTAGCATATGTTGTGTTTTGGACACATGTATGCTGGTTTATGCTGGTGACCAGCACATGGTGGTTTATGCTGGTGACCAGCATGGACCAGCATATGTTGTGTTTTGGACACATGTATGCTGGTTTATGCTGGTGACCAGCATGGACCAGCATATGTTGTGTTTTGGACACATGTATGCTGGTTTATGCTGGTGACCAGCACTTGCTGGTTTAGGCTGGTGACCAGCACATGGTGGTTTATGCTGGTGACCAGCATGGACCAGCATATGTTGTGTTTTGGACACATGTATGCTGGTTTATGCTGGTGACCAGCATGGACCAGCATATGTTGTGTTTTGGACACATGTATGCTGGTTTTTGCTGGTTTATGCTGGTGAACAGCATGACCAGCATATGTTGTGTGTTTGGTGCTGTTCTATGCTGGTGGACCATCCTCACCACCAGCAGGATATAATTTGGTCCTACTTTGTACCTGCCGATCAGATCCACATTACAATAATACACACAAAAAATAACTTTAATTGTTGAAAGTTACAGTAAAAAAATGAAGCCATGAGCCTCAAATACAAACATTTATTGACAGATCGTTAGAAAAAATAAGAAAATATACTGAAAATTGAGTACAAAACTGGGCATGTGGATTGAATACTGAATAAAAGACCATAAAAATAGATATATTTCATAATCCAGAACAATCGCTATAGGGAACTACATAAGAACACAGGTAGTCCATAATATATCTCCTGAGATGCAAAAGTGGACCATAGCAATTTTATCCTTCTCTCATTGAAGAGTAACGTTTTTACCAAAGCTTCCATCTCGGATACTGCGGCTGGCTGCTTTTCGTCGCTGCATCTAAATTTGAAAGAGAAGAGCAATTAAAATGTAAATGTAGAACAAAAAACCATGTTTGTCCAGGTACAAAGTAAACACTTGAAGAGCACAGGGGAAAAACAATCGGTCACATCTGAGCCGAATTGAGTTTTATCACCCCATCTGTTATTTATCCCAGCCGTTTTAAATTTTCGTCATTGTTTTACAAAGTCTCTAATAATTTAATGTAACTTTTTTCAAACACATAAAGGAGACTAGAATAGGCATGGGCAATACAAATGAATAAAATGACAACATTTCTTGAGTTGCTGAGAAAAAAGTTTTTATTATTTTCTAATGATTTTTTGCTGGTAGGTACAGAAGACACAGACGAAGAGTTTGCCACAAGTCCAACGCCTTTACAGGAAAGGGTCTCTGAGCTACAGGGTCCCAAAAATGGCTGATTTCGGCATTTTTCAACAAAAACCCATTGTGAAAATTGGGGGTGAAGCCTGAGGGCATTTTCTAAAGTACAGTCTATTCAGAAATAAACCAGGCCAAATTATCCATTAGGGTACCCTAACAGAAATAATTGATGATAAAGTCATCTACCCCTTTTCTGAAGTACAGCAGCGCCCCCTAGGCCATTTTTAATGGAAAATGCATTGAATTTCACCCAATTATGTTCAACATTAGGTTTTGCATTGATATTAAAAAATGGTACGAATGGGTTGCCTGTGAAGTTTTTTTTTTGGATCAATGGCCTGCAAAAATGTCAAAATTATCGGTGGGAGGGCAAACATTAACGCTACTCGCCCATTACTATTTAAAATGCAGTAAAGTCGCTGATGCCGGCAGTTGTTTGCCCTCCCACTGCTACGAAACGTTCCCCCTTCAATAACTCGTGGTGATTTAAAAAAAAAACAAAAAACTTTGCACTGTTTTTGCTATGTCCATATACCCTCCTCCCATGATAGTTTCAATGAGCTACTGTGAATAATTCATAGTAAAACACAGTGACGTGCAGTCGGAGGTTAGTTTGGTGAGGCAGAAACCTCCCCTTTGCTTGATTAGCAATCCGACGATTAGCTAGTTTAGTAAGACTATTTGGCAGAATGACGGGCCAGTTTAAGTTTCTGCTGCGTTTTTACTCAGTACATCGAACCTGAAATGCACACTAGACAGCAGATTTGCGCGTATTTGCTTCCAGGAAGCCGAAGCAATGTCATCAACAAATATTAAAACAGTTCGACTTATGCAGAGTTCAATGCTTAATCAATATACAGTGTATTCTCCTTTAAATACGCGCTTTTACACCCAAACAAAAAGCGGGCGCTTATTTTCTGTCTTCTTTCATAATCCGATTAACAAAATGTTTAAACGATATACAGAATTACCGAGAGCCGAGAATTTTTCCTAATTGATTATTCAGATTTCCATCCTCGCAGTCTCGAATTGAAGGGTATAAGTGAATGAATCTTGTGACCGGTGTTCGCGAGGTGGCATAGGTAGCAAAATTTGTCAGAACACTGGTAGGCTTTGAACGCCTAGCGCTGGTTTATTCCTTGGTATATTTTACTGAAACTTCACAAATAGGGTCACAGGATACTCTGTCAACTAACTATGTAGGTTGACAGTAAAAATACACTCACCTTTCTTGCTATTGTTGAGAGGAAGTCACGGCGAACTCGCGACGAACCTCAACAACTTCTGTCAAACTTATTTCACATCCCCTGGAGGTCTAGAGTGGACGAACAGACTCGTAATTTCTCAAATTAGATGGCTGTAATTCAATCAGGGCCGTAGCTGGGATATCACGTCAGCGCGGGCTATTTGAAATCTACCTCCAAAATGGATATTTTTGCCACGTCGTGCACTTGAAAGTTTGTAAACACGGCGCAAATTGAGGTCACGCATTCATCCAACGGGCGAATAATAGCTCTGTTCAAATCGCGTTATTGGCCGTAATACGCAGAGTTCATATATGAAATGCGGGTATCCTATTGAAAAGGTTGCTATTAATCAAACCATGGTGTTCTTTTTGTATGAAAATGGTATTTACATCATTTTTTTATAAGTTTTCTGAGGCTTGTTTACCGCCCCAGTTCAGCTGTTACGCATTCCATTAGAGTTTATGCAGAGCGTTGCCCATGCCTAACAAGAATAACGTGACGAAAAGTTACTGCCAGTGGATATTTCCCAGGCTTGAGACCCAGTAGATTACTGGGCTGGACAAAGCTGGATTTTCAAAGTTTGAAACATGTAAATGCCCCTGTAACTACTAATATGCTGTATAATCATTATCACATTTGATTAACATAATCAGTATCATATTTGAGAAGTCATGTGATCAATACTCACAAGCAGTGGACTGGGTCCAGTCACCCCATTCTGAATAGAATAGAATTTGTTGGTGGAGCAGGACTCACGGGGGACTTATCAGACCCCAAGGCAGATGCAAAAAAAAAAAAAAAAAAAAAAAAAAAGGCAACAAGAAGAATATCTTCAAAACAGTAGATAATGACTGTAAATTTACTATATTATTGCATTTTCTAGCAGAATCATACATGTTGACAGTAGGGATGTTAACAATTACTCGACGATCGATGATTGATCGTTAAGTATTTACTCAATCATGTGACCTTTGATCGAAAAAGTGAATCTGGAAAAGCGAGTGTAATATGTCCTAAAGGTCTATTGTACTTTCTGTCTATGTATTTTCAAAAGCTGTTTCAACTATCCACCAGAGGAGGGCGACGATAACAATTACACTGAGCGCCATACAGTTAATGTTTTTACTTAAAGGGGAACTCAAGGATAATGCATAATGTTGTTTTATACAAACATAATTAGTAAATAAATGTTGCAAAATACAAAAATGTGGAATTTTTGTTTTCAAAGACTATATAAATGAGGTTTTATTCCCCCTAATTAGCTGTCGTCTGCTTCAACGGTCGCGGCGATAATGACGAAACGCCGCCCTTCGCCCAGAGGTATGCGCTGTTATTGTGTTGATAGGGTGATTGTCCCAGTCCATTATTTTATGACAAAAGATCGCTCAATATGGCCCATTGGCTAGTTGCACAAGATGGTGTTAGCGTACTTTCTGAAATACGAGGGTTGCTTCAATATTAACGGTTTGCTTCTGTTACTTATCAGCCTACAGGCTATCAGATGCTGAGCAGATGACAGGTATATCATCCGAGAAGTGTGATTTTAGCTGTCGCCGATATTCCAGGGCCAGATTTTCTGTTTCGGTTTCATATTGAATTTACTTTGACATTTTCTGATGCAACTACCTAGCTAGTTCTGCTACATCGTTATGGTTTTCTTAGATGTGCTCAGCTAACCATAGCTACAGAAGTGATGGTCGTGAGAGTGCAACTGACGCCCGAAAGTGGGAAGGTAAACGGCATATCGGCAATATTAAAATATGCGTTGATCGCATGTTAGATTTATGAAACGGCATTTTGACATTATAGAATATTTACACATTAATTACCAGATATTTTCACATTTGTTGTCTGTCGCTTAAAGCCAGTTCATCACTCATCAGTGAGAATGGCTGGAAATGTGATGCTAGTTAAACACCCTCTAGTTTCTCGGTGGAGCAGCTGATGTCTCGTTAAGAGTGCCAACGAACAAACATCAGTCACGGGTAATCAAGACAAATCTTATGTAACATCATTCGCGGTTAATTAAGACAAATCCTGGGAATATCGGCGATAGCTAAAATCACATTTCCGGGATGATGTACCTGTCATCTACTCAGCATCTGACATAGACTGAAAAGTAACAGAAGCAAACCGTTAATATTGAAGCAACCCTCCGTATTTCAGAAAGCACACACGCTGCAGCTCGCGATCAACTCATATCTTTCGCACAGACTCATGTGCAAACGTCTCATAATTTTGTGGTGCAATGTTTAACAATGCTATGTAAAATAAATTTGACTGTCACTCAACCAATTAGTGTGAGCCACTGTTGCTAATCAAAAGTAAACTGCGATAGATTTAGGTCATTAAGCACTGAAGGGTGCAAGTTTTGGCTTCCCTTTGTTACAGCCCACGAATCGCCACTGCGCTTTTTTTAAGAAGCCGTATGCCGAAGCAAGTAACATTAAAATTATTCAATTTTTGTTTCAATACTGGTAGGTTTTTTTAAAGCAAATATGCAGAGAGACTAAGCAAAAATGTTGCTGTGAAAGACTTGAAATAAAGCTTTGATTGTGAAATAAAAAGGCATTTGGAATTACTTGGTGTATATACAAAGCAAAAACATTTTAAAAAAATGACAATTAATCGATGATTGATCGTTAACGTTATCAGTAATCGAGTAATGCAATTTCTTGAAATTGACATCCCTAGTTGACGGAAATTAAACAATCATGCTTCCTCTTTGTCCAAAATGCTATTGATTGTTATTGATGGAACAATTCTCAATGTTTTTGGATTAGTCCAGTCAACAATATCGACAAGCTAGCTCTGTAAAGCCAAACTGCAGACTTTCAATTACACTACTGAATATTAAAAACCAAGTGTGCGTTGCTGGTCCAACAGAGACATTTATTCAGTTCCAAGAGAAGAAATAAAACCTTGATTCAGCGGGGCTTTTTTTTTTTTTTTTTTTTTTTTTAAATTATCCTCTTTAGTGACAGAATACACTAACATGAAGGCTCTGAGCAGACTGGTTATGTTTTGTCAATAAGTGATTACTCATGAGCTTAAGTAATATGCATACACATGTTCTGTATCACCTTAAGCATCCTGGATAAACATTATCATTACAGTATTCAACTAAGATGTGTTAGCTAATCAGTTCCTTTCTTTAACTGCAAAAAGTGTCATTAAGTGAAGATGCACATTTTTAAACAGCTGAATTAAAGTTATATGCCATGTCAAATATAATTGAGTAGTTAAGGTAAGGACTAATACACAACAAGACACCTCCCTTACACACCAAACAAGATTTTAAAAGCTCAAACTCGCAAGCTAACATATTAGCTTGTGACAGTCAAGTAAACTTTCAATACATCTAACATAGCAAGGTAGCCATGTTAGCTTCAGGTTGCTATAGTGACAACGTCTGCTCATCGACCTAACTAGCTAGCTATCCCGCCTGTCATTAACCAATTTCAAGCAATGCTTAGCTTTAGCGGTTTTCAGACAGCTGTAAATATTTTCATGATGCTTTATTATAAAAGCAGGTAATACCCACAATTATCTAGCCAGCTATATCAGCTTAACTCCCAAACATCAGCTAGTACACGGTACGACTTGAACATAATAGCAACCTACCGGCCAGCTGACTTGACGTTAAACGTTAGCCACGCTTTGAATTTCGATTTTCTGATTGATTTAGCTTGCTAGCTAGCGAGCTAGCTAACGTTACGTTCGCCTGAAGTTGCGTAAGTACATCTAAACTAATGCCTCTAGCTCGTTAAGTTAGAAAGCCATAAAAGGGTTTAAGCCTCAATTACAAAATATTAATTACTGACTTTTCACATACGGGGAAATAACATTGCTTAAGACCTCAAAGTCACAAACATTACCGTTACTTTAGATGGGCCTCACCTGAATGAGCTGTGAAGCTCGCTGATACGATCAGTGATGCACGCGGTCCAGCTCCATAAAGACCAATGAACGGTCATCAACCGTCCTTCCCACCGCTCTCTCTCGAACATGGAACGCAATTAAAAGCTGAAGTTCCTTCTTGATGTTGACACGTTCATGGGGCATAGAAAACAGGAAGCACTCTCATCGATTTGCCAAGCATAAATATTCCGTCTTAATGTCTTGCAAATATAAATAATTCACTTCACTTAATAAATATTATTTTGATTTTAAGTTTTTTTTTTTTAAATTGATGTTATGACATTTTAAATTAATGTCAAATACTGAATTGAATATTTATTGGTAAATATTAACATCTCAAAGCAGAGAAAGGAAATACAATTATAGCTGTGAAAGTCTTTTATGAGTCTACTATTATTCCAATGACATACTCCAGACTTCATAATGTCTAATCTGTTGTGTTACTGTTTCAGTGACATGGCTTATTCTTCGCACTTGCTATCCGTCTCTTTTGATCAAATCCTCTGCCAAATAACTATAATGTAATGAAATGATATTAAAAGTTTAAGAATGCATTTTGTGTCATTAACAATACTTATTCATGCTTCAGTAATTTGGCCTGTAAGCCTAATTATTACCAATTGTGTGTGCATGTGCGTGTGCATGTCTTCTTTTAAAAGATATGACATGCAGTTATTGGTCCACAAGTTTAGAGGTAATTTCCTGCATCATTTTCTGCTAAATTCTGATTGAGCATGGTCCAGACCTACTTGAAACGGCAGGTCCACCTTCCCCTGTGCTCCATCCCCATCAGCCAAATTCGGATGGCAACCTGAGTCAGGTATGTTTACTTACCTGAGTTTCAAAAAAAAAAAAAAAAAGAACTTTACAAAAAACTATATAGTGTTCTTCCTCTTAAAAATAATATGAAAGTCGCTACAAATCAAACACAGAGACAGTACTTGTCTTGCAGTCTTGTTGACTGTGTGCAGTTTTAGTTGTGTAGAATGGGCTATTGAAGTTTGATTGGCTGTTGAATGTTGACATTTTTTATGCAACATTTGCATGGGGACTGTTAATAAGAAAAGTACTCTTACCCCTAGCCCTAGAACATCTATAATCTTAAAACAATGGAACTGTTTACGCTGGGGTTAGCCCACACTAAACCCCATTGGGGTTCCAAAGGGCAAAACTGCTGTAGGCTCATAGGGGTTAGCCAGTGCAGTGCCTGAGTGGGCAAGCTCAACTGAGGACTGCCCACCGAAAGCCCACAAAGAGGCTCAAGGGGACACATTGCCCGTAGGCTACACCTGGGCTAATCTACTGGGGTCCCGCATGGGATTAGTGAGGGTTGCCCCTGCCCAAACTGCATACAGTTAACCCATTTTGGGGCCACACAGGCGTGTTTGCTCGGCTGTTTCTTGATGGCAGATTAGCTTCACCCGCAGCTACACCAGCAAGAAAACAGCAAAGCCCAGCATGGAGATAATGCTGCTCTGTGCCGGCCTATGCTTGCAGACCAGCATAGATCAGCACCAAACCAGCACCAACCAGCATGGATATGATGCTGGTCTATGCCAGTCCTCGCTGGCAGACCAGCATAAACTAGCACAGACCAGCATGGATATCATGTTGGTCTGTGCTGGTATACGCTGGTCTATGCTGGCTGACCATCAACCAGCATGGAGATAATGCTGGTCTATGCTGGTCCATACTGGCAGACCAGCATCGACCAGCACCAAACCAGCACGGAGATCATGCTGGTCTGTGCTGGTCTATGCTGGTCTACCAGCATTGACCAGCATTATCTCCATGCTGGTTGATGGTCTCCCAGCATTGACCAGCACCAAACCAGCATCTACCAGCATTATCTCCATGCTGGTTGATGGTCAGCCAGCATTGACCAGCATAGACCAGCTTTAACCAGCACAAAACCGGCATCGACCAGCACAAAACCAACATGGACTAGCATGGAGATAATGCTGGTCTATGCTGGTCCGTGCTGGCAGACCAGCATGGACCAGCTTGGGCCAGCAACAAACCAGCAGGGACCAGCATTGATCAGCATGATTTCCATGCTGGTTCATGCTGGTTTTTTCAGCAGGGAATCAACGTTGCCTGTTTCCGTTAACAGGATATTTACAGTTGCTATGACAAGTGAACGCTGCCGGTAACATATTAGCTCAACCGCCAGATCAATAAACACCCATAAAATGACAACTTGGCACAAGTAAATAAAATCAACGCTAACCATCAACAGCCATTACCCTAAGGTAAGTTGTGATATATTTAGCAAAATAAATGCGTAGATCCTTGCGGAGTTACGCCAGCTTAATTGACGGCTGTTTCCACTATAGCGCCGTCCTTAACGGTACAAAAGACTTACGTTACTAATATAAGAAAGCACAATAATTTAAACAGAGCATCTCTTGTAGAGCACTTTTGCTGTGACAACGAGTGAACGCTGGCGGGAGCCTATTAGCTCAACCGCCAGATCAATAAACACCCATAAAATGACAATTTGGCACAAGTAAATAAAATCAACGCTAACCATCGACAGCCATTACCCTAAGGACCTTAACTAATGTATTGTCATAAGTTGTGATATAATATTTAGAATAATAAATGCGTAGATCCTTGCGGAGTTACGCCAGCTTAAATGACGGTTGTTTCCACTGTAGCGCCGTCCTTAACAGTACAAAACACAACGTTACTAATATAAGAAAGCACAATAATTTAAACAGAGCAATAAAGACAGACTAATTAACGTACTTATAACATTAAAGGTGCTTCGGTGACATTTACACGCATGCAAGAATAAATGACAAAAATCGGAGGCAATTTTATCCTGATAAAAATAATTTATAGCCTAATAACTAATATTTAGTTATAAAACTGCAATCCAAATGTTTTATTTTCATAAGCTGCACAATAACGGAAGAAAATGGCAATAAGAAAGAAGAGGTTCCTCATCATGCTAAATAGTGGTTGGAAACCCCCCAGGCTTACAGAAATGATTTAACCCTACTGCTCAGGAGCCAATGGGAACTTAGGACTCTCAGCCGTTCAAACTGGACAAGTGGCCAAAGGGCTCACAATCACGTGAAATTAACGCGTCGACAACGCGTTGTTAACGTGTTCTCTACGTGTTGTTTACGTGTTGTCTACGTGTTATCAACACGTTAACAACACGTTAACAACGCGTGAAAAATTGACGCGTTGTCTACGTGTTGTTAACGTGTTGTTAACGTGTTGTTTACGTGTTAGAATTCGCCTGTATTTGACCTGGATGGCGTTCCATATCAGACGCATCCTTCACCAAAACTGTTTCATCCTCGGCATTCGTGGTGATTTCACACACTCATTTGTGCTTTTATTATCGGTGAAGCGTAAAAGTGCAGTTCGGACTTCAATCACGGTAGCCATTTTAGAAAATGTAAACGAAAAAACGTGGCCTTGCAAGACCCCTCTATTAAGTGAATAAGAAACTGAAGAAAGCAACTAATTTATGCATTCATTTCATTTATTTCATTTATGAATTTCTTTTCCAGAAAAGGCGCACGTCTTGCTCAAAATTTACCAGGCAACCAGATGAAGGCAGGTCTGCGTCACTTATTTAGGTGCAAATCAATCTGTGGTAGTAGTTTTCGCAAACACACCTTCACGAGCGTTTAAGTTTTCTTTTGTTATTTGACCGCAGGCGTTTAAAATATTTAGAAGCACGCGGACAGTTGCTCCTCCTGAAACGGTGATTAAATTAAACTCATGCAAAACGCGCGATTAAGAAAGTTATCCACGTGTAAACCTTAAAAGGCTATTGTGAAATCGACCCAATGTATCGTTTTTCATGGGAAAAATTAGGTGCGTCCCTGGGACGCATGGATAGTGAGTTTACCGCGTCCTTTCAGATTTTAATGCATCAGGGACGCAGGACGCGTACCTAGCAACATCACTGGTGAGGTACGGTAAACTGGTGAATTCGTGGTGGAGTTTCAATCTGTTTGCATCGCGTGCATCCTTGAGAAGTTTGGGTAAATCTTGATCAAGCAACTGTCTTCAATGTTCGCAGAACTTGTTTGTCGCAACGTTTTGGCTGACATGCAGCTTTCATAGATCCTTTAGCGACCGCTTCCAGCTTGACGGCCGCCATGGGAGAACATAACAATCAACGCAGGCTGATTTAAAAGCAATAATAAGGCTACAAAAACCCAAACTATGACAGACTGATGCTACGAATAGGCACTACGATCAATAAAAATAGTTTTTTGGTAAAAATTTCAATGAACTTCTCAAGGATGAACACGATATAAACAGATTGAAACTCTTACACCTTACATCTCCTATGAACGTGAAATAGTTAGCCTTACGTTTTCAAGTTTTTCGGCTGTCATAGCCCCTTTAATTTGTTCTGCTGCGAGGATCAATCCGCATCCATTTCCCCTCAGCTTGCTTTATATTTCTTTGCTATCTAGCGTTTACATATCCGCATTTATGGTGACAAAGTGTCAATATCTTACGAAGCTTCTGAATTCTTGCAGCTCACAAAACAGAATATATTTATTTCTGCGTCCATGTCCAATCGGCTTGGTGCGCGAAAGAAAACGTTTCTAATCAAAGAGTTAACTCCTGGATAAGCTGTTTGTGAATCTTACCGCCCCTGGTCACGCTAACAGTGAATTGATTGATTGATTAGTGAGTGACGTTCGCGTCTCATCACAACACTCCTTCCTTAGCTTTGCTTTCCAGGAGTAAATATGCAGTTTTGGGACTTACAGTGCCGTGAAAAAGTATTTTCCCCCTTCATGATTTCTTACTTTTTTGCATATTTTTCACACTTGAATGTTTCAAATCATCAAACTAATTTTAATATTAGACAAAGATAACCTGAGTACAAAATACAAAATGCAGTTTTTAAATGATGATTTCATTTATTGAGGGAAAAAAGCTATCCAAACCTACCTGGCCATATGTTAAGAAGTAATTGTCCCCTAAACTTAATAACTGGTTGTGCCACCCACGGCAACAACAACTGCAAACAAGTGTTTGCAATACCTGACAATGAGTCTTTCACATCACTGTTGAGGAATTTTGGCCCACTCTCCTTTGCAAAATTGTTTTAATTCAGCGACATTGGAGGGTTTTCATGCATGAACGGCCTGTTTAAGGTCATGCCACAGCATCTCAATCGGATTTAAGTCCGGATGTTGACTAGGCCACTCCAAAACCTTCATTTTGTTTTTCAGAGGTGGACTGGCTGGTGTGTTTCGGATCATTGTCCTGCTGCATAACCCAAGTGCGCTTGAGCTTGAGGTCACAAACTGATGGTCGGACATTATCCTACAGGATTTTTCGGTGTAGAGCAGAATTGATGGTTCCATCAATTACAGCAAGTCGTCCAGGTCCTGAAGCAGCAAAGCAGCCCCAGATCATCACAATACCACAACCACATTCGACTGTTGGTATGATGTTCTTTTTATGAAATTCTGTGTTTGTTTTACGCCAGATGTAATGAGGCACACACCTTCTAAAAAGTTCAACTGTTGTCTCGTCAGTCCACAGAATATTTTCCCAAAAGTCTTGGGGATCATCAAGATGTTTTTTGGCAAATGTAAGACGAGCCTTTTTGTTCTTTTTTTAGTCAGCAGCGGTTTTTGCCTTGGAACTCTCCCATGGATGCCATTTTTGCCCAGTCTCTTTCTTATTGTTGAATCATGTACACTCACTTTAACTGAAGCAAGTGAGGCCTGTAGTTCTTTAGATGTTATTCTTGGTTCTGTTGTGACCTCCTGGATGAGTCGACGATGCGCTCTTGGAGTAATTTTGGTAGGCTGGCCACTCCTGGGAAGGTTCACCACTATTCCAAGTTTTTTCCATTTGTGGATAATGGGTCTCACCATGGTTTGCTAGAGTCCCAAAGCCTTTGACGTGGCTTTGCAACGCTATCCAGACTGATAGATGTCAATGACTTTGTTTCTCATCTGTTCTTGAATTTCTTTGAATCACGGCATGATGAGTTGCTTTCTGAGATCTTTTATCCTACTTCACTTTGTCAGACAGGTTCTATTTAAGCGATTTCTTGATTCAACAGGTCTGGCAGTAATCAGGCCTTGCCACGGCTAGTGAAATTGAACTCAAAAAATAGGACCAAGGGTCCTGTAGCTTACCGGCAAGCAGTCTTACAGCGATGATACAAGTTATGATAATTTCATGTGAAGTTTGACATTTGAATTAATGAAAATCAATGTCAAGGTCACTAAATAAAAGTTCACAAGCATTTATAAGACCTTCTGTAACGCAATACTAAGCTCTGAAGCAGTTTTGGTGATACAAGTCCTTATAATATGTCAATATGTATTCAATATGTGAATTGTGAACTTCAAAGGTCACAGGCTGCCAAGTTGTGGTCAACAAATGGACTTCATATTTGACTTTCTAAATGTCTCTATGCAAACCTTGGCTCAATCTGTGACCATTTTGGTGATATAAGTCATTGTAATTTCACTGTCGAGTTTGACCCTCAAAGGTCACTGACAGTCAAGTTGAATGTCACCAAATTAAAGTTCATATGTGACTTCCTAAATGTCAGTAACACAAACCTAGGCTCCATCTGTGACCGTTTTAGTGATACAAGTCATAGAATTTTCGCTAGGTCACATTTGACCTTTGAGGGTCAATACGAAGGTCACCAAATGGAAGTTCATATATGACTTCCTATATGTCTCTAATACAAACCTAGACTCCATCTGTGACCGTTTTGGTAATACAAGTCATTGTAATTGTATTATGTCAAGTTTGACCTTCAAATGTCATCAACAGTCAAGCTGAATGTCACGAAAAGTTCATATGCAACTTCCTATGTCAGTAACACAAACCTAGGCTCAATCTGTGACCGTTTCAGCGACGGAAGTCATTGAATTTTCTCTTAGGTCAAGTTAGACCTTCGAAGGTCAATATGAGGGTCACCAAATGAAAGTTCATACATGAACTCCTATACGTCTCCAATACAAACCTACACTCAATCTGCAAGGATTTTGCTGATATAAGTCATTGAAATTTCACTGTATAGTTTGGCCGTTGAAGGTCACTGAAGGTCAAGTTCAAGGTCACCCAATGAAACTTCATACATGACTTCCTATATGGCCACAATACAAACCTAAGCTCTATCTGTAATAGTTTTGGTGATAGAAGTCATTGAAATTTCACTATGTGAAGTTTTACCTTTGAAGGTCACCGAAGGTCAAGTTCAAGGCCACCTTCATGTATGACTTCCTATACATCTCCAATACAAACTGAAACTATCTGTAACCATTTTGCTGATATAAGTCATTGAAATTTCACTGTGAAGTTTGGGCATTCAAGGTCACTGAAGGTCAAGTTCAATGTCACCAAATGAAACTTCATACATGACTTCCTATATGCCCGCAATACAAACCTAAGCTCCATCTGTAACAGTATTGGTGATAGAAGTCATTGAAATTTCTCTATGTGAACTTTAACCTTCAAAGGTTGCCGAAGGTCAAGCTCAAGGCCACCAAATGAAGGTTCATACATGACTTCCGATCAGTGTTCAATGCATATATGTTCCCAATCTTCAATATTTTCAAGCCTAGAAACCTTTGAAAATTGTAACATTTTGCTTGACCTCAAGTTTGACCTTTCAAGGTCATCTGAGGTCAACTTTAACACAGCCAAAATATAGGTCATATATTACTTTGTATATGTCAGTGATACAAACTTAATCTCTATCTGCAACAATTTAGCTTCCACAGGCAATTTCGCCCATTCTCCATAAGACGCAATGTTAAAGTACAGTGCCCCCACTAGACCCACTTCCGTCTATTCAATCAAAATGGCACTCTCACTGTTCATAAAGTGCATCAAGGTGAGTTGATTGCCAGATTTAGAAAAAAAGTCATTGGGCAGTTTTTGAGAAATAATTTTTTGAAATTTCAAGTCATATCTTTTAACATTGTTAATGTATTCCCTGACCTCGAATTTGACCTTTCAAAGTCATCTATGGTCAAATTTAATATTGCCAAAATATAGGTCATATATTACTTCTTACATGTTGATAATACAAACTTAATCTCTATCTGCAACCATTTGGCCTCCACAGACCATCTTGCATATTCATAAAGTACAGCGCCCCCAATAGACCCACTTCCGTTGATTCAATCAAAATGGTGCTCGCACTGTACATTGACGGTACCAAGGTAAGTTGATTGCCTGATTTAGAAAAAAAATTTTCACACAGTTTTTGAGAAATAATTTTTTAAATTTTCTCAGTCCTGTCTTTAATATTGGAGCTAAAATTTTAAGGGCCCATAAAGCGGACAAAAATGATTCAATCAAAAATCCGAGAAAAACATCTGGAGATATGGTCTAGTAGTATGTTATTGCAAATATACACGGAAATTCATCAGGCCAAAAATGAGATAAAAATGTTCCGGACGACGGATGATGGATGCCACACCACAACAATAGCAGCTAAAAATGTGGTTAATCACAGTTAACTCATGATGTAACGGGGGGCAATTACTTTTTCACGCCAGGCCAGGTAGGTTTGGATAGCTTTTTTCCCTCAGTAAATGAAATCATCATTTAAAAACTGCATTTTGTATTTACTCAGGTTATCTTTGTGCAATATTAAAATTTGTTTAATGATCTGAAACATTTAAGTGTGACAAATATGTAAAAAATAAGAAATCAGGAGGGGGCAAATACTTTTTCATGGCACTGTGGGTGCGTGTTTTAAGGCTGCTCAAAAATAAAACTGTCTACAACCAGTGACATTACTAAAATGCAGATTCACACTCAACCTATTTCAGAGCAAGAATCGGATAATAAACTGAATTAATTTACTGAGCAAATGAGCTTCCAGGAAGCTGTGTTGCCAGGAACAATTATGACAGACAGCTTTGCGTGAATGAGAAAGGCTATAATATAAGATTGCATGGATGGTAATTTAGTGAAATTTCTCGAAATTCCATCTTGAAGTAGAGTATTATGTAGTAAATGCTGCCAAAGATGCTATTTAGGTAAGGTTTAGATTTTGTTTAATTAGATCATTGCCGTTCGTTTAATCTCATAAATAAAAATATGAGAAATAAGTATTGAACACGTCAACATTTTTCTCAGTAAATATATTTCTAATGGGACTATTGACATGAAATTTTCACCAGATGTCGGTAACAACCCAAGTAATCCACACATACAAAGAAATCAAAACAAGTTAGTCCATAAATTTAGTTATGTGTTATAAAGTGGAATGACACAGGGAATAAGTATTGAACACATGAAGAAAAGGAGGTGCAAAAAGGCATGGAAAGCCAAGAAACCAGCTGAAATCTGTCAGTATTCAGAAAGCAATCCTGCCCCTTATCAGTGCAAATTAATATCAGCTGCTTTAGTCCTAATCGATGGCCTATAAAAAGGTTTCTCATTACCAAGGTGTCCCACAAGAAGCATTTCATGATGGGTAAAAGCAAAAAACTCTCTCAAGACCTTCACAACCTTATTGTTGCAAAACATACTGATGCCATTGGTTACAGACGTATTTCTAAACATCTGAATGTTCCAGTGAGCACCGTTGGGGCCATAATCCGGAAGTGGAAAGAACATCATTTTACCATAAACCAGCCATGACCAGGTGCTCCTTGCAAGATTTATGACAGAGGAGTCAAACGAATAATCAGAGGAGTTGTTTAAGAGCCAAGGAGCACTCGCAGAGAGCTTCAGAAGGACCTGGAATTAGCAGGTACAGTTGTTTCAAAGAAAACAATAAGTAATGCACTAACCACCATGGCCTCTATGCACATACACCGCACAAGACTCCATTGCTGAAGAAAAAGCATGTTGAATCTCGGTTAAAGTTTGTTGCACAACATTTGGGCAAGCCTATGAAATACTGGGAGAATATAGTCTGGTCAGATGAGTCCAAAATTGCGCACTTTGGATGTCATAGCAGATGCCTTGTTCAGAGGACAAACGGCACTGCACATCGCCCCTAAAACACCATACCAAAAGTGAAGTTTACAGGTGGGAACATCATGGTGTGGGGCTGTTTTTCAGCATATGGTACTGGCAGACTTCTTATAATAGAAGGAAGGATGAATGGAGAAATGTACCGAGACATTCTTGAAAAGAATCTGCTGCCATCTACCAGGATGCTGAAGATGAAAGGAGGGTGGACATTACAGCAAGACAATGATCCCAAACGCACAGCCAAGGAAACTCTCAATAGGTTTCAGAGAAAGAAAATAAAGCTGCTAGAATGGCCCAGTATATCAACCGACTTGAATCCAATTGAAAATCTAAGGAAAAAACTGAAGATCAGAGTTCATAGAAGAGGCCCCAGGACCTTCAAGATTTGAAGATGGTTTGTGAGGAAAAATGGGCCAAAATCACACCTAAGCAATGCATGCGACTAGTGTCTCCATACAGGAGGTGTCTTGAAGCCGTCATTACCAACAAAGGCTTTTCTGCTAAGTGTTAAATACATTTCAGTAAGCATGTTCAAGACTTTTTTCCCAGTGTCATTCCACTTTATTTTACATAATTTATGGGCCAATTAGTGATGATTTCTTTGTATGTATGCATTATTTGGGCTGTTACTGACATCTGGTGAAAATTTCAAGTCAATAGCCCCATTAGAAATATATTTACTGAGAAAAATGTTGAGGCGTTCAATACTTATTTCCCTCACTGTAGGTTGCACTGTTAAAAAAAAAATCCTAGAATGCGAGATGGAATTCAGGGAAAGCACTGGGTTAATTAATGATTTTTTTTATTATTTTTTTTTTTTTTTTCATCCATACAATTTCACTATAAAGTCTGTTGACAATGTTACCCTTCAGTGATCTGCCATTTCTAAATACTTTATTTATAATCACTGGCTTATACACTGATGGACTTTAAAAACTTATAACCAGAATTGTAGCCAAACTCGGATTCAAATTTGCACCCATTTATTGACTTTACCCATAACAACAACTTCGACAAAATTTCCGGTAACATCAACAAAAAAAGAGCGACAGAAGAATTGACAATGACAAGTTTGACAACAAAATCAACAACAAAGATCAAATCCAATCTCAGTACCGAGTGTGACCGCCACGTGCCTGCAACAAAGCCATCACTTGTCTTGGCATGGACAGCACCATTTTGCTGAGCTGTTGCTGGGGAATGGCCTGCCACTCCTGGAGAAGGGCTTCTTGGAGCTCCGCCCTTGTCCTGGGCGCTGGAGTGCGTTGCTGAACCCGCCAATCCAACAGGTCCCACACATGCTCGATGCACTTCATGTCAGGGCAGAAAGGTGGCCATTCCATGACTCGCACACCATTCTGGGCCAAGAGCTGCCGGGTCACGTGCTGAGTGAGGTCATGCGTTATCTTGCATGAACGTGACCTCAGGGTGGTCTGTGATGTAAGGCACGACGTGCGGTCTAATGACAAGGTCACAGTAGCGGGCTGCATTAAGATTTCCATTGATTATGACCAGGTTGGACCTCCAGCCGCACCGAATGTCACCCCAAACCATCATCGAGCCTCCTCCAAAGCGATCTGTCTCAGCAATGCAGGGGGCTGCGTACCTCTCACCACGTCGTCTGTAGACCCTCTGTCTTCCATCATGTCGGTACAGACAAAATCTGGACTCATCACTGATGACAACATTCCTCCAGAATCGGTTGGGGACTCGTCTCTGACCATATTCTTCAGCCCAGCGAAGCCTGGTAGCCCTGCGCCGTGCATCAAGCTGCATCCCAACACATGCCCTGTGGGCTCTGATCCCTCGCTCTGCAAGTCGGCGACTTCTGCTGATCCTTGGTGTGTTGTTTCCTAGGGTCTCCTGAGCCATCCTGGTGCAGGTTCGAAACCAATCTCTCAGGTGGACGAGGTGGATCTGATTGTCCTGGGCTGGGGTCGTGACCCTAGGCTGACCAGGTCGGGGTCGATTGGTGTTTCCAGTCTCCTGGTAACGAGCCACAAGGTTAGAGATTGTGGGTTAGCTTACCCCAAAAGGCTGGGCGATGCGATTTTGGGATGTTCCAGCCATCCACAGCCCAATGGCTTGATCACGTTGGGGTCTGGAAAGGCGAGGCATAGCGCATGTAGTGTCTTTGAACAAATGCTCTCGGGTTCTGGCCTTAATGACCTCAAGGATTGTTTTAAGGCATTTGACAGCATTGCAATTGTGATCAGCGACGCCGGACGAGGTTACATCACTAATTCCTGAAATCCTGCTCCACAGACATAAACAAGGTCATGACCTCACACACTGTTGTGTCTCCTTACTCTAAGACAACTGCATGTCAATTATGTAGTCATCTAATTAAAGTTCCCCTAACCCAACTGGACTATTTCTGTCTAGTCAGACTTACAGGTTTTTTAAGTCCATCAGTATATATTGGTCTTGATTATTCCGTGAATAAATTGTGTGATTATTGATCAAGCGATCTTGAACAGGGTAAGCTTGAAAGCAATTAGGTGTTTAACTCATTCCCCATGGAATACTTTTACATAAAATTGTTGCGTTTGTACGGAATACTTTTCCCGAAAATTACACAATATAAAGTATTGAAGTACAGGTGGCCCATCACCGCGATCGTCAACTGATTTCGTGTTTTCATCGGACTGCGAATGGTCATCCACGCTGCTGGCACTGGCTTAACCTAGGGAATGGTAGAATTCGCCTCGCCGTTGGCAGCGGCTTGCCATAGGGAATGAGTTCAGGGTCAGAGACTCTGTTATGATTCTGCCTTGCTTGTTGCCAGTTTTGTTATTTTTCATCATTATGTATCATTTATTATCAGTCAGCTTCCCAGTTTGTTTTGCCATTTGTTTATTTTCTGTTCGATGCACCAGTGTCTACCCCTGTCTTGTGATCAGTGTGGTAAGTTCCTTCTCCCCAGTCTGCGTGCCTATATGCTTTGGGTGATTTCAGTGGTTTCTGGTGTTTCACTTAATTACTTCAATTCTTGTTTACTTTCTTCACTCTGCTTTCTCTGATTACTAATTATGCTAACATTTATATTTTGTATCATACTTGCTAACTTAACTAACCCGTGTACATATGACTAACTGACTAACGAGCACTTGGGTTAATTTGTAGAGTTGCACCACTACTAATTACTACTAACGTAATCTCAGCACTCACCCTATTCAAATCTCTGCCTTTTGCTTTGCTTTCCCTGTATCTTCTTGTGTTTCCACGAAATCTTTTGCACGTGCTTAATTGCTATCCTGCACTCTTTTATTTGTGCACGTAGAACTCCTTAACCGGAGTCGTTTATCTGTCATAAGTTGTCTATGTATTCCCAGTCCGCATCTTGGCTTTTTCCAATTATTGTATTAGGGCTTCCTCGTGTGCTCACCTTCTCTTCTCAGTATCTGTTACTCCCCTCACCTGTTTCCCTGCAGCATGTGACTTCCTTGTGGTGCCTTTAAGCCCTGCATTTCTGTTCCTCCCTGTCAGAACGTTGATCTTTTCTTCTGTGCAGATAGACCCGTACGCCAGTAGATCTGAGAGATTTGAGACGCCCTTTGCCCGACGACCGTTTTCTGCCTGTGCCCTTCTGTTTATTCTGTTTGTTGTTCTGGTTTTGACCCTGCCTGCCTCACCACGATTTCTGTTTTGCTGTCCTTGTTTTTTTAGATTTTTGGATCTCTTCTTATCGACTCTGATTTTTTGCCTGCCGTTTAAGTACCATTGCCATTCTGAGCCACTGTTACCGAACTCTGCCTGTCCCACGACCCTGAGTTTTGGATTGTGTTTTGTGGCACTGCACCTCTGTGATCTCTGGCTTGAACTCGGACCGAATAAAGGATTTTGACTTTCGCTACTGCTACTGCTTGCTTCTGGTTCCTGGGCTGTAACATTACAGACTCACAGCATGTCATTTGAAAATCCCGTACCCCTGGCATTACCGCCGGGGGGACGTTGAGCTTTAGGGAGTTAAGGCTTTATAATTCAAGATTTGAGCTTCACAGAGAGGAGGACATTGGCTTAAATGAAACAAGACACTTGTAGAATTTAAATTACATTGTATTTCAGTTTCTTTTCATAATTTTAGTTCAGAATAAGGGCCACAAACAGAAAAATATTCTTAAATTCAGCAATAAAATTATTTAAAAAATACTGAAAATTGAAATATGGCTTAGAGTTAAAACAATACATTTCTGAGGTCATAAACTCCTTGACCATAAGTGCACTTCATCTGACAGTAATGTTACAAATTATCTACAGTTTATGAGCCAAATAAGAACTCTCCAAGTGGCTCCCCACGCTGTCAGAGCACTCAAAATTACACACTATTAAACACATAATTATTTTATGATTTAACACAAATCAATTTTTGACGCAAAGTTCAATATGAATTAATGATTTTCAAGCGGAGTTTATCAGTATAGGCGCAGATGGACATCAATGGTCGCCAGTAATCTCTCCAAAACCAAAAACATGTTTTTTCTCCATTATAAAGTTTTTCTTCAGCCAGCACACAAATTAAAGGAACTGCTTATTTTATGGTCAGAATGTTCATCCTGCAACAAACAGCTTGCTACTTACAACTCCGATCATCCAAGCGTAATGCAAGGTTGTATAGACGCTTTTTGCACCCTATAAGAAGCAAGTATAGCTCACTAACACAGTAATATCTGAAATATGCCTTATTTCAACAAAACAGTTATTCCTCTATCAGAAAAAAGCAGGCAATATGCAAGGATAGATTTGACCGAATTGGTGCAACAAGCGTAGCAGGGGATTTACTGAAGTCATTGAGCAGTCCGTATTTTAAACGGGCAAAAACATTAGGCATTCCATTTTCTTAAATGCGGTATAAATTCTACAAAAATTAATTAGTAATTATCCAATTGAAGGCTCTAACCTATTTGCTCAATTAAATCCTGGTAGTGACTTTTTTGGTCGGGCAGTGTATATTCACGCAGCCAAACAGGGACGGTGAGTCTCGCACTGCCAACAGGCTCCTCCAATTGTTTAGTGACTCTTGTTCTGGGCAAAATAAAAATATGTGTGTCATTTGTACGTTGCAAGCTCTGCTGGAAAAAAGATTCCCTAATTTATCCATTGAGAATGCGTTTCCCATCAGTGGACCTAGTTTTCTCCCCCCTGACTGGGTTTTTGCCTGCATTGAACTGCAGATTTGCAAGAAGAACAGTGTAGTCCACGTGGAGGAGTATTAAGAATTATTACGGAAGCATGGAAAATGTCTACGTCTGTGATACTGGTTGGCAGGCATTTGACTTCAAATCGCACTTCTGTAGATACACTACATTTTGCCAAATAATCACAACAAAGTTAGCTCTTTCCCAAAATTCATTATCCTTAGATTTAACTGCATTATGTTAAAGTGTTTTAATTTGTTGAATAAGATAAATTGACAAATAAGAAAGCTCCTTCATGCTTACTTTTTCCATGACAAAACTTTGCATTTTTCTAAAATTGCTTGAAATGGATATATTGTGTTTTGCGACAAACCTCTTCATATCTGAGTGCAAGCATACTGTTTGAGCAGAAGCAGAGTGAATCTAAGCAGAAGCAGAGGCTTTCAGTGTGCGAGGGCTGGGTTTTGAGGAAAGCATTTCAAAATCTGAATGCGGAAGCAATAAGTCATGCTCTTAAATTGAAAGACCTTGCTCGTGAGTAAAGATAGGAAAAACCTGCATAAATGGTAGATATAAATCAAACCTCCCAGTGTAATATAATGTTATGCTTAAAGACTAAAAAAGTTCAGTAGAGTAGCAGCGTGTTTTGCTGCAGTTGGACAGACAGGCATAGACGGTGCAATATGTCCAGTAATTATACAGTTGAAACTGTTAACATACATAGTTTCAAACTCTTGGCTCCATATAAATGTTTCACTCAAACCATACACATATTACCACAGCAATCTGGGATATTTCCATATTTATCATCCCCATGGCTTCCTTATGCATTTGCTGTGTAGACAGCAACTACTGCAATGCATTGCGCTCATTCACTACTCCAGACACGTCCCCACGTGGAGCAGGTGTTGAACTTTTCGGCCTTCACAAAAAGGCGGTTCTCCAACAAGCGTTTCAGGACTTGGCGCACATGCCGAGTGTGCTCCTCCCGGGTGTGTGAGAAAATGAGGATGTCGTCCAGGTAGACATAATTGGACCAGCCGATCATGTCACCCAGGACATCGTTCACCAGACGCTGGAACACTGCAGGCGCGTTGGTAAGGCCAAAGGGAACCACCAGGTATTCCCAATGGCCACTGGGGGTGTTGAATGAGGTCTTCCATTCATCCCCCTCGCATATCCGCACCAGGTGGTAAGCGTTCCGCAGATCCAACTTGGTAAACACCTGGGCCCCCTGGATGATGTTGAAGGCAGACGACATGAGAGGCAGGGAATAACGGTTCCGGACCGTTATCTTGTTCAGCCCTCTATAGTCGATGCAGGGTCGGAGCGACCCATCCTTCTTTGCCACAAAGAAGAACCCGGCTCCTGCTGGCGATGTGGAGGGCCGAATTATCCAGCCACGAGAGACTCCTGGAGGTACTTCTCCATGGCGACTCTCTCGGGCTGAGACAGGGAGAAGACCCGCCCCCAAGGCGGCACTGCTCCCGGCAGGAGGTCAATCTCGCAATCATAGGGCCGGTGAGGTGGTAGAGACACCGCCCTAGACTTGCTGAATACCGCACCCAGGTCATGATATTCAGCAGGGACTCGGGAGAGATCAGGTGCTGGCTCGGAAGAAACCTGAGACCCAGGCACAGGTGAAGCCGCGTGGCGAAGGCAGCGGGCGGAACAAGAGGACATCCACTCACAAACAACATGGGTGGACCAGTCCAGGACCGGGCCATGCTCGCGGAGCCAGGGGTGTCCCAGAACCACCGGGGATCTGGGAGACCGTATGATCAGGAACGTGATGGTCTCACGGTGGTTGCCTGAGACCAGAAGCTGGACTGGAGCCGTTTGATGTTCAATCTGAGCCAGTCTTTGGCCCCCGAGGCCAAAGACGGTCAGAGGCCGTGCCAGTGGGGAGAGTGGAACACCTCAGGAGGCAGCGGCTTCGGCATCCAGGAAGTTCCCCTCCGCTCCAGAATCCACCAAGGCAGAGGCACGGCGGCTCTGGCTGCCCCTGGAGAGGGTCACCGGAATGCAGGTACGGCAGCTGGAGGAGGCTTCAGTGCAGGAGACGCCCACTGAAGCTTCACCGGTCACTAGTGGGCGTTGGTCTTTCTCCGGGCAGTTAGCAACGAAATGCCCCTGCTGACCACAGTAGAGGCAGGCCCTGGATCGCATGCGGTGATCTCTCTCCTCCTTAGTGAGGCGGCTGCGCCCCACCTGCATAAGCTCTGGCTCGGATTGGTGGACTCGGGTGGATGTACCACTGGGACTTGGTGACAGAGGCTGGATGACAGGAGCGTTGGAGGTGTTGGAAGGAGCTGGCCGACATTGCCCCAAGCAAGTGACAGTCTCCTCCACGCGGTAGTCGGAGGGAGCTGGCCGACGTCGCCCCAAGCGAGTGGCAGTCTCCTTCAGGCGGTTGTCAATCCGGATGGCAAGATCCACCGCAGCCTCGGGAGTCTTAGATAGATCATGAAACAGGAGGTGGTCCTTGATGCCATCAGCTAGCCCTTCCACAAATACATCTCGGAGCGCTTCAGGGTTCCACTCGAACTGGCAGCTAGGGTCTGGAACTCGATGGCGAATTCTGCCACCGAGCGGCTTCCCTGCCGGATCCGGTCAGCTCCCTTCCGCAGCAGTACCGCCGCCTGGTGTGGTCGAACAGCCGCCCATCTCGGATGACAGGGCCGAGAAGGAGGAAACGCAAGGTAGGCGGGCTGACCAGGCGGCAGTTCCCCACTGGAGAGCTGGACCCGCCAGGTGGGAGATGACGGCGCCACCTTGGCAGGCCCGTGGGCGTGGGTTCTGGGCTGCAGGGCGAAGAGCATCTTGCAGGTGGTCAGAAACGATCTGCAGGACCCAGGGTTGCCATTGTAGTGCTCGGGAGGCGGTAGCTGAGGCTCTGGACCAAGACCAGGAGGTGGCGATGCAGCAGCTCCAGCGGGAGGGTAAGGTTGCTCCATGCTCCCAGTAGCGGTGGTCTGCTGCGCTGCCAGGGCAGCAGTCAGGTGTTGGATCTGCTGCCGCTGGCGCTGGTGTTCAGCATCGCGAGAATCCATCCTGCTGGTGTTCAGGAGACGGATATTCTGTTAAGAAGTAGGCAGGGGAACACCAGATGCAGGAACTAAAGTGTTTATTTAAACACAAAACACTAGTGATGGGCGTTTGATACCGAAGCAATGAAGCTTGTGTCACTCAACCAAAGCACATCGATTCGGCACAGTGGGTCGGATCTTGTCCCAAACGTACATGGGCACGTGACTGGTGACGTCCGAAGCATCGAAATTGCAGAGGGGGTTTGCCCAGCTTCGAGTAGTTTGCGCGGCATCGGCATATAAGACTCAAAGGGCAGTCAGTGAGGTTTCGCTACTCTAGACAAATTAAGGTGCGCTATCCGAAAGAGGCATGGAGCATTCAAAGAAGCGTTCAAGAGTGTGGGAACATTTTGATCTGATATCCCCAAATAAGGTAAGTTGTCAGTTAGGCCACCAAAGGATAAGATATGGCTCTAGAAATAGGGTAGTTATGTTATTATTAGGATGGTTAACTCTTATCCTGCCATAGGCGACTCAGGTTGACTTCGGTAACTCGCCACAGGCGACCTGAGTCGACATGCAACGGTGGCTCATGTACAGTTTTAATATTTAAAAATAGAGGACAGTTCGTACTGTGCATTCTTGCTTACGTGAATGCGCATTACTTTCGTTTTCGGGAAACATGAAGCTCCGGTTTTTTTTTTTTCGTTGAATTCGCGTGATCGCATTTTGATATAAAGACTGTCAAGTAGCCCCATGAGATGTGACTTTATTACTGTAAATTATGGGTTACATATTGGGGTTTTGAGATATAGTGTTAAAAAATGAATTCATAACATCATAAATATTGAAATAAACGAGTTTATTGACTCTCCGTTCATATATTTTTTTTTCAGAGAAATACCAGCAGTTAGTCTCCATTATAGCTACTCGTTTCTATTGGCTTTTAGTTTACCTTTGGTGGACAAACACCCGATAGTTTGGTTGTTCAGGTTTAGGAACGTATTTTCTGACATTGAAAATGAATGTACTCCATAATATCAGCGCGCAGCGTCGTAAAGACGGCACAGCGCAAATACATGAAAATGCGTGGCGAGTTTCGAGAAACTGCGTGGCAGGTTAAGAGTTAAAAACGGGCTCTTCTGAGTTTTGTTCACCAAACAGCCACATTAATGAGATTGATTCTATTCAGGTTCGGTGTCTATTGTGCCCGCAAGAGCTGTCATACAGCAACAATACCTCATCCATGTTGAGGCACCTCCGTGCCAAACATGAAGAGGCAGCATCATCATCCAGTGCTTCACCCAATGAAGGCAATTGCTGTTATTAATATGGGCCTATCTATTTTTTCAATATGAAATTTTGCAATGTAGCTTACACTGGCCAATATTGTAATCTTCTCCACGACTAATCCCACTGTACACCACTGTCCACACCACCACCACCCCACCAGGAACAAGCACTGAGCAAAAGGATCACTCAGCACTTTTGGAAATCACCTTCAAATATCCTTTCCTAATATCCTTCTGAATAACAAAATAAAATTGTTTTATTGAGCATGCAGTTCACTATATTGTCACTCTTCACTGTCTTCTACAACCTTGGGCTTGGTTGCATTATTGTTGTAGCCTATTGTCACTTGCAGGTTATGGCTGCTACTTATATATGTCCTATTCTGTGCATGACAGTATCGAGGCAACAACTGCTGGATGAAGCCTTGTTGGAGATGGTGGTGATGGATTGCCAGCCTCTTAGCATTGTGGAGAATGAGGGGTTCGTAATGAACACTTGAGGAACGAATTCCACCTCGCTATTTTATTGACACATGTTCACTCACTCAAGAAGGCTATATAATTTCCACAGGTTCAAGGCCTTTGTTCATCTCCTGGATCCCTCATACACCATTCCTGGGAGGAAGGCATTGAAGACAATGCTTGACAAGAGGTACAACAATACAAAAGAAAAGGCTGTGGCTGAGCTGAAGCAGGTGTCTGCCATCAGCCTTACATCAGACATGTGGACGTCCATCAACACTGATGCCTACTTGGCAGTGACAGGGCATTTCATCACAGAGGACACGAAACTTCACACCACCCTCTTGGGAGTGATGAAATTTCCTAAGGCTGTTAACATTGCAGAGGCCAAGATGACACTCATGGCAGAGTGGGGAATAAGGGAGAAAGTGAGAATTTACCAACATATGTAAAGTAACACTATACATGAAGTTGATGTGGGTGCTATTTTATTACAACCTTTTTTTATATTTAGTGGCATCATGAGTCTGTGACTGAAGTTGTCTATATACATGTTGTAATATCTATTCTATTCTGTTCTAGGTTGTCAGCCTGGTGTCAGATGCTGCAGCAAACATGATTGCTTGTGGCACCATTTTAAAAGTGCGACATGTTTGCTGCTTTGCCCACATGCTGAATCTTGTGGTGAAAAAATCCATCCCCGCAACATCTGGGCTGGAAGAAATTCGCGTGCGTGCCCGCAGGATTGTGCAGCTTTTTAAAAGCAGCACGACTGCAAAAGAAAAACTGTGCACAGTCCAGTCGCAGATGGGAAGGCCTGAGGTCAAACTCATTCAAGAGGTTGACACTCGCTGGAACAGCACCTTCACCATGCTCCAGAGGCTGTATGAGCAGCGGGAACCTTTGGGAGCAGCTTTGGCAAATCTCAACACTGAGATCACTCCATTGTCATCAGAGGAGTATGATGCCATTAGCCAGTGTCTCCTGGTCCACCGACCCATCTTCCAAGCCACTGTTGAGGTATCAGAAGAGAAGAGGGTGTCCAGCTCAAAGGTTATCCCATTGGTTAAAATGCTAAGGCATGTCACTGCCAGACATTGTGCCACCATCACCAATGGAATGGCACTGACACTTGCTAATAACACCTTGAGTGCCATGACGGATAAATTCTCCGTGATTGAGACTATGGGTACACTTGCTGTGGCAACACTGGTGGACCCGCGGTATAAGGAGATGGGATTCATCAACCAAACAAGTTGTCAGAGTGCAGTCGATCGACTGACTAGGGAGTGTGCGTGTCTAATACCATCACCTGCACCACCAACACCAACATTACCACTATGACAGCAGTCTCCACCACAGGAGGATGACCTTTGGGGCCTGTGGGACAGCCAAGTGGGCACACAGCGTGCCAATAATTCAACAGCCAGTGCCATCACAGAGGTCCAGAGGTACATAGTTTAACTTCAATAATGTGCTTTATGTGTGTCCCTTCAGATTTCATTCATTAATTGTACTTTTCCTCTGTTTATAGGTATTTAATGGACACTCCAATTTCAAGGTCAGAGGATCCTCTGAAGTACTGGTCAACGCACAAACTCATATATCTGCATATTTATGAAGTCGCCATTCGATATTTGTGCACACCGGCATCCTCTGTGCCTTGTGAGAGAATTTTCTCCAAGGCAGGGGAAGTGGTCAGTGCCAAGCGAAATCGCCTGAAGCCTAGCACAGTGGAACAGATTTTATTTTTGAATAAAAATCTTGAAAAAATAAGACACTGTCCCACAATAAGCACCTTGTCCTGGGCCCCTTCATACCGTTGCACAAGCACCTTCCCCCAAACCACCTTCACTGTCAGAATAGCGCACACTTCCTCTCTATCCCTAGTACACTTTCCCTTATTGTGACGCACAATCACTGCCCACAAGCACTTTGAAACTCCTGTTGGGACACCGGAGTTCTTTCAGCCATAGCGAAACTTAGCTGTGCTCCACTCTATAGTGCCTACTGTTCTGCAGTATATACTCCTAGTACCTACTGTTCTCCTACGGCATTTGTGGCTGGGCTTCCATGGCAATATGCATCAATATATCACTTAGATAATGTAAAAAGTTCCCTGCATGGAAATCACTGACTACAACCGGGGTTCTAACCCGGGACGAACGATTGACAGCCCTGAGTGTATCCACTACCCCATCAAACTATAATGCAGTGCAGAATATTACATTTATTTAATTTTGATATGTTCAATATAGTTAAAAAATATTGTTGGCAATGGGCTTCTACTTTTTAAGATTGATGCACACATTCGAGGATTTGTCTGATGTATTTTACCTCTGGCCTATTTTGTGCCTGTAGTGATGGAAGCTGGGTTTGTCCAGCAATCAGCTCACTAACCACCAGATGTCACTGTGTTGTAGCCGATGCTTCAAAGCTCTGGATTATTTTGCAATACAATCAGGAAGAAGCTTCAAAGGCGTCGCGGGGCTTCATTCGCCCATCACTACAAAACACTAGGAGAAAATAGGCACACAGGCCAGAAATAAAACACCGTGCACATGCACTGAACAAATGGGAAAACTAAGGTACACTGCCCAAGGCAGGGGGAAACAGAAGTACACACTCCAAGAGTGTCTAAACTAGAAAAACAAAAACTGAACCTAACTAGACTGACGGACACACTGGGAGACTTAAACAAGGGGCAGACAAGACGTGGGCGCAGCAAAATACAAGACTCGGGAATAATACAAAGGAAATCTCGGAAGGCACTAGGAGCTGAGATGTCACCGTGCAGAGCAAGTCTAACGAAGTTCCGTCTGATGTCTCCTCCCATCTCTGCCGGATTTATAGTCACGAGAGGAGGCGGGGACTCGAAAAGCAATCTCGACTGGAACAGAAACACATGGGATTAATAAACAAATTAACGAGGACCGGGTAAACCATAATGACTCGAGACAAGACGCTGAGACCATCAATCAAACAAAACAGTTTAGATTAATGTTATCTAAACGTGACGAGTAAAAAGCACCACGAGAGAAGCAAAGGAAAGCACAGCTTTAAACGCAGTTAGTCAGGGAAAGCTTAGGCAGGAATTACAAAAGCTAGAAACGCTCGCACTCGCTAATGAGTTAATTAAGGTTAATACTACGTGACGAAATATTTACAATCCCCCTCAAATAAGTGCTGGTTAGTACGGTTTGTAATTATCCTATTAGAGAACGCATTCACTCAGTTAGCGAGACCCAGAATTAAGCACAGGTGGAAACAATGAATGAAATACCACAGCCGAAACCGAAAGAGGAAACGTGATTGGACAACGAGACGCAGGCATGCTGAAGGCTGTCACGCGACATCACTGGAGATTGGCAGTGAGGGAATCGATCATCAGACGGCAGAATGAAAGCTGAAAAATAAAACGAAAGTAAGGCACGGGAGAAAAAGCACAAGCACAATGACAAAACAGCACACATGAGGCAGAACCATAACACAACCGTGTGTGGATCTGTGAGATACAGCTGTCTTAGGCCGCTGCAGGTCTTGATACCCAGTTCCGATTTTTTGCCTATATTCGTTTTTTTTTTTTGGTCCAACTATTTATATCTACTATTCAAAGTGACCCACATCTGATACCTTTGTGTTTACACTCGCTTAACACGAGAAAATCTGCATGCATACACAAGGTTTTGTTTTATTAAAATGAAAGCAAATAATCAGCCAGCACTTTATCACTATTTGTAATGGATGCAAAAAAGACCATTAAAGCTATTGCTTTCTTAAGCATCTTTACAGGTCTGCAAAATATTGGTCATATTTTAAGGCAGAGAGGACAGAGGAGAGCCCTCATTGCAGGGAGCATGCAGCAATCATCATTGACTCATCGCTTTGGAGGGATGTGTGGGTATAGGAAAGAACTGTTGGGGTTGTGTTGCAGGAAACTTTGATCATGAGCAGTGTGAGAGTAAAATGCGAAGAAAGCATAAGATCATTGAATGCTCAGTCATGTGAAAATTGCACTTGACAGGGAATATCTGGTCTGACCATTTAGATGACAGTAAATGGTCCCAGGGACTGTCTGAGACATGGCAGAGGAAGAATAATAAGAAGACTAGCTATTCCAATAGGTGAGACCTCATCCTTGGTGCTTGGCCCCAAGGATGCACCCCTTCATTCGGAGCACCTGTACACCTGCATATTCATGCAGTTATTCAATTGGCTTATTGTGTGGCTGCCGTGCAATCCAAATGATCATACAGCTTCAGTTAATATTCACATCAAAAATGAATAAGTTTCATGTTTGATCTCATTGGCTTTCACTGTTGCATGCATGTTGATACCAGTTGTGCTGGTTTGAATATAACTGAAAGTGCCGATCACCAAAGATTTTCATGTGCAACAGTCTCTAGAGTTATGGTGCAAAAATAGTGAGCAGAAGTTCCGTGTACAGAAATGCCATGTTAATGCGAGAGGTCAGAGGAAAACAGTTGGACTGGCTTGAGCTGACAGGTTTGAGATGATTGGTAACTCAGATAAAAACTTTTTACTACTGAGGAGAGCAGAAAAAATATCTCAGGGTGCACAAAATGTAAAACCTTGAGACAGAGGGACTCTAACTGCAGAACACATTGAGTTCCAAAAACAGAAATCAGGCTTCAGAGGGCACAGGTTCCCCAAAGCTGGGCAACTGAAGATTGGACATGCATAGCCTGGTCTTCCACTGCAACATGCATGGCAGGGTCAGAATTTGGTACCAACAGCATGAATCTAAGGACTTAAGCTCTTTTGTGCCAATCAGTCAGGCTGGTGGTGCTCGTGTAACGGTGTGGGGAATGCTTTGTTTGCACACTCTTGGCCCCTTAATGCAAATAAGTTAGTTTCAATATGCTGCAGCCTGAGTATTGTTGCTGAATATGTGCATACTATACAGCCACAACTTACCATCCTCTAATGGTGATTTCCAGAAAGATAATGCTCCATGTAACAAAGTGAAATTGCCAATGAGTTGAGTGTACTTCAATGACCGACCTGGTCAAAAGATCTGAATCCAAAGGCATACCTTTGGGATGTGGTAGAATGTGAGACTTGCTTCATGAATGTACAGTAAACCAATCAACAAAAATTGTGATGCAATCACATCAACAAGGATCAGAGTCTGCAAGGAATGAGTCCAAAATCTCATAGAATCCATGCCACACAGAAATGAGGCTCTTTTGAGAGAAAAGAAAAGCCCAAACCAGTTTGAGGTCCCTAATAAAATGACCAGTGAGTGTATATGGCTGGTGTTGAAAAGCTGTAACATGAAATTGAATATCGTCCTGCCACAAATAATTTATGAGCAATCAACTCAATTGTAAGGGGACAGTCACCTCCACCACAATACTCCCTCTTCTAATCCACAGAATTTCATTTTTGCCTACTACAACACTCATGAGACGTAATCTCATGAACGCTGTGTTCTGCATCCACTGAATCCTGGTCTAAAAGAAACATTCAGTAAAACAATAAGATATAGTAGAGAGCATTTTTAAAATGTTTTTACTGAAATTGCATATTTTACTTGCTCTGCTCAAATTTATTTATAGATGGCTAAGACTATACTTTGCATTTAATTGCAATGGAACAAATGACTTCCATTTTCATCATCAGTTGGCAATGAACAAAGCCTCTGGACAATTCAATCCACACACAGAGGGTCATGGACCATACAAGTACGTGACTGCATGCCTGAATAGAAACAGAGCGATTGAAGTATAATTGATCTGTACGCAGCCAAATAGAAACTCCAGAAACAAATGAATCTACAACTGAAGAAAATAATCAAATCGTGCCCCGTTCTTCTGTAACACTCGTTTACACATACAAGACTTGTCATCTTGAAAATTCATTTCCATATTTCTTTATTAATGATCAGGCAAGGGCCTTTTTTCACTGGAGCATTACCAGATACACCTAGAGGCCACCTCCCTGTTTCACTGAATGCTTTCAGAGTTCTCTCTATTCATATCAATTTAGGACAATTAAACCGCTTTGCACCCACTGAAGCATGATATTGAAGAGCATTCGAGAATTATGCTTTAAAAATTACATATGATGAAAATATCTGTCCATTCAGGTCTTTTGTACTTAAACATTTAAACCTCTGATGTTCGTAATTCACAGAAGGCACCATCATGTGCCATCTTAAGGGGTAAGGGGTAAGGGCCCCTCTTCAACATCAACGTCTTTGGATTGTCTGGCCAAAAGGAGAAGTGTAATAAGTGATTGACAGCGCTCATCACCTCAACGTGGGCTAACTCGGGATACAGTTGTAGGCCACGGCCCTGGTCCAGTTTGAATTTCTTCAAACTAATCCTTTCAAGGAAAGCATTTTTCAGGAAAATTCCCGTGTCAACATCCACTCCATTTTACTTTATTAACTTCACTTGCCATGAAATTGCGAAAATGGGATTTTGCACCTTTTTATCCACTTGACAGCACTTATCTAATTGCTTTCCTCCCCACTAGACTGTAGAGGAACTGTTTGTGTATTGCTTTCAGGATGATGACGATGGTGTCTGTTGCTCCATTTACATGGAGGGACAAAGCACCCCGCTGACCTGAATGTAAACATCAAACGCTCGCTCCTGTTCAAAACAAGCCTCAAACATGAGTCACCCATGTATGCAAAGGTGGGAGGAACTGTTAGCAACATCCCTCTGTGACTGCCAATAAATCATTAGAGACTCCATTACCCTGAAGTGTCTGGCTGCTATTTAGTGTGCAATATTCATTTTAGTTTTATGTTAACAAGCTTTAAAAATAATGGCAGAATGTGATGGCTTCTTAACTTTAATCACTCATCTTCTAACCTCATAGATAAACAGATTTAAATGGCTGAATGGTTGTATCCTCAGTCAGCCAGCTTCTATGCTTCTTTACAACCGTCTTTACCTAAATGATGGTCCAGTCTAAATGCAAAATGTTTTTTGAAACATAAGAAAAACAGTCCAATCTTTCACAGAGAGAATGCCCAACGGCTTCATACAAGTTAATCTCTGCAAGTTAACCAATGGAATATTCCATAATATTCCTAAGGTAATGTGTGTGCATGATGTTGGAAGTGGGTCTATTCGCATGCAAGTTAAATGGAAATAGAAACAGTTTTAGACAAGATGTAAATTTATTACCTTTTCTTCACAGAAAGTTGACATAATTGCTTCACAATGTTTCTTTATTGTTCACATTTTCAGCTGAGAATCACATTGGCAAGATTCAGATTTGTATATTAATGTGCAGGGTACGATGGATTTTATAATGTCACTCGCAAATGCATACATTTGCAATGACAAATAGAACAACTGGTGCCAGGCACAACAAACTCCGCCCCTCGCACATACTTTGACCTACTTTTCCGAAATTCAATAGGCATCTATTCTGGGTCAGTGGCAATCCGTAAACCGAATTTGGGGTGAATCTGGCCATTAGTTTTGCTGCTAAAGTGTTAACAAACAAACAAACAAACACAGAAACAAACGCACAAACACACAAACAAACCAAACCAAAAACAATACCCCTTGCCCTCACCCTTCGGGTGGGGCGGGGTAATAATGATTTGAGTTTAATGTTGAACTCATTGGTCAAAGGACCAATACAGGAGAAACCCTGAAAATCAACAACAGATAGAACTGCAACAAAATGACAGATAAAGCCAGTTGAGCTGCACAATAAAGACTGTGCCAACTGTTGTTAGTTTGTTAAAAGGGAAAAAGACTTCTACTGCTGATAATTCCAACGGTATTAAAATTAGCTGCTCATCAAATTATTAACTGCACAGATGTTTGGCTGCAGAGCACGAAACTCTGGATCTGCCAAGCAAAGAAACAAATGTGCAAGAAAGTCATTTGAGATGTGAACGGAATATTTACTTAATGTGCTGCCATTAATTCTCATGCAAATTCTGACCTCGATTTAGTGCATATCAATTACTCTACATACAGAATCTAAAAGAGGATGAAAAAGAACAGAAGCAACATTTACGACCGGAAAATCTGAAAAAAAAGGTTTTTTCTCTGTATTTTACTTTTCCTGCCTCAAACTAACTCCATGTATTCAAATAATATTACTGCCTGATATTCAGTTGTGCTAGTGGTATTGTGGCATGGTAGCATTCATTTTTAATATTTGCCTCTATGTTGCTACATTGTACATTAAAAATAACGACTAACTTGTCGCTCACCTGGGAAACAAGAATATGGCCATTTGAAATTACCCATCCTTTTAATTACATGGAATATGTCTACAGTTTTCTTGTCAAGGTGACAGATGGACATATGGAATCGTTTTTCATGGAGGATCTTATAAGCCTCACACTTGGACTGCCTCACACTGAATACAGATGTACCTCATCAACAGTGTTTTCACTTCAGTGTATCATTTTTGGTTAGATTTTACAAAATAGCATTTTGTTTTTCCATATTTTATACACATCATCTTTCTGTCACAGTGTGAAACTTAACTTAGTCCCGTGAATAACAAAAGGTCGCAAGTGACATTCCTGATGAAACCTGTTTTTCTGCACCACGAAGTACTACAGCCGCTGTAGTACTTCGTGGTGCAGAAAAAGAGGTTTCATCAGGAATGTCAATTGCGACCTTTTGTTATTCATGGGACGACTTGTGCTGGTTGACCTGATTTAGTTTTTTGAGCCAAAATGGGAAGTATAGGCATCCCATTTTATCCATGGTTCAATATTAATACCCATTCCCCAAATTGTATGAAAGCAATACGATCCTTCAAGCAAATCCTCCAACCCATAGAACTGCGTGGGTCGTTTGCTCCTACCCTCTAACACAGGGCTATTCAACTTGCCCAGAAAGGGCTGGTGTGGCTGCAGGCTTTCAATCCAACCAAGCACTTACACACTGCAGACCACTAATCAACCCCAAAGGTCTTTGATAAAGAGCTTGATTAATAGCATCAGATGTGTAAGTGCTTGGTTGGAATGAAAGCCTTTACCCACACCGGCCCTTTCTGGACATGTTGAATAGCCCTGCTCTAATATGACCCACGAGAGTCTTTCCCAAATTAGCACCCCTACCAGCAGCAAGAGCAAGAAGTCCTCACACCCAAACAACTATGTAGGTTGTTCGCTCCATCTGTGATGTGCCCCATCGGAACATTACTGACACCATAGGAGGGCGGTTTCCTGAATCAGCATATATACAGGCCCGTTCACACATAGACGCCGCTTCTATTACGGTGGAAAAGTGGCTGAGAGCGTGGCCAATCGTGGGCCAAACGTGGGAGGATCTCCATGAGCGTGGTTTGGTCAGGGTGGGATCTCCTAGGTCGGGAAGCTGCACGCTCTCCCCACGCTTATTTTGAACGTGCACAAAATAAGCGTAGCCGGGTAGTGGCCAACAAAAAGCGGGGCAAAGTCTTATTAAGAACGTTGTGGGAACGCCATTATCGTACAAGCAGCGTGATAGCATCATGGTGAGATCTCTGTGGTTGTAATAAAAACACAGCACCGTTCTTGTTGGAGCAGCGCCAGTTGAATCAATTCAGCATCAGGTCCGTTCATCTTCGAAGTTGGGAAAGAACCGAAGAAATGCTTGAACACCCCCGATTTATATCGATCAGGGGTGGCCAACCCTGGTCCTGGAGAGCCACAGTGTCTGCTGGTTTTTAGTGTTACTCAGCACTTGATTGATCAATTAACGCAGTTGATTACACACTTCACTTATCTCACCTGGTGTCTTAGGTTTAAATCGGGTGGAGAAAACCAAACTCAGCACACCCTCTGGCTCTACAGGACCAGCGTTATCCACCCCTGCTCTATAAACTTTTATCTGTACTCTGTACTTCCACTTTGTCTGCATTACAACTATGCTAAATACCCAACCACATTGACAAATCTTGGTTAACATGTAAATTGCTGTCACAACCTGCAAGTCTGCTTAATTGGCTCTAGGAGTCTTGTGGGTTGTTCCAGCTAATTGCTTGATTGGCTCATTATTACCAAATTAAACCTGAGACACCAGGTGAGATCAGTTAAGTGAGTTATCAACTACTTTAATCCATCAATCGAGTGCTGAGTAACACCAAAACTCAGCAGACACTGCGGCTCTCCAGGACCAGGGTGTGATGGCCGGTGTTTCGAGACGCCAAACGCAGTGGCCGGAACGAAAGGAAGCACAGGAATGCAAGAGAGAAACACAGACAAAATAGGAGAGAGAGACTCGCGCTTCCAAAGGACATAAATTCAGTCCGAGCGAAACAAGGAAGCAGAGCGAGCTAGACAGTACGAAACAAAGGAAAAATCTCGGGAACCAAGATAAAAAGGCAAAGCACCAGACAGTGCACACAAAGAGGAAAGGAAAGAGAAAGATTCCCCTTACTAACTAACGCTTTCCTTTTTTGCAACTAATTCCTCAACACTTCTCTAGCTAGAGATCTCGCGGGCTACAGTGCAAAGGCAACACTGCCACTCTAACCAAGGTGGCGAGGCGGAACTTGGGTTTAAATAGAGTCCGGGCGCCGCCCACAATTGATGCCAGCTGGCCAAAGAATCCGACTGTGGGCAAAACGATATCGTCCCAGACGAGAGTAACAAAGAAAGCTCGCCAGCCTCCAAAAACCATGACACAGGGCTGGCCACCCCTGATATAGATGTAACCCTCGTTTCTCGATTTAGGTCGCGTGCTCCAGGTCTCTGGGCTGTGGGAATGAGCGCTACAATTGGTGGTACACAAATCAATCTTTAATCTTTGTTCTTCCTTAATCACACCAATACAGTACTGTACAGCTAACGTTTCATCCAACAAAATGGACTGCTCAACTCAATCGTTTTTTCGACTTCCTTTTTCCCCATCACGCTCCTCTTTCCCCCAGTAAAACAATTATAAGTAGGAACTAATATTCAATTGAAGCAAGAGGACATAAATTATAAATTAAATCAGTGCACAAAATAATTGCATAAATTAAATAATAAGTACAATGATATTGCTTACTGTATTGTATTTTCTTCACTCACTGTATTTAACTTCCGCATCACAAAATCATTTGAGCAAGCATAAGATACTCCAAAGAAATATATTGCATACAGTAATTACAATTACATAGACATCGCCACAAATCGTACCAGCAGCGTAATATGGTCAGCAGCAGCGTAGCGACATCGTCCTACAGTCTTTTAGGTCTGTGTATCAATGTAGTATGGTCCTGTACCTCGTAGCGGCAACGTAGTAGAAACGACCGCTTGGTCGGCACTGGTCTAGGTGTAATCGTAGTGGCAGCGAGTCAGCAGCGCTTTTGACGTAGGAGCATCACAGTACTGTTGTTATGTAGTCTTTAATTTCCCAAATTGCTGGATTTTCACGGCGATAATGCCCCGATTTGATTACTTTTTCAGATCGGGGTGATCGGCATAGTCTCCGTAAGGTCGCAAAAATGTGTGAACGGGGTTGAACAGCACCATTGTGCATAAAAAAACAAATAGTTAGGAAAACACTGTGGCTTTGGTTAAAGTCACCATTTCCGAAAGGTTACAGTTAGTGTTAGGGTCAGCTTAAGGTTAGGGTAAGACGATCACCTCTTGATCAAAAAAAAAAAAAACTGGCGCGACACTCAGATCGCAAATGTTGAGCTCATGGTTGGAAAAGAGGACCAAATTCTGATCGCTCGTGGTCCTCAGTTTTATTCCAACTAGCTACCCCAACCACCTTCCTATCTGGATTTTCTCACTATATAAGGATGTCATCTGATTTACTCTTCTGCTGTGGTCGTAAGTAGTATTGTTGCGAAAGGACATCTGTCATGCAAATACTGGTCATTTTGACCACTTGCATTTACAACCTTGTATTTTTTTGGAAGACAGTCTCAATATGTCAGTTTAGATATTCAACAGCGCTTACTCATCAATCGAAATGATGTTCTGAATAAAATCATTCGTTTATTCAGGAATTTTGCTGATAAGTAGCGAAAAATGTAGTACCTTTCTCATGAAACAAATGCTCAGTGTTCAGGGTTCAAGCAAATTGCCACAAGTTCAGAATTGAAAATAAACCATTTTAAAATAAAAGAATTTTAAAAAAGTATAAAAAGTGTAATTTTTCTCCTGTGGAGATTCAGTGATTGAGATACTCAGGTAAGATACCCGAAAAACAGTGTAGCAACAAATGGATGTTGGGAACCACTCCCTGCCAACAGCACTCAGCAACTGCCTTTCAGCTTTCCATCACTCCAACTCATCTCACGAGCAATATCAATGAAGCATGCAGGGGAAAAAAAAACAAGGGGGTCTTCTCCACAGCCAATAGCCCCACAGGGGAATGGTGGATAAGGATGATTATCATGTGAAAAGGAGAGCAAAACTCCCCAGTTAGAAGACTAAAGAGCAATTTGATGGGGCAGGGATAGAGGAAATTTCTTGATTAAGGTCTGCCTTTGGAAGGGCTGGCAATTATGACACCACAGCTGCAGAGGGTACAGTGCACCCACAACGTGGATGTAATGCCCCTCCCCTTAGGCATTCCTATGCCTAGCTACCTGCTCTTAACCAATTATTCCATTATTATCAGTTCCCTTCAGTTAAAGGTTGCACCTGTTTCCTTTCACAACCTCAATTCCAATTGTCCAATTGTCAATGATAGAATCCTGCCAGTGAGTGATGCAGTGACATCTGAGGGCCCGAAGATCACAGGCATCCAGTAAAAGTCTTAGGTCTTGTCCCTTATGCACAGAGATTTTTCCAGTTTCTCTGAATCTTTTGATGATGTTATGCACTGTCGATGATGAGACCTTCAAAGCCTTTGCAATTTGACGTTGAGGAACATTGTTTTTAAAGTATTCCACAATTTTTTTACGCAAGCCTTCACAGGTTGGAGAGCCTCGGGCCATCTTTACTTCTGAGAGACAGCCTCTCTAAGACATCCCTTTTATAGCCAATCATGTTACACACCTGACGCCAGTTAGCTTAATTACTTGCTAAATGTTCTTTCAGCTGATTCTCTTACATATTAATTGCTTTATCAGCCCTTTTTTGCCTGTGCTCCAACTTTTTTGAGACCTGTTGCAGCCAGAAAATTTGTGGATAAAAATGTAAATTGTCTGTTTCAACATTTGAAATGTTATCTATGTTCTATTGTAAATAACATATTGGCTCATGTGATCCGAAAGTCATCGCATCTTGATTTTAATCAGAATTTACACTTCATCCCAACTATTTCGGAATTGGGGTTGTTGTTAATTAATATCCCCTTTCTATGTAAAGCTTAGTTTACCCCTTCACGGGCAAGCAGCCATAGCCAGTTCCCCTTTCGTTTACTGCACTACCTTTTTGTTATCCTGAAGCTTTATATTTGTTTTGATATATGCACCTTTATTATTTAATAAAATCCACATCCCTGCACTTGGGTCCTCAAGTCCAATCTTCCCCTCGCGGCCGCCTGGTGCCCCCTCACGGCCCCAGCTGTCAGCCTGGTGTCCCTCTGCGCTTCCAGCAGTAAGCCTGTCGCCCCTGCGGCTCCAGCAGTAGGCCTGTCGACCCCGCAGCTCCAGCAGTAAGCAGGGGTGACAAGCCTGTCACTCCTGCGGTTTCAGCAGTCAGCCTATTGCTCCTGCAGTAAGCCTGCGGCTCCAGCAGTCAGCCTGTTTCCCCAGCAGTCAGCCCACGGCTCCAACAGTAAGCCTGTCGCCGCTGTGGCTCCAGTAGTAAGTCTGCAGCTACGGCAGTAGGCTTTTGGCCCCTGCGGCTCTGGCAGTGGGCTTGTGGCCCCTGCGGCTCCGGCAGTAAGCCAGCGGCCACCGCAGCTCAAGCCGTCCTCCTGTCGCCCCAGCAATGAGCCTGCGGCTCCAGCAGTCAGTCTGTCGCCCCAGCAGTGAGCCTGCGGCTCCAGCAATTAGTCTGTCGACCCAGCAGTGGGCTCCAGCATTCAGTCTGTCGCCCCAGCAGTGAGCCTACGGCTCCAGCAGTCAGTCTGTCGCCCCAGCAGTAAGCCTGCGGCTCCAGCAGTCAGTCTGTCACCCCCCTCGCGGCTCCAGCAGTCAGCCTTTCATCCCAGCAGCCAGTCTGCTTCTCCAGTAAGTCTGGCCCATGCTGCAGTGCACAGCCCGACTCTGGCCCATGCTGTAGCACACCGCCCAGTCCTGGCCCATGCTGTGGGGGGGGCGCACGTAATGCCCCTCCCCTTAGGCATTCCTTTGCCTGGCTACTGGAAATGTGGTGACCAATCAAATGTCCAAGTGAGCTTTTTTGGTAAGCCAGCCTTTCGCAATGATATGACTTAACTAAAAATGCAGGCGTCAAAGACCATACTCAAGAATGGGAGCAAAAAAGTATGAGGAAGAGGCGAGGATAAAACTGCCTAAATTAGATTCTTATTTTTTGTCTTGGTGCGATGTGCAATAGAAGAACAGCTGGCAAACAACAGATGGCAAGTACCAGTTGGTAAGCTGACGTTAACCCTAGCTAGCCGCGGTGCTATCCAGCCAGCTAGTGAAGTCTTTGTACTGAGTTCAAGAGGATACCGAGTTGTAGATTTTAGTTTTACAAAACTATGTTGAAAAGAATACTGTTTTGGACCATAATAAATCTTAATTACATTAGCAACATTTGTCAAATTGCATTTATTTTTATTAGATGGCTGGCCTGTTAATCAGCAGTTCAAGATTATGGGGTACTATATTTCATGGGCATATTTATCTTACATAAGACACAGACTGTGATTCTATGACTTTATGCACATTTTGCAACGCCAAATACACAAACTGATGCGATGCCTTTACATTCCACCAGTATATTGCTGCCAGTCTCTTTATCTCAAACCACACACTTGCATACTCTGCACGACTGTGTTCTCAAGTGTGTATTTCAGTCATGGCTTCAGAGTGCAGACTCGGGAGTGTGGAAGTGCAGCAGCATGATACGTTTTGGGCATTATAGGATACACTTGCACTTTGTGGTAACATCTGACCCATTACCTTTAACACTCTTTTTTTTCAATAATGGTCTCGTAAAGCTGAGGGAATGCAGTATAGCGAAATTATTTTGTAAATATACACATAACTAGTTGATATAGCCAGGCGCTTAAGTTGGAATTCTCATTTTTGATTTTGTTCACAAATCAGAAGAGAATTCATGGATAATAAGTGCTTCTATGGATATTCAGTGAACAAGCAACATTATAAAGTGATGTTCCTGCTTTGTAAGCAATATCTTTCGCTGTAACCAGCATTTAGACATCATATATGGGACTAGTTATTTTTGCAGTCGTTTGCTTGTTTTCATGCAGAAAAAATGGCCAAAATCCCATGGCGCACTACGTTTCGGGCAAACGGGGCTGCCATGGCCGCCGGGAACATAACGTCAACCTAGCATAAAGGTGGAAGCCAATTCAAGTTAATGGGATGTAACATGTATAATTCGCTAGCTGGGATGCTAATGCTTTTAGCCATTAAAATAATACATTAAAACATCCACGAGAACAGTTACTTGTGTTACTTATTACTTTACTGACCAAAAGCGTTTACATACTAGCTAACAAATTATTAATCCAATTGTCGGGTAGTTATTTGCGAAAGTTAACGTTTATCAATGAATGTAGCAGTTGTGGGTTAAAACAGTTTGTAGTGGCAAATGGGTAGATAACATGCTGGCCAGCAACCAGCAGAAGTAGCGAGTCTAGCGGCAACATATCGGGGACGTGAACGTGAACAGTTTGCGATATATTATACATAATATATTTTTATATACTAACTGTATACATGTGTATGTTGGCAGACTCTGTTTTCCGTATCGTTTTTATTTTAGCCGTGCTGACAATCTTCTTAGAGCTAATGTTTTTGTATTCCTTTTGAACAATTCAAATTAAAATTGATCGTTCGATTGATTGCGTGTGAGACCTCTGACTCACTGTCCCTGAGTAGATGTCAAAATAGACCTCAACTTATCCAAGTATTACTTGAAAGTCCTTCTGGATGGAATACACTTCACGTGTAAAGGGGGGCGCCACTATCACTGCCATACTTTCAGCCACCTGGGTAGATCTGCTTTATGGCGAGTTGGGGCCCCCACATTTAAGCCGGCCCAGGGCCCCCACAAAGGTAAATCTGGCCCTGATCTGGTACTTAAAGAGCTCTGTAGCACTGGATGGTAGTAGGTTCTCTAGAGCAATACGAAGCCTCGCAAACTCACCAGGGTCTGAGTGAATGAACTTAGGAATAGTAGGTTTGGGGCCTCTATACACTTGTTCAGATCCTAGAGGCTGCATAGGGTGGTAAGCTGACCACTGACCAGGCTCCACCCTTGTGGCGACCAAGGGAGGGAAGACTTTGGCAGGCGCTGAGCGTGTTAAACCCGCACAGGTTAGCGCAGGGGCTGAAGCTGGCTGAGAGGGTCTTGCGTGGGTTGGATACTGAAGACAGTAATCAGGAGCAAGGGTTTGGAATTGAGGATGCCGCTGTGTTGGCTGTGGCGGGTTACAATGTGAATATCCAGCACCTTTAGGGGGATAGCGGGCTTGCCGACAGTATGACTCCTCTTCCTCAGACTTAAGGTTGAGCAGGTCCCGGTGCAGGTCCTCATCAGGTTCAGGCCATGGTGGAGGTTCAGGCCATTCCTCCTCCTCTTCCTTCTTTATTTCTGGGCAAATGAGGTCCCTCGGATTACAAGCAGTGGCTCCTGGCGAACTGTGGGCACTATCATGTGAGGCTAGGCTACTCGACTGAAACAGATCGGCTCTCAGCGAGCGGGCTCAGGCAGTGAGCTCCTTCATTTCACTCTGTGCCTCGTTAAGTTCCTTTATACTTAACTGCAGGGCTTGTTGTGATTGGAGCACCTGAGCATTCTCTTGACTGGCTTGGAATTTTGTCTGAACTCTGGGATCCAGATGTGGGCCTCTAAGGTAGGAGGGAGTATAATCAGGTACGACATCACTATCCAGATCTCCCCTCTTTATATGGCTTGGAGCTAGCTGAGGAATCTCCTGATGAGCAGCATTTCCGTGGAAGCGGCCAGAGGGAGTCTGGGATGTCTGGAAGGAGGTCATCTGACCGGAGCCTTCCCTCGAAGGAAACGCCCTCCTCCCTGTAGTAGGGGGTGGTAGGTCCCATTGATGGAGACCTCTTTGATGGTGTCCCACATAGTTCACCTCAAAATCCCTGAACGGAGTAGGCCGACTTGTTTGCCGTTTGGGCCGCACGCGCATCTCTTCATCTGCCTCCAACCTAAATACTGGACTCCGGCTCGAAGGACCAGTTTGTTGGTGAGTAAATTTAGTATGTCTAGTTCGTTCAGGGTTTTCGCAGTAAACAGGATGGTGCGTTGGTCAGGACACAGATAGAGATGAAGAGACTTAATTTCTTTTCAGAACTTGATGGTGATCCATCTGTGTTTATTGGCTCAATTCAACATTCAGTATTGTCAGCAGTCTGGAATAACAAATATCACCATTAGAGTCCGGTTATCATTTCAGCAACACAACATAGGCTACTGTGAAGCATGAATATAAGCACATCACTTGAAATTGCTGCTTATCAGGAAAATAATAATTGCACTTTATCAGGAAAATAATACACTCAAGTTAGTAGATCACGATATCATTAATACATAGAAGGAAATGGCGACACTCTGTGGCTAAATTATGGTACAGCACATTACTTGCTTGCACGAATTCGTTATTAACTTAATTAGTCACAACCGCATAACAGTACTGCTTCCGCGTAAACATATGGAAAGATCGCACAGCTACCTTAATGTATTTTCGATCAACTGCAACATTAGCATAGACAATTTACATGTGTCTCCCGTCTCGCTACACACAATAGTAAGTCATTAAACTAGCAGCAATAGCCATGAAGCAATCAACACTTACTTTCTGTCATTGACTCAATACTCGGAACATTGCAAACTTAAAAACACTGGAGGTATTCGCTCATTAATGTCATGGCCCAATAAATCTAACTAAACACTGGAAACGCTCAACTTAAGCCCCACTCTTCTTTCTCCAAAATGGCAAAACGCTAGTAAAACGCAATGGCATAGTTACATACGACATTTCCTATTACCAGAACTCACGTATTAAAGTGATAGACACCCAGAAACGTACAAGCCTTTTATACAGGCATGTTATGAGCAGGTCTCAGCTGCCGAGAGGTGGCGCATCATTTGCTCTGTCACTGGTCAACAATCAGTCGCCTATCTGTCCGAGAACGGAAAACAGGCCCCGTTGCTGACTGTCCCCATTTATCGCAGCCACAAATGACTACTGTAGCTCAAGAGCGCCACATCTGGTTACAGCATGCATGTGACACATTCCGGACAGCAACCCAAACTGATTGTGAGATGAGAGGTCTAAGATGTCCGAGCATGAGCGCAAGTACCATTCAATGCCATCTAAGTGAGCAACGTGTACACACATCATCGAAAAAACTAATTTGTTACCCGTGCGTTTTTACTGGCACTAAGCATATTGTGGTGACCAAAACAACGGACACGCCCACCGTCCACGTCACGCCACCCGGAACCGTCGATTCACTTCCCCTTTGCGTCTCCCCCTTTCAGCATCTCAGACACCGGCAGTCGGCCGGGAATCCGTTAAGCACCTCTGGCCGCCACTGTGCAAAGGACAGCTCCAGCCAGTTGTGGCCAGGCGTGCGAGAGAGGCTCTCCCAGCGCATACTGCCCGAGGCCACCCACCTGATCCCCGTCTTGAGCAACCCACAGATTGGGACAGGTTGGCTGAGAGTGTATTTTGCAAGGATGTTACTAATTGCTGTTCTCTCTCTATTTTCCTGAAGACAAAGAAGAAGAAATCACAAAGAAGAAACGGGGTAATACTGAATTTACACTCCCTCCAGAAAGCCTCACTCTGGATGCTACTCTTACTCTACCGCATGACAGTGGCTAAATTCCCCTAATGATATTAGGGCTCACAAAGGCTCCTGTCTTTTTGGTTTATCATTGTGAATAAAATTACCACCCTGTGGGCTGGATTCTCGCCAACCTGTTGTCCTGTCTATGCCTTCTTTTCTGGTGATTTGCAAAAAATTTTGACATTTTTTTCTCAAAAAAACAGTAATTTTTCAATTTAAAAAACTCAAAACTTTAGACTCCTTGATCCTGTCACCCTCACTGCACCACAATTTTAATCACGTTCTTTCAGATCCTCTTGAATTCTTTCCACTGTGGCTGAATGTCAGGTCTTGCCTCTCCAGATCCAGCATGCAAGGCCAATTAAGACCTGGAGCGCGACCACAATCAGCCACATTAGGAACAGCTGAGTGTGCTCACTGCTGATTGATGTTGCAACTATAAAAACCATTACTTTCACATTGTCACTTGCAACTTCAGCGTAAGCCATACGCTTGTATAGCCTAGTGTTCTGTTTTGCGTATAATCTTTGTACTGCTAAATCATCTATTTCAGTGCTGTGTAGTTCCAGCATTTCATTTTTATTTAGGAACCACATTTCCTTTTCCTTTAACTACTATTGTAATACTAGTACTGGGATGCGTTTCCCAAAATCACAGATGCTAACTTTCATAGTTTGACCCATTGACTGTGAATGGACGAACTATGTAAGTTGCTAACTTAGTTAGCAACTACACGTTTGGGAAATGCACCCCTGTTTAGTTAAGTACGTACTATTGTATTACTAATAGTTTATGTTTAGAACCTTGCTTCCTGTTTTGTTTGTGTATTTCGTGTATGCCTCCCGCTTGCACGGTCGGCATAATAAAAACAACCTATTAAGTCCATCCTTGCACTGGAGTCCAGTCCACGTTTTCCTGGCCTCCGCACTAATTCTAACAATGAATTTGCAGCTTGTTGAGACTCTTTTAGCCCAGTTCACATTGCTAGAAAGATTCTTCAAGGTCCCGTCCGGCAAAAATGGTGCCTTTTTTCATGTCTTTCAAAATGTGTTGTTACATGGGTTGAAATGTGTTTACTGAGCTGCACTGTTCACAGTGGCAATTCTAGGATTTATTTTTAGGGGGGGCCAATGCAATATTTTAGGGGGCACCCAATTACTGCGTTATTTGTAGATCTAGCCAAAAGCAATTTCTTGAGAAGTGTTCTTTACATGTACTCACGTTGTATAACTTAATATAGACCTTACCTAATTAAATAGATCCAACAAAATAAACATGCTCTGGAAAAGGTTTCTGGTCGGAACATGCTTGTACAAAATGGAACGTACAATAATAGCTACTTTCAAAAGCAACTCATGACACTCAAATTGATTCATAATAAAGGATTTATTTGGCTACAATGAACAGTGAATAGTTGCTAGTGAATCCACAGCTTAAAGAATAGAAAATTATGCCTCACCAAATGCATAAAAGTGAGATAGAAGGACTTTATATTTTCTTGTCTGTCCAAAGGATCTGGAGAGGTGTTGGGCCTCAACTATGAAGTACAGCCACTGATGTTACCAAAGGCAGGGTTTTATACATATGTATGAATGTTTGGTTGGTTTTTTGAATGGAAATGATGTTGTAGCGCTACTTCCTACAGGTTTTGAGAAAAGTTGTAATATCTACTTAATATCCATCATGAAACATATGAAATAGGCACCCTGCTCATCTGTGAGAGCCAGCCGAACCACCTCAGCTAGCTTGTAGCTTCTAGTGTTACATTGCCCGCGAATTTCACACTATTTAAGTTAGCAGCAAACTTTTTAAAAGCCGTGTTTTTGTTCATGTCACAAGACCTATTCACTGTCTCAGTGTTGTTATGTTGTCATTATCCTTGAATGAAATGGCTGTCTCTGTGAGAGACAGCCAAACGCTTAGAGCCAAACTATTTTATGATAAAGTTAGATAGCGAGCTTGGTATGATCTTAGCACAAGTATAGTTAACTTTTCAGTTTTCGTGTCAACGCAGATTTCGTCCTAATGTAAATAATGCGTTAAACTCGCCGATTCTGCCGTTGGTTTCGGGTCTCTTACGTTTTTTTTTAAATAACAGCAGTATCGGCAGGAAAAACGATAGCTCAACAGTTTGTTTCTTCTAAGGAGAACAGAAAGAGCACTCTTGGTTCCTTTAAGTGAATGAGTGAAGGCTAAAATGAGGTAGATGTGCTTATGTATAAGTACAGTATTAACTTTAATGTGCTGATCAGTTTGTTTTTGCTGCATTCCTGGCATGAAGGACTGTTTACAGCGGAAGTGCTAGGCGGCTGAGCCGGCGCATAACATAAGTCATCGCCAAACGTTAGTGATTTAGTTTACGGGTATACCAATGATTTTAAACTTCAAACAAGCGCCCACCCACCAGGAAGTAAACACTTGTCAATAACGACTGTCCAGACTCTGTGGACGAAGCAAAGCGAAGTAGCAGAGTCTGGTATTTATGGAGGGTATTTTTGGTCATAATCCAAATGAAAATTAAAATAATCAGGCCAAAATTAAATGTTAAAAATAAAAAGCAAATTGAAAAACCTAATGAAACGTAAAATGATAATGTGAAACTACAAAACGAAAATGAAACAAGTAAAATTTCAAATGCAAATACGTAAAGGGATAAAACGACAATGAAACGTTAAATTTAAAATGCTAATATGTAAATAGAAATGGTCAAATGGAAAACAAGTTGTAAAGATGAAATTGAAAATGAAAAAATGAAAATGATCATTTAATTTTTTATTTATGTATGCATTTTTCCGTTACCATTTTACATTTGGCATTTTGCATTTGCCATTTTACATTTTGATTTTCCATTTTCCATTTGGCTTCTCCATTTGGATTTCTCATTTGGCGTTTCCATTTCCCATTTGCCTTTTCCATTTTCCATTTGGCTTTTCAACCTGTATGCAAATAAGGAGGTGTGTGATAAAATTATCATTAAATGATAATTTTATCTTTTCCATTTAAGCTTTTGATTTAAGCACTTCCATTTAAGCCTTTCCATTTCCCATTTTGAGTTTTACATTTGATGTTTCCCTATTGCTATTTAAATTTTCATTTTCAATTTCATCTTTACAATTTAAGTTTTCCGTTTGACCATTTCTATTTACATATTAGCATTTTAAATTTAACATTTCATTGTCGTTTTATCCATTTACGTATTTGCATTTGAAATTTTACTTGTTTCATTTTCGTTTTGTAGTTTCACATTATCATTTTACATGTTTCATTAGGTTTTTCAATTTGCTTTTTATTTTTAACATTTAATTTTGGCCTGATTATTTTAATTTTAATTTTCATTTGGATTATGACCAAAAATACCCTCCATAGGTATTACCAGGGTAGTTCCAAACTGCTGTTTCCCCCCTCACCCCGCCCCCATAAAGCTGCACTGTAACAACCAGCTAGCGCTCCTCTGAGGGAAAACAAATTACCCAATGACAAGACATTATTTCTCCGTGGGGGCTGAGAGGAGGCCAGTCAGATTCCAGCAGGGGCCACGGCCCCCGTGGCCCCTCCCCTCCCTTCGCCAATGACTGTTCATCTCCCAGATTTTGTTTTGGAATATTAGCTCTGAGTAAGAGTAGGGGGGTATACTACGAAGCTGGCTTTGTGATTAAGCCTGACTTCAGCTCTTAGTAAAACCAGGAACCTCTTCAAATCTGGAACATGGACTGAGGTAAAAGGAGCTGCTCCGGGTTTTACTTAAGCTAAAAGTCAGGCTTAGTTACAAAGCCAGCTTCGTAGTACACCCCCCTGTTCCCTTAATGGTGCAACACAAGATCATGCCGTGCCTCTCCGAGAGCACAGATTTGAGACATCATATGCTAGCAGTCTGCGGCTACCCAATCCGAGTATTGCAAAGACATGTCAATGTAAAACAATACTGAAATGCCATTTAGTATGAAACTCAAGTGCATTCTATAAGAAACTGTCATACTGAATGGACAGATTGCACAAAAATGTTTGAGACAAAAATAAGATTGTGATGCTCACCATATGTACTTCTTTGAAATACGGAGCTGGATTAAATTAATTAACATTAGTAACTTGCAACCTCCTCAGCAACCGCGTTATTCAAATGGTTAATATCAAATAGTAACATTACCATACAGGCCAGCAGACAGTGCCATTTCCAACGCGAGATTATCGGGAGAGATACACGAGATATTCACGAGAATATCGCGACGCAGCGTAAATGCACGAGTCACACATATTGTGCTTTGGAAAAGAAATAGGCCTAGTGCCGGAGACAAGTATACACGTGTATCGCGATAAGTCACGCATGAAACTGGTGTCGGTAAACAGCATTGTTAGTGAACGAGATTCCGAATGTCTAACATCCAGTTTTGAGGTTTCCGGTCTCACGCGCGTTTAAAATACGTCTCCAGGACAGTGTCATTTATGTTTTTGATTTTCTTATGTATTGATAATACACTCAAAATATTATTTTGTTAAAATTTAAGAAAAACAAATTTGTTATGCCTTCGTAACAAATTAATTTGTTGATGCAACAGAATCCGATTTGTTATTCAAACAAAAATCTTAACAAAATAGGCTAGATTTTGTCCAGTCGTCTTGACAAAATTGATTTTTTACTTTTCCGCATGGCCCCAGCGAATTTTCTGTTGTCACTTTTCATTGGCGAGAATCGATCACTTGCACCAATTTATGTGTCGTCTGACTGCGAAGGATCTTGAAATGAGCAGGAACGCAACGGGAAGGCGAGTTTTAACCTATGCCATCTTTTCTCTGTATACTATATGTTGTTGTTTTTTAAGTTTTAATATTTAGCGACATACACCGACAACGTTATTCTAGGCCTATCTTTATTTTTGCGTCGCAATCTAGATATTTATGTGTGCAGGTGATATTCCTATCCCACCATATTTTATCTTCCGCAAACCAGGTCATTAAACATTCCTGTTCACTTCTTGCATTACCACTATACTGAGAAGTAATAAAATTCGCACTTAAATTATTCCATCTACATGTACGTCGGTTTATGGCAGATTTATTTTAACAAAAATCCTAACAAAATAATTTATGGTCCAATCGTGTTAGCAAAACACGTTTGTAACTTAATTGTTAGTCTAACACAATATTTGGTAAATAGCCCACAGCAACAATTTTACTTTGTTAATAAAGCAAACTAATTTGTTACTTCCTGAACAAATTCATTTTGTTGGATTGATTTTAACAAATTAATTTGTCATCTTTCATGGAACATTATAATCTCTCTCGGATTATAATTAAACTAGTCAAAAAAAGATTTATTAGTCTGTGATTATTGTATTTATCCGATTGAGAGGTTTACTGGCTCTGTTAAGTTTAGAGTTTTGGACCGATCGATTGGGACCATGGGGTGTGTTTAAGGATAGCTATATTATCACAAATACAGGAAGGAAAAACCAAATTCTTCTGTTAACAATGCAATCCTGCGTGACATTATTTTTATAATCCTATGCTTGATTAATGAGTAGATGTCCCTTTGCACTCAAGTGTTTCATGCCACCTGTGAAAGAAGCCACGGCTTGATAATACAAAGGCCGCGAGTTCTAGATGTCAAAATGGAAAAGGAGTCGTTTTTTTTAATCCGCAGCTTGAGGCCCGTTCATCAGTCCTTTAAATTCATAGTCTACGTAATGAGCAAAATTATCATTCAGTAAGCAAGTTGTCAGTAGAGAAGACGCGTCGCAGCGGTTGGCCCTTTCGTATACGGTCGTCATGTTCCCAAAAGGTCGTCATGCTCTCAGAGATATACAAAAAACTAGAGTGGACAAAGTCATTGGCTGGACCAAAGTGTACACGGCAGAATTGCTCTGCCATCTTGTGTATGTATAAATGTCCAGTGAGGCACATGTTGCCTAAACAGTAGGCCTACACATGGGTGTTGACAAATTATTATTTTTTGGGTGGGGGACTTGTTTTCCGTGTTCTTTTTTATCTTTTCACACTTAAAAAAGGACACGAATGAAGAATTGTAAATCAACAATATTTACGCTCCATTATTTGGCAAAGCTAAAGAATAAGCTCTGCGATTGCCTTACCTTTGTATTATCGCTCAGTTACCTATGTTTTCGTTTCGTTCAAAGAAAAAGCGTTCGCATCCAGCTGTGCCTGTGAATCTGACTCAGGTCTATACCTGGAAGAAACTAGTCGTTATATGCATAAATGAGCTTATGCTTTGTGTTTTACGATCGGAACAACTTCATTCTGAAGTGTTCATAGCCTACCTTCTTGTTGTCTTCATTTAATCCGTCTTTGCCCAGACACAATGGATAATAGGATGATTTTGCGTGTTTCCCCAAGTGGGATCAATGTTGAAGTCTCAAAACTAAAGTGTGTAAATGAAACCGCGCCAGTTTCAGTTTCCGCGAATACACTGTTAATAATAAGCGAATAAACTGAAGCCTTTTTTGCCAGGTAATTTAACTGGCACCTTCTTGCCAGTAATTTTAACCGTAATTTTACAATAAGTTTACCACGGAGTTCAGTGCATGTTCAGTGTAAACCACGGTTAAATGCGCGAAGGACTCCTCTTACAGTCAAAATGACAAGGAGACAATGCGTTAATTTAAAGGTTAAATTCAGTCAGTTTATAACAGTGTAGAAAAGCCGAACTTGATTTCGTTGCTCTGTTGCGACTGCGTATGTGCATGGTGCGAACCAGCTTGCCTGGTATAGGCCTACACGAGTGCTTTTGAATGGAAATGCATTGTGACGGGACTGGACATTTTGTCGATGTAAGCGAAAATCCGTCATATAAAATCCGATATATTCGATGTTTATTTAATGGAAAAACATTACAGAATTTTTTTTTATTTTTTAATTTATTTATCAGGGACAGTGTGAAAAAACATTAAGCTCAGCAGAGTAGATGTTCCAGATTCTATCTTCTTTAGCCAATTTCCATCTGTTGTCCACAATACTCATTCAATAACAGCTTCCATCACATACATACATTCATTATTGTTGCCTTCATTCAGAAATTAAGTGCAACACACACACACACACACACACACAAATATACATACATACAACCCCAAATAGTTGGGACAAAGAGTAAGTTGTGAATAAAATCAAAACGCTGTTGTGTTCCAGGGTCCTGGGCCTTTGGCCAGGACAGTATTTTTGGGTTTTAACAGTTTCTTGTCTCAGGACTTCACTTTTCATAGTTCATGTTTATTGTTCATGTTTTTACTTTTCCATGTTGTGTTTTGCCAGGTCTGCCCAGCCACTCCACCGCTTGTCTGCGTTCTACCCCATGTCTTCGTTTTCGCACATTTCAGAGCTCTGGTTGGCTTTTGGTATTTCCCCCTTCCTTCTGTGCTGTGCTGGATTCAGGGCTGCCTAAGCTTAATTGACAATTAACTGTTTTTAAGTTACTAACATTTACTAACAGTCACGGGAGGTGTAATTCTTAGACAGGCACATTACTAATACTACTAATTTAGATAGGGAGTTTTTTGTCATGATTCCTGCTTTGCTATTTCAAGATCTTGCTGTGCTTGTCTGTTAACATTCATGCTTCCTTCCAATCTGCATGCTTCATTGGTACTTAAGCTGAGCACGCTCATTTTCTTAATGAGCAAGTCATGTCAGCCTATCATTGTCCTTGTCTCATGATCTTGCCTTGCCCTTGTTTTCTTCTCCAGGTGTTGCCCCTCATGTGTGCTGATTTTCCTCCCTTTATCTGGAGTCGGTGGAAGTTGGCTGGCAGACAGAGTCTCACTGTGTTTTCATGCCCTTGTGTTTCACTGCAGTATTTACGTCTTCATAGCCAAGTCAAGTTCTTGTATTTGTATTCTAGCCTGATTATTCTTTTCTGTTCATGGTTTTTCTCCCTGGAGGTTCCAGTGGTTTTGTTTTTTGTCGTTTGGACTTTTTAGTTTTCAGCTCTGAAGCTTACCTTAGTTGGATTTTTGCAACCCTTTGGGCCAAGTTTTCTGTTGGCCCTTGTGCCTGTGTTCTTTTGTTTTAATAAACTCCCTGTTCCCCTGCATCTCGCATCAAATGCAATGACTTTCAAATCACACCAGCCAGTATTTTATTCACAATATAACAAAGATAACAGAAAATGTTGAAACTGAGAAGTTTTACAATTTCGTCTACAAAATGAGCTCATTTCAAATTTGATGGCTGCTACAGGTGTCAAAAAAGTTGGGACAGGGGCCTGTTTACCATGGTGTAGCGTCCCCTCTTCTTTTTGACAGAGTGGAGGCATCTGAGCATTGAGGAGACAAGTTTCTTGAGTTTAGCCATTGGAATTTGATCCCACTCTTGTTTAATATAGGCTTCCAGCTGCTGGAGAGTTTTGGGTCTCCTTTGACGGACTTTTTGTTTAATTTTGCACCAAATGTTCTCAATCGGTGAAAGATCAGGACTGCAGGCAGGCCAGTTCAGCACACGGACTCTTCTGCTACGAAGCCATGCTGTTGTAATTGCTGCAGTATGTGTTTTTGTATTGTCCTGCTGAAATACACAAGTCCTTCCCTGGAAGAGATGTCATCTGGAGGGGAGCATATGTTACTCTAAAACCTTTATATACCTTTCAGCATTCATGGTGCTTTTTAAAACATGTAAGAGTCCCACATCATATGCACTAATGCATCCCCATACCATCAGAGATGCTGGCTTTTGAACTGAACGCTGATAACAGGAGGGGTGGTCTTTCTCCTCTTTAGCCCGGAGGACACGAGGCCCATGATTTCCAGCAAGAATGTCACATTTGGACTCGTCTGGCCACAGGACACTTTGCCACTTTGCTACAGTCCATTTAAAATGGGCCTTGGACCACAGAACACGGCGGCACTTCTGGATCATGTTCAACAATGGCTTCCTTTTTGCAAGAGAGTTTTAGGTGGCATCTGTGGATGGCACGGCGGACTGTGTTTACAGACAGTGGTTTCTTGAAGTATTCCTGGGCCCATTTAGTAATGTCAATGACGGAATCATGCCGGTGAGTGATGCAGTGGCGTCTGAGGGCCCGAAGATCACGGGTATCCAGTAAAGGTCTTCGGCCTTGTCCCTTATGCACAGAGATGTTTCCAGTTTCTCTGAATCTTTTAATGATTCTATGCACTGTCGATGAGACCTTCAAAGCCTTTGCAATTTGACATTGAGGAACATTGTTTTTAAAGTATTCCACAATTTTTTTTTGCGCAAGCCTTCACAGGTTGGAGAGTCTCTGGCCATCTTTACTTCTGAGAGACTCAGCCTCTCTAAGACATCCCTTTTATAGCCAATCATGCAACACACCTGATGCCAGTTAACTTATTTACTCGCTAAATGTTCTTTCTGCTGATTCTCTAATATATTAATTGCTTTTTCAGCCCTTTTTTGCCTGTGTCCCAACTTTTTTGAGACCTGTTGCAGCCAGAAAATTTGAAATAAGCAAATTTTGTGGATAAAAATGTAAAATGTCTCAGATTCAACATTTGAAATGTTATCTATGTTCTATTGTAAATAACATATTGGCTCATGTGATCTGAAAGTCATTGCATTTTGATTTTATTCACAATTTACACTTCGTCACAACTATTTCGGAATTGGGGTTGTATTTGTGTGTGTGTGTGTGTGTATGTAGCACTTAATTTCTGAATGTAGGCAACAATAATGAATGCATGTGATGGAAGCTGTTATTGAATGAGTATTGTGGACAACAGATGGAAATTAGCTAAAGAAGATAGAATCTGGAACATCTAATCTGCTGAGCTTAATGTTTTTTCCACATTGTCCCTGATAAATAAATTAAAAAAAAAAATCTGTAATGTTTTTCCATTAAATAAACATCGAATATATCGGATTTTATGTGACGGATTTTCGCTTATATCGGACAAAATGTCTAGTCCCATCACAATGCATTTCCATTCAAAAGTACTCGTGTATACCAGTCAAGCTGGTTCGCACCATGCACATACGCAGTCACAAAAGAGCAACGAAATGAAGTTCAGCTTTCCTACCCTGTTATAAACTGACTGAATTTAACCGTTAAATTAACGCATTGTCTCCTTGTCATTTTAACTGTAAGAGGAGTAGGCCTACTTCGCGCATTTAACCGTGGTTTATACTGAACATGCACTGAACTCTGTGGTAAACTTATTGTAAAATTACAGTTAAAATAATTGGCAAAAAGGTACCAGTTAAATTACCGAGCAAAAAAGGCTTCAGTTTATTCGTTTATTTATTAACACGCAAAATCATCCTGTTATCCATTGTGTCTGGGCAAAGACGGATTAAATGAAGACAACAAGTAGGTAGGCTATGAACACTTCAGAATGAAGTTGTTCCGATCGTAATACACAAAGCATAAATTCATATATGCACATAACGACTAGTTTCTTCCAGGTATAGACCTGAGTCAGACTCACAGGCACAGCTGGATGCGAACGCTTTTTCTTTGAACGAAACGAAAACGTAGGTAACTGAGTGATAATATAAAGGTAAGGCAATCGTAGAGCTTATTCTTTAGCTTTGCCAAATAATGGAGCGTAAATATTGTTGATTTACAATTCTTTATTCGTGTCCTTTTTTAAGTGTGAAAAGATAAAAAAGAACACGGAAAACAAGTCCCCCACCCAAAAAATAATAATTTGTCAACACCCATGTGTACTGTTTAGGCTACATGTGCCTCATTGGACAAGATGGCAGAGCAATTCTGCCTTGTACACTTTGGTCCAGCCAATGACGTTGTCCACTCTAGTTTTTTTTATATCTCTGAGAGCATGACGACCTTTTGGGAACATGACGACCGTATACGAAAGGGCCAACCGCCGCGTGCGGTCGCATTTCCCCTTATTTAGGAGCGTGTATGTCTCTGTATGAAAATCAAGAAATACCGTTGCACATAAGAGACTGTCTGATCACAGAGGAAGGGATATCCATTCAAACTCAAACTGTACATACAGAGGCGAAATTTATACACCAAACGAATATCAAACAAATTATTACTGTACACTTAACCAATTCCGATTGAAGGAAAAAATACATGGAATGTGAGCTCTGTCGTTTTCAGGATAGGGGAGAGCCGGTGCGAAAGTAACGTGGGACGAAAGTAATACAGCGATTTACTCACAGCCATCCGCACTTCGATGCGTCAAATCAGGCGCGTCGCTAGAACAGGGAATTGGGGGGCACAGACACGTCCCTTTATGACAAGAATTAGTCCTGGCAAGTTCTCAATCATTTTCCTTTATTGGCGCGTTTTCCAATTATCGTAACTGGTAACTGAAGACACGGTTTCTCTCCATATGCGATCTAACAGCAATGAAATCATGGGCTAAATTCAGTACAGAAAAATAATTTATGTACTAATAGGCCAATGCTTCGCGTTGATTGAACTGGTCTTTGTTCCAATGAAATATCGCCTTTCACTCTCGGTATTGCGTGGGTTGATAAAACAAAACGTAGCACTCGGCGGTTAAATAGGCTATAAAAAGCATGCGGCTCAAGCTATTTGCGCAGGTGTGCAATTTTGAATAACATTGATTTAAATGAGCAAATACGCGTCCAGATGAATGATTGTCGTCTTATCTAATCGGGGAGAACAAGCAGCACCTGTTAAGTGTGGAGTGCTCTCGGAGTGAACCTTTTGTTAATCATGAAAATGACTGAGAACAGGTCAGGACTAATGACTGTTTTAAACGGATGTTTTGTGCAACCCAATTCTCTGTTCTTGTTCCGAACTGTACTGAATTTAGCCCATCATCTAATCGCTGTTAGATCGCATATGGAGAGAAACCGTGTTTTCAGTTGCCAGTTCGATAATTGGAAAACGCGTCAGTAAAGGAAAATGATTGAGAACTAGCCAGGACTAATTCTTTTCATAAAGGGAAGTGTCTGTGCCCCCCAATTCCCTGTTCTAGCGACGCGCCTGCGTCAAATTAGGTCAGCACGTCCAGCTCGCGACACTCTCCAGACCCGGGAAAAATCTTGAGGTTTCGTAGCTTCCCCGCGAAACGAGACCGGGAAGACCGTTTTTCCACAGTGGTGAGTAAATTCAGACAAATGGTAAACTTTTTTTGATTTAAAGATTGTCTTTATCGCTCCATGTGTCATATTTATGATGAAATGATAGGTCATTTAGTTTTGGAACATATCCTGAAGTTTTAAATGTCAGACTTTTTCCACTTTAGAAGCAATCCTGGTTCAAATGTCAGGAATCACTGTCGGGGCGGTAGTAGCAACGGTTACGTTCGTCCCTCTCCGCTAATGCGGCCGAATTTTCCGTTCTAAAGCTCATTAAAAAATGTGTGCGTTATATTTTACCGACAGAAAATGCCAAGAGTTAGGGTCAGAACTAAGCAGAGAGGAAAAGTTGACCAGCAGGTTTACGAAAGGGCCTTTTTTGATGTCCAAAGAGGCAAGAGTATTAGGAGGGCAGCAGAGGTGCAGGACCGAAGAACCAACCTCTCTGCTAATGCGGCCGCATTTTGTGTTTTAAAGCTCACTAAAATGTGTGTGTTATATTTTACCGACAGAAAATGCCAAGAGTTAGGGTCAGAACTACCCAGAGAGGAAATGTTGACCAGCAGGTTTACGAAAGGGCCTTTCTTGATGTCCGAAGAGGCGAGAGTATAAGGAGGGCAGCAGAGGTGCATGCACGGCATTTGTCATGTCACCCTGTTCAGGTACTGCAAGAGGAGGGCAGAGGCAGGAGGGCAGCAGACCAGAGCCCCAGGGTACAGGGCTCACAACAAAGTCTTCACAGAAGAACAGGAGAAGAGACTGCAGGCATATATAAAGAGAGCAGCTGATATATATTTTGGCCTGAGTCCTAAAGAGGTTGGAGTAACACTGCAGACAGAGCTACACCACTACCGCCATTTGCCTAAGATAGCAAGCACCTCTGGATCTGCCCCGGCTCTGAGCCGGATCAGCTGGAGTCGGCACAGAGCTGGGGCAGATCCGGAGCGGAGGTGCTTGCTATCTGGGAATTGACCTCTTTTTTCATGCTGTTTTAGGTGCGAAAGTTTGCATATGAGCTGGCCGAAAATATTGGCCTCAAAACTCCATGTTCATGGGAGAAAAACCAGATGGCAGGGAAGGATTGGCTCACCTCCTTCCTCGAGCGCAACAAAACCCTGTCCATCCGTCGACCTCAAGCCACCAGCGTTTTTTAAAAACCTAAAGACTGTCCTCACCCGCTATAATTTTGAAGCAAAGGACATCTGGAACATGGATGAAACAGGTAAAAATTTATATTTAGATAAATTAAAAAGCAACAGTGATTTGCAACAGCAATAATTCATTTCATTTATTATTTCAGGTACCACAACGGTTCAAGTGCCAGACAAAATCATTGCCACCAAGGAGCAGCGCCAGGTCGGCGCTGTGACATCTGGGGAAAGAGGGACATTGGTGACTGTTGCCTTTGCTGCCAACGCACAAGGCAACTTTGTTCCCCCTTACTTTATCTTCCCAAGGAAGAAGTTCCAGCACCACTTCATCCGGGATGGCCCCCTTGGCTGCACTGGTTCTGCCAATGGATCGGGGTGGATGCAGGAGACAGATTTCTTGGCATTTTTACAGCATTTTGCAAGACACACCCGCCTGACCCCGGAGTCAAAGTTGCTGCTACTCTTAGACAATCATCCATCACACCTCTCTGTGGTAGCTATTGACTTTTGCAAGTCACATGGCATTGTACCCCTGTCTTTTCCCCCCCACTGCTCCCACCATCTTCAGCCGCTAGACCGAAGCGTTTTTGGTCCTCTGAAGCACTACATTAACAGTGCAGCAGACAATTGGACGCGAATGAACCCTGGAAGAACTTTGACCATCTACAACATCCCGAGTCTTGTGGCTAAAGCTCTGCCTCAAGCTGCGACAGCAAGCAGCATTTCATCTGGGTTCGAGTGTACCGGTATCTGGCCCTTGAATCCAGATATTTTCAGTGAGACAGACTTTGCTCCAGCTTTTGTGACTGACCGTCCTGCACCAGCACCAGCTCCATCCCCAGTGCCAGCTCCATCACCAGCGCCCTCTTCATCACCAGCGCCAGCTCCATCACCAGCGCCTGCTCCATCACCTGCGGCCTCTTCATCACCAGCGCCAGCTCCAGCTCCATCACCAGCGCCCTCTTCATCACCAATGTCCGCTCCATCACCAGCGCCCGCTCCCTTAAGACACCACCAACCTAGCCAGAGCCCATTTGAGCTGCATCCCCATGAGTCTGCCATTCCTGTAGATGGTGAGAGTTTGTGTCTGTGTGTGTCTTTAAATGTGCATGTTGAGCCTTGCCAAGCATTTTTTTTTGAAATATTATCTATCCAGGTATGCTTGTGGTTCCAGGAACATCTAGTGGCACGCCAATACAGAGGTTCAGCCCAGAAAAGGTTCGCCCATATCCAAGGGCTGGCTCGAGGAAAGAAAATAAAAGAAGAGGCAGAAAGAGGTGAGCAGAGTGTCGTTTTTAACTTGTCTTGATTTTCTTGCTTGTTGAAAAACAAGCTGATTCTGACAATCATCTCATTGAATGTTGCAGGTCAACAGCACTACTGACCGACACCCCAGTAAAAGCTGCTTTGGAGGAGGAGAGTCGGCAGAGGGGCCAGAAAAAAACAGTCCTCTTCAAAACGCCCAAAGAAAATGTTGTTTAGTGGACACACTGCAACCAGAGTTTCTCAGGGCAATGATGAGGAATGTCTTGTTTGTGGGGAGACATTTTCCTCATCTTTGCCTGGAGAAGTGTGGGTGCGGTGCATCTTTTGTCTGCTGTGGTCACATGAGGCATGCACTGAGGGTGCAGCTCATTATATCTGTCACAACTGTGATAATGAGTAAAATAATTTAATAATTTTTATAAATAGACCAATTGCACCCCACCCAGATAGCAAGCACCTCCGCTCCGGATCTGCCCCGGCTCTGTGCCGACACCAGCTGATCCGGCTCAGAGCCGGGGCAGATCCGGAGCGGAGGTGCTTGCTATCTGGGACGTTAAACATGTTCACGTTTACTTTTGAAACACTTGAAGCAAATTAAAATGTTTAAAACAAATGTCTGATTGTTTTTGTTTCTGTTTTAAGGACAGTAATTTAAAAGATTCCAGTTAATTTCATCACGTTACTTTTGTCCGGCCTGTGTGCCACTTTCATCCCGACTGGAGGGGTCGAAAGCAGCAATGCGCAACTTCCGTTCGACGTCAAACTATGCCGAAATCAATATATATTGGGATGATTTAGCACCTGATATTGACAGAGCACACACGAAAGTAGTTAATCGCTCCGAAAATTTTTATCGGTCTGTAACGTTATCTTTTAAAATGACGTCCATGTGAAAAATGTTACTTTCGTACCAGCTCTCCCCTACTGCAACAAAGCGTCGCTTTAAATATAATTTGACATGTGAATCGATAGATTTGTTGCTTTATTTATGACACAATGAGACGTACAGAGAAAACATTCTACGGTGTATTTACAGTATCAATGTTTCGAAATAAACCAACATCGTCAAACAGAAGGCTATTAAACAGCAAACATAATATGAGTTATCCCCCTCTACCACATGACCTGAAATAAATGGAAAATTACAATCTGCATGTATGTATCACATTATGTTTTATTCAGACCAGCGGTACATGTATACTGAGATTTTCAAAGTGATTCTTCAACCGCTGCTGGATATCGTATACTCTTCTTCAGCCCACCCCATCCTCGATTTTCACGGATTAGTGATTAGCGATTCCCAACAACCATGCCTCAACGCAACAACGTATTATATCTATTAAATCCGCATATAAAAAGTAATTCTCAGCAACAACTGTGCATAGGCCTAATTCGGACTACATTACGTCCCGCATTTGGCAGACTCAAGGCATACGTGTGTAGCTTCGGCGGCCCGCCTACTGCGAAGCTTGTCTCGGCAGAGTACGAGGTTGATAATAGCACGTGACGTAAAGAGGAGATTATCGCAAGAAATCCACGAGAGATGCACGAGACGTCTCGTGGGAATTAGGCAGTATCTGCTGGCCTGTACGGTATGTTACATTTGGTTCAATTTGGTTGATACAAGGGGTAACCTTCTGGCATTAGTGGCATAAGGTTATTTTGTTTTCTGAAGATAAAGTAGTAAGCTAATATTAGCTTGCAAGCTGCCAAATATTTATGGTTGACACACGTCACTCGCTTTACTTTTGAAACAGCTGGAAAGAAAATACCTATCACTCTGAAATGTAGACCAGAAAATAACTTGGGGGAACAATTTCTTTGATTGCGTCACATCCCGACATCTATAGCTTTATGTTCCCAATTTTTCACTAGTTATCTCCGCCAAGGAGGTCATGTAATCGTTGGAATCTGTTTGTTTGTTAGTTAGTTAGCAACATTACAGAAAAACTAATGGATGGATTAACACAAAATTTTCACAGTAGGTGGGAATTGGTCTAACTTGGATCCCATTAGCTTTTGGGCTGGATCCGGAAGGGATTCTGGATCCAGGAATTTTTTGAAGGATCGTTTAACATTGCAAGATTGGGCACTTTCTAACATTTTGGCAAATAACTTGAAAAATACAGGGAGTTATTTGTTACAAAAATTCAAGGGAATACATCTCCATGAGGGCTGCCACATACAAGGACATGATCCGGATCTGATGATTCTTCTGGATCTGACGGGCAAAAATCTGGATTTTCATAGGGGTCATAATAAAGGAGTGATTGTATCATTACAAATGGGGATAGAAACATGCAACTAGTTTTGTTATAAAAGCAGTAGCAAGTGAGTCCTTCCTCACTTCCAGCTGAACACACCAGACACTCACTGCATGTGAGACTACCGAAACTACGGAGACTGCGGAAATTACTGTTGCTTCTATTTAGCACCATGCCACGTTCAAAGTCAAGGAGTGCTGCGTGACGACGAAAGCAGAGTGCCGAGTGTAAGAGATGTGTGTAAGCGTGAAGGCAAGAATCTGAGCATGCATGTGTGTGACTGTGTGTGCATGTGGGCATGCATGCATGCGTGTAATTATGTGAATGTAGGCATGCTTTTGTGCAAGCTTGTGTGTGTGAGTATGCTTATGTGTAAGGATATATGTGTGGCCATGTGTGCAAGTATGTGTCCATGCATGTATGTGTGCAATTATGGCATATGTGCATTCGCTGGTGTGTGTGGTTGTCAGTGTGTGTACGAGAGCATTGTGCTCATGTATGTGAGTATGGTGTGTGTGTGTGTGTGTGAGTGTGTATGTTAGTGAGTGTGAGTATGGCATATGCGCATTAGAGTTGTGAAAAGGAGGTCAGACAGAAACTCTGATTCTCGATCCTTTGTTCCTTGAACCCGACATGCCGAGATCCTAAACATATCTGCTCATTTCCTCTGCACTTCCGCTAACACCTCTCATGTGAACTTGTTTGGAAAAATCTCAAGACTGCCTGTTTTCGGTTTGTAAATAAGGCCGCTGTTTTAGCAAATGTGTTCTTATGGTTTTGTAAATACGAATAATTACGAATAACAGCATTTGCCAAACTAGGCAGATGTGCTACCCGTAGAGCTAAAAATAAGACTAGAGTGGACACGAGCCCCTTTTCTTGCGTCATTTTCAGCCACCATCTTAAGATGGCTTATCTTGCTCTATTTTCGAGCTGAGTTTTATACCCTCTTACAAAAAAAAATCGGCATCACACTGCTTTGGTCAAATGTACCAGTTCAAGGATTTAACTTGTCATCTCAAGTGTCTAAATGTGTATCATTATTCCTGATGGATACACAGTGGATTTATTTGTGATAGACAGCTGATGCTCAAGAAGAGAAAAGGCATTTTTTAGGTTTTAATAAGAAATTAATTTATGAAAATCTAATTTTTGTCCTTTATTTTTCAGTTAAGTTTGACAGAGAACACAAGAACTCATCCACTAAACATATAATTATTTCCATTCTGTGATAATAAATTTCTCCGCAACCAAGTTCCATGGTTGGTGCTAGGGGGGGTCCCAGGGGCGCTGTTAGGACTTGAAAACATTGGGGGCTTCAGCCCCCTTGACCCAACCATTTTTTGGGGCATCTGGGGATTTCTCCCCCGGGAAAATTTTGAAAATCTCGCTGTTAAAGACGCAATTTTAATGTAGCTGGACAAGGATCGAGAGCACTGCTATACATCACTAGCTTAGCTAGACTAGCTTCCATCCTGACTAGGCCGTTCAGTACTTTTGCGTCAGACGTGAACTCTTCAGGAAAGCGCTGTGCATTACCTCAATCACTGCTTGTAATTTGGCTCAAACGGCTCGATTTTGAACAGTGAACACAAGTGAATGATAAATAACGGCAATTCAAGGGTGGGCTCAATTTTCCAAGACTCAAAACCATGAACTTTGCAATGTAAACAATAGTGCCCATGGTGCACTATGGGATTAGAGTGAATGAGTGCTCTTCTCAGCCTGCACTTCACTGAAAATGTTGAGGCAGCTTTGATTAGTTGAAAAGTTATTTTTACATTGGACGATGAGTCGACAGTGTGTGATCAGACACAGGCTAATACCCCTCTTTGTCACGGCATGACCTTCGCTGTGCTTTAATTGACTTTCTTGGTTCATTATAATGAGGCATAATGTTCAGATCACTAACGTAGGCAATTTCAAGTGGACAACCTCACTTATGAGCAGGGGCGGTTCCAGGATTTTTAAAGTGGGGTGGCACAGGGGGGATTAATAATCAGTCTGGGGGGCCACGGGGGTCATTTTTATCACAACACACCATTGAAAATCTGCTCAGAAATATAGGAAATACATGATAGGATAGAACACAATCTAATTATGCTAAATTAAACACATCATTTTCATTCTTAATTTTACTTGTTTTTATTTTCAATAAATTGCATCCAAATACAATACACATTTTCTATAGGCTAAGTGTGCCACTTTTTTCAAAAACATTTCCAGTGCAAAACAAAACAATTCATCAGAATTTTGGAAAATTTATTACACACAAATATCCATGATGCATATTTTATAACAAAATTAAACAATGTTTCACATTGCAGTGTGAGTGTGCCAATAAATGCAGTAGTGTCAATATGCCAGTCCATTATTGTCAAATTCCCTATGCCAGCCCAAGCAATTTGGAGGGGAGCGAAATAAATGTAATGTTAACGTCATGCACCGTACTACATCTTAAAATCTCAATGTCGTTCATCTGATCGCTGCATTCTCAACATTCTCAGACTCCAAAAACTTCAGTTTGTTCAACCACATTATCTTGGGAGAAACTGATTGTGATTTTAGTCTTTAATCAAAAATGAAAGACTACATCAAGATCATTGAAAAGTTTAAATTTAGGGAAATCTGTAGACACCAAGCATGTTAATATGGGAATATGGCTTACTGGGAAAGTTTCTTTATATTGCCTAAAAGTTGCGCTCGCTTTTGGTTAAGTACTGTACTTGCCACAGCTGAATTGACCTAAGTATAACAGCGACCAGCGTTAATTTGCGACTGACGTTTGACTTTGAAGTGACAATTTTTCAGCATTTCAAAATATAGAACTGAGTTTATACACACCACCCAGAGACGCGGTGATTATGGACCACTCTTAAATTCTATGCATACCATGCATTCAAACGCCAAAACGCAGCGTTTCTGTTGTGTCCCGCAGTGTAATGAGGATGTTAGATTGCACGCTGATCTTATTGTTCATCGTTTTCCGAAAGATTATCTTCGTAGAGCGAAATTTTTGGATCAGATAAGGAGAGATGAAGGGTCGTAACTGCAGAGGTTTTCTGATCGCGATACACGTTTCCAAAGGTTTTATTTATCGAGGCATTAGCAGAGGCTTGATCAGGTCATGATTGAGAGTATAAGATTCTGTTCATCACATAACTGAATTGCGGAATTTATTATAAAACAAATATAATTTCTGTAAGCGCCCGCTAAGTAATTCCCAATATATGCTACCACAGAGCTGACGCCATCACTCTGCTAACTTGCACAGCCGTCAAGCCATTACTTTCGCGTTTGAACAAGCAATGGTTTATATTGATCACTTCCACATCATTAGTTGCACCATGGCAGAAGTACGAACGTTAGAAGCTGGGGATTAAATCATTGAGCACACATAATCACGTTGTATGACAGTGGCTAACCAGAAGCCAGTCCAGCATGTCACAAGCTACCTAGCTTGCCACGAGATTTTCACGAGCCTGTGCTAGTTGAAGCATTATCTCAGGTTGAGGGGGGAGTCGGGGGACGATAACTCCTCTACCGCTTCTGGCTCCCTTGCATTGTCCTTTCTCTCAAAGAACCGTCTGATGTCTATGTCGGAGATAAGTATTAATTTGATTTAATCACTAGCAAGTATTACAACCCTCGCTTCCAGCGTGCAACTACTTGACTGCCTACAAATGTAACATTGAGCTGTAAAGACCGCCTGGTTTCGAACTTGGAAATTGTAACAATTTTTCCACATGATTCTGCGCCTCTGCCCATATATGGGCATGCCCCATATGGCTAGCCTTTGTGATCATGCCTCGCATTTATTCCTGCTGCTGTGGGGGTGGGGGGCGGCTTCGGGAGATCCGGGGCTATTGGCCAATCATTCTGGGCTTCAGCCGGGAATGCCCGGGGCTAACGCCGGCCCTGGGGGGTCCAAAGCTGTCTTTTGCAATGTAACACTCAAATAAATTTTGATGAAAATGAAGATTTTGAATCGAGATGCAAGCCCAGTCAATATTTATTCACTGGAGCTTGGCACATGATTACCATTGCAAGACGGCAGCCTTACTGGATGTTTTCCACCGTAGTTAGCCAGAAGTGTGTCCGCTAAAGTGTTGTTTTCTGCTCTATGGAGCTACCCTTGGTGTGGCACACTGCTCAAAATTGCCACCAAGCACTGCGCTGAATGATCAAATTATTTTCTCTGCTGAAAAGCCCAACCAACTATATGTGACATAGCTTGATGATGCACATCTGAGCCACACTTTGCCACTGCAAATGTCTGCAATATGCTTCATGCCCTACTTCGGGGTGAGTGAATATAACCAATGATGACCAAGGGAATGGGATTTATCCACGTCATTCGAAGTAACTTGGGAAATTTTGGGGGGGAGAATGCTAGACGGGTTACTTTATTGAATACAGGACATATTTTAAAAGGTTTTAGGACAAGTGCAACCCATAAGTGATCTTTATATGCAACAGGGTAAGCATAAAGCAAGCCAGGGTGTGTATAGTAAGATTTCATGCAATTATCAGTTAAATTTGGTAAATTGGCTGATTGAGATTAACTCAACAAGCAGAGTCAGTTAACGACTATTTGGTTTTCGAAAAAAAAAAAACCCTGGTTATTAAAATACCGAAGGCGGCCGGTGGGGCGGTGGGGCATTGGGCCGTCGGGGCGGCGGTCGGTTGGGCGGTTTCCGATCGATAACTTGAGAACGACTTGGGATTTCTTTTTGCTAATTTGGGTATATATATTATGTAGATAGACAATGTTTCCTTTCGAAATCTGGCGTGATTCCATTCATAATTTGGCCACCAGGGGGCTTTTTCTGAAAAATGAAAAATGGCCATAAGTTCCTTATGCATTGAGCTAGGACTCTCAAATTATTATGGGAGGTGCATGGGATGACCCTTCATCACATATCAGACGTGTTTTTGATTTGATCTACTTTTGACCATTTTCTAGGTCAAAAGGCGTCGGGTCTGCCGATCGTTGAAAAAGGCGGCACGTTTTCTTATTATTCAACCTAGAGAGCTGTAACTTGGTAGGAATATGTGTCTTGCTGATGCAAACTTGCAAGCCAAAAATTGCTGTCCTGGGATTCATATTTGGCCACTAGGGGGCTTTCTGTGAAAAAAGAAAAATGGCCATAAGTTCATTATGCATTGAGCTAGGTTGCTCAAATTTTTATGGGAGGTGCATGGGTTTTTGACAGGTTTTTGATTTGACCTACTTTTGACCGTTTTCTAGGTCAAATGGCGTCAGGTCAACCGATTGTCGAAAATGGCGGCATGTTTTCTTATGGCTGCAACTTGGTATGGACATGTGTCATGGTGATACTTGCTGTTTCCTTTCGAAATACAGTGTGATTCGGTTCATGATTTGGCCACCAGGGGGCTTTTAGTGAAAAATGGCAATTACATCCTTATGCCTTGAGCTAGGATGATCAGATTTTTATGGTAGGTGTGTGCGGTGACTCTTCATCACATATTAAACGGATTTTTGATTTGACCTAATTTTGACTGTTGATGTCCTCATCTTGCTGATAAACAATACTGTGAAAGGAGGATCTTCGGATCCTGGTTGCGGTTCAGAAACCTGGTTATTTATCTGCTTTGCGGATGCCTTGTCTTTCGATAAATGAAGCAACCACTTAAAAACTGTATTTTACATTTAATTAGCTTATCTATTTCTCACATTAAAGTACTTTGATTATCTGAAGAGTGCATACATAAGAGAAATCAGAAATACTTTTTCACAGCACCGTAGCTTCAGTCTGGGCTGATGAAATGGAACTTCATTGGCAACTGCTAGCATAAGAGCAGTGGGTTTTGGTTTTTGCTTGCATGCCTTGAATGGACCTTGGTTTGTGCTTGAATGGACCTTGGCACAGGCAGGAATAAACAAACCAAAAATGTTTAAAGAAGCAGTAATCAGGGTCAGACAGTCCAGGTCAATAACAAGAGGTGGTATTTCAGGACAGAATCAGAGGTCAAGAATCGGAGTCGAAAAACAGGCAAAAATCCAAAAACCAGCCAGACAGAATGCAGTGCAGAATCAGAGGCAAAATACAACATCAGCGAACAGGCAAAATGGTAACCAGAATATAGCAATTCACAAAGGACAACCAAAAACTTGTAAACTAGGGATGAAAGAAAATCAAGCACTGGAAGACTACACAGGAAACAGGAACAAAGACGCTTGGAAACCTGAGTTTAAACTTAAATTATTACAATAAAGATAACTAGGAATAACTTGAAATGAAATCAAAATAAACAGATTCACGGAACACTGTCATTAATTAAGGGATGTAGGATTGGTGAGGAGGCAGGCAAAGAGCTAATCAGGAAACTTAAAGAGATGAGACACAAAGGAACATGGCACACAAGGGCGTGGGTACAAATGGGGAATAATCAAGAAAACAGAGCGGGGAGGGTGAGAAAAAGGGAACATGGAAACAAAAAGGAAACTAAATGAAATGAACAAAACAATGAAAAATACGAAAATAAATACATGATCATAACAAAACATAATAAACTGAATGACAGCACTGACAATTGCAGCAAATGCAGCAATGTGGGAGGGCAATCAACAAAATCCACTGATTACATAAATTAAACAAGAGCACTTGGAGAGCGCATACCTCCGCCAAGGCCCAGCAGTCCCCCCAGCTGCTTCTGTCACTCATGAAACATTCACTGGTTATTTCACGTTTAGCATATTAGGGTTTCTACAGTGCCTGACAAAAGTCTTGTCACTTATCCAAGTTGTAGGAACAACAAATAATAACCTGACTTGTAGTTGATCAATTGGAATCAAAAATGGCTTATATGAAAGGCAAAGCCCTCTAGATTATGCGAAATATACCAAAATAGAGTTTTGTGTCATTGATTGAGTTTTATAATTTAATTTGTACAGAAAGGTCAGATTTTGCTTGGACAAAAGTCTTGTCACATTGAAAAAAAATGTGGAAATTATACATACACTTTATTTTGAATACACAAATATGCCACTATAATATCAGAACAAAAAGCCATGGTGCCTTGGAAAAAAGAATTAATATTGCGTATGACTCCCATGAGCTTGGAGGACTGCATCCATACGTCTTGGCAATGACTGAAATAACTTGATGATGAAATCATCTGGAATGGCATAGAAAGCAGTCTTGCAGGACTCCCAGAGTTCATCAAGATTCTATGGTTTCATCTTCCAAGCCTCCTCCATCATCTTACCCCCTGAAATGCTCAATAATGTTCATGTCAGGTGACTGGGTTCAGCCAATCCTGGAGTACCTTCACCTTCTTCGCTTTCAGGAACTGTGACATGGAGGCAGAAGAATGAGAAGGAGCAGCAGTATAAGTAGGGCAGCAAGAACTTCTTGATATTTCAGGCTGTTGATGTTGCCATCCACTCTGCAGATCTTTCTCACACCCCCATACTGGATGTAACAACAAACCATGATTTTTCCTCCACCAAACATGATTGTTTTCTGGGAGAATCTTGGGTCCATGAGGGTTCCAACAGGTGTTGTACGGTGACTGGCATGCAGTTCAATGGATGATTCACCAGAAAACTAAACTTTCAGCCACTTTTCCAGTATCAATCCTCTCTGCGGGCTGTGGGCCTTGGCAAATGCAATGCAGGTTTTTTGTTTTCTGTTTAATGCAGACTTCTGTGTACTAATTTGGCTATGAAAACCACTTTGAGAGAGAATTTGACAAACTCTTCTTGTAGATACTGGGATTTTTGGTGACATTTCCTTATGTAGCTTCGCTGCAGTTGAAGAAGGGCTAGCCTTGTACAGTTGAAGCAACAAACGGTCCTTTCAAACAGTTGTCATACCGGGGTCTGTCTGACCTGCGCTTGCCATGAACGTCACCAGTTTCTTCAAATCTTTTTCTCATCCCCTCCACTTGACATTTGGATACATTAAAGATGTCTGCCACCTCAGCAGCAGACTCAGTCTTCAGGCTCTTGATGATCAGTACTTTGGTCTGCGGTTGAATCTTTGGTATGTTGTCAGAGGTCTAGTCGCACCTCATATGAAAGTCTGGTGTGCTGGGGTTATTTCTATACACATCTGGGAATGTGTTAATTACAGTATTTGTCATAGGTTAAACTCTAATCTGTGATTTGTTGCATCATCTGAAGAGACGACAAGACTTTTGTCCTAGCAAAAACAGATGTTATGGGCTTAGCCAAGCTGTGAACATCAGAACACTTTTTGACGGTTTCATTTTGCACCAAATTATTAATGTGAAAGCCCTTGACATTAAAATGGACCATTTATTGTAACAATTGATTGGTTAGAAATAAAGTTATATGCTATTTTTAGTTACTATGTCCCTATGCGACAAGACTTTTGTCAGGCACTGTAGACCATGAATTCCTCTATAAATGTACAAAATTATTATTAGCAATTATTATTAAAGTACGCAATTATTCGTATTTGCAAAACCGTAAGAACACATTAGCTAAAACAGCGGCCTTATTTACAAACCGAAAACAGGCAGTCTTGAGATTTTTCCAAACAAGTTCACATTAGTGGAAGTATGGAGGAAATGAGCAGATATGTCTCGGCATGTCGGGTTCAAGGAACAAAGGATCGAGAATCAGAGTTTCTGTGTGACCTCCTTTTCACAACTCTAATGCGCATATGCCATACTCACACTCACTCATACACACCCACGCACACACACACACCACACTCACATACATGAGCACAATGCTCTCATACACACACTGACAACCACACACACCAGCGAATGCACATGTGCCATAATTGCACACATACATGCATGGACACATACTTACGCACATGGCCACACATATATCCTTACACATAAGCATGCTCACACACACAAGCTTGCACAAAAGCATGCCTACATTCACATAATTACACGCATGCATGCATGCCCACATGCACACACACAGTCACACACATGCATGCTCAGATTCTTGCCTTCACGCTTACACACATCTCTTACACTCGGCACTCTGCTTTCGTCGTTACGCAGCACTCCTCGACTTTGAACGTGGCATGGTGCTAAATAGAAGCAACAGTAATTTCCGCAGTCTCCGTAGTTTCGGTAGTCTCACATGCAGTGAGTGTCTGGTGTGTTCAGCTGGAAGTGAGGAAGGACTCACTTGCTACTGCTTTTATAAAAAAACTAGCTGCATGTTTCTATCTCCATTTGTAATGATACAATCACTCCTTTATTATGACCCCTATGAAAATCCAGATTTTCGCCCGTCAGATCCAGAAGAATCATCAGATCCGGATCATGTCCTTGTATGTGGCAGCCCTCATGGAGATGTATTCCCCTGAATTTTTGTAACAAATAACTCCCTGTATTTTTCAAGTTATTTGCCAAAATGTTAAAAAAGTGCCCTATCTCACAATGTTAACCCTTAAATGCCCAACTATAGTAAAAGTTGAAAGAAAAATCTATGTATTCTGTTAATATGTCCTGGGGAGGGGCTAATAACTACCCAATAGCAATTTTTAATTTTTGGTGACCTTTGACCTCATTTTAGTTTTGTGACATATATGTCACTCTAAGTTTCTAGGATATAAAGAGAACTTTTGTCCATCATTGTTTTGGTAGTTGACATATAGCTGAAGTATTAGACATAGCTTATTTTTCATTAGCTTACCTGTTTGTCTACTTTATCCAGTGATGAATGGGTGCTGATCTATGGTGTGGATTCCACCATGGGGGCGGCTATATTGGAAAGGTTAGCTGGTGCAGGCAGTGTAGTGTCAGTTCCACTTTTATGCATCAGATGGCAGCACTGATGGTCTAAATAGTGACATATGGGCATTAGGTTGCAAAATTTATGTGGGGTCAGTGGTTTTGACAACCCCCAAAATCGTGTGACAAATTTGTCACAGGGGGCATTAAAGGGTTAAACGACCCTTCAAAAAATTCCTGGATCCAAAATCCCTTCCGGATCTATCCCAAAATCTAACGGGATCTAAATTAGACCAATTCCCAAACATTTTGTGTAAAAAATTTCATGTAAATCCGTCCATTAGTTTTTCTGTAATGTTGCTAACTAATTAACTAACTAACAAACAAACAAACAAACAGATTCCAGCGATTACATAACCATCTTAGCGGAGCTAATAAAATCCAATAAGACAACATTATGGCTCAAAGATTATCATACCAGAGAAAGGTCTGTACTGTGCACAACCTGAAGCCTATGGAACCATCTTGGAACATAGCAGAAGGTGCATCATTCAAGAACTTTCCTTTGGAAAGTTTCCTTTGGAGGACTCTCCTTTATCGTATGGTAAATGATAGCTAGCTCCTCCAAAGCAAATTCTCATGGCACCCTGGTTGAACAGGTACCATTGCAAAGTATATGTGAATTGAGTTGGCAAATTCTGAAAACTGGCAAAAATTACTAAATGCTGACAGGCGACAAAGGTCACCTAATAGCCTCTCAAGTGATTCTGGACTGCGGCCTTTTAATCATCCCTCATTGGCTCCACTTTCTGCGCCTTTTCTCCTCAGTCCCCGACTGAACTAGAAACCGACTGTAGTCAACCATTTTTGATGACACCCCCACCTGTAAAATGCTCCAAAGGATGCTTGAGCAAGTGAACAAAAGGTACTTTTTAATTACTTATTTTTCACCTAATTGCATTCATTTATATGAACAATTAACAAGTGGATGCTGTTCTCCCTACCTGACAAGTCTGTAACTGACACCTTAAAATTTCCCATCTTAAAAATAAGGAATTGGAAGGAGTGCCCCATGTCTCCAAAACTAACAGTAAAAAGAAATGACCATATTGAAATTTCACCAGTGTATCCATATACAGTAGTGTGAAGTCATAATTACTCACCAAAAAAAATGAAGATAAATCAGAAACCAGGTACAAATTCAAGTATTTATTTCATGTAATATTTGATCATAGATGTAGCCGTGCTGCCCAAAGCAACTACATTCCCCCACCCCCCCACTCCCTTCCTACCCCGAACGGCACTCCGCCCTTCCTGGGCTGTGTTTTGCTCGTGACGTGCTTCCTTTCTTTGTGGATGAGATCATTGGTAGCTGGCCTTGTTTGAAAAATTGTTTGTTCTCCACATGCTCCCTTGTAGTTTTAGCTATTGCAAGTTGATCACTTAACTGTTACCGCGGCAGTCTCCTGCGTTGTGTTTTTAATTGAACCACGAGATCTGCTGGTCGCTTCGCTGGGAGAATTGTTTGTCCTCTGCATTCTCTCTCATAGTGTTGGCTTATTGCAAGCTGATTAATTCATTGTTGTCACAGCATTTTCCTGCATTTGACTCTTCTATCGGCGCAAGGAGCCATTGGCTGCGTGATTAACTACGTGGGTCGTGCTGGTAGCCTTAGCGATGTTGGTCAGTAACCTGTTCCAGCAGCAGACTATTTAGGCCTACAGCAGCACTGGACGTGGAAGTCTAAGTGTGGGCCGCGTTCCAGTGTCTCACTGTGGCGCAGTCAATCGCTAGTTTCTCCCTTATTTTAAAAGATTGTTGTCTAAAATCAGACACCCCCATTGTGTTTTAGTTGTTTTTTTCGTTGTTTTATGGTTTAAAGTTTGGTTAGTTCACTGCCTGGGATAAATTAATACCCCCTAGCAAACTGCCCTGCTCTGTTTCTCTTGTGTTGGGAGCCTAGCTGCTTATTTGCGGTATTACGGTCTGGCCCTTCTTGGTCCCTATCCCCCCCCCCACCGCCTTCCCTGAGTGGGGTCAGCAACAGAGTGCCCATTTAGGGGTCATGTAATGTTTAGTGTGTGTAAGTGTAACCTACTTTTTTTTAATTGCGTGCCTGCATTGGGGTGTATCCCACTAGTGTGCGTAGATAACTTATTTGGTCCATTTGTGTGCCTGCTCTGGGGTGTATTTCATGGGTGTGTGTAGTTAACTTACCTCTCTCCTGTGCATGGAGAGCGTTATGCCATAGGCTAGTAATGAGCCACTCGATTGTTGACCACTGAAGAGGGTTCCCTTGTATGTATGTGTGAATAGGCTTAGGGGTTTCTGTCGGTTGCTGACCTGTTCATCCCTCTGCTTCTCCCCCCCCACCCAATCTCGTGTCGGCCAGTTCCGCTACCGCATCTTATGCCACTGCCTAGTGGTGGTTGGCCATTTAACCCCCTCACTCTTCCTGGGCAGTGCTGCCTTTAGAGGATTTCTTTTGTTCATTCTTCTAAAGTTTTGCTTCTATTTATTGAGTTGATGTATTGTGCGGGGTGCCTGTGTCTGTATACAGTCCAATTTTACTTGTGCCTTGGAGCCTGGAATAAGAAAAAAGACTTAACCCTCTAAGCGCCAAAGTCGCAAAATTGCGACAAGCAACATTGCTGTACAGATCAGGCTCTTGTTCCAAATATACTGCTAAATTTTGTATATAGTCTGTACCCCTAGATGGCAGGCATGTGTAGCAGTTCTTTTGACGTAATTTAGAGGTGTGGCTTCATTGATAAAAACCGCGAAAACAGTGCTTTAAGTAGGGTGGAGCGAGCACAGTGAACACAGCGAGGGTGCCCCAGTGAGTGGAGTCAGAGAAAGCTGAGCGAGAGACAGCAGATAGAGAAAGATAGAGAGCAAAATACCGCAAAAACACTGAATGCCGAAAGGATTTTTTTTTAACCGTTGATGAAGTACTTAGTCTGGTACTTGCCGATTCTGAGCCTGACAGGAAATATTTTACCCTCAGATGATGATTGGCCGCCGAGTGACGAAAATGAAAGTGACGGTGCGTCTGTTACGTAGCAAGCGCAAAAGCAGCACATCGCATTGATTATTCCCAGACTTCAGGAATGAATTGGAGATAAGGAAAATGTGACTGGTTTTCGTAAAAGTTGAAAGCGAAAGTGATGGTGCGTCTGTACATAACATGCACAACGACGATCCACAAAAAGCAGCACGTCATTGATCATACCCAGACTTCAGAAATGTGTATGAACCAAGGGAAGTGTGACTGGTTTTCGCAAAATCAAGAAACAAGAGTGCACTGACAGTTATAACTCTTTTATGGGAGGAGTAGATACAGCTGACCAGCGAATGAAAACTACAAACAATGCCATCTTGATAGGTAGACAGATTAGGCTTCTGTGCCTCTTGGCTGGTGGGCTACTAGAAAACTACATTTTATTAGTGTCTGTTTTACCTTTTACTGACTCCTGTTCCTTATTTTGAGGATGAGAAGACAAAAAATAATAATAATAATAATAATAATAATCTGTGGAAATATGTTCAAAATTCAGTTTAACTGAGAGTTATGTAATCCAATATTTCCACCTCCTATAGACGTCACAATATGCAACTTAGATGAGTAAATTTACTCCCATTAGATTCCTATTCCTTTATTTTGAGGATGAGATGACAAAAACAAAACAAAACAAAAAAAATACTGAGTAAATATGTTCAAAATTCAGTTTTATTGAGAGTTGTGTAATCCAATATGGCCGCCGCCTAGTGACGTCACAATATGCAAATTAGATGAGTAAATTTACTCCCATCACTAACGTTGGGTCATAATGAATATTTTTGTCATTTACAGTATGCCTTTATCTCTCACCACTTTCAAGCTACATCCTTTTGAAATCTTGAAATGAAAATGGAATATTTTCCTAAATTAACTCCGGCGCCTAAAGGGTTAAATAAACTCTATTTTTTTGTATTTTTTGCGCATTAGCCTTTGTTCAGTCACTCATCTGACTGGCCTGAGGGGTTTGACCTGGGGTAAAGTACCTGTAGAGTGGGAGCGTGGGCCCAGTGCAGGTTACATTTGGCGCTGCGAGCAGGGCGAGAAGAGGCTGTATTAAATTTGTGCCATTCCAGGCTCCTTTTGTTGTTCTTAAGGTTTTGGGGGAAAACAGCGATTGTGCTGTAATAAGGATCGTGTGAAACTGCCGTCCAGTCCGAAGACCTCAAGCACCCGCTGACCTGTTGTGGACCCCAAGATGTTTTAATTGGTGGCAGTTGGGTGGTTGACATTGTTGTGTTTCTTTTTTTTTCCTCTCTGACTGACAATTGGTTTTTTTGTTTGATATTTATCCTTGTGCAGTGCTATGTCACTGTAACCCACCTCAAAAAAAAAAAAAAATAGTGTTATGTGTAATATAAAGTAGTGAGTTCCTTGTTTCATTGTATTAATAGGCACAAATAGCCCAGGTTGAGTCCTGCTTTATTTCTCTGTTCTTTTATCCACTTTGCAGCAGTTGAAAAGTGCCTAACAGAATGGCCAATAGGTGGCGCCTGTGTCATGCAGCTTTGTTTAAGATTTTTTTTTCTTTTACTGTGCCTGCTGCAAAGCTACATACAGCGCACAGCTCGTGCTCTGTAGGAAAAGAAAAGAGTCAGAAAAAGTATTATTTTACACCTGGGAACGGTATTAGAAGTGTCTGAAAAATTATTCTTTTGGAAATAGTTAAGCTCGTGCTTTGTGAACTCACTGTTGTTATTTTTTTTCAAGTGTTTACATTTGAAATTTACGAGTCTCAGAGTGCTATTCAGGTTAACATTGGTGCTACTGCTAGCTCGTGCTAATCGGTTCTATATCAGTGTTGAAATATATATTGTTGCAAGACAAATTTATATGATTAATGTGAAAGGATTTGACCATGTTTAGTTTTGCATTTAGTTGAGTGTGAATGTGCATTTACTTGAGGTATTCAGTGCAATATATCGGCGACTGTTTAAGATTTTTTTTTTTTCTGTGCCTGCTGCAAAGCTACATACAGCGCACAGCTCGTGCTCTGTAGGAAAAGAAAAGAGTAAGAAAAAGTATTATTTTACACCTGGGAACGGTATTAGAAGTGTCTGAAAAATTATTCTTTTGGAAATAGTCTGGATGTGTTTCGTGAACCTCGGTGTGTGTGACCGGGAGGAGGAGCAGTCCACTGCCCCAGCCTGCTGAGGAGAGAAGGAGGGAGTGCGATCGGCGGACATCGGACTGGACTTGAGACTTGAGTCAGGACTTCATCTCGGCTTCTGCTGTGCTGGTGGGATCCGGCCATCACGTGGGAGCGACACGGATTGTGAATGAACATTTGGTTCAGAGGTACAAGGGGGGTTGTGCACAACCAGACAAAACTTGCAGCTGCCGCTATTTTTATTTTGCTGGCCAAAAAAATTTTTTATTTCTTTTATTTTTATTTTTTTTTGTTTTGGAGAGTTGAAGTTCAAAATGAACGAGTGACATGTGAAGTGGTGAACTGAGGATTTGAAACTGTGAAATAATAATTGAGAAGAAAGAGACTGAGTTTGTGTGAAGTGATTTATTACAGCCAAAGATTTGTCAGTTGTTGAGTGTTGGTCACTGCGTTTAACCAAATCTTTACCCCCGAACCAGGGCATCCCTTGGGTGTGGTGACCCCTAGAGCTTGAGGTTTCTTTTTTTTTTACATGTTAATATTACAGGTTTATTATCCTGGTTACATCACCATGTCCGCTGAGGAGTTAGCGGAGCAAGTTAGAGCCTTAACAGAGTTGGTACAAAAACTCCAAGCAGATAAACAACGGCTTAGAGAGGAGGTGAATCAGAGGCCAGCTCCTGAGCACTTAGATTCCGCCTCCCCAGTTGCTTCTGAGGTAGGGGTCGAGCTCCCAGTTCCAACTGTCCAACCCACTGGTCCTGCCCTAGTAGCTCAATCCCCTGGCCCTGTTCCCACCTCTTCTCCTGTAACTGGACGCTATGTCATTGTGCCAAGAGCACAAATGCCCTAGGTTCTCGGGCAAGGCAGGTCAGGACCCTCTTATAGTAGAATAGTGGGTAGAGGAAGAACGACGCTCATTGGGAGCAAGGCCCATGTCTCAGTTAGAGTAAACTTTGTTCAAATTTGATTTATTAGATGGGGAAGCCAAAGCAGAAATTAAATTTCGTCATAGCCATGAGTGAGATGATCCAGAAAATTTTTTACAATCTTACTCGCGGCGTACAGATGTTCGCAGTCATACATTGCGCTACAGCAGCATTTCTTCCAGCGACGGCAATTAGACGGAGAGTCCTTACGAGAGTACTTACATATGTTGATGTCGTTACTGGAGATGGTCAGGCGGAAAGCCCCCCAAAGTTTTCCCAACCCAGACATGGTGTTAAAAGACCAGTTTATCGAGCATGTGAGGGATAATATGTTGAGAAGAGAACTTCGGCATCACGTGCGACTTCACCCAAGCGCCTCATTTCTTGACATACGTAGTGAGGCTTTGCGTTGGGTAGAGGAGGGAGAACATCCCCCAAGGCCTAGGCCTCGAGCCTCCTCTTGCAACACTCAGAACACTGATCGCGAAGCTGATCTTAACGTTATCTCTGCTAGATCTACTGAACTTAATGATTTAAAGGAGTGTCTTGTTCGACAGCAGGCCCAGCTGGATGCCATTATGCCCAGACTAGATTTATCTACCCCGAGGGGTTGTGTAGGGGATAAGGTCCAAGCGCCTCCGCTGCAGCTTCAATGCGCAGAGCCCTCATTTAGGCGGGGGGGTGGCATGGCATGAGGACCTCCTTTTCAGCCGCGATTCCAATCAGATGGTACCCCTATATGTATGCGTTGTGATCAACCAGGCAATGTAGTTGGGTCTGCCCAAATGCATTGCCTTGGTCATCGCGAGTCCCACAACCCGCAGAGATTGCCCCCAGATCTGCTACCACACTGTCAGAAAACTGATACCCACTGACGCTGTAGCCCAGGTGTCAGACGGGGTTTTGTCGGGCACACCACCACCGAACTCACAAAGACTCTTAGGCCATTGCCCAGTGGTAGAGGTCATGATTGAGGGGGTTGCTGTACCCTGTTTGTTGGATACAGGGTCTATGGTGACCACCATTACAGAGGAATATTTTGAAGAACACTTACAGCCTCGGCTTCAGACACCCTTGCGTTCATGTAGTTGGTTAACTCTTAAGGGTGCCAATGGCTTAGCAATACCTTATTGTGGCTATGTAGAACTTGAGATTCAGATCTTGGGTAAAGTAGTCCCAAAGATGGGCATTTTAGTTGTGACCGCCACCTCTGACCCCACCACTCGAGTCCAGAAGAAGCGCGTCCCCGGTCTGCTTGGAATGAATGTAATTACTAGCTGTTATAGAGAGCTGTTTGTGCAACATGGCAAAGCTCTTTTCCAATCTCCTAGTGTTCAACAGGCGGGCAAGGGCTGGGTGCGAGCACTGTCAGAATGTTGTCAACTTGACCGGATGTTAGAGTCTGGTTGGGTGGGGCCTGTCAGGGTGCAGCGAGGCCCAGCTGTTCTTATTCCAGCGGGGTCTCTGAGGTTTGTACCAGCACTCTGTCATCAAGGCTTGGGTGCCACTTTGTCCTCAGGCCTACTGGAACCGGTGTCCTCTGAGGGCATTAAGTTGCCAGCAGACTTGCTTGTTCCTTGTGCCTTTCTTTCCATTACACATGGCATGGTTAATGTTCCAGTAGTAAATGTTAGCACACGGGACAAATAGCTATGGCCAAAGACCACCTAGGGAGAACTTCATATAGCCTAGACCCAGCCGACTGAGTGCCCTGTACAGTTCAATGTTCAAAGTCAGAGCGATGAGCAAGTAGCTTTAGTCCAGTCTGTAGGGGTGGAGAGTAAGTGTATACTTGACTTTTCCCAACTGTCATGGCCTGCCCTGTCACTTGCCGAAGAAGAAGAGGTATGAGCCCTGTTAGAGAAAAACCAAAAGGCCTTTTGTCAGGATGAAGCAGATTTGGGCTGTACTGCCCTGGTGCACCATATGATCCTGCTATTAGATCATGCCCCCATTCATCAACGATACCGCAGGTTGCCCCCCTCACAGTATGATCTTGTGAAGGACCACATTCAGGGGTTGTTGGAACAAAAGGTCATTAGGCCTAGTTGTAGCCCGTATTCGGCCCCAATTGTAGCCTCATATTACCGGAGGTTTGTGGAGGGGTTTGCAGGGCTGGCAGCACCACCACACAGCCTAGTTGGAAAGTTGCAGGGGAGTCGGAAGCGGCCAGGTCCAAGGGTTTCAGGCCCTTTCGAACAGCATTGGGATCAGCCTTGCAAGCAAGCCTTCCAAGGACTTAAAAGGAAACTTGTGATTGCCCCCGTATTGGGGCTTGCGGACTTTACTCGACCGTTCAGACTTGAGATTGATGCCAGCCACAAAGGAATGGGAGCAGTCCTCTCTCAAGAGGTGGAGGGCCAATATCGTCCGATAACCTTTGCCAGTCGTGGCCTTAGGCCATTGGAAAGGAACATGCCAAATTATAGCAGTATGAAGCTGGAGTTTTTGGCTCTCAAGTGGGCGGTATCTGAAAAGTTCAGAGACTGTCTGATTGGGGCCAAATTCACAGTGTACATAGACAACAATCCCCTTAGTTACCTTCAGACCGCGAAGCTAGGGGCAGTCGAGCAACGGTGGGCTTCACAGTTGGCATTGTTCAATTACGACATCCAGTATCGGCCGGGCACAGCAAACCGTAATGCTGATGCTCTCTCCCATCTGCCTGTATCTCCCCCTCATTCTCAAGTCTTGACCATTAATGGCATTGATGTTCCGTCCATAGTATGCACTGCTGTTGTAAACCCAGATGTAGCGTTAGTCCGGTCAGTGGAAGCTGCTCCAAGCCGTAGCCACACTGACTTGCGGTCTCTGCAGGAGGCTGACCCCCTGTTGCATGCCCTGGGCTGTTATTGGGCCCAAGGGGGTCCCCCGAAAAGTAGCGAGCTTGCGCAGGAACCGGAGGACATTCGAGACCCACTGAAGAAACTGAGCCAGCAGTGGCCTCGCCTACATGCCATTGAGGGTGTCCTGCATCGGAAGGCCCACTTACCTCCGCAGGGTGAATTGGTATCTCAGTTGCTCTTACCTAAATCCCTGCGGGTAGAGGTTCTAACTAATCTCCATGACAAGCACGGCCATCAAGGCGTGGAACAAACCACTGATTTGGTCCATCAGAGATGCTACTGGCCAAAAATGAGGCGTGACATCCAGAAGTGGTGTGCAGACTGCAACCGTTGTGCGTTAGCCAAGGCAGCACAGCCAAAGATTTAGTCATTTATGGGCAGTCTCATAGCCACCAAACTTTTGGAAATATTAGCCATCGACTTCACACAGCTTGAGCGGGCCAGCAATGGTCAAGAGGATCTGCTCGTAGTCACAGATGTGTTCTCAAAGTTTGCTCAGGCCTATCCCACGTCTGACCAAACAGCCAGCACCGTTGCGCGAATCCTTACGGAAAAGTGGTTTCATACCTATGGGGTCCCCCAGAGGGTACATTCCAATCAAGGTCACCAATTTACGAGTGAGCTACTGAAGCGACTATGCCAACTCTATGGGGTTAAGAAAAGTCAGACTACACCCTATCACCCATCTGGCAATGGGCAATGTGAAAGGTTCATTCGAACCCTCCATGACATCTTGAGGACTTTGCCACCAGACCAGAAAAGAAAATGGCCCTACGTGCTTCCAGAACTTCTCTTTGCCTATAACACAACAGTACATCAGTCCACAAGGCACTCTCCCTATGAGCTCATGTTTGGGTAGAAACCACGCCTACCTATGGATTTTCTTTTGGCAACCATGGATGAGGAACAAATCTCAGAGCCCTCAGAAAGTGGGGTTACCAGACATCAACAATGTCGGACAGAAATCTATCTCAGTGCAAGAAATAAGTTGGAAGCTGCAGCTGCTTGCCGTGCTTGTAAGGACCCCGACACTGTGGACATACTACTTCCGGGAACCTCAGTTTATCGAAGAAACCACCTTTTGGGGCGGTGTAAGATCCAGGACTGCTGGAACCCAAAGGTGTTTGAAGTAGTGGAGTGCCTGGACACTGGAGGTCGCGTCTATAAGATTAAGCCCCAACAAGAGGCTGGGCTGTCTAACAATCTCCACTGTTCCGAACTTAAGCCCATTACCCATAGGCTGGGTGCCTCCGAGCAACCAGACGTCGAAGATGATAAAGCTGGCAAAGGCCACGAAGTGGAGGAAGTTTTAAGCGAAGACGAATGTAGTCTGGAAGCAGAATGGACAGCGGCACCCTCAGGCCGCAACTCCCAGAGCAATTCAGACCTGTGGGAATACAATAGCAGCATGGCTGCCAGATGTTCTCCACCTTCTAGCCATGCTACAATTAGTCCAATACGGTCTTTTGGGGGCACCACCACCAGGACCCCTGTCGCCAGCTTACCCCAGGCCCTAAGCCACCCTGCCACTGTGCCCTTTGCTGCCAGTCCACCTCAGGCCCCAAGCCACCCTGCCACCGTGCCCTCCATTGCCAGTTCATTGCAGTCCCGAAGTCCCCAGCCTATCAGGCCATCTATAACAAGCTAATTACCGCTGTCAAGCCACCCAGGCATACCCCATAGTGTAGGGTCGGAGGTGAGACAGTCAGTTCGATCTAAGGCATTTGCCCCCTCAGTCTTCCTGGGCAGTGCTGCCTTTAGAGGATTTCTTTTGTTAATTCTTCTAAAGTTTGGCTTCTGTTTATAGAGTTAATGGATTGTGCGGGGTGCCTGTGTCTTTATACTGTCCAATTTTACTTGTGCCTTGGAGCCTGGAATAAGAAAAAAAAGACTTAAATAAACTCTATTTTTTGCACATTAGCCTCTGTTAAGTCACTCATCTGACTGGCCTCAGGGGTTTGACCTGGGGTAAAGTACCTGTAGAGTGGGAGGGTTGGCCCAGTGCAGGTTACATATAGATGAAAAGAAGTAAATCGATGACAGTTCATAGTAAAAACAAAAATAAAAATGCCCTTCTGAGAGAAAAAATCTGTATCTCGTGTGACAACCCTTTAATTACAGCATTTAATGTTTCAGGCATAGTTTTCACATATTTTATTTCCTCGCTTGCTAAACCAATCCATATGGTTTGAAGTTCATTGCAAAGAGATTCTTTCGATGTTGCAACATATTTGCTCAGTCAGATTAAGGTCAGGACTTTGAGCAGGCCCAGTCATAACATTTTTGTCACCAGATGTTTCTTTCCTTCTGAGATAATTCTTGCGCAGCTTAGAAGTTTGTTTAGGATCATTAGTTATGTTTACATGCGCAATTTTTGTTCAATGCGATTGAAATCATTCTGATTAGAGATTCCAATTGTGCTGTTTACAGGGACACTAAATAGAGTCATCCGATTAAGACGTGTGTGCACATGTATCAAGCATTTAATCAGAACAAAACCATTTTGACATGCGCAGAGTTGTCCCGCCAGCCTAATATACCGAAAAAAAAACCATAAGAATACATAGACAAAGAAGAAGCGGTTAACTCCGCCTGTGTTCCACACAAACATCATTGTCGCTGCTTGTCTCCACATTATCTACTCCACTGGCTAGAGATGGACATTTCAAACCTTTCAAGCAGTTTTGGAACCTCTGAAACAACCACTGCTTCAAAATTTTTCAAAACAGATCTCAACAGGTAGTGCAAAGCCTACTAGCAGAAACTTCTAATACTGCAATTTAAAATTTTTGAACTGAAAAAGCAAGGATAATTGCAGATTAGCCTCAACAACAGATTGCTATTATCGAATGGTTTTCACTACCACATCGCAAATGTTTGGCATCCTGGCAGCATTCCATTCGCTCTTGCCCGGGGAATGAGGGAGCGCGTGACCATTTGTTCCACGGAGCCCACCACTGTGGTCAACTACAACGCAAAGTGGGAAAAAAAACCCCATTCTGAAGTAGCGGCGGGCACAACTGCAGAGGCGGGGCACCGCCACTAAATGTATATAGTGGAAACTGTGGACATTGATTGGACCCTCAGAAAAGTATTTAAACTCTTGTGTAACACCAGGTTTGGTCGTGTCCTCTCGAGTTTGCACATCTGAATGAGGCAAATGGATTGAAAAAAAAGACTGCCAAAATCTAGCCAGAAGCGCTTAGGTTAGGTTCACGAGATGGAAATGTGATAAGGTCATGGATAAGGGGAGTCATTCCGAATGGAACCGGACTTGAGAGCTGATAGCATCGATTCTGTGGAGGACAAATTCAATGATGGAGAGTTTTTCTTCATGCCTTGCAAGTCCAATTATCGTTGTATGGTGTAGCAATATACAGTGCTGTGAAAAAGTATTTGCCCCCTTCCTGATTTCTTATTTTTTTTGCATATGTCACACTTTAACGTTTTAGATCAAACAAATTTTAGTATTAGACAAAGATTACCTGAGTAAATACAAAATGCAGTTTTTAAATGATATCATTTATTTAGGGAAAAAGCTATCCAAACTACCTGGCCCTATGTGAAAAAGTAATTGCCCCCTAAACCTAATAACTAGTTGTGCCACCCTCGGCGACAACAGCAAGTGTTCGTGATAACCGGCAATAAGTCTTTCACATCGCTGTGGAGGACTTTTGGCCCACTCTTCTTTGCAGAATTGTTTTAATTCAGCAACAGGAGGGTTTTTGAGCATGAACTGCCTGTTTAAGGTAATGCCACAGCATCTCAATCAGATTTGTCTGGACTTTGACTAGGCCACTCGAAAACCTTTTTTTTTTGAAGCCATTTAGAAGTGGACTTGCTGGTGTGCTTTGGATCATTGTCCTGCTGCATAACTCAAGTGCGCTTGAGCTTGAGGTCACAAACTGATGGTCGGACATTCTCCATCAGGATTTTCTGGTTGAGAGCAAAATTCATAGTTCCATCAATTACGGCAAGTTGTCCAGGTCCTGAAGCAGCAAAGCAGCCCCAGACCATCACACTGCCACCACCATGTTTGACTGTTGGTATGATGTCCTTTTTATGAAATGCTGTGTTAGTTTTAGACCAGATGTAATGGGACGCACACCTTCCAAAAAGTTTAACTTTTGTCTCGCCAGCCCTCAGAATATTTTGCCAAAAGTCTAGGGGATCATCAAGATGTTTTGGTAAACGTGAGACGAGCCTTGTGTTCTTTTTGGTCAGCAGTGGTTGTTGCCTTGGAGCTCTTCCAGAGACGCCATTTTTGCCTAGTCTTATTGTTGAATCATGAACACTGATGCTAACTGAGGCAAGTGAGGCCTGCAGTTCTTTAGATGTTGTTCTGGGTTCTTTTGTGACCTGCTGGATGAGTCATTGATGCACTCTTGGAGTAATTTTGGTAGGCCGGTGACTCCTGGGAAGGTTCACCACTGTTCCAGGTTTTGTCCATTTGTGGATAATGACCCCCTTAAATCAATTTTGGCGGGAAACAGCAAATTAAATATGCATATTTTGATTTACTCATATTCAGAGGTACATATTGCAAATAGAGCTCTGTACAGACATAGATCATCACAAAATGAAAAAAACTGCCAAATATGATGTTAATTGGATGTACAATTGCTGAGAAATCTGTATTTTCTTGTTGAAAATCTGTACTTTTAGAAAAACCAGAGAGAGAGATAATGATTTACTGTTAGGAACAGATGAATGCTCCAAGCGCAGATCAGAGTCAGCATGGCGTTTATTAATATTAGGATTCGATTCTAAACTCATTGTGAAACAGAACAGGGTCAAAGCCAGCAAACAGGTATGTACAGGGAATCGGAAACAAAGTCAAGAAACAAGCCAAGGGTCAGAAGCCAGGATATCAATCCGCACAATGACAATGAACAACAGGAATCTAACTAATGGAGGGGTAAAGGGAAAAGGGAAGAGGGGAAAAGGGAAAGGGAAGACACAGATTAAATCTAACAAAGGATACACGGGGAATAAAAGGGAAAACGGGACTGGCAAGCACTCAAATCAATCAAACAACAAGAATACAATACAAATATACAATGACAAGAATACTGACAAAACTAGCAATCTACAATCGAGAAATCTTACAAACCAGAAACGCAGAGACGAGATCAGACAGAGTCAGAAAACGAATCGACTTAGAGTGAAGGGGAAATGGGATATTTAAGCACTCAGACAATTACTGTGATTACCCGACTAGATAGAGCACAGCTGTGGCAAGAAGCCAGAGAGAGGCGGAACCAGGAAGAGCAGGACAGGGATAGGTGAGAGAAATGGAAAGGGCGTGGAAACCTATGCTAATCTGCTCTACACACCCAGGCCCTGATTCTAAACTACTCTCAGGTGCAGACAGGCAGCAAGAACAGAATGAAGGAAGTTAGAATCACCTCACCGAATTAACAGGGGAATTAGTGTGTTAACAAGGACTGACAGGAGGGAAGAACACAAGGATTTAAGGAACTAGACCAAGGGAAATAACAACCATTCAGAACAATACACAATCACTCAACCAAAATAATAAAATGTACATAAATGAAAATAAAGACTAACAATAATGAAAACTAACATTACAAACAAACAGAAATCCTACTTTCTAACATTTACCTCCTGTCAAAATTTGATTGATGGCTTTTTGATGAGTTGATGAGCTCATATGAATTAATTAAAAATTAGGTTTATTGAAGTTCATTCTGTATCACCTCCCTTCTCCTCCTCCCCCCTTCTCCCCTTCTGTCTCTCTACCCTGGCTGCGTGGGCTAGTTCAGCACCATTCCCAAGCCCCCCTCCCTCTCTCCCCCTTTCTCCCTTGGCTCTGGTGTGAGGCTGTGATTTAATTTTATACATTTTAGGGTTGTTATACGTTTTTTGGGATAACCCTTTTAAAGCATTTATTTAATTGTTTTATTATTATTATTATTATTATTATTATGATTCTTTAGTGCTTTTTAAACGTGTATTATTTGAGTGGTTGGGGAAGTGGAAGTGATAAGTGGTAAAACTTTATTTCAAGCGTTTGGTTGGTCGTGGGGTAAGGAGAGTGTTTTAAAGCGAAAAAATGTTAGTAAAATAGTGTTTTAAAGCGAAAAAATTAAAGCAAGAAGTGTTAAAACTGGAAAATAATGAATGAAGTACATTTGAAATAGCTGTGAATAAGTGATCAGAATAAGGAAAGAAAGGGAGAGTGTTTTCAAGTTGCTGGCGACCTATTAGTAAAATAGTGTTTTAAAGCGAAAAAATGTTAGTAAAATAGTGTTTTAAAGCGAAAAATTAAAGCAAGAAGGGTTAAAACTGGAGAGTAATGAATGAAGTACATTTGAAATAGCCGTGAATAAGTGAGCAGAATAAGGAAAGAAAATTATTTACCAGTAAAGTCTTTCTGTGAGATGTGAGTGAAAATGACGTCTCTTTTTAAAGATTGGAGCAGGATTGTCGAAAGTTTTTGTAAGTTCGATGCAAAATAAGGCTGGTTTCCAGAGTGGTCATTCCGTAGATCTTCTCTCTGTCTCTCTCTCACTCTCTCTGTGTGTGCTAAGGCAGATTGAGTGAGAAGAGTCCCCATGGCGGGAGTGGGGGTGGTTCTGTGTTTGGGAGTTGGCGGGGCTTGCAGGACAGCCACTGAAAGAAGCAAACGACTTGTGTCAAAGTAATAATAGTCGGATGACGAGACTGATTCTGAAAGATGTATGGGAATGTGAAGGCCATGGGAATGCGCGCAACTGTGGTGGGATATCGTTATCAGAGGTCTCCAGGACTTTCCATTCTTAAGTTTTCAGGCCCCGCAGTTAAAGTTTAGACTAACGGGGGTGTCATTATTCTTTAAAAGAACAGATTGGTTAATTTAAGCAATATTGTGTTTCAGGCCTGCCAACTGTTCCGAAAGTTTTTTTTCAGAAGAAAGCAGTTAAGCCATCTTATTATTTCATAGTACTAGTATGTGTACACCTCAAGGAGAAATGATGATGAAACTGGAAAGGTTTCAGAATGATGCCATAAAACGTATCCTGGGACCATCACAATCCTTTTAATTAAGGATTTTTAACTGGCCATGTAAAATATTTTCTGTATTTTGTATTTGATAATGATTTGTATTTATCACTTATAAAAATTTTATTTGTAATATATTGAATCCAGTCTTGGAAATGAGTAACAATAAATAAATAAATAAAAAAAATTCCAATATACTCGATTATAGATAGACCATTTTCATTCATTTCAATACTACATTAGTTTGTTAAATTATATGCAAGGTCTTCGTTTTAAAAGCAGTCGAAATATACCAGCTATTTTTTCTTTCAGTATGAATAAACAAGCAGGGCCTTTTAGGTTCAATTATGTTATATCATGTATCATTTTCAAAGTTTTTTAACTTTAAGAAATGATAAAATCATGTGTGGAAAGCTGGAAAATGTGAGTTTCAAAGCATATCCTAGAATTTTATGTTGAATATAGGTTTTAACTAAAGTTTTTCATTTGAGCTGGAGGACTTACAGGTCGTGTGTGTGTGTGTGTGTGTGTGGGGTGACGATAAAGTATAAGATAACTAATGTTTGCAAATTTTTGACTGTTTTGCATCAATTTTTAATAACATGATGATGATATTAAATGCACTGTTTTGTGATGCCATGTGTCATTTTTGTTTTAGTGGCAAAGATGGATGTTCAGGAGTGTTTGAAGTCTGTTTATTATTCCCCTGAGAATCCAGGGTCTTTTGGTGGGAAAGAAAGATTGCAAAGGGGTTTGCTGGAAACTAAAGGGTTAAGAATTTCCAACAAGAAACTTCTAGAGTGGCTGTCTGGAGAAGATACATACACCTTACACAAGACAGCCAGAGTTAATTTCAAGAGAAACAAGGTTTTTGTCTCGAATATTGATGCGCAATGGCAAGCCGATTTAGTCGACATGTCAAGTTTATCCCAGCACAATGATAATATTAAATTTATGCTGACCTGCATCGATGTCTTTTCAAAATTTGCATGGGTTTGTCTTCTTCAGAACAAAAGCGGCAACAAAGTGACTCGGGCCTTCCAAGGCATACTTGCTCAAGGCCGCAGGCCCAAAAAACTACAAACTGACAAAGGTACAAAATTTTTCAGGGATTTTCAGAAGTTGATGAAACAATATCAAATAATGCATTTTGCCACAAGCAATGATAAGAAAGCTTCAGTAGTGGAGAGATTTAACAGGACTCTTAAAACCAGGATGTGGAGATACTTCAACACGCATAATACGCACAAGTACATTGACGTACTACAGCACTTGGTCCTATCGTATACTAACAGCTACCATAATACTACTAAAATGAAACCTGTTGATGTAAATGAAGCCAGTGCCTTCAATGTTTTTAAAACCATATACGGCCCCTTTCCAAAAAGCTTTAAAAAGCAAAAGTTTAAATTTGAGAAGGGCGATACAGTCCGTGTTTCAAAAGTACAAGGGACATTTGCAAAAGGTTATGAGCAGACATATACGGATGAATAATTCACAGTGGCTGAACGGGTTCACAGAATCCCACCCGTATACAAGTTGAAGGATAGCGATGGTGAAGACATTGACGGTACATTTTATGAGGCTGAATTACAGAGGGTTACTGTGAGTAAAGATAAAGCATTTAAGGTTGAAAAGATTATCATGCAGAGGAGAGTAAAGGGCAAAATGCTGGTCTTAGTAAAATGGGTTGGATGGCCTGAAAAATTTAACAGAAGTCACGTGGTCGAAATTTAATCTTAAGAATATTTTTAAAAGCATGCACTACGGCAGACAGTAAATGACCATGGAGGAGACAGATCTCTACGTTACTCTCCCAAGTAATGCATCCTTGCAAACTTACCCTGAAAACAAGATTTCAAGCTATACAACCAAGTTTGTCAGACCTATTGAACTACGTGGAGAGTGGGAGGTTGGCTTAGCTGAAATACAGTACCCGCATACTTGGGACATATTATCAAACAAAGACTTTCTTTTTACCACACATAATAATATAAATCAAGACAGGAAATATCATGAAATTTCTCCGGGTTATTATAAGGCTATAGCCGATATGGTTAATGAAATGAACAACCGCTCTACATTAAGCACGGAGGGCACTGAAATGATTTTCTCAGGCATTAAAAATAGAGTTAAAATTGAAGCCCTGCCAGGAGTGTAATTTGCTGCGACAGGAAAACTAGCTGAAATTCTCAGCCTTGAATCAGGTGTCGAATTGAGCCCTGAAAATCCAGTTGCGCCACATCCGGCTGATATTCGTGCCGGTTTCTGCACAATTTTCATTTACACAGACATTATTGAACACCATAGAGTCGGAGATAGTTTTGTTCCCCTCTTGTGCTGTGTTGAAATATCAGGAACAAACAACGAAGTGATCACAAAGACTTAAGAAAAGCCACACTACGTACCGGTGAGCAAACAGCACATTGATGACATAACCATTGAAATGAAAATGGATCAAAACCAGAACATAAACTTTCGTTATGGAAAAGTCATTACAAAGCTGCACTTCAGGCCGGGACATAGTGTGGCTTTTCATAAGTCTTTGTGATCACTCTTCCCCTTCGCAAGAGGGGAACAAAACTATCTCCTACTCTATGGTGTTCAATAATGTCTGTGTAAATGAAAATTGTGTAGAAACCAGCACGAATATCAGCCGGATGTGGCGAATGGCCCAGCCTTCAATGATGCTGGGGGTTCTGTGATGTCCAATTCTCTTCCAACTTGTTGCAGCCGTCCATCTGACTATCCATGGGCTATCTCAGACACAGCTTGAGCTCATTGCTTTCTTATTTTGTCGTATGTGGATTCCCTTTCTAGTTCTTTACAATGCTTTCCAATATCTCAATGGTCATCCAGCTCGTTCGGTGATCGGAATGACGTCACACATCCGGACTTGGGGCAAAGAAACAGAGACTCTGCACCACTTGTTGAGGCTGCAACGTGGCTTGTAGGTGGCTGAGAGGGACGAAATAGTCGTGTAATGGTAAGAGTTGGAAAGTCCTATGCCTGAGACAATGAGGCGAACGTCACCATTTCTCCTACCCCGATATCGAAGGCTTTCCAAACTTTTACACCTTCAACTTCAAACTTAAAGTTGTTCAGTGCTTTGACTCCTTCCCATCTTGGTGCAGGATGCTCCTTGCTGTAGTGGGGAAAAGGATTAGGCTGGGCGCTGCCCTTTCATTCTACTCATGAACTTGACTTGACTTACTGGCAGTTGAATCTTTCTGTGTTCTTATTCTATCCCTATTTTAATTGTATTTTATTGTATTTATTCTTTTCTCTGTGTAAATGACTGTGAAGCACTTTGTGACCCTGTCTGTGAAAGGTGCTATATAAATAAACTTTACTTAGTTACTTACTTACTTGCTTGCGACTACTTGAACGACAGCTATCCTACATCCCTTTACGCCACCATGGGACTCCAGAGCTTCCATCATGTCTTCAGCAGTCAAGACGTTGTGTTTCTCATTAAAAACTGCCTGATGTGTGTCTTCATGGATGCGATTTCACAGTCGCAGATGTCCTTGCCAGCTTGGGGATCAGTAAAGTCATAACGGAGCACAGATATACCAGTTCTTTGGCCAATCATTGGTAGTGACAGGAGAAGTGGAGCACAGTGGTAGCAACCTGCATTATCTGATCTCAGAAATACTTTTGAGAGCATAGGATTCTCGGCCTTGATGGTCTGAAGGACATTTTCCAGGATGGACGAGACAGAGGACCAGTCTCGGCAGCTGTTGAATACGTGGACAAAACATTCCACGTCGTACTTCCCACTGTTTCCTTTGGTGATGACTGCAGCCACGTGCCAGCTTCTGCCCCGTTTTCCGAAGAACTTGGCCATCTGCTCTCTGTACTTCAGGGGAAGAATTTCATCGCCCAATCCATGATGATATGAGCTGTTTGCTCATCTAGCTGCTGCAGTGCAGACTGTTTAGCCAGGTCCTGGTTGACCACACGCAACAGATGAGCCTTCCAGTTGTAAATGGCTGTTGATGACTGATCAAAACTGAACTGCAGCTGACTCTTTTGTTCCTGTGCCAGAAGACCCTATCTCTCCACCATGTTCTGTATTTCTTTGACGCAAGTATCTACATTTGAACATCTGTCGCAGGCAAGTTCATGGTTTTGGTTGCAATTAATCTTGGGCGGTAATACGGTAATACGTTATACTGCGGGGTCATAAAAATAGCAACGGTATCAGTTTCAATACCGTCATTTAAAAAAAATGCAATGCACTTATATAGGAGATAAGTATTAAATATTAAATATAATTTATTTAATTCCTAAAAATGATTCTATGTCCAGGAGCACTTATGTGTGGTTGTCGTCACATGACAGCGCAGAGGCGAGACAGAGAGAGAGAGAGAGAGAGAGAGAGGGGGAGAAAGATGGCAAGTCGCGCACCGAGTGACCTGGTCTCAAAGAAGAACACGACTTCTGCAGTTTGGCAGTATTTCGGGTTCCGACCTAACGAGAAGGGAGAGGCGGTAAATACTGATGAGCCGATTTGTAAATTGTGCAATAAAAAGGTGACCGAGAGAGATGGAAACAACCTAAGGACGCATCTCCGGATCAACTACCCACTCACTGCTGCGAGGATGCATTTGGCCCCAAGTTCACTCAGTGGAACAGTTTCAACGCCTCCCGCTGATACCGATGCAGGACCAACAACAACTCGGTCCACCGCCAGTTACACGCAGCCGACGATAATGGGGGCCTTCGGGAAAGCAACAAAGTACAAAAGGGACAGTGTCCGTTGGAAAACCTGTACTGATGCCGTGACAAAATACTTGGCAAAGGAAATGGTCTCTTTCCACACGGTGGAAAAAAAGTCGTTCAAGGACATGGTAAAGGTCCTAGATGCCCAGTACGAGCTACCTGGACGGAAACATTTCTCTCAAACAGCCGTCCCACATTTATATAATAAAGTCAGAGACGAGGTTCAAGTGCTGCTGTCAGAGGCAGACAGTTATTCCTTAACAACTGCCAGGTGGTCGTCAGTTAACATGACACCATATATGTCCCTGACTGTCCACACCATTAGGCCTACACCTGAGTGGAAACTTGAATCCAAATGCCGCCAAACTACGTATTTTCCTGAGAGTCATATGGCGGACAATCTTGCTGCTGCGCTCAGAGATGCACTTCAGGACTGGCAGCTTGACGAGAAAAAACTGTCAGCCATAACCACTGACAACGCTGCCAACATTTCTGCTGCAATCAGGTCCCTGCATTGGCCGTGGCCTAACTGCTTCGGTCACAATCTAAACTTGGCTGTCACAAATGCATTGCATGACCAGAGGCAAATAACCGAGTGCGCCCTCGGACTGTGCCATAATACTGTCGGGGCCTTTTCATACAGCTGGCAACGTAAGAGTGAACTCCACAAGAAGCAAGTGGAGTTGGGACTCCCAGAACATAGTCTCATAACGGTAAGCATAAATTTGTATCTGAATATCTGAATCTGTTAAGGTTAGATGACGCAACTAAGAATATAATGGAATACGATACATTAATGGGCTTATTTAATAATTTATTTGTTTATTTATTTATTCATTAATTTATTCGTTTACTCATTCATCCATCGGCAGGACTGCGCAACTCGCTGGGGCTCCAAACTGGCAATGGTGGAGCGCATCCTCGAGCAGGCCCAAGCGATCAGACACGTCCTGGACGTCTTGAAAGCTGTTCACGACGCACTGAAACCAGTCGGTGACTTTACTGATATTTTGTCAGGAGAGAATTATGTGACCAGTTCCTCTATCCTCCCCTTACTCCAGCTCTGCAGGGACAATGTGTTGGCTGTGTCAGAAAACGACCTCCAGCTAACAAAGTCAATAAAAACTGGAATTCAAAAAAAGCTGGAGGCCAAGTATGAATCAGATTCAGTGCGCAAATTAATGCGAAAATGCACTTTCCTCGACCCTCGTTACCGTGGAGGATATGAGACTGATGTCAACACATTGGCTGAGACCAAGGCTGAATTACAGGCTGAGATCGTGAGCTTAGAGGGGCAAGCACCAGCAGGTCCAGTGGCCATCAGAGTGGAAGAGGGAAAGGCGTAACCCAAACCCCCACGGAAAAAGATGATTCTGGGAAGTCTCCTGTAAAAACAAGCCGATGCAGTGGCAGGTCCTGTCGAAATCGTAGAGGACCGAGCCGGAGCTGAAATAGCAGCCTACTGTTTGGAGCCTGTTATTCAAGGAGACGAGGACCCACTTCTCTGGTGGAAATGTGCCGCCGGGCGTTTTCCCCGGATGTCGCGAGTGGCCCGAAAGTACCTGTGCGTGTGTGCCACAAGCTCACCATCGGAGCGGGTTTTCAGCACCGCAGGTAAAGTTGTCAGTCCACAACGTGCCCTGTTAAAGCCGGAAAAAGTGAACATGCTGGTTTTTCTGGCGAAAAATCTTGACTAGATTTGTTGCCACTTGCCACACAGTTCCTATTCGCACTGTGTGTGTGTGTGTGTGTGTGTGTGTGTGTGTGTTTTTTTATTATTATTATTATTATTATTATTATTATTTTTATTTAATTGTTTCAGGTGTTTTTATTTGGTTTTCGTTTAAAAAAATTTGAAAAGAAGACTGGACTGTGTTTTAATTTAGGCCTATTGATTTGCAATAATTGTTATAATATGGATGTTTATGTTAATTCAACTCTGGTTGACTGTTGTGGGCCTATTTGCACTTTTTTATATGCTGCTCTTTGTTGTTATTAAAAGTTGTTCGGGCTGCGATTTAATTTAATTGATTTGTGTGCACGAAAACTGTTCTGGATGTTTATGTTAATTTAATTATTTTTGACAGTTGTATTTGCACTTTTTAATAAGCTGCTATTTGTTTCTAATAAAAGTTGTTAATATTGTGATGTCATGTTCTTATTGTTTCAGTATTAGTGTTTGGTATTCAGTTTCTGAACGGTGAAGGCACAAGCCAACAGTTTGGTGACGCTGTCTGAGCCTTACGTCATAATTTTTAATTAGTCACGGTAATACCGTATACCATGGTAAAATAGGGAGGAGGTTTGATGGTATCAAAATTTGGATACCGCCCAACTTTAGTTGCATTCCACGGAAAATGCTTCCTTGCCCTTTTCGCTGAGAGCAAATGATACACAGTGGTCGCCACAACTGTCTTGAATCTTCATGTGTCTTATAGTCTGTCTTCAAGTACCGTTTCCCTGCCTAAAGGTTCTGCTTCGCAGTTTTGGCCCATCCAGCCGGGGCGCCACGCTGGACGAGGGCAACTACAACATCACACAAATTATCGAATGCCTCTGCCCCCTCTGTTGAAATATAATTTAGACCCTGCAAGGACTTTTGCTGCCTTGCAGTGCACACCTCTATGATTTTGAAGAGGGTTCGTTCTTGCAGATGTTCGAAGCCGGTGGTGTTGCAATGTTTTTGGTACTACTGGATGATTTGTGATGGGATAAGTGTCCGGATAGCGGCAGGAATTGTGACCCCCCCCCCCCCGACTCGAGCTTCATCGTCTTGGTTCTGTAGGCGACATCCTGAAGGAGGTGTGGTTGTGTGAGGAATGCCAGGAAGTAATCAGTCTTGACTGGGTTCATACGTGTTCTGTATATCGGCTGTTGTTCCACAGGTTTTTCCCGGCCATGCCTCAGCTGCATGTGCCCTAGCTTGGTCAATTCTCCATTTTGTCAGTCCAGGAATGAGGTCTTGCAGCTCCTGCTTAGTATAGTCATCAGCAAACAGGGACAGAATTTGCTGTCTTGTCTGCCAAGTGCCAGCTTGCTGGTAAGCCTTGACTAATGTTTGAACGGTTTGGTGGTCCCACATCTTCTTTTTTGCTGGAGGCTCTTCTTCATAGAACGGTGGAGCTTGCACAAGACTAGGCCACAGGTTACCCCTGAACGCGTTTTTGCAGTGTGGCGTAAGCGACGCTATTTTGCTGCGTCTTATACGCGACTTCATGTTCCACTGAACGCGGAACGTCAGCGCAGCGTCCTGCCAGCTTATTTTTCTGCTTTAATTGCATTTAATGTCATTTCCGTCTTTGTTGTGCTGTAGAACCTACTACAGTCCAGCCGTGAACACCATAGATTAAAAAAAAAACACTGTGGCCGTGTTTTAGTTAAAACAAAATCACAACTTTGAAAAGTAAGTTATCATCGAATTTTATATCAAAGATTTGTGGCTGGTTTCTTTTAGTTAAAAGCATATTCCCCTTGATAGTTACTTCCTGCCTAGCACGATCTGCTGTGCGATTCCCATTAGCACAAATACTAACGTAGTTGGATCCAATAAATGTATATGGTCGAACTATGGGAAACGCATCCCTGCTATATTCTGATTAGCGCAACTGCGGCTAGCCAGCAGCAGAAATAGACTCGACGCATATTTTCGGTGGAGCAGCGCGGAGAGCCGCTTCTGGGACGCTGCCGAGACGTGCCGGCGTGGCTGGTGGAATCACAACCATTGTCTAGAGTGGCCGCGGATCAACTCCGGCAACCGCGTCGCGGCAGTAACGCGGCCAAGACGCTCCCAGTGGAATCAAGCCTTTAGACTCTTGCCCTGGGGCAATGACACTCACTGTAGTTGTTACATCCTGTCTTTTTTTTTTTTTTAGATAATAGTTTTTCTGCCTCTCCATAACCTCCTCCCAGGGAGTGTTGAGACTGGACTTGATAGGGCTAGTTCTCCCCTCACTTATACGATCCATTGCTGTATTAATGGCATCTCTGTTCTGCTCTTGTTGGTGCTGTTCATCTACCCAAATACTGGTGTCAGCTTCTCCTTCACTTGTTGTACTGCTGCTCTGAGACTCAAGGTCAAGGTCAAGGTAAAAAAGTAACCTCTCAGCTGTTTGAACTTCAGAAATTGTTGATGAAGACTCACTGTCTCTTTGCACGGCAGGCTCGTACGTCTCATGAGAGCTGACTTAGTAGCTGAAATTTGAAGTCGATGTAGAACTCGTTAATACAGGTTGTGCTGGTGGCCCCATGGTACTTTGGGGATCCAAGCTCGGTCCAGGCTATTTTGTCGATGTAGACGACGCTGACAGAGGTTGCATTGGTGGTCCCATGGTACTTTGGGAATCCAAGCTTGGTCCAGGCTGTTCTGTCAACATAGAAGTCGCTGACACAGGTTGCGCTGGTGGTCCCATGGTACTTTGGGGATCCTGACTTGGCCCAGGCTGTTCAGCAGACGTAGCTTCAGTGCTGGTAAGGCCTCCGATTTCAACACGTTGTGCATCCTTTGACTGGCGTTTTATACAAAGATCACATAGTGCAGATCTGACAGGTACCACTCTGTTGTACTTTTCATAATGGACAGAGCCAATGATACACGTCTGGGATGCTTTAGTGCTACCCTCTTCCCCTTTTGTTCTGGGTGTGTACATGTATTTCTCCTGCCTCCAATCCAATGTGCTGTAAGCTCATACCGGTGCTTTGGGCAAACTGTCAAGTGGCTCTTTTGTTCCTCGGAAAGACCAAATCTTCCGGATCTATTCAAAATAAGGTCCTGTTCTGTAAGATCTGCCCGACCCTTACCAGGTCCACTAAGACTAAGTCCAGCTAGGTAAGACATCTGGTCCTTGTTACAGGCAGTCAATGGTACTACAGATTGATCTGAGGGGAAGTACTGTGTAGATGCACACTCTGGACTTCCAAATGTGCAGCTCATTTCATTTGGGCTTGAGGAACAACACAGAACCGTGTGTTTGAAACAGATAGCAACATTACTAGAACTAAGATACGACCCCCCCAAAAAATAGCACTGTGCTAAAACGGAATAAGAGGAAATCTTCAGCTTGTATTTCCTTGCACATGGCATGTCACTGATGCTAGATCACTACAATACAACATTTAACATAACCTCGGTAAAGTGTCACAATTTAAGAATGACTTGTGGGCTTAGCAACAATATGAACACAATGTTCTTTTGAGTAATACCAGCAAAATGAAGGTTAAAGTAAAATGAAAGAAAAATTTGAGGAACTTACTTTGGTGCACTGCTCAGCTTAAACTCCGATCTGCACTGTGATATCTGGATCAAGTCTCATTTCGAGGATCCTCGGAGGTTTAGTAAAAGACTTGGTCTTCATTTGCTTAGGACTTTATTGCAATCAGTAATAGTGCTCGAAAATATATATACTACTCAAAATTTGATAGGGATCATAGGAATTTTTTTGTGAAATGACATGCAAATTTGGTAACTGCCACTGATGAACAATATATTGAATAAATGACATGCAGTCAGACACAAAACACATTTGCAAGTGCATTTAATGACATTAAATGAGCGTGCAGCCTCACACTTTTGGCTTTCACGAACACTTCATGGTTTCACCTCTGACATGTAAAGTGAAAACAGACAGTGCTCGTTTGATGTTTCATTACCACAGTTAATGTCAATAACGGGTATGGCCTCCCCTAGCTTGAATGACGGCTTGACAACGTCGGGTCATACTGTCAATCAGAACCCGGATGCTTGCAATTGGAATGTTGTTCCATTCTTCAACAAGGGCATTTCCGAGCTCTTCTAGAGTTGTGGGTTGTGCCCTACGACCGAAATGGCGACCTGCAGCATGTTCCACACATGCTCGATAGGGTTTAGGTCCGGCGAACGCGCTGGCCAGTCCATGCGGACAATTGTCTCCTGCTCTAGGAATTGATTCACCACCCTAGCACGATGGGGGACGGGCGTTATCATCCATCAAGATGAAATCAGGACCAACAGCACCAGCGTATGGTCTTACGCACACATTGAGGGTCTCATCCCTGTACCGTACCCTGTCATCGTCCCTCTCCCCATGACATGCAGGTCCGTTCTGCCGTTCCTGCTTATTCCTCCCCAGACCATAATTGATCCGCCACCATAACGGTCGTGTTCGTTGATGTAGGCATCATTAAATCGCTCACGTTGTCTTCGCCACACCCGTTGCCTCCTGTCAGTAAAGTCCAAGCAATATCGGGACTCATCAGTAAAGAGAACTGGAGCCCAATCGTTGTGTGTCCATGTGACATGATCGTGAGCCCAATCCAAATGGTCACGCCTATGACGCACGGTCAGTGGGATTCGAACACATGGCCTTCTTGAGTTGAGGCCGGCAGTATGAAGATGATTCCGTATCGTCTGAGTGGATACCCTGACCCCCGAGGCATTATGAAGGTCATTTCGTAGGGTGGTGTGCTGCTGTACCAAACGTTTGATGCCGGTTCCACGCTTTGTTCACAACGCTTTGGTTGACGTTAAGTGCATTAGCAACGTGACGTTGTGAGTAGCCAGAGTCAAGCATTCCGATATATCTTCCCAATTGCTCTGAAGTCAATCGACGTCTAAGACGTTGAGGAGACATTGTTATTGCTAAATGTAACGCAAAAAATTTGGGAACTTCCAAATTTTCACCAACAAGCAACACACACGTCTGAGTTGAAATGGTGAAGTGTTAGTCAAAGCCAAAATGTGAGGCTGCACGCTCATTTAATGTTATGAAATGCACGTGCAAGTGTGTTTTGTGTCTGACTGCATGTCATTTATCCAATATATTGTTCATCAGTGGCAGTTACCAAATTTGCATGTCATTTCACAAAAAATTCCTATGATGCCTATCAAATTTTGAGTAGTATATATATATGGTACATAATGCCTAGGTCCCACTGGGGAAAAATCATCGGCGATGTGGAAATAGACAAATTTTCTCCCGATGGCTCCCAATGCTCCCAATGTTTTTGCCAAGAAAACGGAGTAGTCCCATTAGAAATTGCACTTATTAGGCATCGGGGATGGTCCGGTGAACGTTCACTGATGCTTCGGCTGTGGTGAGAAAGCTTCTGGGAATGTCCCCCGAACAATGCCCATGAAACATCGGGGATGGCTCCCGATGCTCGGGAAAGCTTCGGGGTACCTTCCGGGGTACCTGCCCCGGAGCTTCCCCGAATTTGAAACATCATCGGGGGAATATCCCCGTAGATTGGGGGATGCATCGGTGAGTACTTGCAAACCATCCCAGGCGCCTCGGGGAAGGGTTATTGGGGAGGTATATATTGTGGCGAGCTACAAGGTGCAACCAGCCTCTATAATTATCGAACAGTTTGGATGGGAATCCAGTGCGAGACGCCAAGCAGGGTTTGGGAAAGAACGTTTTTTTAACTGAAAAATCCTCTAACCTCCCTGTGCACTCCCTGTAACTCATCCCACCACAAAAACCAATAGCCGAGGCCATCTCCGCCACATCCGGCATCCAGCAGAGTGTTGATGCAATTATAAAAAAAGTTTGAATAAGTTTCGTCTGTTGACATTTTGTTGGTTTCGTAAAATCAAAAACGACCAGCCATAGCCAATACTGAAACTTAGGACGGCTTATTGGTTATCCTACAGTTAGGAGAGTTCATTTACGATTTTCGGCAGTTAGGATGCTTCTGTCATACACTTTTCCTATTGTAAGTTAGGATGGGAAATTTGACTTTGGAACTGTTCTTCTGTTATAGCTTTTTTGCTAAATCACATCCTAACCCTAATAACCATGGTTCCCAACGAGTTAAGATAGGATCCACAAGTTAGGAAGTTTCTGTAATATGGCCCCTGGTTTATTTTCCATTCATTATGTACCTTTGTACAAATACCAATATGAATACTTTTCAGGCCATATTTTATTACACATCTAGTATGAATAACTTATAAGTGGATTCCAGTTGTATAAATGTCACCTTACCTCATTTTAATTTAATTCAGAAGGAATTCAGGTTCAAAATCCACTACTAGGAATTAAATTCAGTTATGGCACAAATAACAAGCCAGGACTTGCCTGAAAGACTGACCGTTCTCAGGAGATGTTGCCAACATTGGCAAGTGTTTATTTCACTCCTCAAATTAAAGCACTCGCGAATTGTGAGGAATCTGGCTGCCTAAGTGTAAGTCTTCATTTCGGCCTCTCGCAAACGTTTGTTGTGTGAAATCATTTTGCACTTTGCTTTCTTTCTTTTTTGTACTTTTTAGTTGCAGGATATTCTTCATTGTACGCTATTAAAAGGAAGGGAGTAGCATGCATCATAATATACTTTACTTTAACAATTGAATATTGAATATTTTACTTAGGCTACATTAAGATTTTACGGAAACATTTAACATCTTTAACATTGTTTTCAATAAAGGACCACATGCATCAACAACACCCAGAAGCGCCGCCGGCTTCTCTGGACTCAAGCTCATCTGAGATGGACTGATGCAAAGTGGAAAAGTGTGCTGTGGTCTGACGAGTCCACATTTCAAATTGTTTTTGGAAATCATGGATGTTGTGTCTTCCGGGCAAAAGAGGAAAAGGACCTTCCAGATTGTAATCCGCGCAAAGTTCAAAAGCCAGCATCTGTGATGGTATGGGAATATGTTAGTGCCCATGGCATGGGTAACTTGCACATCTGTGAAGGCACCATTAATACTGAACGGTACATACAGGTTTTGGAGCAACATATACTGCCATCCAAGCAACGTCTTTTTCTGGGATGTCCCTCCGTATTTCAGCAAGACAATGCCAAGCCATATTCTGCACGTTACAACAGCATGGCTTCGTAGTAGAAGAGTGCAGGTAATAGACTGGCCGGCCTGCAGTCCAGACCTGTCTCCCATTGAAAATGTGTGGCGCAAAATACGAAAATGGAGACCCTGGACTGCTGAGCAACTGAAGTCGTACATCAAGCAAGCACGGGAAAGAATTCCACCGACAAATCTTCTACAATTAGTGTCCTCAGTTCCCAAATGCTTATTGAGTGTTGTTAAAAGGAAAGGTGATGTAACACAGTGGTAAACATGCCCCTGTACCAGCTTTTTTGGGACGTGTTGCAGGCATCAAGTTCAAAATGAGTGAATATTTCCAAAAAAAAACAATAAAGTTTATCAGTTTGAACATTAAATATCTTATCCTTGTGGTGTGCTCAATTGAATATAGGTCCAAAAGGATTTGCAAATCATTGTATTCTGTTTTTATTCACGTTCTACACAACGTCCCAACTTCATTGGAATTGGGGTTTGTAATATGCTGATGATCTGGGGCCGTATTGCAGAAACTTCCTATCTGAAGTCCTAAGTAAGGATAGGAAGAGTTTAAGATTTTTCCTAAATTGGTCTTACAGAAACAAATCCTAACTAACTTTTGGAATCTTATCTTATCTTACTTCATTCTATCTTTTTACAAGTTAGGAAATCCTAAATACTCAATCCAGCATAGCCTGGAATCCATACATATCAAGTGTTGGTTGCTCCCAACGGTCACTGACTGATATCAGTCTGGCCTCAGTCGTATAGCCAGCATTTAGCCCTTACGTCACTAATGAAGTTAATATATGAATATTCATGTTTTCTGCTCTTGGCTGATTGGATGACCTTTTGGCGAGAACCACCAATCGAATATGAGTTAGCTGGCCAGCAACGGCATTCGTGAATGTTATTTGACATGAGCTTAAAAATTAGATTGTGGCTTGCTTGCGTTTACTCTTGGAGTGGTTGTTAGGTTTTGAACAGGATAATGTTTGGCCATATCTGCATTTTGTTTATTTCAGTGGGATTCCCCAGTATAATAAAGGCTAAATTAAATAATACTCAAATTACATAACGTATTTTACTGTAATTGGCATTAGCTATAGCTCGAAGGGCATGATTGCATCAGCTAGATTAAAGTGATCACCCAAAAACTATAATTTGTATATCAATTACTCACCATTAGATGTCTTGAACGGACGAAGTTGTTCTTCACCTGGCGCAACTTTATGGCCACTGGAGAGTTTTTAAAAATTATCCAAATTTCTTTTTTTGCTGGAAGCAAATGGGGTCACCCAGTAGCAATGGGAAAACTCCACAAAACGTCCATTGACAAACTTTCAAACCATCGTCCAACGCATCATCCAGTATAATCCAAGTCTGCTTTGTCCACTCGTATCCTCAGAACTCTAGAAATGCGGCTATTTTTCGCTAAAAATAATAAAATACCACAGTTATGCTTCAAGTAAGCTCGCGCATTCAATGGAAGTCCTGCCTCCCGGCTCGTTCACTAGACAGAGACTCTGCTGCCACTCATATGAATACTCGTATAAACACAAACTGGGAGGCGGGACTTCCGTTGAATGCAGAACTGGTATTTTATTTATTTTTAAGTCTATCTAAAGGGGCGGGGCACCCTTGCGACTGTGAGCCAATCACAGATCTCGCATGGATTTTGTGCGAATATTTGAAAGTCAAACACTGGCCTACCGACAGAGGCCAGACATATAAGCAAGTGACCGTTGGGAGCGACCAAAGCTTGATATGGATGGATTCCAGGCTAATCCAGCATTGGTTATCACCTTTTATGTCTGTTACCTAGCAACCACTGCTTCTTTTCTCACCCAGCCAAGCTTAACATTATATTGAAACTGTTAGCATTTACCTGTGTTTTTTTATTATTGAAAACATAAAGGAAAAAAATGGAGCAAAAACGATGGGCACTAATCTTTCAGACAGATGAGTTAGAGGTGTTGGTATCATCTGTCGAAAAATCCAAAGATGTGCTTTTTGGGAAGTTTTCCAACACACTGACAAGAGAAATAAAAGAGAGAGAGTGGGCAAAGATAGCCGAGGCCATCTCCGCCACATCCGGCATCCAGCGGAGTGTTGATGCAATTATTAAAAAAAAGTTTGAATAAGTCTCGTCTGTTGACATTTTGTTGGTTTCGTAAAATCAAAAACGACCAGCCATAGCCAATACTGAAACTTAGGACGGCTTATTGGTTATCCTACAGTTAGGAGAGTTCATTTACGATTTTCGGCAGTTAGGATGCTTCTGTCATACACTTTTCCTATTGTAAGTTAGGATGGGAAATTTGGTTTTGGAACAGTTCTTCTGTTATAGCCTTTTTCCTAAATCACATCCTAACCCTAATAACCATGGTTCCCAACGAGTTAAGATAGGATCCGCAAGTTAGGAAGTTTCCGTACTATGGCCCCTGGTTTATTTTCCATACATTATGTACCTTTGTACAAATACCAATGTGAATACTTTTCAGGCGATATTTTATTACACATCTAGTATGAATAACTTATAAGTGGATTCCAGTTGAATAAATTTCACCTTACCTCATTTTAATTTAATTCAGACGGAATTCAAGTTCAAAATCCACTACTAGGAATTAAATTCAGTTATGGCACAAATAACAAGCCTGGACTTGCCTGAAAGACTTACCGTTCTCAGGAGATGTTGGCAACATTGGCACGTGTTTATTTCACTCCTCAAATTAAAGCACTCGCGAATTGTGAGGAATCTGGGCGCCTAAGTGTAAGCCTTCATTTCGGCCTCTCGCAAACGTTTGTTGTGTGAAAAATTAATGGATAATTCATAAACTAACAATGTAGACATCTTCATCATTTTGCACTTTGCTTTCTTTCTTTTTTGTACTTTTTAGTTGCAGGATATTCTTCATTGTACGCTATTAAAAGGAAGGGAGTAGCATGCCTCATAATATACTTTACTTTAACAATTGAATATTGAATATTTTACTTAGGCCACATTAAGATTTTACGGAAACATTTAACATCTTTAACATTGTTCTCAATAAAGGTCCACGTGCATAAGTTCCTTACCCAATGCTCTGACTGATTAAATGGAGAGAAAAGATATAATTGTCTCCCCTTTATAAATTTATTTGGTTGACTCAAAACATTTTTTGTTCCCTGACTTTAATGTGATACGATCTGATCCCTGAGTTTTTTTTTTGATCCGGTGCACTTTTTCTTCTTATTTTTTTTTCGATACCGATTGACGTCATGGCTCTCCTCCGAAAGTGTTCTGGGAAGGCTGCTCTCATGTGTCCTCGCTCATCGGCTTGACAGAGCTCCATCCTCCCTCCTCTCTTCTCCCCCCCAGCACAATTTTGCGCATTGAGCGGGCAGCGAGGAGGGAGACAAGGAACAACTTCCGGCTAAATAGAGGATAGAGGTCATAACAATTAACCGAATTGAGATACACCCACAGTTTATAGTGTAAGAATACACCAGTGGCTACAGAACAAGTTTCCGATTATGGCTTACTGTGATAAGCAGTACTTCGAGAAAATCGGAGACCTTCAGAAGAATATGCACGTAAGGTAGGATCAGAGGGTTTCCTTGTTTCTCGAACGTCACCTTAAAACGGTCTTATGTTTGCTTCATACAAACCGCGGAGTAGTTCTTGTCTCAGCAAGCATTAGCTGGCTAGATTTACTAACTTAGCCTGCTGTGTCGGCGCGCCTATTGCTCCTGTTCGACGCAGGGCACTCCTCCTGAATTCAGTAATTACAGTACTGTGAATTGCATTTTCATGAGTGATGCATTTAGACAAAACAAACTAATTGTTGAAATAACGAGGGCTTGTTTACCGTAAATCGTTTCAACTGCCTGATATTACTCTTGAAAATACAAGCTAGCTTGCTAGTCTACACGAGCGCGGTGAAGTTAAATTGATTCAGACATTCGGCGAACAGGAAATCTAGGGACCGTCGAAAAAGTGCGCACCTAAAAAACGGGGAAACGTACTAATATTTTGCTTTAATACCTTATGATAACTTTATTTTATTCCGTGCCCTATAAATAAGCACGTGCTGTGTGTAAACTGGAACTAAGTTTTAAAAAACCTGCAATTTGATGACGAATCATGATGGGAATGGGGAAAAATTGGTCTTTTCCCAGAAAATGTTTTTCTTCAATGGCAATGTAAAATCAAAAGCTAGAACTCTGGTAAGGATTTTATGTGTATTCATAAGTATGTAATGACCTTGAACAATTTTTCATTTTGAGGAAACCCCGTTTCAAGATTGGCAATATTTTATTCCTTTTGTATATCTTTTTATTTTTAATTTTTCAAAAGCTTTTGGGTCATTCCGTGTCAACTCAACCAGAGCCCCCCCACATCAAAATTTTGATTTTGATAAAACTTTGCACAATTCAAGAGATATGCATTGGCAGTACTGAGGACAAATATTTCAGCTCAATTATTGCTAGTTCCTGAAATATATCCTATTTTAGGGAAGGGGGGTCAATTGTAACAAAATCGCTTTAATTTTGAAGGGAGTTTGAGGGCCTCAGAAATGGATTTTCAGAGCTGACAGACCCACAAGTTTCATTTTGTCATCAGAAAGGTTGCTGAACTCTTCGCTTGAGCTACTTTTCTTTACTCAGTGTGTTTAGTTTACCTGTACCGTGGCCTGGAAAAAGCAAACAACACCAATCATACTAATTTTTTCAAAATTTAATGCATTTATTATTCTGTAACTAATTAAGATAGAGCCCTGAGACTTGATATGCAAACTGTCAGTCAACTTTCTGATGAGCACAAAAAATATCAAAGTCACAATGGTTGTATTAAATGTTTTTATTACCTTGGAAGTTGGCTTCAGAATGAAAAGTGCATATTTTGGGTCATTACAGAGAGTATATATCTTAAAAGGGACATAAGTGATCAATGTCATATTTTTAGTGCTTGAAGGCATGGGTCTTTGGTCTAACATATTAAAAAACTGGAGATAGCTTAATAGCTTTTCCAATTTTCATTTTAGCACCAGGGAAATTGTGTTATTTTAATCTGCCCCCATCTGGTCTCCTTTCACAACCTTTATTTTTGGGGAAAAATTCCAACATTATGGGTAAATAAGCAGCCAGGACCCAAAATGTACAGTTTTTTCTCAATAGCTTTTCCAATTTTCATCCGAACACCAGGGAAATTGCTTTATTTTAATCTTCTTCAATATAGTGACCTTTCACAACCTTTATTTTTTTTTTTTTGAAAAATGTCAACATTACGGGAGATAAGCAGCCAGGACCCGAAATTTTTCAGTTTTTTTTTCAATAGCTTTTCAAGTTTTCATCCTAGCACCATGGAAATTGTGTTACTGTAATCTGCCACCGTCTACCCACCTTTCACAACCTTTATTTTTGGGGAAAAATTCCAACATTTCAGGCAAATAAGCAGCCAGGACCCAAAATTTACATTTTTTTTCTCAATAGCTTTTCCAATTTTCATTGTAGCACCAGGAAAATTGTGTTATTTTAATCTTCCCCCATCTAGCCACCTTTCACAACCTTTTTTTTTTTTTTTGGGAAAAATTCCAACATTATGGGTAAATAAGCAGCCAGGACACAAAATGTACAGTTTTTTCTCAATAGCTTTTCCAATTTTCATCCAAACACCAGGAAAATTGCTTTATTTTAATCTTCTTCAATATAGTGACCTTTCACAACCTTTATTTTTTTTTGAGAAAAATGTCAACATTACGGGGAAATAAGCAGCCAGGACCCGAAATTTTCAGTTTTTTTTCAATAGCTTTTCAAGTTTTCATCCTAGCACCATGGAAATTGTGTTACTGTAATCTGCCACCGTCTACCCACCTTTCACAACCTTTATTTTTGGGGAAAAATTCCAACATTTCAGGCAAATAAGCAGCCAGGACCCAAAATTTACATTTTTTTTCTCAATAGCTTTTCCAATTTTCATTGTAGCACCAGGAAAATTGTGTTATTTTAATCTGCCCCCATCTAGCCACCTTTCACAACCTTTTTTTTTTTTTTTGGGAAAAATTCCAACATTATGGGTAAATAAGCAGCCAGGACACAAAATGTACAGTTTTTTCTCAATAGCTTTTCCAATTTTCATCCAAACACCAGGAAAATTGCTTTATTTTAATCTTCTTCAATATAGTGACCTTTCATAACCTTTGTTTTTTTTTTTTTTTTTTTTAGAAAAATGTCAACATTACGGGGAAATAAGCACCCAGGACCCAAAATTTTCAGTTTTTTCTCAATAGCTTTTCAAGTTTTCATCCTAGCACCATGGAAATTGTGTTATTATAATCTGCCACCATCTATCCACCTTTCACAACCTTTATTTTTGGGGAAAAATTCCAACATTATGGGCAAATAAGCAGCCAGGACCCAAAATTTAAATTTTTTTTCTCAATAGCTTTTCCAATTTTCATTGAAGCACCAGTAAATTTGTATTATTTTAATCTGGCATCATCTGGCCGCCTTTCACAACTTTTATTTTTTGAGAAAAATCCAAACATTATGGGCAAATAAGCAGCCAGGCCCCAAAATTTACAGTTTTTTCTCAATAGCTTTTCCAATTTTCATCCGAAAACCAGGGAAATTGTGTTATTTTAATCTGCCATCATCTGACCACCTTTCACAACCTTTATTTTTTGAGAAAAATCCAAACATTATGGGCAAATAAGCAGCCAGGACCCAAAATTTGCAGCGTTTCTCAATAGCTTTTCCAATTTTTATCCGAAAAGCAGGGAAATTGTGATATTTTTATCTACCCTCATCTGGCCACCTTTCACAACCTTTATTTTTTGAGAAAAATCTAAACATTATGGGCAAATAAGCAGCCAGGACCCAAAATTGACAGTTTTTTCTCAATATCTTTTCCAATTTTCATCCTAGCACCAGGGAATTGTGTTATTTTAATCTGCCACCATCTATCTACTTTTCACAACCTTTATTTTTGGGGAAAAATTTCAACATTACGGGCAAATAAGCAGCCTGGGCCAAAATTTTTCAGTTTTTTCTCAACAGCTTTTCTACTTTTCATCCTAGCGCCAGGCAAATTGTGTTACTTTAATCTGCCCCCATCTGGCCACCTTTCACAACCTTTATTTTTGGGGAAAAATTCCAACATTATGGGTAAATAAGCAGCCAGGACCCAAAATGTGGTTTTTTCTCAATAGCTTTTCCAATTTTCATCCGAACACCAGGGAAACAGCTTAAATTTAATCTTCAAGCAAGTGGCCACCTTTCACCACCTTTATTTTTGGAGAAAAATTCCAACATTATGGGCAAATAAGCAGCCTGGGCTCAAATTTTTCAGTTTTTTCTCAATAGCTTTTCCAATTTTCATCCTAGCACCAGGGAATTTGCTTAAATTTAATCTTCAAGCAAGTGGCCACCTTTCTTAACCTTTATTTTTTGAGAAAAATTCCAACATTACGGGCAAATAAGCAGCCTGGGTTCAGTTTTTTTCTCAGTAGCTTTTCCAAATTTCATCCTAGAACCAGGGAAATTGCTTTGTTTTAATCTGCTTTAATGTAGCTACCTTTCACAACCTTTTATTCTTTGAGAAAAATGCCAACATTGCAGGGAAATAAGCAGCCAAGCCCCAAAATTTTTAGTTTTTTTAATACCTTTTCCAATTTTCATCCTAGCACCAGGAAAATTGTGTTAATTTAATCTACCCCCATCCGGCCACCTTTCACAACCTTTATTTTTGGGGAAAAATTCCAACATTACGGGTAAATAAGCAGCCAAGCCCCAAAATTAACAGTTTTTTCTCAATAGCTTTTCCAATTTTCATCCTAGCACCAGGGAAATTGTGTTATTTTAATCTGCCATGAGATGGACACCTTTCACAGCCTTTATTTTTTGAGAAAAATCCAAACATTATGGGCAAATAAGCAGCCAGGTCCCAAAATTTACAGTTTTTTCTATGTAGCTTTTCCAAATTTCATCCTAGCATCAGGGAAATTGCTTTCTTTTAATCTGCTCCATGTAGCCACCTTTAACAACCTTTATTTTTTGTGAAAAATGTCAACATTCTGGGGAAATAAGCAGCCAAGCCCCAAAATTTTCAGTTTTTTCTCAAAAGCTTTTCCAGTTTTCATCCTAGCACCATGGAAATTGTGTTATTTTGATCTGCCACCAACTATCCACCGATCACATTTATTTTTTGAGAAAAATTCCAACATTACGGGCAAATAAGCAGCCTGGGCCCAAATTCTTCAGTTTTCTCTCAGTTGTTTTTCCAAATTTCATCCTAGCACCAGGGAAATTGCTTTCTTTTAATCTACTTCCATGTAGCCACCTTTCACAACCTTTATTTTTTGAGAGAAATCCCAATATTATGGGCAAATGAGCAGCCTGGGTCTAAAATTTACAGTTTTTCCTCAATTGCTTTTCCAATTTTCATAATTGCGCCAGGGATACAGGTTTTTTTTTTTAATCTCTGGTCATGTACTCACCTTTCATAACCTTTTTTTTAAGAAAAAAATTCCCAACAGTACATGCAAAGATACATGTATATATTTTATATTAATTACTTTATTTTTTTCAATTGTTTGTCCCATTTTCATCTTAGAACTTGGTATTCAAGGGTATTTCTCATCATGTTCAGAACTTAGGTTCATAGGTAATTGCATATTTTTAATTGCTTTAAAGCTCAAGTCCAGTTCCATTATGACTGAGAATGAGGTGGTGAATTGTTCTGTGTGTGGTAATTGCTTACAAAATAGGCATGGGCAATACAAATGAATAAAATGACAACATTTCTTGAGTTGCTGAGAAAAAAGTTTTTATTATTTTCTAATGATTTTTTGCAGGTAAGTACAGAAGACACAGATGAAGAGTTTGCTACAAGTCCAACACCTTTATAGGAAAGGGTCTCAGAGCCACAGGGTCCCAAAAATGGCTGATTTCGGCATTTATCAACAAAACCCATTGTGAAAATTAGGGGGTGAAGCCTGAGGGCATTTTCGAAAATGAAGTCTACTCAGAAATAAACCTGGCCAAATTATCCATTAGGGTACCCTAACAGAAATAATTGATGCTAAAGTCATCAACCCCTTTTCTGAAGTACAGCAGCGCCCCCTAGGCCCTTTTTAATGGAAAATGCATTGAATTTCACCCAATTATGTTCAACAAACATTAGGTTTTGCATTGGTATTAAAAAAATGGTATGAATGGGTTGTCTGTGAAGTTTTTTTTTGGATCAATGGCCTGCAAAAATGTCAAAATTATCGGTGGGAGGGCAAACATTAACGCTACTTGCCCATTACTGTATAAAATGCAGTGAAGTCGCTGATGCCGGCAGTTGTTTGCCCTCCCACTGCTACGAAACGTTCCCCCTCAATAACCCGTGGTGATTTAAAAAAAACTTTACACTGTTTTTATAATGTCCATATACCCTCCTCCCATGATAGTTTCAATGAGCTACTGTGAATAATTCATAGTAAAGCACAGTGACGTGCAGTCGGAGGTTAGTTTGGCGAGGCAGAAACCTCCCCTTTGCTTGATTAGCAATCAGACGATTAACTGGTTTAGTAAGACTATTCGGCAGAATGACGGGCCAGTTTAGGTTTCCGCGGCGTTATTACTCAGTATATCGAACCTGAAATGCTCACAGGACAGCAGATTTGCGCGTACTTGCTTCCAGGAAGCCGAAGCAATGTCATCAACAAATATTAAAACAGTTCGACTTATGCAGAGTTAAATGCTTAATCAATATACAATGTATTCTCCTTTAAATACGCGCTTTTACACCCAAACAAAAAAAGCGGGCGCTTATTTTCAGTCTTCTTTCATAATCCGATTAACAAAATGTTTAAACGATATACAGAATTACCGAGAGCCGAGAATTTTTCCTAATTGATTATTCAGATTTCCATCCTCGCAGTCTCGAATTGAAGGGTATAAGTGAATGAATCTTGTGACCGGTGTTCGCGAGGTGGCATAGGTAGCAAAATTTGTCAGAACACTGGTAGGTTTTGAACGCCTGGCGCTGGTTTATTCCTTGGTATATTTTACTGAAACTTCACAAATAGGGTCACAGGATATTCTGTCAACTAACTATGTAGATTTACAGTAAAAATACACTCACCTTTCTTGCTATTGTTGAGAAGAAGTCACGGCGAACTCGCGACGAACTTCAAGAACTTCTGTCAAACTAATTTCACATCCCCTGGAGGTCTAGACTGGACGAACAGACTCGTAATTTCTCAAATTAGATGGCTGTAATTCAATCAGGGCCGTAGCTGGGATATCACGTCATCGCGGGCTATTTGAAATCTACCTCCAAAATGGATATTTTTGCCACGCTGTGCACTTGCAAGTTTGTAAACACGGCGCAAATTGAGCTCACCCATTCATCCAACGGGCGAATAATAGCTCTGTTCAAATCGCGTTATTGGCCGTAATACGCAGAGTTCATGTATGAAATGCGGGTATCCTATTGAAAAGGTTGCTTTTAATCAAACCATGGTGTTCTTTTTGTATGAAAATGGTATTCACATCATTTTTTTATAAGTTTTCTGAGGCTTGTTTACCGCCCCAGTTCAGCTGTTACACATTCCATTAGAGTTTATGCAGAGCGTTGCCCATGCCTATACAAAATCATCCTACTAGCAAGGATGTTTTTCTTTTCTGTTTATTTTATTCTATTTTCTTTCTTTCTTTCTTTTTGAGCAGTAAGGTAACACCCATCCTTGAGTGGGGAGGAGTGGTGCTGAATTGTGTTAGAGTTGTGGCGGTGCTTTCCCTGGTCCTGAAGTCTCATCCTGTGGGACAAGGGGACAGACAAAGGCATGGCCCCTATGCGGGCAGGGGCGGGGATTTCTATCCCTGCACCACGCTAAATACAAAGTGTTTTTAAATAATAAATCATTTAATCTAATAGAAATAGCTTTTTTAATACCCCACTGTAGAGTAAAACAATATTGGATCAGATTTTTTTTTTTTGCACACTTGAAATTCAATAGATTTTAAATCTGCTTTGGAATTACTGTAGCACTTCCAAATTCATGACAAATTATATTTTTTGTCATGTAGCAGCTCCAGTATTTCAATATCTAAAGATTGCATATTGGTTATCCTTCAAGTACAATTTAGTATAAATCAAATCAGTGATCAGATTAGGCGGATTTGCATCGCAAAATGCGAATTAAATTTCAGCAGTTTTGAAGAAATGCTTATCATCATAACAATCCCTTCGCAAAAAAAAAATGCGATTCAAAAAATCGTAATGAGATTTCATGGTTTCCGACTCACTGGCCTGCGAACTTCCGAATTCCCGAGCCACATAGCAATAGGAGAAGTTTTCACGACTTTGAATGGCTGGAAAATGATGTTCCTCATTTGCATACCAACCAGTCAGCTTCTGGGGAGCGCATGCATTCTCTTATGGCAAGCCGTTTTAACATTTAATTGAACCACACTCCTATCTGTAATTACATTTTAGATATCCATAATAGCATTTCTCCTAGTCAAAATATAATTTTGACTAGTCAGAGTGGTAATTAAAGATATCTGCAATAACAATCTTACTAGTAGAAATGTTATTTTAAGATATCTACAACTTTGATTGTACTAGTCAAAACTAAATTTAAGATATCGAAAAATCCTTAAAAACTGTAAGTGGCCGTTTTAACATTTAATTGCCAGACTGGATATGTATTGCAGATATCTGTAATTCAATTCTTCCTAGTGAAAAAGAACACTTCAGATATCCACAATGACATTCTTCCTATCTACAATTGTCATTTCAGATATCCACAATGACATTCTTCCTAGGACAAATGACGTCACTTTTGCCATTCATGTGTATTGGGCTTTCAATTTCAGATATCCACAATTACATTCTAGATATCTAGAATGAACATTCTGGATATCTGCAATTGAATTCTTACTAGGAAAAACTCCCATTTCAGATATCTTCAATCCAATTGTTACTAGTCATAATTTTCATTTCAGATACCCAAAATGAAAAACTAGTCCTGTCTACCCGTCAACAGATATCAACAATACTTTTATGGATATCTGCAATTGTATTGTTGCTAGTCATAATTCTAATTGTAGATATCTGAAATTACATTTTTACTAGTCATAATACGAATTGTGGATATCCATAATGACATTTTTACTAGTCACAATGTATTTTGGATATTCAAAATTACATTCTGGATATCTGGAATAGTTTTTCATTTTGGATATCTGAAATGAAAATTATGACTAGTAACAATTGGATTGAAGATATCTGAAATGGGAGTTTTTCCTAGTAAGAATTCAATTACAGATATCCAGAATGTTCATTCTAGATATCCGGAATGTAATTGTGGATATCTGAAATTGAAAGCCCAAAACACATGAACGGCAAAAGTGACGTCATTTGTCCTAGGAAGAATGTCATTGTGGATATCTGAAATGACAATTGTGGATAGGAAGAATGTCATTGTGGATATCTGAAATGTTCTTTTTCACTAGGAAGAACTGAATTACAGATATCTGTAATACATATCCAGTCTAGCTATTAAATGTTAAAACCGCTTGCCATATGCTCTTGGGATTCGGGAGGCTTTCTGGTACAGTCATAAGCTCTATCATCTTTGGTCGTGACGGCTGGACTCTGCTATGTGAGCCATTCGGAGCCGTCGCGTATTAAATTACGTTGCTCTTTGGTTATAGCCACCTTGTTGGCTAATAAGGCAACTAACATTAACAAAGGTAAATCTTTGTAAATGATCATCATATCAAGGCGATATGATTTGTTTCTTGCCCCAACTTTACTAACTTCACCAGCTGTCATAGGCATGAACTTAGGTTTCGCGGCAGTTTCGTGCGACCCAGCTGAATTTGTCACATTTTTGGGACGTTAGCTGGTTTGCTGGCGAGTTCAAAAGCAATGTATTAGGTACAGATAGCTGGCTAGTGAACCTATGGTAGCTATGATGCCTATTGGAGAAGTTTTTATAGCTCTGATTCGTCACTTTCAACGCCATCGCACGCAGACGATTTCTTTCAACATTGACGACGCGCTTTTTTTACCTAATAAGCAAACAGACAGTTCGGGCCTGAGACTCGTTATTCCATAGCGAGTTTAGCTGCATTATCCTGTTATGCATGCTATCGCGTATTACGTTACTCTTCAGATTATTAAGCTATCAATCTTCCCATCTTGCTGACGCTAGTTAAAGGGAATATGGGCCTATGGGCCGATAAGCTATTGTTGTGGTGTGGCGTCCGTCGTCCGGAACATTTTTTATCTTTTTTTTGGCCTGATGAATTTCTGTGTAAATTTGCAATAACATACTACTAGACCATATCTCCATATTTTTTCTCGGTTTTTTGATTGAATCATTTTTGTCCGTTTTATGGGCCCTTGAAATTTTGGCTCCAATGTTAAAGATAGGACTGAGAAATTTTAGAAAATTATTTCTCAAAAACCGCGTGATAAATTTTTTTCTAAATAAGGCAATCAACTTACCTTGGTACCGTCAATGTGCAGTGCGAGCGCCATTTTGATTGAATTGATGGAAGTGAGTCTAGTGGGAGCGCTGTACTTTATGAATATGCAAGATGGCCTGTGGAGGCCGAATGGTTGCAAATAGAGATTAAGTTTGTATTATCAACATATAGGAAGTCATATATGACCTATATTTTGGCAATATTAAGTTTGACCACAGATGACTTTGAAAGGTCAAATTGAGGTCGGGGAATATATTAAAAATGTGAAAAGATATGACTTGAAATTTCAAAAAATTATTTCTCAAAAACTATCTGATAACTTTTTCTCTAAATCTGGCAATCAACTCACCTTGATACACTTTATGTACAGTGCGAGTGCCATTTTGATTGAATCGACGGAAGTGGGTCTAGTGGGAGCGCTGTACTTTAACATTGGGTCTTAAGGAGAATGGGCCAAATCGACTGTGGAAGCTAAATGGTTGCAGATAGAGATTAAGTTTGTATTACTGACATATAGGAAGTAATGTATGATCTATATTTTGGCTGTGTTAAAGTTGACCTCAGATGACCTTGAAAGGTCAAACTTGAGGTCAAGCAAAATGTTACAATTTTCAAAGGTTTCTAGGCTTGAAAATATTGAAGATTGGGAACATATGTGCATTGAACACTTATAGGAACTCATACATGAACTTTCATTTGGTGGCCTTGAACTTGACCCTCAGCGACCTTCTAAGGTCAAACTTCACATAGTGAAATTTCAATGACTTCTATCACCAAAACTATTACAGATAGAGCTTAGGTTTGTATTGTGGCCATATTGGAAGTCATGTATGAAGTTTCATTGGGTGACCTTAAACTTGACCTTCAGTGACCTTCAACGGCCAAACTATACAGTGAAATTTCAATGACTTATATCAGCAAAATCGTTACAGATTGAGTGTAGGTTTGTATTGGAGACGTATCGGAAGTCATGTATGAACTTTCATTTGGTGACCTTCTTATTGACCTTCGAAGGTCTAACTTGACCAAGAGAAAATTCAATGACTTCTGTCACTGAAAAGGTCACAGATGGAGCCTAGGTTTGTGTTACTGACATAGGAAATCGCACATGAACTTTAATTTGGTGACATTCAGCTTGCCTGTTGATGCCATTTGAAGGTCAAACTTGACATAATACAATTACTTTAATAGTTTAAGTAGATATGCTCCAGAGCTGGATATTTTTACGCATAACATGAAACATTTAAATTTGTAGTCCATAAGGTGATTTTTAGCAGATCTTCTGGCTGATTTCTCTTTAAATTGATTTTGTGTCAAGTGTATGTGTATGTTATTGTTGTTGTCGACCCACTAGTGTGGGCACTTTGTGCCTGTTTGGAGTCGAATGAATAAATGAATTAAAATTAAATAAATAAATACAATGACTTGTATTGCCAAAACAGTCACAGATGGAGTCTAGGTTTGTATTAGACACATATAGGAAGTCATATATGAACTTTCATTTGGTGACCTTCGTATTGACCTTCAAAGGTCAAATGTGACCTAGTGAAAATTCAATGACTTGTATCACTAAAACGGTCACAGATGGAGCCTAGGTTTGTGTTACTGACATCTAGGAAGTCACATATGAACTTCTGGTGACATTCAACTTGACTGTCAGTGACCCTTGGGGGTCAAACTCGACAGTGAAATTAGAATGACTTGTATCACTAAATGGTCACAGATTGAGCCAAGGTTTGGAAAGAGACATTTGAAAGTCATATATGCTGACCACAACTTGACATTCGGTGACCTTTAAAGTTCACAATTGACATATTGGATTCATATTGACATATTATAATGACTTGTATCATCAAAACTGCTTCAGAGCTTAGGATTGTATTACAGACGGTCTTTTAAATGTATGCGAACTTTTATTTAGTGACCTTGACATTGATTTTCATTGATTCAAATGTCAAACTTCACATGAAATTTTCATAACTTGTATCATCGCTGTAAGACTGCTTGCTGGTAAGCTACAGGACCCTTGGTCCTATTTTTTTGCTATAGCATGCCAAAAATGTAACAGAATTGGTTTTTGTCCATTTTCAAGCTTTAATATCTTCGAGATCATTCATCACAGAGGGGCAGTTTTAGAATACAAAGTACAGAGCATGTATGGGAAGGTGTATTCAAGGCCTCTGGCTTTGAAATTGAGCTTTCCGCAGTCCTTCAAATATGCTGCGACAGAGCATAGAGTAAAACTTTCAAGCAAATTCAAGCACCCGGAATCGTATGATATACCCAAGCCTTGGAAGCCCAGATTCGCATATGACCAAATTGAGATTTTTAGAAATTTTTTTCTGAGAAACACAGGTTGTGAAATGGAGAAATCCAAAAGCAATTGAGCAAAATAAATAAATACAAATCAGATGCACATGTTGCAATATTGTGGAGTTTTTTAAAGAAAGAACATCAAAGGTGACTACAAATATAACAAGGAAATAAACTGTTTTCCAAGCCTGACAAAATTCCTTCTCAAAGTGTCATTCTGATAGCCGCAGTCAAAAGACAGATGGCAAAGAACCAGGTATCAGCACCATGGACAGCAGCTCTGCCAAAAAAACTCAGCATCTTGAATAGCACTCCACACCCTGCGGCCCTTCACCTTCTATTAATCAGTCAACACTCTTACACTTGCTTGTCCAGGAGTAGGAGTGTTGCATGTTAAAGTAGCTGTGGGATCGAAAATGTAGTCCTGTAGGTTTTATTTTTTTTTTACACTGGGAGACCAACTGAGAATAAGCTCTCTTCTGCAGTTTTGAGAGAGATTGTGAAGAGAGTTAGTCAGCAAAATGTCACACAAACAACAGTGAACACGCTCAATAATTTCAGAGCCCCACCACTATCGCCCATGCTCCCTTTTATCTTTTGCCCTGACAGGTTGTTACCCTCAGTGACAATGCAAGGATGGGTGTTACCTTACTGTTCATAAAGAAATAATTAATTAAATAAATAGAATAGAATAAAATAAACAGAAAAGAAAAACATCCTTGCTAGTAAGATGATTTGGTGAGCAATTCACCACCTCATTCTCAATCATAATGGAACTGGACTTGTGCTTTAAAGCAATTAAAAAATATGCAGTTACCTATGAACCTAAGTTCTGAACATGATGAGAAATACACTTTAATACCAAGTTCTATGATGAAAATGGGACAAACTATTGAAAAAACAAAACTAAATAAAGTAATTAATGTAAAATATATACATGTATCTTTGCGCATAATGTTGGGAATTTTTTTCTTAAAATAAAAAAGGTTATGAAAGGTGAGTACATGAACAGAGATGAAAAAAAAGAGTATTCCTGGCACAATGATGAAAATTGGAAAAGCAATTGAGGAAAAACTGTAAATTTTAGACCCAGGCTGCTCGTTTGCTTATAATATTGGGATTTATCTCAAAAAATAAAGGTTGTGAAAGGTGGCCACTTGCTTGAAGATTAAATTTAAGCAATTTCTCTGGTGCTAAGATGAAAATTGGAAAAGCTATTGAGAAAAAACTGAAAATTTTGGGGCTTTGCTGCTTATTTTCCCATAATGTTGACATTTTTCTCAAAAAATAAAGGTTGTGAAAGGTTGCTACATTGAAGAAGATTAGAGTAAAGCAATTTCCCTGGTGCTAGGATGAAAATTGGAAAAGCTATTGAGAAAAAACTGAAAAATTTGGGCCCAGGCTGCTTATTTACCCATAATATTGAGATTTTTCCCCAAAAATGAAGGTTGTGAAAGGTGACCACTTGCTTGAAGATTAAATTTAAGCCATTTCCCTGGTGAGTGGATGAAAATTGGAAAAGCTATTGAGAAAAAACTGTAAATTTTGGGTCCTGGCTGCTTATTTGCCCATAATATTTGGATTTTTCTCAAAAAATAAAGACTGTGAAAGGTGGCCATATGGTGGCAGATTAAAATAACACAATTTCCCTGGTGCTAGGATGAAAATTGGAAAAGCTATTGAGAAAAAACTAAATTTTGGGTCTTGGCTGCTTATTTGCCCATAATGTTAGAATTTTTCCCCAAAAATAAAGGTTGTGAAAGGTGGCTAGATGGTGGCAGATTAAAATTAAGCAATGTTCCTGGTGTTCGGATGTAAATTGGAAACGCTATTGAGGAAAAACCTTAAATTTTGAATCCAGGCTGCTTATTTGCCCATAATGTTTGGATTTTTCCCAAAAAGAAAGGCTGTGAAAGCTGGCCACATTGAAACAGGTAAGAACAAAGTTGATCCCCATGCTCTGACAGTGCTTCCCAAACCTCTCCTGGAGGCCCACCTGTCCTGCATGTTTTAGGTCTCTCCCTGCTCCAGCACAAGTGATCCAAATGATCAGGTTGTCATCAATCAGCTTTAGGGGGTGATTAACGAGCTGATCATTTGAATGAAGGGGAGGCACACTGTAGATAAGCTGTATGATGTATAATAAGCTGTATAATTTATGATCTGCTCATATCGATCACGTTCACGTAACTAGTGACTCATAGAGAAATTTACACACCTTGGTTTCCTAGTTCATCATGAGGGGATTATTGTGCTTCAGCTTCCACCGGTTTACGGGTCAAACAAAAAATCTGCAATTTCACTCCCTGGCACTGACTGACTGCGTGATTACAGTTTTTGGCTTTTCAACCCCACGGAGACCTGACTGCCAATAAGACAGCATTTGGACATATTTCCTGTAAAAACTCTCTCTGATTGGTCTTTCTTGGCTCCGTTCATTGAAGATAAAAAGTGCTGTCCTGTTTTACTGACATTCGGGCCAGGTCACACGATAACAGAGATACAAAATTGGTGTATTTTGTATCAGAGCTCCAAAACTCCGTAAGATAGAGTTACAATTTAAATGGCTTTCTGTAGGTCTTCCCTAGTACTTCAGAAAACAAAATAGCCAATTTTGTTCATTTGATTTATTTTGGGTGAAAATAGAAAAAAACTGGTCAGTAACGGAGTTACACATTTGTTTTTTGAAGTACTCGGGAAGACCAACACAAAGCCATTTAAATTGTAACTCTATCTTACTTCGTTTTGGAGCGATGATACAAAATACACCAATTTTGTAACTCTGTTACTGCGTGACCTGGCCCATTCAGTAACATGGTAAACTACCCAAAGTGAAGAACTATTCGGGGCAAAAGAAAAAATCTTAGGAGCTACAGCCTCGAATGCTCTGGGCAGGAGACACCACTGTTTGCCATTGAATTTTTATTCGTCATTAAACAAATACATTCACTACTGAGTCTACTGCTCGTAATTTTCTCCTGTTCACCGATGAATTACTTTTGTCTATGACAAAAATGACGAGCGCCAGCGGGAACCCTGGCTAACATAGCTCGCAACTATGCTTTCAGAAATGTAGCAACCTCAGTTAAAATAAATGGGAAGCTGAGCGATAATTGTGTACCTAGCTACGGCTGTTGTAGGAAACGTTGTTGGGTCATTCCATATAAACTGAACCAAAGTACGAGAATCTTCCACGGTCACAGACTCAGATTTCGCTCAAATTTATTTTTGGAATATCTTTATATTCATAATGAACATATGCAAAATTTTAGGGACCTACTCTAAGGTGTTTCCAAGATATGGCCCCCCAAAAATCAAGGGCCTTGCCCTAGCGAATTGCAAACATTAATTTATAGGGATTTAGAAGGCCAGTATTTTTGGGATAAATCATAGGTATGGGCTGAAAATTGCTACCCAGGGTAATTTGAGTCCATGCTTTCAGAGTCTCTTGTCAAAATTTGTCTATCTCTTTTCATTTTCAAAAATTCATTTTTCAAGGGCCTCCTATGAGGCTAGGATCTTTTCCAGAGGTCAAATTGTGCTGGATTCCTTCTATTTTAGGACAGGTCTGTCTATACAAGGAAGATTGACTGCATCCAGGGCATAATAGAGTGGAGTTAGGAGACCCTGAAAAGGGTCCCAGCTGAAAAAGTCACCTTTTTGCCAACTTTAGATTGGCAAGTTCACCATGTGGGCAGTTACCCATGGTAATGAAACTTGTTTTACAATGTACATAAATTTATATGTCTTGGATTTATTTGTTCAAAATTACAACTTGTTTTCTTATCTCCTTCACTATTTATTCATGTTATCAAACATATGCACTTAAAAGGGGGTAAAAAGGGGTAAAAACGCCCTTTATTATCCCCTTTGTTCTTCAACTAGAAGTTTCAAATAGACAGTGCCTACTCATAAACTCACGTTCCACCATTTCCTAAGATAATCTGACATCTGACATGATGTTGCACTCCCTCCCTAGGATCTCTCTGGTATTACATCTTCTATGGCCATTGCATCATCTCTAGTTAAAACAATAGGGTAGCTAATTAATTCTTTGAAGCTTCAGCATGTCTTCTGATGGGTGCAAAATTGGGATTTCTTTGGATGAGGAATGCGACAAACATACATAATGTCATATTCCTCATCCAAGGAAATCCCAATTTTGCACCAGTCAGAAGCCATGCTGAGGCTTCAATAAATTTGTAAATTAGAATAGAATATATTACTTTATTGCCGTGTCCAGGGCTCTCAATTGCACAGCCATGGCTACACCCTCTATTTTTCAGGTCCTATTTTGGGCACATTCTCGCACCGTATCCAACTTGCTGTTGGGCCTGGTCAAGGGTAAGTGAACATTTGTCCTTCCGTTACCAAGTTTATTTTGGACATTATGTATATCGTACACTATAGCAGGTTAGGAGAATTATTAAACAAGGCCAACTTACTAAATTGAAACAAAAAGATTTATCATGCTGCATACCTTAAATTAATTACATTGTTAAGTAACAGTGTCCTTCCGTTACTTTTGCTTGGCCAAGCCCTGTCGCGGCGTTTCCAAAGCCCAAATCCCCATTTTGACACACCCTGACACCCACTAGGGTGCAGCACTACCCTGCTGCATGGTCCCAAGTGTCAGGGGAGCAAGTTAAATGGTTGTTTGGAGTTCACCATGATTACTGGGAAATTCGACAGGAGAGCCAGCATTACTTTCCAGGTGGCAGAACCATTGGACAACCAGCAGGCCCTAATAGTGCTCTGCCATGAAGAAAGTTATGGTGGGTCCTGGAATGTGGAGACAGGCCTGAGACAGACTGGTGGAGACCAGTTGTTCCTTTTAAAAGGCCCATTCACACCAAGCGCAAATTTCCCTCCGGATTACTCGCGCGGATATTTTTAGAAGCTGATTCCATGGGTTCTAATATAAGCTTAAACACCAAGGCGGAATTTCCGTGCGGCAGAAAAAACATCCGCATGGACTTTAGCTTCCGCGAAAATTAGCCTGCGAAATAGTACTTTTAGCCAATGAAATGATTTTTTTTTATTGATGTCACAGCATTCGAACCTCAGACTGCAAAGCCATATGAACTACATACCAACTCTTTAAACTGTGACAAAGTGGTGCAACTTATCAATATTGTTCTCTAGGGGGCTGTTTCAATAAACACTACAGACCGTCCGAGCCAGCGACGGACCACCTCCAATTGGATCGGACGGTCCTTCTTTTTCTTGGTGTTTCAATAAACAGTTCGTCGTCCTCTGACCCGGTCGGACTGTCTGACTTTCTGGGACCACTCGAGCGTTGTCCTAAAACCCGGTTTTTAAAAATATATGGCATTTTGCTTGAACTTGTCTGAAGGCAAAGACAGCCCTAGATATTTTGAGAGCGGAAAGACAATATAATCAATGCACATGATACTCATATACACCCAGAGACGGGGCTTTGTTAAATCCGTGAATGAATTTTTCTAACCACCACACATACATGAATATTTTATTTTAAAATCATCGGTGGCATTTTCCTCAATTGAAACAAAAAGCTGTATTTTTAATCAGGGTATGTGAACGCCAATGGGATATTGCACTAAGAGCGGTCTCGGCGTGGTTATTAGAAGTTGTTGTAAATCAGCATATTCGTGATGCTTCCATGAGACCGAGAGTGGAGCTCTGTCTACCGCCTGTCTTTGACTTAACTGAAGTCTGTAAAATGAGCTGTCGTCACGATATGGATGCTTTAATGTCTTCTGTATTATGAACAGCTTTGTCATGTTGCAACTTGATAGCTACTCATAGCTTATGGTACAGAATGCACAGTGAAGGCTGCTTTTGATTAGCTAGATATCTTGTATTCAGTTAACAGTGAAATTTAACGTGACATCTTGTAGCTATGTCTATGTGCGCAGTTAGTTTACTTTTTCATAGTAGTTAGAGATCTAGCTAATCATAGTTGTTGTTTTTTTTTTCCGATTAACGTTTTAATATTTTGAATATTTGTGCACCAAATCACGAAGCTGTGTGTCGCTGAGGTGTAAATTATGACGCAGCTTCGTCTGGGTTGGACAAGTTAAGTTTATTGAAACAGCCCCAGGTCCGGACATCAGTAAGGAAAATGTACATTGGGTACGTCAGTGCAAAAGTAGACCATGAGGCTAACGTTATCGTTCAGATACATATAAACAATGTCATCGTCGCTGCTGCTGCACCGAGTTCGGTGTGAATGGTTTCACACGGAATTTTTTTGCAGCAAATATTCCGCAAATCCGTGCCGCTTTTTCGCTTCGCCCCGGTGTGAATGGGCCTTAACCAAGGTGCACTATGCAAGTTTGTTTACTTTCAATTCTGTTGACATTCAAACTCAAACAAAACAGAGGTGGCCCGCCCCTCCCTCCCATGGTTCCCTCCTTCCCATGCTTCCGTAACTGTCAGCTCTTGTCGGTGATTGGCCGGGACGGTTTGTTATGTTATGGGGCACAGCCTGTGCCCCTTGTGTTTATTTGCAGTTTGTGACGCCTGTGCGGTCTCCAGAGCCGGGGTTTTTTTTTTTTTTTTACAGTGAATTTGGGGGCAGGCAGCAGATCGTGGAGAGATGTCGGCAAATTGAGACAAAAATATAATCGCGCAGAAAGTAAACAAACTGGCATAGTGCACCTTTAAAGGTGTATTCACAGTTAGGGGGTAAACACGACCAGCTGATTGAGCGAAATATCGGATTTCATGTCAAATGTCCGATTATCTTAGGAAATGATGTAACTTGATCTTATAAGTAGGCACTGTCTACTTGTATTTAAAGGAGCAGTATGTAAGAAATGTATGTTGATTAATCATGAAATGGCCCTGATATATCACCAGACATTAAGGAATGATGTTAATTTCAAATAATTATATCACTGACAACAGTAGTCCAGCCAGAATATTCTCATTAAGAAAGCGAAGTTGCAGCCCACAACTAATGTTGATGTTGTCATTTTGTGTTTTGGCCTGTTGCGCTGCCCTCCACCTATCTCCCAATCACGAAGTCAGTAGCATTTCGGCATCCAGGTTGCCAGTTACCACTGAGCTGCAGCTACCAGCGTTTCGGAGCACAAATGTATGACATTACTAAACCTAAAAGGCCTCGTCATGATTCTGAAATATGTCGTGACAATGTCAGAAACAAAACAAGGATCTGTATAGGACATGCCTTTGAAAGATGGAGACGGCTGAAAGCGGAGAAGAATTTGAAGACCGACGCCGAAGTTGCTAATATTCTCCTGGGCAGGTAAGATTCAGCTAAGTTTGGCTAACTTAATTCTATTTAACGTTGGCACGGACATTGCAAATATTCTTTACAGTCGAATAAAGTTATGTATGTTCGTTCATGGGACGTTAGTGCATATGCAGGTGGGTCATCGAATTGACTAGGTAACAAATTGTTTGAGAAATAAAAACCGTGACTCTTCATTGCTCACATTAGCAATGCATTATTAGTCCGTTTCTGTGGCATTATGCTGAGACGCTGTGAAAACCGTTCCAACATTAGCACAGCCATTATGGCAATATGAAATGTAATTGAGACAGTACATCGGTCAAATGAGTCCTCATTCATTCTTCACGCATATTATAGTATGGACTTTAGTGGGCTATCCACACAGAAGAGTGACAAGCAAGTTGACCAATATGACCATAGCTAAAGTTAGTTAGTCATTAGTCTCGATCTTTTCTGAACTGAACACAACCCTGTCAGAGCAAATCATTGGTGATATTGAAACGTAGCCTTGGTAGCTCCGTGTAGTAGACGTTCTTGCTGGATCCAGCAACCTAGCCGGCAACCTCTCGTCTGGGGGAGAGGAGGAGGGGATACTGCGCTCTGCAGTATTTTGAATGTGATTGCACTACCAGTTTTGGCCACAAACTTACATACTGCTCCTTTCAAACTTCTAGTTGCAGAACAAAGGGTATAATAATGGGCGTTTTCACCCCAAAATACCTATCTTTGATAACATGATTAAATAGTGAAGGAGATGGAAAAACAAGTAGTAATTTTGAACAAATAAACCCAAGATATATTGTACATTTCTGTAGAACAAGTTTCATTACCATGGGTTACTCCCCACAAAGTGAACTTGCCAATCCAAAATTGGCAAAAAAAAAAGTTACTTTTTCAGTTGGGTCCTTTTCAGGGTCTCCTAACTCCGCTATATTGCCTTGGGTGTAGTCAATCTTCCTTGTTGAGACAGACCTGTCTTCAAAAGGAATCCAGCAGGATTTAGCCTCTGTTAGGAATCCTGGCCTCAGAGGGGGCCCTTGAAAACTGAGTTTTTGATTTCCACCCATAAAAAGTTTCATAATTGAGAGGCCAATATCTTGAAAATGAAAAGAGATAGATTAATTCTGTGAAGAGATTCTGAAAACATGGACCCAAATTACCCTGGGTAGTAATTTTCAGCCCATACCTATGATTTGTTCCAAAAATATTGGCCTCCAAAATCCCTATAAATTAACATTTGCAATTAGCGCAGGCATGGCCCTTGATTTTTGCGGGGCTATATCATGGAAACCCCATGAAGTAGGACCCTAAAATTTTGCAAGTGTTCATTATGAATATAGAAGTACTCCCAAAATAAATTTGAGCCAAATCTGAGTCAGGGAGCTCTGGTTGACTTCATACAGAATGACCCTGTAGTAATCATTAATACTAACTTGTCAGCCAACCAAGAGCCCCTAAACAGAGAACGGTAAACAAACCGAAAAGGGCTGCTAGTTCATTTTTCACGCTAATCTTAACAAAAAATTTGCCATGTTATGAAGAATTACCAGCAATGGGTTGGTGATGGTTAAGTCCTTGCAGGTCCCCACCATGGTGCAGGGGAGATTATAGGTCAGCTCATTCATCCTGTACTAGGGCAGTTCCGTGGTGTCGGACGTACATTTCAGACACTTCATAAGTCAATTAAGAGCACAGTGAAGTGAGGACATAACTGTCATTTGGGCAGATTACACATCTTGGTTATGGCAATCATCTGGTATGCAGGGGTATAGCTCCTCATCATAGTGTAGGAGATGTTGGTCCAAAATACCCTGGTGTTGGATGTACTCAGACAAATGGCTTTAATGACATGTACATGATTTGTTTAAGGATCTCTCTGAAGTGTTTAAAATTTTTCCAATTATTAATCCATGACTGATTCCCCAAGACAATACACTAAAACAAGATTACATAAAGGAATCCATACTTACTATTATGAGCAGGTAATGTACCACTAAACACAGAGTCGGACGTACATTTTTTGGTGTCGGACGTACGGCGTCTGAATGTAATTTAAAATCCAACTGGATCTTCATCTCTAACAAACGTATTTTAAACTTTATCATATGAAACAAAGGAGTCCCACACACTTGTCTAACTTGCAAATAGCAAAAGTTTAATGTGACGTTTCGGTACTTAAACCTTCATCAGACAAATACGTATTTGTCTGATGAAGGTTTAAGTACCGAAACGTCACATTAAACTTTTGCTATTTGCAAGTTAGACAGTGTGCGGGACTCCTTTGTTTCCTTTGAACTGTTCATCCTAGTCCGACGCACCTGTCGTTAGAAATAGATGTGCGAAGTGTCTCCTCCTTTGTGCAAACTTTATCATATAAAATGAACAAAATGCCACAACTTCAAAACTCCTCAAGTACATTTATGAGTAAAGTTACTAAAAAAGTAACATATCAAACCATTTTTGGTGTCGGACGTACAAGGTCAGAAGGTAATTTTACATTAACTGGATCCTCGTCTCCAGCAAACATATTTTAAATTTTATCATATCTTAATGAACAAAATACCACATTCAAACCTCTGCAAGTGGGTTTATGAGTAGGTGACTAAAAAATAACATGTATAAAACCCTTTTTTGGTGTCGGACGTACAGGGTCTAAATGTAATTTTAAGCCAACTCGATCCCCATATAATGAACAAAACACAACTTCAAACCTTGGCAAGTTGGCTGAAAAGTAAGGTAACTCAACAAATTAATAACACTGCAGGAATTAAACACAACTGGTATCAAATATTCAGTTTGCCTTATTGAATACATAACACTTTGCTCAGTAAATTAATTCAATCAATTTCCCCGATTTTCACTTGGAAATAGGTTGAGTGTTAACCTGCATTTTGGTAATGCCACTGGTTGTAGACAGTTTTATTTTTACATGAGCAGCCTTAACATGCGAACCCTAAGTCAGCAAAACCGCATTTTTACTTCTGGATAAGCGAAGCTTAGAAAGGAGTGCTCTGATGAGACTCGAATATCACTCACTACTTGATAAATCAATCGCTCAGATTCAGCACACTGAGGGGGAAATATATAAAAATGAATATATTACAGGTTTCAATGATTATTTTACTTGCATTCAATAAAACGATCGTTGCTTTCATGAGCACAAACTCAAATAAAATATTTGCATGAAAAATTCAGTTGGTTCCCGTTCATCAAATCGAAAAATTCAAAATGGCACTTGTGCCAATGTGTGAACTACTTCATCAAAATAAGACTTCCCAACAAGGACGTGACCAAAACGTGTACCAGAACAAGCAATACACCCATTTTGACTACTGTAGCGCAATCCGGCCGAGTTGCGATATGCAATCGGAGGACGCGCCGCAAAGCCCCATATGACCTAGAGTTCCACATAGCTACCAGATGTTCATATGCCATGATTTATAACCAACAATTTGGACACATTCACTTTCTTGTACTCACCTTTTTTCAAGTCTAGTGTCTTAAAATCTGTGGAATTTCAAACTCAGACTTCAAAATTAAATTTCCCTCCAGTACAAAGGTGATGGCAAAAAGAAGATGCAATTGCACAACATAGTTCCTATTCCAGCTATCAGATGGCAGCTGATCAGTTCCTATTCCTCGTCCTATCCTTATGAAATGCTTTCCTCCAATTCCAGAACTGGTGGCATGAAAGTAATAACCATTCTTGTAACTAATTACAGTGTCCATGAGCTTTAAACTGTTGGAAACTGTGGTGTCGGACGTACAAAATTTGACTCCAGTATTCCCAGCATGTTGCAAATACCTGATGACAATAAACTAGTCCATTATAATAAAGACATTATATACACATTTAATCCAGGATATCAAGTTAGTTTGACAGTGCATATTGATGGGACAGTTATAAAGAATCAATTTTGGTGTTGGACGTACATGTGAAAAGTGTGTATACTTAGTACGCAAATTAATTTTTTATTTTAAATCGAACTGATTTTTGATCAATGCAATAAATACTAGGGCCTTATGTAAAAATCACTCCAACAAAAATTTGCAACAATGATAATCTTAGAAAAAATATCCGGACTCCTTTATTCGATCGTAAAAAAACACTGATATTTATATAAATATACATCTTCCACTCAGGTTTACTCGTTGGTTTTGAAAAATAGGGCTATAAACCTTTAAAATGATGTATTACAGAGATGTGTAGCACTATTTTGAAAATTCCACCTATAGGTTTACTAATTAGCGGAATTGCCCAGTACCCATTTCAAGCAGACGAGTCGGCATCAGTCATGAAGTGGTGGAAGACATCAACTGCAGGTCCCACAGCGGTACTGAGGGAGGGAAATTTTAAATTTGTCCAACCACTGATAAATGTCACTCTGTCCAACCAAATACATGCAGTCTGTCCAACCTTTCATACGTGTAGTGACTCCGCCCAACGTTTCATACATGCATGTAGTCCCTCTGTCCAACCATTCATTCATGTAGTCACTCTGTCCAACCATCCATAAATGGAGTCACTATGTCCAACCAGGCATAGGCCTTTCCACAGTCAAGGTTAATGTGTAACATCCGTTCCTAAGTTCCATTTTTTTACTATGTTAGTTTTTCACTTGACTGGCCAATATCAATAATCATCATGAGAGAATGACTAGCATATAATATAAACAATATCGGAATTGTGCCATTTTCTTAAGACCCAAAATCTCAAGGGCAATTCCAGCTGAAGAGTAACATGACCACTGAAAATTCAAATATGAAATAGCAATACAATTTATGAACAGCTGTTTTGACAGTATATCCAAGTGTATGGTTCAGGAGAAATTGGTACTCATATTATTTTTGGTACTCATATGTACGTTTGACATCGTTCACATACTGAAGTTGTGAAGAGACTACTTGGTCGGTTGAATTATGAAAAAAAAAAAGAAAAGTTACTGGTGGTTCTGAGAAACTAAGGGGCTCGAGTGTGTGACATTCTTCTGGGGGGGGAGGCTAAGTGGATGGAGGATGGACTTGAAGATTGGGGGCTTAGAAATTGGAAATCATGAATAGAGTGAATAGGCTTCTTGAATAGAAATGGCAGACATGGCTGAAACAATGTGAATGAACAGTAAAATGCAGTATTGGTTAAGTGAGATGCTTATTATATGGCCATCTGCCAACAACTGACCATAAATGATCACAAATACGAAAAAGCTAGACTCCAAGAACAGTCAACCAAGATCACAACAAAAGAGCTGATGGTAACTTCTTTTGAATTGGGGCTGTTCTGTCCTGGTTTCAATTTGAACTTCGTAGCCATTTCTTCTTCAACAGTTTTCAGGGATTCTGAAAATAAAGTGCATCACAGTGAGAGAAATGAACTTTCTTACAGTAAATTAATAACATCCGTTCTCTGTTATGCAAAAAGGAATGCAGGATGATGCCACCATGAACTTACTTGCGATGTGCTGCTTACGATGGTTAAGTGGATCAGCACAGGACCGCTGCGGACTTTCAATGCGTGACAAATGCACTTTTTCGTGATGGAAACGGATTCGGTCATCTTCATTGAACATGACATTGCAACACCAAGTCAAAAGTTGTCTGTCGGCTGGTTTAAAGGGGACCTATTATGCTACATTTCCAAGTTTATATTTTGATCTTTGACTCCCCTGGAGTACTCCTGATCATTCAAAGTCCAAAAAAGGTCCTTATTTACCTCATACTGCCATCCTCAAAAAACCCCATTTGTAGTCCATTGTAGTCTCTGCCTGAAACGCCTCGTTTGGGTGGCTCTTCCGCTATGGCCCCCCCCTCCCCGTGTGCCCACTTTCTTCTGATTGGCCAGCTATGTAGAGGGCGGAGCTGGGCGGGACTCAGCAGAATGTAGTTTTTCGGGTCCGCCTCCCTAGTGTGAAACGTGAGACGCGTCAGCCATCTGAGCTAAGGAATCGGCGGGGAAATTCCGCAATAAAATGCTGTACATGTCTATAGATGTAATGAAATGAACTTGTTCTAATAAACGGAGCGGGGAAAGTGGAGGACGCAGTGCGAAAGTCTGGCAGCTCAAGCTCGAATTTGCTATCTACCTACGGCAACTATGGTGAGTACAGCGGTGTTTCTACTCTGTTGCTAGGACTGGGGGAAAGCTAGAATCCACCCTATACAGACACATTTGTGGAACGGGTCGACATACCCAAGTGTAGACCGGAGACCGTAGAAATCCGGTGGGTCTGAGTTTAGAGGGAAACGTGGACAGTGAGGAGCAGCAAAAAGTGAACCAACAGCTTATGGACTGCTTCGGTGTGTACTATAAGGACCTGCTGCTCCGTGTGCATAACTTTGGTGTGTCGTTAGCGTGGAGTAATGAACAGCTTCTGCGCTGGTATATGACAGAGGGGCGAAAGCTCCAGGCTAAACGGTCTTTTCGGAAATTGCCCGTGGTAATGGTTTACTTATTGCGTCGGAATGACCAGCGTTTGCTCGCGGAAAATGGGCGCGTTATGGATAGTACGCGACAGCTAGAGAGCTCCGGTTATGTTATGAACATAATACAGGTTTTACAGACCGTAAGCTCTGTTAGCGTGAACAGTTGCTTATGTGGAGCTAAAGAATCGATAACTTCTACAGGAAAGAATTTCGTCTTCAATCTCCGCCTTTTTTGGCATTTTATTAGCCAGAACAATTTCTAAAGGGGGATGAAATTACGCCACGGCAATGCAGAGGAATCGTTTTTTATACCAGACACGTTATAGCTTGTGCGTTTTGCGATTGCTTTCACCGCGGTAGCATCAAAGAGCTAGCCCAGATATTGGTGCAGTATCCGGCTGACTCCGGTCAGGGATGAGTAAAAGGATCGTTTCACAAGTACCCAAACACCCATCCCAAGCTCTGCAAAACCTACGTCTGGTCTAACTGCAGCCTTTTCAGCCCTACTTTGCAGACACATCCATCACCTCTCCAGTTAGCTTCAACTGTAGTGGCTACAATCAGGCAACGTTATGATGAAACTGCCACATTGATGCTTACCAAAGTAATACAAGCATACCAATCAGAATTACTGCATATAAGTCAACCAGGAGAATTTTTAAGTAGCGCAGCACGCAAACTAACATGCAGTAGCTGGTAACCGAGCGGTCATAACAACCACAGAGACAAACGTTACCCTGCAGTACAGGTTTTACAGACAGCAAGGTCTGTTACCGTGAACAATTGCACCAAGCATCCAAATTACAAACAGGTATAAAAAGTTAGCTTCAAATGAGGTTTATGTTCGCACACCTTCTGTTGAATGTCCCCTGATATTACTCATGCATATTTAGGACACAAACATTAGCAACAGTAACTTGGCTACGTTAGCTGCAGTGCTACAGCCACATTCAACTGGCTATCACGTTAGTTAGGCTTATGCAGTCAAGCAACTTACAGCTTCTGCATCTGCGTGTCACGGAGAGTTGCGACCGATCCAGGCTTTATCTTCAGATATTTTACAAAGCCTGCATTTGAGGCCAGTTGTTAGTGCTAACTATCGTTAGCGGTCCTGCTAGCCACCCGTAACACGTTAGCTTCACTTACATTATTTGATGTTATATCGTTACTTACAGCTTGTGGCTCTGAGCGCTTGATCGATGCAACTTCTTCAGGTTTGAGAAGCAGATGCGATGCATATCCAGGGTCGAATTATCCTTTATTGACTAAGCTGTCCTTGGTGAAATGCTGAGCAAAAACAGCTAACGTCCCCTTTGGCCGTGGCTGTTTGCTGCCAGCAAACAAAAAAGCTACCCACTGATTTCTGGTGGCATCGTCTTTTGGAAGAGAAATAGGTGCTTTTCTTTGCGTCCAAAAATAAACGGACGAGCAGCTTTGGGAGTATACTTTGAGAAGCAGCTGAAACGCTTATCCATATTGACAAAGCTGTCTTTGGTGAAATACTAAGCACAAACAGCTAACGTTCTCTTTGGCCGTGGCTGTTTGCTGCCAGCAAACAAAAAAGTTACCCACTGATTTCTGGTGGCATCATCTTTTGAAAGAGAAATAGGTGCTTTTCTTCGCGTCCAAAAATAAACAGACGAGCAGCTTTGGGAAAGATACTGACAAAACTGCACCTCAAATGATCTGAGGTTCTTCTTTTATATTTCTGGAAGTGTAGACACTACTAAGGCATAGTATGATTCACGGTTGTTTGTGCCTGCTAGAATAGTTTCCAGTGTGGACAGGTCCAGCGCAGTGATTGCCTCTGGCTAGGTCTGTACTAATTGGACGGCACAGCCTGACGTCAGGTTTTGCCCAGATCTCGTGAAGATCTTGGGACAAGCTGTTCAGAGAGGAAATCACATTCACGAAATCACGTTCTTGGATTACGGCAAAACCCCTGTATCTTGTGTTTAGAAACTTTACAGAGGTTGAGTATGGACATCCAACATAATAACATTACTTATATGTATTAAAAGAAGGATCAGCGTAATAGGTCCCGTTTAAGGTCACCTAATGAAATTCATCCTGTCTTTCTGCAGTATGTATGTTTGTCGCACTCCTCATCCAAGGAAATCCCTTGCACCTGTCAGAAGCTATGCTGAAGCTTCAAGGAATTCATTAATTAGCTTCCCTATTGTTTTAACCAGAGGTGATGCAATACCCATGGAAGATGATGCAATATACGGGTGATCTGATGCAATACGCATGGAAGATGATGCAATACCTGGGAGATCCTAGGGAGGGAATGCAACATCATGTCAGATTATCTTGGGAAATTATGGAACTTTTTTATTTAGAGTAGGCACTGTCTATTTAAAACTTCTAGTTGCAGAACAAAGGGGCTAATAATGGGCGTTTTTACCCCCAAAACGCCTATATTTGATCACATGATTAAATAGTGAAGGAGATGAGAAAACAAGTTGTAATTTTGCACAAGTAAAGTCAAGTTATATACATTTATGTGGAACAAGTTTCATTACCATGGGTAACTGCCCACATGGTGAATTTTCCAATCCAAAGTTGGCAAAAAGATGACTTTTTCAGCTGGGACCCTTTTCAGGGTCTCCTAACTCCACTATTATGCCCTGGATGCAGTCAACCTTCCTTGTATGACAGACTTGTCCTCAAATAGAAGGAATCCAGCACACTTTGGCCTCTGGGAAAGATCCTGGCCTCATAGGGGTCCCTTGAAAACTGAATTTCTGATTTTTACTCATAAAAAGTTTCATATTTGAGAGGCCGATGTCTTGAAAGTGACAAGAGATTCTGAAAGCATGAACCCAAATTACCCTGGGTAGCAATTTTCAGCCCATACCTATGATTTGGTCCAAAAATATTGGTCTACAAAATCCCTATAAATTAACGTTTGCGATTCGTTTGGGCAACGCCCTTGATTTTTGGGGGGCCATATCTTGGAAACACGTTGGAGTAGAACCCTAAAATTTTGCATGTGTTCATTATGAATATAGAGGTACTCCCAAAATAAATTTGAGCCAATTCTGAGTGGTTGACCATGGAAGATTCTTGTACTTTTGAGTTCATATGGAATGACCCAAAAAGGAATATTCACCCAATTCTTCCACTTGTATGAAACGTGTCTCCATTAGAATTGAATTTTATGTCCTGTGGGCTCTGATTTCAAGAGAAAGCCAAGAAGGAAATGATATGTATTGCGCCACATCAAGGGGATCGGCTAGGGATGAAATCTGGCAACTGTTGAACTTCTAAGAAGGGAAAGCTGACAATAGGATTCTAAAATAAATGAGCGGAGCCACGATTACCATAATACACAAACATGTATTTGCTTCAGGCTACATTTACTCAAATTCCCGATTTCTGATTAACAAGTTTCTATTGCCGACACACAAACACTGATATGAATAAAAACTACTTGAAGAGGCTTTGAAAGAGAAATTTAATCTAACAAATCAGTGCAAGGCGGAGCGTTTTGATTCACATCGGCCTAACAGTGAATAAAATGCTCTTAGACATCTACGTTATCAATACAATTGCTGACCTACCTCTAAAACAACTTTATTCAACTCTTGTACAAGTGGACAAATGCCCAGTTGGCCACACACGCTACGACATGGCCACACACGCCATGCCGCCATGCATAGATAAAAAGACAGAAGTGTGCGGATTTGTCATATGTTAATGAGTTTATATTTGAGCCCCATTTAGCACCCTGTCCATGGCACTTCAGTTCACTAAAGAATTAAAGTCAAATCGACTGCGCAGATTTTCAGGACAACCATTGTTATCTATACAAATGCTCGTCTGTCTCACATATGGGCTGTTTCACAATAGGGTAAATTGTAAAATATTGAATAAATTTAGATTTTTTTCTAAAATTATTAGCAGCAAGGTGAAATCATTCATTTTAAGTTCTGCTATCATTGACTAATCTGCAGAAGCCGTTTATTTGATTAAAAATGTGAAATGTTGAAAATTTGACAGTACGGTTTTTTTTTTTTTTTTTTTGACATTTTGGTGTCTCATTTTCTTTTAGATACATTTGTATTCCTCACCAATAAAATACCACTGCACCCAGTAGCTTGTGCAATCAAATTTTTTTTAAAATGGGAAGGTTTTTTAAGCTACAAATAATATTTGGGGGGTCAGAAATGCATCGATTCATGAAAACTTGACTTTTTCTACCAAGACATTCTGTCCGTCAAAAAATGTCTTCTCCAGAAATGTTTTTTACATTATTAATATTTCAACAGAGGAGGGGGGTAAGTTTGGATGTATTGTATGATTTTGACTCCACATATGCATTTGATTGCGCATGAGGGATACTGTGTCAGTATATGCACTGGTCATTACACTATGTACCATGTTATGAGTCTTTGTTCTTTGTCCGTCAAAAACATGTCTTCTCCGGAAATGGTTAAAAAGGTGGAAATAGGCCAGACACATACTGTGTTTACATAGACAGAATTACATTAAATCACTCAGAAGCATTAATATTTTCAGAAAAAAATAAAAGTGTGTACAAATATAATTTAGATGTCCCAAATTATCACAATATGTTGTAATGTCAAAATATGTGTTCCCCGGAAAATAGCTTTGACGCTTATATTCATAGATGGTCATGAAGCAGGCATAATATTTTTGCACAATTTTAGTGTTTCTGTAAGCTATACATATGAAATTAAATACACCATACAATTTCTATGATGTCATGCGACATTGTAATGTTACAACAAATCATATCTAACATCAAAGGGTAAACTTACTTCAAAACTCGAAAACGTTTTCTTTGTTATCATGAATTAACAAGCAAACACAGTGCTTTGTGGAACATATACAACCGAGTAATACTCTGGACACATAATAATTCATTCTGAGGATGTGGTCCATAGAATTTATAATGTAATGGCTTATTTTCCGGAGAAGACACATTTTTTTGACATTCAACTGTTCATGCAATAAAAGCTATCATGGTAGTGCTGTACTCTTATTTTTGCAGATTTCTATACTGGTGGTGGCTGGTTTTGGTGTTGAAAGCCTTGGAGAGACCAAATAATCCCCATATTTAAAGTTGGGATTCATTGGAAAAATTGAAACTGACTTTGTTTGTCATTTGTATGAATTTTAGGAGAACCCTTGAACCCAACTCTCCAAAATTTTCAGCATGTGTCCTCAACTACATGTGGAAACAAATAGGCATCAATTTGATTCTATATTCCACATTTGATTTTTGTGGGTCCGTGAGACAAACTTTGGTCCCTGATTGTGAAACAGCCCATATAGGCAATTTAATGCTGGAAACGGCCGGACCCGTCTCAAATCAGACTCACCCACCGCAGCGTCTCAGTTAAACATTGCCCGTCTCAAAGATGGGGAGACGAGCGGCTGGCTAACACTATGCCGGTGACCAATCCACCACCGACAGCATCTGAATACCGGTACGTGAGTAGTGCATCACGGCTGATGAGTAGGAAAGTGGGGCACATGGGGATGCTGGCAACTAGGTCATTGCTGATGATTAAATGGGGCAACAGTGAGAATCCCACTGAGGGTAAAATGTTGCATCGCAATTTTAGCGATGCAAAAGCAGATTTGCATCGCAAAATTGCTGTTTTTGCATCGCAAATTGCGATGCGATACTGGACAATTCAGACCCTGTTAACCCACCGGTAACAAAATGCTAGGTCGGTGACACTAGCCTTTGCTTTAGCCATTGTGGGGATGACTACATGTGGGACTCCGAGGTCCGTACCTGGCAGGTGATCAAACAAATAATATTTGCAGTTGGCAGTGTGAGTAAATTTCTCAATAATATTCCATGTTGGAAAGAATTCCGTATCCAACCACCACTTTTTCGGATTTTTATTCGCCAGAATGATATTAAAGGGGGCACCTATACATATTGGGGGTTTTATTAGTGAGAAGGGGCTTTAGAATTTAATTGAATATTGCAAATGCATATGCTGCTCTTGCCCTAGCAACCTGGTGTGTCATCAGTAACATGGCTGCCGCCGTTATATGCTACTGCCACCTATAGCAGCTCTGGAAATTAAACTCAAAATTTTCTTGACTGGATGCCACTTAACGTTTTTACACACTCGAATGTTTCTCTGGGTACCCAGACATCAAGGTTAGCCAAAAAAGTACTGATTTCATTCAATATTGGTGGAGGTTAAATACTGAATTCTTTTCCTCCAGGTTTACTAGCTAATGCGATGGAAATTTGTGCTTGATAGTTTGCTATTCATTTATGCAAATAGTACCGGTAGATTGCTGGAGTTTAAAAAGTAGCAAGGCTACTTGGTGTTATATAATAAATGGTTATTTCTTAATTGCCTATTTGGAATAGCAACTTGGCTTGTTCTATCACGGATCGACGAAATTTTGCACTGAAAACTGCCAACAGTTGCCTGGTTGATATATGCCTTGATGAGATTGAATTCCAATTTGGTATAACGAAGAGATGTACAGAAAGCATCTTTCTCTAGCTAACTTATCTTATGTTAACGTTACCTGTCGTTAAAATTCATTGTGTGTTGATGTTTGTAGTGAAAAGAGGAGATTTCATTTGGATAGACAGCTTTTGGCCTTCAGCATGTCTGGTAAGCAAGGGTAAGTGTGATTCAGGTTTGTACAACCCCTGGCAAAAATCATGGAATCACCACGTGGAGGATGTGCATCCAGCATTTTTACTATATAGCAACTAAACAAATTGCAGATCTGACAACTATTTTTGTTCGATAGCTGAAAAGTCTGGCTTAATGAAACACACCTCGAACAAGAATAAATAATTTTGATTTATGGCATTTTTTTTTATTGATAAAGTAGAGGGAAAAAATATGGAATCATTAAATGTTTAGGAAAGAAATATGGAATCACTTCGTAACTGGCATTTCGAAAAGAAATATCTACATAAATTTGAATATGCAAATTAGTCTGTATTTCCAAAAGAGTGCTTGCAGCCCTTCATGAGGTGTCGTACTTTGGTAATTTGCTAACATTTCTGCCTGCCTTGACTACAGATAATGTCACAAATGGTCCTATATTTTCATTGGCTGGACAGAAGCGGTATTAAACACCATGAAAATCTAGCTATAAAGCAGGACTGTCAGTGAAAATAAAGATTAACTTTAAAGTGGGAAGGAGCCTCGCCAAAACGTGATTTTGGTGTTCTTACGACTTTGTCTCATCAAAGTCATTTTCATAAAGCCATTAGACATGCAAATATTGTGTACATTTGAAATTTTACATATTGACTCTCACACGTACAGTCGCGCCCAAAATTATTCATACCCCTACAAATTTTTGTTTTTTTTCCGAGATATTTTTTGACAAATCAAATTTATTCTTGCACAAATGACACAGTAAGTTGACATAAGGCTGTAAGAAGTACAGTAAACAATTTGTCAAGAAATAGAATACTTTTTGGTATTTTATTTGACAGATTTACAAAAAATGCCATGTCCAGAATTATTCATACCCTTTACTCAGTAATTGATGGCAAAGCTTTTATTCACGATTACAGCCTCCAAGCGCGTCCTGTGGTTGATCACAAGGTTTCTACACATCTCCACTGGGATTTTGGCCCACTCCTCTTTGGCGAACTTCTCCAGATCCTTAAGGTTTGAGGGTCTCCTTGCCATGACCTTGGTCTTCAGTTCCCTCCACAGATTTTTGATAGGATTGAGGTGGGAGCTCTGGCTTGGCCACTCCAAAATGTTCACTTTGTTGTCCACTAACCATTTCTTGACAGATTTGGCCGTGTGTTTAGGATCATTATCCTGTTGGAAGATCCATTCCTGCCCAAGACCAAGTTTTTCGGCAGATTGCTTAATGTTTTCACTGAGGAACTGGATATACTGGTCCTGTTTCATAATGCCATTAACTTTAACAAGGTTTCCAGGCCCATTCGCTGAAAAGCAACCCCAGAGCATGATACTTCCGCCATCTTGTTTGGCCGTTGGGACAGTTTTTCTCGGGTTGAAGACTTCACCTTTTTTACGCCACTTACACTTCTCCAACCCAGACACACAAGAGCTCATCTAGCCTTCGCAAAACTCACCTGGATGAAGATATAAGCTTCTGGCTGTCAATGTTATGGACGATGAAATAACGATGGAGCTGTTTAGGCACAGAGATGGGGCTTTTGTTTGGCGTAAGAAAGGTGAAGCATTCAACCCGAAAAACACGGTCCCAACGGTCAAACAAGGCGGCAGGAGTATCATTCTCTGGGGTTGCTTTTCAGCGAATGGGCCCGGAAACCTTGTTAAAGTTAATGGCATCATGAAACAGGACCAGTATGTCCAGATCCTCAGTGAAAACATTAAGCAATCCGCAGAAAAACTTGGTCTTGGGCAGGAATGGATCTTCCAACAGGATAATGATCCTAAACACCTGTCCAAATCCGTCAAGAAATGGTTAGTGGACAACAAAGTGAACATTTTGGAGTGGCCAAGCCAGAGCTCCCACCTCAATCCTATCAAAAATCTGTGGAAGGAAGTGAAGACTAAGGTTATGGCAAGCAGACCCTCAAACCTTAAGGACCTGGAGAAGTTCGCCAAAGAGGAGTGGGCCAAAGTCCACGTGCAGACGTGTAGAAACCTTGTGATCAACCACAGGACGCGTTTGGAGGCTGTAATCGTGAATAAAAGCTTTGCCATCAATTACTGAGAAAAGGGTATGAATAATTCTGGACAAGGCATTTTTTGTTAATCTGTCAAATAAAATACCAAAAAGTATTCTATTTCTTGACAAATTGTTTACTGTACTTCTTACAGCCTTATGTCAACTTACTGTGTCATTTGTACAAGAATAAATTTGATTTGCCAAAAAATATCTCAGAAAAAAAACAAAAATTTGTAGGGGTATGAATAATTTTGGGAGCGACTGTATGAGTTACTCCCTCTTGCGCTTCGTTCTGATCATCAATTATGAGGCCTGTAAAAAGGCTGGAATGTGGGTTTGGCCGCTATCGTGTCCCACTCAGGAAAGTTGGCGAACATTGTCCCACTCTGGAAACACGTTGGCTACAGCAACAACAACAAGAAAAAACTTTTATTAGGTCACAGCTTACAACTACAATAGAGGACACCATCATTGGTGCAGTGTGTTTGTTGTGTGTCATGGGGTTTATAATAATCGCAGACTTCGGAAGATGATGTGCATGTATTTTCTCCTGCCGAGTTCTACTAACTGGGGCCTGCCGACCACCATTTACTGTAGGTAATTCATGGACTATGGATAAGCACCTCATACAACCTCACTTCAAAAAATCCAACCTATCCCTTTAATGTTTACTATAATAGTGTTTACTACTACAGCCCAACAGCTGTAGCTTGGTACTCTATTATCGCATAGTTTCCCATTAATTTTAATGGGGTTGCTACATTTCCGAAAGTCTAGTTGCAAACTACGCTAGCTGCTTATCTACAAAGTTCGAACCACATAGCTACGACTTCCAGTTACACTTTAGGGATATGAACATTCATTAGCTCAGTTAGTATAATTGTACGCGATTTCTTTTCATTGTATTCGCTAACCTTTCTAAGGTAACGTAGCGTTAAACTACAGAAACTTGATGTTTGTAACAATGGATTGCGCAAGTGCTTAGAAGACAGTTTTTGTAACTTAGCAACAATAAGCGCTGGAGAGGAGCGCTCTGAAAATGAGGTTATAGGGCTTACAGCCCTAATGCAAGCCTCAACATCAGCCGAGGAAAAAAAGCCTGCTAAATCTGCCAAGAAGTAGCTTCTTATCATGTAAATCAATAAGTATAAATCATAATGCACGAGAGTTTGGATTTTGTTATGAGTGTAATTTATCAGTAGGTCTAGAGCTGCGACAGGCAGATTGTAGGCTACCACTTGCTCACGATAGCTGATATGTTCTGTAATTTCGTTTTACGACTACTTGATCTGTATGGAATTATTCTGTGCAGATCAGTGTTTACTACCGTAATTTAAGGGGGTATAGTAAACCGATTTTATATTGGAAGTGCACTCTTGAGAAGAGATATCAATTAAATTTGACTAATTTCTATCATCGATAACCTGCCAAGGCGATTAAACAAAAACGAAGCCGACAGTACTATCTAATTCATATTACAGGCTGCCAGTGCTTCTTTCGTTTTACTTTTTTTCAATCATGATTAGGGCTGCACGATTCTGGAAAAAATGTGAATCACGATTTTTTTGTCTAGAATTGAGATCACGATTCTTTGGCACGATTTTTTTCCCACAAACTGAAATGTTTATTGTAGTAATTAAAAAAAAAAAAAAAAAAAAACTGGCCATTGAAGTGCAGTTTAATAAAAAAAGGGAAAAAGACAAAACAAGCAAAATATGTGCACCTTAAGTGCTTTCTGACTCCACATGGCCCTGAACTAGGGATGCAACAATGTCAAACCGCAACCCAGAAGATGATACTGCTCAATTATATTGTCATATCAGACAGGCAGGCAGCGATGCAAGCCCATCCGAGGAACATTTGCGCACAAACAAAGGCCTACACGGAGAGAAAGCAGCACGCCGACGGCATTCCAGCATAAACCAAGATTAGTTTTGGGGCAACCCTTTAAAGCCATACCACGGATCATCCACGTATCATCCAACTGCAGTCGTGAAAAAATGGCTGTCAAACTTCTGTGGCCGTTTAAAATGCTTTTGGCGCTTCGAAGTCAGCTCCGTCACCTTGACAAAATTAGCATACCCTAAATCTATTCCTGAGTAGTTACTTTGCCGAACTAAAGCTGCTTTTCCACCGAACGTGAAACGATTTTTTCGCACGACAGATATCATTCAAAGTCAATGCAAAGACGCGAATACATCGCGTGCATTCGCGTCTTCGCATTGATTTTGAATGCACTAATCTGTCGTATGCGAATTCGTTCGCCTTCGTGAAAAAGCAGCTTAAAAAATCAAGCAATTTATTTTGCCAACAAGCACAACCGGCATGTAGCCTATAATGATTAAAAAGCGATAATAAAAAGTGGACATACCAAACAAGGCTTCCGAGTAAGAGTGCCAATAACCAATAACAATAAAACCATTTTAATACGGTCCTGGTTTTAAAAAATATAACAATATAGGCCGACGCAATGTGGAAAACATTTCATTAAGCCTATCCACCGTGAGGTGTGACTTATTTTCATATTCACATCAAATCGTCAAATGTAAGCCTATAAAAATAATCTGGCAAACGCACGGAGGTGAATCTGAGCTGTTTCCTGGTCATTTTAATCTCAAAATGCGACTGCCTAAAGAACAGTATAAAAATAAACTGGACCGTCTTCCGATTCAAATTTGTAATTGTGCGAATCAAGTGCTTGATTGTCAATTGAGCATGGGACCAAGGTGAGAACTATTGCTGTTTAGACAATGATAATTCTGCAAACCTTGACGTTGCTTTGTTCGTGGTCATGGCCGCATCAGGTCTGATTCGTAAAGCAAAAATGGCGAGCTCGCCCCGCTGCGGGAGTTATTATTAATGCCCCGGGTGGATTTTCATCAGTGTTCATTCTGCATTTATTTTTCCTGACAACAAACTTTCCTGCACTCTGCACTTTAACATGTCTCCGTGTCTCCCTCGCTGCTTCTAAATCAGCACTGCTAGCCAACTCCGTTCGAATCGAAAGACCACCGCCATTTACTGTTCACCTTCTCTGGCTTCTACGTGAACTCAAGTGAAGTAGAGCTGCTTTGCCATAGGATGAGCGCGAATGTAAAATTAATTCTGAGGCCGCCCCCAAGAGACCGCCAACTACTCACTTTCTTTGAAAACTACGAGTTAGTTTGCTCTGCGGCTCCTGAAATAATGCTGGAAAATCGTTGACATTTAGAAATTAGATCGCGCATAGGGGTGAATCGAGATCGCGATCTTCTGGCGATTTATCGTGCAGGCCTAATCATGATCATGATGTAATACCTTAGTCCTGTCTCATTTTATGGTATTAGTTGAGCAATATACTAGTGGAAATTTGGGCCACCCATTTTCATTGTGGGCTAGTAAAATTAAATATTTAGTCGCCCAAAAAAATTTTTTTTGGCCTGAGTGTCAAGCACTGGTCAGGTCTGGGTTCAGCAACGATTTGTGCCCGAAAAATGAGATCAGATGACTGCCTGAATATAGTTAACGACCAGGTTTTTTTTCCCCATCAGTGGATTTTTTTCCTCACTGATGGCACGAGCATATTCCAAGATGACAGTTCCAGGATTTATTGGGCTCAAATTGAGAGAGGGTTCAAGGAGCATGAGATACCATTGTCACACATGGATTGACCACCTCAGAGTCCAGACTTTAACCACGTTGAGCATCTTTTGGATGTGCTGGAGAAGACTTTACGTAGCAGTCCAACTCTCCCATCAGTACAAGATCTTGGCAAAAAATTAACTCCAGACGGAAGTAAATGTGGTGACATCAGTGCATGCCAGGAGAAAACTGCGTGGGCACTATCAATCACTCCCGCCAATTCTCCAGCTGGCACTATTTTGATGGTGATGGTTGCTGTAGGACCGGGGGGGGTTATTGGTTACTGTAGGACCGGGGCGTGGGGTTGTTGCTTTCTATTTTGTTGAACAGGGAGGGAGATGCCTTTCCTTTTCTTGAGCGGGGGGCATGGCACTAATATTGCACAAATTCTGCATTTTCCAGTACTTTTAATTTTACCAGTTTTATTTATTTATTTATTTATTTTTGCACGCACGGAGATGAGAATGCGATATAGAAAATCCCGTTGGGGCGGAATCAATTTGTGGCGGTCCGAGTTGACTCTGTGGCAGCCCGCCACACAATGGTCTGTGTGTGGGAAACACTGGTATCTGCTACCACTAAGCCACCTACTCCATTCTTCACCTGCCCTGGAGTCCTGTTCAGTCCTTGGCCTGTAGACTGCCTTAAGTATGTTGCAAGGAGTATAGCCTATTGTCCATACATGTATTTCATTTTGATAACCTCACAACTGTATTAGTTACCATGGTTACCAGTACAAGTACCAAGCTTAAAAAGGCAGATTTGCTTTAACTACTGCTTCCAAGCCAATATCCATCCATCCTCACACAGTCCCAAAATGTAGTAAGTTTAAAATGACCATAATGTTAAGAGAGGACTCTAGAAAACCATTTTGTTCAGATATATTGAGATGAGAGGCAAAGAGACCTCTGATTTTTTTTATGGTAATAAAACTTTGTACATACCAAAAAACACATTAATAATATAGTAAATTTGAAAAGTAATGTCATTCTTTATGAGAGATATGGGTCATTCCAGCTCAAATCAACCAGTGGCTCCCAGGTCACCCCTTCAGATTCTTCTGAAAAAAAAATCGCAGGTGCTCCTCTACCATATTTACGCAGGAACCCAAAATATGAGCTCTGTATCTCAAATATTTTTGAAGTTACAGCCCCCAGAAATTAAAATTTTTTCCATTTTACCAAACTTGCCTCTCGATGCAACTTCTAGCAAGAATATCTCCAAGTGTTTCCAATGTACAGCTTTGAAATCAAGTGTCTTGGGCTAACCTTTTCAGTAGATTAGGAAAATGCTGTCATATTTGCTGTAGCTTGTACCCTTTTCTTCTCACAAGGCTCTAAAAATGGCCGAAAATTAAAAACGTTTACAATCACTGCCTCCTTTGAGCTTAAATAACTCAAAGGGCATGCTAGATAAAGCGATGAAATTTTTTTTCTTCTGTAATTTTTGACATATTGGGCCACATTTAGAGGACAACCACATTTATCAATACATTGGTAGAGCCAGAACAATTTTTATAATTTTGGTTGAATTCAAAATTTTCTAAAAATTGCTTATTTTCACATCCTTATTTGGGTTTGTGGCCAGTTATGTAACAATACACTATACCATGAATTTTACCATGAATTTCCATATAACTAAAGATGATAAGATGAAAATATGATGTTGTTACCAGCCTTCCTTAAGTTCTGATTTTTTTGTGTGTATGAATTATGAGCATTCTATTTGTTATATATTAATCATACAGTGAGAAGCACCTGCATAATTTGTAATGAAATGGTCCAGGTAATAATCAGGCACTATGCTGTTTTTTTCCATCATTTCCATGGCTATCAGTGTTTCAGTGGTCAAGGGTGGTATATAAAAAAAGTGAAATTCTTTTTTCCCATTAAAATGGATATATTAAGCATTTTGTATGATTCTTATAGTAATTGTTCATGCTGTGCAGTTTTACTGTTACAATGCTACAAGTACATGTCTCAATTGCTCCAATACTGTTTGATGCAACAAAAGTAGAATTATAACTAGTAAGGCATTTGCTTGAATGCTGCTTTTCAAAATACTGATGTGTATTGATTAAATGCTATGGTTTTGAGTATTTGTGGAATTACTGAAATATGAATTCATGCTATGTATTTCTCCTTATCTGCTTTGTTTGTGACATTTAATAGATGTACTTAACTGGTAAAATATTGTCAGTTATTCATTGTTTGCAGTCATCATATGAATGAAAATTTGTTTCTGGATGTGGAAAAGGCTCTTCTGATGCAGTTTCTCAAAAAGGAATAATTTCATTCTTAATTTTACATCTGTCAAATGTTTAAAATGACATGAAATTAAAAGAAATCATAACTTAAGAAGGAAGGCTGTCAACAACATCATATTTTCATCATATCATCTTTAGTTATATCAGAATTCGTGGTAAAAATATGGTATTGTTATATAACTGGCCACATGTCCAAATAAGGATTTGAAAATGAGCAATTTTTAGAAAATTGCGAATTCAACCAAAATTTAAAAAATTGTTCTGGCTCTACCAATGTACTGATAATTGTGGTTGTCCTCTAGATGTGGCCCAATATGTCAAAAATAACAGCAGAAAAAATTTCATTGCTTTATCTAGCATACCCTTTGAGTTATTAGAGCTCAAAGGAGGCATTGATTTTTAACGTTTTTGATTTTCGGCCATTTTTAGAGCCTTGTGAGAAGAAAAGGGTATGAACTACAGCAAATCTGGCAGCATTTTCATAATCTACAGAAAAAGTTAGCCCAAGACACTTGATTTCAAAGCTGTACATTGGAAACACTTGGAGATATTCTTGCTTGAAGTTGCACCGAGAGGCAAGTTTGGTAAAATGGAAAAAATTAATCAAAAATTCCAGGGGCTGTAACTTCAAAACTATTTGAGATACAGAGCTAATATTTTGGGTTCCTGTATAAATATGGTAGCGGAGCACTTGTGAATTTTTTCAGACGAATCTGAGGGGGTGACCTGGGAAATTTCTCGGAAATTGTTTGATTTGAGCTGGAATGACCCATATACGATTTGATATACTTATATAGCCAGTCTTATAGTTCAGCGTTGTGTTGCTTGTAATGAATAATAAGGCGAAGACCACTCCTCTCTTGCCAGCCAACAGATTTTTATTCTGCGTGCAACGCATTAATATCAGTCGAGCAACTTTGCATGTCACGTTCCTTCATCGACTGCTATCCATAGCAGAGCTTAATACTAACTGAGTATATATAATGTCATAACATTTTCCAGTTAACGGGACTGAAATCATAACCTCCTTTTACCGCTTAGATGGTGGAGGTAATTTTGAAACGGGGAGCTCATGTACCTACGTGCAACGCATTAATGTCAGTACAGCAACTTCGCATGTCACATTTCTACAAGCACACCTTTAGAGATGGAAGAAACAGCGAACCGCATAAGAAACTACCTAATGCTCCATTAGCCTGGACATACGATAGGTAATGGCTTGATTGCAAGTTAGGTAAATTAAGTTACACGGGAATTGGTTTAAGGTGAGCTAATTATGCCAAGGTGACCGCAGCTGTCCGGCCTCGCTGGTAATTAGCAGAATTCAAATCGCACTTTTCTTTCCAGAACCACTTCAAATGGCCTCTGCTAGTTCACCTCTAAATTCAAGGTGTGTCGCATAGAAAAAGGTAATAATCAAGCTCCTCTGTCTGCCCCATAGAGGAAGTTATTTTTATTGCGCTTAAAATTATCGCAATACATTTATCGCACAGCCCTAGCTTAAGCTTTTTGAAATGATGCCCGGGAATGCGTACCATAATCAAAGCTAAAGGCGGTCCAACGAAATATTTGAGTGTGTGGCCTTTTTATTTATTTATTTTTTTGGCCAGGCAGTGTATAAAGATGACTGCTTGAAGAAAACAAGCAAATTTCCCAAAATTTTTGATCTTTCGTTGCATGTCACGTAAAGGACCAGAGGAACTGGCAGATTCCACAGAAAGTGTGACCAACAGGTCCCACTATACTTAACAGGATGAAATAATAAATTAATGGTATATATGTGCTTATTTCATTGATAACATAAAAACAAATGTTTACAGGAAGTTTTAGACCTGGATCACTGCAATTTTGGTAAAAAAGTGAATTTAAAAATTCGGTCTTGTAGCTAATTTTACATGGACGGAAAATTGGTTTTCACAGGATGGAACTCAAACGTCTGCTGCCAACCGTCCTCCTGTACACAGGATATTTAAATGCCACAAGGACTGTTGTGCATTTATATCAAGATAACTGCATCTTTTTAAGATGACCGAGGACAACGATTGTTTCTGTAGCAAGAGATAATTTTTTTGAACTGCTGGATAGATACTATGGGCAAGTATATTGAGCAGTTTGCACATCAGGCTAAGCTGAGGAGTTAAATCCAGGCAACTCCTGAAAAACAGGGATTGGAGTGAACTCGTCCATATTCTGAACAGTGTTTGAGCTCGGATTGCTTATGAATATTCAATAACTGATCCGGGTGTCCCATCTAGTGAGAGAATATTGTAACTGCGTGCATAAATCTGCAGCTCCGTGTCCACTGGCGGACACATCTGCACAAAATAGTTTAAAAAACCCAAGGTTTCGGGAATGTTTTTGTCAGAAATTTGGGTCAGAAGCTGTCTCCACACTTCGCTGAATAATGCTAACGTTATTTGTTGCCTACGTTATTACTGTGGGTGAAAATTTTTACCTTTTTTATGAGGGGAAACAAACGAGAGTTGGTGAAAATTCTAGAAGGCCAGGAAGTAAACATCTGCTCGCGTATGCGCTTTACCCCGGTTTCAGACTACCGGTTGTTATAAAATAGGGACTTCAACGCGGAATGGAGAGCGAACGTTACGACCGCACATCAGACAGAAATTACGTTCGCAGCCAAAACGGGCTTCAGGGCATGAAATAGGGCTCAGGATATTTCAAAATGGTATCTAGCATGGTAAAATAAAGAATGGGGAACATATTCCTGGCCATACCTTCAGTTGTAGATGGACTGTTCTTTTCACAGTGGTCCTGTTGCTAACGTTATGGGACTGGACAGAGCATGTGTAACGTTCGCAACTGGATTAATGAATTGGATTCATTAACTGGGGCAATTTTCCGTCCTGATATCGCCCAATTCCAGAATAAAGTCATCTTTTTAGAGAAAAATAACAAAAGAACAACAATAGCCATGCTTTTGCAGGTAAAAAATTTATTCTTTATTCTGTTGACATATTTTATTGAAAATACAGCGAGATGGTACATTTTATATTGGTTCAAAAATAAAAGTTGTCAATTGGTCACACTTTCTGTGGAATCTGCCAGATGGAAATAATTTTCTCAATAGTTGACACAGAGGTGTTCATTGAAATTTTGGACCATTTTCTCATTCCATCAGTAGAAAATTGGTCTGGCGATGAAGTCATTTTTTTCAGGATGACAATGCGTCTTGCCATGGAGTCAGCGTTTCATCAGGAAAGGCGTATCAACTCAATGACATGGCCAGCAAACAGTGCGGATCTGAATTCAATTGAAAATTGATGGTAGAAATTTTTTTTTTTTTTTTTTTTTTTTTTTAAAAAGGTCCATGACAAGGCTCCATCCTGCAAAGCTGATCTGTGAACCACTATTTGATAAAGTTGCAGCCAGTGTGTTGGAGAGGGTTGAGTTTCATTCGTGAAGTCTATGCCTCAAACAATTAAGGCCATCATAAAAGCTTGAAGAGGAACCAGGGAGTACTAATTCTGATTTTGTTGATGTTTCCATCATTTTTCCCTTTACTTTATGTGGAAAAAATTTGATATTGATTTAAAATACTTTAATCTAATTTGTTTGAATATGTGAAGCTAGACTTTTTGTCTATTGAACAAAAAATTGTTTTGTATCATATCTGTGATTTGTTTATTTGCTATGAAGTTAAAAAGCTGGATGAACATCACCTACGACTGGTTATTCTATAATACTTTTCCAAGTGGTGTGTGTGGAAAGCTAACAAATCGGAGCTAATTGTTCTGGATCCATTTGTACTAACTTTATCTTCTAGCATAACGCTGTCGTTATTCTGCTGGCTGGTGACAAGAGCCTGAGAATGGCAAATTCTGCAGCCTACTTCTGGTACGCAAGCACAGTTGTTGAACTGTTTGGACTAATGATGGTTGGGACCACGGACTTTTGCATATTGCTTTGATCCCAGTTTCCCCACTTAATATTGTCTTTCCCAAACCATAAACCCTAATTTAAACCTTTGGAAAAAAAAAAAAAAAAAAAAAAAAAGATCACCTTTTCCTAACCTTGAACCCTGAACCTAAACTTTCAGGTGACACTTGTAAAGCTTAAAATGCATAGACTTGACGGGCAAAATGTCTGCCGGCAGAATAACCAGGTTAAAATTCTGCTGGTATTTGCCAGCTGAATAACCACCGTATATAGGCCTAATATGCAATATATATATATATATATATATATATATATATATATATATATATATATTAGCCTAATATGCAAAATACTGAGAAAAGGCAAACAATTCAAAAGCTTTCATTACTCTGACAGAAAATCATTATTAATAGACAGATGATCATTCTTCTGCAATGTCATAAGGCCAAATTAAAAAATAGGTGCGTTTCGGTTTCCCGACCCTACCTACGTCATTGGGGCCCACCCTAAACATGTTTCTATGTTTTCAATTTAAAATTAAAATAAATGAAGCCGACCCCCAATGTCTGGTGTGACGTCATTGAATTGCTCGCTTTGCTTTTTTTCTTGTTCGCTGATTAAGCGTTTTGTCTGTCGGTAGCAGAGTCCGCGTATGAAGCCCCGTGCAAAAGCCCATTGAATGTTTGTGAGTGTCTTTCTAATTAGTTGGTAGTTTTCGGTAGTTTCCGAGGTGAGAGTGCGCGTGAAATGTTTTGCCTGGCCAAAATAAAAAGGTTGTGAATTAGTGGTTTAGTTTTTCCTGTCAAAGGTTGAAGTTCAGTTTGAGTCGTGCATTGTTGTTTTAAAGATGTTTTTTGTCACGAGTTTAGCTGCATCAGCCAACAGATGGAACTTCTGTATATGTAATGAAACCGTTTGGACACCTAGTGATTCCCGCCCTCCACTTAGTGGTGCAAACTGTATCACAGACAAACATGACAGTATTCTTTTGAACATAGTTGTCGGTCAGCTCAGTGCGATTCAAATGTGCAGTGGTTTACAGTATCTTGAAAACTTTTTATGACAACTTTTCGTGTTCTTTCAGTTTGTTTAAGTTTTGTACAAGTATGCCAGTTGTTGCATTTATTTGTTTAATGTAGCAAGCACCAAAATCATTTACTGGTAACATGTCTCTCTCCAGTTTGGCATATGCCTTACTGACATCTGACACAGAAAAAGACAGATCACGTAACTACCCTAAAAATTTTACAAATAATAAAAAAAAAAACTTTCTGCAAAAAAAAAAAAAACGTCTACCTACCCTACCTATTTTTCAAATTTGTGTAATAGGAAACACACTTATTATTTTATTGGCCTTTGTCGAGAATAAATTAAAAAGTAGTCTACTCTCAGATGTTGGAAACTGAACAGTGGGCAATTCCACAGTAACGGAATTACGATCAAGAGTAATTTTCATGTCATTTTTACCTGCTGTCTATTACTCTAATGCAGTAGCTCAGGGGTCAGGAGCCATTTTAGCTTGGAGAGCCATAATTGCTGAATTTTCTTCTTTTTTTTTTTAAATCTCAGGAGCCATATGCTTCACTTGATGTGTACAGTATCTAAGGTGTGTTTTAAATATCGGGATTATGCACCTTAGCCCAAGCTTTAGGGCCAAATTGTTGGAATAAAGTCAGTGATCATTCCTTCCCTATGCAAAAAAGGATGAGATCAAGCCCTAGATCCATCATGACTTAAGTTGAGGTGACAACAGTGGATTTTGATGACTGAGTTTTGTGCTGGCTGGTGAGAATAGGTCTTAGATTTTAGAAATACACCGTGTCCCAAATGTTCATGCACCCCAATGGGCAACATGTCTGTCTCCAAAATGGTTTGTACTTGGTCAGCCCGGTATTGTGAGGTAATTAGTTCATCTGTTTGCGAGAGGCCTATAAATTTCTTGGTTGACCAAGGAACCAAGAGAGAACTGTCACTGAGAGAACCTTTTTGGTAGTGCTGCCACGATGGCCAAACGAAAACCTGGAAAGGCTGCTCTTTCAGAGCCTCAGGTCCGTGCTCAAGCCATTGCCTTGCGCTGGGCAGGGAAAGCTTGCAGGGAGGTAGCTCAAGACCTTGGCAGAAGCATAAAATGAATGAAGAAGTGGTGGCAGAGACGCCAGAGTTTTGACTCCCTTGAAAACGAGCCCCGTGCAGGTCGCCCCTCAGTCCTGAGTTCCAGGGTCAAGGACCTCATCCGAAAGGCCAAGGGAAAGAGACACCAATCCTGCCGCAGACTCAGTGGAAGACTAAAGAATCTTGGGGAAGCAGTCTTTAAGAGTACCATCCATCATTTTCTGACTGAGAAACTGGGTCTGAGAGCATACAGAAGACAGTGGATTCCTCGCCTTACCAAACTTCAAAAGGAGAAGCGGCTAGCTTTTACAAATAAGTATGCCACAATGACCCCATGACACTGGGAAAACTGGGTTTTTTCTGATGATTGCCCACTCTACTTATTTCCAACTCCCAACAGCCAAAACGACCGTATCTACACTGACGATCAAAAGAAAGAGCCACCATCTGAACAAGTCAAGTTCAGCGCCCATTGCATGGTCTGGGGGGCGATGTCATCTTCAGGGCTGTTGAGTTGCATGTTGTACCCTAGGGCACCACCATCAATGCTGAGTATTATGTCAAGCATATTCTCCAGCCAGTGCTACTTCCCATACTCACCAGAAAAAAAGAAATAGGGCCCCGTCACTGCTGGGAAGATGTTCAACAGGCGTGCGGAAATGTTCTTCGTGCAAGATGGTGCCCCCGCACATACTGCTGTTTCAACTCAGCAGTGGTGTTCTGAGCAGCTTCCTGGCTTTCTGCGCAAAGAGGAATGGCCACCCAACTCCCCGGACCTCAACTCGATTGAAAACTCCTGGGGTATCCTGAACAGTCGGGTCTTTCACAGGCTGTGCGGGAGTGGGGCAACTTTGAGCCTTCCGTTCTAAACAACTTAGTGCATTCTATGCCCCACAGGCTGAGGGCAGTAATTAAGACGCAAGGGGGATATACTGGCTTTTGAATAAACGCATTCTGTTGAATATTCACAATCAGAGTTGACTTTTTCTGTGGTGCATGAACTTTTGGGACACAGTATAGTCGCCACTTTACATTTGATGGCCACAGCCTATTACAACTACTCAAATTTCTTAGAGAGCCACATGCACTAAATAAAAGAGCCTCATGTGGCTCCCGAGCCAGTGGTTCCCAACCCCTGCAGGAGCTACTTGCCTATGCTTTTATCAGTTCCACTGGCACGCCTACTGAGCTGTATAACACAGAGGTTGGGGTAATCTATTTTGTAGAAGGCTATACGAAGGTGAAAGTGTCTCTAATGGAATTACAGCAGAAAAAATGCCATTATTTTTGCCTTTACTTTGACAGGCATTTCTCTGAAATCTGGCAATGATAGGCAGTAGCTTTAAGCTTAAGTTGGTGGCCTAGGATTTTGACCAGGCCATGGTAAGTTTACATTGACTGGTATGTTCACAGATATTTTGTAGGATGCCATTTATGAGAAAGAGACAGCGGTAACGGAATTACAAAATGGTTACGGAATTACATTTTCTGATTATCTACTAAATTTATTATACTCAAAACAACAAAGCAATTGAAAATTGGTATCATAAATGATGTTTGTGTTGCTGACCTCGTTAAAAAATGACAAATTTCACAATGAACCACTGGAATTGTGTGTTTCAATTTCCTGCAATGACTTACAGTCTCAAATACTTTTGCTACCAATGTATGGAAATACAGTAAATACCAGGAAATAGCTAAATATCTTTTAGGAGTTGTCAGCTTTGTCCTGGAGCTAAAAAAAAAAAAAAAAAATACAAAATTCAAATCTAAATTTTGAGAAGACCATCAAAGATATTTCAAAACGGTTTTCAGTGTCTGATTTGGTAATGAGTCATATACATGAAAACCTATCTATTTCTAATATAAAACACTTTTTACAAATTGCTGTTTAAACAACTCTCATGTGGAATTGCCGTAGTATTGATATCTTTGATTCAGATCATTAAAAATGAAATTATTAGGTGAATAAATGTATTTGCAGTTTTTAAGGATAAATTTTGGAAAAAATTGGTCAAATGTATAATGATTCTTTTATAATGTACCTCTTTTTAAAATTCATGCGTTACTTCTATAACACATGACTGTATAACCTCTATATTCAAATGGTTATGGAGGCAATAGAATTTTTTTTTAGCATCTGAATAAATGCTTTTGATTATACTTGTCACTAGGGCCATAAAATAGATCTTTCAACCTGATGGGCTTGTTGGTTTTATCTAATTAGTGGTGTAAATAAACTTGCATCTGCATTTTTCAAGAATGTGAGCAATTTAATTTTTCACAAACATGAAAGGATCATTGAATCACTTGCGGCTCATAGATTCAAATACAACTCATTTCTTTACATTTGAAACGTTTGTGAAATTATCCGATTGTGGGCTCCGATATCGGGCATTTTAAAAATATCCATGCAGTATCCTGACAAACAATTTGCTAACTGCTAAATATTCTTAGCAAATAATATTAGTTCAGTGTGCTGTGGTGCTAACCCTTCAAATGAGAGAATATATCTTTTACTTTTTTTGTTGTTGTTTTTTTCAGTTTGGAAATAAAGAATTTTGAACTGCGGCGTTATCTGATGCAGATATGTGAAAGAGAGAAACAAGCAATGGCAAGAAACTGTGAGCTCCAACGACAAATGGAGAGTATAGAAATGCACATGAATGCATTGTGCTTTAAACACAATGCACTCCTTTTGGAAAAGGTAAATATGATTAACTAATCAGTGTTGGGTTATTTTACTGACATTGTTGTGAGTATTCATCCACGTTCTCAGCACGGTTGAGATTAATGTGGTCTTAATTAGCAGAAACAAAGAGGCTGTTTGATGCAATGTTGGTGTATTTATCAGGTACACATGCAGAGGTATATAGGCCTATGCATTTACATGTATGTGCATTGCCAATAGTGATGCATCTGAGGTGGTACATGTTGCATGCATTTATTTAGCAGATACTCTTGCCCTGGTTTATTTGAAGCAAAGTTGCTTCTCAACTTGATGCAGTCCTCTGGCCTTTCAGTATCATTGTTTTAAACTTGACAGTTTGAGTACTAAGTACTCATTCAACCTCAACAGCACAGGTTCTGGTTGGAAGTAAAGGGAGGAGAGCAGTATTGGTAGCTGGCCACAGAGATTTTCGACTGCCTGCGCGCTTCAAGAATAATTACAAACATGATTGACATTGACTCTGTACTGTTCCTCACTGTTTCCTGATATGTTCCCGGGTGCTGTCTGGGGGGGGTGGGGGTATCCCCTGTGGTGTCTTCACTGACCTCCTACGCAACTCTCTGAACTGACGTGATGATGGCTCTGGGTGCGCTTTCTTCCTCTTCCCTGGAATGGCACGCTACTTGGCCGTGCAGGTAAAGTCTGTGATTGAAAATCAATTTATCAATTTTCTTTAAAGCAGCAGTTACAATGAAAACTGTTCAGTTACCATTTGTTAGAGATGGAGTGCCCCAGCAATGAATGCCACATTCATGTTTGAGGGTGCTAGCCTGTGTACTGTGCAGCTAAGGAATCAAATTTGGCAGGTTAACCGCGAAACGGCTTCCTTTAGTTATGTTTATTTTATGTGTTTATATTGCGTGTACATTTGACATGAAGGGATGCTTCTCAGCATGTAATAGCAAAGAGTTTCCAGATAAAGGAGCATATATTATGTTTTTTGATGTTTGAAGGACTGGACTGTACTGACTTTTGTTTGGATTTAGCTGACTTATTCCAGTGGTAATTAAGTAAGAAAAAAAATCTCCACGTGCTTATCAGGCTCTTTTATTAACTTTTTTTGACACTGAAGAGGATTGTTCTGCTGAGGACATATTTTTCAAAAAAAATCTGGTTTAAAATACAGGAACAAATGGATTCATATATTCTTACCTCTTTTATTATTGTTCTTCAGTTAAGAAGCTCCACAGTTTTGCCACTGCGAACATCATTCTGTTACAAAATGCTTAGGTTACTGTTGAATATAGGGAATTGATAGTTATTACGTTTTAGAGGTCATGAGTGTTTACTGATCTATATGAAGAAGTACATGTTGTTGTTGTCATTATTATTAGTATTATTATTATTATTATTATTAATAATAATAGTAATAATAATAATAATAATAATAATGTATTTATGTATTGAATTTTTATGAAATTGACAGTAGCTGAGAGAATTGATGCACGATTTCTTTGTGGATGGACAGCAATTATACGTCTTGGGAATACAAAGAATGTTGGTGCTGTTGTTGTATGCAGTTAATGTGGAGTCAGATTATCCCCCAACACTGAATAACCATGCTCAAAATCTTTGTCTGTAGTTTATCAAATCAGTTAATTATGCCCTACTAAATGAATTGGCCAGGACAGATAAATTTAAGTGTTACACAGATTAGATTCTTTATTTGTGAATGATTCACAAATAAAGAATCTAGTCTGTGTAACACTTCAATTCAATCTGCCGGCTCGTTGCTTTTTTTTTTTTTTTTTTTTAATCTGGGTCAGATCCAAAACCTGTCAACCTCCAGGCTTGAACTTAAATCTTATTTACTAATTTTGATAGTTTTGTCCCAAAGAATAACAATTTAGGCTTTGTTAACAAACAATAAATAAATTTGTATGTGTTTTAATTAAGGCTTACTGCTTAATTATAGCAGTAAATCTCGACAGAGGTTGGTGGGAATTTATAATTTTTCTGATTTCCTCCATAATGCATGTTGAATTTTCATATTCAGACTGATTATAAATAACCTCAGCGATTATTTTTGGTTATACTGCAGTGGTGTCCGAACTTGTGTGAATGATGCATACCCCACCTAATTTTAACTCTCGCACTATTTTTGATGGGACTGTATTTTTCTGAATTCTGTCCATAAAGCTTGCGGAGGTTTTGGAGCTGGCCCATTTCCTCACAGGTTGGACATCCTGTATTTCTGTGGCAACACATTTTCATAATACTGAGACAAAATGGTATACTAATACTTCCTATTTTGCTATATAGTTTTGCAAAGGGCATATAAGACAGCTTGAATTCTTCTGTTATTTTAAAGTTTATTTTAATTGTTTTCAACATATGAGCTATAATGACATGTTTTTTATAAATGATTGGTATTATTTAATGGCTAGTGCAAGGTAAATGATGACTATCACGGTCACATACGACCTACATCTTGTTGCGGCAAAACACATTCTGTCACTTGGAAATAAAAATATTTTTACTATTGGATTCCTGTATGAGGCTAAGGAACAAGGTGGTAATGTACAGTGTTTATTGTCAATGGCCAAAAAATAGTGCGAATAACAAATTTTGTGGTTCTAATGAATGCAGCTCTTAATTGCACTTGTCAATGCTGTCCTTGATAAATGGTGTGGTGTGTTAGAGTTAATCCCACCGCCTTTAACTGTGCCATTACACTGTTTAATTAGAGTTGGCCTAAGAACGCCAGTCTGGCTACTCAGATAATTGATTAAAAGTGCTGGCAGTCGATGTGTAGGCAACTCGGCAGAGAATTCCCATGATGCCCTGCCGCCAACCACGCCGAATCTCACACATTTTTTTTTTTTGAAAATATTTCTGTTTGTTGTCTTTGTCTGTTAGCTCTGTGACTTTTTCTTTTGTCAGTAGGATTGTGCCCAACAGCCCATAATATTTGACAAGCATAGTACCAACATGCTTTTTGGCAATCTGATTCGTTTAATATTTCAGAAAAAAATTTCTGGTCTGATTTTTTTTTTTTTTTTGTGCAGAAAAATGTTTTTGCCCTCCATCATCTGCATTTTATGGAAAATGAGCTCTTGTTTTTAGCTTAAAAGTTGATATTTCTCATTTTTAAATGCCTGTCCTCATCAGTAAAATCAGCAGAAAGATGAAACATTTATTTTGAAATATCAAGGGGAATTAAATTGCTGAATATGGCATTACTGATTAGTTTCATTGACCACAGTTCTGCAGATATTTTCTGTAAAAAGTAATTGTACAGAAGGACTTCTGGGAAGAATTGAGTGGGGTAAAAACAGTATCTCAGAAAACATTATCTGAAGTAACTGAATGTTAATGCATTATGACATGTGCTGTAGCGGTAAAGTTATAATTCTCTCCTCAGTTTTTTGCTAAAAGGGGAACCCAGGTCAAACCTCAAGTATATTTACCTGAGCACTCTGTCTGCCACACAGTTTCCCTCGAAGTGAGATCCGCATCCCAAAACTGCAAAATGATTCGCAACCACCAGGGCATTCTTTGTGGAACTGCATGTCACCATGGAGTCACAGTTGCAGGGGTTCGGTGACGTTTTGTGGATTGCATGTTCATTTGTTGATTGATGTCTATCGTTTTTTGGTTGGAACTTTTTCCCTCTTGATACTCACTTCCCATTTCTATAGAGCCCGGGAAGTGCGATGACATAAAAAAAAAAAAATTATTTCTTGGCTGCGAGATATGTCGTTCCCACAATTTAGTTAGCTTTTGGCTGCGAGGTACAAGTCGCTCCCTCAATTAATTAACTCGTTCTCAGGATTTTGTGAACTCAAATTGAGGCACCAACTTCTATCTTGTGGCCACCATGTAACTAAGTCAAGGGAACGGCGTGTATCTCGTGGCCATAAAATATATTTTTATCATGTCCTTGCTTTTTCTGAGCTGCATACATTTCTGAAATGGTTCAGGATTTTTTCCAGGTTCAGCCGGGGATGAAAAGTCTTCCCAACACACTTTCCATCCCGGTTTGTGCAGCCGTAAGCCTGGCTAAACAACACTTTTCTGCACGCTGCATGTAGGGTATACTGTACAGGTCTCGCGATATCCAGGACAAGTTGTCCACAAAAACATCACAGCTATGCTGGGGGTTGTTGTTTGAAGGAGAAATATGCCCGCTCCTATATGGACCAATGGATGGCTCTGCTTGTACTGTATGGGGTCTACTTCCACAAATTGGGGAAGGCTGTATAGATGAAAGATATTTCAAATTAAAGTTCATTGTTCTCTTTTTGGGCAAATCAACTCAAGGTTTGACATGGCTTCCCCTTTAATTCCAAGAGTCTTAATATATCACTGCCAAAGAAGGTAAAAATTATTTTGTCAAGCATGCTGTACTTGGCGTGTGCCCCCTCTGCTTTCCATTTAGAATTCTGGAACTGCTAACGAGCTCAAGGCTTTCTTAAGCAATCCAAGTTACCTGTTGTACTTGGAAGATCATTCATTGTTAACCTAATTGTTGTGTGATCGTCTTCAATGTCAAAGGGTTATAATTATTGAAATATTGGGAGTGCAAGTCTGCCGCAGTAGGAAAGTTTGGCCACCATGTTTTGTTTTCACCTTGAGAATGCACAAAAAAAACTTTAGTCTTATTTATGCATTTCTTTTTTTTTGGTGGAGGTGACATGCTGTACAGTGTGACAACATTGCACTCTCTCTGGACGGTATTATTTTGGAATCCATCGCGGTCACACTTGCTTCTAAAACTCCTGCCACAAAAGTATCTTTGTCATTGCTTTGTGCAGAAACAAAACATTATTTGCAAGGCACTAAAGACCTCTCGGCCTTGCCATTACATCAAACAGATTGGAATCATCATTACCCAAGGCACACGCACAACTTTTAACGTCTGATCTTAGATCCATGTAAAAATTTTAGTAATTTTACTACGGAAAAGTATTTTGTGTGAGGGTGTAAATGTGGAATACAGCCTGACAATACACAGGTCCATCCACTGTGCTTTATTTGTGGCTAGTTTAACTTTGCTGGTATCATTAATTGTTGAGAAAAATCCTGCACAAAATTTCCAAGGTCAAAGTCACTGCACCTTGGTCAAAGATCAAATTCTGATAAAAGTTGGTCAATGCACAACTACGGCCCAAGGTCCTTACATGTGATTAGTATGAGGAGTTGAATATTAATAGCTACGGAGTACTAGCCTGCTCAAAATGTGAGACGGATGACAGACTCATAGACAGATGTACAGACGCCATCATGATAACAATACCCCATCAACATAATGGCTGAGGGGTTAAAAAAAAAAAAATCTTTTGATTTTTCAGCTTGGGTTAAAAAAAGTGTCAGTTATTGCAGAGAAATCTTCAGTGTACCTCCCCTTAGAAATAGGTATACATTTAGTGTGTATCTGTAATAATGCAGGTGTATAATCCAGGCTGTTGCATCTGTGTAAATGATGTAGTTCAAGCCCATAGCTGCTTATTCCTTCACTTAAAGAAGCTAAAGCTCTTTTAGATTAAATGTCGGGAACATCTCATAATAACTTGGAGCATGCTGTCTAGTGCAGTGACTTGTGACTATGAGCAACCCCCACTCTCCCTCTCAGCTTGCAGATATTGTAATGAGCAAACCGGCACCATCACTTCATTATGCATACAGCCCCATTGCTGGCAGTGTGCATGTCCCTGAGGCTGCAGCATTCATTAAGGAAAGCTTACCGGGCTGAAAGCTGGAAACGGATGATAACAGGATATGATTTTCATATTTAATACGTTCCTAGGAAGAGCACGCGCGTGCCACAGATTGATAGAAGAATCAATTGCTACTTTAGTGAAACACTTTCTACATTGCCCCGCAGCCACCGATGGAATCACTCAGCCAAGAAATTAACTTTTTCACTTTTTTTTTTTAACCTACTTTGTGGATCTGGTGGGTTGTCTGTGTGGTATACGGTGAATGTTATTAAGCAGCTAACTGTTTGGTATTTAAGACTCTTATCAGAAAAGAAACAGGAGCCCTGCTTTTTGTTATTATGATGGGTGGAAGGTTTTGTAGTTTGTTCTTCCCTTCTCAGTGCCACAGCAGACATAAATCAAAACTTTTGTGTAGGATTGTTAATAAGATTAAAAGTTAAAACATTGATCTTATAACAGTTTTCTGAAAGCTTGTTTAAAAGAAAATGAAATCCAGCCTTAAACCATTGAAACTATGGCTGTGCTTTGACAGAAAATTTGACACTTTCAAACTCTGTTGAGTGAATATTTTTCTCATAAGGAGCATTGTAACCTTTGTTGTGGGTGTTGAATTTTAGCATCCAGTGGCTTGAGTGTGACAGAACGGTAAATATATTTGTAATTTAAAGCACCAAAGGTTCAAGATTTAGCCTAGAAAATAAATGGCTGATAAAGCTAGCTTTAATAAAATGCACCATGGCTAAAGGTGAAGGATGTCTTTAACTGTTTGACCCTTAATATTTTGGCCTAAGTATTATAGTATAAATGATGCAAGTTGAATTCTGATATGAATTTATTACATTGTCTTCTATCATTGTAACTACTTTCATTCAGTTGACCGATATTAATCTGTAATGGTAGTATTGGAGGATGGAAACGGACGTACCGTGTGTGCAGATCGCAAACATAATCGAACAATTCCAGGCAGCAGTATGTGAAAGAAATACTCTTGAATTTATCCCTCATTTCTAAGTTTCTAATGATGCCCATTTTATGGGGAATGGTACGCTAGTTTTTTTTCCTCCTCTATACATTGGGGTTTTTTTTTCTTCTCAGAGAAATGCGTTGCAAGGATCAGCGGCCAGGAGCTGCTCCTCACATGTTCCTCAGGGTTTGCACCAGCCTGCTGCCACCTTCCCAGGCGACCAAGCTTCAGTATCTCTGCTTATAAATGCTGAGGCCACAAGGCTAACGTCAGTTCCGCGGTCCAATGTGAAGCCTAATGGCTTCTCCCATTCTCTGGGGCAGTTGGAAAGCAGCACATCAAAAAATTTGCGGCGTTCAAAGAAGGGCACCGGCAGCCCCACATGTGTATTTGATGATTTCCCCTCTTCACGGGATGCGGGCAATAGAGATGCTGGAATTGAGGCAGAGGCTCTGCTTTCACACAACTTTGCATCACCAGTCAACGAGCCGAGCATGGGCTCCGAGCAGCCTTTACTCTGCCTGGCCTCGAATGAGCCTGTCAAAGTGGTTCCAGCAGCCATCAAAGTGACCCAGGAGAGGGCTAAGTCACTGAGTGGTCCTTGCCATCTCTCAAGTGATGGAGTTACGGCTGGTCATGGTCAGTATATTGCTCAGATGTCATCCCCTGAATTTGCATCTATTATTAAAAAAAAAAAAAAAAAAAAAAATTATGAAAAATTGGAAGAACCTGTAGGTTTGTGATTCCATGTTAGGGCTTGTCTATTAAAAATGTGTTAATTCATAGAGGGTACAACCAGGCTGGGAAACCAAGCAGAAGTATGGCTTATGTTTGACCAATCATATTTGTATTAAGCTCTGAAATATGAAAATATGAAACTATTTTTTGGAAGCAAGTACTTTTTTGGATTGGTGATTTTATCAGGATTGCTTTGAATATTTGGAAGCCCTGAGTCAACTTCTTGCTGCGTTCTAGGTTCGGTAGCGTGCAGTAACTGTGTTGCTTTTTTTTTCTTCAGATAGCGAGAATCATAGCCCTCTGAGTGCAAGTGCAGAGAAGAGCGTAGACCGGAGTCTGAGCTCTGGTAGTGACCTTCCTCTCCCTCTGAATGAGGACAAAGACCTGGGTCGGTTTTGTGGAGACCCGGCACACTCCAGTGCCAGCAACTTCAAGCCCAGCCAACCTGGGGGCATTGCAGAGAGAATCGACGAACCAACGATGGATGCTGGCTACTGTAACACCAGTGCGCACAAGGAGTCAAAGCATGCAGTAGAGTCTAAGGATGAGCAAGAATCTCCACATGGCAAAATGCAGTTGGCATCAGATGAGACCTCACCTATGTGAGTATAAAGTGCATTTGATAAAATGTACCATAAAATGGACTGACTAGCATCTTTTTATAAACTTGTGTTACAGGTGAGAATTCGATACAATGCAATACTTAGAGGCTAAGAGCTTTGCAGAAGGGTTTATACTCCAATTGGCCTTAACATTATGACCACCTGCCTAGTGTTGTGTGGGTCCCCCTTTTGCCGCCAGAACAGCTCTGACCCGTCGAGGCATGGACTCCACTAGACCTCCACTAGGCCCCCTTGCATCAGACTTGTTCATCCATAGTGAAATTTCAGTGGCTATCACCAAAACTATTACAGATGGAGCTTAGGTTTGAATTGGCGGCATTTGGGAGGTTCTCCATGAAGTTTCATTTGCTGACCTTGAACTTGAACTTTGGTGACCTGCAGAGGCCAAACTTTACAGTGAAATTTCAATGACTTGCATCACCAGAATCATTATAGAGAGAACCTAAGTGTGTATTGGAGACATGTGTGAAGTCATATATGAACTCTCATTTGGTGACCTTCATATTGACCTTTGAAGGTCAAACTTGACTTGGTGAAAATTCAATGACTTCTAATGACTTGTATCACTAAAAAAGGTCACAGATAGAGCCGAATATTGTATTACAGACTTTCAGGAAGTCACACATGAACTTACATTTGGTGACATTCAACTTGACTGTCTGTGACCTTTGAAGGTCAAACTTAACGTAAAACAATTACAATAACTTGTATTTCCAAAACGGTCACAGATGGAGCCTAGATTTGTTTTAGAGACATATGGGTATTTTCTCAATACGGGCACTTTTTGGATGTCTTTTTTTTTTTTTTTTAAGTTGTCTGATTCTGATTCTTTTTTCCCCCAGGGGTAGGATTGCCCCTAAGGTACTCAAAAAGCCATGAGGCAGAGCTTAAACCAGGGCAGAATTTTTTGGGCAGGCCATTTTAATTTTGCTGTGTCCTCGGATCTACTCAACTTTGTTACTTTTTCAAGTGAGGCTCTCTCCTGGTACATTGTGATATACCAGAGTTTTGAAACTGAGTGAATATCACCCTTTTCAGTGCCTCTGATTGAAACTGATGAATTTGCATTTAGCCAATTTGTCTTGTTCCTGGGAATTTTGGCTGAAACAGTAACGGAGTTGAGAAAATGGTTATGGAGTTGAAATAAGGTAACGGGGTTGGAAAAAAATAGAGCAACTCAAGCTAAAAAAATGAAGACATTGCGAGAAAAAAATATGACAACTTTATTCAAATCTATTTCTTGAACTCTTGAACACTGTAAATGAACACTTTAATATTACTTCTTATTTTGATATTTTCAACTCCGTCACCAAATGACTCAACTCCATTAACAAAGCAACGAAACCTGAAGTGAAGACTATTCCTGTTTTATAATTTCTGTTCTATTTGCTCCCATTATAACAACAATATAAAACTAAACCAAAAAAAAAAAAACAATACCTGCTCAGGTTTTTGTGACTTTTTATACCAAAATTTAAACTCCTTTACCATTTTACTCACCTCCATAACCAATATTTTGGTAATGGAGTTGAGGTTATGGAGTAGAGTGTTTTTCAGAAAAGTGGAATTTTCCATGCACCAGTGCAGTAACTTTTGATGCTTCCTACCATACCATGGAGGGTTTTGCACAAGTATTATCAAAAGCATGATTAAAAATTTGTCCTACTGTTACCTTGGATTTTAATGAAGGTAACGGAGTGGAGATTAAAAAGTATAGTCACCATAGGATGCCAAAATTTTGAGAAATATTATGAAATAATCATAGAGCCATTTCGAAAAAAAGTCGACATGGCCGCTACGGGGGTCACACAAAGGTCCTGTTTGCATGGGCCATATACTGTGATTTCAGCTTCTGTCTTCAGGGGGAGTCTGTGTAGTGATGGTTATGGAGTTGAGTGGGTTTTTTTGGACACCCCTATTTTCAGTGATTTTTCTCAGAAAACCACCACCTTTGATTTTTTTTTTTTTTTGCTTAGGATATTTATCTCACAGTGCCTTTTAGTGTATGCATACAGTTTCCAGCCAAAGGAAATTGAAATCATAGGAGTATTGCGAGTTTCAAAAATACCATCCGGATTTGGGACACTCCCAAAATGCCCCAAAATCCACTTTTTTGACCCCAAAAATGATGGATAGAATGAAAATACACCCATGATACTTTATTTCCAATTAGAAAGCACACACAACTATAGTTTAATAGGTAAAAAACTAACCCTGTGGGATTATTTCAAAAATAAGGGACCCGGACTCTGCATTTCACTAATCATATTGAGAAAAATACCCATGTACAACCCCAAATCCGAAAAAGTTGGGACAGTATGGCAATTGTAATTTCAGGCCTTGAAATTCACAACTGCATCGACGGCAAAAGCCTTCAATGCCCAATCCCATAGCCTTAATTTTGCCTTGAACGGCGACAGTAATAGCTGTACCCTACTGTATGCCGTTGCTGTCAGTGCCCCAGACTTGCAACTGACAAAAGTGAATTTCTATTTTATTCTCAAATCATGAAATCTGCAGTTATGAACCGTCATTTAACTCCCAGTCATGCTTCTAACCCGAAGCGACTGTCATTTCATGTTTACTATCCGCGATCACAGAACACAGTCTCAAGCAACTCTTTATCTGAAGCACTGCAGACGGATCTGTGCATTGTTCACTTCACAATCTCCCAATGATGCGCAAGAGTAATGTAAACCTTTCACCATAGGCTCGTGATATGAGGGACAGGTTATGCTGTCTTTAATAAAGTATTACACCCCAATACACTTCAACTACTTTAGAAAATGGTGAAAGAGACATTCCATTGTATGATAAACGCATCTATGGTAAATAATCACTCTCTCTCTAATTAACAGTGAGAGGCTAAGGGAACAATCCTGATTTTAATAACCCAATTTGCTGTTACCAAGGAAATACACCAATTAACTTCCTCCTTTACACAGCATGTGATGCGAATAAACACAACACAGTATTTCAGTATTAACCTTATATTGACTGAATGCAGAAATGGCATATATGAAATAGCAAAAACCTAATGTGGCCTGGGAAATGGCCCACGCTAAAATAAGCGTGCTTTTCGTTTCAGTTTTTTTTTATGTTGCGCAAGCTTGCTTTTAAGTTCGTTGGTGTGCTTAACGTTGGAGCTCATGAAGAAAAAAAACCCAAACTGTTGTGTCATTACCTTCTTGTGTAGAGTAAAAACAACTTTTACAGCATATCTCCGTCTGCAGTAGGCCATCCACAGCACGGGGAAAGACATCAGTGACAACCATTGAAGCATGTCACGACCCAGTATCATGCAGGCTAAGATGCAGTCTACTTCACCTTCAATCTAATAGCTAATCTTGCTAACAAGCCAGCTTCACAGTAAAAGACATGCTTAATCAGCAGCATAATACATAGTACAGCCTCTTGTATACTGTAGTGCAAAACTGGTCTTCACTTGAAAACTGCTATTTGTGCCCTTAAGACAATTCTCCACTCTTCCTGTTTTGTTTATTGTTGATTTTTTGAAGTTTTTTAAAAATTCATTGATCTTTTCATAGCACCATCAGACTTTGTTAGTCAATTGTCTTTATTTATACAAGATCACTCAGTCTTGGGTCTTCCTGACACCCTTTTTAGACTTTTGCAGCTATATCTGATGCTGTATAGCCTGTTGCCATGGTGCCCTCAGGTAAATTTAAGCCAATACCATGGTGCCCCAACTAACTTCATAAAATTGCATTGGTGCCCTTGTGATTTTTGGGGAAATGATGGCAGTTTTTGCTGTGCCCTTTTCATAAACTAGTTCAAGGCCTGCAAATTAATAAAGAAAGCAGTGATTTGTAATTTTTTTCACTTATGTTTCATCATGGATAGTCTGAACACAATATATTTTGTGTTTCGTGAGGTCATTGTTGGGCTGGGCCGAGCAGCGGCCAGGCCCCTTTAGACGCCAATGTCGCGATGTGAGTGAGTGAGTGACTAGCTGCCTGAGTGATCAAGCTGAACGATAGGCTGGCCGCCGGGGAAGAAGTTCAGCGATTGGTTGGCCGGCAGGGAAGAACTTCAACGATTGGTGCATGAGTGATCAAGTTCAACGATTGGCTGGCCAGCAGGGAAGAAGTTCAGCGATAGGTCGGGTGAAGGAACGCTTTTTCAAGGAAGCGGAAGGCGCTGACACAAACGCAGTGGGAAGCAAAAACGGCGAACGACAGCAAGCAGAGTCCCTCCCTGTTTTTCCGCACTGAACAATATTTCAAAGAAAACAAAAGTAACTGATACACACACTTACGTTACTCATGGACACAAGGATAATGATGAAAATAGCATTACAGATAGAAGCAACAATACTATCACCGCAATAGCCTGCACCGGGCACCAGTTAGCTTGTCGCTCCGGTGAAGAACATCAGCAGCAGATCATGAACTTTAGCCCTGCCGTGCTCTTGGGATCCTTCCAACCAAGCATTGCATTTCCTGGAAGCAAATTCGGCATGGTGTGATTTGACAGATCCTTTCAATGAGGTTTGTTTGAAAAATGGCTGAAGTTGCATTGTGTTAAGGAAACCAACGGTACTCTTTGCTTTATCTGCACAACCACAGTCACAATTAGTTTGCTTGAGGGGGATTTAGCAACGGGGAAAAGAGAGAACTTGGTCAGCATGAGTTGTCAGACCTGCACTCTGATTCATAACGTGTGTTAGCGATGCTTTAAATAACTCCAGTCAGTGCTATGTTTTGGGAGTTTGCAGCTAGGAATCAACATGCTGCAAGGACAGTGTTGTAACATTTATTCAGATTGGCTAAATTCCTGGGCCATGAAGGAATACCGCTCAGAGGGCACAGTCGTCGCAACGTACCGCAGCAGCTTGCGTGAGAGAATGCACTCATTATCTGAAGCTCGAGAATGGCTTTCACGTACCCGCTGTAAAAAGATGTATTAAAAAAAAATCGCCGGTTTCAGAGCATTTTAAGAATGCTGATGATGAGCCCAAAGGGAACGATTATCAGGCTATCATTATTTTATGCCTTTTATGGGATTAGCCTGCTGCCTGGATGTATTTATGTTGGCGAAAGAGACAAGTTACATTCACTAAAGATAGTTGATTGAATTAAAAAAAGGCAAGTCATATATAATTCGATGAATCTCTTTATTCCAATTTAGGATTTTGTCCGAGGATTATTTGTTTATTTTTGGGACTGCAGACCTCGAGTAGCTCATAAAACGGCACATGATGGCTAGGCTTACAAAGTCACGCCCTTCTGCGCCAATGTTTCATAGGGTGCAACAGGAATATGTACCTGTTTTAAATGTAAAAAATGCTGAAATGGGAGATGGGATTCAGAGAAAGGGAAAGAATTACGTATCAAACCTCCACTTTTTTCGGCTTTTTACTCGCCAGAACGATTTGAAAAGGGGGCGCCCTTTTAGGAGGGAGAACGCGGGTTTATAATTTCAGATTAATATTTAATATCGTCAATGGATATGCTGGGCATGCCCTAGCAACTCGGGGGCTGTTTCAAAAAACACAACAGACCGTCCGACCCAGCGACAGACTATCCTAGCTCAGGACAGTCTTTTCTGGGTCTTGCCATAAACAGCTCTTCATCCTTCGTTCTGGTCGGACTGTCCGACTTTCTGAGACCACTCGAGAGTTGTCCTAAAATTCGGTCGGACAGAAATATACACCAAAATATGGCGTTATTGTTTGATGTTGTCTGGAAGCGCAGACCGCCCAAAGCATTTTGAGAATGGAAAGAGTATAACTAATGCCCGTGAAACCAATACAGCCTACACCCAGAAACGGGGCTCTGTTAAATCCGTGAATGAATTTTTCTAACAACTACACATTATTTGTTAACAATACATGAAGATTTCACTTTTAAATCGTTGGTATTGTTATCCTCAAGTGCAACAAAAAGTTGTGTTTTTATGCATGCTATGTGAACGCTAATGGGACACTGCGTAAAGAGCAGTCTCGGCATGGTTCTCAGAGGTTATGAAACATCGTATTCATGGTGCCTATGTGTGACCAAGGGCTCTATCTTTCACACTGCCCTACCTGTTGCCACGACCCGCTACCCGTGAATTACGCATTCAGCAGCTTCCACGATCCCTAAACGGTATCTTGTGGCCACCCTACCCGCTATACATTATTTGCGGGGCTCTGGCTCTGACAGTGGCGCCTATGTGAATCGTAAGTGAACCCATTCCATCAACGTCCAGGTGATTTGCGATGCACGGGGTTACATCTTGAATGTACACTCAAATCATTCTGGAGGTAGCCACGACGCGCCTCTGGATGGGTGGCTGTTGGGTGACAATGGCTATCCATTAAAGATGTGGTGCATGGTGCCATACATTACGCCAACAAGTGTGCGTGAGTTCACTTTCAATAGAAAACACTCACGCGCACGAGTTGTCGTTGAGCGAACATTTGGCATGCTCAAAATGCGGTTCCGCTACTTGGACAGGTCAGGTGGGATCTCACAGTATGGTCCTCAGAAGGTAGCACCTTTCTTTGTGGCATGTTGTGTGCTGCACAACATTGCCCTATGCCATGGAATGATGCTGGAGTTGGAGGATAGATTATTACCGGACTATAGAAGGCGGCAAGCTGAAGTGCAGGTGCCGACTCCGAATGCTGATATAGTGCCAGCAGTAGCAGGGGCAATGAGGGACCAGCTGGCAGCGGAGCTGCGACACCGCTAGTCATGTCATCTGCAGCCTGCCTGGTAAGTAATTTGTGCACTCAGTAGGCTACTAATAATGTTATAATACATGTAATTCATATAGCGTTTTATTAAATACTCAAAGTCGCTTTATAAAGAAAAAAGTGTAAATGGTTGCAGTCAATGTAGGCATTTATTTGGCTATGGGTATTTTCTCAAATGGGATTTTGTTCTACGCTTCATTTCAGCGGGGAGAGGGAGTTGGAAGTGCATGGCGAAACGCATTTTGACCTCATGCACGAGCAATTTAACTTCATCTTCGGAGAAACGTGGCGACCTTCCTCTCTCCATCACGGGTTTCGGTTTGAGGATTTGGGATAGCGCAGCCTGCTCTTAAAGGCAATGGCACCTGCCACACTGATTGGTTTAACTGGCGTAACGCCCAAATCACGCCTATGCATAATATAACTGGTAGCGCAGGTGTTTTAGGGATAAAGGCAGGTGTGCAAGATAATAACTTTTGCGGGGGAACGCCTCTTACGCAATGCTAAATCCCCACATAACGGGTTTAGGGACTCTGGCGTAAGATAGGGCCAGAAGAGTGGAGCTCTGCTTGTCGTCCGTCTGCTTAACTTAGTTCTGTAAAATGAGCGATTGTGTGATGAATAGCTTTGATATGTTGCCAATCACAGTTTCAGCGCACAGTGCACAAGACTGTTTTTAATTAGCTAGACTGTATTCACTTAGGAAGTGGCTATAGCTTACTGAAATTGAACGTGACATCTTACAGCGATGTGCGCCGTGAATTTATGTCTGAATAGTAGTTAATGATCTACCTAATCAGAATTGGGTTTTTTCTTTGTTCATTTAAGGGGAGGAGAAACCTTTTGGAAAAAAATTGTCATTTTTGGATAGAAATCATTCATACTTGGTGTATTGACAGTATATGACCTGAAAAACACAAAATATGAATTTGACCTAATTTGCATAATTAGGTCATGTGATTCAAGATGGCTGCCACCCCGATTTCACCATTATTTCTTTGCCTTATATCTCAGGACTGAAGCAAGATATTTGAAGAAGGTTTTTTTTAGTAGATTTAGTTATGTTTACACCTTCTTCTGAATTAGAATAAAGCATTTACTCATAATACTAGAGATTTAGTGGGGTAAAAGAGGATTTTGCCATTTTTCGCCCCCTCGATATGAAATATAAATCACCATAACTCACAGACCCAAAGTGCTAAACCGAAACTTTTAGTTCAGTAGACTTCCTGATATGTACACAGACTTCTCTCAAAATTTCATGAGAAAAGCTCCACAAATAAGTGAGATATAGTGCCTTAAATGATAGCAATCGGGGCAAAAATCAGGTTTTGAGAAAATCCAGGTTAAAGTCAAAGTACACCTACAAATCATTGTAACAGTCAACTTGGAACATTAAAATGCCCCTGAAGCATAAACTTCTCCCTCCTGCTCCCTCTGATTGATTGTCCTGTTCTTGATCAGATTGAAGTGATTTTTGGGTTTCTCCTCCCCTTAACTTTCAGTTATTTTGAATATTTGAACGCCAAATAGCGAAGCAGTGCATCGCTGAGGTGTAAATTCTCACGCAACTTCGAATGGACAGCGACGAACCGTCCGTCCGCGTCGGACCAAGATCGGACATCCTACTTTTGTTTTATTGAAACACCTGACGGACATGATCTGTCGAAGGTCCAATTTTTCACTCGACGGATGGTCTGACTCAGTAGGACAAATAAAGTTAAATGAAAAAACCCCCCGGTGTGTAATCAGTAACATGGCTGGTGCCCATATGCTATTACCACATGTAGAGGCACTAGAAATTAAAGGGGACCTATTGTGCTGATCCTTCTTTTAATACATATAAGTAATGTTATAATTTTGGATGTCCATACTCAACCTCTAAAAAGTTTCTAAACATAAGATACAGGGGTTTTGCCGTAATCCAAGAACGTGATTTCGTGAACGTGATTTCCTCTCTGAACAGCTCGTCCCGAGTTCTTCAAGAGATCTGGGCAAAACCTGACGTCAGGTTGTGCCGTCTAATTAATACAGACCTAGCCAGAGCCAATCACGGAGCTGGACCTGCCCACACCGGATACTATTCTAGCGAGCACAAACAACCGCGGATCATACTATGCCTTAGTAGCGTCTACACTTTTGGAAATACAAAAGAAGAACCGCAGATCATTTGAGATGCAGTTTTGTCAGTATCTCTCCCAAAGCTGCTTGTCTGTTTATTTTTGGACACGAAGAAAAGCACTTATTTCTCTTCCAAAAGACGATGCCACCAGAAAGTGGGTAGCTTTTTTGTTTGCTGGTAGCAAACAGCCACGGCCAAAGGGAACGTTAGCTGTTTGTACTCAGCATTTCACCAAAGACAGCTTTGTCAATAAAGGATAATTTGACGCTGGATAAGTGTTTCAGCTGCTTCTCAAACCTGAAGCAGTTGCATCCCACCCACTTGTCAATGACGACTACCCAGACTCTGTGTACGAAGCAAAGCGAAGTAGCAGAGTCTGGTTTTACCAGGCTACAAATTGTTAGCTTAATCCTTCATTCTAGATCTGGTTCTAGTGCGTTTGAACTTGCTTTGTGTCAGGCTCTGTCATTGAAATCACCTAGTAGCCCGTTTATGCTCAGTCAAATAATCGTCTCCAGCGATTTATCTAGCTAGCTGGTATCTGACATGCTAGCTAGTTGTCATGCTGTCACTAGCTGGCAAATATTGCTAAACTAGTCGCCAGTTGAAATTTGTGCTCATGAACGTTGTAACGAGCATGATAAACCGGTATGCGCGTGTGACTGAATGATACAAGTTCCCTGGAATCAATGTGATGACGTGTATTTGCATGCGACGTGAAGATAGAAGGATCTGGTGTTGTGCAGATTACTTGTGAGAGTGAGAATGAGAGTAGGAAAATGGTGGATCACTCGTTGGGCGTTACGCATGGCTGTCGAGTGCCTTAATAAAGTGACTGTCTAGCCGCCCCCAAGTTTGAGTCCGTCTCCTTCATGTATATGGATCGGGTTGCCTAGCCCGCGGAGCAGGAGCGAGCCCGTCCCGGTCATTGAACCCGGACGCACCGCCCTCAGCCACAGACGAATTTGTCACAACGTGTACTTCAGTCCCGTATAGAGTACTAAAGGTAGAAGATTTGTCGTGTTTTATTTCGCAAGGGTAAGGTAAAGATCTGAGTTGGCATGTACTCATGTAGTTTCAGGGATTTTCTGTCAACTCTCTACCGCCCTATTGTTATATTGCACAAGCTAATCGGTTCTGTGCATGACGACTTTGCGGTCGGATTCTACAAAGGGACTGCCTATTCGAACAGCGACTCTGCATGTAAGTGACGTCCACTCACTTCTTAGCAGAGCCAGAATGAATTGATGCCAGTTTGGGCTAGGATTAGTAGCAGCTGTGCATGTAAGCGACGCCAACTTCCGTGTTAGGTTTCGTTCATGACATTCAAAGTGCATGCATATAATGCTATAAAGAGCCGTCCACACTGAGAAAGATGACTATAATGATAACCATAACCATAACGATGTGAGCATCAACACTGATGAACGATATCGCTGTGTAAACATTGATGTTGCGCATTCCAGCTGTGTCAGAGCCCTTTTATCCCTGCGATGTCATCTGCCATGTTGAGTGAACACGAAGCCCTGTAAATTCCGACTGATTTCGATTGGTGGTCAGTTTTTTTAAAGTGCATAAAATCGCTCTGAAAGTGACCGCAACGATGTCGTTTGCCATTATCATTGTCGTTATAGTTGTAGTGTGGACTTTGCCATCTACGTGAGTTAGACCGATTTTTAAGTCTCCCTTACCTGGTCTGAAGACATGGTTGATCGGATCGCACATTACGTCCTGCTTCATAAAGTTCGCTGGTGTCCTTAGCTTGTCAACAAATGCACATGTAGACATATTTTACGACAGTTGTTACAGACAATACCGTTTATCAACTGCAGGGGGACACCGCGAGCGAATCCGGCGAAAACTACATAGTGCTGCTTTAATATCGCATTTAGAGCTTAGGTATGTATGAGGCACCAATAGGGAATCAGGTATGCCGAACATTGTGAGTCAGTCTCATTTGACCTTGGCCTCAAGGTCAAGGTCAAATGGCAAAAATGTGCTATAACTCTCTTAATATAGCATTTAGAGCTTAGGTATGTATGAGATATCTCTAGGGAATCAGGTATGCCGAACATTGTGAGTCAGTCACATTTGACCTTGGGCCTCAAGGTCAAGGCCAAATGGCAAAAATGTGCTATAACTTGCTTAATATGACATTTAGAGCTTAGATATACAGTCGCGCCCAAAATTATTCATACTCCTTCCAATTTTTGGTTTTTTTCGAGATATTTTTTGACAAATCAAAATTATTCTTGCACAAATGACACAGTAGAGGAGGTGTGTCATCTGCACTGTGGAGGTGCGTCATCTGCACTGTCACTGGTCGACAATCAGTCGGCTGTCTGCCCGAGAATGAAAAACGGGCACTGCCGCTGACTGACCCTGCTTAGGGCAGCAACGAGTGACTACAGTAGCTCCTGAGGGCCACATCTGGTTACAGCCTGTACGTGACAGATTTTGGACAGCAATCCAAACTAATCATGAGATAAGGAGTGAGAAGTCTGAGGGTGAGCGCAAGTACCGTTCAACACCATCTACGTGAGAAACATATGCGTGCACATGGCTCCTACAGAACACCAATTTTTTGCCCGTTCAACTAAATCGAATGCCTGGGTTTTCGTTCCTTTAAAATGAGAGCAGCACCAGGACTTCAGTAAAACCCCTGCTACTTTCATTGCACTGATTCTGTCCAATCTAGAGTAGCATAATGCCTGCTTTTCCTGATGGTGGAATGTCTTTTTTTAAAAATAAGGTTTATTTCAGATTTTCCTGTGTTAGCGGGTTACTTAGTTGTGAAAAGCGTTTATACAAGCTTGCAATTTGTCTGGATGATCAGAATTGTAAATGGAAAGTTTTCTGTTGCAGGGTGAACGTTCTGACCGTAAAATAAGCAGTTCCTTTAATTAGTGTGTGTGCTTGCTGATGCGGCTTCATAGAAAAATGGACAAAACTCTAAACTTTATCATAAAGAAAAGGCATGTTTTTGGTTTGGAGAGGTTATTGGTGACTATTGATGTCCAACCACGCCTATATTGATAAACTCATGCTACATTCCACTGGAAAACCATTAATTAGGGCCCGAACGGGTCCTGGCACCGAAGGTGCGAGGAATCTATTGTTTTTGAAGGGATGATTATTATTATTATTATTATTATTATTATTCTTTATTTTTATTCTGCTGCGAGAACGCGTTTTTGAGGGCTTTGCCATGCGCGAAAACTCACAAAAATTTGCAAATACGTCAGGCATGCTGAAAATTACAAACTATTCATATTCGTGAGCTTGGGCGTGCCCCGGTGGCTCTATAGCGCCACCAAACACGCGGCCATTTTGGAACGCACTTGCGCTGATTCTCATGAAATTTGGTGGGGCCATAGTAGTCATAATGAAGTTTTTTGTAAATTTTTTTGAAATTTTTTCGCCTCACAGGAAGCGAGCTATGAGCCATTTCCTGCATTTTTCCAGATTTTATGAATATATTGCTGACGGCTTTAATATACTCGAAAACTCGCCAAACTTTGTTCAGCAGTTAAAAATATGAAGCTCTTCGAATTGATATCCCATTTGGCACTGGATGTGACATTATGGCTCTATAGCGCCCCATAATACATAATTGCGTTTTTGAGGGCCTCAGCATGCTCGAAAACTCACGAAATTTTGCACACGTATTAATCCTGTTGCAAGTTGTACTATGATATAGGGTTTACAGATGGGCATGGCAAAATGGCATTATAGCGCCCCCTAGAATATTTCAATGAAGCAGCCCTCGCGTTTAACCTACATGTCCGAAATTCGGTGTCCATGTGGACTATGCTGAGACCTAAAAAAAAGTCTCTTGGTGCCGTCACCTAGACTCAACAGGAAGTCCGCCATTTTAATTGAAATTGCAACTTTTTAAAATTTTTTGCCATTAACAGACGCCGTACTTTAACAAACTCCTCCTAGAGATTTTATCGGATCAAGTTAAAATTTGGCAAATGACATCTAAAGACCTTGCCGATGTTAAATTGTGAAGCTTTTTAGGATTTATCGAACTGTGTATCCGTGGCGTCGCGGCGAATTTCGATGATAAGAGTGTCCTCCCAAGTACACATATTTGCGAATATTATTTCGGGTGTGGCCAGGAGGCTCCACAGCGCCCTCGCCGGGGCCATGGCAAGATTCAAGTGCTTAAATGTTCATGAAATTTGGTGTGATTGTTGAATTTCTCATGTAAGGTTATAGTAATTTTTTAGAAATTTTTTGGCCAAACAGGAAGAGAACTATGAGCCATTTCCTGCGTTTTTCCAAATTTTACGAACACACGTATAAAGGCCTTCCGATTTCCCAAAACTTGCAAAACGTTGCACAAATTGTCAGTGTCTTATGATCTTCGACTTCATATCCCAATTGGCACTTAATGTGGCACAATGGCTCTGTAGCGCCCCCTAATTATTTTTTCAAATAATTGCCCTTTTGAGGGTCTCAACATGCTTGAAAATATACAAAAATCAACACAATCGTGGAGCCCGTTATTACGATTACTATGGTATCGGTTTTGCACACAGTCATGTCAAAACGGTGTCATAGCGCTCTCCAGAAAATTTCAACAAAACAGGTCTTATGGTTCAGTTCACCTACATGAACAAAATTTGGTGGAGACATGAAACATGCAAAGACTTGTAAAAGAATTATATAGTTCCATGACCCGAACACAACAGGAAGTGCATTATTTTGAATTAAAATTTCAACTTTTTTTCATGAACAGGTGTCATACTTTAACGTACTCCACCTATTGATTTCAGGAGTGGTGTTTGCACTCTACTCAGGAAAACACATTGTATGCTGTCTAGCAGTGTCCAATGGCTGTGACTGGACAAATGCACCCGTCAACATCCCGCCACCACCCCAACGTGCAAGAGGGGTGCGAGGGCCCTTTCAACGCTGCTTGCAGCTTTAATTCATATTGAACTTAATGAGTAAAAAGCTGATTTGTGTTAAACATTTTATGATTTGACAGTGCATAATTGTGAGGGCTCTGACAGCTTGGAGAGCCACTTGGAGAGCAATCATATTTGGCTCATAAACAGTAGATAATTTTAAAAGTCACTGTCAGATGAAGTACACTTGTGGTCAAGGAGTTTATGGTCCCAGAAATGTATTGTTTGAACTCCCAGCCAATTGTCAGTATTATGTCTCTTCCCCCCCGGAGGGAGAGGGGAGGCATATTGTTTTAGGCTCGGTTCACGTTCGCATTCCAACTTCGTTTCCGGAGCGTAACTCCAAAACAGTTTGCATGATTTTAACGAAACTTTGCATACTTACTACTCAAGTCCTGAGGTGGTGCCCTTTTGGTCTGTGCCTGTCTGTCGGTTTATCCATCCGTCCGGTGGGTTAGGCAGGGAAGGGGGCCAGGGGGAGATGTATGTTTTTAAGAGTAAAAACATATTCTAGTTTTTTTTTTTTTTTTAAATAATTTCGTTGCTGAATTTTCATGAAGTTTTTTTTGTATTTATGGCCCTTACTCTGAACTAAAATTATGAAAAGAAGCTGAAATATGATGTAATTCTAAATTCTACAAGTGTCTTGTTTCATTTAAGCCATTTTCCCGTCTCCGTGAAGCTCAAATCTTGAATTATAAAGTCTTAAATAGGGTAATGCATAAATAGCCCTATTCGGCCTCTGTGCAAAGGGGTTTAACTGGTTTGAGGCAACATTATTCTGCCAAATTACCTCTGATGGTCAGTTGCTCCAGTATATGGGCAAGGCTCACGAAAATGACTCCACCCCCTTTTTGTTTGTCCAATGTCTATAATATTTTTAATATTGGGAGTTTTTTTATTATTACAGTCTCATCATAAAGAGCATGATGAGAGCTACACAGGAATGTATACTTTTATGGGTCTCTTACCATTTGTTGACCACATTATGGGCACCTAAAATCTTGCAAACCTTAAAATTTCCCACATTTTGGTATGTCCAAAACAGACATAGGAATTCTGAATTATGTTTCATAGAATAAATTAAAATCTAAAAGTCTAAACTACTTTTAAATGTATAAAAAACACACTGAACTATTATTTGGGAGCCAAGTCATTGTGTGCATCTCACTTGATCCATGTCATAGAGGCATCAACAACTTGTCCCAAAAAAACCGTTGTGTACGTGATCCGATTACGACCAGTCATAAATAAATAATTAATTAGCATCTAGGGAACTATTAAGGGCCCACACCACCCAAAAATATTCATATTTTGACAAAATGAAACCATTTTTCATGTATTGTTGGCTCCCTGACCTTCACACTCACACAAACATCAACTTCCTTGCCGTATGGTTTAAGCTTGTTGTGTCCGTTATCGGTGTCATGGCGAGACTCAATGAATCACGCACTTCTAGTTTGTAAAATCCTTAAAAATACATCCAAACTAGTTTGAAAAAAGTGTGAAAGACATAATTATATGAACCCTTTTTGAAATTATTACGTGAAATCTCCATTTTGTGTTGTTTTATGCGGCATGTGTTGTGTACGTTATCCGCTCTGTTTTTTCCATTATTTAACTTAAACTAAAGATTTATTTTCACTGATATTTCTTCTTTTCAGGTATTTGTGATAATTCTGGGGGGGATTCACTGCTTATAAATAAATTAGGTGTTGCTTATCATGAAATACAAGCTGTTTTTCCTTTGATTTCTTAGATTTAAGGTTGGAAAATAATATATGGAGGCTGGGAAGATAAAGGTACAGGTACCTGTCAATGAAGTAATTTGTGTGGAGGAGAAAAACTTATAGCTTGGGCCAGTGGCGTCACCAGACTTTTTATTCTGGGGGGGCACAAACAGAACATCCTAAAAAGATGGCCCGCAAATAAATAAATCACTGTGTTCATTGGATGTCCTGTTTGTTGTTAAAATGTTTTTTTTTATTCTTTATTTCGTTATAAATGTGTTCTAATCATCCTCTTTTTTTTTTTTTGGGCTGTCGGACATATTTTGGGCTGTCGGACGTTGTATTTATAAAATGGCCCAAATAAATTGATTGCAGTGGCCATTGGATGTTCTGATTGTTGGTGATATATTCTTTATTTCGTTATAAATCTGCTCTCATATCAATACTTTTACTTTCTGCTGGCTGCCGGACATGGAGTATTTTGCATTTCGCGTTCGACAGTCTTGATCGTCCATGCAATGTTTAATTCACAATGTCAATGGTCATGGAATTGATTTGCTGACTGACTACAAGCACTATTTTATCTCTGGTGTGGAAATAAAGCGTGAATCTGTTCGATCCATCTGACTAATTTTCAAGAGAGACCGAATAAAGACTGTTGTCTATCTTCAACGGAAGATAACAGATGAATAAAAGACCAAGAAAAGTCGATAGCTATCAATTTGTATTTTGTGAAGGTCGAACAAAAACATGGCCAAGTTTGTACGTCTAATAATTGCTGGAATACTCGAAAAATTAGAACTTTTATGACTTTCGGACGCAGAGTATTTTAGGATCTCTGTCCAACAGTCGCTAATTCTTCATAAATGCGCAAAGTCCCGCGCCAGTGTCGCTTCACTTTATTGAGCAGAGCTTAAACAGAAACATTGATTGAAATTCTCGGTACTCATCTTGAAGAACTGAGCCCTCTTATCAAAACATTCACGTTTAATATCTAAAAGATTCAGTAGATTCGAAGAAATTAAAAACAATAATAGACTGTCGGACGCGGAGTTAAATTGAAACCATCCGACTGTCGGACACGGAGTTATATTAAAACCCCGTCCGACTTTCGGACACGTAGACACTGCGGTATTTATTTATTTACGTATCCTAAATGGGGGGGGCACGAGATGTCCGTGGAGCGTGCCCCCCCGACGCCACTGGCTTGGGCCTCTGGACACTTGGAATTATCAGAAATAGCTTTGTTTATGCAGATTCATTGAGACAGCATTTTGTGTTGTGTACGTTATCCGCAGACAGCCGTTGCAAATTGGACTCCTGCTCCCACCATTTTTTATTATTACATGGATCATTATACACCAAAATGTGCAGAAAATAATGACGATTGTGGTAAAGTATTAGAAAATTCATTTAAACTGAGTGGGGAACTGCCACATGAAATGAAAGTATACATTTAATCCATGTTTCACTTAAAATCCTGATGCTCATTTTCAAGACTTTTTTCACAAGCCTGCCAAAGGTCAAAAAATAGGTGGACATCTTTTTTGGGGTATGAATTCCTTTCTCAAAACATCATAAAGTATAAAAAAAGGAGCTAGAATTGATTAAAAAGAGATTTGGTATGTACCAGACTACTCTGAAGAGAGATGTGTCAGTGGATAACGTACACAACCGCGCCGAAAATGGATTCAGACATGCCGTTCTTTCATGATGCATTGCAGAGTAAGTATTGGTGATTTGATGATGATTTTTTTTGCACATAAACTGTAAACATCTCTAATTTACACATAGAAACTAATTATTTGATACTAGCAAAGCAATATTTTTTTTCAAATGAGGTCTGGGGTGGAGTCATTTTCATGAGCCTTGCCCATATAAGGTGACTTGAACTTTGAGCATTGTCACACTGTTAAACACAATTGCATGACAGAAGGAGCTCTCTGAGATTGTTCGTGGCTGAATTGTGGCCTTACATTTCATTTATTTCATTTCATTTACTTATTTTGCACACAGTGAAAAAAAAAAAAAAAAAACACACACAAAAATATATATATACACACATATACATATATATATACACAGTGTAGGAAGAGGCAAAAAACCCAATAAGGGCTTATGTGCAGCCTCCACCTAAATGAGAGAAGGAAGAAAAATTATGATTAAACTATTACAGTACAGAACAAAACATATACCTACACACATGCAACACCAATGCATTCACCCTCAAATTTTCATACAAACACAATAAAACTAAAAACATATTATGGAAGAAAGACAACAAAAAAAAACATTCAATATAACAAAAATGTAGAGACAAGAGTTACAGATCAGCAATTAAACAGACTTTTAAACATCTTTTAAAGCATTTTATGTATGAGCAGGTTTTTTCCAGGTGAGAAAAGCTATTCCATAATTTGGTACCTCTGAACCTTATTGAAAATTGACCTCTGGAAGTGAGAAATTTAGGGGGATGAAGATAAGATGCCTGGCGAGTTGAATAAGAATGAACCTGTGAGTTTTCAGTAAAATAATTCTGAATAATATCAGGAATATTTCCTCCATTTAAGAATATCTTGTACATAAAAACACATATTTGAAAAACATTAATTTTATAAATAGTGAGAATCTGAAGTTTCTGAAATAAAGGAGCAGAAGAGATGTAAGGTTCTGATCGGGTTGCAGTTCTGACAAAGCGTTTCTGTAGAACCGAGATATGGTGGAGAGCTGTCGGAAATGTACTGGCCCAGACTATATTACAATAAGAAAGATGAGGATAAATTAAACTGTAATAAAGAGTAAGGAGACAATCTGTGGTAACGAGATGACAAAGCTTTCTAATAATTCCAATAGATTTACTTATTTTTTTACTAACCCAGTCAGTGTGCTCTCTCCAACTCAAGCTTTCATCAAAAATAATTCCCAGGAATCTTGTAGATGATACCTGAGAAATCTTCATTGAATCAATAGTAATTATAGATAAATCCTTAGAGTATGTTTTTTTTTTTACCACTAAAGATAATGTAGTTGGATTTTTTTACATTCAATGATAGTTTGTTCAACCTGAACCATACAGTGTAGGCAGCCAAACCATCATTAACAGCTTTGATCAATGAACTGAAATTTGAATGGGAGAGAACAAGGGTCGTATCATCCGCAAATATTATTGGAGGAACTGCATTTGTGACATGAAACAAGTCATTAAGATAAATAAGAAATAAAAGTGGTCCAAGACTGGACCCTTGCGGGACCCCACTAAGTAATGTGGCTCTCCTGGAATAACATCCCTTTACACAAACAAATTGACTTATATTGGAGATATAGTTTCTTAACCATTTGTATGTTGTATCATGAAAACCATATTTATGCAATTTATCCAATAAAAATTGGTGATTAACTGTATCAAATGCTTTCAAAAGGTCCAAAAATATACTGCAAGTAAATCCATTATTTTCGAGTGCAGAAATAACCTTGTCAGTCTGATGGAGCAGAGCCATGTAAGTGGAATGATGTTTGCAGAAGCCATACTGGCGTTTGTGAAGAATTGAATTAGCCTCTAGATGAAAAAAGAATCCTTTTGTATATTAATTTTTCTAATATTTTTGAAAAACATGGCAAAATTGATATGGGTCTATAATTATTAAAACATTGCGGGTCATCAGTTTTGAATAAAGGGATAACTTTAGCAACTTTTAAATCCTCAGGTACAACACCTGTTTTCAAAGATATGGAAAAAATGTGGGTAAGTGGTTGTAAAATCAACTGTTTCACCTGTTTTACAAGGAATGCAGAAATATTGTCATGACCAGCTGAAGATATTTTTAGGTTATCAATTATATCACTTATTTCATGAATGTCTGGAGATTTAAAAGAGGAAATAGTAGGAAAATACCTTGGAATAAAATCCAGAAGGTTACCATGACAAATAGGAATTTTGCTAGCTAAGTCTGGGCCAACATTTACAAAAAAGTTGTTAAATTTCTGAGCTATGTCAAATGGAGTATTTAAAGAATTTACACCATCATTAAAGACTGAAGGTAGCTCAGAGGTAGTCTTTTCTCTTTGTAACAGCTGATTTAGTACTTTCCATGTAGATTTAATATTATTTGAGCAACTACTAAGTTTTGCACTATAATAGTGCTTTTTTACAGATCTGATGCAATGAATATATTTATTTCTGTAAGATTTGTACATACCATGATTGAGGGGGGTGGGATTTGAAATAAATTTACAGTACAGTTTATTCTTTTCTACATGATGCTGAGAACGTTAAATGCTGCCATGGTACTGTAAGAAACACCATGAAGTATTTCAAAGAGACAGGTTTGCTGAAAACTAGTGGCAGTAGAGGTGCAAAAGTTAAGTGCCTCTGATGTTATCTTTGCATGACCAGTAAAAAAAAAAAAAAACAATCGGCAGTTGACTGCACGATAACTCCTTGATGATATTAATAACCCCAGATGTGAAGAGATGAAAATATCAAGATCTAGTATTTCCTGGCACCTGTGTGAAAATGGGCTGATGGGTCATGTTGCTGCCAAGAGCTGGCAACATCAAAAAAAGACTAACAAGAAATTCACGGATTGGACACCAACAGACTGGGAACAAGTCCTTTGGACCGATGAATCAAAATTTGACATTTTTTCATGCAACTGCAGACCTGTGTGCCCCATGGAGTTGGAGAACATTTCAAAAATGGCTGTTTAACCCCTTCAGTAAAACATTGTGGGGTTCAGTCTGCTCAAAAGGAGCCGGTGATCTCATAAAACATGAAGGAATCGTGGATCACAACATCCTTGTGTGGCATGCTTTGCCAGCTGAAAAGAGACTGATTTGTCTGGGATTTTATTTTCAACAAGATAATGACCCTAAACACACGTCTAAGTTGTGCAAGAATTATCTCCGTCTGAAAGAATTATCTGATGACGTAAAAGTTATGACATGGTCTGCTTTAACTCCAGACCTTAATCTGATTGAGTCAATCTGGGATTATACCAAGATAAACAAATCTGTTGTAACATCGAAAGAATATCTTTGGAATAAACATTAAACCATATGGAATGTTTTAGCGAGTGAGGAAATGAAAAAATATGTGAAAACTCTGCTTGAAAGATCAAATGCTGTAATCAGACCAAAGGGTGGCCAGACTAGATATTGACTTTTCCTCTCAAGAAGCCATTTTTAATTTTGTTTGTACTATATCTTTGTGATCCAATATTACATGAAATAAATACTTGCAGTACTTGGTTTCTGATTTATCTTCATTTTGTGAAGTTTATAATCTTCACTGCACACTGTTGTATTTCTTTATTGTGCTTTTTTCACCTGACCCTGTCATCTCTTGCTGAAATTTTCTTTAAATTTTAACTTTTTGTCCTCTAGTTGAATATACTTGAACGTAGCCTGAATGTAAAGCCCATTTACATTATTGTGTGGCTAGCATTTGGCTTACTGTTTGAAATTATTCAAGAGAGAGCACTGAAGGTCGCATCTGTCGTGCTGGCTGATTGGAATGTCTGAAAAATAATTTTAGTTTTTTTAACATAATGACATGGCATTTATGAGTTTTGGACTCCTATAACTCAGAAAACAGAAAAGTGAATCATCATATTGCCTACTGCATATTACCATATTTAATGAAGTCATCATCTGTTTTAGAGCTGCAGTGTTTTTTGTAATATGAACCACGGCGTAATCTATTTAGCTTGACATGCATTAGATGATTATTTTGATTATTTCTGACAACCTGCAGTTGTGAAAATGTAGTGAAGAGTGACTCATCTATAAGAACACCAAGCTGCTCATTGTCTTTGTGGCTCTGGGGAGTGTAGACGCCTGGGAGCTTGATGCAAAGCTCTCTGAATCAGGCCCGGTCTGCATTGCAATAGCTTCACTGTATGCCACTTTGTCACATTAGGTCAAGGTTAGCAATTATATCGCTCGTTTTATTCAGCTGTGGGTGAGTGGGCGGAGGGGAGATTGAAGAGAGGTTTTGGGAAGGCAGCAGTGAAGCAGCAACATTCATTCTCTGATTCCATTGTAACTTTGTTGCGGTGCGAGTGTGGCAAGCGAGGCGGCTCTGAAAAACACTTCCACCGACCACCCGCCTTTGCTCTCTCAGCCTGTTTCTATAACTGCCCCTTGAAGACAAGTTTTTTTTTAATCCTCTCAGTTATTTGGCAATGTTGACTTTAAGGGAGAGCATAATGAAATCTAGTGGCATTGTACATTTTCAAGTGAGTTTGGACTAATGTGTCTTAATCAGCAACACGTGCATTTAAAAACTGTGGTACTTTGACCCTTGTGTTGTGTGGTGGGGGGGGAGGGAGGGGGGGCGATTTAACTGTATTGTGGGTAGGGCTGCAGTAATCGATTATTACTTGCCGGAATCTCGGATTCCGCAAGTATATTACTCGGTTTGTTTGTTTGTGGGTTTGTTTGTTTGTTTGCACTGTGGCGTCCACAGTTTCGGCTCAATTTAGCTCATATTTCATGATCGACATAAGACAGGCACTGGGCAGGCACTGCACTATTTTGGAGAATCTAGGTCAAAGGTCAAGGTCACACAAAAGGTCAAAATCACATAAGAAGCCATGTCTTCGGTTCTAATCGTCGTAGAGACTTCAAACCAAGTGCATATTGTTGATAAACAAAAGGTCTATCTTACTTGACCTAGGTACTGCACTATTTTGGTGAATCTATACTCAGAGGCAATGAAAACGCAACACCAGTTTGGATTCAAATAATTTTGTGACTCAAACTTATTTTCTTATTTTAACAATTCAAATAAGTTGGGCGGGTTGACTTTGATGAATTAAATGTGTTAATGGGCTGATTTGGACAATAATAAACAGATGCATTTTACATAACGAGCACAAGTTGAAAATGAAAAATCACAACAAGACTGAACGGAACACACATTTAAAAATGAACTCAAAAGAACAGTCAATATCAGGTGTGACCCCCACAAACATCCACACAGGCAGTACAACGTCTCCTCATGGACCTGACTAAGTGTCTTAGGTTGTCTTGGGGAAGTTGTCGCCACTCCCCATGTCGTGCATTCTGGAGTTGCTGCCTGGTTTGAGGTCTGGGTACTCTTGATGAAAGAACTCGTCCCAGTTGGACGTACTACACCCAAAACGCACTGATGCTGGACGTACTACACCCAAAACGGTGAGCCACTTGCCGGGCACTTACTCCCGCCTCTAGCATACCTAGGGCCCTGTTCCGTTGTTCAGTCGACAGACGTGGCATTATGACACTTAAAAATGTTTTTTGTGTGGCTTTTATCATGCCTTTATATAGGGAAGGCAACCCCTCCTTCATTTCAACCACTGTACTTGCACAACTCCTAATCCCATATGTTGTACTCAATATGGATTGATGAGAGTCCAGCTCACACTGTTGAGTTATGTGATGATCATTCATGTGTAACGAGGTACACATTATGACCCCAATGGTCACTTAAGAACTCAAATTGGACTACTCAGGTCCTGAGCAAAAATAAACCAAAATTTAGAGTGTTGCGTTTTCTTTGCCTTTGAGTATAGATCAAACGTCAAGGTCACACAAAAGGTCAAAAACCCATAAGAAGCCATATCTTCGGTTCTAATCGTCGTAGACACTTCAAACCAACTGTATATTGTTGATAAAGGAAAGGTCTCTTACTTGACCTGGGTACTGCACTATTTTGGTGAATCTAGATCAAAGGCCAAGGTCACACAAAAGGTCAAAAACACATAAGAAGCCATATCTTCGGTTCTAATCGTTGTGGAGACTTCAAACCAAGTGCATATTGTTGAAAAACGAAAGGTTTATCTTACTTGACCTAGGAATCTAGGTCCAAGGTCAAAGGTCACGCAAAAGGTCAAAAACACATAAGAAGCCATATCTTTGGTTCTAATTGTTGTAGACACTTCAAACCAAGTGCATATTGTTGATAAAAGAAAGGTCTATCTTACTTGACCTAGGTACTGCACTATTTTGGTGAATCTAGATCAAAGGTCAAGGTCACACAAAAGGTCAAAAACACATATGAAGCTATATCTTCAGTTCTAATCGTCGTAGAGACTTCAAACCAAGTGCATATTGTTGATAAACGAAAGGTCTATCTTACTTGACCTAGGTACTGCACTAATTTGGTTAATCTAGATCAAAGGTCAAGGTCACACAAAAAGTCAAAAACGCATAAGAAGCCATATCTTCGGTTCTTATCGCCGTAGAGACTTCAAACCAAGTGCATATTGTTCGTAAACGAAAGGTCTATCTTACTGTTTGCATGATTCCGGCAAGTCGTCATTCTATGAATGACCTTTCATTTTAGTAATTGAGCATTCCATTGATAATTCTCACAGTTAATCGCTTAATCTTTTGAGAAATGGTGCTTGCTTGGTCAATTGGAGCAATCGTAAGTAATACAAAAAAACCGTCCTGATGTTGCAGTCATGCCCCATGTCTGATGCTTCATGGGATGTTTCTGTGGTCGAGTTGCTTCCGGTCTCCTGAAGCTGCGGAAATTTACCTTCGCTTGCATGGTTATGGATACTTGGCCGTACGATACCGAACGTAGAAGCTATATTAAGCTCACAGCTGGGGAACGGTCATTTTCTCAGGGTTTTGTGAAGTACCTTCCATGGAGATATTCAGTTGATTGGTATAATTTCTAGTATAATTTTGGCGTTGCTGTCAACAATCACAAATGATGTAGATCAGTGCTTCTCAAACCTCTCCTGGAGTACGACCTCTCCTGCATGTTATAGATCTCTCCACACTAGCAGGGATGATTCAAATGATTCGCTCATTATCAAACATCCTCAAGGGTAACAAGCTGATCATTGGACTCACCTGTGCCGGAGCAGGCAGAGCTCCTGCAGACACAGAACTGCTCTTTTTATGCATGCAGTTACATTATCCTATCAAAAGGTCGTACACCTGAATCGGTTATTGAATATTCACAAGAAAGCGGTGCCTGTAAACGATTTAGAATATGGATGAGTTAAGTCCCATTCACCGTTTACCAGTAATTGTATGAATTAAACTCCTCAGCCAAGCCTGATGTGAAAACTGCCTAATATACATGGGTATTTTTCTCAAAACGGGCACTTTTTGGATGTCTTTTTTTTTTTTTTTTAAGTTGTCTGATTCTGATTCTTTTTTCCCCCAGGGGTAGGGTTGCCCCTGAGGTACTCAAAAAACCATGAGGCAGAGCTTAAAACAGGGCAGAATTTTTTGGGCAGGCCATTTTAATTTTGCAGTGTCCTCGGATCCACTCAACTCCGTTACTTTTTCAAGTGAGGCTCTCTCCTGGTACATTGTGATATACCAGAGTTCTGAAAATGAGTGAATATCACCCTTTTCAGTGCCTCTGAAACTGATAAATTCAACTTTGCATTTGGCCAATTTGTCTTGTTCCTGAGAATTTTGGCTGAAACGGTAACAGAGTTGAGAAAAATGGTTATGGAGTTGAAATAAGGCAACACAGTTGAAAAAATAGAGCAACTGAAGCTGAAAAAATGAAGACATTGCGAGAAAAAAATACGACAACTTTATTCAAATCTATTTCTTGAACTCTGAAACATTGTAAATGAACACTTTAATATGACTTCTTATTTTGATATTTTCAACTCCGTTACCAAATGACTCAACTCCATTAACAAAGCAACGAAACCTGAAATGAGACTATTCCTGTTTTACATTTTCTGTGTTATTTGCTCCCATTTTAACAACAAAATAGCACTAAATTACAAAAAAACAATACCTGCCCAGGTTTTTGTGACTTTTTATACCAAAATTTCAACTCCATTACCAATTTACTCACCTCCATAACCAATATTGGTAACAAAGTTGAGGTTATTGAGTTGTGTATTTTTCAGAAAAGTGGAATTTTTCATGCATTAGTGCAGTAACTTTTGATGCTTCCTACCACACCATGGAGGGTTTTGCACAAGCATTATCAAAAGCATGATTAAAAATGTGTCCTACCGGTACCATGGATTTTAATGAAGGTAACGGAGTGGAGTTTAAAAAGTATACTCACCATAGGATGCCAGAATTTTGAGAAATATTGAAATAATCATAGAGCCTTTTTGAAAAAAGTCCACATGGCCGCTACGGGGATCACACAAAGGTCCTGTTTGCATGGGCCATATACTGTGATTTCAGCTTCTGTCTTCGGGGGGAATCTGTGTGGTGATGGTTATGGAGTTGAGTGGTTTTTTTTGGACACCCCTATTTTCAGTGATTTTTCTCGGAAAGCCACCACCTTTTTTTTTTTTTGCTTAGTATATTTATCTCACAGTGCCTTTTAAGGTATGCATACAGTTTCCAGCCAAAGGACATTGAAATCATTGGAGTATTGCAAGTTTCAGAAATATCATCCAGATTTGGGGCACTCCCAAAATGTCCCAAAATCCACATTTTTGACCCCAAAAATGATGGATAGAATGCAAATACACCCATGATACTTTATTTCCAATTAGTAAGGACACACGCCTATAGTTTAATAGGTAAAAAACTAAACCTGTGGGATTATTTCAAAAATAAGGGACCCAGACTCTGCATTTCACTAATAGTGCTCATATTGAGAAAAATACCCACTTGCCCATAGTATCCATCCAGCAGTTAATATAAATGATCTCTTGCGACAGAAAAATTATTGTCCTTTTTTGCAACCATTTCAGCTATAACAAGCCAAAGGTATCCCAATTAAGTAGTGAATAAAAAATCAGTTTTCTGAATCAAAAATTCAACATGGCATTGATACTATGTCATTCTACTATCAATTATAGTCAGTAGATATTAAAAACGTATGATTCCCTACCATTGATTAATGCAAAGGTTGGTCCTGCGAAGAATTCAGTGGCCACTTGAATCCTCATACGATTTCTCACTGAAATCCAGTCACTTAAATGCTTGCTCAGGCTTAGCAGTGTAAAGCACAGCTATAGTTCATGCCCACATTTTTTAATCCAATTTTAGATGACATAAATTCTCCACAGTATTTGAAAGACATTGTTTGGCCCCCCTGATGGTATTTAAACCCTTGCATAACAGCAAGTTAGGTCGTATTCTCTCAACTTTGTGCAGCCGAAAATGATATTATTGCATAGAAAAAAAGACTTTCAAAACCAATCCTGAAGTGCTGTGGTTACATTTACAAGATGGAAATATGATGAGGGCATGGATGATGGGAGATATTCAGAATGACACAGAACTGGAGGGCTGATAGTATTGATTCTCTGGAGCAGAAATTTAATGGAGAGTTTTTCACATTGCAGTTTAAGTAACAATCATTGTATGGAGTGGCTATATATTACCTATAGCCAGCAACCTAGCTGGATATTTCTTATTTTCAGGTTTCCCCCATGATCACAGAGCTAGTTTGCCACATTGGTTAAGAAGAGTAACTGTAAGCCTTTGCTAATAATACTGTATGTTGTGGCATTTTGCTTAATGTGGCGATTTATTTTAGAATATATGCCACATTCAGCGAAATAGAATGCCTGGGATTTTTGCTTGTTTAAAATGCGATCAGCTTGAAGACCTCAGTAAATCTCCTGCGACGTTTGTTGCACCGATTTCGTTCAATCTAGGGTAGCATATTGCCTGCTTTTTTCCTGATACTTGAATTTCTGTTTTGTTATAATGAGGTGTATATCAGATATTACTGAGTTAATGAGTTATACTTGCACCTTATTGGGCGTGAAAAGCTTTTATACAAGCTTGCGTTTTGCTTGGATGATCAGAGTTGGAAAAAGAAAACTTTCAGTAGCAGGGTGAAAGTTCTGACCATAAAATATGCAGTTCCTTTAGTGAGTACATGTGCTGGCGTACTGCAAGAAAAATGGACAAAACTCTTAACTTACTCATGGCGTAAAGGCCTGTTATTGGTTTGGAGAGGTTACTGGTGGCCATTGATGTCCATCTCTACCTATATTGATAAACTCATGGGAAATTCCACTAGAAAATCATTAATTCATATTGAACTTCATGAGTCAAAGTTGATCTGTGTTAATAATTATTATTTTATGATGGGACAGTGCTCAATTTTGAGGGCGCTGGCAGCTTGGGGAACCACTTGGAGAGCGGTTTGGCTTATAAACAGTGGATAACTTTGAATAACACACTCAGAAGAAGTACTCTTGTGGTCAAGGAGTTTATGATTCCAGAAATGTATTGTTTTAACTCCCAGCCATTTTCAGTTCTCAGTATTTGTTTTACAATTTCAATGCCGAGTTTTCATTAAGATTTTTTTTGTGTTTTCAGCCCTTTTTCTCTACCAAAATTATGAGAGTAAAATAAAATACAATGAAATTCTAAATCCTACAAGAGGGGTAGAGAAAGACGTGCGCCATGCGCAAATGGCCGATAAATTCAAAATATGGCGCAATTTAATTGTTTGTGAATGTGACGGTGCTTTAAAACAGTAGGTGACCGCGTAGGGTACATTTTTGACGACAGAGAGCATTTATGTTCACTCAAGTTTGCAATTAAGAATAAAATACTGGCTGGTGTGATTTGAAAGTCATTGCGTTTTGATTTTATTCACAATTTACACTTTGTCCCAACTATTTCGGAATTGGGGTTGTACTTATTAGACTAATGCCACAGCCAGCAGTTTTACTAAACAATTGAAACCGAGATGGCCGATTTTCCTCTTTGAGTACGTTGTCTTGTCTTTTGTATTCAGTAACTATTCTTTTTGTTTTTTTGCAGTGTTGTAATGCTAAACATTCAAAGCAAAATGTATGTATCAGTATGGTTTTAGCGTTAAACATGCAAAGCAAAATGTATGTCCATTAATTATACATTTTGAAAAAATGTCTGTTATGGTTAAAATTATCGGCGCCTTGAATTTTTATAATGGCCCATACATTTTGAAAATGGCCCATTTATTTTCCATGACATGGGCCATCGGCCCATGGGTTTTGCTGTCCTTCCCAACCCCTGCTACAAGTGTCTCGTTTCAGTTTTGCCATTTTCCCCCTCTGTGTGAGGCGCAAATATTTAATTATAAAGCCTTAAATAGGGCATAAGTAGCCAGATTTAACTTCTGCACAAAGGGGTTAAACAATATTGTGACAATAGGCTTACTTTGTTGGCTGCAAACGCAAAGAATTGTGGAATACTGGCGCTCCGATAAATTAATTCTGCAGCTAATGAGGCTTTGTTTTCCAACCTCACCATCCTGAGGCCATTCATTTTCAGCCACGAAAAGAGAAGATTATGTTATAAAAACAAAAACGCATTTTACATTGAAGAGAGATGTGTTTGTGTGCGATTATTTAAAAAATTATAACGAAAGCAAGTTTCCCTGCAGTAACCTTAATATAACATAGACATTTAGAAAGTCATATATGAAGTCCATTTACTGACCTCAACTTGACCCTCTGTGACCTTTAAAGTTCACAATTGACATTTTGAATTTTCAATGACTTGTTTCACCAAAACTGCTTCAGAGTTTAGGATTGGGTGTTACAGGGGGTCTTCTAGATACAGGGTTCTGTCCAGGACGCTAGGAGTGGTGGAGGGAAAATTTCTGCCGTCTCCCAACCTAACAAACAGTCTTCCATGAGCTACGAAGCATAATACACATTATTCACGAATGATCTTTTCAGTGGGGGGCATTGGTTTAATCTGAGAGTTGGTGGTGATATGTAATGCGAGCGTGCTGTCCGTGCGAGCTGGAAAAATTTTTGCGGCAATTTGAATGCAAATATTGCCTCTCCATCACCAGAGACTGAGAGGCAATGGAGGTCTTTGATGTTCTCCATGGTGCATATGCGAGATGCTTCTAATTTTCATAGATAGATGCCATATTCATGAACTTTTTTTTTCTATATTGAATCCAAATACTTTTGATAAAATTTCTGAATACGACTTAACAACTGTAATTTAGGTTTCAAACATTTCTAATGAAGCTTAACAAATCTGAACAATTCATAAAACTTTTAACAATTCATAAGTAAGTTAATAACATGATATGCTGTATCATTAACGACTATTATAATCATTATTTGGCAGTGGCGGAGCCAGAACTGGCAATCGGAGTGGGGGGCAGAGAACATCCATTTAAAACAAGTATTTGTCCTGACCTGTTCTCAGTCATTTTCATAATTAACAAAAAATTCACTCCGGGAACACTCCACACTGTCAGGTACAGCTAGTTCTCCCCGTTTAGGTAAGACGACAATCATTTATCTGGACGCTTATTTGTTGCATTTAAATCAACGTTATTCAAAATTGCATACCTGTCAACTTGCACGCATATGGCTTCAGTCTCACCCTTTTTTCTTGTTTAATTGCTGAGTCCCACTTTTCATATCATCCCTCCCTGTACCGAGAGTGAGAGGCGATATTTCATTGGAACACAGGTCAGTCATTATTCACTCATGCATATTTTAGAGATTCTCACGCAGAATTGAAATCTCTATGCATGGAAGTTTTTCAGTTTTTAAACAGAGAATTTAAACGATCATGAAGCGCAAGTTAAATTGCCTCATGTGTGGAAAAGGCAGCGCGGAAGTTTCAGAGCAGTTTGTCTTTCGTAAAGCATAGGCCTATTGTCTTTCGTAAAGCATAGGCCTATTACTAAGTAAATTATGTTTCTGTACTGAAATCAGCCCATTGTTTCATCGCTGTTAGATTGCATATGGAGTGAAGCCGTATCTTCAATTTCCAATGGATTATTACGATAATTTGAAAACGCGTCAATAAAGAAAAATGAGAACTAGCCAGGATGCGACCAGGATGCCAGGGCACGGGTCGAAGACGAAAGTTCGCTACTCTGACAATAATTGAAGGGGGGAGCATATTTGGGGTCATTTATGTATTGTTCCTAGCGGTTTTACTGGACGCTGGATGCACTCTTTTAACTGATCTTTGGAAAAAAATAGTGCCGGTCGCGTGGTGGTCGGTGCATTGCGAGTGCTGGTCGGGGCTGACCAGCACAGACCAGCATCGGCAGAACCCTGTAAATGTATGTGAACTTTTATTTAGTGACCTTGACATTGACCTTCAATAATTCAAAGGCCAAACTTCACGTGAAATTTTCATAACTTGTACCATCACTATAAGATTGCTTGCCAGTAAGCTACAGGACCCTTGGTCCTACTTTTATTATTTTATTTTTTTCCTCATCCATACAATATCAATAAGTCTGTTGTGAATGTTACCCTTCAGTGATCTGTCATTTCTTAATACTTTCTTAATAATCATAGGCTTCTATATTGCTCTTGATTATTCAGTCAATAAATTGTGTGATTATTGACAAAGCCATCTTAAAGCATAATTGCTTTCAAGCTGACCCTGTTTGTTATTATGCTGATCCTTCCTTTAATGCATAAATATAATGTTATAATGTTGGATGTCCATACTCAACCTCTGCAAAGTTTCAAAACATAAGATACAGGGGTTTAGCCGTAATCCGAGAACGTGATTTCCTGAACGTGATTTCCTCTCTGAACAGCTCTTCCCGAGATCTTCACGAGATTCGGGCAAAACCTGACGTCAGGTTGTTGCGTCCAATCAGGACAGACCTGGCCAGAGCCAATCACGGCGCTGGACCTGCCCACTCCGGAATCTATTCTATCAGACACAAATGAGCACAAATCATTTAATGAGTAGATTTATCACTATGTCTCCCAAAGCTGTTTGTACGTATTTTTTTGGATGCGAAAAAAAGCACAACTCTTTTCTCTTCCAAAAGACGATACCACCAGAAATGAGTGGGTAGCTGTTTTGTTTGTCAGCGGCAAACATTCACACTCAAAGGGAACGTTAGTTGTTTGTGCTCGGCATTTCACCAAAGACAGCTTTGTCAATAAAGGATAATTCGATGCTAGATATGCGTCTCAGCTGCTTCTCAAACCTGGAGCAGTTGCATCGGTCAAGAGCTCGGAGCCACAAGCTATAAGTAGCGATATAACAGCAAATAATATAAGTGAAGCTAACGTGTTACGGGTGGCTTGCAGGACTGCTAACGATAGTTAGCCCTAACAACTGGCCTCAAACGCAGGATTTGTAAAATATCTTATGATAAAGCCTGGTTTGGCACCAACTGTTCGTGACTAAACGACAGACTCGGAAGCTGTAAGTTTTACCATTTTGTGTTGCTTTACTGCATAAGCCTACCTACCGTGATAGCCTGTTGAATATGGCTGTCGCACTTGTGGCTAACGCGGCTAAGTTACTGTTGCTAATGTTTGTGTTCTAAATATGCAAGAATAAATGATATCAGGAGACATTCAACAGAAGGTGTGTGAACATAAACCAAATTTGAAGCTAACTTTTTATACTTGTTTGTGATTTGGATGCTTGGTACAACTGTTCACGGTAATGGAACTTACGGTCTGTAAAACCTGTATTGCAGGGTAACGTTTGTCTCTGTCGTTGTTATGACCGCTCGGTTACTACCGCTCGTTAGTTTGCATTCCATGCAACTTAAAAAATACTCCTGGTTAACTTATATGCAGTAATTCTTATTGGTTTGCTTGTGTTATGTTGGTTGGCATCAAGGTGGTAGTTTCATCATAACGTTACCTGACCATTGCCGCTACAGTTGAAGCTAACTGGAGAGGTGTTGTGCGTGTCTGTAAAGTTGGGCTGATAAGGCTGCAGTTAGACCAGACGCAGGCTTTGCGGAGCTTAGGGTACGTGTTTGGGTTGGTTTACTCCTGCTGTGAAACGATTGTTTTACTTATCCATGACCGGGGTCAGCCGGGTACTTTGCCGTAGTGTAGGCTATTGTGAAACGCACTATGAAGTGTCTGGTATAACAAACGATTTCTCTGCATTGCCATGGCAGAATTTCATCCACCTTTGCAAATTGTTCTAGCTCATAAAAAGCCGAAAAAAAGTTGAGGTTGGATATGGATTTTTTTCGGTAGAAGTTATCGAGTTGCAAGCTCTTACACCGTTTGTGCGTTTTTGCTACAAACTAATTTAGTAGCTTGGTGTCGGAATTGTTTTGTTTTGGTAGAAATTGTTAACGGGAGGTTTTAACAAAGTTTCTTCCGGATAGCTAAGTGTGTATATAACATGGCTATATAACAGTACCGCAACAACCACATGCACGCAAGGCGAGACGGTACGAGCAAAACACTAAAGTTTCAACTTGCCACTCATTGACATCCTGCTGTAAACATTGCTGCAACACTTCAATTGCTTCTTCCTCCCTTCGGGGTCAGATGCGGGATCAAAAAAGCACGGTCTTACAGCAATGGATTCCGCAAAGAGCTGTCCTGAAATACCTGCCATCTTGGTTTTCTGGTTTTTCAGGTCTGCACCCTCCCCTGGAATCGAAGCGCCCAGGCAGCCAGTCATAGCAGCGCCTCATTAGCATAGCCTCCCCACCCACTCAAAACAGCTCATGTTTCAGGCCGGCACAGATGGGGTGAGAAAAGAGGTCTCACAAGGCCTGGATGTGTGTGGGTTTTTTTTTGTAACTGAATTCTTAACATTATTTTAAAGACCCATTGGACATGTTTTAAACAACTAAATACCACATAATATGGGACCTTTAAGGGTAAGAGACTCACAGCACATAATTTGAAAATTGCCTAACGCCGGCGCTACCACCAGGAAGACGTTGGGCTTTAGGGAGTTAAAGAATGATGAATCAACCAATCAGAAGGCATGTCATAGGGACTATCTAGCAATGAACTTATAAAGACTAATACCTATAGCAGCCCCAGTCCCCTGAGCAACCTGAAAATGCTCTGGTACGCAGCCTACAAACTACCTGCAGTATGAGGCTGGGGCTATTACTGTGGTAGGCTGCCCGCAGTCTACTGATGGTATGGATGGTGTTAATGAATACTGATAAAGTTCTTTGGAAGCGGGCAGGTCATTCCACCACTGGGGAGCAACGTTGGGAAAACCTAATGATCTGGATCAGTGACTGCCATTCACACGGATGGAAGGGGGAGGAAGTTGTCCTGTTACGACAGAGGGTACTGGCAAAGCTGGTGTGTATGAGGTCATTGCCTCTTGTGTCTTGTTTGCTGCTTTATAAGCCAGATTTCAGCTGAGGCATCACATGGGAAAACTTGGGGAGGTTTAAGACGAGACAAATGGCTGCATTTGGATGAGCTACAGTGGTTCAGGGGAAAAGAATGGTTGACCAGCAAGCAAGGAGTTGGAGTAGTCTAGGTAGGAGATCACTGTGGCTTGGATCAGGAGCTGTGTTGAGTAGCTGGTCTGGTATGGTTGAATCCTTCTGATGTTGTACAGAAGAAAACTGCAGGACCGTTTTTTTTGCTGCTGCGTGCTTTTTGAAGTCTCATTGGTCGTGTAAGACTGGCTGCAGGTTCCTTGGGGAGCAAGAAGCATCTGCTGGAGTGAAGCAGAGGCTTAGTGGGGGATGAAGAGAAGCTGAGTCTTCTTCTGGCTGAACTCAACATGATGTCTCACCATCTACACTGAGATGTCCAACTGGCACATGGATATTCTGAGGAAAAACAGAGGAAAAACCTGGAAAAATTGGGTGTCATCAGCATAACATTGGTAATAGAAACCATGAGATGAGATTACTGAGCCAGTAGACTGGATGTACAGTTGCAATCAAAATTATTCGACCCCCATTGTGAATTGGGTTTACCGGCAAAATTTACGAACTTTCAGCTGTTTTGATGAGCAGATTAAACAAGAACATTTTAAATGGCTCAACTCAACTAATATTACAAGTGGTTTCTCCAAATTTAACACAAAATGCCACTTTTAATGACTACTGAAGTCTCAAAATTATTCAACCGCCTGAATAGAATCCGTCATTAGAGCATATTTGCAAATTAGGTGTTGTCTCAAGCACACCTAATGCAGCTAATCAAGAGCTTAATTTGTTGCATCAAGTTTTCTTGAGGTAGAACACATCAAATACAAGTACTTGCACTCGCTAGGGCTTTGTTGAGAGTGACATTTGATTGTCCAAAAAGCTAATAGAGGATATCATTGCCTGGCACAGACCAGGAAAAGGGTACGAAAAGGTAGCACAGGCATTGAATGTTCGTAGAGATACAGTTGGAAGCATAGTTTGCAAGTTCAGAGTTAAAGGAAGAGTGGCTACACTACCAGGATGTGGCAGAAAGAGGAAGCTATCAATGGCTGTCACCAGATCCCTGAGGAGACGGGTGGTCAAAAACCCTCGAGTGACTGCAGGAGACCCGCAGCAAGACTTGGAGACAGGAGGCACTGTGGTTTTAGTTTGCACAGTAGGGCGCGTACTAAATGTTGAAGGTCTCCATGCCTGAACTCCAAGACATACACCGCAAGTGATCAAAAAATACAAGCTCCAGTATGCTCAAAACCATATAAATAAGTCAGAGAAGTTTTGGGTTACTGTTCTGTGGAGCGATGAAACAAAACTGGAATATTTTGGGCTTATGAATCAGTGGTATGTCTGCCGGAGGAATAAAGAAGCATATGCTGAAAAGTACACCCTGCCAACAGTGAAGAATTGTGGGGGCTTTTTGATGCTCTGCAGCTGCCTTGCTTCCTCTGGCACTGGAAACCAAAGTGTGGAAGGCAAGATGGATTCAGTCAAGTACCAGGATATCCAAGGAGAAAATGTCATGCCGTCTGTAGGGAAGCTGACGCTTAGGCGTTATTGGACCTTCCAACAGGACGATGATCCTAAGCATACCTCAACATCCACCAAAGCTGAGTTTCAGAAGAAGCATGGGAAGATTCTAGAGTGCCCATCGCAGTCGCCTCACTTGAACTCCATAAAAAAATCTCTGGTAGGATTTGAAGAAGACGGTTGCAGCACGCAAACCCAAGAATATTAGTGAACTGGAGGCCATTGTCCATGAGAACTGGGCTAAGATTCCTTGGGAATGCTGCCAAAAGCTGGCGTCTACCTATGCATCGCATTTCCAGCAGGTCAAAGGGTGCACTACTAAGAATTAAAGATGCTTGTCATGAAGGGGTTGACTAATTTTGAGCCTGCAGTAGTCATTAAAAGTGGCATTTTGTGTTGAATTTGGAGAAGCCACTTGTAATATTTGTTGTGTCCAGCTATTTAAATTGTTCTTGTTTGATTTGTTCATTGCAAACAGGTGAAAGTTTGTCAATTTTGCCAGTAAACCTAATTTGCAATGGGGGTTGAATAATTTTGATTGCAACAGGAAACAACTGGGGGCAAGAACAGATTCCTGAGGAACGCTTGTAGCAAGAGGCCAAGAAAAAGAGACAGATCACACCCTGCTCACCTGGTATGTCCCATCAGCTAGGTGGGGAAACAAACCATGAAAGGGCAGTCCCAGAAATTCCCATCCCAGTCAGAGTGGAGATCAGTAGTTGGTGGTTAACAGTATCAAAAGCAGCAAACAGGTTGAGAAGAGTCAAGACGAAGGAGTGTTAATAGGCATGTGCTGTAGTGAGTGCATTCGTCACAGACAGAAGAGCAGTCTTCTGAGTGCCCAGCTTGAAAGCCTGACTGGTAGGGGTAGGACGTGATTCTTTTGGAGAAAAGACGATGGACGGTTATTGTCGATATAATATGGGTCAAAGGAGGGTTTTGAGAAGTGGGGTAATACTAGTCATCTTAAAGGCAGAAGAAACATGTCCACTGGCAAGGGCAGGGGAATGGTTAATAATACAGTATTTATACTAATGCGGAGATGGGGAAAGAAATTTGCACACAAGGAAATGTCACAAACTGATAGGGAGGCCTCTGACACAACTAATTATACAGATTAGCTTATGACACCACTGAACTGGGATACCCCATGTGAAACTAAGTGAAATTACCACGACTATACAGTGAAACTAAATCACAAAGACTGACTGAATAGTTGTGCCCTACTACGTTCAAATAACTAACCAGCAACCAAAAACAGAATAATAAAAAAGGTGCACTTAGCTCAAATCCATTGCCTTCATGTAGCAACAAGGGTAATCAAGTGCACTCTGGAAGACTGTGGGATTATTGTATCCCCCGGACAAAGTCGGGCGGCTGCTATGGATGCACGTGTCATCTCCACCGCCGTATCCGCGTCCGTAGACACTTTCTCGTGGATGCTCTACAGGCTTTAATTTTTGACTGATTTCTTTCATATTTTGTATGGGCATGTGTACTCTCGTACTTCACTTATGACACCTATCGATTTTGGTTGCCATGGTGACAGTATTGGCCGAAAAATATGCAAATTAGTGGCAAAACATAGATTTCCTTGTGGACGCAATATAGGCTGCAATTTTGATTGATTCCTTTCATATTTGGTATGGACATGTGCTACACTTCACTTATGACACCTATTGATTTTGGTTGCCATGGCAACAGTATTGGCCAAATAATATGCAAATTAGGGACAAAACATAGAGAGTGCCTAATGGACGCAGTACAGGCTGCAATTTTTGACTGATTACTTTCATATTTGGTATGGACTTGTGTTACACTTCACTTATGACACCTATTGATTTCGGTTGCCATGGCAACAATATTGGCCGAATAATATGCAAATTAGTGACAAAACAGATTTTCTTGAGGACGATGTACAGGCTGTAATTTTTTACATGTGTACATGTGTTATACTTAAGACACCTATCGATTTTAGTTGCCATGGCGACAATATTGGCCGCATAACACTCACATTGGCTGAATAATGCGCCAAAAAGGGGAGAAGCGGGCTTTCAGGGGCTACATTCATGCAGTCGCAGCCGACTGGACTGTCTAGTTATTATTCGCAGCCCTTAAAGTGCACTTATTATGGTTTTTCATTATTTTAATGTCGTAGCGTGAATCATTTCTTTTTTATGCGCATTTTAAAGGTCTGTGTCAGAGAACAGCTCGAAGTCACCTCCAGAAGAAGCGCTTCTTGCTGCAAAACTCACTGCTCCAGAGCTGACTGAAACGCCACAATTGCTTCTGGCCATTTTTTTCATGAATTGGTGATGTCACCATTTGAATTTTCGCGCCAAGCAGATGGTTTGGCATGGCCTTGAATGAAGTAGGTTTCACTCATAAGGCTTAATCAGTATTTGTCTCTAAAGCTGAAATCCATTTATGGTAAGGGGCGTGACAAGGGGCACGAACTGTGGACCAATCACAAGTGAGTGATCAAGTTTACCAATCACAGCACACTGGGGTGTTCAGGAGGGTGGGGGCAGGACTTTCAATGGAGCGTTTCACAGACAGGTACTGCAGAATTGGCAAGCCTGAGAAAAAACTTGTGTTATTTATTTTTTATTTATTTATTTTATTTGGCTCGATAAGACAGATTATTGCCAAGACAGAAGCTCAGGAACCACAGTTTATTAACCTGAGAAGCCTTAAGCAGCAGTCACGCTGGAAACCGTGGGGAAACTATGTAAACGGATAATAAGCCTCTTTTAGCAGTGGCTTAGTTTCAGTTAACAAAAATGAAGAACCGAATTGAGACAAAAGCTCGATATGTAATAAGCACTCAGATGACTAACTTGATTTTGTATAATCCCAATACTATTAGTAAACTGGTCTAAAAATATGACAGGGCTTAGCTGAGAATCCAGATAATCACACACTGGCTTCTCCAGATACTGTTCTCAGATGAGAGCCTCCAATACCCAGCTAAGTGATGAACAGAAAATGCCAATAACTAATACACAATATCAGCTGCAGCTTACTAAATCGTCTTGGGCAGTAACAACGCCCAGGAGAAACTGGAGGAGGGAGGGGGCGGAGCACTCCAGTAAATGTTACCCTTTAAAATTCCAACCTAACCGAATGGACGACTGAAGTAACTATTGCCCTACTAACTAAACACTAAAACCTCAGATTCCAAGTCAAAAATGTAAACAGTAACTAGCTAGCTAGCCACAAATACAACCAAAGGTAACCGAAAAAGAGTAAAGCCCCAGTACCCTTTAATTCAAAAGGACCGAATAAACAGTCGTTTACTATGTGAGCTAACTAAACACGTTATCTCCCCCAAAAAGCTGTTGCTAAGCACTCAAACAAGCAGCTAAACTTTAACCAGCTGGTCAAGGCACCGCCACCAGAGGAAAATACAAAAATAACGTAATTTGCAATATGTTTGATCAGAAGAGCCCTTTGGTAAAAATGAGATGCGAAAAAGACTAAAACCCCGGTTAGCGTTAATATTTAATTCAAGCTTGGCAATGTGTTTATACGGTAAAAGAAAGACCAAAGAGGACTAAAAACCCAGGTGAAAGTCGATATTTATTGGCTAGAAGACTGTATGAAAGGCAAACGACTAAGTATGAAACCAACCCAGGTTATAGCTATCTAGATATCCAGGTAATTCGATAATATTCTTAGCATTTAGAAGCTTGCTGAAGTTTGTTAGCTAAATCGGCTACGGAAAAACCAGGCGAGAGTAGCACAGTCCTTGAAAACAAATCCGTTTTACTTTGTATATAATACAATTTTACTTAGCTAGCTAATTATTTATAGTGCAGCGGCAAGAGGGCTAAAAAATCACCTGACCCCTCCACCCGGTAGAACAAAACAAAACCTGTTTTAAATGAAGGGTATGGATGTCAGTCAACATATTATGGGGTTTGTACTAATGTAAAGTGCGTACAAGGGTATGCATTAACCCCTTGTTTGCCAAAACTTTGGAAATTTCCACAATTCATCCTGCATGCCCCTAAGTCAGTTCTGGGTAAGAAATTAAAAGACATTCCTCATATTGTACTGGTTTTTATTCATGACACATCTGAAGAATACACAAATGTGAAAAAAATGCAAGATTAAGCCTTCAGGTCCTCATTTTAACCCCTTATTGCCCAAACTTCAGTGTTTTTAAGCATCTATTGACTTCTTTTCCTATTTTCTACTGACTGAATGGGTGGACCTTCATGAAAACTGCTCCTAAGAAGGATGTGGATGTGCTTTCCAGGAATATTGCGTGTTTGGGGAGCTAGGATTAGAAAAACACACATATTAACCCTAATGCTAACGCCGCCATACAAGGCCTTAATCCATGTTTTCGTTATTTTGGGATAGAATGGAATAAATTTCAATGTTTACCAATGTCTTTTATTTAGGAATGTTACATCTGTATCTTCATAGAGATTTTTATGACTGTAATCTTACAAAGCCTTCAGACCAGGCAGCTATTAACCCTTTATGGGCGATTTTTCACTATAACCTGCTGATCCAAGCCATCTGCCACAAAATCCCATAGATTCCCCTCAGTGAACTTAAGCCACAGCCCACAGCCTGACAATCTAATTTTGAATCTTCAAATGACTGCAGGATGTACCAGTAAGCACAATTAGAATTAATGTCATATCTCCGACCCTTGTATATTGTCCTAAATTTGGTTTTAGTCTTCTGCACTACTAACAGCTCCTGACTGAACATTTGGACCGTCTTCGCATCTACAAAGTTCAATGCATTTCAGCCCTGCATGAACTCAAGTACACTTAGTGCAATCTTTGCAGTTGCTTTCCTTGCATTGGCAGTATAGACGAGTCAGGTCTCTCACTTCAGCTGGGGCTGAATCCTGAGTGAACAATACAGGGTGTAACCCAGACGAATCCCAGTACCAGCCACATTCCTCTGCGTCATCTAGCTGTGGCTTAGGATCATGACTATGGCACCAGATAAGAGACTGGTACCTGGCCCATGAAGCATGCTGCTTAAATGCATCTTCGGTGGGGGGCAACTGGGTGGCTGGTTTATCAGTAGTTATTGCTAGTTTGTAGCGAAGTTCATTAAGGGTCTTGCACTTTCCAGCCTTCTTGCCATACATGCGCAAGACTAATTCTCTCGCAGCAGCTACCCATCTCTCTGCAGGGCTGTTAGTGTCAAGGCTTGAACTGACAGAATCTGACATCTTGAGAAGAACGGAGCATGCCGTTTTCTTTCCGCTACCGAAGAGTGAGTTCGTGGAGTCACATCCTGTAAGGGCGTGAACAGATGGTAGATACAGACATGTGGCTTTACCCAACTCTGATGCCAGAGAATGAATGGGGATAAACCGCTCTCTTGTAACATACTTGCCAGCATGGCCAGCATGCATGAAAACTTCATCAGTCAGCTACCCAAGGCTCATGTAATAGATAAGGATCACTAAAACATCAGTGTCATCACATCGTACGATAGATTACAGAACTGACTTAGGGGCATGCAGGATGAATTATAGAAATTTCCAAAGTTTTGGCAAACAAGGGGTTAATGCATACCCTTGTACGCACTTTACATTAGTACAAACCCCATAATATGTTGACTGACATCCATACCTTTCATTTAAAACAGGTTTTGTTTTGTTCTACCGGGTGGAGGGGTATCTCCTTAAATAGGGCCCTTTTTCAGGTCTTGCCGCAGCACTATTAGTGTTAAAGTTTATTTTACTTTGCTCCCAGGAGAACGAAACCCCCCAAAACCCCCCAAAAAAACCTCGTCGCTATTGTTTGACCAGATTAGCGACTTAATTTGGCTATTTGCTAACAGAGTTGTTACAAGGGGGAAAAAATGGGAAAATAAGGGAAGTTTCTCCCTGCCCCTAATGCGACAAAGGTTATACCTCGGGAGCAAATTGTCTTACCTCTTTTAATGTTTGAACTTTTACACACAAATTATTTTCAGAAAAACCCATTTAAACAAGAGTAAACCTTCTGCTACAATCCCTGCACCCCTCTCTCCGTCGCAAGTCAAGCAGAATGATCACCAACAAACAGTGCTACAGCACAGCCAAGAGGTCAGCAACAGCAACCAATTTTGTTGGTCTCTGACAGTGTTCCTCCTTTTCCTTCTTGAACAAAGGAACAGATACTGATCCTGCTGCTGGGTTGCCCCTGCGAACCGTGACCGTGGTTGATCTTGATTGACCTCGGTTCACCATGGTCAACCACGGTTAAAGCATGGTTAAAAATGGCCGACCATGGCTGAAGCATGGTTGCACCGCTTTGGGGAGTGTTTGCACCATGGTTAACCGTGGTCCTCCAACAGACCATGGTCCTAACCATGGTTACATTCAACACAAACCAGGGTTACATTCAACACAACCATGGTCTTGCTTTTACCTCTCCATTGCACCTGATTTCTATTTCATTTTCACCAAAGCTGGTGACATTGCAGGGCTGTACAGTGCAACATGAAAATTGGTCCGTGCGATGAATGAACAAACTGTTGTAGCACCGGAGCGATGAGAGACAGAGGTGCTGTGTGTGTGCGAGAGCGAGAGAGCGAGACGTGAAACAATGCCACCTCGCTAATGTACTCGCTAGTTGTAGTGTATCATATGATTAAGAGACACGATCCCACCTGCCTATCCAACTCCACTTCCCACAATTCCTCCGCTGGACACAGTGGTATGAATACACCAGTGACGTGCAGTTGGAGGTTAGTTAGGTGAGGCAGAATCCTCACCGTAAAGCGAACGATTACTCCCCTTTTCTTGATTAGCAATCAGACAATTAACTAATTTAGTAAGACTATTCGGCAGAATGACGGGCCAGTTCAAGTTTCCGCTGCGTTATTACCCAGTACATCGAACCTGAAATGCTCACGAAACTGCAGATTTGCGCGTACTTGCTTACAGGAAGCCGAAGCAAGCAATGCCATTCAGCTCTTAAGCCGAGTTCAATGCTTGATCAATATGCAATATATTCCCCTTTAAATACGCATTATTTTTAACCCCAATCAAAAAAAAAATGGGGCGTTTATTTTCAGTCTTCTTTCATAATCCGATGAACAAAAGGTTAAAACAAAACACAAAATTATCGAGAGAGCTGAGATTTTTTCTATTGATTAAACGTATTTCCATCCTTGCTGTCTTGATTCGAAGCGTATACGTCAATGAATCTTTTTGTCGTCATCACCTGTCAGTATACAGGCTTCCTATAGGCTTGGATTTAATATTGATCGTCAATCAGGTATAGTACGTGGGAACAGGTTGACAAAATCCAGCGATAAAAGGTTGGGCCACTGCCTCACATCACCGCATGTCTCAGGAATACACTAATAAATAACAGCATGTATAAACAGTATTGCAGTATGTTTATATAAACAGTATGCACAGAATGCATAAATTCTTAAATAATATCAAATAGTGGGGAGGTCTGTGCAAATTACTTAAAATTGTATGAATTTAAAGAATTCCGAGACCTTGAAAGTGCTTCAATTTACAAAGAGATTATTTATGTTTTTTTTTATGTCTTTAAATGATAAACTGCACTACTTGTGGTTGGTTTTAGAGATGTGACAGATGCTTTAACTGTGCTACAAGTTTTTATCTTGTGCTACAAGACTATGAACCTCTGTAGCACCAGTGCTATGAGCAGAAAAAGCTAACGTACAGCCCTGCATTGATTCACAATCACTTGTGCTTCCTAAATGGAAAGATTGACATCCCTGAAGTTTAACTGACTTGGTGTTATGCTATGATGATTTAGTGTTCCCATAATTTGTATCAGCAGTGTGCATATAATCTTATTTGTGGCATAACGTAAACATGTTATGATTCTAAAATTATGATTTTATTGACAGTTGAAAAAATACGCTAAGAGTAACCAAGAGCAAATAGGGAGCTATTACCAAAAATGTGGGGAAAAAAAAAAGAATAATAATCCTTAGTTGCACACACCTAAGTGAAGAGCCTTCTGGAGTTCCCTCAATTGGCCTGATCCGAATGTACTTACTTAGCGTTAACTCCTTCAACCCCACAGCCCTCTACAGAGGGCTGACCAACATATTCCCTTCAACCCCAAATTCCTGTAGGGAAAATTCACACAATCTGACTAATTGATTGGAACATATCAGGTTACATTTAATGGGATTCCAGAGATAACAGTAAGATACAATGTCCAGATAATGACCAGCCCTCTACAGAGGGCTGTGGGGTTGAAGGGTATAGTGATGCTAGAATATCTGGGGTTGAAAGAGTTAATGGATAAATTTCTGGAATTTCCTATGCATTAAGATCTTCATTTATAGCTTCATCACTACCTTGCTTAACAATCCATTATCTTTCCTAATAATATTCCATATTATACAGTGGGCTCCAAAATTACTGGTACCCCTGGCTGGCAATGCACAAATAGTACAAAAAATATAAACAATATAATTATGGAGAAATGGACTATGCCAACATGTGTGAAATACTCAAAACATGTTTTAATGGAAACAACCAAAATCATAACAATCATTAAATCTTAAGTAAATTTCAACAAAATTAAGGTTTCATCATAACTGGCACCCTTCATTTACAACCCCAATTCCGAAATAGTTGGCACGAAGTGTAAATTGTGAATAAAATCAAAATGCAATGACTTTCAGATCACATGAGCCAATGTTATTTGCAATAGAACATAGATAAAACATTTCAAATGTTAGAACTGAGACATTTCACATTTTTATCCACAAAATGAGCTTATTTCAAATTTTCTGGCTGCAAAAGGTCTCAGAAAAGTTGGGACACAGGCAAAAAAGGGCTGAAAAAGCAATTAATATATAAGAGAATCAGCTGAAAGAACATTTGGCAAGTAATTAAGTTAACTGGCATCAGGTGAGTAACATGATTGTCTATAAAAGGGATGTCTTAGAGAGGCTGAGTCTCTCAGAAGTAAAGATGGCCAGAGGCTCTCTAACCTGTAAAGGCTTGCATAAAAAAATTGTGGAATACTTTAAAAATAATGTTCCTCAACATCAAATTGCAAATGCTTTGAAGGTCTCATCATCGACAGTGCATAACATCATCAAAAGATTCAGAGAAACTGGAAAAGTCTCTGTTCGTAGGGACAAGGCCGAAGACCTTTACATCTCTGATGGTATGGGGATGCATTAGTGCATATGATGTGGGACGCTTGCATGTTTTAAAAAAGCACCATGAATGCTTAAAGGTATATAAAGGTTTTAGAGCAACATATGCTCCCCTCCATATGACATCTATTCCAGGGAAGGCCTTGTGTATTTCAGCAGGACAATGCAAAACCACATACTGCTCTATTACAACAGCATGGCTTCGTAGTAGAAGAGTCCGTGTGCTGAACTGGTCTGCCTGCAGTCCTGATCTTTCACCGATTGAGAACATTTGGTGCATAATTAAACGAAAAGTCCGTCAAAGGAGACCCAAAACTCTCCAGCAGCTGGCAGCCTGTATTAAACAAGAGTAGGATGAAATTCCAGTGGCTAAACTCAAGAAACTTGTTTTCTTAATGCCCAGACGCCTCCACTCTGTGTTAAAAAGAAGAGGGGATGCCACACCATGGTAAACTGGCCCTTGTCCCAACTTTTTTGAGACCTGTAGTAGCCATCAAATTTGAAATGAGCTCATTTTGTGGATAAAATTGTAAAATTTCTCAGTTTCAACATTTGCTATGTTATCTCTGTTCTGTTGTGAATAAAATACTGGCTGGTGTGATTTGAAAGTCATTGCGTTTAGATTTTATTTACAATTTACACTTTGTCCCAACTATATCAGAATTGGGGTTGTAGTTAGTGCAATCCCCTCTGGCCAGGATGACAGCATGGAGTCCTTTTTTGTCATTTTTGACAAGATTAAGGCACACATTTGAGGGGATTTTGACCATTCCTCTGAGCAGATCATTTCCATTCTTGGGTTTGCGTTTATCAACTGCCCCCTTCAACTCAGCCCACACGTTTTCAGTTGGATTGAGGTCTGGCAACTGAGATGGCCATTCCAGAAAATTGATTTTCTTGTCGCAGAACTATTTCTGTGTGGATCTTGAGGTCTGCTTTGGGTTACAGTCCTGTTGGAAAGTCCACTGACGGCCAAGTCGCAGCCGTCTGGCAGGTGATACCAGATTGTCAGCCAAAATATCCTGATACTTGGCGGAATTCATTATCCTATTAATTTTGTCCAGTACCCCTTGACCTCTTGAATTAAAGCAGCCCTAAAACATGACTGTCCCACCATTATATTTCACCGTGGGTATGAGGTGCTTGTCCTTGTATGCATCTCTGTTTTGATGCCAAAAATGCCGATGTTGTATCTCATCAAAGCTTGCAATTTTGGTCTCATGTGACCAAAGCAGTCTTAATTTGGATGGCGTTTGGCAAACTCCACACACTTGCTTCTGTGTGTTCTGGTCAGAAAAAGGCTTTCTTCTGGCAGCCCTTCCACAGAGCCTGTGGTTGTGGAGGTGGCGCCTGATGGTGCTTTTTGAAACCTGGTAACCCCAAGATGGCATCAAGGCCTTCAATTCTTTCACAGTGATTCTTGGGAATTTTGTTGCTTCTCTCACCATTCTCCTCAGTATACTGAGTTGCATTCTCTGCCCTTGAGGTTTTCAACAGGTCCATATCATTAGAATTTTTTAATAAATGCCCTGACTGTGCTCAGTGGGATATTCAATCATCCATGATTCCTCTTGTTGCCATTACCAGATTTATGAAGGTCTATGACCATCTGCCTCCTTTGCACTGACAGTTGTTTTGTTTTCTTTATGGTGTTGGATGACAAAGGGATATTGCATGTGTTACCTCATTTTAATACCTTGAGTGAAACAGAAAGTGATTTAATGGCTCAATATAATTCCTGAACACTTACAATAAACTTAAATAAGTGGAATTTAATACCTGATTTAATTTTGGTAGATGTTATTTTCAATATTGTTTACAGTGTTGGTTGTGCATTGCCAGTCAGGGGTGCCAGTAATTTTTGAGCCCGATGTATTTGCACCCGTCCTAATCTCATAGCCCCCACTATTTAAGCAACTTAAAGTTCTTCAAGTTTCTTCGTCCCCCGCCACCTGAAGGGCAGGTCGTGGGACTAAGCAGGACATTCTATTTGACCTTTGACTTGTGACCTTGACCTCCGTTTTGTTTTGGAGAATATCTCCCAAACTATTTAAATTGACCTCTCAAAATTCCTTACTAGTCCCTTGCGACCGGAGGGGTTGGTTGGAAATTGTTGATTTAGGCCGTTTCTGTTCCTCAGTCCATCTGTCCAACAGTTCGTCTGTCTGCCCGTGCGTGCATCCTATTGCGAGGGTCTGTGGCGGTTTCTGACCAGCTTGTTTTTTATACTTCTACCATTTTAATAAAGAAATTTAAGACCATTTATACTTTATTATTAAATATTCACTTCAATTCCTGGGTGGCCCTTACTGAGTTTTTTCTTTGAAATCATATTAGTGCTATCACCATTGTAAGTAGCCCTACCAGCTTCCACCAGGTCAGACTGAATCTGAACCATCATTCCTTTTCATTTCATTTCACTCCTTGGATGTGCGAGAAGGCTCCCAGAGCTTGCTTTTGTTTGGAAATCCGGGAATGCAGCCATTGCAGAAGTATATTTTTCGAATGCTTGACTTGCTGCTGAAAGTATTTGCTTGTGGATCCACATTTCCTCATATGCTTCATCTTGACATCTCCTCGAACCGATGCTTGTCTGAGCAAGGATATTCCATTTTCCTAACACGTTATCATGACTGTTCAAATGACTGGCCCTGCCCTCAAACCAAAAAAGGCAAAAACCTCTAAAACAAAAATTGGGTTAATATGAGATTCTGAACAACTCTAACTCTGTCTTTCAGCCTAACTAACCTTCCCCCCAATGCCAAATAGGGTCATTTGTTCTAAAATAATTTGCCTGACGTTGGAAAATTTTAAAGCCCTCAAATCTTCTTCATGATTCTTTTTCAAAATTCAAAGACTATTTTGTCCTTCATTACATGGGTACTTGTATTTCATAGTGAGAGAAACTAACGCAAGAAGTGCAAAGAAAACATGAGAAATACTTGGCGAGATGCTTTATGTCATGGAGGCATTATACACCATTCAGGCTGGAGAACAGAAATTGCATTGTTTTCTCGCTTTTTTTGTTTAGGCTCTCTCTGGAGGGATTCTTTCACTTACTGGAGAGTATTGAAGAAAGGCTAGCTGAAGGGGAAAAAAAGATGTATAGAATTTCATCTGTCAGTGAGCCGCATCTCAGCTGTTTGATAAGGTAAGCTTTTTTCGCATCACTTGTATTTGCCTTGGAGTGAGAATCTTATCACTTCAGCACAGATACTATTGATATTAACTCACAACAAAGTAAACTCTGGTGTGTTGAGGGCCCTCGATCTTGTGTCATCATTTATCACCAGCAACTCTCGCAATCCACCTTCAGCTCTGAGAGTCTAGGTTTCTCATTATTCTTTGTATATTTTCTACTGTAATTATGGTTGTAAATTCAACCTTTGTGATGTTTTACTGTCACTGCCAATTTTAGTGCAAATGCATTGTTTAAAACATGATGGTTTTTTCATTTGTATGTGATGGATGTTATATAAAATGCAGACATATCACAGGATGAGTGAAGGGTTTCCTGCTGTTGCACCTTTATGTCCACTAAGGTAAATTGTTGACATGCTTGCCAGCTTGTACTGGTATTTTAGATTTGGCCTTTGCCATGTCTACCCTCTTTCCTCATTTGGCTAATTGCAACTAGTTATGGTGAGTGGGGAGTGATTCTGCTGTTGCTGCTCTGACCCAAAATATTGACTGGCTGATTGTGAGAATGGGGCATGTGGTTCTGTCTGTTCGCCAGCCTTTGTAACCGAAAGGCTGACTTAAATGAAGAAGACCTTGAAGCCTGCGGAGCTCTTGCCCTTCACCAGCTTCAAAGGTTGTCATGGAGCATGTCCAAGGGATGCCTGTTACCACAGGAGGTAGTCTGCGATAACTGGACAGAGGTAGCAGAGGAGAGCAGAGTCAGGTGAGCGGAACTATTGTATTAAGCTGCAGTCTGATTTGGGAATATTATTTGGTTGTTATATTTAGAATTTTTGTTCCCCGTTTGCAGCATCTGAAAATCAAGGTGCGACCAACACCTTCAAAGAGATTGCTTTCTAGTTTTGGCCAGATAAAGGTTTCAGTGATGCATCTCACACCTATTCTTCATGAATGACTGTATTAAATAAATACGTATCACAAGAACCTAAGCATGTTGTATTTCTGAACCCAGCTTTCAGTCCATTTTGAAGGCGTATTGGCCTCCTGCTAAAAGTTTTAAAAGCTGTTGCTATAGTGGGCGTAACTGAAGCGTTCTGGGGGCATGTATGCTGAGGGTTGACGAAACTTTTTTTGGTTCAAAAGTATGGGTTGACCCATGAAGGACTGATTTTAACGATAAAAGTGTTTCATGCTGCTGAAAACCAAAAATCATTGTTTTGATTGTCTTAAGAATAGATGTGCATGCCTTTTATCACTGGATTTTGTCAGAACTCTGTATTGGACCTTAAAGTTTCTGTGCAAAAACTGAAGCTGTAATTACTGGCCCCTCAAACTTCAAATTTGGTGGGAGTGGTCCATCTTCATTGCTTTTTCTTGACAATATCTGGAAGTAGCAAATCTTGAAAATCTGTTTCTCTTTCATCTTGCCCCCTGTTGCTGTGGTAATATCACTGTCTTGCTGTCCTTTTGGTGGTGAACACAAATGTAAATTCGTGTTTCATTTTCATTGGGCTGATTATAAGGAGCCTTCAGCTGGACAGAAAATTATCGCGTGGGGGCCTTTAACTTGAAATTTGGTGAAACTAGCAGAAATAACCAAAACATAACTTATTTTATTTTGGAATAATGCATCTCGCAGGGCTTAAAGTTCTCCGGCACCCTGCCGGATTTCCGGCGTGAGGAGATTTTTCAGCGCGAGCCCATCAGGCTTTTTTTTTTTTTTTTTTTAATGTGAGCTGAGTTTTCGATGCGTAACCGTTTATCCAATCACATTAAACGCTGTTTAGAGGCTGATAAAACTGATGTAATTCTAAACCAATAGCATGTGAGTATTGCACGTTACTAGGCAATGGAGGCAGAGCGGGGCACGTAATTTTTTTTCCAGGCGAGTACAGGGCTAATTACGATAAATAGATGTGTCTATTGAGCTGACACTAGTTCTTGCCGCGTCTTGATATAGTCGTCGGTCTCACACATGGACTGTATATAAATTATATACAGTTCATTGTCTCACATGCTTACATGCTCAACATCCAGATGGGGGACAGATATAAGTATAGGAAAGGATAATACATCATCAGAGAGCTGGGACGCAGCACAACTCTTAGCATCCCATCCATGTTTTTGCCATTTTGGGCAGACATAGGCCTACATAACGACTTAGCAAAACTCGGGATCTCCCATCTTGCCACAGAACAGGAACATTCACATCATCTTAAGCTATAGAAGGATTATTTGTTTATCAACACAGCGGATGCGCGCGCAACTTGACTGCAGAAACAGCAGCCCCTTTAAACTGTTTGACAGGTTGTCATGGTTATCTTGCAGTTGCGATGTTAGCTAGCTAACGATGTTGTCAGCGTACTACAACAGTTTATCACCGAGTGATAAAACAAGTTATGCTGCTAAATTAACATTAGTGAATGGGATACATCTTAACACGTTGACTGCCAACCACGAGATAACTCATAATGGCGGGTCAGGGCCAGCGCTAGACCTGAAAAGTCGGGGGCAATTATCCATCTCTTTATTGACAACAATTAGTCCTGGCTAATTCTAGATGGTTTTCCTATATTAACATGTTTTCCAATTCAAGAATAATCAAGTGGCAATTGAAGACACGGCTTCTCTCCCCCATGCGATCTAACAGCAAATAATGGGCAACATTCAGTACAGAAAAATAATTTAATTATAATTAGGTCTATGCACTGGCACTCAGCGACGGTCATTTTTTTTTTCCAGCGAGAGCGGCATTTCAGAACTCTTCAGTGAATGAAGGTAATTCTGGTGACAAGTACGTGGTTTCGTCCGTTTACATTTTCCAATCGGACTGCTGTCTATTTTTTACAGCAAGTGTGTGACCATGCTGCAAGAACAGGTGTAGGTACTTATCGGCGAAATTACCTTCATTCGCAAAAGAGTTCTGAAATAATATAAATATGTATTAAGTCTGGGTCATTGTGAACAAGAAAAACAACTGCATCCTGACTGCGAAGTGCACCTGCATGGCTAGGTATGTAATTTAGAATAATATAACGTTACAAATTAATCTTAGCTTGCTTTGTACTTGTTGTACACATTTGCTCCCCCCCGCCATATCACTATCTTTTTGAGCTGCTGTAACGATGAAATTTCCCCACTGCGGGATCAATAAAAGTTTATCTTATCTTTCCATTGCTATGTAACCTCGTCCTCAGTCACTGTCGTTATTGTAGTAAACATTTCACAACTCATTTGCTGCAATTATACAGCTGTGCCTGCAGGCATATCTAGCTTTATCACCATTCAAACCAATGAGTGTAACATATTATATTGCTCGAAATTTATAACAATGTTCTTTTTTCTCTCAGCTTGGGGTCATGCTGTAGGCATGCTGCAGCACTGATGCTCAAAGTCTGTAAAACCTGAGCGTTTAAGACATGGTCGCGGCTCTTCACGCTCTCTTTCTCCAGTCGACATGCGCAGTAGAGGGGGGTGACTTGTGTAGTGACGTAGACTGATAATCCCTCTATACAATTCGAATTAGAAAAAAGGCGAGGGAATATTGGCTGAAGATACTATTTTAAACAATCTAATTCATTACCACGTACTTTTATGGCTCAATCGCGCCTTTAAAAGCAGAAAGATTTTCGCAAACCAAGGCTAAATCCCGATCGAGTAATACTGAACCGCTGAGGCAATAATTTTATTTCAAGAGAAACATTCTCGCAAAATAATTAACAGCAAATACGAGTACTGGACACATCTGTCATAATCCTAAACGCTCGTACTGGCGAGACGAGCGCGCGCGACTTATTTCCAGTCCAGGGATGTGAGTGTGATTTTCAGAGTGTTCCCAAGAAATGAAAGTAGTAGGTTAATTTAAAAAAAGTAGCCAGTTAAGAATTACATGTGGTGCCACACCGTTACTTGGCCTGTAGGAGGGTCCTTGGGTATGCTTATTTCTTTCTTTTTTTTTTTTTTTTTTTTTTAAAGGTGCATTTTGGCGCATTCTACTGCACTTTAGACGGCCTAATGCAAGTATTTTTCAGTGTAAAATGTTAGGATTTTCCGGTCAAATTTCAGTTTTGTTTTTTCAAGTTGAATCTCCATTATCAATTAAGCAACATGCCTCTATTTCAATCACAATACTAACTAGCGCCATAAACACCCTAACATTTAGTACTATAAGCAAGCATAAATTAACTTGAACATCACATCAATTATTTCTTTGAAGCATTTATTCTATTTTATTATTATTTATTCTTTATCTTACAGTGGTAACCTATCTTATGCTGTAGTATAACACATACATAAAATAATTACCATTTGCTTGCAATTACACTTTAATTTCAATATTTCAGTTCTTATTGATGAACATGTCTTCATTTCAATGTCTGTGGCTTTTTCTTTGGCACTGATTAATTGGCTGTTTGTTATCATACCAACGTGGAGATTCAAAGAATAACTTGAATAAGTTCCTCAAGAAAACTGCAACAATATCAATAATAAAAACTGCACTCAAGCCCTGGCAAAAATTATGGAATCTCCACACACAGAGGATGTTTATGTAGCTTTTTACTTTGTACCAAATAAACAAATCGCAGATATGACACAAAACAATTTTTGAACATTAGCTTATCATTCAACCTCCCTGAAACACACCTCAAACAAATTAAATTATTTTAATGGAATATTTTTTTCTTAATCAAGTAAAGGAAAAAAATATATAGAATCACTCATTTACTTCAGTTATCGGGCTGGTCAGCACTGCTGAAGAAGTGAGTTTTTCATATGTCCCATGAAAAATGCAAACATAAGCTAATAAACTGGTTTTGCTAAATTTGAAATATGTCGCATTCACATTTTGCATCATTGTGCACAAAATATATTTGACCTCACCCCACCCCACATCAACATCATTTAAACAGGGGGCAAATTGTGCATTTAATTTAACAAGAGTTAACTTCTTCAACATGAACACCCCTGATTTTTTGACGGATCTTCTGTGGCCTGTAAACCGTCAGAGGCGTGGAGCTTCACGCTTTTTTTTTTTTTTTTGCATCATTGCGCTCAACTGGTTACAGCAAAAGATCGCCTGAGTAACAATTGAACAGTCTTTCTTAATTGAATAATCAAGACCGCTATATAAGCCTATAATGATTAAGTAATTATAATTCATGGGAAAAAAGAACCATCACCAATAGGTGACACTAACAACGAACACAATACTCTACACGCGATCTTGTAAGGATGGCATTAATCCAGACAATTAATTGATCCAAAAAATTTTACCATGAATTATAGCGCTCGTTTCAGCATTTTCTTGGCAGTATAATTTATTTTACGATGGCACTCCAATACTCAAAATGTCCTCAAAGGTTAAAAATTATTTAAAATGCGAAACATCTTGAGCGTATCGAACAGAGAACATTGGTGCAAAACTGCGTATTACAGCTTTCGCCCAGCTAAATATGTGCCATCTCACGAGCTACAGGATTCAGAATATTCAACAGACAATTGTCGTTTAATGCCCTCATTAAGAAAAATTAATTATAACTTTTTTTTGATGAAATGAACAGGAATGCAAGCTACGAACAAATTTACCAGTCGATAGGCATACTGCCCAGTCTTCGCAAATGAACGAATCCATGCTTGGTTACGGAGTAGATGTGGGAAAACGCATGAGCACAATTGCCGCCACAACGCATTAATAATATAGCCTATACATTTACCATCGTTTGGACACAGGTTTTCGGGACACTGAATCGATTCAATACCCTGAAGACTTTCGTCGAAACAGCTGGTAATTAATTACATGAAATGATCGAATTGTGCCTTTGAGTGTCCTTGGGCTAACAATGGGGAATCAATATGGTAGAAGGCCAGTGTTCTAAATGAATATACGGGCGTTTACTTTATCATCGCGCATGGGCCAACCTTTCACCAAAATTAAATCTCATCAATTTTTAACGTTGAAATGATCTTTCTTTACAAAGCATATCAGCAATGTTTGCCCGTTAGACGCCCCCTTCTTCTTTAAGGGCGGCATGTTTCGACCAGCTACCGAATGAAATTCGAATATTTTCAGAAAATACAACAATATTATGCGAAGAGGATGGAAGTAGAATTACTGGAGTTCATATGACACGCGCAATGTTATTGGATGTTGAAATTGTTCTTGAGTAATCACAGCGCGGCTTAGAGTAACGTTTCAATACGTCAGCAAAGAGAAAGTCAATAGTCAAACTGAAAAGCGTTTATCAAGATAAAACGCGTCGAAACTCGCCTAAAAACTTGTAAATTCGTCGGGAAAGTAGCCGGCGGAAGAGGACAGAGCAGTCGGCGAAATCGCGTGACGTGAACATTAATCGGGTTCCTCCTCTCATCGGCCGAAGCTCATGCCTTAGTGAATGTTTTTTTTATAAAACTAATGTCAGGCAGTGTCACTGTGTTAGAAGCTCTTGTATTGTGATTTTATGTGGGCCTCTTTCTGTATTATGACGGACAGGCTACTATCACAAAGTACGTTAGGTCGAAACTCAATTTAGGACACACACCCCCCCCGGTAATTTCATTTTCCGGCATGGCAATTTTTCCAGCTTTAAGCCATGCATCTCAACTAACCACAGAATTCTGGAAAAGGCTATGCTTTATGCAGTAGGTGTGTGGCATTATGTGAGGGAAATTTAGACTGTGACAAAGAATTAAGAGCCATTCCGTGAGAAAATGGCACTTTTTGAAGAAGTTGAGGAGTTGACCCTCCTGGAATTGAATGAAACTTGGCACATTGGTAGATATGGTGGTCTCACGGGAAAAAGCCAAATTTTTAGGTCCGTATCTCACTTAGTCTGCCGGTGGCGCCACCTGAAAGCCACTAAAGTGGCATAGTTTTGCTTTTGACACCACATTTTGCATCAATTATTATGACTTAAGGGTACACAGGACCAGATGTGTTATACTTTTATCATGACCTGTGACACTTCAAGTCTGGATTGACATCAGCTCCACATCAGCACTAAGCTGGGTGACTATGTTATTGAGCCGGAATTATTTGAGAAATCACAGTAAAAATTGAAAATGGGAATGGGAATAAAATAATATCCAATCAAGAATGCTTTATTATGTGTTTAATCACTTCAAAACTCATTTTCAGTTAATAGTACCTTGGTATCTTGCTGGGTTAGTGCAATGGATGGCCAGAAAGATGGTCGAAATTGATTTTCGGTGCATGTTTGCGGTATATTTTCTCAGTAACCCAGATATGTTCCGTGGTGATAAATGCTGTTTGTTGTGCTTTTGGAACTCTGTTTTCAGGAATATCAAGCTTTTCTTTGGTAGTATCTACACTTTCAAGCTAGACGGAGCCAAAGTTGGAGGAAAACTCAAAACGGACCATTTCATAGCAGATTGTGCCTATGTTTAGGCAGCATTATTTTTTTACCCAGCAAGATAGAGATCTGAAATTCTCTGGATACATAGTCCCTTTCGGGTACATTACAGCATTAGTAAAATCTCAGTGTTATTATTTTCAGTGTAGATGATATTCAACATCAAATGTTGGAAAATTTCACCCACAGGGGGCGCCGTAGGTTGGATGCAAATACTGATTATCTCCAGCAATGTACCAAAGAAATTGTTTTTGAATTGCAATACACACAGCTAGTTTTCTCTGAAAATGAAGAGTTTAGCTTGGCACTATGCTGGGTGGATAGCTATCTGAACAAAGGTGGCGCTCTAAAGAGCTAAACTTCTACTTACCTAATATTCCATATTCCCAGACATATAACACAATTCTCTCTTTTGACATACATAAAGTACATGCACAGTTGTGCATAAAAGTTGTAATCACTTTGGTTTAAAGCTGGGTTGGTTGTAAATTGGAAAAGAATGCTGGTGGTGATTGTAGCATTGTGTCAACATGCAAGAATCTTACCAGTAGTCAGTACAGTGTACAATTTTGTAGTGTTGGTGCATTTTCAAAAAAAATCACAAATCCTCAGCATTTTTCCTTTGCTATTAGAATTAATGAGCAGGCTTCAGTGTTAATTCTAGGATTTCCTAAGGGCAGGTGCTTGGGTCAGAAAAAGGGCACAGCAGTCACGTCGAGCGAGTGGTTGTCCTGAAAAAGAGCATAAAGTTCGTAGCGAGCAAGCAGCAGCCTGCCAAAATAAGGGCAGTTCATTTGTAGTGGTAACTTGCATGCCCTCATTCCTAACACCAGCCCATGATGTCTAGGCTATGGGATGCCCACTGGGTGGGAGGGTGGGCTTTCTTTTTCAGACTTCCCATTTTGGTGTGTACCAAGTCATAGGTGTTGACGCAACTATTGTGCCATATAGTCTGTTGCCGGCTATTTAATTCAGAGACAGACAAGCTCACTATCAATGGGCCGTAAACGGCCCTGTAGAGACCCAGGTTCTAGTGTAGTAGGGCTTGCCTAGGGTTCAACTAGCTCCAAGGGTACCATCGACCCGGATCGAACGAAGAAGGCCTTGGATAGCTGCTCAGGGCCAAAGCCAAGGAGCACCTCTGGCGTGCACCACCAGGTGCTGCCAACCCACAGTCCAATTCCAAAAACAAACTGGGGGATAGAGCTAGTCACATGCTGGATTGACGTCATTTCACTTAGGTTAACATGAAAAGCATAAAACAGTTTTTAACTTTTGTACTAAACATTCTGTCTTCATGTATACGGTTGTGTGACTAAGATTCTTTTTCAGAGTTCAAATTATGGACCGTCATTTTATACAAGTGTATGTATACTGTTGAGGCATGTCTGTGGTGATACTCCTTCTACATTAGTTGTTTTTTGGCATTTATTTTATTTTATTTCTTTGGACTATTCATTTTTTATAACTTGCTGTACATTTCTGACTGCGCTGTACCCTTACTTGATAATAGTACATTGTGTGTTTGTAACTCTCATAATCACCACCAGCTTACAACCAAGAATTTTATACCAAAGGGATTACAAATTTTTTGTGTAACTGTGCATGTGCTTCATATATTTCAAAAGATAGAACTTTGGTATATGTCTGGGAATACGGAATATTAGGTCGGTAGAACATTAGCTCTTTAAAGCGCCACCTTTAATCAGAAAGCTATCTACTATACACCTCTGAATGATTGCTATTGCTTGGGAGGCCTTCTTTTTATACTGTGGGCACAAACGTGCTCCAAAGCTACCCGGCGTCCACGTTTCATCCGTAGAAAGCCTTGACAGAACGTGAAAAACATGTCAGACCTTGATCAGAACGTGAGAAACGTGTCAGACCTTGATCAGAACGTGAGAAACGTGGGGGACCCCATCAGAACGTGATGGGCCGGGAGGGAACGTACTGGCAGATTCAACAGAAAGTGTGACCAATTGACAACTTTTATTTTTGAACCAATATAAAATGTACCGTCTCTCTGTATTTTCAATAAAATATGTCAACAGAATAAAGAATAAATTTTTTACCTGCAAAAGCATGGCTATTGTTGTTCTTTTGTTACTTTTCTCTAAAAAGATGACTTTATTCTGGAATTGGGTGATATGAGGACGGAAAATTGTCCCAGTCAATGAATCCAATGAATTAATCCAGTTGCGAACATTACACATGTTCTGTCCAGTCCCGTAATGTTAGCAACAGGGCCGCTGTGAAAAGAACAGTACATCTACAACTGAAGGTGTGGCCAGGAATATGTTCCCCATTCTTTATTTTACCATGCTAGATACCGTTTTGAAAAATCCTGAGCCCTATTTCATGCCGTGAAGCCAGTTTTGGCCGCGAACGTAATGTCTGTCCAATGTGTGGTCGTAACGTTCACTGTGCATTCCACATTGAAGTCCCTATTTTATAAAAACCGGTGGTCTGAAAGCAGGGTAAAGCGCATACGCAAGTGGGTGTTTACTTCCTGGCCTTCTAGAATTTTCGCCAACTCGCGTTTGTTTCCCTCATAAAAAAAGGTGAAAATTTTCGTCCACAGTAATAACGTAGGCAACAAATAACGTTAGCATTATGCAGCGAAGTGCGGAGAGCGTCTGACCCAAATTTCTGCTGAAAACATTCCCGAAACCTTGGGTATTTAAACCCTTTTGTGCAGATGTGTCCGCCAGTGGACACGGAGCTGCAGATTCATGCACGCAGTTACAATATTCTCTCTCTAGATGGCACACCTGGATCAGTTATTGAATATTCATAAGCAATCCGAGCTCCAACACGGTTTAGAATACGGACAAGTTCACTCCAATCCCTGTTTTTCAGGAGTTGCCTGGATTGAACTCCTCAGCTAAGCCTGATGTGCAAACTGCTCAATATACTTGCCCGTAGTATCTGTTCAGCAGTTCAAAAAAAATTATCTCTTGCTACATAAACAATCGTTGTCCTCTGTCATCTTTAAAAGTTGCAGTTATCTTGATATAAATGCACAACAGTCATGGTGGCATTTAAATATCATGTGTATAGGAGGACTGTTGGCCGCAGACGTTTGAGTTCCGTCCTGCGAAAACCAATTTTCCGTCCATGTAACATTAGCAACTAGACCAAATTTTTAAATTCACTTTTTTTCCCAAAATTGCAGTGATCCAGGTCTAAAACTTCCTGTAAACATTTGTTTTTATGTAATCAAATAAAGTATACCACATATATACCATTAATTTATTATTTCATCCTGTTAAGTACAGTGGGACCTGTTGGTCACACTTTCTGTGGAATCTGCCTACTGGCATCCGTGGTAGACTGCAGGCCGAATCGTAGTGCGCCTTGGAGCCTCCGGGACTCAGCAGGCCCTTTCCCCCCATGGCCTGTCACGGATACCGTGATAGACCGTGAGAAAACTTGCCAAGACTTGAATACAGAGAAAAAATGGCCAAAATCCCACCGCGCACTACGTTTCGGGCAAACGGGGCTCCTGTGGCCGCTGGGAACATAATGTCAACCTTGCATTACCTGATCGTATTCACCCGTCTTAAAAAAAAATATATAAAGCTGCGTGTCAACTGCATAGCAATGGTATTTAACATCATGTCTACTTAAGATATTTCCGAGGGGAAGCATGTATACAGAAAAAAGCATTAGGCCCAGAACAGATCCTTGAGGTATTCCAAAGTTAACCTTGGAATATTCTGAAGACTAGCTAGCACACAGGCTATATGCGCGAGCATTGTTTTTCGATGCAATATGGGCTGCCTTTTGATTGAGGATGTGCCAGGTCATGGTCATAATGAAATTTAACGACGTCAACAACGGACATGGTTAACAATAACAACTGATTGAATTAGCCGGTTTTACTTTCAAAAACGGCTTCAAAATGCAGTTTTCACTTCATAACTAAGTTCGAAACCTGGCGCATCGTCTTTGTCACACAGTAAAACTGGTGTATGCGGAAAACAGACTCATTATTCACGGTGGTTTCGGAGGAGATGTGTGAAATTACGCAAATCGCCAACTCAGTAATTATATATAGATTTGTTTTTTACCCGGACGAACTGAGATCTATCAGACAAATCCATGAAAGGGCAAGTCCAGAAATACGAACTGCAATTTTCTAGACGAAGAAGAATATGGTGGTCTATGGTATCAAAGGCAGCACTTAAATCAAGAAGGACACAAACAGAGATGCAGCCACGATCCATGGAGAGAAGTGGATCATTCATTACAGCAGTGAGAGCGGTTTCAGTGCTGTGATGCTTTCTATATGCAGACTGAAAACTCTCATATGCCTTATTAGTTTGGAGAAAAGAAGAAAGCAGTTGGTTGACACATTATTCAAGGATCTTGGATAAGAATGAAAATTTTGAGATTGGCCTATAATTGGCTAGGACTGTGGGATCCAAATTTGTTTTTTTTTTTTTTTTTTTTCAGTAGAGGCTTGATTTCTGCCACCTCAAATGAAGTGGGAACAAAACCTGAAATCAGTGAAGAATTAATCATGTGTAGGATTGGACCGCCAAGAATGGGCAGGAGCTCCTTCATTAGCTTTGTGGCGATGGGATCTAAGATACAAGTAGATGGTTTGGAAGTAGCAACAAATTTGGCAAGTTCACTCAGAGATATAGGAGAAAGGGATTCAAACTGGTTTTTGTGTAATGTAAGAGGCTCCATATAATCAGAAACGGCATCACAAACTTAAACACAGATTAGGAACATCAGAGGCTCTTAACTTTCGATTTGCAGCTCTATTGCCACTATTTTTCAGCAAAGCGGTCTTTTTGAAACGCTTGGTGTTTCTTACAGTGCCATGGAAGCATTTAACGTTCAGCATCATGTAAGGCCACCATGCAGCTATGAACAATCTCAGAGATCTCCTTATATCGTGCCATTGTGTTTAACAGTGTGACACTGCTCAATGTTCATGTCACCTTATATACTGGAGGAACTGACCATCTCTGACCACCCTTTGTGGAGAGGCCAAATCTGGCTATTTAAGTCTCACTTTATTTAAGGATTTATAATTCAAGATTTGAGCTTCATAGAGAGGGGGGAAATGGCTCGACTGAGAAAAGACCTTTGTAGCATTTAGAATTACACCATATTTCAGTTTAGTTTCATGATTCTGGTAGATATGAAGGGATGCAAAAAATCTCTATGAAAATTCAGCATTGAAATAAAAAAAATAATACTGAGAATTGAAAAATTTCTGGGAGTTAAAACAATACCTCTCTGGGATCATAAAATCCATGAGCAGAGGTATACTTCATCTGAGCATGAAATTCTAAATTATCTACTCTTTAGGAGCTCTCTGGATGGCTCCCCAAATTCTCAGAGCCCTCAAAATGGCGCACCGTCAAATCTTAAAATAATCATACTTTTAACACCAATGAACTTTTGACACATGAAATTGAATATGAATGAACGATTTTGGTTTCTGGTTGAATTTAGCGTGAATTTATCAATATAGGTGCAGTTGGACATCAATGGTCACCAGTAACCTCTCCAAAACCAAAACATGCCTTTTCTCCATGATAAAGTTTAGAGTTTTGTCCATGTTTCTTTAGAGTCCCACAAGCCAGCACACAACTGCTTATTTAACGGTCAGAAAATTCACCCTGCAATGAAATGCTAGCAGTTCCCACATCTGAGCTTGCAACCTTATATAAGCACTTTCCACACCTAAAAAAGAACAAGTAGAACTCACTAATGCCGTAATATCTGAAATATACCTTATTTTAACAGAACACGCATTCCACTATCAGAAAAAAGCAGTTAATATGCTACCCTGGATTGAACAGAATGGTGCAATTAACGTAACAGGGGGTCTAACAAACAGGCCTTTTTTTCACGCGAACGATCGTTCGGTTACGTAAAGGTTACGCAAAAAAAGATTCACGCGAACGGCGGCCTTTAGCGCAAAATGAGGGGTGAATATGTCTTTGCCAAAGTGATAAACAGTTCATGAACATTTTCTTTGTGTGTGTGAATAAACTTCTATATGTTTACTGTGCAACCTGGTAATAATATGTCTTCATTTTTGTGCTTAACTGACGGTCGTATTGTTGTAGGAATTTTTGAGTTTATATTCCTGGTGTTACCTTCTCAAAAAGAACTCAAACAGAGACAAAGGAGTTAATTTTGAAGCCAAAGTCAGTTTACTTTTTCTGCAGAAAAAGGATCCCCGCCACATGCGAGAACTCTCGTTACAGGCGAAAGCAAGGATAACCAACAAGGATTTTGCTGTGGTTTAAGTGAGAGTCCATCTTGACATCCTCCTCCCCCTCGAGCTGATTTACGCATCATGGTATCAACAGGAATGTTGCAGACGCACACAGCCCACGTAAAGCCGGCACCGAAGTATGCATACATCGTATCGTTCGGCATCCCAGGCTCAACTTGTACTGTTTTTCCTGAGAACACATAAACTTGAGAGAGAAAGAGAACATCTTGGCCCTGTCAGGACTGCATGGCTCCAGATAAACTATAAGCAATTACGCATTGTTCAAATTTGTGGAAGCTACAGCTATGAAGGCCCAGGCTAATCAGAAACAGGCAAGAGTACACTACCATAGCCTAAGAAAAATTGAGCCAGAGCAAGCAAGGATAAACAATTAATAATAATTAAATGAATCAATATAAAAATGATTCCACAGTATCCACACTACATGCGCCGCACGTGCTATACCGTAATACGCCAGTGTCATCTCTATACAGGCCTATACCTGTATATACCAATATGTGCTGCGGTGCATAGATTAATCTTTTAATTAATGTCCTGATTTAATAACAATTACTTCATTCTACTCAACGTGATGTGTCAGTTGGGGGTTTGTTTTTGTTTCGTTTTCTTTGTTTTCTTTTTTTTTTTTCAAACAATTGTCCTTCCCCGACCGGTTTTGTTTTGCTCATCCCGGTGCGACATCAGTTGCGTCAATAAAGAGATTCAGAAGGTCTAATTGGTCAAATTGTCTGAAATGTTAAAAAAGTAACCAATGAACGTTGTTTTTATATGCGACTCCTAGGATCCCACGAGGTGAGTTAGTTGTCTGACGTCAGCACTGAACAATGTTTCACATGTAGATGTTTGCATACTATCGATGACCTGGACTATACATTTCGATGTCGTTCTGTAAGTGTAAGTGATAAAAATGGTAGCCTGCTAAAGACTGAAATGCAGTTTCTCTAAATTGAGTATTGTCAGACAGTTAAATCATAACCCGTGTCATACACTGAAATTAAAGTGAGGGGGCTGCTGCTGGATGGGAATATCAGCGCTGACCGCTTGTCCCATGACAGTGTTGCTGGCACTGTGATCTATTTATAGCACCGTTCAATCCACCGTTGTTTGACAGGCTACAAAAAGGAGCTCGACGCTGTAGACAGTTCATGGAGATGTTATGACTGAAATTAATTTTTAGGTAAAGCACGTTTGTTTTTTGTTTTTTTTTCAGAATCGGGAGGACGTCATTTAGGCAAGCTATAACTTTACGCTGAATCAGGCTGTTGTCAATCGGGAAATCCGCGACATCACACCATTCATAGTTAGTCAATACATTTTTGGCATCATCTCGATCGGTTACGCCAAGTTTTTCTGCGTAACCGAACGGTCGGTTACTCTGGCGCATTTTGACGAGAACGGTGTATCGTTCACGCCAGAGTTTAAAAAAAAAAAGGGCCTGAACAAAGTGCTTGAGCTGTTCGCATTTTTAAACGAGCCAAAACCTCAGCATTCAATTTTGTAGAATACGCTACGAATTCTAAAACAAAAAGCCACATTGAGCAAAATGCCCCCACATGCAGTATTATTAGCAAAGACTGATGGTTACTCTCACTAACCAATGTGGCAAACAAGCTCTGTGATCATCATGGCTATGGTAAACCAAGAATAAAACAACAGCTAGCCAGCTTGCCAGCCAGCCATAATTTAAAAAAATATACAATTGCACTCGCTCATAAATTGAAGAAAAACCTTTCTTCATTGAATTCTTCCTCCAGAAACCTAGATCTATCCTGTAGAAGGAACCCTCCAGTCCTGTATCATTGGGAATAATTCCCATTGACCATGTCCGTATCTCATTTAAATCCTGTAATTGTAACTGAGCACTTCAGGCTGGTTTCGGAAGTCTTTTTTTTTTTTTTTTTGCAATTGCGTAATTTTCAGCTGTGCAGTGCTAAGAGAATAAGACCTAATTTGCTGTTACACAAAGGTTTAAATACTTCTCTAGTGGTCCTATCAATTTCTTTCAGTTACTGTGGAAAGTTTATACTCTCTGGAATTAAATAAGTAATGTGTCAATCAATAGATAATTACCGGGGAAGTTTCATGTGGGCGTGAACTATAACTGTACTTTACCCAGATGAGCGTGAGCAAGTATTAGAGTGACTGGTTATCAGGAAGAGTTCTTAGGGGGATAAAAGTCTGCACTGAATTAATCGATGGAGGAATACACGTTAATCCATGGTGGGGAATTACGCATTTTTAATAGGTGATGACTATGATTGATAGTTGAATGACTTCGTACCAATACCATGGTGAATTCTTGCTTCAGAAAACTGATTCTTTTTCACTACTTAATTAGGATACCACTGGTTCACTATAACTGAAGTGGTCGCTGCAAAGAAATCTCGCTATGGGCAGGCACAGTTGCCTGCCTCCTGTTGCTATGCAACATCAGGAGCCAAATTAAAACGGCCATGAAGAGGCACAAGCCTACTCAGTAGCTGGACTATGCAAACAAAACAGGGGCTTTTGGTTTTCACATTTACATAGTGTGCTAGGCTGATGGATGACCGGAATAACTAGAGTATGTATGAACAAGGAAAATCATGTATTCCAGGATGGGGACCTGTGAGATATACTGGGAGTTTCTACCCTGAATCGAAATATCGTGCAGCACAAGTGTAATCAGGCCTGGCTTATTGGACATTGCCTTACAATTTAAAAAAGATTAAATATTTAAAAATTGGTTGAATGAATTAAGTGAGAGTTCTTGATGAATGCCAAGCATGCATGTAACGCTCTTCCAAGGGAATCCTTGCCATGAATCATTGTGGTTCCCTTTTTTTAATTTGTCTTTCCAAAAATTCATTTGAACTACCATTACCATGATTCATTATTTTCTCAACAGATCCTGCCTGTCCACCATTGGAACCAAATTGTGGGAGCGATGGTTCAGGCATGCCCTTATTTTGCGGGACTGTGGAGCATTCACAGTGCAAGGCATTGCAAAACTGTTCGCGCCATTACTGGTGGCAAAAGGTGCCTTTTACACTGACAAGGTAAGATATTTTGTTCAAGGAACCATTCGGTGTATCAAAATATCTTACCGTATCTGCTGAAAACCAAGTTTTTGAGCAGTGAAGGACCATCCATTGGACGAAGAGGGGAAAAAAAGAACATTTGCCAGCATGAGTGGACGTCGCCTCCTTAGTGTCCTTTTTAAACAGGGGAGACGGCCCATTCAACAGATCACCGCGCTCTGAAACTTCGACTAAAACAAAACTTTAACCCTTGTGCGAATCATTAATGGCAACACACTGCCTGATACCTTAAGAATTCATAGCATTTTCTCTAAATGGTGGAGTGGGAACACCAAATGCGTTCTTTATGTGTTTAGAAGCAAAGTGTTCATTTAATCCTGGCCTGGTGTAAGAAGCCGTGGGAATTAATAAACATTATATACAGCAAAAGTCTTCAAAATTCTTCTTTAATTGCATTTTTATTGTAGAATTTTCAATTAGCTGAATAGTGAATACGTAAGGCAAAGACTAACTGAAAGAAAGGTCAACCAGATCATTAGGACCTTCAATAACATGAACAGATACTGCGCTATTGTAAGCTGTCCTCTACATGGCAAAACCCAGTACAGCCATATTGTACTTACAGATCAACTGCAAGAGCTAAACAACCCCCAAATAATGAAAATGTATTTTTTAGACCATTTTACCCATTTGGGCACATACGTGAAGCATATGAATAAGCTTTCCATTTTACTTTCAAATAGCATCCCATAAGCCTAGATACCTATAAATTATGTGATTTTCTGTAGTGTTAATGCACAGAAGCTTTTATGTGGTATGGGCCACCTATGAAAATTTGATTGGAGACTACCTGGGGGCCTACAGTTTCTCTACCAATTTGTTTTCCACCCCCTAAATGTATTCACAATTTTCAGAATAAAAGCGGGCACTCTGTACCTCTGCCCAACCCTATGTCATCATAAATATTTTCCGGTTGGTCTTTTGATATTCGGAGAATTTCTTCAACACTTTTCATCAATGACTACATTTTCATCTGAAAATGGCCTTCAGGTATGCATGTTTATCTTTTATACTCCGGAAGCATTTTAATCTTTTTTTGCGACATCATGCTGCCCATAGATTGTATATTTGTTCATTGGCCAGAAATTAGTTCTCTTGCACCCACCTGCTCAGGGTGCAAACCTATTTACCTGTCATATGCCTTTTTGTGAGAAACCACACTGCCCTTTGGACAAATGGTGCAGATGTAAGGTCTTATTGTTGGCAGTGATTTGTCATATTATATTGATCTTTTAGTTTGTGACATGTTCCCTACCATGTCCCTTGTAAACTAATCGGTGTGAGTAATCTTTCCTCGCCTCCAGTTAACCTTTTTGCAAACTTTTGTGTTGTTGCATATGTGGCAAACTGATTACGGTTTTGGTTAGTCAGGTCTATGAACATCAACATAGTCCTCGTTATTTTAGCTGTCTCCCACAGCATATTGGAGTGGAAATGAAATCTTATGAGCTTAAAGCACTGATTTTCAGCTTTTGGGAATATGCATTCAAGCTGAGTGAACAGTGTTTGAATGAAGGCACTTTTTCTGTGTTGTCCCCATTTTTTTTTTTTATATAGCAAAATTAATTGGACAATTTGCTGTTCAGCTGTTCTACGGTCCACTGTGTTTTCCCCCAGTTATTCTACAAACCCCAATTCCAGTGAAGTTGGTACATGGTGTAAAACGTGAATAAAAACAGAATACAATGATTTGCAAATCCTTTTTGACCTATATTCAAGTGAGTACACTATAAAGACAAGATATTTAATGTTCATATTGATAAACTTTATTGTTTTTTTTTTTTTAATATTCACTCATTTTGAATTTGATGCTTGCAACAAGTTCCAAAAAAGCTGGGACAGGGGCATGCTTTGCATGCCAGGAAAAAACTGCACGGGCACTATCAGTCACTCCCGCAAATTCTCTGGCAGGCTCTATTTTTTTTCACTCCTGCCATACGTTTGGCAGGCATGTTTTTCACTTACCGGCTCCCATTGTACTTCAGCTTTAACTGTACATGTATATGCACCCCATTTTATTTCTTCTTTGCTTCATAAGTATTCTCATATTGTGCATGTAATGGTACCTGCTAGCACTAAGCCGCCTACTCCATTCTTCACCTGTCCTGATGACCTGTCCTATCCTTGGCTTGTAGACTGCCTTTCTTATGTCGCAAAGAGTATAGCCTTTTGTCCATTGTGGGCGAAAACACTTGTGGACCAAGTGTTCCCCTCACCCTTGGAAATGTACCCTCAAGGAATGGACACATTCTCCAGAGTCTGATGCAATCCGGTTTATTGTAAGGCACTCAAAGTGAAATACAAAACCCAGGCTAGTCTGCGCAAACCATGTGGCATTCATTCTTCATCAATCATCCGACACAGACTGATTACCACTTGTCCGAACCCTCATATTTATTGGCCTTTTGGCATGCTCCTTTAGGTGGGATTAAACATGACTCTTTCCACCTTATCCAAAATTATTAATTCTGATTGGTGCATTGTCTCACAGCAGCACTCCACCCTTAGTTACAAGCTTGCCATTATATAATAGTGTAAATTCATTTTTAGGTCTCCAGGGACGCTGAAGACCATATCTGATCCTCCCAAACCTAAGGTTCACTTGAAGGTCAGTGTGGATGCCCAAGTTGGCTGGATTCCTGGATATTTCCAGAATAAACTGGAGTGAGCCGGCTCATATAATGAAGCTGCTTATTGGTTGACTACCAATATGGTCATTCCAGAAGATTAGCTCATCTAGCCAGCCTTGGTCGGCCTGCTAGGGGCTTTCCTATCTTGGTTTTTTGGCAGATTTATGAGTTTTTGTTTCTTCTCAGATCCACATTCTTACAGCAGTTTTAAGGGGCCACAAGAACCTGGCTGAGTTCTCTCTGTTGAACTGTGATTATAGTAATACTCTGAATTTAGAACATTTTGAGATATTTTTCCCACCACACCGTACATGTATTTTATTTTGTTAACCTCACAACTGTATCAGTTGCCATGGTTACTAGTACAAGTACCTAGCTGAAAAAGGCAAATTTTCTTTAACAACTGCTTCCAAGCAAAGGAGGGAGAGATATTTTTTATATATTGTCAGGACTCCAGAAAACCATTTTCATTCAGATTTATTGAAATGAGAGATAGAGACCCTTAAAGTTTTTTTTTATTTTTTATGATAATAAAACTTTGTCCATACTGAAAAACACATTAATAACATTGTGAATTTGAAAAGTAATGTCTTTCTTTATAAGAGATACACAATTTGATATCCTTATAGGTATAGCCGGTCTTATAGTTCTTTGTTGTGTTGCGTGTAATGAGTAATAGGGCAAAGACCACTCCTCTCTTACCAGCCAAAAGATTTTTATTCTGCGTGCAACGCATTAATATCAGTACAGCAACTTCGCATGTCATGTTTCTACATCCACACCTCTCCTCAGCGGAGCTTAATACTAGCTGAGTATAGGGTATGTCATAACATTTTCCAGTTAACTGGACTGAAAACAAAACCTCCTTTTACCTTTGATGGCGGAGGTAATTAAGAAATGGGGATCTGACATACCTGCATGCAATGCATTAATGTCAGTACAGCAACTTTGCATGTCACATTTCTACATGCACAGCTTTAAAATAGAAATCGAAGAAATGGCGAACGGCATGAGAAACCACCTAATGCTCCATTAACCTGGACTTACGATAGGTAAATTAGCATGGTACAGAAAAGTGCTGTACACGATAAAATAAAAATGTATAAACACCAAAGTATCCATCGAAGCAATAATGAACAATAACTTTGACCTCTACAAAGAAGTATCTTCTCCTCCGTTTCACATTTTACTGTGTTTTACTACACCACTGAAGAGCACTTGATTCATCTTACCTCTCCACAGCTTAATACTGAAGAGAATACTGCAAATTCGTAAAAAGTTACGTAGCCAAAATATCAAAGGTCAAACAGCATTAATATAAAAATTCTAATGAACAAAAGAAAACTCCCCAAAACAATATATGCAGAGAAAAAAGAGGAAAATAGTGATAATGTACAAACAGAAATAGATTTTTGGTCAAATGTAGCATTGCATGTACGCTCGGGTTACACTTGCCATACCTAGAGCAAAACCTGATTGAATTTTTTTTTTGCTCCAAAATTTTTACCAAGGTCCAGACCTCGGTGACCTCATAGCTAGTTACGGCTATGATGATGGGTCGGATATGCCTAACTGAATATGAGTACGCTTCCTCACAGCTGGCTCTGGTTGCCTCGATCTGAGTGAATGTTGCGATTGCTAGTTTTGATTATGACATTGTAGTCATCGTCATGGTTGTTACTGGGGTAGGTCAAATGGGCCAACGCTTGTATTAAATAGTGGCGCGCCCCTGAAGTGGCTGACAGGCATGTTAAATCGCGGCCATGAGGAGGACTTGACGGGCGTTTACGGGCGCCGGCGTGATCGCGCCCGTCTCGTGGCATGCACTGGGCATGTTTACCACTGTGTTACATCACCATTCCTTTTAACAACACTCAAGCTTTTGGGAACCGAGGACACTAATTGTAGAAGCTTTGTCGGTGGAATTCTTTCCCATTCTTGCTTGATGTACGACTTCAGTTGCTCAACAGTCTGGGGTCTCCGTTGTCGCATTTTGCGCTTCATTATGTGCCACACATTTTCAATGGGAGACAGGTCTGTACTGCAGGCAGGTCAGTCTATTACCTGCACTCTTTTACTACGAAGCCACGCTGTTATAACACGTGCAGAATGTGGCTTGGCATTGTCTTGCTAAAGTATGCAGGGACGTCCCTGAAATAGACGTTGCTTGGATGGCAGCATATGTTGCTCCAAAACCTTTTCGGCATTAATTGTGCCTTCACAGATGTGCAAGTTATCCATGCCATGGGCACTAACACGTCCCCATACCATCACAGATGCTGGTTTTTGAACTTTGCGCTGGTAACAATCTGGATGATCCTTTTCCTCCTTAGCCTGAAGGACACGACGTCCGTGATTTCCAAAAACAATTTGAAATGTGGACTCATCAGACCACAGCCCACTTTTCCACTTCAGTCCATCTCAGATGAGCTCGGGCCCAGAGCAGCCGGCAGCGTTTCTGGGTGTTGTTGATATATGGCATTCGCTTTGCATAGTAGAGTTTTAACTTGCACTTGTAGATGTAGCGACAAACTGTGTTAACTGACAATGGTTTCCCAAAGTGTTCCTGAGCCCACATGATAATATTCTGAACAGAATGATGTCGGTTTTCAATGCAGTGCCGCCTGAGGGACCGACGGTCACGGCATTCAATGTTGGTTCTCGGCTTTGCCGCTTACGTGTAGAGATTTCTCCGGATTCTCTGAATCTTTTGATGATACAGTTGTATGCAAAAGTTTGGGCACCCCAGATCAAAATTTCTGTTTCTGTGAATGGCTAAGCGAGTAAAAGATGACTGCTCTCAAAAAGGCATCAAGTTAAAGAAGACACATTTCCTTTATATTTTAAGCAAGATTACTTTTTAATTTCCATCTTTTCACAGTTTCAAAATGACAAAAAAGGAAAAGGGTCCAAAGCAAAAGTTTGGGCACCCTGCATGGTCAGTTCTTAGCAACACTCCCTTTGGCAAGTATCACAGCTTGCAAACACTTTTTGGTGCCAGCTAAGAGTTGTTAAATTCTGGTTGGCAGGATTTTGCCAATTATTTTTGTCCAAAGCCTTCTAGTACTGTGAAATTCTTTGGCTGCCTTGCATGCAATGGTCTTTGGAGGTCCATCCACAGATTTTCAATGATGTTGAGGTAGGGGACCGTGAGGGCTATGGTGAAACCTTCAGCTTGCACCTCTTGAGGTACTCAGTGGTGGGTTTTGAGGTGTGTTTAGGATCATTATCCTGTTGTTGAAGCCGTCGTCTTTTCATCTTCAGCTTTTTTACAGATGAAGTGACGTTTGATTCCAGAATGTGCTGGATATTAATTGAATCCATTCTTCCTTCTACCAGTGACATGTTCCCCATGCCTCTGGCTGCAATGTAAGCCCTGAGCAAGATTGATCCAACCACTTGCTTGACATTTGGAGAGGTGTTCTTTTCATGAAATTCTGCATCTTTTTTTCTCCAAGCATACCTCTGCTCATTGCAGCCAATGACTTCTATTTTAACTTAATCAGTCCCCAGGACTTGTTTCCTAAATGCATCCGTCTTGTTCAGATGTTCCTTCGCAACCTTCTGATGCTGAATTTCATGGTGAAGATGCAGGAAAGGTTTCCCTCTTGTGACTCTTCCATGAAGATCATATTTGAGCAAGTGTTGCTGAACCGTAGGGCAGTGCATCATGACTGTAAGGTGTGCTTAATCCTGCTTTAGGTCTTTTGTTAAACGGGTGTTTTGATTTACCTTTGTAGCAATCCGATGAACAGTGTTCTCGGGAAGTTTCCTTGGTATTCCAGACCTCAACTTTACCTCCACCGTTTCTGTTGAGTGCCATTTCTTAATTATATTATGAACTGAGGATATCGCAACCTAAAAATGTTTTGCTGTCTTCTTGTAGCCTTCTTCTGCTTTGTGGGCATTAATTATGTTCATTTTCAGAGAGCTAGACAGCTGCTTAATGGACCCTATGCCTTCTGATTGTTGGGCCAAGGTTAGAGGAGTCTGTGTATTTATACTGCTTTGAAATATGCATCACCTGGCCTTTCCTAGCGATGATTGTGAACAAGCCATAGCCCTAACTAGCCAATTACGGTCTGAGACCTTAGTCAAAGTTACCCGAGAGCTCAAATCTTTTCAGGGTGCCCAAACTTTTGTACGGTGTTCATTTTCTTTTTTTTCACTCTAGAATCGTACAAAACAAAAGTAATAAACTGATACTGCTTAAAATTTCAAAAAAGTGGTTTATCATTAAATTTATGCCATTCAGAGATCAGTTCATCTTCTACTTGCTTAACTATTCTCAGAAACAGAAATTTTGATCAGTGGTGCCCAAACGTTTGCATACAACTGCAGGGCTTTCAAAAGTTTTTAGAGTCGGCGGCTGGCAGAATAGAGTAGGCGGCTATGGCTGGTAGCGGAGGTGCCGAGAATCCGAGCGTTGCAGGGACAAAACCCTCCAGGGGGCATTCTCACAGTTTTTTTTTTTTTTTTTTTTTTTACCTGCGTCGCCAAAGGCAGCAGGTCTAGGAATGGCTTTTTCACTTCCGGACCCGAACTCCGAAAAATGCACGGAGGACAAAAATCTCTTGGGAGAGCACCAAACTCATCAAATAGAGCGGGTGAATTTTTGTTGTCCATTGTCCGTCCCTCATTCCGTCCGGCCGGCCAGCCGTCCATCCGAAGTATCGACGTTATCGAGATAACTCAAAAAATAATTGGCCCAGGAAGTTGTAATTTGATATGATGATGTATCTTCACCCAAGGCAGGTCGCTATTGAAAATGGGCGCGCTGTGTCAAAATCCAAGATGGCCACCGCCGTTTTTGTAAAAACAACATTATCAAGATAACGCAAAAGCGAAGGTTCCTTGGAAGTTATTTTTCAATTTCAATTCAATTTATTTGTGTAGCGCTTTTCAAAGAGACTGTCACAAAGACGCTTTACAGTGAGAGATTAAATAATGAAAGGGCAGTGCCCAGCCTATTCCCCACTCCAGCAAATGAGGCAAAAAAACTCCCAGTAGGGAGAAAAATCCTCAAACAGTGGTGAGAAAAAACTCCCCAGTGGGAAGAAATCTCAGGAAGAACCCGACTGTAGTGGGGAAGCCCATCCTCCGGGGGCTAGCTAAATAATAACAAAATAAAGTCAAATAGAGTTATTAGTTATTAAGTTATGATTTGGTATGCTGATGTATCTTCACCTAAGGCAGCTCGCTATTGAAAACGGGCGTGCTTCGTCAAAATCCAAGATGGCCGCCGTTTTTGTAAAAACAACGTTATCGAGATAAAGCAAAAAACAAGTGTCATAGGAAGTTATAATTTGGTATGCTGATGTATCTTGACCTAAGGCAGTTCGCTATTGAAAATGGGCATGCTGCGTCAAAATCCAAGATGGCCGCCGCCATTTTTGTAAAAACGACACTATCGAGAGAACGTGAAAAGAATGTGTCGTAGGAAGTTCTGATTTAGTATGCTGATGAAGCATGACCTAAGGCAGTACAGTATTGAAAATGGGCGCGTTGCGTCAAAATTTAAGATGGCCACCGCCGTTTTTGTAAAAACAACGTTATCAGGATAACGCAAAAAAAAAAAGTGTCGTAGGAAGTTATAATTTGGTATGCTGATGTATCTTGACCTAAGGCAGGTTGCTATTGAAAATGGCTGCGCTGCATCAAAATCCAAGATGGCCGCTGCCATTTTTGTAAAAACGACGTTATCGAGATAACGCGAAAAATATGTGTCATAAGGAAGTTCTGATTTGGCATGCTGATGTATCTTGACCTAAGGCAGTTTTTTATTGAAAATGGCCATGCTGCATCAAAATCCAAGATGGCCGCCGCCGTTTTTGTAAAAACGATGTTATCAAGATAACGCAAAAAATAAGAGTCGTAGGAAGTTCTAATTTGGTATGCTGATGTATCTTTACTTAAGGCAGTTCGGTATTGAAAATGGACGTGCTGCATCAAAATCAAAGATGGCTGCCGCCATTTTTGTAAAAACAACATTATCAAGATAACGCGAAAAGTATGTGTCTTAGGAAGTTCTAATTTGGTATGCTGATGTATCTTGACCTAAGGCAGGTCGCCATTGAAAATGGCTGCGCTGCATCAAAATCCAAGATGTCTGCCGCTGTTTTTGTAAAAACAACGTTATCGAGATAACGCAAAAAATAAGTGGCCTAGGAACTTTTAATTTGGTATGGTGGTGCATCTTGACCTGTTGCATGTTCTTATTGAAAATGATATCACAACATCAAAATCTAAGATGGTCACCAAACAACGTTATCGAGATAACCCGCAAAATAAGCGGCTGACCCAAGGCAGGTCATTATTGAAGATGAGTGTGCTACGCCAAAATCCTTTCCAGTTTATCTTTTCCATATGGCTGCAAATATCTATCATCATCATCATCATCATCGTCGTCATCATCATAACAATTCACCATCACTCAGTCAATGCAAATTTTATTCACCAAAGCATACTTCTACATAACACCTGCTCAGCGACGCAGGTTCAGTGACTTCACACTTGTTTTAGTTTTAACTTATGTATATTTTTGAGGATACTGGTCATAATTTGCTCCTGTTGAGTTCCTGTATATATGTGTATTGTCACTTCTGACTATCAGTAAGATGCATGCAACAAACCATTTTGAACAGAAGCCTCATCTGAAATGTATGTGTTCCTCTGTTTACGGCTTAAAAATTCAAGATTTGAGTTTCACAGGGAGAGAGAAAATGGCTTAAATCAGGGGTTCCCAAGCTTGCTCCTGGGCACCCACTGTTTCTGCTGGTTTTTGTTCCAGCCTCAATTGCAATCCCAGATCTTTAATGAGTTGCTAATTTTTCATAACTGCACTACCCATACTCATATGGATTTTTTACACTGTTAAGCCACATTGTCCGAAACAGCTATTTGAGCGGTTGCTGAAGAGGTGCAGTATAAGATTGAACTATATAACAAATTACTGCATAAAAAGAGAGGAAAATTGTGACTCTAAAAATTGTAGAATCAATTGACTTTTAATTGTTGAAACTGCGGACATGCAGTCATTAAAACTAACCATTCATTAGGTAATTAAGATTTCAAAGACAAAGCAAATTCTGATCAGTCAGACCCGTTTGCTGTTAGTTTTGTGATTGGTTTTAGGAAAACCATTCGGAAAGAACTTGAACACCTGTGTTCAGAAGTCTAATTGGCAGTTTATTGCTTCACCACAGTCTTAATTTTGATCACTTAAAACTTATTACCTCCTTATTGGCTCAGCATCCTTACCAGGAGTGTCACAAAGTAAGCACAATATAAATGTTGAGCTTTTAAACATGGAATGAATCGCTATTTTTGTCAAAGTGGTTTAAGGGGGTGAAACGTCTCTTCGGCCTGAAAAGCAATTAAAAAAAAAAACAGCTTATTAATTCTGGGATTGTAATTGCGGTTGGAACGAAAACCAGCCTACACAGTCAGGCCCCAGGACTAAGTTTGGGAGCCCCTGGCTTAAATCAGGCGTTCCCAACTCAGTCCTGGGGCCGCCCTGTGTATGCTGGTTTTTCTCCCAACCATAATTGCCATCATAGGACTTTAACAAGCTGTTAATTTGTCCAAATTGGGTGCATTTTGTGTTTGAATATGTTATTGGCTGTTTTAAGCCAAATTTTAATAGAAATATCCATTTGTGCCATGAAGAATAAAAGACCGAAATAAGACCCTTGCATATCAAGTTTTTTTTTTTCTGTGTGTCAAGCAATTTCAGGTAATAACATTTTTAAACAGATCAAATCAGGTACTGAGAAAATCAGTAACCTCCAAATTAGGTTGCTGTAGACAGGTGATTAGAGTTCTTTCAAAATGATTTGCTTGCACTCAATCACAAAAACAACATAAAACAGGTTTGACTGTCACTTGCTTGTTTAGTAAATTGTTAGATTTTGCAACTATGTACCCACAGTTTCACCAATTAGGAACCCATTGATTTTTTTCCTTTGATTGGGTACATTTTTTCCCTCTTTTTATGCAGTTGTTACTCATATATTGCAATGTGGATGCGGAATTTATTCCTCACTGTTTGTATGCATATCTGTCAAAATACTGTTTGTCAAGAGAGGATAAATTGCTGCTCTGAACAAAAATTCACCTAATTAAGACAAATTAACAGCTTGTTAAAATCCTATGATTGCAAACCAAGGTGGAGCAAAAACCAGCATACACAGGGAGGCCCCAGGACCGAGTTTGGGAACCCCTGGCTTAAATGAAATAAGACACAAGAAGCATTTAGAATGTAATCGTATTTCAGTTTATTTTCATAATTTTAGTACAGAATAGGGGCCACAAACAAAAATTCAAAATTCAGCATAGAAGTATATATACATCACATTTGTATATGTATGCATAACTAAATGCCCCTTTTCAATGCAACTTGTAGGCTTATTAATGTTAAAGTGAACGTGCCCTGAGAATGGCACCATTCAATAACCATTCCGAGTGAGACACTTTTGGTCTGACCCACTTTCCAGCCTTTTTATGATTTTTTGTAATTGATGATCAGAACGACGCGCGAGTGGGAGTCATTTAAACATGTTTAAGTTAGTCAAATTTCAGATGTACGAATGCAAAGTGACTGTGATGCTCTTACATGCCTACGATGTGTATTTTCGCTAACTACTGCTATATAGCTAGTTTTGCACTGTTTTAATTCTGCTCTGTCTAGCCACAGAAAATATAGAATCTTGCGAGACATGATCTGTTGTCAAAGGTCTAGCCAAGCAGATAATGTAGGGCAGGGGTTCTCAAACTTATTTCTCAAAGGCCCATATTTTATGGTCGTTTAAGGTCAGAGGTCCGAAACATAATAAGATTTACTTTTTTATTCACGTAACTTTTTTTCGAACTAATTTTTCACATTTAAGCAACACAAAAACATACACGTCTAAGGAACATATAGAATAAATGTTTATTGGTCAAACTGCTGTGGTATGAGCTCTTCAACGTATTAATTGTGGAGAATGCAGAACTGAACATGGAGACCTGAACATGGTCAGCACAACACTTTCTGGCCACTAACTTTTTTTTGTCACATTTTACTTTTTTCAACTCACTTATTACTTTTAAGCAACATACAAATGTCATAACAATCAGTCAAAATACTTCCAAGCCTAGTGGGAGAAATGGCACTGTTTGTCTGCAATCAATTGCTTGAACCTTGGCACAAAAGGTGTGATTGCCAGCCGGAGACATATTGATCCAAGTGCAGAGGTGTATAGTAACGAAGTACTTTGTTACAGTACTTCAGTAGTTTTTTTGAGGACTTGAACTTTACTAGAGTTTTTTTTTTAAACCGGGACTTCCAATTTTACTCTACTACATTTAAAACATAAAAAGTATACTTTTACTTCGTTACATTGACACTGGCCACTTCGTTACTCGTTACAATTAAAATATGAATGTAATTCATCATTTAAGGATGATCTGGATCTGGCGCATTCGAGAAGAACAACGGTGCTCGGCAGGGTATCTTTGTGCAGATGTGTCCGCCAGCGGACATGGAGCTTTCTGCAAATTTATACGCAGGAAATATTCTATCACTATATGGCACACCGGATCAGTTATTGAATATTCACAAGCAAGCCGAGCTGGAACTCGGCTTAGAATATGGACGAGTTCACTCCAATCCCTGTTTTTCAGGAGTTGCCTGAATTTAACTCCTCAGCTAAGCCTGATGTGCCAACAGCTCAATATACTTGCCCATAGTATCTATCCAGCAGTTGAAAAAAAAAAAAATCTCTTGCTACAGAAACAATTGTTGTCCTTGGTTGCAACTACTTCAGCTACAGTGAGCCAATGGTATCCCAATTAGTAGTTAAGAAAAATCAGTTTTCTGAAGCAAAAATTCGATATGGTATTGATCCTACATCATTCTACTATTAATTATAGTCAATTATAGTGGTTTTTTAAACCGCCAGTAAACTCAAAGAAGAAGAAGGGGTAGAAGTATATAAAGCAGAGACTGCCTGTTTGTTTTTTGAATACCTTCATTCACCTGAAAGTTGATTAAAAAGAACAAGGAGATGACAATGTGAGGTTGTTTTGCTTCTTTCTATGCATGCTATGAAAAATCATTTGTCCTTGTACTCGCACTTTTGATATTTAAGTATATTTTTTCACAAGATACTTTTGGTACTTAAGTACATTTAATGTGAGCTACTTTAAGACTTTTACTCGCGTAATTTTCTTATGGGTGACTTCAACTTTTACCAAAGTAACTTTCAGTTATGGTACTTCTACTAAGTTATTTTTTTTCCCCGAGTACTTTATACACCTCTGTCCAAATGTTCATTGGTCAAGCTGCTGCGGTCCTCGATACGCAAGATTACCGTTTTACGCTTGCACTGATCGACTCACTGACAGATCTGCAGCACACTTGCACATCGCTCACAAAATGTCAAGACAGCTCTCTTTGAGTTCCTTTTTCTCGCCTTCTGCTCGGCTTAGTATGGGTCACAGTGTTCCCCAGACTGCTGCTTAGGTAGCCAAGATTGCAGTCGACAACCCAGACCCACTTCGGCAGTTTTTTATGAAACCATATTTTTTGGCTACTTTAAGGCCGTTCAGTGAACTAAGTGAGCATTCTGATGCTCGCAGACGAGACAGACTGACGTGATGCATGAGACAGGTAGCAAGTTACGTTGTTACTTTGACCACAGCGATTTTACAAAATTAGATTTATAGAGTGTAATGCCGTATGAAACCAATATAGGCAAGTGACGATGAAGTAATCCATTCTCAAGAGTGTTACCGTTATTGGATACGTCGGCGTTAGTTACAGCCAGCTTCAGTAATCGCTGCTTGCCAAACATTGACGTTAGCTTTCCCCAAGAAGCTCTGCGATGTTGGAGCATTGCTATATTTTCTGGATGATAACCCCAGCGGTTTGTGCCCTAGACGGAATATTATAAATAAGATGTGTTGTCGTGCTTCATCACTGACGTGATAGCGCGACTGCCTCACTTCTTAAAATAGCATTACAACAGTGTTTATAGTGCCTTCGGTCATTGGCCGCAAAACTCATCGCGAATGACGCAGTGGCGCCCCCAGAAAATTTTCATAGGGGTGGCCAGATGGGGCCAGTGTAAATCTTAGGGTGGCACACCAAATCAGTCCTCCTTGTGTAACCCCGATTCAGTTCCAGCCCGTGGTCATGTACTGCATGCCCCCCCTTATATCTATCCCGTCTACCTACAGCCGAATCTTATAAACACTCACAAAAAATAAAGACGTTTCCTAGGCTATGTCCTTGACTCCTTTTCATTAAAAAGACAATATGCATCCAACACATTTGCCTCATGTTTCAGAAAAACACACAAACATTTCCAATAGTTTTCAATACAGCTTTTTTTTTTTTTTTAGGAACAACTATGATGATAATAATAATAATAATAATAATAATAATATAATAATAATAATAATTCAAATAGTATGAGTAGTAAGGGTTCTCCATTGTAATTAAATTTGTAATATTGGCCAATGAACATTTCTATTCAGACTATTCTTAGTCTCAACTACTGACAAAGGTAAATCAAAGGTTTAATATAATTACCATGAAAATGCCTCACTCACTGTAGACCATAACCACAGATTTATCCAAATGATTTTACCCTGTAGCCATCCATTTCATTATCAAGGACACACTGATAAATTCACAGGTTGGTCCAGGGACAGGTTAGTAGGAGCTGGCCTAAATCTAGCTGAGTCCTCACCAGTCTCTGTGGCTGTGACTGAGGCTGCTGCCTGTTCCACACGTTCGTGCAAAGTTTATGTCTCCTGTTGTTCCTCCCTTGTAGAGATGTATTCATGTTCTGGCTCGGAGTCTCTTCTTATGGCAAGCCGTTTTAACATTTAATAGCGAAGTCTGACTATCCGGGATTAACATTGCAGATATCAACAACGTCATTTTGACTCGTCGTAATTACATTGTGACTAGACAGAATTTTAATTTAAGATATCTATAACGTCATTTTGACTAGTGAAAACTACAGTTAGAGATATCTGTAATTCAGTTTTGACCAGTCACAACTGAATTACAGAGATCAGCAGGGACGTCATTGAAAGCGACACTCGACTCGTCACGCATCACAACTGACAAATGTAGATATCTGTAATTCAGTTTTGACTAGGCAGAATGAACATTAAAGATATCTCAAACGTCATTATGACCAGTCAGAATTCTTGTGCAGCGTTAGCTATCGTTAGCGGAAGAAATGGCGGTTGCTGTTGTGGATAACATTGTTAGAAAATGCCATAAAATAGAAAGAGCTTATTACCAAGGAATTTGTGGCGAACGAGAGCTTCGTTCACTAGAGACTTGTGGTAGAAATTTACAGCGTATCGAATATTTGTAGTCTCCAGACACGCTTGAGGACCTACAACGAATTCTGGGGTGCATTTCCCGAAATCACAGATGCTAACTTACATAGTTGGGCCCACTGACTGTGAATGGACGAACTATGTAAGTTGCTAACTTAGTTAGCAATACGCTTTCGGGAAACGCGCCCCTGGATGGTGTCAGAACGCTGATCCCCCGTTCTGAGATGCGTTTCCCGAAATCACTGATGCTAACTTACATAGTTGGACCCATTGTCTGTGAATTGCTTTTGGGAAACGCACCCCTGGAGTAACAGCTGAAAGAGTCGTCTTGTTGCAGAATGTAACGTTAAACCCTGTGCATTTGACAGCTCATGTCGTGCACCGGCTACGGCCTTAAAAACACGATCAAAAACACCTTCGGCCTCTGCTTGCTCTGACATAGCGTTTGAATGCAGCTTTGAATCAACACGCGGCGCCGCTCCCGCTTGCCGTAACTTTCTGGCATACAGATATCTGCGACATCATTTCGCCTAGTCAAAACTCTAATTCAAGATATCTTTAATTACATTTCGACTAGGCAGAATGGAAGTGAAAGATATCTCCAATTTGAGATATCTCTAATCAAATTTCTCTCCGAGATATCTGTAACTTGATAGTAGATATCTACAATTAAATTATGTGTATGGCAAGCCGTTTTAACATTTAATAGCTAGACTGGATATTTGTTGCAGATATCCGCTATTCAATCCTTCCTAGTCAAAAAGAGCATTTCAGATATCTACAATGACATTCCTCCTATCCACAAGTGTCATTTAAGATATCTACAACGTCATTCTTCCTAGGATAAATGACGTCACTTTTTCCATTCATGTGAATGGGGTTTCTCATTACAGATATCTACATTTCAGTGGCAGATATCCATAAAAGTGAACTACGGATATCTGCCACTGAATTCACGACTAATAGTAGTAACTCCAGTTTGAGATATCTACAATTAAATTTTGACTCGTCAAAATTCCAGTTCAAGATATCTTGAATTGCCCTCAATTCAAGATATCTACATTCTCCTGTGTAGATATCTTAAATTAAGCTTTGCCTAGTCAGAGTGTCATTGTAGATATCTTTAACTGGATGTATGTCTAGTCAAAATTAATTAGTAGATATCTCAAACTGGAATTTGGGATACACATAATTTAATTGTAGATATCTACTATCAAGTTACAGATATCTCGGAGAGAAATTTGATTAGAGATATCTCAAATTGGAGATATCTTTCACTTCCATTCTGCCTAGTCGAAATGTAATTAAAGATATCTTGAATTAGAGTTTTGACTAGGCGAAATGACGTCGCAGATATCTGTATGCCAGAAAGTCACGGCAAGCGGGAGCGGCGCCGCGTGCTGATTCAAAGCTGCATTCAAACGCCATGTCAGAGCAAGCAGAGGCCGAAGGTGTTTTTGAGCGTGTTTTTAATGCCGCAGCCCGTCCACGACAGGAGCTGTCAAATGCACAAGGTTTAACGTTATATTCTGCAACAACGACTCTTTCAGCTGTTACTCCAGGGGCGCGTTTCCCAAAAGCGTAGTTGCTAACTAAGTTAGCAACTTACATAGTTCATCCATTCAGTCAATGGGCCCAACTATGTAAGGTAGCATCTGTGATTTCGGGAAATGCACCCCAGAATTCGTCGTAGGTCCTCAAGTGTGTCCGGAGACCACAAATATTCAATACGCTGTAAATTTCTACCACAAGTCTCTAGTGAACAAAGCTCTCGTTAAGCCACAAAATTCATTGGTGATAAGCTCTTTCTATTTTATGGCATTTTCTAACAATGTTATCCACAACAGCAACCGCTATTTCTTCCGCTAACGCTGCACAACAATTCTGGCTAGTCATAATGACGTTTGAGATATCTTTAATGTTCATTCTGCCTAGTCGAAACTGAATTACAGATATCTACATTTGTCAGTTGGGATGCGTGACGAGTCGAGTGTCGCTTTCAATGACGTCCCTGCTGATATCTGTAATTCAGTTGTGACTAGTCAAAACTGAATTACAGATATCTCTAACTGTAGTTTTCACTAGTCAAAATGATGTTATAGATATCTTGAATTAAAATTCTGACTAGTCACAATGTAATTACGACGAGTCAAAATGACGTTGTTGATATCTGCAATGTTAATCCCGGATAGTCAAACTTCGCTATTAAATGTTAAAACGGCTTGCCATACTCACATGAATGGAAAAAGTGACGTCATTTGTCCTAGGAAGAATGAGGTAGAAGATATCTTAAATGACAATTGTGGATAGGAAGAATGTCATTGTAGATATCTTAAATGCTCTTTTTGAATAGGAAGAATTGAATTGCGGATATCTGCAACACATATCCAGTCTACCTATTAAATGTTAAAACGGCTTGCCATACAAAACGAGCATTTAAGATATCTACAATGACACTCCTCCTATCCACAATTGTCATTTAAGATATCTACAACGTCATTCTTCCTAGGATGAATGACGTCACTTTTTCCATTCATGTGAATGGGGTTTCTCATTACAGATATCTACATTTCAGTTGCAGATATCTGCAAAGTGAATTACGGATATCTGCCACTGAATTACGACTAGTAGTAACTCCAGTTTGAGATATCTACAATTAAATTTTGACTAGTCAAAATTCCAGTTCAAGATATCTTGAATTGCCCTCAATTCAAGATATCTACATTGTCCTATGTAGATATCTTAAATTAAGCTTTGCCTAGTCAGAGTGTCATTGTAGATATCTTTAACTGGATGTATGTCTAGTCAAAATTAATTAGTAGATATCTCAAACTGTATGGCAAGCCGTTTTAACATTTAACAGCGAAGTCTGACTATCCGGGATTAACATTGCAGATATCAACAACGTCATTTTGACTCGTCGTAATTACATTGTGACTAGTCAGAATTTTAATTAAAGATATCTATAACGTCATTTTGACTAGTGGAAACTACAGTTAGAGATATCTGTAATTCAGTTTTGACTAGTCACAACTGAATTACAGATATCAGCAGAAACGTCACTGAAAGCGACACTTTCGACTCGTCCACGCATCCCAACTGACAAATGTAGATATCTGTAATTCAGTTTTGACTAGGCAGAATGAACATTAAAGATATCTCAAACGTCATTATGACTAGTCAGAATTGTTGTGCAGCGTTAGCTATCGTTAGCGGAAGAAATGGCGGTTGCTGTTGTGGATAACATTGTTAGAAAATGCCATAAAATAGAAAGAGCTTATCACCAAGGAATTTTGTGGCGAACGAGAGCTTTGTTCACTAGAGACTTGTGGTAGAAATTTACAGCGTATTGAATATTTGTAGTCTCCAGACACACTTGAGGACCCTCTGACGAATTCTGGGGTGCATTTCCCGAAATCACAGATGCTACCTTACATAGTTGGGCCCATTGACTGTGAAAGGATGAACTTTGTAAGTTGCTAACTTAGTTAGCAACTACGCTTCTGGGAAAGGCGCCCCTGGAGTAACAGCTGAAAGAGTCGTTGTTGCAGAATGTAACGTTAAACCTTGTGCATTTGACAGCTCCTGTCGTGGACGGGCTGCGGCATTAAAAACACGCTCAAAAACAACTGCGGCCTCTGCTTGCTCTGACATAGCGTTTAAATGCAGCTTTGAATCAGCACGCGGCGCCGCTCCCGCTTGCCGTAACTTTCTGGCATACAGATATCTGCGACGTCATTTCGCCTAGTCAAAACTCTAATTCAAGATATCTTGAATTACATTTCGACGAGGCAGAATGGAAGTGAAAGATATCTCCAATTTGAGATATCTCTAATCAAATTTCCCTCCGAGATATCTGTAACTTGATAGCAGATATCTACAATTAAATTACGTATATCCCAAATTCCAGTTTGAGATATCTACTAATTAATTTTGACTAGACATACATCCAGTTAAAGATATCTACAATGACACTCTGACTAGGCAAAGCTTAATTTAAGATATCTATATAGGACAATGTAGATATCTTGAATTGAGGGCAATTCAAGATATCTTGAACTGGAATTTTGACGAGTCAAAATTTAATTATAGATATCTCAAACTGGAGTTACGACTAGTCGTAATTCAGTGGCAGATATCCGTAGTTCACTTTTAAGGATATCTGCCACTGAAATGTAGATATCTGTAATGAGAAACCCCATTCACTTGAATGGAAAAAGTGACGTCATTTATCCTAGGAAGAATGACGTAGTAGATATCTTAAATGACAATTGTGGATAGGAAGAATGTCATTGTAGATATCTTAAATGCTCTTTTTGACTAGGAAGAATTGAATAGCGGATATCTGCAACACATATCCAGTCTAGCTATTAAATGTTAAAACGGCTTGCCATACAAACTGGAATTTGGGATATACGTAATTTGATTGTAGATATCTGCTATCAAGTTACAGATATCTCGGAGAGAAATCTGATAAGAGATATCTCAAATTGGAGATATCTTTCACTTCCATTCTGCCTAGTCGAAATGTAATTGAAGATATCTTGAACTAGAGTTTTGACTAGGCGAAATGACGTCGCAGATATCTGTATGCCAGAAAGTTACGGCAAGCGGGAGCGGCGCCGCGTGTTGATTCAAAGCTGCATGCAAACGCCATATCAGAGCAAGCAGAGGCAAGGTGTTTTTGATCGTGTTTTTCATGCCGCAGCCCGTGCACGACATGAGCTGTCAAATGCACAGGGTTTAACTTTACATTCTGCAACAACGACTCTCTCAGCTGCTACTCCAGGGGCGCGTTTCCCAAAAGCGTATTGCTAACTAAGTTAGCAACTTACATAGTTCGTCCATTCACAGTCAGTGGGCCTAACTATGTAAGTTAGCATCTGTGATTTCGGGAAATGCACCCCAGAATTCGTCGTAGGTACTCAAGTGTGTCTGGAGACTACAAATATTCGATACGCTGTAAATTTCTACCACAAGTCTCTAGTGAACGAAGCTCTCGTTCGCCACAAATTCCTTGGTATAAGCTCTTTCTATTTTATGGCATTTTTTAACAATGTTATCCACAACAGCAACCGCCATTTCTTCCGCTAACGCTGCACAACAATTCTGACGAGTCATAATGACGTTTGAGATATCTTTAATGTTCATTCTGCCAAGTCAAAACTGAATTACAGATATCTACATTTGTCAGTTGGGATGCGTGATTTAGTCGAAAGTGTCGCTTTCAGTGACGTTTCTGCAGATATCTGTAATTCAGTTGTGACTAGTCAAAACTGAATTACAGATATCTCTAACTGTAGTTTTCACTAGTCAAAATGACGTTATAGATATCTTGAAGTAAAATTATGACTAGTCACAATGTAATTACGACGAGTCAAAATGACGTTGTTGATATCTGCAATGTTAATCCCGGATAGTCAGACTTCGCTATTAAATGTTAAAACGGCTTGCCATACGTTTTGACTAGGAAGAATTGAATTGCGGATATCTGCAACACATATCCAGTCTAGCTATTAAATGTTAAAACGGCTTGCCATAGTGAGGCCACCTCTTGTTGTTGCACGCCGAGAAGCCACAGCCATGGGAAGAACCTGCTGTGAGGTCAGGTGTAGCCAGTTTTCATTTAGTCTATACTGCATACCGATTACGACTCCGGAATTCTCACGCTTTTCTTTACTCAGGGGTTGGAAGCAATGCATGCGTTTCATGATCGTTTAAATGAAATAAGATCATTTGAGACGTCTTTAAGCAATTCCATTGCTTCCAACTCCTCCACGCACAAGGACTTCAGTTCCAAGACGAGAATCTTTTTATGTCTTAGCGTTGAATGAATAATTGCTGACTACAGCAGAGGAACGTAAATATGCCACTTAAACTTACACCGAATGCATGGGAGTTGACAGGTTTGCGTTATAAATGAAAACTGGCCACATCAGTGTTGAGTGTTTTCGGGGTTTCTGTAATGGTAATTTAAATGAATGACTGAAAACAGGTTGTGACCAATCGTTCATTTTAAGGGATTGAGCTTCCCCTATTGCCAGTTCACGAGCCGCCACTGAGTAGCCTAATAATGTATGTCTCTCTAATCACAGGTAGGTAAGCAAGCAAGATGGTACACACCTTAGTGCGAACGACGCTGTTTTCACAGCTCGGTGGTTTGCAGACCTCCAAATCATGGACCCAGCCATTTGTGAATTGTACATGGGCTTCCATAGATTTATAATTCCGAAATTTATCCTCGGTATAAGCACTGACGCCACAGACTACGTACACAAAAATATCGGGAAACGTCAAAGGGGGTAAGGCGGTTTCGACTGCAGTTTCTCGCAGGCACCTCATGCGGATCCAAATTTCCGATCAACGCAATCTTTTTTTATGTACCAAGTTTGTCTCTTTATAGCACGTTTCTTACGTTTAATCGACTTCTTAGCATCGCTTAATCAGAGATGCCAAGTCTCACGCATTACGAATGAGTCTCTCCTTTGAGTGGCACTCACGTACCTGTGCCATAGTCGGCAATGATTCAGTCAAAGCGCACTGAAGAAATTCACTCGCGGAACTTAGGTCATTGTGCATCAAGTTAGTTTCACGTGCATTACGGTGGATTTCCCCACTAGTGACACGGAAATCGATTATGACTCGGGAATCCTCAGGCTTGTCTTTACTGAGGGATTGAAAGCAATGGAATTGCATAAAGACGTTTCAAATGGTCTTATTTCATTAAAACAATTTAAACGATCATGAAACACATGCATTGTTTCCAATCCCTGAGTAAAGAGAAGCACGGGAAGTCCGGAGTCTTAATCGCTTTCCATGTTACTTGAGATGAGGTGCACCTTTACGCAAGTGAAACGGAAACTTCAATGCACAAGGATTTTAATACCGCGTGAGAATCTCATGAAACATTCAATGAATAATTGCGGACTACGGTGAATAAGCCTAAAAAATGCGCGAGACCTACGCCCAATGCGTGAGACTTGGCATCTCAGCGATTTCGACAAGTTTTCACCTATTTACTCTATCTCTGGCTCTGTTTTAATTTAGTCTCGCACGATATGGTCTCACAGTATGCCGGCGCGCTACTGTTTACGTCCCAGAATGCATTGCGCAGTGACGTCTGTTGCCAAGCCCTATTACTGCTGCTTCGCTGCAAATGGATTCGTTCCATTTTCAGTGCGATTACGGATACGGTATCAGTATCATTCTAGATAGCTTTATAGCTAATTAAACCTATCCCACGTTATCTAGCAAGCTAGCTAGCTGTCGTTAAATGCATTTCTTCAGTAAGTCCACCATCCACAAGCTCACTGGCTACATTAACCTACTTAATAAGCCAAATGGCAAAGGAAACAGTCTCACTTGCTGGCCACGTTCGGTTATATTCGATTGTCCAGTAACATAACATTTACGAGAGAAAAAAAAAAACCTAAGAGAAAAGTGAAGCTAAGAGCAAAGTCTCTCTGTTGAGTTCCAGAAGTACCTTAATTTAGGCGGCCGCGAAAAGAAACATTAAGAGTCACATTGTTATCGTTAGCTAATATAAAGGTCATAGATTAGCTGGGTAGCTGCTGAAATAACCATGGTTTAGCCTTGGAGCCAGATGCCCAGCTGTGCTAGCATTGACAACTTCGTGTGTATGTTATACAGAAGCCAATTAATTCGGCATTCACCGATTTCAAAATATAGGGTGATAGATCAAAAATATGCCTGTGTGAAAAATAAAAATAAAGGTCCACCACCAGGCTTGCTAGGAAGCTAACGTTATGCAATGTTAACGTTTGACTGGAGATACCACCATTATTGTGGCGGGGCTAAGGTGCGTGAAAAATCTGAGCTGAGCACCGCTCGTACTCATAAGGGTGAGCCGACCGCCGCACCTTCCCAGCGGTGTACAGCGTTAAGTCTACAACTGCTTCACGGATACAAACAGCGTTCGACCCGCCACCACTAGCAACTTGGCGGCTCCTTTCCTTTACGAGGACAGATATGACCAAGCATCTCGGCCATAGCGAACAATGTAGCATCGAACTGAGTTGGTTTCTAGCCTAGTTCGTAAGCAGTAGCTGGCTTGGTAACTTCGAGCTCGGGGGGCGTGTTTCAGCTCCAGCAACGATCCACCTTTTTGACCATTTTTGGATTAGCCGGAGGTAGGCGGAGTAAGGTAAATGCCAAATTGGCGACCAAATGAGCTTCGCAGTGGATAGTCAGAAACCTATGAGTAACATCACGGAGGCTACGCCCATGTTTTATACATTCAGTGCTCTGGGGGGGCCAGTGGGGTGGCCAGCAGTTTACCAGGGGGGGCCACCCCTTGGGGGCGCCATTGGAATGACGAAGTCGGAAGATTCGCATTATGTTTAATTACTACAGAACGGACTTTTCGAGTATTGTAAGGGGGGGTGAATGATGGAGTGTTCGTCCCGCCCTACTCTGCCTCTGATTGGTTCTAACGCTAACGAAACCGTGTTAGCGTGTACCAGTTGGCTACTAGTTGCTGTCATTCATGGTAGCGTTCTGCTCTCTCCTCTTCTGTGGGGGTGCTCCCGTGTGTCTCAGCAGCGCGTCCCCGCTGAAACGCAGAAGAGGGGAGGAGAGAGAACGAGCCTAGTAAAGTTAATATGAGTTATCTTCGCTGGATCGACATGTATGATCCACGCAGTCACAGGGCATTCAACATTACTAACAATTTATTGAGCAGTTTAAAAAACAAAAAAACGTTGTCGCGTTTTGCATTCATAACTCAAGATACGGCCTGGGTCCGCACTGACTTGCCCGTTCGGTCCGGATGCGGACCGGAGTCCGGACTTTGAGTAGCCCTGATGTAGGGTGTCCTGGGGGGGAAAGTTACGGCCGCGGGGAGGATTCAGGGGGAAAATGCAGCTGTTTTTCTCATCTCTGAAACATGACTGTAGGCTACGCATAAAGATGTATCGCTAAACCATTTTTAAATAAGCTATTCAAGTGCTTTAATGCGGTTTATAAGCTAAACTAACCTAGTATTGATGCGATTTGTGCAGACACAGGATTAACCTTTGTCAATACCCCGCAAAACGAGTAGCGCTCAGTTTGCAGCGAGGAGCTAACGTTATGGGTGTCCCACTCAGAGAACAGTCAGCACACAGCTGAATCACCGGCGTTAGCATCCTTTTTATGACTCGTGCAAAGATAAAGTTCCAATAGCCTAAATGATTAAAACCATATCTGGTTATAAAGGTAAGACATTAAACTTTACTTTCACCCAATTATATTGACTGAAAACATGAATTTTATATTTGTATTTTAAGGCAAATTTCAATTGAATGTCTGCAAAGAATTCTCCCACTCAGGAAACAGTTCCGTTAACTGATGGTAATCAAAATGTTCGACATTAAACGATGGTTCTTGTTAGATATATTAGCGAGAAATAATAGCCTACATCTTTACCATTCTTGTTAAAGAAGGACAATACTGTGGTGGTTTTTAGTTTTGTACTTACGGGTTCAGCCATCTCGTATCCTTGGTCATATGGCGAAGCGAATTTTTAACGCAGTGTCTAGAGATACGGCAGTTTTATGGGTACGGCTGTTGATTCGAAGGAATTAGGATAAGGATTAGGGATTATGGTTAGGGTTAGGGGTCAGGGTTAGGTTTAGGAAAATAATCTTCCTTTCCCAAGTTTCCCCTTATGAGGGCCCCTTGGGAAAGAAAAGTTTACACAGGCCATTCAGTGTACTGGAGCCTTTATATAGGAAGAATTCGGTCCCTCGTGTGTTGTAGTTTTAAGTGCATTTGTTGAGTCCTCTTGGGAACAAAGTGTTTAGTTTTATGATCCAATGTTTTTCTGTCCTACGTCTGTCCTTCGGTGTCCAATTGTTGTTTGTCTGGAGCCCGGATATTTCTAGTGCCTCAAGTCCATAGTGAAAGAAGTGAGCAACTAGGTGTGTGTCTGTCTCCCTATGATTTCTAATGTTATATATGTGTTGGGCTAATCTAGTCCTGATCTTGTTACCTCTCTCTCCTACATATTTTATGTCACAGTAGTTACACTTAATGACATATATGCAGTTTTTTGTGTTGAGTGTGAGTGTTTGTTTGATTAAGTATGTTGTGTTTGTTGTGTTGTTCCTGATTGTTGTGGCTTGTTTGTAAAATACTGGGTCTTGTGGATGTACCGTGTTAATTTCTGGTAATTTGCTGTTTATCAGATGGTCCTTGAGGTTTTTGCCTCTCTTATACGCTGAGATGACTCTGTAGTTCTGGAGGATGTCCATGTTCCGTTGAGATCTGTTTAGATTTTGCTTAATTTTAATGTTTGCTGCTTGGCTAAATGCTGAGTAGGTGGTGATGAGTGGGATTATTTTCCTCGGATCTTGTGCTCTTGTGGTCAAGAAGTTTTTCCGGATCTGTCTGAGGAAAGATCTAGTGTATCCCCCTGCGTTTCAATGCTTTGAAGAGGCTCTGGGTAGCCTCCTCAAAATCTGTTGTTTGTGTACAAATCCTGTGGTACCTGAGCAATTGTGATTTGATCAGGCCTTTGAAAGTGTGTTTTGGGTGGAGACTGTTTTTGTGTAAAAGTGCATGTGTGTCTGTATCTTTAAAGAAAACCTTTGTGTCCAATGTGTGTGTCTGGGTAAATGAGGGTCCTTTATATGTGGTGGTGTCCAAGAAGTCTATGCGTTCTTTATGTGTGGTGTATTTAACTGTGATTGTTCTGTGGTGTGTGTTGAGGATATGACTGAAGTTTTTGAAGTCTTCTAGGCTATGTGTCCATGTTCCCCATATGTCATCTAAGTATCTAAAGTAATTGTTGGGTAGTTTGGGGCATTTTTAGGTTGCCGGCTGTAGGCCAGTAACCTATTGTCGTCACTTTGCGTCCGGCGGCGGCGTTGGCATTGGCATCGGCGTTGTCCGTTTAAAGCCGTATCTCAAAAACGGTCTGATGAATTTTTTTTTAATTTGGGGATGTGATAAAATCGCTCATCAAGTTAATGCCCGAGCAAAAATTTTTAGGTCACCTGAGAAGAAATCTCAAAGTGACCTATTCTAATCGCCTTTTGTCCGTCGTCGTCCGTCGTGCGTCCGTAAACAATTTACATTTTCCACTTCTTCTCAGAAACCGCTGATCATATTTCAATAAAATTTTGCAGGAACCTTCCTTGGTCAAATATGCCCCAAATTTATGAATTATATGCTGCCCACACCCAGGGGCTCTGAGGGGCGGGGCTAAAACTGGCCAATACATTTTCGACTTCTTCTCAAAACCCGCTGATCCGATTTCAATAAAATTTTGCAGGGCCCTTCCTTGGTCAAATATGCGTCACAATTTTGAATTATATGGTGCCCACCCCCAGGGGCTCTGAGGGGCGGGGCTAAAAGTGGTCAATACATTTTCCACTTCTTCTCAGAAACCGCTGATCCGATTTCAATAAAATTTTGCAGGAACCTTCCTTGGTCAAATATGCACCAAACTTGTGAATTATATGTTGCCCACCCCCAGGGGCTGTGAGGGGCGGGGCTAAAACTGGTCAATACATTTTCCACCACTTCTCAGAAACCGCTGATCCGATTTCAATTAAATTTTGCAGGAACCTTCCTTGGTCAAATATGCGTCGCAATTGTGAGTCATATGGTCCCCACCCCCAGGTGCTCTGAGGGCCGGGGCTAAAAGTGGTCAAATTGGCTGAAATTTTCAAAATCTTCTTCTCCAGACCCAGATATGCTGGAAAACAATACTCTTCATGCATGGAAGGGTCTTCAGGTGCTTTATCAAAATTGTTCATTTCATGGCCCCCAGGCTCCACGTTTGCCCCTGGGGAGGGGGTGAAGTTTACTGTACTTTATATAGGAAAATGATACTTCTGGGTATATTTGGTTCATTCACATCAATAACATCAGTTTTTATACAACTCAGGTGACCGTTAAGGCCCATGGGCCTCTTGTTTTGATTGAATTGTTCATTTAGACTTGGCGGCCATTTTTATGTCGAAAATGGCCATTTTTTGCACTTAGGTGCAATTTTCTCAAAAACTGTGATGAATTTTTTTTTAATCGCAGCAATGGAATCAGTATCATGACCTGCTTCAATGGCGTAAACGGCGTTTTGATTGAATCCCTCCTTCACAGCGCCACCTAGGCAACGTGTCTGGACTTCATCATTTTTCGGGGTGTTTTGTGCTATAACTTTCTTAATATAGCATTTAGAGCTTAGGTGTGTAGAAGGCGCCTGTAGGTAATCAGGTATGCCGAACATTGTGAGTCAGTCACTTTTGACCTTGGGCCTCAAGGTCAAATGGCAAAAATGTGCTATAACTCTCTTAATATAGCATTTAGAGCTTAGGTATGTATGAGGCACCTCTAAGGAATCAGGTGTGCCGAAGATTGTGAGTCAGTCACATTTGACCTTGGGCCTCAAGGTCAAGGCCAAATGGCAAAAATGTGCTATAACTTACTTAATATGACATTTAGAGCTTAGATATATATGAGGCACCTAAAGGGAATCATGTATGCCAAACATTCTCGGTTGTTCGAATTTCACCTTGAGCCTCAAGGTGAAGGTCAAATGGCAAAAATGTGTTATAACAGCTTAATGTGGTATTTAGAGCTTAGGTATGTGTGAGGCACCTATAGGAAATCATATAAGCCAAACATTCTTGGCAAGTTGAATATGACATTGGGCGTCAAGATCAAATGGCAAAAATGTGCAAAAGCTTGCTGAATATGGCAGTTAGAGCTCAGGTTTGTTTGGGGCACCTATAGGAAACCATGTATGCTGAACATTCTTAGGCAGTCAGTCAAATTTGATTTTGGGCCTCAAGATCAAGGTTATATGACAAAAATGGCCCATATTTGTTTAATATTGTTTGTAGCGCTTAGGTATGTATTGGGCACTAATAGCAAATCATGTATGCTGGTTGTTTTCGACATTGGATTTGACCTCGGGCAACAACGTCCAGGTACACACCAAATGGCCTAAAAGTCCTTTAATGTTGGCTTTAGATCTTCGGTATGTATTGGATACTAATGACAAATCATGTATGCTGATCAAACACACCATATTGGATTTGACTTTGGTCTTCAAGGTGAAGGTCATGTGACAAAATCAATCTATTTATTTCCTCGTTTAATAATGTCTTTAGAAATTAGTATGTATTAGGCACTAATCTATATATAATTAAAATTTTTACGGGCATTGTAACCGCATGGTTGACATTTTTTCACGATCAATTGCGGCAATAAAAACTGGTCAAAACCCATTTTGGATGTTTGTTCCTATTAGCATGGAAATAGAAAGAATACTACTAATTAGACCCACTCGGTGGCAGTGTTGTGTAAAAAAAAAAAAAAAATCATTGTCTGAAAGCAGAGCAAGAACCAGAAGTGAATTGAGAAGATGGCGCACTTCACAAATTGACAGCAGACGACAGTGAAAGTTCAGGTTAGAAAAAAATCTAATCGGATTTCATGATGTAGACTTCTTAAAGATTATATTTTTGCTAAATTGCAGAAATGTTGCTGTCTGTCACTCATGAAAAAGTGTGACTGCTCAGTCGAGTTGCCCGATAATGGTAACTAAAACCCCTTTCTCACTGAGCTGCATTGGCCCGCGGAAGTGTGCGGATGAAACAGTTCTCTTCTTTCGAAGAAAAGAATTGATTCAAAGAACCGTGAATTGATTCGCAGTGGTACGGGACCATTCGCCATCACCGCCGAAATTCGCGAAAAAAATTAAACAGGTTTAATTTTTTCGCGGATGTCCAAGCTGCAGCTTTTTTAATGCCAATATCGTGTAGACAACATGTTGCTTTCGCAAGAATTCGTGTTGGCTTGCTGTTGAATATGCGGACTGATGCTAGTTACTTTTCTCCTGTTGGGGCTGTAACTGCCGGCAACCTTCAGGGCCCTTGGCACTCTTGTTTGAAAACGGTCTCCTCCCAATGTGCCTTGTAAATGTTGGCATAGGCTGGTGCAAATTTTTTGCCCATAGCCGTGCCACTGATCTGTATAAAGAACTCTGTGTTGAATTCGAAATCATTCTTGGTGAGGCTGATTTCCAGGAGTTGCAGGAGAGGTGTGTCCGGGCGATTGTCGTCCGGGTACTTCTCCATCCAGGCTTCTCAGGGTCAGGGTTAGGGTTGGGGTTTGGGTCAGGGTTAGGTTAGGGCAGGGTTTGAAATTGGGACTGCCGTACCTCTCTACATTGAAATGCATTGGAAAACTGCCGTACCGGTAGCAACTGCCAATTTTGAAATGCAGGCAATGTAATGGCTGGCTATCGGTGCAAGCACCTCTAGTCTTTATCAAAATCGTTTCAGGAGAAAATTTAATCAGAACGCTGCATACAGAGGCTGCGCCAGGTTCGTTCATGCGCAATAAAGGTAACCAGAATGTCTTAATAAAGCAAGGAAATGACGCAAAAGCTCCTTCTTTAATCGAAAGTATTGCTTGGTTAAACAAACGAGGAAGGCGACCTGAAAAATTTCGTAATATGGAGAATCAGAGTTACTGAGTAGCCAGTCGTTGAGTCCCAAGTAGCCGGCGAAAATCGCTGGTCGCCGGCTACTTTTGAAAGCCCTGCAACAGTATTATAGACTGTAGATGATAGAATCCCTAAATTCCTTGCAATTGCACGTTGAGAAACGTTGTTCTTAAACTGTTGGACTATTTGCTCACGTAATTGTTCACAAAGTGGTGAACCTCGGCCCACCCTTGCTTGTGAATGACTGAGCCTTTTGGGGATGCTCCTTTTATACCTAATCATGACACTCACTTGTTTCCAATTAACTTGTGGAATGTTCCAAACAGATGTTTTTTTTAGAATTCCTCAACTTTCCCAGTCTTTTGTTGCCCCTGTCCCAGCTTTTCTGGAACGTGTTGCAGGCATCAAATTCAAAATGAGTGAATATTTTTAAAAAAAAGTTTTTGAACATTAACTCCTTCAACCCCACAGCCCTCTACAGAGGGCTGACCAACATATTCCCTTCAACCCCAAATTCCTGTAGGGAAAATTCAAACAATCTGACTAATTGATTGGAACATATCAGGTTACGTTTAATGGGATTCCAGAGATAACAGTGAGATACAATGTCCAGATAATGACCAGCCCTCTACAGAGGGCTGTGGGGTTGAAGGGTATAGTGATGCTAGAATATCTGGGGTTGAAAGAGTTAAGGGCCCTATCTTGCGCCAGAGTCCCTAAACCCGTTATTTGGGGATTTAGCATTGTGTGAGAGGCGTTCCCACGCAAAAGTTGCTATCTTGCACACCTGCCTATATCCCTAAAACACCTGCGCTACCCGTTATATTATGCATAGGCGTGGTTTGGGCGTTACGCCAGTTAAACCAATCAGTGTGCTAGGTGCCATTGCCTTTAGGAGCAGGCTGCGCTATCCCAAATCCTCAAACCGAAACCCGTGATGGAGAGAGGAAGGTCGCCACGTTTCTCCGAAGACGAAGTTAAATTGCTCGTGCATGAGGTCAAATCCAGACAGGGGAGGATCTGTTTTTGTTAAGTTAATCATGAATTGTATTATTTTATTATTATTATTATTATTATTTGACATTGACATATTGTTTAATGTTTGGTATGTAATAAAAAAAAACATCAAGCCTACCCCTTTTGTGATTGAAACTTCAAAAAAAAAAAAAAAGAAAAAAAAATGCGTTTCACCATGATTGGGTCATGCCTCCAGTTGAGCTGAGTGGGTGTTGGAATGACCCACTAGCATAGAAAAATAGTGCCACAGTAACCCTAACAGCAACGGGCAAGGCATACGGACAGCTGGCAGCGGTGTATACATCATCTGCAACCAGGTGACATAATTCCGTCACTGCCTGATGGGAGAGGCGCAGTTTTGTCACGCGTTCTCGTTCTGTGGGAAATAATATTCAGGGCCGGCGCTAGACCTGAAAATTTGGGAGAAAATATCCTTCCCTTTATTGACTACAATTAGTCTTGGCTAATTCTAGATGGTTTTCCCTTATTAACACGTTTTCCAATTCAAGAATATTCAAGTGGCAACTGAAGACACGGCTTCTCTCCCCCATGCGATCTAACAGCGACAAAATAATGGGCTACATTCAGTACAGAAAAATAATTTAACTATAAATAGGTCTATGCACTGGCACTCAGCAACGGTATTATTTTTCCAGCGAGAGCGGCATTTCAGAACTCTTTTGCGAATGAAGGTAATTTCGGCGACAAGTACGCACACCTGTTTTTGCAGCACCGTCATGCAACTTGCTGTAAAAAAAAATTGACAGCTGTCCGATTGGAAAATGTAAACGGACGAAACCACGTACTCGTCACCAGAATTACCTTCATTCGCTAAAGAGTTCTGAAATGCCGCTCTCGCTGGAAAAAAAGTTACGTCGCTGAGTGCCAGTGCATAGACCTAATTATAATTAATTATTTTTCTGAACTGAATGTAGCCCATTTGTCGCTGTTAGATCGCATAGGGGGAGAGAAGCCGTGTCTTCAATTGCCAAATGGGTAGCGGGTGGTTTGAGGACCCGCTATACGCTTTCCCTAACCTGTGTGGTCAAGATAGCAATTTTAGGGAAAGCGCATAAACACGCCCACGGGCACACCTCCAGTCGCAAATAAAGGATTCGGCATAATGTATAGCGGGTAGTGTGGCCGCAAGATACCGTTTAGGGATAGTGGAAGCTGCTAAATGCGTAATTCACGGGTAGCGGGTAGTGGCAACGGGTAGGGCAGTGTGAAAGAGAGAGCCCTAAATGTTTGGTCTTTGTCGTGTACTCAATTAAATATAGGTCAAAAAGGATTTGCAAATCATTGTATTCTACTTTTATTCACGTTTTACACAACATCCCAACTTCACTGGAATTTCGGTTTGTATGTAGAAGTAAGCAGATGAGAGGTCTGGAGTTCATTTGAAGTGTAGCATTTGTATTTGGAATCATTTACCTCTTTATATGAAGTCCAAAAACCTGTCACTTCTAGTGAAACCATCCATCATTAGGCTGAAAATCAAAACAAACCTGCCGAAATGGATGGAAAGCATTAGGTTGCTTCCTCCGTCATCTTGAAAACGGCTTGTCATCTCAGCACCAGTATGGGATAGCACAGTGTCAATTGGTCGCATACCGCAGAATTCCGCCAAATGCAGTCGGCCACCTTAGTATCATTTGCATACAGGTTGATCCATACAGTGAATTCAGATATACTCCAGATTTCACATTGAGCTTTTCAACGCCTGAATAGTAAAGGTTTATGGGTATCCAGACATGCCCACTGAATGTTAACTCAAAGATGCATAACCATTGGCAAGCCTCAGAAAGAATGATGGAATTCCAGAATGATGGAAAGGGAGGAGTATGGAGAAGGGAAGGTACAGCTCATTTTCAAAAGCATACCACCTCATCTGGGAAGCTTGATTGATGTAGTTGTGTGGCCCTGGCCTACAGTGCCGTGAAAAAGTATTTGCACCCTTCCTGATTTCTTATTTTTTTGCATATTTGTCACACTTAAATGTTTCAGATCAGCAAATGAATTTGACTATTAGACAAAGACAACCCGAGTAAATGCAAAATGCAGTTTTTAAATGATGATTTAATTGATTAAGGGGAAAAAGCTAACCAAACCTACCTGGCCTGGTGTGAAAAAGTAATTGCCCCCTAAACCTAATAACTGGTTGTGCCACCCTCCGCGACAACAACTGCAAGCAAGTGTTTGCGATAACTGGCAATGAGTCTTTCATATCGCTGTGGAGGAATTGTGGCCCACTCTTCTTTGCAGAGTGTTTTAATTCAGCCACATTGGAGGGTTTTTGAGCATGAACTGCCTGTTTAAGGTCATGCCACAGCATCACAATCTGATTTAAGTCCGGACTTTGCTTAGGCCACTCCAAAACCTTCAGTTTGTTTTTTTTAAGCCATTCAGAGGTGGACTTGCTAGTGTGTTTTGGATCATCGTCCTGCTGCATAACCCAAGTGCGCTTGAGCTTGAGGTCACCAACTGATGGTTGGACATTCTGCTTCAGGACTTTCTGGTAGAGAGCAGAATTCATAGTTCCATCAATTACGACAAGTCATCCAGGTCCTGAAGCAGCAAAGCAGCCCCAAACCATCACTCTACCACCACCATGTTTGACTTTTGGTATGATGTTCTTCTTATGAAATGGTATGTTAGTTTTACGCCTGATGTAACGGGATGCACACCTTCCAAAAAGTTCAACTTTTGTCTCGTCAGTCCACAGAATATTTTCCCAAAAGTCTTGGGGATCAACAAGATGTATTTTGGCAAATGTGAGATGAGCCCTTGTGCTTTTTTTGGTCAGCAGTAGTTTTCACCTTGGAACCCTCCCACGGGGATTAAAGCAAAGAAAAATCTTTTGACTGAAATTTTTTCAAGCTGCAGCCAACTCCTATTTCCCATCTGCATTTTGTAAAACGTTACATGTTATATTACTTGACACCTACTAAGGAAAAAACACAGTATGTAAAATTGAGATTTCAGCACCACTACACATACAACCAGCCATCAAGTTTAAATATTCCAGACCAATAATGTTTGAAGGGAAGAAGATGCGTTTGAACAGGTGCTTTTCTATTGCCAGTTTTCTTTATCTTTCCAAAGTAATTTTTGATCAATGTAATGACACTGATATACAACCCAAATTCCGAAATAGTTCGGACAAAGTGTAAATTGTGAATAAAATCAAAACGCAATGACTTTCAAATCACACCAGCCAGTATTTTATTCACAGTAGAACAGAGGTAACATAGCAAATGTTGAAACTGAGAAATTTTACAATTTTATCCACAAAATGAGCTCATTTCAAATTTGATGGCTGCTACAGGTCTCAAAAAAGTTGAGACAGGGGCCTGTTTGCCATGGAGTAGCATCCCCTCTTCTTTTTAACACAGAGTGGAGGCGTCTGGGCATTGAGGAGACAACTTTCTTGAGTTTAGCCATTGGAATTTGATCCCACTCTTGTTTAATACAGGCTTCCAGCTGCTGGAGAGTTCTGGGTCTCCTTTGACAGACTTTTCGTTTAATTATGCTCCGAATTTTCTCAATCGGTGAAAGATCAGGACTGCAGGCAGGCCAGATCAGCACACGGACTCTTCTACTATGAAGCCATGCTGTTGTAATAGCTGCAGTATGTGGTTTTGCATTGTCCTGCTGAAATACACAAGGCCTTCCCTGGAATAGATGTCGTCTGGAAGGGAGCATATGTTGCTCTAAAACCTTAATATACCTTTCAGCATTCATGGTGCTTTTTAAAACATGCAAGTGTCCCACACTATATGCACTAATGCATCCCCATACCATCAGAGATGCTGGCTTTTGAACTGAAAGCTGATAACAGGAGGGGTGGTCTTTCTCCTCTTTAGCTCGGAGGACACGACGCCCATGATTTCCAACAAGAATGTCAAATTTGGACTCGTCTGACCGCAGGACACTTTGCCACTTCGCTACAGTCCATTTTAAACGAGCGTTGGCCCACAGAACACGGCGGCGCTTTTGGATCATGCTCAACAATAGCTTCCTTTTTGCATGATAGAGTTTTAGGTGGCATTTGCAATTTGATGTTGAGGAACATTGCCTTTGAAGTATTCCACAATTTTTTTACGCAAGCCTTCACAGGTTGGAGAGCCTCTGGCCATCTTTACTTCTGAGAGACTCAGCCTCTCTAAAAAAATCCCTTTTATAGCCAATCATGTTACACAACTGATGCCAGTTAACTTAATTACTTGCTAAATGTTCTTTCAGCTGATTCTCATATATATTAATAGCTTTTTCAGCCTTTTTTTGCCTGTGTCCCAACTTTTTTGAGACCTGTTGCAGCAAGAAAATTTGACATAAGCTCATTTTGTGGATAAAAATGTAAAGTGTCTCAGTTTCAACATTTGAAATGTTATCTGTGTTCTATTGTAAATAACATATTGGCTGATATGATCTGAAAGTCATTGCATTTTAATTTCATTCACAATTTACACTTCGTCCCAACTATTTCGGAATTGGGGTTGTATTATTATTATTATTACAACCCCATTTCCCAAAAAGTTGGGATGCAGTGTAAACTGTTTATAAAAACAGAATTTAATTGAATTCTTAAGTTTCCAAAGCGCCCAACTCCAAGAAACACACTATTTAAAGAGGGGGAAAAATTGATAAATTTTTTTGCCCATATGTGGTGACCCATATATTTTTTCTTTATTTCTTTCCAAGGGAGTGTCATTGGGGTACTTTTGGCTGAAATTACAAGAAAGTTCCCTTTTTGTTGAAAGATATGCAGACCTCTAATTCATTTGAGTTGAGCCCTCTGGAAACTCAATGATTCAATTATATGCAAATCATTTAATCCCTATATTTAATTGAAAATATTGCAAAGACAACATATCGGATGAATTTTTATTGTTTTTTGTAAATATATGCTCATTTTGAATTTGATGCCGGCAGATCACAGTTATTCAATATTGGTTTTTGGCCTTGAGCCTTGCATAGAGATTTCTCTGGATCCTCTGAATCTTCTCATGATGTTATGTAGCAGAGTATAAAATCACCAGATTCTTTACAATTTTAAATCAAGAAATGTTATTCTTATATCAATGAACTAATTGCCCATGCATTTTTCCACAGAGTGGAGAAACCCTCGCCATCATTACTTCTGAAAGCCTTCTTAGACCCAATCATTTTCCTGTTGCTCTTTAAGCTAATTAGCTGAGAGATGTTCCACCAGGTGTATTTTTTAGCATCACACAACTTTTCCAGTCCATTGTTGCCCCTGTCCCAACTTTTTTGAACATGTTGCTGACATCAAATTCAGAATGAGCAGATATTTTTCAAAAAACAATAAAATTTCTTTGTTTCAACATTTGATATGCTGTCTTTGTATTTGTACTATTTTCAATCAAATATAGGGTTTACAATGTTTTAAACTGGCACATTTTTTGCCAGTTATTTTAACTCTAATTTTACAATCAGTTTATAACAGAGGTTCCGTGAATATCAACTGTAAACCACAGTTAAATGCGTGCAGGACTCTACTTACAGTTAAATTAACAAGGAGACAATGCCTTAATTTAACTGTTAAATTCAGTCAATTTATAACCGTGTAAGTGGTTTGCAAATCATTGCATTCTGTTTTTAGTTACATTTAAAACAGCATCCCATCCTTTTTGGAAGTGAGGTTGTATAATAATAATAATAATAATAATATTTTGCAAAGCTTGTCTCAGTTTTTACTCTTTCAAATAATCAATCATCTATACAACTTTTCAATATATATGTTTTTAACTTATAACACCACAGTGAGAGATCATGTTTCGCTATAAAAGAACATACGCGCAGTTTTTGGTTGCACACATGGGCAGCAATGAATTGTTGAACCTCCGCTGCAGTGGCTGTCGCACCCAGGAGCAAAGAGGCGTCTGAATAGCGCGAAGAGCAGCCTTGTGACACGCTTCAGACTGATGACGAGCTCGCACTTTTTTTTTTTTTTCCATTACTGCCATACTGTATTCTTTTGTGGCAAACCACAGCCACAGAAACACACACCTGGCAGTTTAATTTTCCTGTAGCACGAAGAAAAAGGCTAAAATTGTTGCGTTTGACAAACACTAGTTTTGTTAAGCAGTACTTTCATTTAAAGTAGACTGCACAGTGGTCTATTGAATTCATTAGCATCATGTTTCTATTTTTAACATTTATCCGGCAAATGTTTTCCTCGCGTTTAATGGTTTGACACAGAAAGCAACTTTTTTAAAAGAAATAAATAGCGGTGAATTAGCTTTGTTAGGCCTTCCAGTTAAAATAAACAGAGCCTGGAGAATTAGCTAGCCAGGTTACCTTCACTGGATTAGAAGAAAGAACGCAGAGGAAATGATCAAACTGCTAAATCTGCAACTGTGGACAATCGTTCAAATAACTGCTAATCAAAAACGCTAACAGAAATGAAATTTATGCTAATCAAAAATGTGTGGTAAGTTAGTCCGTTGTTTTTAAAATTAACATAGGCCTACGGCCGTTATACTGTACAGGAAAAGTCGTACCTGTACATCAGAAAAAACAAGCAATAGTAGCACTCTAGACTTATCCAACGTTAAGATAAAGAAGTTGTTAATTGTTGTTTAATTACTTACATGTTGTATGATCACTTGGACATTTTACGTCCCCAGATGCCAGAGTGTTGGTCATCTGTACTCTGTCAGCCTTCAGGCTCTCTCTGGTGTACGGGAATGAATTACGTAGCAACAAGATGGATAATGTTTTAAATGTCAGGAAAATTAATTTTGACCAACTTTTCACAGATGTCCAGGGACAAAATAAAGTAGGCGGTAACAGATATGAATCATAACCAAGAATATATGTTTTTCTTTTTAAAAAGAAAACTGACTTTCCCATTCAGCTAAATGTGCTGTGTTCGCTGTGGTTACGATCAAGGTAGAAAACTCAAATAGGACGTAATTATCAATTATTAATTGGTACCAATGGATGCCAACCTTGGGGACTGGCGTCCCCCGCCCCCTTTTTTCTTTTTTTTTTTTTTTTCCCTCGGATTCACACTGATCGCTAGTTACGAATGTAACTGTGGTTCTATGAATGCCAAATGACCGCCAGAGGCGCACAGCCTGTGTACAGCAAATGGCCTATATGGACTCCAAATGACGGAAATCCATCTAACGACGGAGAACTTTAATCCCTGCTCCCATGGATGCCATTTTTGCCCAGTCTCTTTCTTATTGTTGAATCATGAACACTGACTTTAAATGAGGCAAGTGAGGCCTGCAGTTCTTTGGATGTTGTTCTGGGTTCTTTTGTGACCTCCTGGATGACTCGCTGATGCGCTTTTGGAGTAACTCTGGTAGGCCGGCCACTCCTGGGAAGGTTCACCACTGTTCCAAGTTTTCTCCATTTGTAGATAATGGCTTTCACCGTGATTCGCCGGAGTCCCAAAATCTTAGAAATGGCTTTACCACCCTTTCCAGAATGATGATGTCAATTTCTTTGTTTCTCATCTGTTCTTGAATTTCTTTAGTTCGCAGCATGACATTTTGCTTTTTGAGATCTTTTAGCCCACTTCACTTTGTCAAAAAGGTACTATTTAAGTGATTTCTTTATTCAACAGGTCTGGTATTAATCAGGCCTGAGTGTGGCTAGTGAAATTGGACTCAAAAAATGTGGTTAATCACAGTTAATTCATGATTTATCAAGGGGGGCAATTACTTTTTCACACAGGGCCAGATAGGTTTGGACAGCTTTTTCCCCTTAATAAATGAAATCATCATTTCAAAACTGCGTTTTGTATTTACTCGGGTTATCTTTGTCTTATATTAAAATTTGTTTGATCTGAAACATTTAAATGTGAAAAATGTGCAAAAAAGTAAGAAATCAGGAAGGGGGCAAATACTTTTTCACGGCACTGTATATGGATGCCAATTGAACTTGCCTATATTTCTTGACATGACTGCTGATAAAAGCCGAAGGATGAATTCTCTGTTGTAAAGGACTATATTATCTGTTCAAATTCAGCCAAATGCTTCAAAACTCGTCGGCTGTCACTTCAGATTGCAGAGTGGACTATAAAGCAAAGCATACTTGGGCAGAAACAAAAGAATTCTTTCAGGCAAAAAAGTGTTCTGCAATGGCCCATTGAGTCCCCTGACCTGAATCCAATTGGGCATGCATCTGACTTGCTGAAGGCAAAACTTAAAAAATATTGAGGATTAACTGAAGACTGCAGCAGTGAAGACTTGGGAGGAACCTAAAGAAGAAATCCTGTGCCTGATGATGTCCACGCGTTCCAACATTTTTGCAGTCATTTACAGCAGTTGATTTGCAAGCAGGTGTAAAAAAGTGACTAAGGATTGGAAGTTCACCCAATTATTTTTTATGAGCTGAAATTGAGGTTTACAAATAAAAATGGTTCTAATTCCAGTAAAAAAAAAAAAAAAAAAACTCCTTAAATTAAAGCTGCACTTGAAGATCTTGATTATTGCAGAGGCATACAGAAGCAAAACTATAAAAATTGTCACTATACAAATACTTTGGGACCAGAATATACGCATGCGTGCGCCATTACCTCAAATGCAAAAGGAGCGTGAAAAGCTAATCAACACATCTTTGCATTATGACAAAGCTTCCCTTGCAAGTTTCGCGAGAATCAATTTATGAATTATGAAGGTCATATTCTAACTGACAGAAAAATAGACTGATGAGTTGAAGCATGATCTTCGTCAACTCTAATGGCAGAGGTAACGACAGGAAACAGGAATGCTAGAAAACAGTTGACCCTTGACTTTCTATTTGAATTTGTTTACAATATTGTTGTTATTTTAATGGCAACTTGCACTAAACATATGAGTTTGCACTCATGGCATTTTTGTATCTCATCTTACTTTTTTGCCAACTCACTGTTGGTTGAGATATGCCAAATGGAAGATTTAAAAAAAAACCCTGATAAAATGTTAAATGTTTTGTTTCCTCTGTATCTTCATGGAATTGGTGAACAAATCTTTCTATTACCCCCTTTGAAGGCTGAAGCACTCCTGAATGTCCTGCTATTAGGGGAAGATGCTGTTGACAGCGATGAGTCGTCTGGTTGTCTGCCATTGCCCTTTTTTGATGACGGTGAAAGTAGGGCGGCTAGACCTGCTTGTTCCCACAAAAACTTTCTGAACGGTGAGTGAAGGTATTGCAGTTGCTTAAAAGGATTAGGTAATTGTAGCGAGCGTGGACTCATGGCACTGCCACTATTGCTTTCTGGGTAGTGACACAAGCCATTCACACCAAATACATCTTGAACATTTACATAGTGCAGGAAGTCATAGAGTTAGTCATTCTTGTGCTTCATTGTTTCTGAATAATATCAGTCATTGCATTATCACAGGAGAGTTCTTTATTAATGCGTGTAACTTTCTTTAGTGCATAAGTGCAGTCATGAATAATTCTGGAAAGAACCTTTTAATCTAGTAGCCTTGGTAAAGCTGCTGTAAGTGATTTGTTTTTGTTTTTAAAAAAGTGTTAAATAGCTCCACATTCCGACAGAGATCATTTATTTAGAGTTATCTGGTCGATAACACAGGTCTCTCAGTCAATGTCTTCAGCAATAAAGCAGCATATAAAATTGTGGAGTCGCCGACTGCCTCTATCCAGTCAGGTGAGAGAACACCATAAAGATGCGTTTCTCTCTGCTTGTGAACGCGCAGAGCTGAATCTGCATTGTTAGTGCACTATCTGTCGGAAAAATTATTAGAAGAAAAATCTATGTTGTTGGCAATAGCAGAACAAATGAAGCTTCCGATCCCCGCGCTACGGGAGACGGCGTATACAATTAAACAGCCAAAGTGCCAAAGGACGGTAGAGGAACAAATAGAAATAAGGAGGGAAAATGCGAGATGGCCAAGAGCTGTATTTATATCGATGCTGCTTTCAATGGCAAAAACTGAAGGAATCAAAGGGTTTAAAAAGCGATGTACAGCTAGCCTTGCTGCTACTCGACAGATAAGCTTTTTTTTTACTCTGTAGTAGTTTTGCAGTTTTATCAGTCTCGGATAGTCCTGTTGGTGGTTTTTAATCCTGCTAATGCCAGTTTATGAATGAACCGTCATCGTTTATGGCCAACTACAGCTTGCTTAGCTGTGTCACGATAGCATGTGTGGCTATAGGACACTAGCTACTTTTAGCTAATACCTTCAAAAAGCCATTCATACCGCAGTTTCTGCATGAATGTAATGTGCCATTGGTCCATGTTTTCCGTGAGGCTTTCACATGACAATCACTGAGAGTTTCTGTTTATATTGTACTGATATTGTAACTGAGACGCTACTCTCTTTTGGCTCTGTCGGAAACTGATGCGCGTTCCTGTGAGTGGCTTGGGGATGGGGGGCGGGGACTGCTTACATAGGCTTCGGACAAGAAGCTACGAAAACAACCAAATCAGTGACAGCAGCTTTAAGACTTGAGAATATGAAATAGTATTTTTCGGACTGTTTTCTTTGGTTTTATGTCAACCATTTTGAGACATTTCAGACTGCAAATGATGTACATAGTTGTTTTGAGTTCTATAGTCTGTTATCCACCTGTTAAAAGTTTTCATATCCTGAAATCTCCATGCTGTCAAAGATGGAGAAATGAAATTTGCAGTTTTTGTTTCCCAAAAAACTATCTAAATTATAGATTGATCGAAGCTCACACCATTTGCTGTCATAAATTCTACGCAGATACCAGGAATTATTTTCAACAAAGACGGTCATCTGGTTCAAAAGGATTGCAATGAACACAATGCAGACAGTTCCCAAGTATCCAGTGCAAGTTTGCCTGAATTTGGTCGATTTTGCATCATTTAAAAAAAATGGAAGTAATTAGTTTGCCTCTTTATTTTGCCAAATACACTTTTTTATTATTAAAGCAATTTTTTCATGGCTTTGAATATAGGGCTTAATGTGCAGTTACCAATGGGTACGATACACTTCGCTGTTGACTCACCTAGATTCCATGCCTCTGTGACAAAGAGTAGATATTTGTAATTTATCGCCCCTTTCGCTTACATTTTGCCTACGAATATGGGAACTATGTACATACATCCCTCAAAAAACTTGAGAACAAAATATTTATGTGTTCCTGTTCTTGTTGCGGCTGATTAAATTAATTTCCTGTCTATCAGGGTTTTCAGAACATGCAAAATTGTCACTTGCATGGTTTTTGTGATTAATTTTCTTAGTTTTTACACTGGAATGTTTTATATTTAAAATCACTATTATGCATGTCATCTTTAAAACAGCATGTAGCAATTTATTGCTGAATACATATATCTAATATTTAGTAAATGACATTGTAAAGTCAACATGTTAACATTAGCAAGTATGTGAACACCATGCATTTACGAAACTAGAATTGCTATTATTTTCTTCTCAGGTAATGTTGCGCTCTTAACATAACTGATGACAAGGAATGAAATACATTGAAATACCCACAGTTTATTAAACCTGTCTAATCATAATTATTACTCGCCACAGAAAATCGGTTAGACTCTAAAACAAATGTTAGCTGGTGAGACAATGCATGATAATTCAGGAAAAGTGGTGTTGGCTTGTTAGGTGCTTAAAGACCGCTTTCCATTTACAGTAAAACACCCTTAAAAGTCGATTTTATGCACAACTGTATCACCCTTTCCGTTTACATTTCACTTCATTCAGGTTTTCAGCTTGCTGAATAAAAGGTTGATTCTGTATTGACTATTTTACACACAGACTGGTGTCAGCGTTCAAAAACTTAGTCACGATCTTAATAATATGCCATGATGAGGATTCTGGGGTTATTGCCCACCCTGGTGCCAAACTTCAGGTGCTAAATTCAGACTACAATCGTGCTAAAATTAAGGTCTGTAATCAGAAAACCACCATTAAACAAAAGACAGAACTGCAGGAAAGGCTGAATCACCTAGTGGAGGGAAACTGTGTGGTCCCAGAAATATTGTTTCCTTCTTTCCTTTAATTGAACGATCACGTTAAGCATCATACAACGAGCCCTTTGTTATTTGTACGAAGTGTGCAGTTGGAAGACACAGTTGGATGCTGTTGCTTGGTTGATTCAGCGCATCAAAGAAAAGATTTCAGGGCATTGAAATGATTCCTGTGCTGTGATTTCAAATGCTCATTGAAATGTTTGGCTCCCATGGAAAATGAGCCGTAGATCACTGTTGCTTGTCACCCCACCAGGTGAAATTATTTCTCTGGCAGAAACAAAGACCCTGTTACTGCAATGTACAGAAACATTACTGCGGCAAACAGAACGTTCACTTTGTTAAATGGTTTTACCCTTGTTTCACTGTTTCCATTGAACTGTGCTTTGCAATTGGGCAAGGTTTTCACCTTCAAAACCATTTCGGTCCGCCTAAGTATTCTGTCACACAATTTTGGAACTGTGTGTCGTGGCATATGGACCTATCCTTCAGGAAGAACAGTCTGCAGTTCTTTGAGGGACACAAAGGAGATGCAAACCAAGGTTTAACTCGGTGCTCTGGAACTTCCTATTTACGTTCTGTTTGAATCTGCTGACAGCACAGGCGAGTAAGGAATTGGACTTTATTATTGTGTTTATGGAAACATTATTGATGGTTTTTAATTGTGTTATGGTGGTGTCCACCATAGGAGGTACTTTTGCATTGTAAAATGATTCATATTTTCTCCCTTTTACACATCAATGGAGAGCAATTATTGATCCCTTATCATTAGAGGACCACCACTAGACTTCACAGTTGGCAAAGATAAGTCATCAAATTCTATTACATTCTTTATCAATCAGGCATCCAGGTTTTGGGTTCTTTTTGCCATGTTATGCGTGCTATTCAGGGTTCTGGCTGGCGCTTGTTACTTTCGTCATTGACGAAAATATTCCATCAGTAACAAGAAAGAAATTACTAGCAGTAGTCACGGTGGCAAATGTATGACGAATAAAAATTGAGTGACAAACAGTTTTGTCGCCTGCCTAGGCCATTCAAGGCTGTAGCCTCAAAGATTTTTTCTTTTGCCCCAAATAATTCTTTACTTTGAGCTGTTTGTCATGACGTAACTGAACATCAGTAAAATAAGACAGCAATGTTGTATTTTTTTTATCCTCAATGAACGGGGGCAAGAAAGACCTATCGGAAAGGGTTTACTAGAGGAATATACAGTGCCTGACAAAAGTCTTGTCACTTATCCAAGTTGTAGGAACAACAAATAATAACCTGACTTGTAGTTGATCAACTGGAATCAAAATGGCTTATATGAAAGGCAAAGCCCTCTAGATTATGTGAAATATACCAAAATAGAGTTTTGTGTCATTCATTGAGTTTTATAATTTAATATGAACAGAACGGTCAGATTTTGCTTGGACAAAAGTCTTGTCGCATTGAAAAAAAAATGTGGAAATTATACATACACTTTATTTTGAATACACAAATATGCCACTATAATATCAGAACATAAAGTCATGGTGCCTTGGAAAAAAGAATTAATATTACGTATGACTCCCATGAGCTTGGAGGACTGCATCCATTTGTCTTGGCAATGACTGAAATAACTTGATGATGAAATCATCTGGAATGGCAAAGAAAGCAGTCTTGCAGGACTCCCAGAGTTCATCAAGATTCTATGGTTTCATCTTCCAAGCCTCCTCCTTCATCTTACCCCTGAAATGCTCAATAATTGTTCATGTCAGGTGACTGGGTTGGCCAATCCTGGAGTACCTTCACCTTCTTCGCTTTCAGGAACTGTGACATGGAGGCAGAAGTATGAGAAGGAGCAGCAGTATAAGTAGGGCAGCAAGAACTTCTTGATATTTCAGGCTGTTGATGTTGCCATCCACTCTGCAGATCTTTCTCACACCCCCATACTGGATGTAACAACAAACCATGATTTTTTCCTCCACCAAACATGATTGTTTTCTGGGAGAATCTTGGGTCCATGAGGGTTCCAACAGGTCTTGTACGGCGACTGGGATGCAGTTCAATGGATGATTCACCAGAAAAATAAACTTTCAGCCACTTTTCCAGTATCAATCCTTTCTGCGAGCTGTGGGCCTTGGCAAATGCAATGCAGTTTTTATGTTTTCTGTTTAATGCAGGCTTCTGTGTACTAATTCAGCTATGAAAACCACTTTGAGAGAGAATTTGACAAACTCTTCTTGTAGATACCGGGATTTTTGGTGACATTTCCTCATGTAGCTTCGCTGTAGTTGAAGAAGGGCTAGCCTTGTACAGTTGAAGCAACAAACGGTCCTTTCAAACAGTTGTCATACCGGGGTCTGTCTGACCTGCGCTTGCCATGAACGTCACCAGTTTCTTCAGATCTTTTTCTCATCCCCTCCACTTGACATTTGGATACATTAAAGGTGTCTGCCACCTCAGCAGCAGACTCAGTCTTCAGGCTCTTGATGATCAGTACTTTGGTCTGTGGTTGAATCTTTGGTATGTTGTCAGAGGTCTTGTCGCACCTCATATGAAAGTCTGGTGTGCTGGGGTTATTTCTATATACATCTGGGAATGTGTTAATTACAGTATTTGTCATAGGTTAAACTCTAATCCTCGGTTTGTTGCATCATCTGAAGAGACGACAAGACTTTTGTCCCAGCAAAAACAGATGTTATGGGCTTAGTCAAGCTGTGAACATCAGAACACTTTTTGACGGTTTCATTTTGCACCAAATTATTAATGTGAAAGCCCTTGACATTAAAATGGACCATTTATTGTAACAATTGATTGGTTAGAAATAAAGTTATATGCTGTTTTTAGTTACTATGTCCTTATGCGACAAGACTTTTGTCAGGCACTGTACATCCAAATACTGTCTTATTGGCTGACCAGTCTCTGCGGGCTTGATATACAAAATGCTGTTCTAACACAGTCAGTTAGTGTGAGAAAATAAATATATGCAAATTTTCTTTACTAGTGAAACAGTTGAAGCAGGAGCCCAAACATCCTCTCTTGTTGAACCAGGAAAACAAGGTGTGTAAATGTCTACATGAGTCCCAAGTAACATGAACATAATATAAGCGGAGCATAAGTTATACAGCTAATGTTCCGAATGCCTCTCCTTGGCTAGCAACACCGTACTAGCCTGGCCTCATGTTGTATATAAAATTTTGTAATGAAAGCCATCTCTAATATAGCACTGGATCCCGTACGATCCGTATCTACCGGACCGAATCGCAGCGCAGATTTTGGTGCCTCAATTCAGTGCACCTTAACATAGCTTAACCCCTCTGCGCAGATGTAGACGCCATCGGACATGAAGCTGCTGTATTTCTGCATGCAGTTACACTATTATATCACTAGATGGCATACCCAGATCAGTTTTTGAATATTCACTAGCAAGCCGAGCTCAAACACAGTTTATAATATGGCCGAGTTAAGTCCTATCCTTGTTTTCCAGGAGTTGCATGAATTAAACTCCTCAGCTACGCCTGATGTGCAAACTGCTCAATATACTTGCCCATTGTATCTATCCAGCAGTTTGAATGAAGAATGATCTCTTCTGACAGAAAAAATTGTTGTCCTTTGTAACAACCACTTCAGCTATAGTGAGCCAAATGGTATCCCAATTACGTAATTAAGAAAATCAGTTTTCTGAGGCAAAAATTGGTATTGATGCCTTGTCATTCTACTATCAATGATAATCATCACATATCAAAAACGCATAATTCCCTACTGTGGATTTACGCATATATTCGTCTCTCGAAGAATTCAGCTGTTTTTTTAGAGGCTCATACAATCCCTTACGGAAATGCAGTCATTTCAATGGCTGTTCAGACTTATGTGCGTAAACCACAGCTATAGTTCACGCCCACATGAAAATCTCCTGGTAATTACCTATTGATTGACACATTTTTTTTGTCCAATTCCAGACAGTATTCGCTTTCCTCAGTAATTGAAAGACATTGATTGGACCACAACCTGCTGAAGTGAATTCCACCCCAAATTACCAACCGCGGGAGGGTGCCAGTTTCGCATCGAAATGCCGTCAACAACAGAATACATGCAAGGGGTTTCAGACTTTGATGTTGCCACAGCTGAAAAACATGGCCAGAGTTGGATCATTCTGTTGCACACTAGTGAATGTACTCCGATCCACTTCAAACGCCAGCTCCGCCCCCGTGGGCAGCAAGTTACCGACACTTTTTCCTCTGGTTTGTCTGCAGGTAAATCTGCCTCCACAGATTTATCAGCAGCACATTGAAACGAGTGAGCCAGATTGAACACATCACCAAATTTTGTGTTTGCGCACGAGTCACAGCGCAAGCAGGAAACACAGAGGGCGGACTGTCTGCAGGGGATGCAGACAAGCCAGAATCACACACAGGACTTTCGACAACTTCAGGTGTCAGAAAAAATTTTTTTCCAGCCAAATCATTCCCCAGAATGTGAGCCACACCCCGTGCACGTGTGCCGATTTTCACAAGACCAGTAATGAGAGGTGAGCGCAAAAAACACAGCATGCAAGGGTGCTCTCAAAGGAATCAATTTCACACGCCGCACCAAAGCTTCAGAACCACTGAAGGAGCTATCTGAAAAAGGCAAAACACTGCGCAGCAAAAGCGACTGATTTGCTCTCGTATCACGCAGGATCGTGATTGGCACCTGATCTTTGTCGTCCCGTCAGAGAGACTGAACCTTTTGACATGAAGGGTTTGGAACACTCATCCACCTCATCTTCTCCAGGTTCGTCTGAGCTAGCAGGAGACAGAGCAAGAGCAGACTGAGCAAAACCAACAGATTTCGGCTTTTTGGGGCTACGAGTTTGTTCTTTGCGTTGGAGAGCAGGGCAACTAGCGATCATGTGTCCTGACTCGTGGCAGTAAAAACATTCACGCGTCTCAGGGGAAGATGTGTTTGGACGCTGCATATTTTTGGACAAAGCTTTTGGATTTTTTTCAACACTGACACTCGGAATATGGTCACGGCGCACGGAGGGAAAAACAGCATGGTGCGTCAAAACAAACTCATCCGCAAGCACAGCAACTTTAGATAATGTTTCCACCTTCTGTTCATTCAGACCATTTTCTCAGGAAGACGAGATTTAAATTCTTCCATCAGAATCAGCTCACGAAGCTGAGTTAAGGTTTTCACCTTGCTCGCTGTACACGATTTATCAAGCAGAACAGTATTTTCACGTGCGAACTCAACATATCTTTGGTTGGCAGATTTTTCACATGCACGAAATTTCTGGCGATACGCCTCAGGGACAAGTTCATCAGCTCTCAAAACTGTAGTTTTCACAACGTCATAATCCAGACTTTCATCAATGGACAAGCTCGCACACAAGTCTTGTGCTTCTCCACTCAGTTTACACTGTAACGGTAAGCTCCAACATTTCTGGGCCAACATAAAGTAGCAGCGATGCGTTCAAAGGCATTTAAGTAGGAATTAACCTTACTTTCTCTGAATGATGGAACAAAGGCAATATGTCTGCTTACATCAAACTGATCAGATGATGTGGTGGGAAGGTGCACAGGAGTCGGACTTACAGGAGTAGATGTGTGACGTGGAGTTCTTTCCAGCTCCATGGCCGTGAGGCGTAGTTGAATCAGCTCAACCTCGTGGGTTTTCGTCTCAAGTTCCACCTCTCTCAGGCGGAGGGCCAGCTTCAGATCCTCCGTCTCGACCCCAGCCTGGATCAACACCATCGGGTCTGTACCCGAGACATGTGCGGCAGCAGGAGCCTCTGTGCCCACCTCTGCTCGGTTGCCGAGGGCTTGCGCAGCCGTGGCAGCCTCCGGTCCCACTACCCCGTGTAAACCCGCAGGTGCAACATTCACCGCCTCAGGCTTCGGTTTCACTATGCCCATCTCCACCAACCTTTCTGACAGTCGTGATTTAATTTTGTCTTTGCGTGCATGCAAAGGAACTGACACATCAAAAACGTTAGCAAGTAAAAATAAATCAGCCTTTGTGCAGCGATCCAACTTTACAAGAGAGGGTACCTGTGTGAACTCATCCCGATCAAAATATTTGTGCTCATCCATTTTGGAAGGTCTAGACATCCTACCAAAGTACACCCCCACACACAAAGAAAAAGCTGCCAACCAAAGATACCAAACCACAAACCTGCCTGGCGAGCACGGGGGGGACGAGCCCCCACTTTATGTTATGCCCCCGTCTAGGGGGTCCAAGGACGCCCCATAAAAGAGAGAGAGATGAGTGTGCAATCAAAGTGACAATTTATTACTATTTACGAGGTGTGAAATGTATTTACAAAGTCAAGTTGTCTGTATTTACAATGTGCACACAGTGAAGCAACCCTTCAGGGTGAACCCAGGCCAAAATAATAAACAAACACCGACTGCCTTAACCCTAAAACACACCAAACCAGGGGTCACCTACCCTGTTCCTGGAGAGCTACCATCCTGTAGGTTTCTGCTCTACCTCCTATTAAGCACACCTGATTCAAGTAATTAGCTACTTAAAGGAATAGACAACAGAATTTCAAAATACAGTTTGGAAGATAGATCATGTCATAAACTAACAATTCATGCGAATGTTTGAACATATAGAGCTCATACAACTAAGCTATCCATCTCCGAAAGTTGGTCCTGAAGCAGAATTCCCCCATCATCGACGATTTCATGAATGCCGCCATTAAAAATATTTCAACCAATCAGAGAAATCCTTGCGGAAATGCTCTGACGTCACATGGGTGCAGCATGTAGAAGCTATACATGGCGAGTGAGACTGCACAAGCATTGGGATGGTTGTTAAATTACTTACTAAACATTCGGTTTTATTGATTTCCACTGAGTGCTGTACTTGCAGTCCTAATGAGTGAAAATACCGCAGTACTTTGAATCACTCCCGACTTCAGCGTCAAGCACATCCGAAAACCCGTTGAAATCAGCAGCTGCTTCACTGTCAGTGGATGCAAATAGGTTTAGCTGTTCGTCCTTCGTAATGTCAGTGTCTGGGTCTGCACTATGCAGCGGTATTTGTATCAAACAAAAAATAGTCATAGATCCATGTATGATCCAATAACAAACCAGTGTTTTGTTTTTTTTTTTTTTTTAAAAATAGGCATTTCTTCAACGAGAGTTTCCTTGTAAACGAGTTTCCCCACTTGGCCGCGGTCACAATAAGACACTTGTTATCAAGGTTCCCGGCACTTGCGATAATAAATTAGCACCCTGCTGCAGGGTGAAGTTGCCTTTAGCCGTCGACTTCCAGGCTGCTCAGCCTGTCAGGCTGCGTAAACACCGCCCCCAAGTACAGCCAATCAGATCGTGAGCTCGAGTACAACCAATCCGCTCACGAGGCAGCCAATTCAATTCAAATTCCTCTCCTCAAAGCGGAGCGGGCTTAAGAACATCAATATTGTTAAAAACGAATGCATTTAATCGTCTTTTCTCATTAAAGAAACTGATTCGGGAGGTAACGTTAGATATTTCAGCTATTTTGATTATGTTAACCAATGCAAAGAAGTGGGGTTTTTTTTTTGTCTTACAGTTAACTTATAGACATAACCTTAGCTAAACAGGTCATACTTGTTAACCAAAACACTTCTACAATATAACTTCAAGTATAACTCTGTTTGAAACATAAAATTGGCCTACTTGTGTGATATTTTATTCAATAAGCTGTTTAGTTGAGCTTCTTAAAAACTTCTACTACAAGTTGCTGTAACGTTGGCTGCCTTCAAGGCTGATTGTAGAGACTAGTGCCTTGCAGGCTGGTTAGAAGGCTAATGTTGATTTCATTTTGTATAATCTTTAATAGTATTCAGTCAGATGCCTTCAAGGCTGATTGTAGAGATTAGTGCCTCTAATAATCTAATAATAATCTAATAATTATAATAATAATTATTATTTGTCACCATGTAAGTAATTCAAAAACAGTTAGCAGCCGTGTTATCTTTGCGGTGATTAAGTCTGAAGCGCTACTTTTAACTTGTTTGTTTTGAAGTAGGCTTCAGCTGAGGATATGTAGGCTACAGGTGTGACTTCTCTTGTGGTGTGTAATGGTCATGCCTTTTCTGATCTTAAAAACAACGGACTACTACACGTTTTTCGATTTGCATGTCAGCGTTTATTTGAACGATTTTGTTAACAGTTACAGGTTTAGGCAGATTTATGTTTTCTTCTGTAGCTATTCTGTTTTACAGTTTTAAAAAGGTAACCAAGCTAATTCTCCAGGCTGTTTATTTTTACTGGCAGGTCTAAGCCAATTCGCCACTATTTTAAAACATTGCTTTCTGTGTCAAACAATCAAACGCAAAGAAACGTTGACCGAAAATGCAACGTTATGAAGCATATGAAGCATGAAACATATGTTAATGAATGCAATATGCCACAGTTTGCAGTGTACCTTAAATGAAAGTACATCTTAACAAAATCAATGGCTGTGGGATGCAACTGTGACCATTTCGGACACAAATATGGCGGCGCGAAAACACAGTGATGTCACATGGTCCCTATGAATACTTGTGGTCTAGGAGTTTATGATCCCAGAAATATATTGTTTTAACCCCCAGCCATTTTTCAATCCTCAGTATTATTTTTTTCATAATTTCAAAGTAGAATTTTCATGAAGATTTTTTATGTTTGCAGCCCCTTTTCTTTACCAAAATCATGAAAATAAAATGAAATATGATGGAATACTAAATGCTGCTATTGGTTTGTCTCATTTGAGCCATATTCCCCCTCTCTATGAAGCTGAAATTTTGAATTATAAATCACTAAATAGGGTAACGCATAAATAGCCATATTTGGCTTTGCCCAAAGGGGTTAAGAAAGTGTATGGAGTATTTCAATATGGGACATAACCTAACAATAAATATTTGAATTTTTTTTGTGGATCTTTTGTTGAAACTATTTGGATATACACGTTAAATTGTATTTAACAATGGGGACTTGCTCTCTTTTACTATGCCACCCTGCCAAGACCTTTTGCCACCCCAACCCCCCCCACCACCACCACCACCACCACCACCCCATGTAAAATTTTCGAGATCTGCGACTGCTTAGAGGGATGAGCATGGAGGTGTTAGTCTGATTTATAAGATTATATTGCATCTTGCCACTTGAGGTCTATTGGAATTGTATTGTCAAAATGTGTAATTTTGAAGCCAAGGTTTAACTTGATGAAGTGTGCAGCCATGAAAGTACATAAATTGAGCATATTCTTATGGCTGTCGCTGTTGCTGCAATGACGGCTGCCCTCATGGGTGTAATTTTAAGTAAGCTTAGTAGTAAACCAGGGTATGTCTATTCCTTTGCCACTGAGTGCGCTAATGCAGCCAAAAACACCTCACCTGTTTGTTTTGCTGCTGGCCACTGTGCCATTTAAGTTAACACTTACACTGAAGAAACTCAAGAAATACAGAAGGAATGGATATTTAAGTGCAGGTCAGAGCGTTCAGAATTTTTTATAGCCTTGTTCTCTGCATTGGTGAAATCCACTTAAAACAAATGCGCACACACACGTTTGCACATACATGCATACACATGGTATGAGACAGGACACAAAAGAAGCATACAAAGTCCCAACCTCTTTTTAGTCTTCTCTGAGCTCTTCTCTGGGGCCTTCTTTTTTACAGGACAACAAAGTGGTGAAGAGGACAGCCAGGAAGAAAGCTTTGTGGAAAGTATTCCTATTAGAGGTAAAAAGGCAGCGAGCAGCTTGCTGCTCTGGAGTTCTTGTGCTGTGTTCATTTTCCTCCCACAGGACCGGATAATGGGGTCTTTTAAATGAATTGCTGTGCTAGGATGATCAATGAGAATCTGGGGTCAGACTCCCACCTGAAGAGCTGCTCAGTCCCTCTAATTATCTTGGTAGAAAAGGTGCGCTATTTTTCATCCTTCTTCCTTCCAACAACTGGGCCTGAGCAGAATCAAATTTATAATTCCCCCCGCGGCATAATGCATTGGGTTTAATTGTCGGGATAGCGAGTGCAGTAAAAGATCTTTCGTTGGTTCTCATTATCTTCTGAACAATGCTGTGCCAGAGCAGACTTGAAAGAACCCGGCGCAGCGCCTTCTCTGAAAGAGCCTTGGGTGCTGCAAAACCCCCATCCCCCGACCCCCCTCCCCAGCGCCCCACCCCCGGACCCCTGCTAGAACCATAGAAATGTAAAATTGTCTATTATTACACTTGGCAACCTGATATCATACCGTGTCTTCTAAGTTGAGGCATCCAAAGGTGGGGAAGAACACATTAAAAAACAAGCAGTCTTTCTACAAATGGCAACTCATCAAAAGTAGTTGCAAAAAAAAAATGAAAAAGTTACTTTTGGAATATCTCTTAGATTTGTTTGTGTAACACCGCAAAGGATTGATTTCAGCGCAGTGAGAGATGGTCTTGGTCTGTCTTGTTCATTTTTAGATGTTCTGTTTTGAGGGAGTAAATAACAAACATATCATTTGAAAACTGCGATTCATTTAGCACAATCAAAAATGCTGGCACTTCCCCTAAACCTGCCAGACAATTGGTCCTAGGCTAAATTATTCAAACTGCTTTTGACTAAGCAGTTCTGACAACTATTTACTTAATTCTGTTTTGGTTTTGCCTAGTCACATTCATTTGTGGATCGAGTTATTTTCTTTGAGGTAAATATGCACTTGCTGCGAACCAAAGCACCAGCCAAGTCCCTACTCAGCCCTCAATGTATCTGAGCTCTCGGGTCTTGTGCTAGCAATTCCAATGCTAAAGATTGAGAGGAAGCACATGCCCACTCTGTTTCTTTTGCTTTTGATAGGAGTTGTATTTATTTATTTATTTAATGATTGCACTGTAAATGTGCTCCTGAATTTGATATTGTTTCATGTAAGGACCATCGCTGCTGGGCAATGGCAATTTTCAATCTTTTGCAACTCCTTCATACTTGAAAAAAGACATACAAAGCACCCTCCTATAGGGGAAGAGTGGACAAGACCGTCTTTGTGAATGGTTACAAAAAGAAATAATCAGTCAATATTCTGGCTCTTCTGTGGCTTCTGAAGGTAGAAATGGAGGAGCAGCTAATCCAGATGGGAGCTGTATCATCCACTGGTTTTACATTGTGTGGGGAAGTGCTTTATGGAGACTGATGCACTAATGCCCGCTTCAACTAACGGCTTAGCAGCCTTTGGATGTGTTTTTTTTTCCACCTGCTTTGTTCTTTAAAAGTCCCCATATTGTTGCATGTTGTCTCTTCTAACGGAGAGGCACCAAAAGTTGGAAACTGTAGTCTTGTTTAAATATTTGACTTAAGAATTTTGTGTATTTTCGAACAGAGACAAAAGCGTATCAGCTACTTAAACAATCTGCTGCGCTGCATCAACCACAGAGCCCTCAAGAGGATGAAGACGAGCTGGATGTTTTTCAATCAGGTAAATAAATGCGGGAGGGGGCCCCATGTTCTGGGCTCAACTTCGGGAGTGGGTAGGGAACAGAGATTAGGGGAGAAGTGGCATGTTTTAACAGTCTGTTGGAAGAATTTGTGTTATTTTTTTTACTAAAATTCTGGTAAAAATAGGTATGCCTTTCCCTAGTCTTGTCAAGGAGTGAAGTTTGGGTCATCTTTCACCTTTATGTTTCCTTTTTTTATTTTGCTGCATTTAAAAATTAGAAAAGCAAATCTTGACTAATTTTGTCAGGGGTTCTCAGCTACTTTCTCTTTGATGGTGTGTGTGTGTGCATGCGTGTGGGGATGCACGTGCATGTACTTCTGTATGGGTATGCATGGGTATGTATTCTGTATGTGTGCGACTGAGTTATATTTATCGCCCACATATACCCATGAATGTAGCTAACATTGCTGTGCCTATAGCTGCCGTGGTTTTCAATGCTGAAACCTATATTCACCACATGTATTGTCACCCCTTTTGGTATCCTCAAAACAAACGGTAAATAAGTGGCAGAATGACAATATAAGACCCATAAATTTTGACCCCCTAACTTTTATGAGCAGCAGTTTGAAAGCGATGCTTAATATTTAGTCTCTTAAAGCCTCCTACTATTTCAAAGTTAGTTGCTCTAAAGGGTAAATTCAAAAGGGATTCTCTTGTGTAATGATAGAATCTTTGCATGCGACAGGTTTCTACTGAAAACGGTTTGCCACTTACATCAAGACATTTTAAAGAGGATAATTTGAAAATGTTTTGATCAAAGCGGCATACCTTTTTCAGTAGCGTTGTGTATGAACTGGTGACCAGGCTCACACAGCGGTGAGAACTGTTTCACAGGCTGACGCCAAGTTGGCTGCTATCATACACAATAGAATGATATAGTTTCCTGGAAAGAAACTATATCCTAATTTCCCTCAAGTGATATTTAAATCGCAAGACTCTACTGACATAAATGAAATAACTTATTGGGTCATTCGAATTTTGAGGCTTTTGCTGTAATCAGTGTTTCATGAAAAACCCATGCAAAATTTCAAAATGACTTCGTGAATATGGCGCAGCTACAGTGTGTTGTTTTGTTTGCTCTGATAGGAGGCACGAGTGACAGTCATGTGGAGAATCCTGTAAAGGATGAGAACACACAAATGAGTTCATTTTCATTCAGTGAGCGCCCTCTTGTTGGGTAAGGGGAAAATTTTATCATTATCGTCTCAACTGAAATGTGCTAATGGTGCTGTTTCAAGCATGATAATAAGAAAGGCGATTCGCATTGCACATCACCAGAAGAAATCCTCAGTTTGAGAGGATGTCTTGATGTGCAACTAAGATCAAGAATGGTCTCACTCAAAACTTCTGGCAGCTGATCACGTTATTGGGTGCACGAGGTTTGCTCTGTCCCAGGTTCAGGTGTCTGCAGCCACAAAAGGCTTTAACTGAAACTCATTGATCAAAGAATCCTCTATCTGTATGGTGTTTTAATTTTCTTCCCGTCCAAAAAAAAGTCACACAATAAAATATTTTGTTGGGCCTCCTTTGCCTTTGATCATAGTGCACATTCGTTGTGGTGTTGTTTTGACTGTCTCATACAATGTTACAACATTTTCTGACCAGACTTACATTCATTTTTGGCCGAGATACTGTATTGATGATGATTGAGTCATACCACTCCGTTAAGCCTTCTCCAGCACATCCCAAAGACTTTCAATTGGTCATAGTCCAGACTCTAAGGTGGCCGATTGATGTGTGAAAATGATTCCTCATGCTCAAGGAACCACTCTTTCACAATTTTAACCAGATGAATCTAGGCATTTTCATTCTAGAATATGCCTGTGCCACTGGGGATGTAAAAAGTCCTTTGACAAGTCACTGGTCATTCAGTATATTCAGGTAGTCTGCTAAATTAATTTTATTGATGCAGGACAGTGCTGAGCCTAGACCTGACCACATAAAGTAACCGCAGATCATAAAACTGCTTCCTAAGGCTTGTACAGTAGGCACTATGCATGACGAGTGCATAACTTCATGGGCTTCCTTTCTTACCCTGACATGCACATCTCTCTGGAATAGGGTAAATCTGGACTAATTAGACCATATGACCTTTTTCCATTGATCATCAGTCCAATCTTTATGCTCCCATCTTTATGCTTCCTTGCAAATCAAAGTCATTCTTTCCAGCGAGCCTCACTAGCAATTGGCTTTCTTGTGGTCATGCAGCTGTTTAGTCCCAATCCTCCTCGTTTCTGTTGCATCATGCGTGTGGAAATACAAACGCATTTCCGAAGAAGTTGGGACACTATGGTAAATGTAAATAAAACAGTGAGCAATGACTTGCAAATCAATTAAAATCATATATTTAATTGACAATAGGACAAAGACAACATCAAATATTGAAACTGATACATTTTATTGTTTTTTGAAAAAAGATCTGCTCATTTTGAATTCGATGACAGCAACATTTTTTCAAAAGTTGGGACGGGAAAATAAAAGACTGGAAAAGTTGCATGATGCTAAAGAAGACAACTGACAGAACGTCTCCCAGCTGATTAAATTACACTCTTGTGCAAATTAATTGGGTAAAGGTGTATGTCAATTGAATGAGCTGAATGAAGTGCAAACAGCCATGCCAAGTGATGGACGTTTTACAGAACCACCTCAAAGATCACTGCATACTACCTTTTAGCCATGTTTCATTAATTTCCTTGACTTGTATGATGCAATTAATGTGATTGCATCATCAACACAGTACTGTAACTGTGTTTGACTGGCCTGGAAATTCACCTGACCTCAATCCCATTGAGAATCTCTGGTCCATCATCAAGTCAAGGCTGCAGCAAAAGAGCTGCACCACAAAAGCCAAAGTCATCGATGCAGCTGTCCAGGTGTGGCATCACAATGAAGAAATCAAGGCAACTGCAAAAACCAGGTCAGCTTCATGCCAAAACGGGTGGATCAACTTATGAAGAACCGTGGAGGACACATCTCATACTCAGTGCTCAATGTAGATGCTATTAAAGTAATAAGAAGCCTGAAAACCTTTTGTAGTTTGGTTTTTCCCACTCCAGCCTGCTTTATCCAATTAAATTACGCAAGACTGTATTTAGCAACAGGTCAGTAATATGGATGAGTTTGCAAAGTCTTTTGTAAGTGAATATGGTAAGGGCTTAAGCACTCTATGAAAGAGTACATAGGGAAATACCTCAACAATTTGAGAATAATGTTTTCAACTTAAAATTGCAAAGAATTTGGAGATTTAATTCTCTGTGGTACATAATATCATTAAAAGATTCCACGAATCCAGAAAAATCTCTGTAAGCATGGGACAAGGCCAAAATCCAATTTTGAATAGCTTTGATTTTCGGGTACTCAGGCAGCACTCCATTAAAAACAGACCGGATTCTGTAGTGGAAATCACTCCATGAGCTCAGGAACACTTCTGTAAACCATTGTCAGTAAAAACATGTTGTCTCCGCATCCACAAATGCAAGTTAAAACTCTGCCATGCAGAGCTGAAAGCATATATAAACAAGATCCAGAAACACTACCTTTTTCTCTGGGCCCGAGCTCATTTAAAATGTGCTGAGACAAAGTGGAAAACTGTCCTGTGGTTTGACTAATCAAATTGTGGAATTCTTTTTTGGAAATCATGGATGCCACATCCTCTGGGCTAAAGAGGAGAAAGGCCATCTGGTTTGTTATCAACAAACAATTCAAAAGCCAGCATCCGTGATGGTATGGGGGTGTACTAGTACACATGGCATGGGTAACTTGCGCATCTGTGATGACACCATTAAAGGTGAGATATATACAGGTTTTGGTGCAACATTTACTGCCATCCAGATGCCTTTTTCATGGGAAGGCCTTGCTCATTTTAGCAACACCATGCCAAACTCCATGCTCTGCAGGTATTACAACAACATGGCTGTGTAGTATAATAACTGCCTGACACTTGCACAAATTTTGGTCTCGTAATGCCCCGCAATCTGGCATGCCATGTTAGAGGCACAAAGCATGTCAAGATGGCAAGGTGACGCACAGTTTGCGCCATGTCACGCATAAGATAAGGACTGTTCACGAAATGTGTGAGCCATATTTGCACTTAAGTTAAGCACTGTTCACACATAATTTACCACAGTGGCACTCATTGTAATGCATTTCACGCAGAGTTTACACTATGTTCACGCCTTGTCACTCATTGAAACGAAAAGGTTGCGCATGAGTGAAGTCGTCGTGCCAACTTTAGTCACAAACTATGTGCAAACTTGTTCTGACCATCCACTAAAATGCGGACCACTCGGCCTAATGGCATGCCAAGGGCATGCATTGGCACGCCTTCTTGCGCAATAGTCACACCTAGTTTGCTCATTGTTTATGAACTGTTCATGCAAGTGGTACTAAAATTAAGTCTTGACACCCAGGCAAAATTTTTTGAACATTTTGAAATTCCCAACAAGGCCTGGTACGCACTTTTTCACCTGCCCCGCACCCGCCACGCACAATCACGAGTACTTCCCTCATTGGCACATTAAAGTGGCCTGCGTGCAGTCCAGACCTGTCATTCACTGACAATATTTGGCGCATTATGGAATAAAAAATATGACAAAGGAGACTGCAAAGTATTGAGCAGCTGAAATCCTACATAAAGCAAAAATGGGAAAACATTTTGCTTTCGAAAGAACAGCAGCTGGTCTCCTTAGTTCCCAAATGCTTACAGAGCATTGATTGAAGAAGACGTGATGCAACAAAGTGGTAAACTCTCCTGATGTGCAGGTTGGCGCCTTGCACAGCAGCCTCCGCCATCAGGGTGAATGAGAGGCATAATTGTAAAGTGCTTTGTGTCATCTGACTAGAAAGGCACTATATAAATGCAGTCCATTTAAACATGCCGCTGTGCTAACTTTTTAAAAATGTTTTGCGGGCATCAAAATCAAAGTGAGCACATATTTTCCAAAAAAACAATAAAATATCTCAGTTTCAACATCTGACATATTGTCTTTGTACTATTTTCAAGTAAATATAAAGTTCAGTGATTTGACAATCATTGCATTCTATTTGTATTTACATTTTAAACAGCTTCTCAAATTTTTTGGAAATAGGATTGCACTCTCACCTTCATAATTAAGCATAGCCATGAGTTCTGCTGCTATTGTTGTTGGTTTTTTTTTCTCTCTTTTTTTTATTATGAGACTTCACCGAGCATTTTAGAGTTCTCCAATCATGATCAGTCATGATTTTTCTCCAGCCCGTTTCTTCCGCAAAGTTAACTGTTCTCCACGGCCCTTTCAGTTTTTAGCAAATTGTTGGACAGTTCACAACCCAACTGTAGTGATTTCAACAATGTTCTTTTCTGTTCTCTTTGCTTGATCCAAGTCAATATATTGCCCCTGTTGAAACACAGAAACATCTTTTCAGCGACCAAGAGATACATCTTCCAGCATAGTTGTTTAAGAAATGAGAAGTTATGCACTGAATCAGTCAGGATTAAAAGAATTATTGTCAGTGGAAACATGTTCATCACTCCAATAATGATTCAATCATAGGCTCTTAAGTATTTGCTTATTTAAATCCAGACGGCGACTATTTGTCTTGGATGAGCAGAGTATAATTCAGATCTGGCAGGTTAGTTAGTAAATTTGTTGATAAAATCCTCGGCCGGCACTTGGCCTGACTCCATTTGGTCAGCTGGTCGATTGTTTGGTTGATGGGCTGTTGGTCAACCAGGACTTGTTTAGATTGATCGATGGAAAATGATCTACAGAATAAACCATTTGGGATGTTGTGGGTGTGGCAGTCACGATCCTAAACTCTTAACTAGACCCATGTTCTCTTTAAATAAATTATATTTGGCAATTAAAGTAATATTAACCATGTGAATAATTCAGAAAGACTAATAAAAGCAACATTCATGGTAATTGTTTTTATATAGTTAAATTGACATGTGTAACACCCTCTCTCATTCCTACATTATAGGCTTCTTATACAGGCACATGAATGTCCGGTTTAAATGTCACCCAAGATTCGTCCTATACTGTAGTTATGATCAGCAAAATAGGCATACTTGAATTTCTAATTTCAATATAACTTTAGAACAGCATCTTTAAGAAAAAACGTGGGGCATGGCAGGATTTCCTTTGAGTCGCAATCTATCGAAAAAACTTGAATGACTTTGCAGGCAATGTTTCGCTTAATAGTAGCCTACTTCAGTTCAACACCAAACATGACTTGGGCTACCACTTTAAAATACTTAATGAGCCTACTATACATTGTTTCAGCACATAAACATGTTTTTTGTGCTTTATGAGTAAACATTTAAGATTGAGTTGTTGTAATGTTTGCTATTAGTAATGCGAAGCAAGTTATTTACAGGCTACTTAATTTGAAACTGTATTTAAAGGTGCATCCCCAATCGAAAACAGTCCTACTGCAACTTCAGGTTTAACGCAAACTTGGACCTGAAGCCCGCTGCTATCGGAAAAAAAAGAGGGGTAACTGATGATCTTGTCACTGAAGCCAGTGTGACCGGCCTAACCTGAAAGAGAAATTCAGAGCCTTCTAACCAAATAAAACATTCTTTTTTTTTTTTTTTTTTTTTTGCATGTTTCATACATTAGCAGAAAGCGATGACACCATATAAAACTTCATGTCACGGAACATTCACAGGGCATACCTATGGCATTTTTAGCACAATTTAATTGTTTATTATGTGACTGTGCTCTAAACGGTAAGTGGCCAAGTACGGTATATTTTTATTGTAGGGAACAATTTATGTTCGCTCAGCATTGCAATTTATAAATTGCAATTTGAGGAATTATGTGTGAATTTGTTTCACCATATTTATTTCTTTAACAATTTGTTTGATTAGTCATTTCGTTAATAATAACATCTATTTAAAATTGTTTGACTCTGAGCACACTTCTTCTGGTTTAATTGGTATTGCGGTTTCAATTAATGTAGAAAAACATGGCATCCGTTATGGTAGTCGATTGGAATGGTCTGTAACGTCAGTTGTTTTATTTCAGCATGAATTAAAACACAACAAATTACTCCATATACAATTAATAGCCTAAAAGGAAATAAGAATGACTTTCTGAATAAACCCAGTTCTTCATTTAATCTTATTTCCACTTTGCGTCTATTTGTGTGACACTATCAGAGTGCATGAGAATTTTAGACTGCTAGATTGTTATAGGCTATGATAAAACCATATTTTTGTCAAAGAGATTTTAAATCCCAATGAGACCACCCAGGTTTATTAATTAAACATGACCTATGCATTAGAATGTGTTATGGTGTGGTCAAATAAGAGCATCAGCATTTTATGTAGTCATACTTCAATGTCACAAGTGCAGCAGAAGAATCTGCAAGGGCAGCAAGAAAATGAGGCCCTGAACAGAGTGGAAAAATTTAGGCCATTTGACTAACTGGGGGGAAAAAAAAAGGCCAGCTGTTGGTCTAAGATTTGTTTTAGTTGGGGACAGCCCTAGCTGGCACAAAATAAGGCCATATCTTAGCACCTACACAACTGGCTCTCAAGGCTCGGGGTGGATCCTAATACATCCAGAATAATTGATTGGAATTTGGTGACGTGGAGTTGCAGTGAACTGCTTCGGACGGACGGAGGATATTCTGTGGCTTTGGGGATACAGTTCAATGTCTTCAGTGTTTAGAACCTTGTGTTTAAACAATTAAACATATATATCCCTATCTGCATTTAATAAGATGCACTTTATTTCCTTTGGAAGCATGTGAAGGTCACCAGTTTAGGACATCCAGAGTAGTTTTGCCCCATCTATGACCTCGTCGTTTAATTTCTAGTGTTTGAAAATGAAAGCCACTTGAGGAATAAACGTTTTGTCAACTACAATTCTGTAACCTCTTGTAGACCATTTTGTTGCCACAGATGGTGTTCTGATAGATAGATAAAAGCAGTTGAAGCCTAACCCAAACATAGTTTTTCAGGGGAAGAAATTGTGTTGCAACAGCCTAAGGGATGGGCTCAGTTGCGATGGCCACTGATATTACTGGCTTTTAGTAGAAGCAACATGTAGGTTAGTCGCACAGACTGGAGTGACCCTTATTTTCAGTGATGAGCTTTAAAAAATAATGAGGAAAAAGGTGTCACTGCTTAATTTCCATATTATTTCTTTAGATTCAAGAATAAGAGGGCTGATGGGATACACGTGCTATGCAAGTGTCTAGGTAACAGTACACGCATGTTTAAAATACGTAAAGGTCAATACAATTTCTTTATTTAACAAACATTGCAGCCTCATTCTTACTGTTACGCAAGAAATATTAAAAGAGGAAATGTTTAAGTGGTCCAACACACCTGCAATTCACAGAGGAGGTTTTCATTGTGGAATCTGTTTGCAAAGGTAATAGGTAGGTTAACTTGTCTGTGAATAATCTCCTTTGATTCAGTTGTGATTATCTGGTCCCACGCTGGTACAAGAGCACAAGCACCGTTCTGGCCCGATTGCCTCTCCATATATTTACACAGAGGCAAGGGGCATAGCGCGTCTGCTCGTAAAAATGTGGGCTCATAGCGCTACCTGCTGTAACAACACTCTGTCAAACAAGACCGTGATCCATGTCAATTTTATCGGCGGTGATTCAGTAGCCAGTTCGGGGAGGGGGGAATATTTTGTGTTTATCGCAAGAGGGATACTAGAATTTATTTTTGTGGGTGCTGCAAAAATTGTGTTGATCCTCCTGTAGATAAGGAGGGAGCTCAAGAAACTGTTGATCATAAAAATGTTGTGTGTATTTGTTTTATTTATATGTAGTTTATATCACGATAAAGAAAGGTAATGTGGAAAGATAAATAACAGCGCCCTGGGGGTGATGGCACTAAATTTCGGCTGGGAAGTGGCAGGATGCCCCCGAATTGCGCCTTAGCTGAATAACAAATTCCCTTTCCTCCCCACCCTGCGGCCACAGAATTTCATTTCTGAAGGCAACGCTGGAAGCACTCTGCCTGCACGGCCACTCCTTGCACTTTTATCGTATCCACAAGTGATGTGGGAAGCACTGCTCTAGAGCTGAAAGTGTAGCCGCTGCTGCAGCCAGAGCGGCTTGGTTTCTGTTTTAATTATTTCCCTTATTTTTGTCATTGATCTGATGAGTGTAATCAAAAGGGAGCCTCTACTGAAGCCCAAATATACATTGTTATATTGTTTAAACAAATAGGAGAGAAAAATGAAAAATGGCCTCCTCTGTCTCACTGCACAGACAATAATTATGATGAGCCAGTTAAGTCTGGACTACAGCTGAGGGGATTGTAGTTTGAAGCAGGAGGCTTTGGTGCAGAAAATGCATTTATAGCTCTTTGTGTCGTACCTCATTATGTGTGAGTCCCGATTCATTAAGTAATTGGTTTTCAGTTGTTTACACGAGTATTAAGGCTTTCTATTCAGAAGGCCTTTGAGAGATACATTGTGCAAATTTTGCATGTTATGAATGCAGAATGAGAGGCGGGGGGCCAGCTCTATTGGCCAAACAGTGCACTCGGCTGAAAAGGGAGAGAAAAGCACTGGGTGCTGCTTTGCATAGCAATGACTCTTTCGTAATGAGCTTTACAGATTAAATGCATGCAGTCTTTACAAGATGCAAAGAGATACTCTTAACACATTTATATCTGCTCATTTCACTATTATTGCATGGGAGAGAATTGAGGTTATTGGTATTCAGTTCTCTCTCTCTCCATCTCTCTCTCACTCTCTTCTCTCTCTCTCCCTCTCTCTCTCTCTCTCGCTCTCTCATCCCAGCAGTTATTCTACAGAATTTGCTGTTTATTGTATTATAAATCACAGAGGGAAGCGGACAGATCGGCAACAGTTTATGAAGGATTCATTCATTATAAATCTTTTGCAACCATTGTCCGCGGTAAAGCGAAATCATTTTGTGGTTGAGTGGCGATGAAAGGCATAACGCGGGAAGGAGTGAGCCTTAATAAGCAGCTGTACTCCATGTAAAGACCACTTGTTTTCCATTGTGTAGAGGTACATTCCACTGCTTCCTCTTGCGTAAGAATCATCATGTTGTTTTTATTATTATTTTTTTATTGTTGGCATTCTCAGGCTGTCTTTTTATCTTTCTTTCTCCCCCATTTTCATTTTTTTGCCACTGCAGTTATACATTAGTGCTATTTAAAAAGACACTATCGCCACTGTACCTGCTCAGTAAAAAAAAATAAATTGAACGAGATCAGGCTCTGGTGATGCCCTTTTCAAGAAATGCGTTGTCCTCGGGTAATTGCCCTACAATCACTTGTGGGCAGCGTCATAATCAGAATTTGGACAGGTGCTTTGAAGTGCCTGCATAAATATGCACAGTTGCTTGAATGCGCGTGTACCTGGTTGTGCTTGCGTGGATGTGTTGTGCATATGTGTGGTTTTGTGTGTGTATGTGCGTGTGCGCGCCTCTGTGTGTTCGCGCGCATGTGTGTGTGTGTGTGTATATATATATATATATATGTATGTGTGCACGCGCGGGCGCTCGTGTGTTTCTGCATGTGTTTGCTTGTGTCTGCTTATGTTTGTTGTGCATTGTTGTGTTTTGCATTTGTGTGGTGGATGGAGCAAGGGATGTCTGTGGCATTTTGAGGAAGGCAGCAGTGCGAGCCAGCAACCAGTGGAGGTCACTCTTTCTTTGTACGCTCCTCTCTTTACAATTCCTTCCTTTACCTTCCACCATCCAGTGTAAATATTGATCACATTATTGTTTATGTGACTTTTTATTTGTGATCATTTCATTCCAGGACAAAAACTTTGCAGAGTTTCCAACTAAATGGTTGGCAGTTTTTTATTCTTTGTAACTAATAAATGATCAAAGGTGAATCCTGGGAACATATTCTGCTTCTTCAGAAAAAAAAAAGAATGTATCGTTGTTTAATGATTCAGTTTAATTTCCTTACAGCATATTTTATTGCCTTCCCAGTTGGGTGTAATTATTTTTAACTTGAGCCGATGATTTGATTTACACTGAGAAAATGGCTTGTGCCATTAAAAAGCTCTTGATGTTCATTCATTGAGAGCTGCTTAGGATGGAATATATTACCAAATTACCACGCAAAAAAAAAAAAAACTACCGGATAAAATTATTCTCTCATTCTGCTTACGTTTTTAGTGGTGAAGATTTGCTTTTTTGGTATTGGTGAATGCTGAATCGTACCCCTGAAAGAACAATTTCCCTGATCATTATCAAGCTTGTTGAAGCAAAAAAAAAAAAAAAAAAAAAAAAAGTTTTATTTGAATAAATTAAAACCAATTAATTGATGCCTGCCCACAGCACATCCAGAGCTCAGCAGATGCAATCGAGCATACTCCTGAAGAGGATGCATGGTTTGGCAGCAAATCGGCACCCTTCTTTTAAGGGAATTATTTCTACCCTTCTCAACCAGCAGAGGGCACTCACAGGTCAGACAGCAGGATATTGGCACGCAGTCAGAAAAAATTAAAACCTGCTTTCAGCCTGCATAGCTAGTGCTCCCCTATTTGATCACCTTGTGCAAATCAAATCTGTGGTTCTGTGTTTAAATGTCTAAAAAGTCCCATACAGTTTTGTGCAAGGTCAGAGCTAGAATGGGTGTAGGAGTTTGATTAGAGTGATTGGGTGGCCCCTTGTTGCCTTCCACACAAGGATGGCCATGGAGTGCCCATGCTATTAGCCTTTCTGTGTGGGTGAGTGATGCTTAAAAAAGCTAAAGTAAATAAAGGTGGCATTTTATACATGGTTGTGCTAATTGTGAATGAAGTGTTTGGCAAGTATTAGTATAATAAATCACAACCTTTCTAGCTTCTCAACTCCCATTCTCTTCACATTTAACAAATTGGCTATCTTGACATTGATCAATGTCATGCCGTATTATAATTTACCTTAGTCGCAAGGCGTAATGTGTGTATTTATACCTTGTTTTGAATAAATGTCCCTTATGACTTTTCAATGTGTATGCCATGTATATTGTGTACGCATGCATATATCTGAATATGAGCTTGTTTCACTTGTCATTATAAAAAGAGAAACAGTGCAGCTTGCTCTGAGGGTCTTTGGTGCGCAGTAACAGGGCTTTCAAAAGTTTTTAGAGTAGGCCGCTGGCAGAATAGAGTAGGCGGCTATGGCTTGTAGTGGAGGTGCCGAGAATCCGAGCGTTGAGGGTGCAAAGCCCTCCAGGGGGCATTCCCTCAGGAGCATTTTAAAAATGTGAAGCTCTATTATGCATTCTGGCTTCTAAAATCTAATTTGTTTGTCATTTGGTGCTGTGAATTTTTTAAAACCTATGTATATTTTTGAGGATACTTGCCATAATTTGCTCATGCTGAGTTACTGTTAATATGCATTGTCACTTCTGATGATCAGTTATTAAAATTAGATGCATGCAGCAAACCCCTTTGTGCAGAAGCCAAATCTGGAAATGTATCGTTCCCCTGTTTAAGGCTTTAAAATTCAAGATTTGAGCTTTACAGAGATGGGGTAAATGGCTTAAATGAAATGAGACACTTGATGCATTTAAAGTACTACCGTATTTCAATTTATTTTCAAAATTTCGTTACAGAATCGGGGCCACAAAGACAAAAAAAATTTCACTAAAATTCAGCATTGAAATATATATGAAGACCCCAGTGCTAAAAGTACTTAAGTCACAAAATGTCCATTTTTAAAAAATCGAGAGAGTGGACTTAGGTGCCCATAAAAATGTTTTCCCATCCTTATCTCATGGTATGTGAAAATGTGACTTAAGTACTTTTAGCACTGGGCTCTTTATATATACTTTACATTTTTATGTGTACGGATAACTATAATGCCCCTTATAGACGTAACTTGTATCAATATGTTAACACAAGTGTCTTCTGAGTGGGACACCGTTCGATAACCATTTCCTGAGTGAGACACTTTCGGCCACAACAATGACGTAGAGAAAAAACTAGACTGCATGCTCTCGATTTTGTCGTATAGGTGCCAGATTCCGGTCATGGCAACAACCAATGGGCAAAATGCTTAGTAAACACAGTAAACACCACTGTTTAGAAATAAATACTCTAAAAAAAAATATAAGGTTGCTGTAGGACATTTTTTTGGGCTGGGCCGAGCAGCAGCCCGGCCCCTATAAACGCGAATGCTGAGTGAGTGAGTGACTGGCTGCCTGAATGATCAAGTTCAACGATTGGCTGGCCGGCAGGGAAGAAGTTCAGCGATTGGTCGGCCGGCGGGGAAAAACTTCAACGATTGGTGCCTGAGTGATCAAGTTCAACGATTGGCTTGACGGCGGGGAGGAAGTTCAGCGATTGGTCGGCCGGCGGGGAAGAATTTCAACGATTGGTTGGCTGACGATTGGCTGGCTGGCCGTATCCTGTCCTTTCTTGTTTTGTTCTTTCAGATCGGTTGGTAGCGTTATGTTAAACGTCCCTCAGTCCAACATAGGAACTTGCACGATGTTAGAAAAAATGGATAAAAACTGTTACTATGACTATAGCTGGACTATTTATGTCCACGGTGGAAGTGGCGCAGACACTATTAGTATTTTCAAGAATACCGGTATGATGCCCGATGGGTTTTCAAATGAACAAATTCCTTTGCGCAGTTGGTGCGCTTGAACGGAAGTGGCCGCTTTGATAGTATCTATGAGAGCAACTTTAGCCGACACCAATGAAAACACATTTTTGTACATATAGTATGTTCACTATGTCCAATTTTTGACTCCAATTAATGTTTCTTGGCGAGATTGGTCTCTATTTTACAAAAATTAATGCGTATTTTCTTCCAATGAACAGCAAAAGGTGGATTAAATATTAATATAGTGGATGCATACTGCGCTTGCCCTAGGTAGCATCCCGGTCTTTTAAAACATTCTATTCCATTTTGTTGCATTACCAGCACAATCCGACCACTGTTTGGCTAATCTTTTTTCACGCTATATTGGTTCGGTTTGTTTCAGTCCTCCATGCTTGTTTTCTCTGACAAAAATGAATGCGTATTATCTTCTAATGAACAGCAAAAGGTGGATTAAATATTAATATAGCGGATGCATACGATGCACTTGCCCTAAATAGCATCCCAGTCTTTTAAAATGCTCCATTCCATTTTGTTGCATTACCAGCACAATCCGACCATTATTTGGCTGATCTTTTTTCAAGCTAGATTGGTTCAATTTGTTTCAGTCATCCATGCTTGTTTTCTCTGGTACCAGTTGCGAGATTCCGTTGCGATAGAGGAATGCAACACATCGTACCAATCTAGCGTGAAAGAATCATAACAATGGTCGGAATGTGTTTTTAATTTCCCTATTCAATCTCGCAACCGATACGACAGTTAACAAGCATGGAGGATAGTATCGGTTGCAAAATTGTGTAAGGAAATTAAAACGCAGTGTCTAGAGATACGGCAGTTTTATGGGTACGGCAGTCGATTTGAAGGGATTAGGATAAGGATTAGGGATTATGGTTAAGGTTAGGGTTAAGGTCAGGGTTAGGTTAGGGCAGGGTTTGAAATTGTGACTGCCGTACCTCTTTACATTGAAATGCATTGGAAAACTGCCGTACCCGTAGCAACTGCCAAATTAAAAACACATTCCGTCCATTGCTAAGATTCTATCACGCTAGATTGGTACGATGTGTTACATTCCTCTACCTCCCATTTGAATTTCGCAGCCGGTACCAGAATTATTTCCTTAATCTTCCTATTGAATCTCGCATCCGAAACGAGAGAAAACGGGTACAATGAAGGGACTTGGGATAGCCCACATTATCATACAGAGGTGTACATGTACTTCGTTACAGAACTTAAAGGTCTTCTGCCAAGGAATTACAAGTCGAACTTATGTAAATTTTCTTTCTGAATTCGAATATAACCATGTTTTTACCTAAAATCGTTCTATAATGCAGAAATCTAAACAAAACAACAATGTTTGGGAACACCCCTAAAAATTCGTATTTTTTTCACAACTGTTCGGCAGTTTGGGTGCGACGTATACTCGGGAATGGTCAGCCCTGCCCCCGACCTGGCATTCATTGATCCTGCATTCAATCCTGACCTATACCCATCGCGCTTCCTTTCAAATCGACCAACATTGTTCACAAAAAGAACGCCAGTCTACAATTATGTATGACGAATACGAACAATCAGAAGAAGAGAATATTTCAGGTGCCTATGAGAACCTATTGGATTCCATAGCTATTCATTATTGCAAGGCAGTCACTCAGTTGTGTGTATATGAAGGTGTGCACGTCGCTGGTTTTCATATTAGCTGCAGGTTTAGCCTAGCCGATGTCAGTAGCTGAGTTTCCATTTCCCTGTTTTAATGCGTATTTTGAAGTTAGGCATCAAAAAAGGTAGCCTAATGGAAACACTATTATTCAAAAACAGATCCTCTGATTCGCAAAAAAAAAAAAAATAATAATAATTTTACGCTCGCTTGAGGTGGATTCTCACTTTTGCGAAACAGACTTAATGCGCATAATCTAAAATGGAAACACATTTTTCTAATAAACTCTGAGGAGGGTTGGCTCCGATAAAGAGCATGCACATGGCTACTTAATGCACGTTATTCTGCATAAGTAGCCATGTGCTTTCTCAGACCCTGTGTAACTCTACACTGTCCATATTCAACTTCCGCATATACTTCACTTAGCGCTAAAGTGCCTTTTTTACCCAAGATCAGTAGCACGATCGAGGGTGCAGTCATGAACAGTAGGCAATGCCAGACTGAAAACACAGTCTGACCGTTCTCCATCTTCGCATTTTAGGTTGCCTAGCAAGGAAGTTGGTATGTGTTTATCTGACATAGGTATGCACGCACATCACCGCCTACTTAGAGTTGTTTATTTGCTCTCAACCGCTTGAGGGAAACATATGGAAACGCGCTTAATTCGCATTTAGTTTTAGCGAATTTTCACATGATTCGCTTCAAATTTAAATGGAAACATAGCTAGTGACTGCTGTCGAAAATATATTAGCAGCGATGATGAAGATGATAATAATAAATCATCATCATCAATACGCTATCCAGTGGCAAATTTCGAAACAAACATCTTTCCGACTTTGGGCTTGCATTGATAAACTTTTTTCGGCGGCATTAACAGGGAGTGAATGCCGATTTAAAAAATATATATATGTGTGCTTGTATATTAAAAGCGCTGTAGAGCCCGCTGTCGAAGTCAGTGTCCTGGAAGTGGTCACTGCAGATTACGCTAGACTCGCTAGGTCCATTCCACTTGGCTCGACTTAGCCTCACTTTCGCGGCCCAAAGTTGTCTTCGAGCCTTATCCTTGGGGAAAGAGTGTAGGCTTACCGCGTCTTTGATTGTTTTTCTACAACCCCCCACGATGCACCGACCTGGCATTTCAAGTATTGAAGCAAATTTTAGATAAAAAATACTGCACTAATACTCACCGCCAAGCTTAAAAAATGTCAGGTGCGTTCCCTAATATACGTCACGGGTGCACGTGATCATGCATACTCAGCTTTTTCCCGATTTTTGGAGGCTGACCGTAAGCACTGGCAAAGTGGCTAAAATAGTTACTCCGAAATTTTTTTTTTTTTTTAAATTGTCGAAACGCTGTTCGCAGAACTAATGTTAAAATATTTATCAAAAGCAGTCCCTAGAACATATATCAAATTGAAATTTTTCGGTGGCAGAAGACCTTTAAGTAGTTTTTTTTTTTGAGGATTTGTACTTGAGTTTTTTTTTTTTTAACCGGGACTTTTACTTTTACTCTACTACATTTAAAAGATAAAAAAAGTGTACTTTCACTTCGTTACTTTGACACTGGCCACTTCGTTACTTGTTACACATTAAAATATGAACGTAATTCATCATTTAAGGATTATCTGGATTTTGCATGATCAAGAAGAACAATGGTGCTCGGCAGGGTATCTTAACCGCTTTGTGCAGATATGTCTGCCAGCGGACATTGAGCTGCAAATTTATGCACGCAGTTACAATATTATATCACGAGATGGCACACCCGGATGAGTTATTGAATATTCACTGGCAAGCCAAGCTCAAGCCTTAATTTAACTCCTGAGCTAAGCCTGCTGTGCAAACTGCTCAATATACTTGCCCATAGTATAGCAGCTATATATATATATATATATATATATATATATATATATATAAAATATATATAATCTTGCTACAGAAAAAATCGTTGTCCTCTGTAGCAGCCACTTCAGCTACAGTGACCCATTGGTATCCCAATTAACAGTTAAGAAAAATTTGTTTTCTGAAGCAAAAATTCAACATGGTATAGATACCATGTAAATTTATTTATTAGAGCCAATTATTGTGGTTTTTTGATCCGCCAGTAAACTCAAAGAAGAAGAAGAAATATATAAAGACTGCCAGTTTGTTTTTTTAAAGACTTCTTCTTTCATTCACCTGAAAATTGATTAAAGAGCACAAGGAGAGAACAATGCGTGGTTGCTTTGCTTCTTTCTATGCGTGCTGTGAAAAATACTTTGTACTTGTACTTGCACTTTTGATACTGAAGTATATTTTTTTCAAAAGGTACACTACACTTAATGGCCCTCATTTATCAAACGTGCGTACACCAAAAAAATGGGCGTACGCCAAAACTCCCGCAAGGATCGGTATTTATCAATCTGAACGTGAGCGAACGGTCCGCAAAAATCTCACGCCAGGTCTGACCAGGTGAACGCAAATTTGAAACCAGCGAACAACATGCAGGAACGAGCGCAGCTGTCAAAATGAGTAATAAACCATATGCAGCGATGCGGACGTCATGCTGTTGTTACTCTTATTAGTAAAATCATAAATAGGCTAAATAGATAAATAGGCTAAATAAATGAATGAATAAATAAATAGGCTAAAATGAATAAATAAATAAATAAATAAATAAGACACCTGTGTCGAGAAATTAATTAAACTTATATTTTGAGACAAGGCCAGACGGCTGACAATTACAATCAATTTGATTAAGCGAAATGCAGACTGTATTTTAACAATTACCCTCATGCAGCTCCGACCGAGGCGGTGGGGACTCATCCGTGCCCCGGCCGCCTCGTATTCCTACGATGGAGGGGGCTCCTCGACCGGAGACAGCTGGAGGTTCAAGTCTGGTTGGCCTCCACTGGTCCGTGCGCTGCTGTGCCTGAGCGCAGCAACCCGTTTTTTGGTGGCGATCTTAAAATCGGACCACTTTTTTAACCTACATGTAAAGCATTTGGATTGTCAATTATGTAGGCTATATAACATGAAGTTTATAGGTGCTCCAGCTGATGACCATTCCAGTGCCGCTTTAATGAATTAAATCAAACCTCTGCTGCACTCCGGTTTTCCACCCCAACGGTGTTTACCGCAGCAGCAATAGTTTTCCAAACTGCAGCCTTCTGGGCTCCCTTTATGCCACAGTAAGGCTTCCAAATAAAATTATTTTGTTTTTCTCCATCTCGGACATGATAATTTATATCGTCGGCCTGCTGATAAAACCTCGTATCTTCAAAATGATAAACTTTACAGGAGAGCAAAAAAAAAAAAAAAGTTTCATTTTGCATGTAAGAATGCAGGTGAATTGTGTTCGGGTAGGATGACTATTTTTCTTCCAAGAATGTATCCAATCAATAAAATTTTGTATTTTGCCATGTTTATGTTATTATTGTGAACATACGATTTTTTGTTTCTCACCAAATTGCAGATACTAGGTTTTATCAGCAGGCCGGCGATATTTCCTCCTCAGTGAAGTTCTTTCTTCTTTGCCGTCTTTCGAGAGTCCATGTCGTAAAGTGGGCAGGACTATGCCTCCCAGAGCATGAATTTATAGGGGCGTGTCATGTAAATTACGATGGTTTCAGCCGCCAGATTTATCAACGCCACGCCAGTTCTACACCGAAATCTTCGACGTACACATTTTTAGTAAATCAGACGTGACACCTGGCGAACGCTGATATTTACACCAGAATCTACACCAGATCCTACGCAAGTTTGATAAATGAGGGCCAATGTGAGCTACTTTAAGAATTTTACTCAAGTCATTTTCTTATGGCTGACTTAAACTTTTACCAAAGTAACCTTCAGTTCTGTTACTTCTACTTTTTCGTAATTATTTTTTTTTCCAGTACTTTATACACCTTTGTTATCATATTAGCTATGTGACAAAGTGCAATACTCGGTCAGGTTGTAACTGTCGCTTATGAAAATCGTTCATGCTTTCTTTCCTGAATTCTTGTATTGTATTGCATTTTTTGAAACATTGCTTATATCATTTTTTTTGACTGTCTACCATATTTGAGGTAAAATTGACCTAAATTGCTCGCTTCGCAACACACTTTTTTATCCGCAGTGACTGAAATAAATACCAAACGATTCGCTATTTGGGGGCACTATAAAATTCCAAAACTTTCTTATATCTCTGCCAATTCTTATGATCTTGGTGTCAACTACAAAGCCTTTTCGAGAACTTTCAATAGGTAATCAATTCATTAAAATTAATTGCATTTAAATTTTTTTGTCACATAATTAACCATATTCAACCATCACCAATATCGAATAATGCTTCATGGAAACACACTCTCACACTCTTACTCTTTCACACTCTCACTCTCCCACTCCCACACTCTCACTCTCTTCCACTCTCCCCACCCACTTTGTAAATAATTTATCAACTCCAGCTCATTACTAAACTTGCACTTCATATAATTAAGTGAGCTTTGCCTCATTTAACACCCTTTTCTTGGGCCCACATTCTCATACAGCACTCAGCGGCCCAGCCATATACTAGGTTGCACCTAGTCTTGTTTCAAATAAGGACATACAAACGTTCTTGTAAGTGAAAGCTTTCAGGATATAACTAATATGATCAAAATCAGATAAACTGATAATAAAAAACTCAAATATTTATCCACAAATATTGGTTAAACCATGGTTTTAGAGAGAATAAAGAAGAAAAAAAAACATCGGCATGGTCTGCACAGTTTTCACAGCCAACAGCGCAACAGGAACTCACTATTTTGGCACATAAATCATACACATCCAAATTGGTTGAAGCACTGCATGTTTTGTTTTGCCATGACTGGATGATAAAGCCAACTTACTTATTGGCCGTCCAAAAAGTAGCTAGAAGTAGCTAGATGATGTCGTCAACTAATTTCCATAACATTTTATTTGCATATAAATGATTTTTTAGGATTAATGCCAGAGGCAAAAGATGAATGAAAAATTGCCTAAATAAGCTGACTCTTACAAACTTTTTTTCTGTTCGTTGTTTTAAGTTGTCATAAATCAATTAAAACGATTGTGAAAAAAAACGCTTGTTAGATACTCAGCAGAATTCAACTGGCAGCTACCATGAATTTTACAGTTGAAATATCACACTATTTAGAATGACTTCAGTACTTTTTCTTGACCATAATTTTTGTATGAACCAGTACTGTCATCGTCATACACAGCTCAACTTAAACATCAAGGAAAAGCAAGCCAGCTAGAGCAACAGTCTGACTGCAGCATTAACCCCAGGTTTACATCGTGATTATATACTTACCTACATTGAGAGGAAGTAACTATTGCAAACAACTATTTTCTGAAGCTTTATAAAGATGCATGCGGCTCACTGACAGCCATTACCTGCCTAGCTTTATTGGCAAGGCCAAGGCAAGGTAGCTAGCTAGCTTGGCTAGTTATCACAGTGGTCCACTTGAATATTAATCGGTGACAGTGATGAAACAACTTATTCTGTCATGAACCATTTACAGTCAATTTGTAGTTTTTTTTCTCCCCATGTTTTGCACAGCACTGTCTTGAGTCATTAAAACCAACTTTGGACCAACAGTAACATCGTTCGCCAAGCACAGAATTGTCGTACATGACATCTCAAACGTGGTGGCCATTGACATGATTGCATGAATAGAGCGATCAAATTCCTAAATCTTAGTTGAATTATATGCTTGGTGCGCGTACATGTGGCCATTGAAACTGGGTCAAACACGGACTGAACAGAGAGATAGGATAGATATACTAAGCAATCGTTAAGCATAAGTTTGCATTTATATGCATTCTTTTTTTCTTGAGATGACAAATACCATTAATAATATGATCGCATTGAATATATTTTGCTAGCTAGTTTACAATCTGGATGGCCTGGCGGAGGCTTGCAGCAGTCACAGCAACAAAACACTGAAGCCCACTCTTCAATATGACTCTTTGGTTTTCTACCACCGCGGCACGTCAATGCCTGCAGATACTTCATTCCCCTTGGTTTGGCCGCTTATGGGCGGTTCAGCATTCCTAGTGACATCACTGTCCATTGAATGCTGCCCTGATGTAAGTACTGTCCAATGTAATGTTGGCGAAAGTAAATTTGCACCAATATTAATATTAATTCAACCAACTATTATTTTTTCCCACCTAGATTTTGATTTTGGGAGAAACTGCAATTCTGTCTAAAAGCAAATGCAGTTAAAATGATGAGTTTTAATGCTTCCGAACAATGTGAGGTCTTCCTATGCAGCATATATCTCACCAAATATAAATGCAATTATGCAGCCCTCCTGGCAGTATTGAGCTGCATATTACAGGATTTACTAAATTTTTAGCTAAAACGATAAACTTAGAGTAAGCCTGTTATGAGCTTAGTGGCCCCCTTCGGGCCGGTGCTTAACCCCGGTTTTCATGGCATGAAGTATCTAGGAGTATTACTACTCCACCTGGATGGGATGGCAGTCCATCGCAGGTACTCCCCCACCTCTTAGTGAAGTTTCCTTGACTATTTGCTGGTACCCATTTATACACTTGGGTGGAGGGAGGCGTGGAGTGTGGGAGTGAAGTGTTTTGCCCTTGAACACACTGCGAAGGCCGTGGCCGGGGCTTGAACTCAGGACCTTACGATCCCAAGTCAAGCCTACTTGACCATTGCGCTATCGCATCTTCCTCGATAAACCTAACAGACTCACAAACAATCTCTGCCACCTTTCTCCTCGCGCTGCTTATTTTGTTATTGTCCCCGTGATTTGGCAGGGAACCCTCAAATAAAATTGGAAAAGACGACACTACCATAAACAGTTTGTCTTTTATATCTTTACAGGGAACTTGCAAGAAGCGGAACCAATTTCGTTGGCTCCGAGGCCTGGAAGACAATGTACACACCGTCTGTAATCCCTCAATTGGATATACGCTTCGGGTTAGCCGGATTCATTACCATAAACCTGAGTTCTCACAGCTTCTTCGACGCGCCACAAGCACTAAATAAGATGCACCGCTCCCATCGTACATTGCGCCACTGCTTAAAACGCTCTTGCCGCTCTCCATAAAAAACAAAGGGGGGCGTAGGTGTCAGTTGACGTGCCGCGCCAGTGTAAATCCACCGTTGGTGGGCACGAGCGGCATTTCTGTAAACATGGAAGGAAAGAGGCTCGCGGCATGCTTGTTCGTGACATGAACAGCGAGAAGGGGTAAGTTACGCACTTGTATTTCACTTTGTTGTTAAAATGTATTGGTATCAACACAAACATCCTCTCAAAGATCAGAAAAAGTCACTAAGTTTGTTGCTAGTCACTTTTTATGGATTGAGTTGCAAAGGTAGTCTGAAAAATCGCCAGATCTAGCGACTAAGTGCCGTTTACTTTGGAGAAGCGCAGCAATACGGAGGCTGTGCCAGGCTCTTTAATGCAAGATAAAGGTAACCACAATGGCTTATTAAAGCAAGGAAATGACGCAAAATCTCCTTATTTTTATTGAAACTATGGCTTAACCCCTGGTTAAAGAAACTAGGAAGGTAACCAAAAGAATTTCATAATATGGAGAATCAATTATCGAGTAGCTGGTCGTATTGTCTGGAGTAGACGACAATAATAGCTGGTTGCCGGCTACTTTTGAAAGCCCTGCAGTAATAATGACTGAAACATCTATAGTATTTTAATTATTTTTACTGTAATGCTTGTGTTTTCTTCAGTTCAAAGCTTAACCTCTAGAGAATGCACTGAGTAGTAATGGTATTTAATTACTTTCAGTAAATGAATACTGATTTACCAACTAAATAAAAGATATTAGTATCCATTTTGGTTGTTCATCCGGGCATCTACTTCAATAGCTCGCACTAAATCTGTAGCCTCGCTTTAAAGATTTTGTTAATCAAAATGACCGGAAGTAGTTGTCTGGTCATCAGCATGACTATTTAAAGGTTGTTTTATGCTTCAGAAAAACTATATATGCAATTATAAAAATGAACAATTACAGCCACCATCTATGAATCTGGAAAAGATTCCCAAAAAACACAGCAAATCATGTAAATATGCGCACAGTTGTCTGATGCTGCTTTGTCTTTGTCCTAAAGTTTTATAGTTTTTAAAGCTCAGTTGGCTGCTGGTCATTTCTCATCATTCACTTAGCATACACTGGCCGTGCAGCAGCATGCTGTTCCTATGAACAACCAAAGTTTAATAAGTATAGGGCAATTTTTGGGTCCAAATTGTTGATTGTGTGGTATGCTGCCAATAGCCAATACCTTGAGCAGAAATTCATTTGCTGCATTGTTTTGTCATTTTTGTGCTCAGAATTCTTGTTTAGTGGACACATTAGTCAAGTTGGTGCAGTGTACACGATTATAACCTCTGAATGCATTTTCTCTCAGAATCTGTTTTTACTACAGCAGGGTTCAGTGAATGCCAGTATAATGCATTTCTGCTATTTAAATAATTTTATTTGTACCAATTTGCTCATTCTACGACTGTATTGGTTTATCTAGGTGATAAAGTATCAGTAAAACTGTGAAATCTAAAAGAAAATTACCAACTGAAAGTTATTTTTCTTTTTTTTTTTCATGACACATCTCCACTCGACACGTTATGGATATTATGTCAAAGTGGGGTACTGCTGTGGTGGTCTTGGATTTGGTTTTCTCTTGAGAGGGAAGATTTGTTTTATGTACTGGCTCAATGCTTGGAAATGTTCATTAGAAGATATAATTGATAACAAATTCAAAATATTTATTTTCATTAAAGAATTTTGTAACATTACTTCATACTACTAGATATATTCTGCCATGTGGTAATGAAGTAGTACTTCTAGTAACAACTGTTTACATTAATTACTTTCCTGAATTGATTGGTGTATCTCCAAAAAAAAATCTTTAAATAGCAAAAAAATTCTGTCAATTATGCACTTGAGAACATGGCCGATGTGCATGACAAAAGAAAATAACCTGTTTTGTTAAAGGTGCAATTTGCATCACATTAGAGATCGCGTTTTCCACTGTGTATTCGATTTCTAGAGGAAAAAGAAAACATTCACCATCGCTGTCTTACTTATTCAGATCATTGCCTCAATTAAGTCAAACTCGGTGCAAGATGAACTGTCATAAATGTTTATGGAAATGGAGTGTGACATTGAAAGGGTCAATGTCATCTACAGCTTTCTATGGTAATCGCTCAATCTTGAAATCAACCACATCTGAGTCTGAAGTGGATACAGCTGATATATCGTTTGCATGAGGTGAAAGTTATAGAGAAGAATAGTACAATTTCCTATTTGAAACGTGTTTATATTGGTTATTATAAGTGATAAAAAGTAAGATTGTTGTAAATGTGCATCTTTAACGGCTGAGGGAAAGCAAATTGCCAAATCCATTTTTTTTTGTAAATATAGTGTTGTGCATTCTCATGTAACCAACTGTTAAATTCTAATGCCCACACATTTTGATGCTGTGCTACTGCAGAGAGGCATAAGATGTTTGTGAGTGGAAGAACTGCGGGCACTCTTCAAAATAATTTCTTTCAAAATACAGAGTTCAGCAGTGGTAATGGTGAACAGTTGAAAATTTTGGTGGAGATGGGACCATTTCAAAGAAAAAATCATCTTAGCTGCTGCATAAAACAGTTGGAACTTGTACTGCAATGGGACTAAACTAAATACTGATATATACTTCGGGCCTCTTAAGTGTGTGCTTCTGACTCAGCATCAATTCAGTCAACATTTTTACAATGACCTTTTACTTTTGGAACATATAAATATTCATGGCATTTTAGTCATAAGATCAATATTACTTTAAATTTTTTATCTCCCCCGTCAAATGGACTTTTATTTTTACCATTAATGAAAATGAATTGTTCATTTGAGACCCTTTGTGGAATATTGATTTTTTTATTTAAGGGTGCTTTAATCCCTTTATGCAGAAGCCAAATCAAGCCAATCCTCACCTATGTGTGCATGACCCTGATAAAAACCCAGGATTTGAGTGTCACAGAGATGGAAAAATGATGTCAATGAAGCAAGACACTCATATGATTTGTAGTTTAAACTTATTTAAATTTATTTTCCTAATTTTGGGACAAAAAAGTGCCACAATGCAAAGAAAATTCAACCATGAAGTTGAATTTGATTTGTCGATGCCAGCTAGCTACAGTGGGGAAAATAAGAGTTGAATGTGTCAACATTTTTCTCAGTAAATATATTTCTAATGGGGCTATTGACATGAAATTTTCACCAGATGTCAGAAACAACCCAAATAATCCACACATGCAAAGAAATCAAAACAAATAAGTCCATAAATGAAGTTATGTGTAATAAAGTGGAATGACAAAGAAAAAGTATTGAGCACGCTTACTGAAATTCGTTCAATACTTAACAGAAAAGCCTTTGTTGGTAATGACAGCTTCAAGACGCCCCCTGTATGGAGACACTAGTCGCATGCTGGGCGCCCCGGTGGCACATCGGTCTAAGTGCGCGCACCACAAAATGCTGAGTCCTTCTTGCGGCGGCCCGGGTTCGATTCCGACTCAGGCCTGTTTGCCGCATGTCATCCCCATTCTTGTCCCGCCTTTCCTGTCTCTCTCCACTGACAACAGTTTAATAAAGGGAAACCCCCCCCAAAATAATAATAATAATAATAATAAAACTAGTTGCATGCAAGTCTGAAAAAAAAGACCTGGAATTAGCAGGTACAGTTGTTTGAGAGAAAACAATAAGTAATGCACTCAACCGCCATGGCCTCCATGCACGTTCGCCTCGCAAGACTATATTGCTGAAGAAAAAGCATGTTGAAGCTCGTTTAAAGTTTGATGCACAACATCTGGACAAGCCTATGAAATACTGGGAGAATATAGTCTGGTCAGATGACACCAAAATTGAACTCTTTGGGTAGCACTCACCATGTTTGGAGGACAAATGTCACTGCACATCACCCCCAAAACACCATAACAACAGTGAAGTTTGGAGCTGGGAACATCATGGTGTGGGGCTGCTTTTCAGCATATGGTACTGGCAGACTTCATATAATTGAAGGAAGGATGAATGGAGAAATGTACCGAGATGTTCTTGGTGGGAATCTGCTGCCATCTACCAGGATGCTGAAGACGAAACGGGGGTGGACATTTCAGCTAGATAATGATGCCAAACACACAGCCAAGGAAGCTCTCAGTTGGTTTCAGAGAAAGAAAATAAAGCTGCTAGAATGGCCCAGTCAATCACCCGACTTGAATCCAATTGAAAATCTATGGAAAGAACTGAGGATCAGAATTCATAGAAGAGGCCCCCAGAACCTTAAAGATTTGAAGACAGTCTCTGTGGAAGACTGGTCCAAAATCACACCTGAGCGATGCATGCAAGAAAAATTTTGACTTGTTCAATACTTATTTTCCCCGCTGTACATAAACTAGAGGCGGTACGCTATTCGTTCAAGATCGGCCAATGAATGTTGATCTGGCCTCCATTTCAGGACAGGCTTGCCTCTCGCTGGAACCCATGTAAACAAATGCGCTTTGGTTAGTGTTTTGGCAAACAATAATAATCATTCAGCAGTGCTTTTGGGCATTCCATCCCACATCAACCAGAGGTCCCCAGGTCACTGTCTCAGAAAATTCTGAAAAAAAATCACAATTGAATTACCACCTGAGGAATGAATGTGTGCAAAATCTCAGGTCTGTTAGTGCAGTAGTTGCTGAGATATGGCCATTATATTTTAAGGCTTTTTTTTTTTTTTTTTTTTTTTTTTTTTTTTGCAAAATGCATTTTTGACCAAATTTGAATGCTTACTTACAGCAAAGTAATGATGCTGCAGGGTTGTAATCTTGCATATAGGGTTAATTTTTCCTGAGTTTTTCATTTTTGGCTGTATAAAAGGTGTCTGCCTCTGATCATTTACTGACCCCCCAAAATGGAGACAAAGCTGATTTCATGAAATTATGCTGTATATTTGCAGTACTGCTGAGGGAGAATGGCTCATTATCTAGATCTGAAATTTTTCAGGATGTCTACACTGATGTTTATGCTTGTGTCCAAGCAGTCAGAAGTTTTAAATAACCATTTCTTTCAGCTCCAGTGGCCTATTTATATTAGAACATTTTACTTTTTTCCAAAAAGTAGCCCATATTTCACCACCAAAAACTCCTGGATGACAGTGAACGACAGCCTTGAAATTTTTACCATGTATTGGCACATATTTAAGGATATTTTCTTGAAGCGCCATTTCTGTCTGTTATCGCCCATATAGATCAGTGATCATTCATGTGCTTCAGTCACCGTAGAGTTTTATACAAACCCCAATTCCAATGAAGTTGGGACATAGTGGTCAACATGAATAAAAGCAGAATACAATGATTTGGAAATCCTTTTTGACCTTTATTTAATTGAGTACACTACAAAGACAAGATATTTAATGTTCAAACTGATAAACTATAATTTTTTTTTTTGGAAATATTCACTCATTTTGAATTTAATGCCTGCAACATGTTCCAAAAAAGCTGGGATGGGGCAACAAAAGACTGGGAAAGTTTAGGAATGCTCAAAAAAACACCTGTTTTGGAAATTCTACAGGTGAAAAGGCTAACTGGAAACAGGTGAGTGTCATGATTAGGTATAAAAGGAGCATCCCCGAAAGGTTCAGTCGTTCACAAGCAAGGATGGGGCGAGGTTCACCACTTTGTGAACAACTACGTCAGCAAATAGTCCAACAATTTAAGAACAACGTTCCTCAACGTGCAGTTGCAAGGGATTTAGGGATTTCATCCTCTACAATCCATAATAACATCAAAAGATTCAGAGCATCTGGAGCAATCTCTACACGTAAGCGACATGGCCAAAAACCAACATTGAATGCCCGTGAGCGTTGGTCCCTCAGGCGACACTGCATTAAACACCGACTTCATTCTGAAAACGATATTACCATGTGGGCTCAGGAACACTTGGGAAAACCATTGTCAGTTTACACAGTTCATCGCTACATCTACAAGTGCAAATTAAAACTCTACCATGCAAAGCGAAAGCCATATATCAACAACATCCAGAAATGCCGCCAGCTTCTCTAGGCCCAAGCTCATCTGAGATTAGTGACGCAAAGTGGAAAAGTGTGCTGTGGTCTGACGAGTCCACATCTATATTATAATAGCCGAGTGGCCTCTGTGTGTGTGTGCGTGCGTGTGTGTGTGTGTGTCTGGCCAATCAGAGCTAGATTCCACCGAGCGCGTACCTGCAGCATAGCGGGAGCGACGCTATTTGGCTCCGTCTTACAGGCGACTGTGTCCGGCCAATCAGTGCTAGACTCCGCCGGGCGCGTATCTGCAGCATAATGTGAGCGACGCTTTTATAATATAGACGTACAGGGGGGATTCCCCCTGTATGTCCTGTCCTGGGGATTCCCCCTTTTGAACCCAAGCAAATTCATCCACAGGAGTCCCAAATCCCAAAAAAAAAGATGCCAGACCGCAAGAGAAAGTAACGCGTAATCTGCAGCATAATGTGAGCGACGCTATTTTTGCTCTCCGTCTTGCAGGCGACTTGTTTCCACTGGTAGCGGAATGTCAGCGCAGCGTATTCCCCTTGATGGTTACTTAGTTTTAGTTACTATAAAAACATCGGTTGCGTGACAGCCACCTTAGTGTTTATGGAAACACCACAGCAACGTGATGTCATCATAGAGGTGCATGTGATGACATCATAATGGTGCATTGTTCGCTATAAAATAAAGACGAAATTACATAAAATAGAACCCAAGGATCCCCACGGGCAGAGTGCTAGTTTCACATTAATTTTGGAAATCATGGATGTCATGTCCTCCGGACTAAAGAGGAAAAGGACCATCCCGATTGTTTTTTTAAAAAGTTAGCGGCTATCTTTAGCTTCCGCAAATTTTTTTTTTGCGGTTTAGCGGTTTAGCGTTTTCAAAGTTAACTTTTGGATTGGCGAATTAGCAGTTATCAAAGCTAACTTTTCAGTTAGCTGTGCCCACCACTGGGATTTTCTACTAAGAAATTCAGAAGCACATCCTCTGCTTCATCATCTGGTTGCGAGTTTCTTCTAGGAGAAATTAGCCGCATTGGAATCAATCATATCAGTGAGAACGTACAGTGCTGTGAAAAAGTATCTGCCTCTGATTGGTCGCAAGCTGTTATGTGCCATGTTTGGCATGGCGGATTGGATTATTCAAACCCCGAATGGTTGTGGGGTCTCGCCCTCCTCTCCCCTGTGGGCCAGTGGAAAATCCCCAAAGGTGGAACCGCCAGCGGTCATCAACATATAAATGTGAGGTGGCCCAATACACAAATCTGTCTGTCACTCCACTGCATTCAAAAGCACAAATTTATCTGTTTCCCCACAATACAAAATAAATGAAAACATGGTTGCACCAGATTTAGCGAGTCGCTAATTTCCATCTGTTGTCCCACATAAAACTGACACAAAACATACATAGAAGTCCTCAAAACAAGGGCAGACACCTGACAGGATCACAACTGACAAGACCAAGTACAAAAGATACACTATTGATCCTTATAGAGGACGATAAATAAGTCCTACAGTGTACAAATTGTATAAGGGTAAGAAAGTAGTCTAAAATTTTCACATGTATTTTAAAGGCTTTAAGGCCTAACAAACTAAATAAATAAAACTATAAATAAACCCTGTTCTATGAGATATATATAAAGTGCAGAGCATTATCATAAAATGACCATGGTACAGTGTAATCAATATAGAAATACAGGAAGGCAATTAATATTTCATGACCATTGCACATTAGCAACATTAGGTAGTGCCTAAAATGCGACATTAAAGTAAAGAGTAACCAAAATTCATCAGAGGCATTATGAGCTACCCAGCTTTGGAAGCAGCATTATTGAATAACCAAAATACATGAAGCAGCAATATAACATATGGAAAAACAATAGATATGACTAATACATGATAGCCGCATTAAATAGTGTCTAAAATACAACAGTTAAATGAAAGAGTAACCAAAAATCATCAGTTGCATTATGAGCTACTAACAAATACTAGCTACATTATAAAATGACTAGAATAAATTAGCGGCATTATGACATCCTTAAGCTATGCTAATTGCTTGGCTAAATATGCAGGAGATGACAACTAGGCTACATTATAAATGACCAAGATACAAATGCGGATTCCCTACTCTGCACATCTGAGGTCAGAGTCAGGGTTTGAATGTTGGTCAGAGTCAGGGTTTGAATGTTGGTCAGAGTCCGGGTTTGAATGTTGGTCAGAGTCAGGGTATGAATGTAGGTCAGAGTCAGGGTTTGAATGTTGGTCAGAGTCAGGGTTTGAATGGTGGTCAGAGTCAGGGTTTGAATGTTGGTCAGAGTCCGGGTTTGAATGTTGGTCAGAGTCCGGGTTTGAATGTTGGCCAGAGTCAGGGTTTGAATGTTTGCCAGAGTCAGGGTTTGAATGTTGGTCAGAGTCAGGGCTTGAATGTTGGTCAGAGTCAGGGTGTGAATGTTGGTTAGAGTCAGGGTTTGAATGTTGGTCAGAGTCAGGGTTTGAATGGTGGTCAGAGTCAGGGTTTGAATGTTGGTCAGACTCAGGGTTTGAATGGTGGTCAGAGTCAGGGTATGAATGTTGGTCAGAGTCAGGGCTTGAATGTTGGTCAGAGTCAGGGTGTGAATGTTGGTCAGAGTCAGGGTGTGAATGTTGGTTAGAGTCAGGGTGTGAATGTTGGTTAGAGTCAGGGTTTGAATGTTGGTCAGAGTCAGGGTTTGAATGTTGGTTAGAGTCAGGGTTTGAATGTTGGTCAGAGTCAGGGTTTGAATGGTGGTCAGAGTCAGGGTTTGAATGTTGGTCAGAGTCAGGGTTTGAATGGTGGTCAGAGTCAGGGTATGAATGTTGGTCAGAGTCAGGGCTTGAATGTTGGTCAGAGTCAGGGTGTGAATGTTGGTTAGAGTCAGGGTTTGAATGTTGGTCAGAGTCAGGGTTTGAATGGTGGTCAGAGTCAGGTTTGAATGTTGGTCAGAGTCAGGGTTTGAATGGTGGTCAGAGTCAGGTTTGAATGTTGGTCAGAGTCAGCGTTTGAATGTTGGTCAGAGTCAGGGCTTGAATGTTGGTCAGAGTCAGGGTGTGAATGTTGGTCAGAGTCTGGGTTTGAATGTTGGTCAGAGTCCGGGTTTGAATGTTAGTCAAAGTCAGGGTTTGAATGTTAGTCAAAGTCAGGGTTTGAATGTTAGTCAAAGTCAGGGTTTGAATGTAGGTCAAAGTCAGGGTTTGAATGTAGGTCAGAGTCAGGGTTTGAATGTTGGTCAGAGTCAGGGTTTGAATGTTGGTCAGAGTCCGGGTATGAATGTTGGTCAGAGTCAGGGTATGAATGTTAGTCAGAGTCCGGGTTTGAATGTTAGTCAGAGTCCGGGTTTGAATGGTGGTCTGAGTCAGGGTTTGAATATTGGTCAGGGTCAGATTTATAAAGAAGTACCCTCTGCTTCTCTGCATCCTGTATTCTTTTTATCAATGGTCTGACTGGTGCATCAAGACTCACATAATGGGCCCCATGACCTTCAGCGAAATGCCCTAGAATCAGCAATGGCAGACTTTCATTATAGTGACCACGTGGGGATACTATTGCTGTTGCATCGACACCCACTGTTGATACAATCATAAACTGCACATTGAATATGGTGGATGCTCTTTGTAGAGTCAGATGATCACGATATGTACCACTGTGCTGCATGCTTTACACATAGTCATCCCATTGTCCTTAAACAAAATTAGAAAATGTATTCCATTCATGGCATGTGGGTGAAGCATTAGGTCTGATACAATTTCTTGCCTTAGAGATGCTACAGACCGAAAAATTCCAAGTTTGGCAAGTTGGTAAACCATAGCTGCAAACTGGCGGCTGCCATCTGAGTTTGGGTCCAAACGAGTCCTGAAACCTAGTGATTCGAAGGACTCCAATCTCATTTCATGGGTGATGGGCTGTAACAACTGTATATGTCAGTGTTTTTTAGCCTTGTGCTTGGAACGCTGCTTCTCCTGCTCCCTTGTGACACTTGTCACATCACACACTGAGAACCATTTTGATATGTTGATGGCCCGGGCTGCCTGGCATTTGGAACTTGACTTTGTATTTTGACAGATCTGCATTTCTTTGGACAACTATACCTGGTACCACAGCATATCGTTTTGAAAATCTTGGACCTTTGCTGACCCTCACCAACACTTTGTCCTGTAAATTGTAAACTGATTATGGTGGATTTTCCCTCAATTTAGTTATATGTTTCATGCAACGTTCTGTAGCCTTTAGTGCCCTCCTTCATATCTTCCTGCGGTTTTCCTCAAACTTAGTCATGTTCTGTTCTAAGTCTTCAGGAACTGAGTTGGTGCTAGCATCACCTGTATTGCTGGATAAGTGATGAGTCCTGATGTTATACTTCTGTCCATAATACACTTCAAAAGGAGACATCCAGTTGAGAACCTCTTTTTTGTCGAGATTCATAACTCTTGCATAAACTGGCATATGTGCTGCCCACTGTGCCCAATTAACTCCTCCTCGTTTGAAATTTACAGTCATACATGATTTTTCGACGTAGCACCCGGTGTGTTCTTTCAACATTACCTTGGCTCTGGGGGTGATATGGAGAGCTCTGAATGACTTTGACCTGATATCATTCCATCAGCTTCTGGACTGCACCTTTGAATTCTTTGCCCTGATCGTGCTGCAAAATCTTGGGTGGGCCCTGTTCATTGTAGATTTCAACGAGATGTTTAGCAACCTCTTTGCTCTCTTGGCTCTTCAGGGGGCATAGCCATATGTATCTGCTACATACATCAAGGATGGTTAGGATGTACCTATATCTAACATTTCTATGCTTGACGGCCCATTTCCCCAGGTTGAGGAGGTCAATTTGATAACGCTCTTGAACTGTTTTAGCTCTGATGGGCTTGAGAATGGCCTGGTTTCAAAAAGTAGCTCTGTGAAGATGATAGCGCCAGGACCTGTCCAATACCTTTTGCACATTTCTTGTACTGATGCCGGAGTACTGATCCTTTAAGTGCACATTCATTTTTCTGGCACGACATCCCTTGGTCTCTTCTAGCCCCGTCTTCACAATCCCTTTAAGGCTTGTCTTTTTTGCAACCAATTTCCCATTGTACATTAATGTTTTGCTGTCATCCGATAGCCGAATGAAGTGCTTATTCCTCCAGAGACGAACAAGGGCAGAGCGTTGGACCCTTGTTCTTTCTTTTACAGGAATGTGAAATTCTCCTCTCAGTGCTTTAAGAATGACATCATATGTCTCATCATCCATCACTTGATTTCCATGGCCTTGAATGTCACTAACCAAAAGGCCCAGTGTGTACAGCACCAAGATTGTTATGCCCACTCTCATTGTTCCTTTTCTGTAAATGAAACAAAGTTCATTGATTCAATAAACATTGAGGCGAGGTATGCACATTTTTTTAATATTCAGAATCACTAGATCAATGTAAATATTGAGTTATTTTTAACAAATAGTATATGTGCACCCCTACAAAAAATTTGATAACAGAGTATTCTCACCCAAAGGTCCTTGATGAACCTCTGCGTGTTGCTGGTTGACAGCAGATTGAAAAAGGTAGAGCAGAGTAAACTTGCTTGATGATAAGGTGCTACACTATAAAGTAGGAAAAAAATATCAACAAAACTCATTTTTTATGTGGTTTACTGAACACTGTTAGGTAGACGGGCATCTTTTTTTTTTCCCTCCACAGGGCTTTTACATGAGATTTCACCTGCAGCACAGTAGAAGTGCTCCGTGTTGCTATGTACATAAAACAAAATAACATTGGAATTCAGTTAACATATCAAATAATACAACCAAATCTCAGTTCGTGATATACTCATGAAATTTAATCTATTTGTGTACATAAACAGGAAAATTAACTTTTTTTGTGTCAGGCGTCCATTTTTGTTTTCTGTCACAGAGGCACAAATTTCTGCGGGTAGGCATTAAAACTGCTGAGCTATGCATTAAAACCACTGATTAACATGTTAAAAGTACTGGTTTAGTTTAGGGGAAAGATTATTGAGAAAGCATGTCCTAAAAGCTGACAGAAAATCCGTAGCACATCCCTCAGTTAACACGGGAGACAAAATCAACATTAACACCTTAATACGCAAGAAATAGCTGCTAGCTAAAACACAAGAAATAGCGGCTAGCTAAAACACAAGAAATAGCAGCTAGCTAAAACATAAAACATTGTGCTAACAAAAATCTTAATACACAGAAAATTTAAACAAAAATAGTGGCTGGCTTGGTTTAACAAAGATATTAATTGAACTTTAGAGGTCACAAAAAGTGCTGCTTACTTGCAGTAGTCAGACAGTAGAGGTGAGCACGGTGTTCTCAAAGGCCCAAAACAACTCTCATGGATGCCACCTAGTGGCTCAACTTTATACATCAATAAAATGTAAGAATACAGTTACTATTAAATAATAGGCTAGTCAGTTTCACTAATTTGGTTGAAAAATGTGCTGATTTTGCTTTATTTGCACCTTTATTTGAGAGGTAAATGATGATAATGCAACATTTTTTTCACAATATGAGCTATTATTACATTGTGAGCTGTTATTACATTATGAGCAGCATCAGTAAGGCTAATTATGTTATAAGTTATTATATAATGTGCAAAGCTGTTTGCGTTATGTGTTCATGATTTTATTACATTATGAGCCGATTATTACATTATGAACTTTTATTACATTTAATTTATTACTTTATGAGCCGTTATTACATTATGAGCTGTTATTACATTATGAATTGCTACAGACTTCTATCACCAAGATAGAGCTTAGGTTTCTATTGTGGGCATATAGGAAGTCATGTGTTAAGTTTCATTTGGCAACCTTGAACTTGACCTTCAGTGATCTTCACCGACCAAACTTTACAATGAAATTTCAATGACTTATATCAGCAAAATCGTTACAAATGGAGTGTAGATTTGTGTTGGAGACGTATAGGAAGTGTAATGTGGGGGAGCCACTAGATGGCAGTGTTGACAATTTTTTTTTGTTAAGCCCGGTCTAGAGCTAGGTTTGGGGCATGTCCTGGGCATGCCTCAGAGGGGGCTGGAAAAGAGTATATAAGGAGAAAAATTGAGAGAGTGAGGTAGCAGGAGAAATTGCAAGGAGAAATTGTGGAAGGATACATTTGACCAGACCTGTCACTCTTTTCAAGACCTGTGAAGCTTTTTGTGGATTTTTGCCTGTGTTGGAGCATTTTCCTGTCCCAGGACATCGCAACATAGCAGCCCATCTCAATTACCAAGGGACTGTAAATATCTCTATTTTTTTTTTTAATTTCAATCTTGGTCAGTAGGGTAGATTATAGATTAGGTCTAAGTGTTTGTTTAATTAAATCTGTTGAAGTTTAAGAATTTTGTCTGTCATCCCTTGCTGTCCGTTACGTCATAACAAATTGACGCCATAACAAATTGGGGCCATAACAGAAGTCATATATGGACTTTCATTTGATGACCTACAGATTGAACTTCGAAGGTCAAACTTGACCAATTGAAAATTACGCATTTAGCAGCTTCCACTATCCCTAGATATCTTGCGGCCACACTACCCGCTATGCATTATGCTGAATCCTTTATTTGCGCCTGGAGGTGTGCCCGTGGGCGTGTTTATGCGCTTTCCCTACAATTGCTATCTTGACCACACACGTTAGGGAAAGCGTATAGCGGGTCCTAAAACCACCCGCTACCGGCATTTGGGCTTTCACAAGAGTGCTATGCACTAGCACTCAGCAACGGAAATTTTTTTTCCAGAGAGAGCGGCATTTCAGAACTCTCTTGCGAATGAAGGTAATTTCGGCGACAAGTATGTACACCTGTTTTTGCAGCACGGTCACACAACTTGCTGTAAAAAAAAATAGACAGCTGTCCGATTGGAAAATGTAAACGGACGAAACCACGTACTTGTCACCAGAATTACCTTCATTCACTGAAGGGTTCTGAAATGCCGCTCTCGCTGGGGAAAAAAAAAAGTTACGTCGCTGAGTGCCAGTGCATACACCTAATTTTATTTTTCTAAAATGGGATTTTGTTCTATGCTTCATTTCAGACGGGAGAGGGAGTTGGAAGTGCATGGCGAAACGCATTTTTTTTCTTTTTCATTTTTGAAGTTTCCATCACAAAAGGGGTAGGCTTGATTTTTTTTTTTTTTTTTTTTTTACTACATACCAAACATTAAACAATATGTCAATGTCAAATAATAATAATAATAATAATAATAATAATAATAACAATTCATGATTAACTTAACAAAGACAGATCCTCCCTGACTGGATTTGACCTCATGCACGGGCAATTTAACTTCGTCAGCGGAGAAACGTGGCAACCTTCCTCTCTCCATCACGGATTTCGGTTTGAGGATTTGGGATAAGCGCAGCCTGTTCCGAAGGCAGTGGCACCTGGCACACTGATTGGTTTAACTGGCGAACGCCCAAACCACGCCTATGCATAATGTAACGGTAGCGCTGGTGTTTTAGGGATATAGGCAGGTGTGCAAGATAGCAACTTTCGCGGGGACGCCTCTTACGCAATGCAAAATCCCCAAATAACGGGTTTAGGGACTCTGGCGTAAGATAGGGCCCGAAGTCTCAAAGTGACCTATTCTAATCGCCTTTTGTCCGTCGTCGTGCGTCCGTAAACAATTTACATTTTCGACTTCCTCTCAGAAACCGCTGATCCGATTTCAATACAATTTAGCAGGAACTTTCTTTTGTCAAATATGCACCAAATTGTGAATTATATGGTGCCCATTCCCAGGGGCTCTGAGGGGCAGGGCTAAAACTGGTCAATGCATTTTCGACGACTTCTCAGAAACCACTGATCCAATTTCAATTAAATTTTGCAGGAACCTTCCTTGGTTAAATATGCACCAACATTGTGAATTACATGGTGCCCACCCCCAGGGGCTCTGAGGGGCGGGGCTAAAACTAGTCAATACATTTTCAACTTTTTCTCAGAAACTGCTCATCCGATTTCATTCAAATTTTGCAGGAACCTCTCTTGGTCAAATATGCACCAAAATTGTGAATTATATGGTGCCCACCCCCAGGGGCTCTGAGGGGCGGGGCTAAAACTGGTCAATACATTTTCAACTTCTACTCAGAAACCGCTGATCCGATTTCAGTCAAATATTGCAGGAACCTTCCTTGGTCAAATATGCGCCAAAATTGTGAATTATACGGTGCCCACAAACAAGCGCTCTGAGGGGCGGGGCTAAAAGTGGTCAAATTGGCTGACATTTTAAAAATCTTCCTCTCCAGACCCAGATATACTGGAAAACAATACCCTTCATAGATGGAAGGCTCTTAAGGTGCTTTATCAAAATTGTGAACTTCATGACCCTCGAGCTCCATGTTTGCCCCTGGGGAGGGGGTGAAATTCACTATACTTTATATAGGAAAATGATACTTTTGGGTATATTTGGTTAATTGACGTCAGTAACATCAGTTTTTATACAACTCAGGTGACCGTTTTGGCCCATGGGCCTCTTGTTCTATGTTGGCGCCAGTTGCATTTTATAGAAAAAAACAAACTTTGACCATGAAAAAATGCACCTTATATTACGAATTTCTAAAAATGGATTTTTGCACCATTTGTAAGAAGCACAGGGCTATCACTCTATCGTGTAATCTCAATTTTTAGCTTACCTGACCTATGGGCTAATAAGCTATTGTCGTGGTTTGGCGTCCATCGTCTGGAACATTTTTTACCTTTTCTTTTTTGGCCTGATGAATTTTCATGTAAATTTGTCGTAATATACTACTAGACCATATCCCCAGAGGTTTTTTTCAGATCTTTTATTGAATTATTTTTGTCCATTTTATGGGTCCTTGAAATTTTGGCCCCAATGTTAAAGATAGGACTTAGACATTTTAAAAAATTATTTCTCAAAAACTGCCCAATAATTTTTTTTCTAAATCAGACAAGCAACTTAATTTGGTACCCTCAATGTACGGTGCAAGCACCATTTTGATTGAATTGACGGAAGTGGGTCTAGTGAAGGCGCTGTACTTTAACATTGGGTCTTATGGACAACATGAAAAATGCCCTGTGGAGGCAGATAGAGGTTGCAGATAGAGATTAAGTTTGTATTATCGACATATAGGAAGTCATATATGACCTGTATTTTGGCAATGTTAAATTTGACCTCAGATGACTTTGAAAGGTCGAACTCGGGGTCAAAGAAAATATTAAAAGTCCCCTATTATGCTGTATTTAGTTGTTTAAAATATGTCCAGTGGCTCTTTAAAATAATGTTAAGAATTCGGTTACAAAAAAAACCACACACATCCAGGCCTTGTGAGACCTCTTCTCTCACCCTGTCAGTGCCGGCCTGAAATGCGAGCCGTTTTTAAATGGGCAGGGAGGCTATGCTAACGAGGCACTACTCTGATTGGCTTCCTGGTCGCTTCGATTCTGGGGGAGGGTGCAGAACCGAAAAACCAGGAAACCAAGATGGCAGATATTTCAGGACAGCTCTCTGCGGAATGAATTGCTGTGAGACTGAACTTGTTTGATCCCAAATCCGATGCCAAACGGGAGGAGGAAGCAATTGAAGCGTTGCAGCAACGTTTACAGCAGGATTTCAATGAGTGGCAAGTTGAAATTTTTGAGTTTTGCTCGTACTGTCTCGCCTTGCATGCATGTGATTGTAGCTGCACTATTATACAGTCATGTTATATACCCACTTAGCTATCCGGAGGAAACTTTGGTAAAAGCTCCTGTTAACCATTTCCACTAAAAAAACACAAAAGTTGTAAGCGTTGCTTACGTGGAGCAAGCAAATCGATAACTTCTACCAAAAAAACTTTTTTCGGTTTTTTATTCGCCGGAAGAATTTTCAAAGATGGATGAAATTCTGCCACGCCAATGCAGAGAAATCGTTTGCTATACCAGACGTGTTATAGTGCGTTTCGCGATTGCTTTCACCGCGGTAGGATCAGAGAGCTAAACCCACACCACGGCAAAGTACCCGGCTGACCCCAGTCATGGATAAGTAAAACGATCATTTCACAGAAGCAGTAAACAAACCCAGACTCGTACCCTGAACTCCGCAAAGCCTAAGTCTGGTCTAACTGCAGACTTATCAGCCCAACTTTGCAGACATGCACAACACCTCTCCGGTTAGCTTTAACTGTAGCAGCTACGGTCAGGTAATGTTATGATGAAACTTTCACCTTGATGCTAACCAAAGTAACACAAGCATACCAATCTGAATTACAGCATATAAATTAACCAGGAGCATTTTTTAAGTAGCACGGAATGCAAACTAACATATGGTAGTAATTGAGCGGTCATCATAACGACAGAGACAAATGTTACTCTGCAATACAGGTTTTACGGACAGGAAGTTCCGTTACCGTGAACAGTTGTACCAAGCATCCAAATTATAAACAAGTGTGAAAAGTTAGCTTCAAATGAGGTTTATGTTCTCACACCTTCTGTTTAATGTCCCCTGATATTACTCTTGCGTATTTAGGACACAAACATTAGCAACAGTAACCTAGCAACGTTAGCCACAGTGCAACAGCCACATTCAACAGGCTATCATGTTAGGTAGGCTTATACAGTAAAGCAACACAATGGTCAAACTTACTGCTTCCACGTCTGTGAGTCACGGACAGTTTCTACCAATCCAGGCTTTATCTTCAGCTATTTTACAAAGCCTGCATTTGAGGCCAGTTGTTAGTGCTAACTATTGTTAGCGGTCCTGCTAGCCGCCCGTAATACGTTAGCTTCACATACATTATTTGCTGTTATATCATTACCTGCAGCTTGTGGCTCCGAGCGCTTGATCGATGCAACTGCTCGAGGTTTGAGAAGCAGCTGAGATGCATATCCAGTGTTGAATTATCCCTTATTGAGGCCAGACTTTTCTATTCCTTGGTCCTCAAGCCCGCCGCCATGGAAATTGCCCAAAACAGGAAAAAAAAAAATTTTTATTTTTTGCATGTCCTCGGGCCCACCACTCAGAAAAATCCCAAAAATGGAATTTAAAAAAATATTATTTTTATTTTCATTCTGCCCACCGCCTCCTGGAAGGCTAGTGATCTTCATTTTTATCCCCCGCCATGAAGTGGATCGGGGGATATTGGAATGGCACTCGTCCGTCTGTCCGGGTTCAATGGGGACAAGTTTTCTCGGAAACTATTGCACCTACGTGAATGAAATTTTGTAGTACTGATGACCCCACTGAATGAATTCGACAATTGATTCCGAGAAATTCCTTTTTACAGAGTTATGGCCCTTGACTCTGTTCGTGGACTTAAGTGTATGGGTGTTGCAATGGGGACAAGTTCTCTCAGCAACTATTGCACCTACGTGGATGGAATTCTGTGGGTGACCAGTACTAATGATCCTATTGAATGAGTTCAGTTGATTCTGAGAAATTTTTTTTTTTTGGAGTTATGGTCCTTGTTTCTGTTCGTTGACTTGGTGTATGGGATTTGCAATGGGGACAAGTTTTTTCGGTAACTATTGCACCTTCGTGGGTGAAATTTTGTGTGTGGCCAGTACTAATAACCCTATTGCATGAGTTCGACAATTGATTCCGAGAAATTTTTTTTTTACTCTGAACTTGGTGTATGGGTGTTTAATGGGGACAAATTTTCCCCATTCCCCCGTGACCATTCTTACCGTGGCGGGGGATATTGGTGACAATGTTGCCTTGTTTATCTTCCCTTCACTCTGAATGTATCGCTATTCTGAAAAATAAAGAATCAAGCCGTCCGGAATAACCATCGCATCGACGATTTCCATGTTGCCCCGCCAGCCATTAGTAACAGAACTTGTCTGTAAAAACCTGTATTTCTGGGTAATGTTCGTCTCTGTGGTTGTTATGAGCACTTGTTTACTACCGCATGTTTCTTCGCGTGTCGCGCTACTGGAAGCGCTCCTGGTTGACTTATATGCAGCAATTCTGACTGATAGGCTTTTGATACTTTGGTTAGCAATCAAGGTGGCAATTTCATCATAACGCTACCTGATCGTAGCCGCTACAGTCGAAGCTAACCGGAGAGGCGTTGTATGTAATTTGGGCTGATAAGGCTGCAATTAGACCAGACGTCGGCTTTGCAGAGCTTAGGGTGTGTGTTTGATTTGTTTACAACTGCTTATCCGGGGTTAGCCGGGAACTTTGCCGTCTTGCGCCCTAACAAAAAATACCATTTAATTTACCATTGGATACCATTCATTTACCACTGAGGATTTCCATAAGGGTGGGCTTGCTCTCTGATGCTAAAGCTGTGTCTGGTATAACAGACGATTTCTCTGCATTGCCATGGTGGAATTTCATCCCCCTTTAAAAATGCATGTCTGGGTGCAAGATAATTTATTTTCATTAGAGTTCGATAGATGAAAAAAGCTGCGGTTTTTGTAGGTTTATAGTCTGTTTTCTTTGGGGTTCAGATAATTGGCCAGCGGCCCGTAGAATAGCATTTTGTCAATTGCAGCAAATGTTAAAAACAACTGATTCAGAAACTAACTGGTTACGCCTCCCAGTGTACTCCAGCAACGACCATATGCTGGTCAGCGCAATGCCTCAAATAAAAGTCTGCGTCACGGACAGTCTATGGTCAGGAATGCATTTAAAAATCGTTCTGGCTAATCACAAGCTGAAAAAGTGGAAACTGGATTCGGAATTTTTCCCCGTACAAGTTATCGATTCGCGAGCTCCACACAAGCATCGCTTAGACCGTTTGCGTGTTTCTGCTTTTAGCTCATTCAGTAGCCTGCTGTCGGAATTGTTTTGTTTTGGAAGAAATGGTTATCAGGAGCTTATAGCAAAGTTTCTTCCAGAAAAGTGGGTTTATAACAGTACAGCTACAACCGCATGCATGCAAGGCGAAACAGTACAAGCAAAACAATAAGCTGAGACGAAGGTGGTTCATTTTATTTTTTCTAGTCGCACATTCACATGTACAGCGTTTGATTGCACAATTCTCCGTCGATTCCTTACAAAAGATGTCGGACATTCACAAGAACTCGTAGCCACAAGTTCAATATGACTTGTGCAGTTTCTTCAGTCTGTCACCTTCAGTCTGTGTATGTATGCCCATTGATCACATCCTATCAATCAGATGTTCTTGAAAAGAGCAGTTACTGGACTGTCATTTATTCATGTGCATTCTATAACTCTGCAGCAGCTGTGTGGTAAATCTGAAATGACGACATAAAGTGGAGAGCTCCCTCATCATTTTCAGAGGCTTGGGACTCTCAGCCACCCCCCTTTAAACTGCATCTATGCAGTCTACACACATCAGCTGTGTCCTCACTTCTGAGCTCCCCACCAGCATACATGTATTTCATTTCTGATCATACTGAGTGACTGTCAACCAGACTGGTAACAGTGATGCTGTGCAGGTGAAAACTAAAAACTACTGCAGAAAGCACACCAACATCAAAAGGGAGACAAGATAAAGGTGTAGGTAGAGGACAGGAAAAACATGCATTATTGCTGAAGTGCTGTGCATAGACTACGATACAAATTAGAAGGTGGTTACAGGCTGGTTTATGACTCTCCACTTAGATTAGTTTAACAGAAATTACCAAAGAATTCATAACAATAATGCAGGTACATGCAGGCAACAACAACATAAATAGGCCCTACTAAAAAGAAATGACTTGCATGATTTTCAAAATCATTCCCCCAGGGTAATCCCACTGGAGTAATAAATCCTATGGGATGAAGTGAGGCAGCAAAAAAATGCATAATGAAAAATAAAATCTTTATTTTAGAAATTAATTTTTTTTTCTTCCTCCTCTCTCGTACCTGCCAATTACCATTTTGAGGAAGTGGAAAATAAAATTTTATTTTTTTATTTCGCCCTCCTCTCTTGTTGTCTGTGGAAAAAAGCCTGAGGACCAAGGAATCAAAAAAGTCTGGCCTGACAAAGCTGTCTTCGGCGAAATGCTGAGCACAAACAGCTAATGTTCCCTTTGAGTGTGGCTGTTAGCCGCCAGCAAACAAAAAAGCTACCCACTGATTTCTGGTGGCATCATCTTTTGGAAGAGAAAACAGTTGTGCTTTTTTTTCGCATCCAAAAAAACACGGACGAGCAGCTTTGGGAGACATACTGACGAAATTGCACCTCAAATGATCCGCGGTTGTTGTTCTTCTTTAGTATTTCCGGAAGTGTAGACCAGGGGTCACCAACCCTGTTCCTGGAGAGCTAACATCCTGTAGGTTTCTATTCTATCTCCAATTTGGCACACCTGATTCAACTAATTAGCTACTTAATTGCCCAGCTCGTGATCTTGTTAAGTAGCTAATTAGTTGAATCAGGTGTGTTGAAAAAGGTAGAGCAGAAACCTACAGGATGTGTCTCAGGCTGGGTTGACCCCTGGTGTAGATGCTACTTTGGCGTAATATCGATGACCAAAGCGCAAAACCTCCGATCTGAAGAATTTTCTGATTGGCGGATTTCACTTTGGATGATGAGAACAAGGAAGGCTGCTCTTCCAAAGGGAAATCCGCCAATCAGACAATTCTGCGGAGGTTTTGCGCTTTGGTCAACGCAAAAGTAGCGTCTACACCAGGGGTCACCAACCCTGTTCCTGGAGAGCTACCATCCTGTAGGTTTCTGCTCTACCTCCTATTCAGCTTTGGACATCAATATGATCCACGGTTGTTTGTGCCTGCTAGAATAGTTTCTGGAGTGGGCAGGTCCAGCTCCGTGATTGGCTGTAGCTACCCAGACAGCAAATGGATCCGGGCCGGATCTGCGCTGGATGTAGTCCAACATCCGGTACTAATCCTGAAAACGGATCCACTCCAGATAATTTTTGCTCCCTGGCCCAGATCCGTCACGGATCCACTTTACAGTTCGGGAACAGATCCGGACCAGATCTGAACCGGATCCACACAAGACCAACTGATTACAGCCCATATCTGGCACGGATCTGGGACAGATGTGGTCTGGATCTGGGACGGATCTGGTCCACATTTGAACAAAAGCTCTCGTAAAATTAAAAAGAACAACTTAATTTGCCAATAAAACACATTGGTGTGATAATATTTCACACTTAAATGTGTTTTAATGGCTAATCAAGTTTTGTCTATTATGAGTGATAAAACAATCACAATGCTTTGCTTTCAACAAAGTGCTCTTTATTAACATTGCACATATTTACATTAAAAACTGATCAACAAGCCTAGCAAGGGACCATGGCACCCTACATTGGCACACCTTACGAAATGACAGTCTCCTTAGCAACGGTGAGTGTTATGAGTGCATATTGTCAGCTTATAAGTTACTTTCTAGTTATGTATTTTCATACTAAAACAGGAAGGTTTCCTGCACACAGTCTGGCTAGCATTAAAAAGGTAAACTTTATTATAACATTTCGGACCAAACGTTAAACTTTTTAATGCAAGCCAGACAGTGTGCAGGAAACCGTCCTTTTTTAGTATGACTATGTCAATCTCAATTTTTTTTTAATTTCACTGCTTTGCTACAAACTGTTGCTTTCTCTACATATAAAATCATGTTTTGATTTGACAAAAATGTGTCATTTTAGAAAAATCAAAAGGGGATCAAGAAATTATTTCTCTTTCGCCACTGACTGTTTTATGGTCCCCACACTTCCTGCTTCCGCTTAAGCACGGTACTGACATATTGCCCAGACCTAACATCCCTAGGCATTGTGCACAAAAATATGTAAACAGAATGAATAAGAATTGCTGACAAAGTATTTAAAACATGTAAACACATGACTTTAAGGCAATCTGAACCTAACATTGTAATCTGGCCTTAAATATTGTTAATCAATAAAGTTCACTGAATTTTCTGCATCCAGAAAGTGAACAGTCCTTGAACAGAGCACACAAGAAAGGCGCATGGCATTTTGTTTTGAACTTGAACAATTTCCCCCTCCAAATGTTGTACAAGGGAACAAATTTTGATTATAAACATGAGAACAAGGCAGACACCCTTTAACCTGCTAATAGGGCAAGCTCATCCAGGAGGAACAGTCTCTTAAGGCCCATTTGTACTAGCATTAAGTATGCATATAGATGGGTGAGGCGTGCATGATTGCATTCCTTGATATGCCTTTGTGATTAACGTCAGCAGCATGAGTATAAACCAGGCCTTTGCTGGCCATATGTGTGTAGGTTGTAGAGAAGGGTTGCAAAGAGAAAGGCAGCAGAGAATAAATGCGAGGGGTAGCAGTGAGGGGAGAGAGACATCACCGGTCATCATCATCACAGGTCATCCTCAGCCTCTTGTTCGGAGCCTTTGACCTGGAAAAGAAAAATCTTGTCACTTTTCTAAACTCAATTGTTTCAAAAACACTTGTTTTCCAGTTTCCATGGTTTGTGCTGAAATAATTTTATACCCTTAATCCTTCCCTGCGTGTTTGGTGTAAAAGGTGAAATTTTATGGCAGTTAATGACTGATTACTGTATGCAGTAAATTATGATATTGTACGAAAGCTGATCATAAGACAATAATCCATGGTTGGACCTGAAGGTGTTAGGTGTGTGGGGCTGTAATGCTTTGAGTCTGTGAGGTGCTATTGGGGGTTTTTTTATATACAGTGTGGCAACCTCAGAGATTTTTGGGTGCCAAAATGGCCAACTTGAGGACTACAGGTCCCTCTTGCTGTGCACCAACATACTGTACATTAGGGCTGTCAGAACGAACTTCACTATTCGAACAGAATTCGAGTTATTGAAAAAATGAGAACATTCGAAGCTAGAAACAGACGTTCAAATGTGTGACTTTTGCAACGACGCAAATCAACTTTGTGCGTCGCGACGTTCGGCATTGTTTACAAGATGTCAGCAGAGCTAGAAATCACAACTCCTGGCCTTATATTGTATCTAACAGGGTTTCCGCTTTAGTTGTGGTGGCCCACCGCTCGTTAATTATCGCCGCCACTACTTCACAATCAGGTCAGAGCGGATGCACAGTAATAATCTGCCGGTTACCATCCCTTTGTAAACTTCCTCAAGTGTCTCGATCCACTGGACAGCGCTTGGTTTATCAATCAAGAAAGTCAACGGGGTTATTATAGCCCATAAGTTTAACACCACATCCGTTTCTGTATAATCTATTCTCTTCAAGCTGGTCTGTTGACATTCGTTGATATCACGTGACGGTGGTGACCGACGCTGCATGCTTTTATTCGACATTTCAGCGAGGTGTTATTGCTCGTGTGTGTGTGTGTCGCGGGAGGTGGTGTGTGTGTGTGTGGGGGGGGATAATAAGCTGGTCTATGTGTATATAATGAGCTAAAAAAAAAACATAAAAAATTTGAATATAATTTGAATATTCAACATAAGAAGCATCAGAAATTTGAATCTGATCTGGGGGGGAGATTGATGGCCCTACTGTACATAAGCAGACATCATGGTAGAAAATAGGACTGCAACTAACGACTACTTTGATAGTTGATTAGTCACCAAGTATTGGAACGATTAGTCGACCAATCGGATTATGAATCGCATAATTATTAAATTACTTTTAAATTTAGCACGATGTTGCTTTATGTTCAAATTAATAATAAACACAAGAAAGATGGATACTTTATTTAAAATTACATCTTTTAATTGACTTTGCTGCTGATATTTGGCTGCTACTGATACAAGAAGTAAATAAAAATGATTAATGTGTTCGGCTTTTGGTCTAGAAAATGGTGAAAAATGTTGATCACTGTTCCCCAAAGCCCAAGAAAACGTCTTCAAATGTCTTATTTTGTACAAACCAACAATCCACAACCCAAAGATATTCACTTTACTGTCATAGACTAGAGAAACCAGATATTCATATTTAAGAAGCTGGAACCAGAGAATTTGGGCTTTTTATTCTTAAAAAAAAGACTCAAATTGATTTGTCGATTATCAAAATACAGTGTCCTCCATAATTATTGGCACCCCTGGTTAAGATGTGTTAAAAGCCTTAAAATAAATTCAATTTTTATTGCAGAAGCATACTCTCACCCTGAAAATTGTAGAAAAATGTAACCTTCAACTCAAGTGAATTTTAAGGGGAAAAAAAAATTCCTGTCTAAGAAATAATTATTTTTCATAAAATCACCTGTTCCACAATTATTGGCACCCCTAACAATTCCTTGGAAATAAATGTAATTGAAGTATTTCTGTCATTTGTACAGTAGTTTACAAAGTTGATCAGAGTATCTAGGAACATTTAATTAGCAATTCATCACTTCATGTTTCCCTGGGGTATAAATATGACGTGACACAGAGTCTATTTCTCTTATCCACTCTTCAACATGGGAAAGACAAAGGAACACACCATTCAAGTAAGGCAGATGTGTGTCGACCTTCACAAATCAGGCAATGGCTACAAGAAAATAGCCACTCGCCTGCACCTGCCCATATCTACTGTCAGAGGAATCATTAAGAAGTTTAAAACAACTGGAACAGCGGTAAACAAGCCTGGACGAGGACGCAAGGTTATTTTGTCACCACGCACAGTGAGGAGGATGGTAAGAGAAATAAGAAGTTCTCCAAAGCTCACTGTTAAAGAATTGCAACAAATGGTAGCATCTTGGGGTCACAAAGTCTCCAAAACAACCATCAGGCGCTATCTACATGCCAGCAAGCTGTTTGGGAGGCATGCACGGAAAAAACCTTTTCTCACTCACAATCATAAACGCAAACGTCTGGAGTTCGCTAAGCGGTACTGGGACTTCAAATGGGACTGTGTGCTTTGGTCAGATGAGACCAAGATAGAGCTTTTTGGCAAAAAACACTCGAAGTGGGTCTGGCGGAACACAAAAGATGAGTATGCAGAAAAGCACCTCATGCCCACTGTGAAGTATGGGGGAGGATCGGTGATGCTGTTTCTCTTCCAGAGGCCCTGGGAACCTTGTTGGGGTGCATGGCATCATGAACGCTTTGAAATACCAGGACATTTTAAATCAAAATCTGGTGGCCTCTGCCCGAAAGCTGAAGATGGGTCCTCACTGGGTCTTTCAGCAAGATAATGACCCTAAACATGTGGCCAAATCTACACAGAAATGGTTCACCAGACACAGAATCAAGCTCCTCCCATGGCCATCTCAGTCCCCAGACCTCAACCCCATTGAAAACCTGTGGAGTGAGCTGAAGAGGAGAGTGCAGAGGAGAGGACCCAGGTCGCTGGATGATTTAGAGAGATTGTGCAAAGAGGAATGGTCGAAGATCCCACTTTCTGTATTCTCCCATCTTGTGAAACATTATGGGAGAAGATTAGGTGCTGTTTTGTTGGCAAAAGGGGGTTGTACAAAGTATTAACATCAGGGGTGCTAATAATTGTGGCACACATGATTTGATGTAAAAGAATTATTTCTTAATGTGGGATTTTTTTCCCACTGAATAAATGTACTTGTATTATAGGTTGGATTTTCCTCTTTTTTTCATTGTGGTCCTATATTATTTAGAAAAAAACTGAATTTATTAGTAGCTAAAGAACACATCTTAACCAGGGGTGCCAATAATTATGGAGGGCGCTGTAGATGGCAATTAATTCAATAGCAGATTAGTCGATTAATCTTTGCAGCCCTAGTACAAAATGTTCATTTAAACATCAGCTGCTTCTGGCGTGTTACCTGTGCTCGACTCTGGCGACTTCCCCTGCAGTTGTTGTCCGAGCCCAAATTGAACCATTTCATCATATGCTTGTTGATGTCAACGTCTGTGGCTTGCTTTGCCACATGGTTTTTGCGTACAGCACCTGTATACAAACATACAAAGCAACAGTACTTACTGGTACTGCTTCTTGCAAGGTAGGTACACCGCAAGTACTGGCTAAGTATTATAAAGTGCTACCAAATTGTTCTGTCTGTAAGGTGTGGTTCACATGGGGGGATGGGCACATAAGCACAAGAAAGTTGTGGGGGTGTATTTGGCGGATGTCTTCCACCTGCTGAATGAACATTATAGTCTTACACATTCATTTCCTATGGCGGCCACCTTTGACCTAGAGCCCTAGAGGTGTGAACAAGTTGAATAAACCACTCGAAATTCAATGTAGTGGTATACGTCTCGAAGGCTGGGCTCAGAGGAGACCACTGGGCTCTCTTTCAGGGGAGGGGGAGAGAAGCAGGGCAAGAGCCGTGAGGAAGAGAGGGAGATGTCTGGCCAAGGCTCCGTCCAGCATGGACCAAAACACAGCACAGACGGTTCAGAAACAATTCGGAATGATTTCAATTTATAAACAGGCAAAGTTGTGTTCAAGTCTGCATATTGCTAGCGGATCTATTTTCTGGTCCAAAGTGCGGCCGTGACTGGTTCTGAATGAGGGCTTTATAGCAGGCAGCCGCTCTCCCCTCTTCCTGGTACTTTATATGCTTGCGACAACACGTCGGTTCATTAGTGGAGGTCAGTATACATGATTGAGGACACATTTATGAATGAAAATATCGATTTTTGATAATAAACAACTGAGAAAATCACACATTGTACCTTTAAATGAACAGGATATTCTATTATAAATTGAGGTGATTTAGGTGACTTTCATACCTAAATCATTGATCATTGTTGTTGCTTCCATCCGCTTAAATGAAAGCTTGCCTGTTGTTCCCTTCCAACAAATTTGGAGGGTCAAATGTTTAGAATAGATGTGTGAAAGAATGTTCCAGGTAAGCCACTTTGTGTCCTTTCCCCCAATGCAGGCCAAAAAAGCAATCTGAAAAAATAGACAAAACATAATTATAAAAATACGACCAAGGGTCCTGTAGCTTACCGGCAAGCAGTCTTACAGCGATGATACAAGTTAAGAAGATTTCATGTGAAGTTTGACATTTGAATCAATGAAAATCAATGTCAAGGTCACTCAATAAAAGTTCATATACATTTATAAAACCTTCTCTAATACAATCCTAAGCTCTGAAGCAATTTTGGTGATACAAGTCATTATAATATGTCAATATGTATTCAATATGTCAACTGAATGTCAAGTTATGGTCAGCAAATGGACTTCATATTTGACTTTCTAAATGTCTCTATACAAACCTTGGCTCAGTCTGTGACCATTTGGGTGATACAAGTCATTGTAATTTCACTGTCGAGTGTGAACCTCAAAGGTCACTGACAGTTAAGTTGAATGTCACCAAATGAACGTTCATATGTGACATCCTAGATGTTGGTAACAGAAACCTAGGCTCCATCTGTGACCGTTTTAGTGATACAAGTCATTGAATTTTCACAAGGTCACATTTGACCTTTGAAGGTCAATACAAAGGTCACTAAATGAAAGTTCATATACGACTTCCTATATGTCTCTAATACAAACCTAGACTCCATCTGTGACCATTTTGGCAATCCAAGTCATTGTAATTGTATTATGTCAAGTTTGACCTTCAAATGTTATCAACAGTCAAGTTGAATGTCACCAAATGAAAGTTCGTATTTGACTTCCTATGTCAGTAACACAAACCTGGGCTCCATCTGTGACCTTTTCAGTGACAGAAGTCATTGAATTTTCTCTAGGTCAAGTTAGACCTTCAAAGGTCAATATGAAGGTCACCAAATGAAAGTTCATGTATGAATTCCAATACATCTCCAATACACACCGAAACTATCTGTAACCATTTTGCTGATATAAGTCATTGAAATTTCACTGTGAAGTTTGGGCATTCAAGGTCACTGTAGGTCAAGTTTAAAGTCACCGAATGAAACTTCATACATGACTTCCCATATGCCTGCAATACAAACCTAAGCTCCATCTGTAATAGTTTTGGTGATGGAAGTCATTGAAATTTCACTATGTGAAGTTTGACCTTCGACGGTCGCCAAAGGTCAAGTTCAAGGCCACCAAATGAAAGTTCATACATGACTTCCTATGTATGTTCAATGCACATATGTTCCCAATCTTCAATATTTTCAAGCCTAGAAACCTTTGAAAATTGTAACATTTTGCTTGACGTCAAGTTTGACCTTTCAGGGTCATCTGAGGTCAACTTTAACACAGCCGAAATATAGGTCATATATTATTTCCTATATGTCAGTAATACAAACTTAATCTCTATCTGCAACCATTTGGCCTCCACAGGCCATCTTGCATATTCATAAAGTACAGCGCCCCCAATAGACCCACTTCCGTCGATTCAATCAAACTGGCACTCGCTCTGTACATTGACGGTACCAAGGTAAGTTGATTGCCTGATTTAGAAAAAAAATCTTTCACGCAGTTTTTGAGAAATAATTGTTTAAAATTTCTCAGTCCTATCTTTAACATTGGAGCCAAATTTTCAAGGGCCCATAAAACGGACAAAAATGATTCAATCAAAAATCCGAGAAAAACTGTGTGGAGATATTGTCTAGTAGTATGTTATTGCAAATTTACACAAATTCATCAGGCCAAAAAAAAGAAAAAATGTTCCGGACGACGGACGCCACACCACGACAATAGCTTATCGGCCCATAGGGCCGGTAAGCTAAAAAGGACATATGATTCAACATACAGAGGCAACATATGAATGTAGAAACTTGAATTAAGTAATAATTATGATATTTTAAAAAAAGTTAAGAGGGGTTACATAAACAGTAACTTTGACCAAAATAAACACATAGGTAAGAATAATGACAATAACTGTATCCTAAAAAGTTGAATGCATTGTCTACTCATCAACAGCGCGTGGCAAAATATGGTCTCGTAAATCTCAAGTAGCCCTAGGTATAATTTGCTTCCACTTTGAAGGATATCAACCTTGTAATTGAGTTTCTTTGAGCTCAGATGGTAAATAATTCAGCAAAGAGCTCAAATCTTGAGAAACGAATCCTCATTATCTGCAACGACAGTACTTATTCTTTCATGAGGTAGGACAATGAAAATCTCTCTGTACCAGGCTGTCACTGTGGGTGGAGTATCTTTTATCCATGTGAGCAGTATGCATTTGCGTGCAAGAAGTAAAAGTTCCTCTAGTAATATATAATAGTTATGGGAGAGTGCTACTTCCTTAGAGGGCAAACCAAGTAAAATAACCCTGGATCCTTTATTATAGTAGTCATAAAAATGCTGCACAACTCATGAGCTATGTGACTCCAGTATCTAGCAATCAGTTTGCAATCACAAAAATAATGGAAATGAGTCCTAAGGTCTGTTTTGCACTTTTGGCAAATAGGAGAAACGGATTGAGATATCTTCATGGGTGCTCAGAGTCCGTAATGTTACGGATTTCCATATTTTTTAAATTCTCCTCCGTAAGAACAAATCTGGCACAGATACAAAATAATTTCGGGTATGTAAAAAAACTACATTTCCCATAAGTTTGGTTGATTGAGCCAATATGTGCTTTTGTACAAACTTAAACTCGTAGCCAACCAACGAGCCTTTTGTTGGTGATGGCGAGCAATGAGCACCGATTACGTCAGGGGCTGGGGGCATAGTTATTGCGAACATAGACATATATACATAGATGCCGCATGAGTGGGGGAGAGGCGTGCCTGCAGGGCGGCCATGTTAGTACAGGGTTAGCGGAAGCCTCCGTGCATGTACGTCAATTGGGGTGAGAAGTATCAAACAATTTCTATAAATCATTATTCGCTGAATTTTTGACCGATTTCCAAGCGGTTTGATTTGTTATAAACATAACACATATTGCTATGATCCAGGATGCCTTGATACTTTAAAATGCCGGTTTTACTGCCAAAATACAACTTTGTATTCACAGCAGTCGAACACTTAAACTTAAATCTACACCGAAGATGCCAGATTTTTGTGCAGCATATGGATGCTGAACGAGATATCCATGCCAGATTCCGTGGAATCACCTTTCACAGGTAAGATTTAACGATAGATTTTGGATGTATTTGTGTATTATAACATTATGTTGAGAGCTACTGTAACTATTTGTCCACCAGCGAAATGCTAATGTATAGGCTAGGCTAGCCCTAGTCATGGAAGCTGAGACTTAATAACAAATAAATCATAATTATAATGTATAGTTATCCATGTATTTCTCCACACCGCCCAATTTTACAACCCCAATTCCGAAATAGTTGGGACGAAGTGTAAATTGTGAATAAAATCAAAATGCAATGACTTTCAGATCACATGAGCCAATATGTTATTTACAATAGAACATAGATAACATTTCAAATGTTGAAACTGAGACATTTTACATTTTTTTCCACAAAATGAGCTCATTTCAAATTTTCTGGCTGCAACAGGTCTCAAAAAAGTTGGGACACAGGGAAAAAAAGGGCTGAAAAAGCAATTAATATATAAGAGAATCAGCTGAAAGAACATTTAGCAAGTAATTACGTTAACTGGCATCAGGTGTGTAACATGATTGGCTATAAAAGGGATGTCTTAAGCTGGGGACACACTACAAGATTTTTGGCCAAATTTTTCCCACGATTTGCAGTTGGGGCTAGTCTGCACTAGTCAGCTCTAGTTGGGGACAGTCGTCATGACAAGTCAGCGCAGAATCTGTTAGTGTGTGATGTGGTACAGACTGGAATCAGCAAGCGTGTGAGCTGAACAGACTCCGCCCAACTTCAGTCGCCGAAATTCAAACATGTTTGAATTTTTTGAGCCGACTCTGGACGCAGTTGTGTAGTGTGTGATCCCTCATCTGCTGTAGTCCTTAAATGTGTGAACCCCAGTCTTTACAAGAATCTGCTGAAGCCAGTCGTGTAGTGTGTGCTCCAAGTCTTTTCAAAATCTGCAAAGACTGTGAAAATCTTGTAGTGTGTCCCCAGCTTTAGGGAGGCTGAACCTCTAAGAAGTAAAGATGGCCAGAGGCTCTCCAACCTGTGAAGGCTTGCGTAAAAAAAATTGTGGAATACTTTAAAAACAATGTTCCTCAACGTCAAATTGCAAAGTCTTTGAAGGTCTCGTCATCGACAGTGCATAACATCATCAAAAGATTCAGAGAAACTGGAAAAATCTCTGGGCGCAAGGGACAAGGCCGAAGACCTTTACTGGATGCCTGTGATCTTCAGGCCCTCAGATGCCACTGCATCACTCACCGGCATGATTCTGTCATTGACATTACTAAATGGGCCCAGGAATACGTAAGGAAACCACTATCTGTAAACACAGTCCGCCGTGCCATCCACAGATGCCACCTAAAACTCTATCATGCAAAAAGGAAGCCATTGTTGAGCATCACCCAGAAGCGCTGCCGTGTTCTGCGGGCCAAGGCTCATTTAAAATGGACTGTAGCAAAGTGTCCTGTGGTCAGACAAGTCCAAATTTGAGATTCTTGTTGGAATCGTGGGCGTCGTGTCCTCCAGGCTAAAGAGGAGAAAGACCACCCCTCCTGTTATAAGCGTTCACTTCAAAAGCCAGCATCTCTGATGGTATGGGGATGCATTAGTGCATATGGTGTGGGACACCTGCATGTTTTAAAAAGCGCCATGAATGCTGAAAGGTATATAAAGGTTTTAGAGCAACATATGCTCCTCCAGATGACATCTATTCCAGGGAAGGCCGTGTGTATTTCAGCAGGACAATGCAAAACCACTTACTGCAGCTATTACAACAGCATGTCTTCGCAGTAGAAGAGTCCATGTGTTGAACTTGCCTGCCTGCGGTCCTGATCTCTCACCGATTGAGAACATTTGGCGCATAATTAAATGAAAAGTCTGTCAAAAGAGACCCAAAACTCTCCAGCAGCTGGAAACCTGTATTAAACAAGAGTGGGATCAAATTCCAATGGCTGAACTCAAGAAACTTGTCTCCTCAATGCCCAGACGCCTCTGCTCTGTGTTAAAAAGAAGAGGGGATGCTACACCATGGTAAACAGGCCCCTGTCCCAACATTTTTATTGAGACCTGTAGTAGCCATCAAATTTGAAATGAGCTCATTTTGTGGATAAAAGTGTAAAATTTCTCAATTTCAACACTTGCTATGTTATCTCTGTTCTATTCTGAATAAAATACTGGTTGGTGTGATTTGAAAGTCATTGCGTTTTGATTTTATTCACAATGTACACTTTGTCCCAACTATTTTTGAATAGGGGTTGTATTACAATCCTATCTTTTCTTCTGAACGACTGACAAAGAGGATGTGATTGCATTTTAAAGCTGGTTACTAAGGCTGCCAGGTCAGATCCTAACGTTAGTATTAAGTTACAAGATCGTTGTTGACCCAGGTATTTTATACCCGTTGGATACAAAGAAATACTCTTTCTATTCACAATTTCCCTATCATTTATGTAATATTAAGAAGGCCTGAATCTACTATCATTTTTATTAAATAATATTAAAAAGACTTGAAAAAATATGTTGCAGTTCATAGATATTTCTCATATGTATTTTATGCATATTTCAATATGCTGCAACATTATGACAGTAAGACAACAGTATACTCATGTTTAATATATTGTCTTACTGTCATAAAGCCTGTCAAAAAAAAGTTGAAGGTCAAGAATAAATACTTAAAATTGGTAATTGAGTGTGTTTTTGAATTTAACCTTTATCTGAAGGGAAAAAATCTTGTCTCTTTTTTGTTTTAGTGCAGAGAATTCTTCACATCTCTTGCCTCTTTTTGGTCACATTTTCAAGGTTTCCCAAAGACGGTGAATTGAGGAGACAGTGGGAACTTGCTGTGAGACGGCATGGTTTTGATGCCACTGAGAGGTCCTTGCCCTGCGGTGACCTCTTCAAGTCGAACGACTTTGAATGAATTAAATCAATAATGCTCAGACTGTTTTAAAACTAGTCTTAAGGCCAAACCTTTACAGATGCATTGTCTTAACTGACCCAATGTTGGATTTTATTTCTCTCTCTTAGCTCTTCTTTTTAATCCAGGGTTTTATTTGCCTATATACGTTTTCTATTCCTATTCATTGTTTTCTATTCCATTACTATTTTAGCTTCTTATTTTATTCATATCATTTCATTTATGTCTGATCATATATTTTACTTCGGGTGTGCATTCTTGCAAATTCTTTTACTATGTAAAAAGCACTTTGAATTGTCTGTATACATGAAATGAGCTGTATAAGTAAAGTTGCCTTACTTTCAAGGTTTATTTTTTAAATGTATAATATTGTGTTACATACTAATTCATAAAATAACAGGAATAATATCACTTTTTTATAGCAGTGACTGCTATAGGCATGAAATTGGGCAGAAATGTGTAATTTTTAATGCAATTTTTTAAATTAAAATATAGTATTACTACATCATATTCATTTTTTGGGGGGGGGTTCAGCGAAATACTAATATCTACGTTGTCTTTTTCCTTTTAACATGTCCCGGCAATGTCACCAGGGTCGGCGCCAGAACTGGAAATTGAGGGGAGGGGCACAGACACATCCCTTTTTTAGCAAGAATTAGTCCTGGCTAACAGTCAAGCGTTTCCTTTTTGACACATTTTCCAATTATAGTAATAGTCCATTGGTAACTGAAGACGCGGCTTCTTTCTCCGTGTGATCTAACAACAAAATAATGGGCTGAATTCAGTAGAGGAAAATAATTTATAAACAGGTCTATGCTTTATCTGAGACAAACTGTTCTGGAACTTCTGCGCTACTTAATCGGCACATCAGGTGATCTAACCTGCACGTCATGATTGTTTAAATTGATTAAATAAAAGCATTTGAAACGCCTTTGTGCAGTTTTAAATGCACCGAAGTGCGCGTCCAAATGAATGATAGTCGCCTTACTGTAACGGGGGGAGCTAGCGAATCCTGATAGTGTGGAGTGTTTTCGGAGTGAATACATAGTTAATTTAGAAAATGATTGAGCCCAAGCCAGGAATATTAATTGTTTTAAAGGGAGGTGTCTGTGCCCCCCAAATTCCAGTTCTGGTGCCGACACTGAATGCCACGCCAAAAAACGATCAAATGACTTTCCTTCTCACTGGAAAATAATTTTCCCACAGGGACAATAAAGTATCTATCTATATATTTTAAAAAATAGGTTGACGATAGCGATTTATGATTACTTTAATTGTGCAGGCATGTCATTCCTCCACAGACACAATGCATTGAAAGAGCGAGCGGCACTGTTCCAAGATGGCGGCCCTGTTGGCACGTCGCTCCAATGGGCAGAAGCAACCAATGCGGCGTCTATGTACAACCCCAATTCCGAAATTAGTTGGGACAAATTGTAAATTGTGAATAAAATCAAAACGCAGTGACTTTCAAATCGCGCCAGCCAGTATTTTATTCACAACAGAACAGAGATAACAGCCAATATTGAAACTGAGAAATTTTACAATTTTATCCACAAAATGAGCTCATTTCAAATTTGATGGCTGCTACAGGTCTCAAAGAAGTTGGGACAGGGGCCTGTTTACCATGGTGTAGCATCCCCTCTTCTTTTTAACACACAGTGGAGGCGTCTGGGCATTGAGGAGACAAGTTTCTTGAGTTTAGCCATTGGAATTTGATCCCGTTCTTGTTTAATACAGGCTTCCAGCTGCTGGAGAGTTTTGGGTCTCCTTTGACGGACTTTTCGTTTAATTATGCGCCAAATGTTCTCAATCGGTGAGAGATCAGGATTGCAGGCAGGCAAGTTCAGCACATGGACTCTTCTACTGCGAAGCCATGCTCATGGGTGCAAGACCTCCGTCTACAGACGGATTTCCGTCAATAATTAATTGTTGGTTCCGTCAAAGTCCGTTATTCAGGGCTGTGCAGGTGCGCAGTGGTGGTGGAAGAAAAATAGTGACCTGCTCGTGCTCACTAAGTAACATCTCGCCATGGAACCTCCCAGATTTGCCTTTGGAACACCTAATTTATGTTGCCGCCACTAGGGAGCAGTATTTCGAGGTAGAAGTGTTGGTTGATTGAGGACACTAATGAGGAAGACGAAGACGCATTTAGGTCAGTAAAAATGTGCACAAGCGTGGAATATAATCACATATCACCATAACGTGTGTATGTACGGGTATTTTTGATAACGTAGCGAAATTGTTGCTATGCATTGGTGTGTAACAGTAATGTTAACATCACGCGAAGCGTCGCATCGAAACTCTCCCCAACCATTTATTTTAGAAAGATCCGCGTTTATGAAAAGTGCTCCTGTACGTGAATATTAGCGTGATGATCTAATTTTGAATGCGGTAGAGGGTTAACAACATGTTCAAAGACCTTAGTAGTTTTAGTTAACAGACTGTAGCATAGTTTTAATCTAATAGCTAGAGCTAGCAGTGATGCACCTGCGTTTTTAGGCAACGTGTTTGCGCAAAATAAAAAAAATATATATATATATAAAAAGTCCCGAATCTTTAAGGGGCAAGTTTCTTAAAGGGGCAACGCCACTTTTCCATATTAGTTTTTTTTTTTTCCATACTAAGCATGCATCCTAAAATATTTCAAGAAGTGATCAGACTGTTCTCATAACAGACACAGAGATGAACAGTGTGCATTTGGTCTCAAATTGTGTTCTAAGACTCTTAATTATTCAATCTTGCCTGTTGTAAAATTGATACTTCCGTCACCATAATCTGGTCTTCGGCCTTGTCCCTTACGCACAGAGATTTTTCCAGTTTCTCTGAATCTTTTGATGATGTTATGCACTGTCAATGATGAGACCTTCAAATCCTTTGCAATTTGACGTTGAGGAACATTGTTTTTAAAGTATTCCACAATTTTTTTTACACAAGCCTTCACGGGTTGGAGAGCCTGTGGCCATCTTTACTTCTGAGAGACTCAGCCTCTCTAAGACATCTCTTTTATAGCCAATCATGTTACACACCTGTTGCCAGTTAACTTAATTACTTGCTAAATGTTCTTTCAGCTGATTCTCTTATATATTACTTGCTTTTTCAGCCCTTTTTTACGGTGGCCCTGAAGGGCAATAGTAATAAATATTTCAAAAGCGCAAAATATATTTCACAAAACACAAATACATTTCACAAAACACAAAAAAATTTCACAAAACACAAATACATTTCACAGAACACAAATACATTTCACAAAACAAAAATAAATTTCACAAAACACAAATACATTTCACATAACAAAAAAAAATTTCACAAAACACAAATAAATTTAACAGAACAAAAATAAATTTCACAGAACACAAATACATTTCACAGAACAAAAATTTCAGAGAACACAAATACATTTCACAAAACACAAAAACATTTCACAGATCACAAAATACATTTCACGAAGCTGGAAAGGGTAGGACCATGGTACTTGTTTGTGATTGGCTAAACCCAAGTCTGTCCGGCATCAGTCATTTATCATTTCCTGTTTACACTGGATACCACAGAGCCAGCTCGAAATTTCAAGTGTTTACCAGGATGGAAGAGGAGCTTGAGTTGATAGCGCAATACTTCAACAAGGGACATACAGTGTCATTCTTGAAATGCTCTCCTCGTATCATGAAATACACACATAAATTGGAACCCTTAAATGCTTAAAAGACCTCGCACGACAGAGAAGGGTCGGATATGCTTCATTGAATGTCGTTAGGAGGGCAATATCATCAGAGCTGCTGGGACCTGGGGGATATACTACGAAGCTGGCTTTGTGATTAAGCCTGACTTCAGCAATTAGTAAAACCAGGAAACTCTTCAAATCTGGAACATGGACTAATGTAAAAAGTGCTTTTCCAGGTTTTACTTAAGCTTAAAGTCAGGCTTAATCACAAAGCCAGCTTCGTAGTATACCACCACCCCCCCACCCCCCCGACAACTGTTTGGATCCCGAACAATGTGGATAAACCATAGATATATATAGAACAGTACATTGCTGATAGGGTACGCTCAAGTGAAGCATCCGCGTATACACCCGGAAGTAAAATTCGCACCTAGAATCCCATTCATTTTCGCCTACTTTAAAATTACATTTTCAAAAACACTTGCATGCGAGTCGGTGTTATTTTGGTATCCCTGTGCAGAGCAACATTTTGTCTCCCTAAATATGTGCTTTTTGGAGGACGGAAAGCAGCACATTTACTAAAGGGAAGATCGAAATGTGACGCGGTGTCAACGTTAAAGTGCGAGCAGAAAAGTTAACGTGACCGAGGCTTTTAATGACTATCTGATAACATAATTGCTTGGACATTTTCGCCGTTATATAAGAAACGTCAATGAATGTCCGTTTACGTTATCAAATTACTCTCAGGTTTCCTCACTTCATTGTACCCTGGTTGAGCATATTTGCCGTCGACCGAATAGTTTCTATTTAATCATATGGCTAATTGCAATGTTGTCAAAAGGAAGCGCTAGTTAACTCTGGCTACTCCTTTACTATGCTTCATCTTTGCCCCTGTCCCGTTGAAACACTGCTCTCAAAAATGATCACAGCACGGATCGAGGGGAGAGAGAGAAGTTTTTTCTCCTGATATCTAACAGCCAAGCCTTTCTCCCCTCCTTGTCTTTTGAAACTTTGTATAAACAGACAAAGCCACTTGTCCACTGATTTAAATAGTGTGCAAGTAAGAAGTATTGTTGAATGTCAAATACAAGTAGCTAGCTTGTTAGCAACCTTGTTAATTTTATTAACTGCGAAGTCAGTCGCGACGGTGAGGTTACCAAGGTAGATCGCTGGTGACCGTTTTCAATCGCTTGCATTTGCTTCTAGTGTGCGGTCTATTCAAGTCAATGGGACGGCTAATTAGCAAGCTACCATGCGAATGCGGTTTTTTCCATTAAAGTGACAAATTTGCATTTCTACTTTAACTTATACTTGAAACATTTTATTAGAGCCCTTCAAATGAATATTGCTGGGAAAGGCAGCTGCACATCTCGGCATTTGAACGCTTATATTGACTTTATTTGAAATTGGCCTCATAGGAAACCATTCATTTTTCTGAAGAAGTTGGGTGTATCAATATGGTGGCCGGGTGCTTCACTTTGGATAATGTAAATATGACATCATCAGCAATCTAGTGTTCTAAATGTATATATCTATGGGATAAACACCCACTGGCCGCGAAGCGTCGCGTCAAACTGCAAATGCTTTTAAACGCCCGCTGGAAGCGTCAGTTGCATCAATATTAATGGATGACAACAGGACCGAGAAGCAATGGGTGGCACTCTCAAAATATTCAACAAGACAACATTTAATTTTGAAAACACCTTCCGATAAAGCTTATTTTAAGTGATGGCAATGTTCAGGTCACTACGCACTATAGGCCTTCTTTATAAACAGGCATAATTTTCCTCCTAAATCTCTAGTAAATTAAGATTATGATTCACTTTACCCCGCAGCGAATTAGCTAGCTAACTTAGCAGTGTTAAGTTTTTATCAGTGTACCTTGATTTAGGGACTGTCTAACTGTAGATCGCTTGATAACTTAAATGCCTGCAAAATAACGGATTTCCTTTCAAAACTGCGACCTAGTTAAAAAGCAGGTTGACAACTGCATGTGAGGTTGCCGCTAAATGTGTGCTACTTACCATGACAAGGGGAAATAATTAAATAATGTAAAAGGCAAATGCGTTTTTATTGTGTTGACGCTTCAGAAATTGAGCAGTGGCGAAAAACACGCTGCCAGTGGGCGTTGCTCCATTGAAATGAATGGAACCTATTTTTTGACGCGCGTCTCACGCTTCTGGTGAGCGTTGGGCTTTAAGCAGAAACATGGTGTGCGTGTCAAAAGGGAGACCGTCATGAGAATGCTCCGGCAGCTTCGGACCCATTGAATGGTAAGTGCGAAGTGCCCGCAACAGGGTCCCGCGTGGATTCAGCTGCCGGAGCATTCAGGAGGCATTTCAAGAATGACACTATATGTATGTCCCTTGTTGAAGTATTGCGCTATCAACTCAAGCTCCACTTCCATCCTGGTAAACACTTGAAATTTCGCGCTGGCTCTGCGGTATCCAGTGTAAACAGGAAATGATAAATGACTGATGCCGACAGACTTGGGTTTAGCCAATCACAAACAAGTACCATGGTCCTACCTTTTCCAGTTTTGTGAAATGTTTTTGTGTTTTGTGAAATGTATTTGTGTTCTCTGAAATTTATTTTTGCTCTGTTGAATTTATTTGTGTTTTGTGAAATTTATTTTTGTTCTGCGAAATGTATTTGTGTTTTGTGAAATGTTTTTGTGTTTTGTGAAATATATTTTGCGCTTTTGAAATATTTATTACTATTGCCCTTCAGGGCCACCATACTTTTTTGCCTGTGTCCTAACTTTTTTGAGACCTGTTGCAGCCAGAAAATTTGAAATGAGCTCATTTTGTGGATAAAAATGTAAAATGTCTCAGTTTCAACATTGAAATGTTATCTATTTTCTATTGTAAATAACATATTGGCTCAGAATGTGATCTGAAAGTCATTGCATTTTGATTTTTTTCACAATTTACACTTTGTCCCAACTATTTCGGAATTGGGGTTGTATATATGTCTATGTATTGCGAAGCTGTGGGGAAACACTCGGTATGCCAGACGCTGAAACGTAGGCTGATGTATAGTATAGAACCCATTTTTATTTCGTGCAGATGTTGAGCCTTATCTTCAATTCTCCCTTGCATCACTCCCTTGAACCACAGATGCAGCCCCCGAACATCGCGCCCAACACATTTCAACTGGTTAAAGGTTTCCTATCCATTCAAAATTTGTAGCTGATCATTTAAAATGTGAACCGCAAATAATGTGTGCTTGTTTGATGCTGTCCTGCAAATAATAAATAACAGCAACTCAGCGAACATTTTAGATCTTATCTGACAAGTTGCTGTAATGTTACGACATTGTGCCGAAGTCTACAATGGAGGCGTTGCATTGGATGCAGCAACCGTAGTGTAAGTCACATGATTACCGAAGTACCCCAGGAAGATGGCTTTGATGGGATGGGAATGCATCGATGAATTATTTATTTATACAAAAAAAATATTTGCTTGCTCTGAAATGTTGCATGTATAACCGGATATTGAACCCCAGTTGCTCAGGTCCAAATGCTCCGCCTTATCCACGACACTAGCTCAACAGACTATATATTCACTGGTCGACTTAGCACTTGTATAGCTGCGCTGTGTTTAAACTTGAGCATATTGGCACAAAGATTCCCAGTAAACCGGCTTTGAAAACAACAGTTGAATTTTTAGCGGTTATTATAGCGAAAATGCTAAAAAACAAACCATTTAAGCGATTATACTGCTGAGATTTTCAAGTGCATAGCATAATGGCGAGAGGACTCTCAGATGGACTGGCTAAAACAATAGCAAGCGTAGATTTACCCTCAAACAGCTTTTTATGACAAAATATCAAAGGTAAGAAAAATTTTTGCTCATCTCTGTAGACTGTAAAGTGTATGCCTGCTGTTCTTTGAGAGTGGTGTCAATTTAAAATGACATGGCTTATATCATTGGATTCTGTGGACTGTCCTCTTTCATTTGAGGTATCGTTTGTATGCATAGCACAAATTCAGTGGAAATGCTTGGGATAGAGCACTGATCTCATTTTATTTAATGTTTTGCTGGATACTTATTTACTTGCTTTGTACTTGAATTGTGTTTTGAGAGTGGTGTCAATTTAAAATGACATGGCTTATATCATTGGATTCTGTGGACTGTCCTCTTTCATTTGAGGTATCGTTTGTATGCATAGCACAAATTCAGTGGAAATGCTTGCGATAGAGCACTGATCTCATTTTATTTAATGTTTTGCTAGATACTTATTTACTTGCTTTGTACTTGAATTGTGTTCGGTTTAGGTAAAGAACGGTCATCACAAACTTTTCGCCGAGTTTCTTCACTTTAAGAGGATATGCCGCATGACGAGGTTGCTATTAGGAAACATACTGTATTTATTATGCTAATTCATTGCCCCGGTACCAGAGGTGTTTGGGCATAAGGCTAATATTTGTATTGAGTATATCATTTCCGATAATTTCTTTAAATCTTCACTTTAAAACCAGTTTTCATTGCAACAAAACCGTTGACTTGTGAACTTCTGGTACGTGAAGCAGCTTTTCTCGAAGTGCTCTGAGCGAAGAACTGAATGTTTCGTTGGTTTGTAAGGCTTTCCACAGTCAATTCTTCTTAATTTAACAAGCCATTCTTTCAAAAGGGCTTCATTATTTTGTGGAAATTGATGGAAACTTATTTTGCCGTATTTTCTGGACGATTGAATGGCATCATTATTGGTGCAACCAACAGCAGCACAAGATTTCCTCATTTTCACTATGCTGCAATCAACCAGTGTTTCCCTCAACCAGTGTTTCCCATACATTGACGAGATAATGGCGGCCCGCCATAATCTAATTTACCCCCGCCATATTCTCAAAATCGGCTAGATAAAAAACGCCTCCGGTAAATGAATGTCACAATATGTAGCGCATCAGCAGGAGCGCCTCATTCTGAGTAAATGCGCAATCGCCGGCTGTTTAAAAAAACCGAGAAAATATAGAAGGTAGCCTACTGGAATATGCGGATTCTGCGCAAACCTCAAACCCCGCTCGACAAACTGAAAAGCATCTTTGTATGAAAACATCGATCTGGCACCACACACTGCTTCCAGGTCTGTGGGAAACAGTGGATCAACCTTTATGTACATTTTGCTTCGGGGATCACGTGACCACCTACGTAGATTGCAACAACCTCATTAATCTAAGCCGTTTTTCCGCCGAACGCGAAACAAATTTTTCGTGTGATAGATTACATTCAAAGTCAATGCAAAGATGCGAATACACACGAGTTGTTTGCGTCTTTGTGTCTTTGCATTGACTTTGGATACAGTCTGTCGCGGGAAAAATTCATTTTGCTTTTGGTGGAAAAACAGCTTAACGTAGCTAGGTAGGTAGTGAGGCTCCATTGTTTTCCGTGGCCATTTGGAGCATTGCCTTTATGTAGCTAGCTTGCTTGTGGATGAGATTATGGATATCTTTCCAGAGCGTGGACATAATCTACGTCGCTTGGCAGTACAGGAAGTTGCAGCTGATGATGATGATGATGATGATGAGTTGTAGATGCCCTTGTTACAATGATGTCAGCCAGGACTGTCTGTCACAGTTGATGTGGTTTCGATTGCATAGACTTGTATACATACAATTGATTTTTGTGCTACATTGATGCATGTGTGAACAGTAATGTATGAACATTCAACATTGTTCGTTTTCTTTGTTTATGATGACTGGATGAATGTGAATGAAATACAAATTGTAAATATAACTAAGTACATTCCAGAATCATTGTATTTATTCAGCTTAACATTCTGCCTCATTGTTCATGTACTATCAATTTCTTTGGAATGTTCAACTTCACAGTTGCAAGAAATAAATACTTACTTACCTAGTTACTTACTGATACATAATATGGATGAATCCAGCACGTGCCTCACATATTAAAGGGTAAGAATCTATTTTGCCATTAGCAGGGATTGTAAAACCTTTGCGTAACACTTATTGTCTCTCTACCTTTTATTACAGACTGAAATAGTGTTTTCAATCATTAGTAAAAAATTTTCAATTTGGGAATGACTTTATATATATACATATATATTATTTTGAAATAAATATTTTCTAGTTTCTTAGTACACAAGTTCAAGTTGTTTGTGTAATTTTGTTGGCTTTTATGCCAGAAAAATTCCAAAATGGTGAAGTATTATAAATTGTACTTTTAGTGCTCGGAATGCACCAGAATGCACCATTTAAAGCCTAGAAATGAAAATGCCCCTGGAAAGGCATGGCCCTTTGGGCCGTGATGTCAACGCTTCCTTATTTTTATATCCTACCATGTAGAATTTCCTTATTTTTGGGCTGGGACGAGCAGCGGCCAGGCCCCAATAAACGCGAATGTCGCTGAGTGAGTGAGTGAGTGAGTGCCTGAGTGATCAAGTTCAACAATTGGCTGGCCAGCGGGGAAGAAGATCAGCGATTGGTTGGCTGAATGGGAAGCACTGCAGCGATTGGTTGGCCGACGATTGGCTGGCTGGCTGTTCAGCGATTGGTTGGCCGGTGGGGAAGAACTTCAACGATTTGACGACTGGCTGGCTAGCTGGCCGGGCGTCGACTTCACTCATATTTACTGGTCTGTGTATTTGCATTATAAATACATGGGTCTCGGAATTTTGGCTTTGAGACATTGCAACAGAAACTGAATACTTTGCTGTTGTTGGATCTTGGATTTCAGAGTTTGCCGCAGAAACGGAAACTAAAAAGTGGAATTGAACGCGCCACACTCATTTATGCGTGTTATGGACTATTTACATACACGGTGGAAGTGGCACCGGCACTGTTATGTTTCAGTATTTTCAAGAATACTGGAAGAATTCATGAGTTGGTTCGCTTGAACAGAAGCAGTTGTGGTGGCCGCTTTGATTGTATCTAATGACAGCGACTGTAACCAACACCAATGAAAGCAATAAATTTAAGAAAATATTAAGTTTAAAAGATCATGCCAAGCTGGATTGGACACCCCGTCATTGAAGTAGCTACTTCTCCACTACGTTGCTGTACCCACTACACCAACGTAACACGACTAGTAGGCTACTTGAATCCAGTCTAGGAATAGACTGCAATAATCAGGCAAATGTACTGTTAAATTAAAACGCATTTTGTACATATAGAATGTTCACAATGTGCAATTTTTGACGCCAATGAATGTTTCTTGGTCGCCATTTTACGAAAATTAATGCATATTTTCTTCTAATGGACAGCAAAAAGGTGGATTAAATATTCATATAGCGGATGCATATTATGTGCTTACCCTAGCTAGCATCCCGGTCTTTTAAAAAGTTCCACTCGATTTTGTTGCATTACGAGCGCAATCTGACCATTATGAGGCTAATCTTCTTTCACGCTAGATTGGTTCGGTTTGTTTCAGTCCTCCATGCTTGTTTTCTCTGGTACCAGTTGCGAGATTCCACAGACCCAGCAAACATGAGACGTCCGCCCGACGTGCAGATCATGTCTATATCGCGTCGGTCGGTCCAGGACCATATCTGTATGTCAATACGACGCACGAATAAGGTTCAAGATTGAACCTTAGACTGAACCTCAGAAGATCGTCTGCCTGATCATGTCGGCAATTTTTAAAATGGCATTCAACAGTTTGTATCGCTGTTTAAGAGCATGAACATTCCCATAGTCCTGTCTCCACAATACAGAACCCACCACTTCCTGTAGCTCAACGTATATTCTCTTCAAAATAAAACACCATGCACTGTTAACTCAGATGACACAACTTACATGTGGTTCTACACTCATACGTAAATATATGGTATTTTTTGGATGTCTATTGACGTGCAAGACAGGTTCAGGATTTAGGTTGTTTTCACAGTTGCCATTTTACAAGACAGCAGGGCAAGCAAATGTGCGATTGGCTAATAAGATTGATCATGGTTCGATTCCATATTATTCTATTATTCTATTCTTATATTATTCTATTCTAGTGAGACAGGAACCACAGTGCAAGGGCAGTATGGTCCCGAAACACCTAAATGGAATGAGACCATAATTTTTTTTTCACCTTTGCTTGCGGCTTTGGCATGACAAAATGTCCTTTGTGAAAATGGTCCGACAAGTAATTAAACAATAATCGGCTAGAACTGAAGCGAGAGCACAGAGGTAGTTGTTGTTGATGATGATTATTATTATTATTATTATTAATCCAGCAAACATGAGACGGCCGCCCGACGTGCAGATCATGTCGGCAATTTATAAGAGTCACTCCATGCGCGCTCTCCAATTCTTGCCTATTAATTGTTTGCTTGTGTCAGACCTTTTTCACAGAGGCCATTTTGACATGTCATGCATCAAGCACAGGTGTAATAATTATGGTCTCATTCCACCCAGGTGTTTCAGAGTCATATGGCTCTTATGTTGTGGTTGCTGTCTTACTGGAATGATTGCAACACACCAAGGCAATATGCAATGGAACCATAATCACTTTTATTAGCCTAATTACATCAGTGCTTGCCCAGCTTTGACATGTGAAATGGCAACTGTGAAAAGGATCTATTTCCTGCACCTCTCTTGCACGTCAATAGACGTCCAAAAAATACCTTATTTCAACGTCCAAATGTAGAACCACATATCTGTGGTGTAATCTGAGTTAACAATGTGGGGTGTTTTTTATTTTCAAGAGTAGCCTACATATGTTGAGCTACAGGAAGTGGTGGGTTCTTTGTTATGTACGAACGGGACTATGGGATGTTCATGAAGTTAAACAGCGATAAAGACTGTTGAATGTGAATCTTACAAATTGCCAACATGATCTGCACGTTGGGCAGATGTCTCGTTTACTGTCTCAGTGATTCACAATCGTATATACCCTGTGGGGTGGGACCAAGGACCATATTGTACGTGAAAAGCATGGCACAGAGGATACTCACGTGAAAAGCGCATAACAGTAATTACATGCGGCACAAGGTATTACAGCAATCGAGTTTCGCGAGGTTTTTAAGGTTTATTACTAACAAACACACAAGGAAGAGGCTATTCGTCCTGCAGCGCTCTGGCGCGAAAGTTCAAAGACTGGGGCGGATTATAAAATGAAATCACTTATCGGCCCAGTTGTGGGGAAAATAGCAGGAGTGCTTCTCTTATCCACCCCACCGCGGTGCCAATAGCAGAACAGCTTCTCTTGTCGGCACCGCAGATAGCCGATCTCTTTCCCCTAATTAACCTCCCTACTGGGCGAGTCGCCACTTTCAACAAAAAAACAGACGACTATGATAACATTAAAACACAAAATTGCATGTTAACATAATTCTTATTTGTTTTTATTTTCCCAACACAATAATACTATAAGTCCAGTACATTATATTTCATATTATGGATACAAGTTGTTATGACTTCGTTTAATGACCCGTGGAAAGTTGTCGTTGGGAAACACATCTTAACTACCCAATGTGCCTAATCTAACTTCGTGGTGCAGTTGGTAGCGAGTATGGCACAGTGATCAATAGGCTGAAGGTTCGATTCCCCTCATCACCTTCAGAAAGGGACATCGCTTGTAATAATAAGGTGAGTGTTTACTTCAGCTGCTCAAGAACGACATCGAAGAGCTAAATAAACAGCCTGAGAAATAGGGAAGTGTCGCGAGGGAGGAAACAGAGAAGCAAATGTTTTTTTTTTCCTTTTTATTTCGTCAAGTATCTCTAAAACAAGTGCACAGTTGACGTTGAAAAGACGCCCAGAATGACCACATTTGAACTAATTTTTAACCTTGTGCAGACGTCTGGTGGACGTCGATGGGGGACGTCCAGAGGCTGTCGTTAAAAACACGTCATAAAAACTTTCATTCTGGCTCCTCAGGGGACGTCATTTAGATGTTTGTGGAAGACCTCGAAAAGACGTCGTTTGGACGTATTCTTGTTTGGTGGGGAGATAGAGGAATGTAACACATCGTACCAATCTAGCATTGAAGAATCATAACAATGGTCGGAATGTTTTTTTAATTTCCCTATTCAATCTCGCAACCGATACGACAGTTAACAAGCATGGAGGACAGTATCGGTTGCGAGGTTGAATAGGGGAATTAAAAATGCATTCCGACCATTAAGATTCTGTCACGATAGATTGGTACGATGTGTTACATTCCTCCATCTCCCTTTTGAATTTCGTTGCCGGTACCCAGATTATTTCCTTAATCTTCCTATTGAATCTCGCAACCGATACGAGAGAAGACGGGTACAACGAAGGGACTTGGGATACACTATCATCAGAGGTGTATAGTAATGAAGTACATGCACTTCGTTACAGTACTTAAATAGTTTGAGGATTTATACTTTACTTGAGTTTTTTTTTTTTAAAACCTGGACTTTTACTGTACTACATTTAAAAGATAAAAAGTATACTTTCACTTCGTTACTTTGACACTGGCCACTGTTTTACTCGTTACAAATTAAATATGAATGTAATTCATGTATGAATGTAAGGATTATCTGGATTTGGAGTGTTTGAGAAGAACAACGGTGCTCAGCGGGGTATCTTTGTGCAGATGTGTCCGCCAGCGGACATGGAGCTGCAAATTTATGCGCGCAGTTACAATATTCTACCACTAAATGTCACTCTCGGATCAGTTATTGAATATTAACAAGCAAGCTGAGTTCGTACACGGTTTAGAATATAGACGAGTTCACTCCAATTCATGTTTTTCAGGAGTTGCCTGAATAAAACTCCTCTGCTAAGCCTGATGTGCAAACTGCTCAATATACTTGCCCATAGTATCCATCCAGCAGTTCAAAAAAAAAATATCTCTTGCTGCAGAAATAATCGTTGTCCTCTGCAGCAGCCACTTCAGCTACAGTGAGCAAATAGTATCCCAATTAGTAGTTAAGAAAAATCAGTTTTCTGAAGCAAAAATTCGACATGGTATTGACACTATGTCATTCTACTATTAATTATAGTCAATTATTGTGGTCTTTAAACTGCCAGTAAGCTAGAAGAAGAAGAAGTATATAAAGGAGAGACTGCCTGTTTGTTTTTTGAATACTGTATTTTTTATTCACCTGAAAATTGATTAAAGAGCACAAGGAGAGAACAAAGAGTGGTTGCTTTGCTTCTTTCTATGCGTACTATGAAAAATACTTTGTACTTATACTCGCACTTTTGATACTTAAGTATATTCTTTCACAAAATATTTTTGGTACCGAAGTACATTTAATGTGAGCTACTTTAAGACTTTTACTCAAGTAATTTTCTTATGGGTGACTTCAACTTTTACCAAAGTAACTTTCAGTAATGGTACTTCTACTTTTACTTAGTTATTTTTTCCAATACTTTAAACACCTCTGATTATCATATTAGCTATGTGACAAAGTGCAATACTCGCTCAGGCTGTAACTGTCACTTAGGAAAATCGTTCATGCTTTCTTTCCTGAATTATTGTATTTTATTTCATTTCTTTAAACATTGATTATATCTTTTTTTTGACTGTCTACCATATTTGAGGTAAAATTGACCTAAATTGCTCACTTCGCAACACACTTTTTTTATCCGCAGTGACTGAAATAAATACCAAACCATTCGCTATTTGGGGGCACTATAAAATTCCAAAACTTTCTTATTACTTGGCCAATTCTCATGATCTTGGTGTGAACTACAAGGCCTTTTCAAGAGGTTTCAATAGGTCATAAATTCATTAAAATTAAGTGCATTTCAATTTTTTTGGTCACATACTTACCCATATTCAACTATCACCAATATCGTCTGACACTTTATGTATACACAGCAACTCCTTCACTCAAACATATTTACTAAGCGGTTTTACTCAAAACTGTGGATTCTTTGTCCATAACATGCCCAAAGAAGAAACATGGGGAAAAAATGAAACTTTGACGTTTGTTCTTACACCCTCACTATATAGGAACTGCCATATGTTCACGAAAGTGACATCACGTCCCCGATTAGCACAACTGTAATGATAACTTTTTGGTTTCATTACGATTCAGGAACATACACTCATACTTTAACTGCCATGTACATCTGATGCTGCTGTCTCTCTCAAATTGACATTCACAAAATCAATAACTGCTACCCTTACTCTAGCTCTTTGTCTATTCAAATGTATAACTTGCTTTTGATATGTTTTCCTTACTCAAGACTCCCCCCACCTCCCACTCCCTCACTCTCACTTACTCCCACTTCCTCATTCACACACTCTCACTCACACTCACTCTTTCACACTCTCACTCTCCCACTCCCACACTTTCACTCTCACACACTCCCACTCCCACACTCTCACACTCTCCCCACCTACTTTGTAAATAATTTATCAGCTCCAGCTCATTACTAAACTTGCACTTCATATAATTGCGTGAGCTTTGCCGCATTTAGCACCCTTTTCTTTCATTTGGTGCCCACATTCTCATACAGCACTTGGCGGCCCAGCCGTATACTAGGTTGCACCTGGTCTTGTTAAAAAAATCTCTGAACACCCCTGTATTTTATGAAGGGTAACAGGAGCTATATGGAGCCTATGCAATGTTTTATAAGGTAACGCGGGGTAACTTTGACACCCTTTTGTTATGTGCATCTGAGTGTAATGTTTCAGTAGCATACTGAATTATCTTTCCTGAAGATGTACTGGTGCTGCCATCTGGTCAGAATAGCAGGTATTATATGGTCATGTGACTTTCCTTTACAAAATGATGGTCTAACCCATGCTGTGCTGCCTCATGTCTGGTAAGTTTGTTTAAAAAAACTTGTATTTCTAAACTGTACTTAAGTTTCAGTTCCTACTCAAAATATCAAACTTTAGGAGCATAAAATGTTCATGCAGTATCTTTCTTTTGGTGTTGAATATTTACTATAATTTTCTAAAATTTGTGGTTTTGGGGTAACATTACCAGCCTGTCAGTTACCCCATGTCAATGTTACCCAAACTCATTTCGTCTCCATGCACTAGATCACAACGTATCAGAATCTTAGGAATATGCATAATTCAATGAATTTTTTTTCATCTTGTCACTTCGTGTTGCATGTAGATAACCTGCGATTTCTGCATGGTACAACTCTGACTGGATTTGAATTGGTTATTATCAATTACCTCTAACATGTTTGATATTAAAGTTTCAAGTTATGGTACATACATGTATCACTTTTGTTAGTCACTCTTGCCATCCATCAGTTACATGTTTTAAGGTACATGGTTGCATGCACTACGTCCTCGACCCTAAAGTACTCCATGAGTTACATGTATAAAACAAAATTATTTCCAAAACCTCAGTGGACATATGTGGGGATCTGATAAGACTATATACATCAATTGGTACTTTCAACTGAAAATCTGGCTGGCTGTCCATAGCCTACAGCTTGAGCTGACTGGTAATACTGTGAGTGTCAAAGCTACCCCTTGACGTGTCAGTGTTACCTCACAAACCTTAGGTAATATTGACACATCACACCCATCTTTTTCATGTCACCCAGCAGCAGTGGACAGGCCTATCCTACCCTTATTAAATAATAAGCCATGATAGGTCCCAACCTATCTAATGCTGCATTAAACTTGTTCACTAATGCACTACTTCAGGCTGTGTAGAAAGTTGTGTCAAAGTTACCCTGTTTTACCTTATTGAATTTCTACCAGCCTATTGTAAGTATAGGTTGAAGATGTACTGCCTCCTGCCAATCCTCTTCATTGTATTTATTACCTAGGTCAGGCTCCCAGTTTTTTTAGATTTTGGTTTTATCATTATTCATCATGAGCGTAAAGTATTGAATAGAAATAGGATATTATGTGATTCAAGTCCTTCTGCTCAAGGATGAACTTGTCTGCCTCTCTATAGATGGATGTGGCTAAGACCAAGTGTAGGCTTTACAGGTGAGTTAATAAAGTGCCTCAATTGTAAATATCCAAAGAAGTGATTTTTAGGGAGATTAAATCCATCTTGAAGTTGCTGAAAAGACATCAAGGTTTTAGCTTTAAACATATCCCCAATCACTTGAATACCTTTCTCATGCCATGTTTTAAATAAAGAGAGTCATAGGCTAGGTGTAAATTCCTGATTATCACAAATGGAAGAGAGCATGGGTTTGCCTCCTCATCTGTCCATGAATTTTGAGATTTCCTGCTACTCTGAGTCTGCATCAACGTGGTATTTTTGTTGCTGGAGCATAACTCTGGAACTGTTCAGCACATTTCCGCAAAACTTGACACACACATTGTGCTTGTGGTGTAATTGTGACTTTTCAGGGTTTGAACTTTCGACAATATTTTTGCACTACTGTGTCGAAAGTGAGGCCAAAATATCTTGTTTGCCATCTAGTGGCTGCCTGTAGTACTGGTTATGAGCCTGCCTCCTCCACACAGATTAGATGTATCTGTCCCCTTCATATTAGAAGATCGAACATGGACCCCACAAAAAATTAAAGTAGGTGTGAAAGTAGTGTTTTTCCCAAATGGTTTCTCTCAAAACCTATTGTTATTTTGGAAGCCTAACGAACATTGAAAGTCGAGCGTCTTTGCTCCTAACCTAGCATGTACAGTTAGCAGCGGTGCCACTGCTGGGAAATAAAACCCGTTGCCTTGTTGGCGAGCTAGGTAGTTTAGCAGCGTTCTATAACAGGTCTCTGTAAATAGCAATAGAAATTAATCTCTTTTCTGAACAAAGGGTAATGTACTGTTAGCAGCAGTGCTATTTTCAAAGCGAATACCTTTTTACCATCGATTTTCATTGGTAACTGGTCACCTACTACTGAATCTTGCTAGATAGCTAAAAACAGTCGTCTAACCAGCTAACTAATGTTAATAAATCACTTTTCAATAACAGGTCACCTAGCAAAGCAAATTATAAAAAATTTGTAATTTGCTTTGCTTTGATATAGCCCTCCCTCAGAGAGGTTTCACCATTATCTTTTTGCATAACATTTATAATTAAGAATAAAGTTATCCTCCAAAGAGGGGGGGGGGTGGCGGGCCAAAAAAATAAAAAATAACAGGTCACCTAGCCAGTTCGCTAGCTAAGTAGTTAAGTTAGAACTAACATTAAAACACATGATTCTGGGGACACCATTTACCCAAAGACTGTATTTAGCTACCGTATATTGCGGAATAATGGATCATTAGGAGTAGCGGAACACTTGATATTTTCACAAACGTCATTAAAACTGGCGTTTTAGGAATTAAATAAAGAGTCTGTCTAAAACGAACGAGCTATTACCAAATGATGTGACAATGATGTGTGTGGATTGATCATCAGTGTTTTTGACTTTTCATTGCATGGGTGGTTTGAAATTATGTGATTTGACCGGTGCGAAAGTAAAAGATTTTTCTGGTTTGTGTTTGTGTAGCTGCTGTGTCTTGTTCATTTGCAGTAAAACGTGTATTTTTAATGCTGCAATTTATCATTTTATGAGATGGAATGTTTTGGACTTCTGCAGTCACGTAAACAGCGAGATTTGTTTCATTCTCTCGTGGTAATTCAGCTAGTCACAGATCAATTAATGTTATATTGATGTTATATGTAATGCACGTATGTGGGACAATGTGGGTAAGCATACATGTACCTGTGCGTTCAATAGGTGGCCACATAATGTCAAGATGCTGTTAAAGGATTACTTGATAACTGTTTCCTGGTTCTAATTCAATTTGCTGATTAAATACACTGTCCATCCAAAAAAAGTCACCGTTTGGATGTAAATAAGCTAGTACTCAAGAGCCTATGATTGAGTCATTATTGCAGTGATAAATATGTTTCAGCTGGCAATAGTTCTTTTAATCCTGACCTGCTTCAGTACAAAACTTCTCATTTCTTAAAAAAAGCATTAAAGCTATTTAATGAAGCTTTAAATAATGATACAAATTAACTCGACAGATGTGTGTGTCTGCGTGTTTGGGTACTCGTGTGTGGTGACTTGCTTGCATCACATTCTTGTGTGGACAACCTGGAGGTTCTTTCCATTTTAACATTTTTTTTCCTTTTCTTCCATAAGCAGAGAATCCTTTTGTTTCAGTACATTCACATGAGAAACAGGCTGTATGGGTACAAAAAAATAAATAGTAATGGGGATATATTGTAACAAGCTGAAAAGACCCTCTGATAATTTAAATTGAAGAGGAGGTCTGTAAAAGGTCTGTTGCATATGTATCAGGGCAGATCAAAGCCTTCACTGGAGTCACGCATTTATATAGTGATTCCACTGATTGGATGGGAACCCAGAAACCTCTTTTTTAGATCCTTTACCTGTGAAAGGGGGCTTGTGGAAGCCCTTCCCTTGCATTAGAATGAGAAGTCAAGCAAGTTAGCTTTTGTGTTCTGTGTCCTGTAAAATGTACTCATCAGGGTAAATCTCTTCTGCTTCTGGAGGACTGGCCACATCTACCTTATTATTCTTGACTAGCATTTCAGTATTTAGGTTCAAGTGTATAGAAATGTGGCTTCATGCTAAAGGCTCCATTTTTCCTGAAATGCACATTTTTCTTGGGTGTATTTTTTTGAAACTCTGTTTATTTTCCTTTATAAAGGGCTGGGAACGTGGAGAAGAGATCAGTTCCCGCTGTGAAGTCAAAAGGTAGGATTATTTCAAACTCAATAATAAACATTTACTATTTTTGGTTGGAGTAGTGTTAGTGTTGCAATTTCTGTTTACAAATATGCTGTAATGAATGGACAATGAACAGAGTTTTTACAAGGCAAAAACAACATTCTTTTTGTGGTGCAAGGGAAACTGCTAGCGTATAAAACTTAAGCACCATGTAGGTGACCCAGTTTTCCATTTTTGTTCCTGTTTTTGGCTCAAGCACTGTCATTTTGCTGAATGGTTTCACGAAAGAACTGGTATTAGTGAGGGTAAGGCCTGAGATGAAGTTGTAGCCATCAATCAGTCATTAACACTGACTTTAACACGAGACCAAACCTCTCCTAAATATTAAACAATAGTCTTTCTGCTGGTACTTCTATGTTTCAGTGCTCTTTCTGCCACATGAAATGCACTAAAACAGGGTAATTTCTTGTTGTATTAGGTTCACCATCCAGGTTGATTGCCTCCTGCCCAGTGCTTGAAAGCGGAGGCTATTGCACTGGGAGGATATTTGGTTAATTCCTTTCGTTAGAATACACGCTATTGGTGGCAATGCAAGGTACAGGGACTCTTTATAGGATGAGGTGCAGAATTACTGTCCTACAGGACACCACCATTTACCATTTTTGAGAGACACTGCAAGCTGCAGGTTGTGCGAACAGGATTCTCTGACACTATTTGGATCCAGACTATCAGGGGATGGTACTGTAGATACAGACGTATCTTCACGAAGGAATTTTCTATTAGTTGCATCTAAGCAGTTGCTAGCAGATCTCATCAAAGTTAGATGTTTGACCTTTATGTTGGGGCTTTTGCTTTCAGCTTTTTGGGGAGAATCAGACGACAGCAACAATGAGACTGAAGCGGCCCTACGCCCACAATATTGTGCAACGGCCCTTGATGACTTTGATAATTTTTTTTGATTAAGTGATCCATGCAGAGGACTTAAGTGCAACCATCGCTGTAATGTATTTAATTAAACCATGTTATTAGAACAGCAAAACTGTGTTGCATGGGGTGCCTTTGTTAAAATGTTGTTTGATGTATACCCAATCATGTTCAGAAACTGGTACATGCCCATCTACCTCCATTATATTTTCATTGAAATAAGATCAAATGGCTCTTATCTGTAAAAATACCCATTTTCTAAAGTTTTCTAAAATGCCGTTATCTCTGTTTAAAGTAGGGATTCAAAGAAAAAACTGAAATATGGCAATTTTGACATCAATGGAAAGCTTAGAACGCAAAGAATTTAATGTTATGTCATTCTGTCACATTATCGATATGAGAAAATGGAAACACGCACAAAACGACAGTACTTTATCGAGCGTGAATACTTCCGTGATGCTAGGAATGAGGCCCGTTTTGGGTGACGTCACATACAGGTTTCGCAAGCTCTGCTCTGTTACATGTCAATAGAAATACTATGTCTCTCTCTAAGCTTTATATTTTGTTAAAGGTTAAAATTGAGTCATACTTCACTTGAGATGGATAAATTATAATGGAGAAACATTTATCTGTCTTTTTTTTTTTATTTAAACTCAAATTTTTCTATATAGGCCTAGTAGGCTACAGTGAAGATTAACGTGGACATATAAACGATCTGACGGAAATCGTGTAAATACGGGGAAGGCAGGGTTTCCTCCAGGATTTTTTGAAACTGTGGTGGAGGGCTTCAGCGTCGGGTCAAAACTCAGCATTATCAGGTGTGGCCAGTTTTCATGAATGAGCACGTAGGCGATGTAATAATTGAAGTCTGTGTGCACGGAGGTTTATCAGTTTCACGTGCGTCACGGTGGATTTCACATGTAATATGAAAACTGTTTATGACTCCGGACTCTGGAATTGGAATTAAATGATCATGAAGATACAATTAGGTAAACCAGGATGTGCTCACAGCTAACACAGAAGTTAACATCGTAGTTTATCGTTTTCCAAAGTGAACAAAATATTTTTTCTCTAATCGTTGCACACATTGCATTAAGAAGAAAGCAGCGCGTTTTACTGCCGATGGCTAATTTAAATTCATTGGAAAACATGTTCATCAAGCAAAATGATTGACAACAGGTTTTTAGCACAGAATTATTAGCGCGCATTTTAAATAAAGAATGAGAACTGGCGACGCCTGATTGTCCTTAAGATTTTTGGAGTTTATGTAAAGTCATTTTACATGGGCATGGCAGCTTTTATTTTGCCATGGCAGTGCGCCACGATCAATTACATGTAGCGGAAACCCTGGGGGAAGGACTGATACCTTAATTTATTATGTTATTTTTTCGATTAGTAGACTTGATAAGAGCGACGACAAAACAAGAAAGGAAGATTTTTAGAATGTATTCTCTCTCTTAACTCGCGCAGGAATACAAATTATTCATGCACTTGCAGCTGCCTGTCATCAGATCTTTATTGCGTATACTGTAACTATCTAACGTTATTAGATTTGAGCTTTTGTTTCGTTTTGGCCATCATAGAAGAGGAAGGACCAGAAGTTGAAGAAAGAACCATGGGAAGAGATACAACAAATATAAAAAAGCAATTAAGACCTGAAACTGAACTTGAGTGCACGAGATGTACAGGCGGGCAATTCAGGCTGCTTTTGAGTATTGGGTGGAGATATTTGAGGGGTACGATTGTGTTCTAAATGGCATCGACCTCGTCACTCCATATTTCTATGTCAGTCAATCACTGTCATGAGAGTCCACTTGATCGTGTTCATAAAATACTATCTTTTTTTGTAGCCCAGCTTTGGCTTATCCAACCTTCCTCGGAATGGTAGCATGACTCCAGTAAAAACATAATTTTCTTTCTACACTAGACAAAGTGTACGTGTATAGCGTATAGCCAGCACGGCGACCGGACTTTTTGCAGGCACGGAACGAACCAAAATAAGCAGCAAAACTAATATGCATCGATGAAAGAAATCACCTTTATGCGATAGTAGCTTAAAAAATGAAGATTTAAACATGGGATTTAAAACTATGAACTACTGGAAGAAATCTATTATGAGTTCTGACTTGTCAGGCTTTAAAAACAAAATTGAAAAAACAGTTTTCAGTGTTCACTGTATTATAACTATGGAACATCTGGGTACTTTCAGAGTAGACAACCCGTATGTGATGTCACGGAAAATGAGACTGTCGGCGGACTGGTTACGGTCTGGTTACAGTGGAAAAGGAGCAACATTTTGAAAGCGAGTATCAAGTCGCATGAAACTTTTTTCTCTCATTATATGAGTGAATACCTTCAACCTATCATGAAATTGCCATAACGGACTAATTTTATGGGTACTTATTTTCTTTGAATACCTACTTTAAATCTCAACTTGAACAGTATTCAGAACTCTTCAAAATTGGTTGAAATACTGTAGTTTAAACAAAAATTTTAGAGATTAGGTTGCATTGTGGTAGATATTATGCATCTTAGAGTTTGCGCACATGGGTAATTCCATCTGAAATCACCAGAGGCCTCCTGACTGACGACTACAGATTTGCTTTAAATTTATGGAACATTATGCTTAGACTTCAAAAAGAGGGTGTGGCCCCGGATTTTGTGTAAAAATGAGTGTTCATACAATATGCTAACTTCAATAAGTCATAACTTGTGAACTATAAATGATAGATTCATTATTTTTTTTTTCGGGATTGGGTCTTCGGTATATTGTCTCAGATTATCAAAAATTTATCGTAATTTACCAATTAGTAGCCTCCCCAAATTGACTCAAGAAAGTTTGGTTTTGTGCATGGGGCCAGGTTTGGCCCTCTATATCTCTGGATTCAAACATATTAGATCTTTCTAGTCTCAGAAATTATTAGTCACGTTATAGAGCTTTCATCACAACTTAGTATTTGTGCCAAGGAATTTGGACTTTCTGGTTTATAGGCCCTTAAAAATTGAAAAAAATAAAAACACCTTGACCATATTTCATTTGTATATTGCCAAGCTATGATATGGTATAGCATAAAACAAATGAAATCACTGGAAAGAGCATGTTTTCATTGACAAATATAGCAAATATGAAGTTGTTATCTTGAAAGAAACTGTGTCACTTACACTATGTTTCACAGGTGGAAATGTTATATACAGAGCCCCCCCGTCTCATGCTACATACGATTAAAGAAATGTGTCTAGATAAGTTAAGTGGGTATATAATATTAACTATGCTGCTACATACCATGCCCTTGTATGGTGTTTGTTGTGAGATACGCCGTTGCCTCCAGTACCGGGGGTGTTCAGGTTCAAGCGGTTAATCCATAGTAATCATACCCTTTGAGTTTCTTGACATAATCCAGTTTGTGACAATAATCATTACAATTGAGCTGCTCTCCAACAGAGCATGGTGCCAAAGATGAAGCCATTTTACATTCACAAACAGGTTTGTGCAGCAGTAATAAATTAGAGGCACTCCGAGAGTGCAAGCCTCTGCCAAGGCAGCGCAGTCTAAATCTTGCTGAGTGAACATGGCTCATATATAGTTTGAATGATCGCGGTCAAAATCAATAGGGTCCATCCCTGATGTAAAAGCAACCCAAACACAAAATTTCAGAGATATCAGTTCATTACTTTTCGAGTTATCTTGTAGACAAACAGATAGACAAACCAGCACCTGCAAAAACATAACCTCATTGGCGGAGGTAACTAAAAGCAATGAGATCATAAAACCATGGCTGTGAATACTAATATAACACTGAGAATCGCTGACATTAGCCGCAGTCTTTCTTGGATGTAGAGATGCCAACGGCAGAAAGTGACATCAGCTGCCAATTTTGGCCTTTAATTACAGATACAGCAACAGGTCAGATGAACCATCAATTCAGTCTGGCAAGTAAAAAGACATAATTTCTGTGCTTCAACAATACAGTAATCAAAACAAAAAGTATTATGTACAATCATACGTTTTTAATTATTACTAGGAGATGGTACATACAGTATACATTATATGCCCAGATACCAGCATTTTTGTTTTGGTAAAATATTGTGTGATTTTACGCTTTGAAAAATACAGTTTTCTTTAAGATACCAACTTAATATTTGAAAACATGCTCTTTCCAATGATTTATTATTTCATTTGTTAATTAATTCCATTGTTAAGGGCCTATAAATCAGAGGGTTCAAATTTCTTGGCATAAATAACTAAGTTTCTATGGAAGTACTACAATATGACTAATGAATTCTCAGACTAGAAAGACCTAATGTTTCTATCCAGAGGGACAGGGCCAAACCTGGCCCCGTGCACAAAACCAAACTTTTTTGAGTTGTTTTGGGAAACCGTCTAATTGGCAAGTATACAAGTTGTGGTACTGATTTTTGGTAATCTGAGACATATTATGCCAATAAATCAAAGATTATCACTTGCTGAAGTTGGCATATTGTATAGTTACAATATGGGGCCTATGCACCCGTTTTGAAGTATCAGTATCTCAAAAACTTCAGAAAAGATGGGTGTAAAATCTTGTACATGACCTACTGGATACAAAAAAATCATGTTCTGTAAATCTGGAGCAAATCTGAGGGGGTCAGTCGGAAACTTTTTTGAAATCTGGCGATTTGAGATGTAATTACCCACATTTCCAAATTGCATTGCATTCAAAATGCAGCATTATAATGGAGTGAGTCAACGCCCAGTGAGAATTAGAACAATGGATGTCCTGGCTATTACCAAGCCACCTTTGCACTCAGGGAAGTGGCTTCATTAATGAAAAAATGCATGATGCCATTGGCTAACTAAACCTTTCGAAATGGAAATCAGTGTCAGTGATTGGTCAAAACTGATTTTCTGATGCCCTGTGTCCATATGAAATTAAACAACTGCACAGTTCACATGGAAAGAGTGCCAGCTTTTTTAGCACTCATAAATTATGCATCCTACTCAAAATAATTGCTTGTACACCACTGCTGTGCAGATCCCAGTTACAGTATGCTGTTTCACAACAAATATGAAACCAAACAAATCAGTTCTACCATGCACACACTGTACGCTCCGTTCTCAATCCTATCTTAATACTTCTAATTTAAACATTACCTTTGTTTTAAGCATGCAAACTAGCATGAACTAATTAAACTGAATACATTGTATATAGTTAATTTTTTTTCTATATTGACCTGTCATTAAATTCAATAAAGCTGCACAAGCCAAGTTGTAATTTGTTGTAAGTTGTTTGCTATTCACTCTTAGCACACAGGCTAGCCCCATCCATTTCCCAAACCTTACTCAATTAGCAGCATTCTTAAATTTTCTTTCCTACCAATGATTTCCATAAGTTTCTTTTTCTTCCCTAAAATTTTAATTATTTGCAATTGCATATTATTATCTAATATTATGAAAGCCTCTAGCACTTACCATATCCCTATGAATCCATTAGTCAGCTTTTAGGTGACTTAACATGCCTGAACCCTCTAAAGTAGGGCTCCACACTCATTACCTGTAATGGCTGCAATCTACCCTGACCTAACATGGAAAGTGAATGTGTCTGAATAATTTGGAGTTTCCAAAAACCCTCCCCCATATAATATCTATGTTAAGGAGCATGTCAACAGACACTTGTATGCTGCAGATTGCTTTGAGAGCAGTTATACAGTTCTAATATGTAACAACACAATAAACATTTTTTAAGGGAATAATTTTATTTTATTCTCCTCCAACTCATCTCTGTGAGGCACTGCACATTTGCTGGGCAATAGCTCAGCTTTCCATCATACAGCAAATCATTAAATCAGCAGTCAAGACTGCAAAGTCCCAATTACCTGGCAAACTCTCCATAGACTTGCTCACAATAATTAGAGGGTAAATGAAATTAACTGGTGAATAAGATGAAAGTCTCTGAAATGGCCTGACTCAAATGTGGGGTTATGTGCAACCAAACGTAAAGTTGTCAGATGATACTACCAGCAGCAACAGCTAACCATTTTTTAGGTTGCCGGCCGTAGGCCAGTAACCTATTGTCATTTTGCGTGTGGCGGTGGCGTCGGCCTCATCCGTTTAAAGCCGTATCTCAAAAACGGTTTGATGAATTTTTTTTTTAATTTGGGGATGTGATCAAATGGGTCATTAAGTTAATGCCCGAGCAAAAATTTTTTTGATTGAATCATTCGTTTAGACTTGGCGGCCATTTTTATGTCGAAAATGGCCATTTTTGGCACTTGGGTGCAATTTTCTCAAAAACTGTTTGATGAATTTTTTTTTTTTATTGCAGCAATGGAATCAGTATCATAACCTGCCTCAACGGTGTAAACGGCATTTTCATTGAATCGCTCCTTCATAGCGCAGCCAAAGCAACGTGTCTGGACTTCATCATTTTTCGGGGTGTTTTTCCACAAAATGTGTAGTAACTTGCTTATTATTGCAAAATATGAATTGAGCATGTACTGCATATCATGCTTGCCGAGCGTTGTCAGTTGTCAGAGCGTTGCGAGCCGAAAGGTCAAGGTCAAATGGAAAAATGTGCTATAACTCTCTTAATATAGCATTTAGAGCTGAGGTATGTATGAGGTACCTCTAGGAAATCAGGTATGCCGAACATTGTGAGTCAGTCACATTTGACCTCGGGCCTCAAGGTCAAGGTCAAATGGAAAAAATGTGCTATAACTCTCTTAATATAGCATTTAGAGCTTAAGTAATTATGAAATATCTATAGGAAATCAGGTATGCTGAACATTGTGAGTCAGTCACATTTGACCTTGGGCCTCAAAGTCAAAGTCAAATGGCAGAAATGTGCTATAACTCTATTAATACAGCATTTAGAGCTTAGGTATGTATGAGGCACCCATAGGGAATCAGGTATGCTGAACATTGCGAGTCAGTCACATTTGACCTTGGGCCTCAAGGTCAAATGGCAAAAATGTTCCATAACTCTCTTAATATAGCATTTAGAGCTTAGGTATGGATGAGTTAACTTTAGGGAATCAGGTATGCCGAACATTGTGAGTCAGTCACATTTGAGCTTGGGCCTTAAGGTCAAGGTTAAATGGAAAAAATGTGCTATAACTCTCTTAATATAGCATTTAGAGCTTAGGTATGTACGAGGCACTAATAGGGAATCAGGTATGCCGAACATTGTGAGTCAGTCACATTTGACCTGGGGCCTTAAGGTCATGGTCAAATGGCAAAAATGTGCTATAACTCTTCTTAAAATAGCATTTAGAGCTTAGGTATGTATGAGGCACCTATAGGAAATCAGGTATGCCGAACATTGTGAGTAAGTCACATTTGACCTTGGGCCTCAAGATCAAGGCCAAATGGCAAAAATGTGCTATAACTTGCTTAATATGATATTTAGAGCTTAGATATGTATGAGGCACCTATAGGGAATCATGTATGCCAAACATTCTTGGTTGTTCGAATTTGACCTTGAGCCTCAAGGTGAAGGTCAAATGGCAAAAATATGTTATAACAGCTTAATGTGGCATTTAGAGCTTAGGTATATGTGAGACACCTATAGGGAATCATGTAGCCAAACATTCCCGGCAAGTTGAATATGACATTGGCTGTCATGATCAAATGGCAAAAATGTGCCATAACTTGCGGAATATGGCAATTAGAGCTCAGGTATGTTTGGGGCACCTATAGGAAACCATGTATGCTGAACATTCTTCGGCAGTCAGTCAAATTTGATGTTGGGCCTCAAGGTCAAGGTTATATGACAAAAATGGCCCATATTTGTTTAATATTGTTTTTAGAGCTTAGGTATGTATTGGGCACTAAAAGCAAATCATGCATGCTGGTTGTTTTCGACATATTGGATTTTACCTTGGGCAACAAGGTCCAGGTAATGACAAAAATGGCCTAAAAGTCCTTTAATATTGGCTTTAGATCTTCAGTATGTATTGTATAATAATGAAAAATCATGCATGCTGATCAAACACACCATATTGGATTTGACTTTGGTCTTCAAGGTCAAGGTCATGTGACAAAATCAATCTATTTATTTCCTCGTTTAATAATGTCTTTAGACATTAGTATGTATTAGGCACTAACCCATATATTATTAAAATTTTAATGGGCATTGTAACCGCATGGTCGACCTTTTTTCGCGATCAACTGCGGCAATAAAAACTGGTCAAAATCCATTTTTGGATGTTTGTTCCCATTTGCATCACGAAATGGAAAGAATAATACTAATTAGACCCACTCAGTGGCAGTGTTGTGTAAAAAAAAAAATCATTGTCTGAAAGCAGAGCAAGAACCAGAGGTGAACCAGATGGCGCACTTCACAAATTGACAGCAGACGACAGTGAAAGTCCAGGTTACAAAAAATTCTAATCGGATTTCATGATGTAGGCTTCTTAAAGATTATATTTTTGCTAAATGGCAGAAAAGTGACATAAAAATGTTGCTGTCTGTCACTCATGAAAAAGTGTGACTGCTCAGTCGAGTTGCCCGATAATAGTAACTAAAACCCCTTTCTCGCTGAGCTGCGTTGGCCCGCGGAAGTGTGTGGATGAAACAGTTCTCTTCTTTCGCAGAGAAGAATTGATTCGAAGAATCGTGAATTGATTCGCAGTGGTACGGGACCATTTGCCATCACCACCGAATGTCCGAGCTGGAGCTTTTTAACGCCAGTATCGTGTAGACAACGTGTTGCTTTCACAAGAATTCATGTTAGCTTCCTGTTGAATCCGCGGACTGATGCTAGTTACTTTTCTCCTGTTGGGGCTGTAACTGCCGGCTACCTTCAGGGCCCTTGGCATTCTAGTTTCTATATTTAATGTATATTTGTTTTTGTTCCCTCACTTGAAGTTAACCCTTTTGTAACACTCCAAAAAATGCAGCAAATTTTGCTCTTTGAAACAATTATTAGTCCGCAAGTTATTTATTCAGGGAGCAGATGCTTATTTTCAGAGATCAAATTTAATAGGGTGCAACGGAGGCTTGGCTGGCATCAAACACATTCTTACAGTTCTAAATGACTAATAGACATGCAATAAGATAGTGAACTTCAGATATTTGCAGGTGGTCATTATGTCTGATGGTGATCAGAACATAGTTGTTTAACTTCTCGTGACAACAAAGCTTGGTAGCTTGCATACCTGTGTTCTTTACATGTTCAAGCATTTTAGAAGCCTGCGGACATGGAGCTGCTCTATTTATGCATGCAGTTACACTATTGTATCAATAGGTGGCGCACCGGAAACAGTTATTGAATATTCAAGAGGAAGCAATGCCTGTTACCGATTTAGTATATGGACAAGTTCAGTCCCATCCCTGTTTCCCAGGAATTGAATGAATTGAACTCCTCAGCCAAGCCTATTGTGCAACCTGCCTAATATATTGCCCATAGAATCTATCCAGCAGTTAATAAAAATGATTTCTTTCAACAGAAAATATTGTTGTCCTTTGTTGCAACCACTTCAGCTCTAATAGGCCAAAGGTACCTCAATTAAGTAGTGAAAAAATCAGTTTTCTGAAGCAAAAGTTCAACTTGGTATCAGAACTTGACAAAAGCTTCAAAAAGGGCACGGCAAAAATGCCATTGGTTGGTTCTAATAGCGAAGGGCATCACAGCAAATAGGAAGGGCATGACGGCAAAAATGAAAATGAGGGAAAGGCATAACGGCATTTTGCATTTTCAAAGTAATACATCTTTTGGTGATTTGAAGAAGTGTCTTCTAAGATTCATTTCATTATGGAAGCAGTAAATATACTACTATCAAACAAGAAATTTGATGCAATGTTTAAGCTCTGCCCTTCCCCCGCCCCATGTAATATCCCTTCATGGGCATCATTTGATATTCAACTCCAACATCCATAATATACACTGTTCATCATATTTATGTTACTTGTTGAAATCATCATCCTCTTTGTGTACTTGGCCTATGAGGATAATAGAGGATTAATACCAGGCTTGGCCTACACATTACAGTACAGAGAATGCCAACCTGTCATTGATATTCTCATGATCCCAGGCTGGCAAAATCGCCTGTCATGTGTCCCTTGGCAACAATAAATTTTGGTTGGGAAACTGAAATTTATTTTCTCACATCCAACCATGGCAACCATGTTCTATCAGTGATCATGAAGGCCCAGGGTGACAATAATAGGAGATCTGGGCTGGGTCTATATCATTGAGTGCATATAGGAACTGAAGAGGCTGCCATAGCGAGAATAAAATCATAGCTATGTGGAATGGGGTTGTTTTAGCCAATGCTTAACCCATTGGTAGGTCAATATATGCCTTACATCTGACTCTGAATGGTCGAATGTGTTGTAATGGTGAAGAGCCTATGAAGGAATATAGTCGCAAAGCAGTTTGATCGCCCATGGTTACAATACTTCTCATGCCAGAACGTTATCCTAGCTAGTTAAAGAGGTACCTGACAAGGAAATCTCTGGTTCGACGTTTCAACCGCCTGGAATGAGGATCACAACACAGGCGCATTTGCTTGGTAATTTAAAATGGTTAATGTGTAGTATAATGTAAGTATGCAGTTAGCTACGTATTCCCTTATTATGTCACTATATGTTGACCAAAATAAAATACAACATTTAATCCAGCGATCTACAGCTAGCTCGTTGCGTACCAATCACCAAAAGCAAGTTAGGTTGCTTTCCAACTCACAGGTAGTTTCTCACTTGGTTAGTTTCACTTTCAGGCAGTAGTAGCAGTGGGGTTTACATTTTTTATGGAAGTTAAGTTTGAAATATAACGTGCTCAAATCTGGGAGGTGCGTTGCTACCAACCAATATTATGGCATTGGAGTTCAGCAAATTCTTTTTAACTTGCATTTTCTGTTTGGCTGCTAACCATTTTCCTGAATTTAGGTTACAGCTAACGATAGCAGCGTTCACTCGCTAGCTAGCTTTGCTCTCATGCGAGCTTTGAACAAGTGAATGAAACTAAAAGAAATTGACTTTGCCAATTAAAAGTCACTAACCATAACTTAGAAACTTAGAAAAGTAACCATGGGTATATTTCCCAAAAGCACTATTGCTATTTAAGCACTATTGCTATTTGCTAACTTGCATAGCTGGAACCAGCAAACTATGGTTCAAACTTGCTGCTAAGTTGCTGACATGCTTAGTGACTCAGCTTTTGGAAAATGCACCCCAGGCTAGCTAGCTGGCATGTTAACTTGAATGCGCTCATGTCTGAGAAATGACTAATTGCTGAATCAAAAAACTGCACTGTGAAGGACGATTCAAACAAAAAGAATTAGGGTTGCTTTGTGGTGTAAATTTGCCTATTTACAGTACTTGAAGTGTGCAGTTCTGCTAGGAGAGGCACTGACTGAAAAATGAAAGAGGCATGACGGCAACTTTTGCCATTCCACGGGAGTGTTTTTTAGGGGCGCCATGGCAAACATTGAGGGCATGACGGCTTTCACCTTTTACCGGAAAGCACTGTTGCTCTGTTTATCTGGAGGAGGACTTCAATGGTGGAGAGTTTTTCTTCATTTTTAGTGAGTACAATGGAGTAAGATTGAGGGCTTATGCCTAGCTAGCAAGCTGGCTGGCTGTTTTTTTTTTTTTTTTTTTTTTTACCATAGCCATGATGATCACTGAGCTTGTTTGCCACATAATACTGTACACGGTGGCATTTTGCTCAATGTTGCAATGTTTCAGAATTTATACAGCATTCAACAAAATCAAATGTCTAGGTTTTCGCTCGTTTAAAATGAGAACAGTTCCAGAACTTCGGTAAATCCCTTGCTACATTCGTTGCACAGATTCTGTTCAATCTCTAGTAGCATATTGCCTGCTATTTCCTGGGAGTGGAATGTCTGTTCTGATAAAATGAGGTATATTTCAGATATTACTGTGTTGGTGAGTTATAACTGCTCCTTATAGGGTGTGAAAAGCATTTATACAAGCTTGCATTTCACTTGGATGATCAGAATTGTAAATAGCAGGCTTTCCGTCGCAGGGTGAACGTTCTGACTGTAAAATAAGCAGTTCCTTTAATGAGTAAGTGCGCTTGCTAATGCAGCTTTGTAGAAAAATGGATAAAGCTCTAAACTTTAATCAGGGAGAAAAGGCATGTTGTTGGTTTGGAGAGGTTACTGGTGACTATTGATGTCCATCATGTCCTAAAAAGTAATGTGCTCAATCTGATTCTTTCATATGCTGATTGCAAACCAATGTTGTCATGAATTGCTAATTGCCCATTTTACTTATAAAACACATGGAACGTCTTTTCTGACTAATGTGATTACTTTAAAAAAAAAAAAGTTTTAATCTAATGAAATTAATGAAGTAAATTACCATCGTCCGTCATTTACAGTTGGGGTGACATTCAGCCACTGTTCAGTGCATGTTTTGGCTGTAGGCCATTTGTCTGGCAGAGATGAACCAATGCATTTGAATTAATAGAACGCCTCTGCTGCTACCTTTTATGCCCAGCCCAAGCTTATAACCATGCACAGTTTAAGTGAGTAGTTTTCTGAGATTTTCTGTTTGATGAAAATGAAACATAATATAGTGGTATATTAAAGAAATAGTCATTTTGATGGGAACCATTATCCTATGCTGAATGCAGTTATATTAGATGAGAACTATTGGCACAAACCTAAAACTAGTCAATTGTTATGACCCTGGTTCATTTGCTATTGTTCCCCTTTAACTGTGCAGCTTTGTCTCCTCCCCTGCAGTGTGTGGGTATACGTCTGTCTGTGGGCGTGTCAAATCTGGTGCTATGCAGGTGATTGGGCTGCTGAGGATTTGACCATTGAAAAGAAATCGCTGCTGCCTGATTGGACAATTACAACACCTCCACTTTAAAAGCTCAACCGCTGCAACTTGTCCTCGCCCTTTCACTTGCCTCTTTCAACAAGCCAGCATTAGCTTGTGTCATTGTACCCTGATCACTTCAATAACCTGTGTAGGCCTTTTGTGTGGTGTGTTTCAAACACAGACGGCATATAGAGATGGACGATACACCTCCACTTCCTAACACTATACAAAAATGCAGCCGAAATATCCTTCATACGGATGCTGCCATCTTGCACATTTGGAGCCAGAGTCTGCGCAATAGTAATTGGGGTTTTGAGCTGAAGTCTCCCGGTCCCCCCATCCACCCACCCTCCTCAGTCACAAGCACATCCCTGAACCTCTAATGCAGCCTAGCTGGCTGTGTGATTTTTAGACAAGAAACCGGAGGCAATTAGCTCTCCAGTGAGGCCCAAGTCCCATCCACTAACATGGAGGGAGCAGGTTTATATTCATACTGCAGCCACCCACAAGATGGCGATCAAGACATTTTGGCCTCACGTTTTGGGAGCTGTGAGGTTGTCCATATTTATTTACAGTCAATGGTTTCAAATGGTGAGTTTTGATTTGGTTGTTGACTGTTGGTTCGTAAATAAGTTTGTAAATAGACTCACTGTGTATATGGAGCATTTTTGCTGCACAGTAGGATTGAGTAGCCTTTTTGTTTTGTCTATTTTCTCTTGTTTCTGTTTGGGTAGGAATTCAGGTAAGAAATTTGTCTTTTGTTTAAGTTTTTGTTTTCTTTCTAGGAAGATTAAGGATTATTTTGAACAGGTTATTTGGCCTTTACTCATCTCCAAAGTTAATTAAAACTGCTGCTTGAACTCTGATTTGGCCTGTACTGCTGACTTTCTTGGGAGTGGGAAGAGTGGCAGTCACACTATGTTGGGTCTAGTTTTCTCCTGGGCTGGGGACAAAACACTATTGATTATAACTGTGAGTAAATGCAATATTATTCAACCCCTTGGAAAATTGCTATACAATCTATGTAGTCAAAAAGGCTATAAAAATGTGGCTGTTAATTCTAAGTATCTTTTAATCAAAAATTAAAAAAAAATCTTACCTTCGTGTAAAGAAAAGGCATGAAGGGGGGAATTTCTTTAAACCTTGGTGCTTGTTTATAGTTCACTGATGAAAATTGCACATTCAGGTTGGATTGGTCAAATCAAGCATGTGAGATTTTCCTCCTTCCTCAATAATGCAGGTCTTCATAGCTGCCAATTGCTATGAATTTTTCATTATTAGTATGTAATCAATGATCAAATACAAAACCACCAATTAACAATGTCAAAATTCAATTTTGCAAAAAATACTATTACTGTTTTTCATAGGTAACATGAGAGGTAGATCACCCATCAATTTCATGACACCATTTACTTCCAAAGCACTGTGCTTCACTCATTTCTACTGGTCGAATGCGTGAGTTTATCCAATCACAACCGTCAATAGTAAGGCCCAATCCCAATTTTTATTTTTAGCCCTACCCCTACTCCTACCCCTTGCCCCTTGCCCTAACTTCATCCCTTGAAATGGAGTTGCAAGGAGTAGTGGTTGAAATATTACCCTATGAAATGGAACAACCCTTCGAGACCCTGATGCGTCATCAGTAGTCGTCTGTGGCACCATAAATAGATGCACTGAGTTTGTTTCCGGAAGAACTCAACAATGCTGTCTTCGCTTGCCTGGGCTATCGGCATATATTTTTTCAGTTATTGGCAGCAAACCATAAAAATGCAAGAACATGAAGATGCGTCCGAGGCCTGGGAATGCTGATTAATAAACTTGAGGAATGTAAAATAGACCGCAAACAAGAGTTGTAGTTCGCCAAATGTTAGCTAGTATGCTAGCAAGCTACCACGGTTGTAACTAATGTTGGATCAACTTGCTTTCATGTACACGTAATCAGAAATAAACAATCGTTTATTTTATTAATTTGGGTGTTGATTGTGTGATAATCTGTGAGCGAGTACAATGGAACAGAATACCGTACTCATGCATCTTATGTAGAGAGTAAGTAAGCCTGTTGCGAGCCTCGTGGCCCATTGGGCCGGTGCTTAACCCGGGTTTCCACGGCATGAAGCGACTAGGAGTATTACTACTCCCCCTGGATGGGATGCCAGTCCATCGCGGGTACTCCCCCAGCTCTTGGTCAAGTTTCCCTGACTAATTTCTGGCTGACTAATTGCTGGTACCCATTTATACACCTGGGTGGAGTGAGGCATGGAGTCTGGGAGTGAGGTGTTTTGCCCAAGAACACACCGCGAAGGTCGTGGCCAGGGCTGTTGTTTCATATGCCGAGCTTGAAATGATCATTCATGCCTTTGTGTCATCGCGCCTGGACTATTGCAACGCACTCTTCACCTGTATCAGCAAATCATCACTAAATCATTTTCAATTAGTTCAAAATGCTGCTGCCAGGCTCTTGACTCCTATTTTAGCCTCCCTGCACAGGCTTCCGCTCACTTTCAGGATTCAATTCAAAGTCCTGGTTATTACTTATAGAGCTCTACATGGTCAGGCGCCTGCCTATATTTGTGATTTGCTCTACCCATATGTACCCAGTAGGGCACTGCGGTCCTCTGATCAGGGCTTATTGTTTGTCTCTCACACTAGACTCAGGACTAAGGGTGACCGTGCTTTTGAAACAGTGGCTCCTAAGTTGTGGAACGCTCTTCCACAAGACTCAAGAAATGTGGACTCTGTGGACTCTTTCAAGAGCCAGCTAAAGACACACTTGTTTAAACTGGCATTTGTGTATTATTTGATTGTAATTTTGCAGGGGGGTGGGGCTTTTGTGATTTTCTTTTGTTTTTATTTGAATGTCTTGTTTATCTTATTTCTTGTGAAGCACTTTGTGACTATGAGAGGTGCTATATCAAATAAACTTTATATAATAATAATAATAATAATAATAATAAATATGTTAAAATGTGGCTCTGTCATGCAAACAAAAGCCTCAAAATAATGCTAACTTTAGCTATTTAGCTAGAGACATGAGCAGACACACGTACACTACTAATCATTTTTGTTAAAGGTCCCATATTATGTTGTATTCATTTGTTTTAAACATGTCCAAATGGGTCTTAAAAATACTGTTGTGAATTCAGCTACAAAAAAACACACACACACATCCAGGCCTTGAGAGACCCCTCCTCTCACCCCGTCTGTGCCAGCCTGAAACATGAGCTGTTTTGAGTGGGCGTGAAGGCTATGTAAATGAGGCACTGCTCTGATTGGCTGCCTGGCCGCTTCGATTCCAGGGGAGGGCGCAGACCCGAAAAACCAGGAAACCAAGATGGCGGGTATTTCAGGACAGCTCTCTGTGGCATTTATTGCTGTAAGACCGTACATGTTTGATCCCGAATCCTACCCCGAATGGGAGGAGGATGCTATTGAAGTGTTGCAGCAACATTTAGCAGGATATCAATGAATGGTAAGATGAAATTTTAGTGTTTTGCTCGTACTGTCTCGCCTTGCATGCGTGTGGTTTTAGCTGTATTACATAGTCATGTTATATGCCCACTTATCCGGAAGAAACTTGAAACTCCTGATGACGATTTCTACCAAAACGAAACACAATTCCGACACCAAGCTACTGAATGAGCTTGTAGCAAAAATACACAAACAGTGTAAGTGATGCTTATGTGGAGCTAGCAAATCGATAACTTGTACCAGAAAGAATTCCGCATCCAATCTCTACTTTTTTCGACTTCGGCTTTTTAAAGGTGGATAGAATTCCGCCACGCCAATGCAGAGAAATCGTTTGTGATACCAGACACGTTATAGCTTGTGCGTTTTGCAATTGCTTTCACCGCGGTAGCATCAGAAAGCTAGCCCACACAATGGCAAAGTACCCGGCTGACCCCGGATATGGATAAGTAAAACGATCGTTTCACAGGCAGCAGTAAACAAACCCAAAGCACCCTAAGCTCTGCAAAGCCTATGTCTGGTCTAACTGCAGCCTTAATATCAGCCCAACTTTGCAGACACATACAACGCCTCTCCGGTTAGCTTCAACTTTAGCGGCTATGATCAGGTAACGTTATGATAAAGTACCATCTTGATGCTAACCAAAATAACACAAACATACCAATCTGAGTTACTGCCTATAAGTTAACCAGGAGCATTTTTAAGTAGCACAGCACACGAACTAACATGCCGGAGTAACCCAGCGTTCATATCAACGACAGAGACAGCTGCTTTTGCCAGCAGCCATACCACTATTCGATCTGCTCCAGCCGCGTGGCTGAAGCTAAGCAGGTGTGGGCTTGGTCAGTACTTGGATTGGAGACCGCCTGGGAAAACCAAGTTGCTGCTGGAAGAGGTGTTGGTAGGCCAGTAGGTTGCGATCTTCCCTCTGGTGGAATAATCCCCAATGCCCCAGTGCAGCGACGGAGACGCCGTCTTTCGGATGAGATGTTAAACCGAGGTCCTGACTCACTGTGGTCATTAAGGATCCTATGACACTCTTCGATAAGAGTAGGGGGTTCCCCGGTGTCATAGCAAAAGTCCCAACCTGGCTCTTTCGACCTGCCACCTAATCGTCCCCTGATCTAATTGGCTGTGCAAATTGTCCTTTCCCTCCCCACTTCAACCCCTAAGGCTCCCTTGAAAAAGAGATTTCAAATCTCAACGGGACTTCCCTGGTTAAATAAGGGTTAAATTAAAAAAAATAAAAGAGACAAACGTCCCTGCAATACATATTTAGAAACGTTTAGAAACGTTGAATATTTTTTTAAATGCAATGCCCAAATACTTACAGCTCTCTCGTCAGCAGTGCTGTCTTGTACAGTTGGGGTTGCTCCAGCTTTAAGAATTAGCTTGGTAGCTAGTCCTTGTTGATATTGTCCATAATTTGTGAAAGAGTCCGGTAAAAAGTGGTTTGCACAAACAAGGAGGTTCTTGCCGACGTGGATTGGGACTTTACCGTCAAAAATAAAGTGTAACCACTCCACCCTTCTTTCTTCTGAATCTGGGAGTTTGTGCAAGCACTGATGCTGATTTTGGCGGCCCACCACAGAACAGCCAGCGCGTTTGCCTTTCATCGCCATCACTACCTTTCTCGATCTGTCGCTTGAGGGGGAAAAATGGCTTCCTGTCCTTTCTTTTTTTTTCTCTGGACGCTGCGGTAGATCCCGCCCACGATAAGAAAAAAATGCATAGGGGCGTCGCCATGCCCCACTTTCTACGTAGAAGAAAGGACAAAATCTGACTGGCTAGCTCCAGCACAGTAGTAAAGGTAAGGCCAGCTTACTCCTGATTGATCTGGTTGTCATATTGCACACTTTGTGTCAGTAGGCACACCAGAGAGTTATTATATACAAGAAAAAGCACTGAAAAGTTCATTTTTCATACAATGTCCCCTTTAAGTTTGTTATGTACAAACTGTCTATGATATATTAAAACGGCATTGAACTAAGGTAATCCAGTTGTTTTCATAATTTATTTACGAAAAAAAAACTTAGATTTATGGGGTTCTTTCTGTGCATCTGTAGCATTCGTCGCCATCTTGCCGATGATTCATAAGGTATTGTGGGAGATTTCTCTGACCCCTCCGTTTATAGTGTGCCCCTGAAAAATCTTCATTTGAAGGGCCAGATAGCCCTACCACTTCACCCTCCCCCTCTGTCTCAACTAGAATCGGGACATCACTACCCCAACATATGAATGCACAAAACGAAGGGGTAGGGCTAAGAGATTAAGGGCCAATCCCAATTGTACCCCTTAGCCCTTGTTTTACCCCTTAGCCCTTGGTTTTGCGCGTTCACGTCTAGTGAAGTTGTATCCCAATTCTCCGTAAGGTTAAGGGGAAGGGCTACACACCCCTTGAAACGAAGACAAACCGGGACCTCACTTGAAAGGAAGGGGTATGAGAAATTTCCCATGATACACCGCACCCGCAGACAAGATGGCAGAGCGGAGACCGAAGGAAGCACATAAATGTAAGTAATTAAGCATAATTATTGATTTTCATAGTAATGATACTCATGTTTTTATCAGATATTCAATCCTTTGCTACTCCACGTAAATATTAGCCATGTCGTGAATTGTTGGTTGTATTTTAAAATCGCTCGTTATAACGAGCTAGCTAACGCAGCAATAGCTATAGCTAGTAATAGCTACACCAATGCATACATGCCAACTCTACCGCTTTTGGGGCTTTAATTTCCAGAATAAAACGAACCGAAAGCGGTAGTCTACCGCCACAAGCGGTGGAGTTGGCATGTATGCCGATGTCAGACGAGGATGACAAATTCACGGCAAAGGGACTTCACTACAATGTACTGCATTTCATGAATGATTGGACAGAATGAATAGACAGCTAGCTAAATTCAGAAGCTACATTACCTACATATGCTATGAAAAGCGAACGTCACAGTATTCAGAAGCTACATTAGCTAATGTAGCTTCTGAATACTGCGACGTTCGCTTTTCATAGCTTTGCTGTCTAATCACTCATGTAATGCAGTATATCGTAGTGATCTCCGTTTGCTGTGAATTTGTCACCTTAGTCTGACATTGGTTTACTGTCTGGAAACGCACCTGAGGCCAACGTAATAACCGACTACTATCGGACGCGTTTTCCTCCACAGGGACACCAGAGGAGACCAAGCAACTGATACGATTCAGGAAAAACCCCGAACAAGAGTTTTTCAAATCAAAGTTTTGTGCTAAAAAAATGTGGGAGTGAGTACAAAAACATTCTAATCATTACCATTCTTGCATCTCAGTGTGCTCTTGTGCTGTATTGTTTTGAGTAATGTGGGACATTTGTGGTATTGTTTTATACAGGAAATTTGTGAGAGAAGTGGGGCTTGAGGGAAAAGTCACTGGGCAACAAGCCTCAAGGAAATGGGAAAATCTAAAACAAAAATACAAGGTATGATGTCCAACTCTACCACCAAAATGCTATGGCAAATACATTTTGAAAATAGTTATTATGAATTCCACTATTGAATATTTGTATGTGTCTGTGTGTGTCTTTGTCTTCTTGAAGGAATTACGAACCCCCAAAACTGGCTCAGGGACGGACAGGGGTGAGGTCACTGTTGCCACATGGCAGTATTATGAGGAAATGCACAAGGCGTTGGGTGCCAGGCCTTCCATTGATCCACCTGTTCTGGTGGCTTCTTTTATGGTGGATCCAACAACAATCCTCATGGTAAGATATGTTAATTATATTCACCAAACAGTATCTATGAGAATTTCAGTGACCTTAATAAAACATGTAAACAACATGGCCATATGTGGACAGCACTCCAGATTTACAAAGTTTATGGCCACATGGCAATAAACTTTTGGAATCTGTAACATTGTCCACATCTATTTTTTACCATTACTCTATTTGGATTCAGCACACTATCATTCCGTATCTACAAGTTAATAGTTATACCCCATCAATTATCCATGTGTGTCTGCAGGAGATCGTTGAGCCAACTGAGGGAAGCACGCCAGAAGAGCGCACATTCCCACTACCCTCTGCAACACCAGACAGCACTCCAGGAGGATCAAGAGCTGCAAGCCCAGTGCAAAAAAGAAGACGGCAACAAAATGCCCTTCTGGAGTTCCTTTCAGAGGAATCTGAGAGAGAACAAAAGCGACACGAGGAGACTGAGGCCAAAACAGAAAGGTTTTTAACCCTTTTCGAAAGAATGATAGATAAGATGTAGGTATATAAATTTTTTGTTGATTTTCATACTGTTCATAATGTTATATTGTCATTTTTATTTCATATGTATATACATTTTCTATTTTTATAAACGTTCTTACAAGTGCTGGTTGTAAACTGTAATTTATAAGAGGCCTTTGTTAGGCAGATGTTGGTCTACTCATTGTTGATGTTGATATTGTTATATTATTATTTTTAACACATGTACAGTTGTGCTCGTAAGTTTACATACCCTGGCAGAATTTATGATTTTTTGGCCAATTTTCAGAGAATATGAATGATAAGAGAAAAACTTTTCTTTCACACATGGTTAGTGGTCGGGTGAAGTCATTTATTTTGAAACAACAGTGTTTGCTCTTTTTAAATCATAATGACAACAGAAACTACCCAAATGACCCCGATCAAAAGTTTACATACCCTGGAGATTTAGGCCTGATAACACGCACACAAGTTGACACAAACAGGTTTGAATGGCTACTTAAGGTAACCATCCTCACCTGTGACCTATTGGCTTGTAATCAGTGGTTGTGTATAAAAGGTCAGTGAGTTTCTGGGCTCTTGACAGACCCTTACATCTTTCATCCATTGCTGCACTGACGCTTCTGGATTCTGAGTCATGGGGAAAGCAAAAGAATTGTCAAAGGATCTGCGGGAAAAGGTAATTGAACTGTAAAAAACAGGAAAGGGATATAAAAAGATATCCAAGGAATTGAGAATGCCAATCAGCAGTGTTCGAACTCTAATTAAGAAGTGGAAAATGAGGGGTTCTGTTGAAACCAAACCACGATCAGGTAGACCAACAAAAATTTCAGCCACAACTGCCAGGAAAATTGTTCGGGATGCAAAGAAAAACCCCAAATAACTTCAGCTGAAATACAGGACTCTCTGAAAAAAAGTGGCGTGGCTGTTTCAAGATGCACAATAAGGAGGCACTTGAAGAAAAATGGGTTGCATGGTCGAGTCGCCAGAAGAAAGCCATTCCTACACAAATGTCTCAAAGCATCCCGCTTACAATATGCCAAACAGCACAGAGACAAACCTCAAAACTTCTGGAACAAAGTTATTTGGAGTGATGAGACCAAAATTGAACGTTTTGGCCATAACCATAAACGTTACATTTGGAGAGGAGTCAACAAGGCCTATGATGAACGGTACACCATTCCTACTGTGAAACACGGAGGTGGATCGCTGATGTTTTGGGGATGTGTGAGCTACAAAGGCACAGGAAACTTGGTCAAAGTTGATGGCAGGATGAATGCAGCATGTTATCAGAAAATACTGGAGGAAAATTTGTACTCATCAGCCAGGAAGCTGCGCATGGGACGTACTTGGATGTTCCAACATGGCAATGATCCAAAACACAAGGCCAAGTTGACCTGTCACTGGCTTCAGCAGAATAAAGTGAAGGTTCTGGAGTGGCCATCTCAGTCTCCTGACCTCAATATCATTGAGCCACTCTGGGGAGATCTCAAACGTGCAGTTCATGCAAGACAGCCTAAGAATCTACAGGAACTGGAGACTTTTTGCCAAGAAGAATGGGCAGCTTTACCATCTGAGAGAATACAGAGCCTCATCCATAACTACAACCAAAGACTTCAAGCCGTCATTGATGTTAAAGGGGGAAATACACGGTATTAACAAGTGGGGTATGAAAACTTTTGATCGGGGTCATTTGGGTAGTTTCTGTTGTCATTATGATTTAAAAAAGAGCAAACACAGTTGTTTCAAAATAAATGGCTTCACCCGACCACTAACCATGTGTAAAAGAAAAGTTTTTCTCTTATCATTCATATTCTCTGAAAATTGGCCAAAAAATCATAAATTCTGCCAGGGTATGTAAACTTATGAGCACAACTGTATATTTGATACATTTTCTATTTTTATAAATGTTCTTACAGTGCTGGTTGTAAACTGTAATTTATAAGAGGCCTATGTTTGTCAGATGTTGGTCTATTCATTGTTGATTTGATATTGTTATATTATTATTTTTATCACATGTATATTTGATAAATTTTCTATTTTTATAAATGTTCTTACAGTGCTGGTTGTCAGCTGTTATTTATTAAATGCCTATGTTAGGCAATAAATGTCAGTTTGTGAAAATGAGTTTCTTTTATAAAAAGGTGTTCCTGAAGTAGATAAAATGAAATAATGTAGAAATGTATGCATCTTACTTTGTGGTAGGAAACATTTATTGTAAACAATTTAAAAATACCAGTCACCTTCAGAAACAGGGTTTACCCATAAACTGCCAGACATTAAACATTTAAATCAAACTGCAATAAATAATTCTGAAGACTCAAAAAAACAAGGCAACTGGACTGTGTAGAGTTGGGAAGACGTTTCGCCTCTCATCGAAGAAGCTTCATCAGTAACTGACGAAGCTTCTTGGATGAGAGGCGAAACGTCTTCCCAACTCTACACAGTCCAGTTGCCTTGTTTTTTTGAGTCTTCAGAATAAACATGACCTGGATGAATGAGAATCTACATGGATGCAATGAATAATAGTAACAGTAGTTTGACACAAATGGAAGTTTTCAAACAAAACAAAAATATAGGAAAGCTTGAGTTTCTTGAGTTTCGAAAAAATACTGTACAATTTTATCTTAAACATATACACAATTCAATTAAACTGGGCAGTTAAGAAAATATATACACATTTACACATCAGCATTTTGCCTTATGCAGTGCGGACACCGTCAGAAATTAGGCCTGCCCTTGTAGTGTTCCCTGATGTCTCATTGAGTGCAACTGGTTCACAGGGAGGCTGGGGGTCAAGGTCATCTCCTGCAATATCCTCATCAGGATCCAGTATGTCCCCATTGTCAATGCACACATTGTGCAAAAATGCACAGGAGGCGATGACCTGAGGAGCAAAGGTGGGCTTCACTTCGAGCGCTCAGAAAAGCGTTGACCTCCACCTTGTCTTCATCATCCCAAACGCTCTCTCAATGATGCTGCGTGCTCTGGAATGATGAAGGTTGAACTGTTGCTGGACTCTTCCATGAACAGATTCCTTATATGGTGTAATCAGGCACACAGGGGTCTGGAGACAGGGGTATCCACCATCACCTAGGAGGATACAGCCAGGTGGGGGGAAACATTGAGCCCTATAGAATGTGCTATTCTTCATGACTCTGGTGTCGTGCACAGATCCTGGGTACCCCACGAATATGTCAAAGAATTTGTCATTTGCATCAGATATTGCCTGCATGCTGATGGAGTAGAAACCCTTGTAATTAAGGTAATCCAGTCGGTGTAGCTGTGGTGGTTTTATGCAGATGTGGCTTCCATCTATTGCCCTGACAACATTTACAAATACAGGGGTTCCTGACAAGCTGACAAACCCTTCCCCAACAGCTTGAAGCTTATCAGCTGGTGGGAAGGAGATCGCTTTGTTTAGCTTTTGCCAAATGTTTTGTGCTGCCCTGTGCACAATGCGATGGACTGTAGCTTTTGGGATATTGAACACAGACGAAACCACCCTGTACGACAGTCCGTGTGCCAGCCAGTAGGTGTAAATCAGCAGCTCGATTTCATTTCCCCAGCCATGGTCCTGCTCTCGGCATAACAGCCTATGTAAGCCGTTCATGGCTCTCCTGGTCAAGCGAAAGTCCTGCTTGAGCTCGAGCTCGACATTGCTCCATAAGCGGAGGATCGGCACATTTGCATTTAAAATGCAGTATGCCGCTGGGCGATCCGCCTGGAAATATAAAACATTTTGGCATCATTAATTGATGTGTTGTAATGGCGTTTCCGTATACCTTCTCCCAGTGCATAGCACGTAGCCTACTTAAGCTACACTGCTAACACACGACGTAACAAAAGAGTGCAAGTTACAAATTGCATAAATTCAGAAGCTAAATTACAGAACTGATTTCATTAAATATATCCAAAACTCACAATACAAGTATGAACACCGGCCTTTACGGTAACACGAAAGAGGGATAGAGCTACTCTTTCGCCATGTTAGCATGGAGCTATGTTACAACCATAAATACACACAACGAAACACATTTAACATACCGTAAGCTGATGCGCCCGCACTCGCAGGTTGCGCAGAAAACGTCGTCTTCTTAACTGTCTTCTGCGTGTCGCAGTCAGATGAAAGAAAATCAAAAGGGCCCAAGCAAAGGGTAACATCATGGGAGACGGCATCTTGGAAGTGGAAAAATAATTGTCGCATCTGCCTACGACACAGCCAGCGAGTGGCTAGGGGTGATGATGTAGCGGGAATCGAGTGGCGTCTCGTTTCTTGGGGGCGTGTTTTCACCCTTTCCCCTTGGCCCTCAAAACAGAGGGCCAAGGGGAAGGGGTAGACGAAGGGGTAAGACGAAGGGGGAGGGCTAAGGGGTACAATTGGGATCGGCCCTAAGTGAGATATCATAACTTCGAAGCGTAGAGTGCACATGGACTCCGCTTCCTAACACTGTACAAAAACTGTGAAAAAGTCAGGTAAGTTTGAGTTCCTTTTTAAATTTTGTAACTGTCTTTAACTTGCTGTGCGACTATTCAAATGAGTGAAATGTGTTAGTTCACCATTTTGTCTATTGTTTGCATAATTCCAAATTTCCACCATTCAAGTTCTCTCAACTTCAATTATTGTATTTGTGCCAACAGAAATATAATTTATTTCAGTTTTGTCTGGGCCACTATGATCGATATTTGATTAAAGTAAAATGCGTTTCAGAATACTCTTTTTATTATTATCCCCCGCCACAAAGTGGTCCAGGGGATATAGGAACGGAGTTCGTCCGTCCGTCCGTCCGCCACACTTACAGTCTGGACAAGTTTTCTCTAAAACTATACAACCAACATTAATTAAATGTTGTAGGGACGTCATGCTTGTGATGATCTAATTTGAGATCGAACATTACTGACGTAGGTCAATTATTTGCAGAGTTATGGCCACTGTCATCAATTCTTCTACTTGGTGCATTGGCCATTCAATCGGGACAGCTTTTCACAGAAAGTATCTGAGACAGATCAGTGAAATTTTGAGCAATTATTTATCCGATAAAATTGTAGGACGAGTTTGAAAATTAATGATGCAGGTCAATTATTTATGGAGTTATGGCCCTTGTCCTTGGGTTATTGACTTACTGCACAGGACATTCAATCTGGACAGCTTTTCTCAGGACCAATCAAAGGCAAATCAGTGAAACTTTGCATAGTTATTATCCCCCACCACGAAATGGTGTGGGGCATATAGAAACGGGGTCAGTCCATCCATCTGTCCTGCCATCCATCCATCACGCTTTCAGGCTGGACAAGTCTTCCCTTAAACTATACAGCAGGCATTGATGAAATTTTGCATAGACACATACCTAATAATGATCTAAAATGAGTTTGAAAATTAATGCCACAGCTCAGTTATTTACAGAGTTATGTCCCTTGTCATTAATTTCCCTACTTGTTGTATTGGGCATTCAATCTGGACAGCTTCTCATGAAAATTAAGAGGGACAGAATAATGAATCTTTGCATAATTCTTCAGGTGATACTATTGTTGAATGAGTTTGAAAATGATGGCCACAGTTCAAATATCCACAGAGTTATGGCCCTTGTAATTGATTTTTATCCCCTGCTGTGAGCCACTGCGGGGGATATAGGATTGGATTTCTTTCGTCTGTCTGTCCGTCCATCCGTCCATCACACTTTCAATGGAGAGAAGTTAACTCAAAAACTATAACCGTTACATAGATCAACTTTTGTACGCTTAATAAGCTAGTCATGATCTATGTTGAGTTTGAAAATGGAAGTTGAAGCATAATTAGTTATGGAGTTATGGCCCTTGATCGAGGCAGGGGATAATGATGACCATGTCATCTTATTATCAAGCTTATTTTACTCAAATGCCATGTCCCCCCCACCAAGACTTCGTCCCTGGAACCCTGATTACGAATTCAAATTCTGAAATGTTGGCAGCTATAGGTCTTCAGTACAGGGCCTTTGTTGTAATCCATGCAGAATGTGGTTTAGTGATGTCTTGCTGGAAAATGCAGGGATTTCGCTGGAACAGCGCATCTAAATGGCAGCATATGTTGCTCCAAGTTCATACAATTTTTTTTCCATTTGTGGTTCCGTTGCAAGGTGCTTATGCCATGTGCACCGACTTACCCATACCTCAACAGACACTGGCTTTTGAGCCTGATGCTGATCCCTTTGTCATCTTTGGTCCCAAGAATATGAAGGTTGTTTTTTCTGAAAACAACTTTAAATGTTGACACATCAGAGCACAAGACAGGCTGCCACTATGCCACTGTCCATCTCAGAAAACATCAAGCCCAGAGAAGGAGGTGGCGCTTTTGGACAGATTTGATGTACGATTTTGATTTTGCATAGTAAAGCTTTAAAGCTTTAACTTACATCAGTGGATGAAGCAACAAATGGTCTTGATTGACGAAGGTTTAACAAAGTGTTTCCAAGCCCATGTCATGAAATCCATTACAGTTGCATCATGGTGTTATGTTCCAATGTTTTGGTTTGTGTATGTGTTCTGTTTCTTTTTTTTTGTCTGTCTTCCTGTTTTCTGGATTGTTGCAGGACGTCCAGATGACAGGCTGATTGTTTGTTCTTCCCATTGGTACCTCATTGGTGGTTGCATTTTATAAACGGGCGTTGATTCATCCGACAGGGACGTCATGCAATGCTTAGCCACTCTGCCGCGCTTTGCCTCTTCGTTCGCCACTCACCACCCCTTCAAGCGCTCTCGTCACTGCCATCCTCTTCCATTGTAGAGTAGAAGCCAGGAGAAGGCTTCAGACAAATACCTGCTTTCCAGGCTGCTTTCTTTCAACGAGTTTTTGTTTTTTGTGCACTTATATTTCTCCATGTTTTGTATAATAAACACTGTTAAGTTTATCTTGCCTTGTTTCGATTTGGTTTCCGCCAATAGTGTCCTCTCACAATCTTTCTGTTCACGTCCATTACCCTAGACGGGGATGTATCAAGAAAAAATTTTTGTTTAACCCAAACTTTTTAGCTTACCGGCCCTATGGGTCGATAGGCTATAGTCATGGTTTGGCGTCCATTGTCCGACGTCCGGAACATTTTTTTATCTTTTTTGTGGCCAGATTAATTTTTTTTGTAAATTTGTCAAACATACTACTAGACCATATCTCCAGACCTTTTTTTTCTAATTTTTGATTGAATCATTTTTGTCCATTTTATGGGCCCTTGAAATTTTGGCCCCAACGTTAAAGATGGGGCTTAGAAATTTTAAAAAATTATTTCTCAAAAATTGTTCAAAATTTTTTTTTTCTAAATCAGGCAATCAACTTACTTTGGTACCCTCAATGTCCAGTGCAAGCACCATTTGTTTTGAATTGATGGAAGTGGGTCTAATGGGCGCGCTGTACTTTTACATTGGGTGTTATGGAGAATGGGCAAAATGGCTTGTGGAAGCTAAATGGTTGCAGACAGAGATTAAGTTTGTACTATCGACATCTAGAAAGTAAAAAAATATATGGGCTATATTTAGGCCATGTTAAAGTTCACCTCAGATGACCTTGAAAGGTCAAACTCGAAGTCAAGCAAAATGTTAGAATTTTCAAAGTCTTCTAGGCTTGAACATATTGAAGATAGAGAACATATGTGCATTGAACACTTATTGGAAGTCATAGATGAACCTTCATTTGGTGACCTTGAACCTGACCTTCAATGATCTTCGCAGGTCAAACTTTACCTGGAAATTTCAATGACTTATATCACCAAAATCATAACAGATAGAGCGTAGGTTTTTATTCGAGACATATGGAAAGTCATATATCAAAGTTTCATTTGGTGACCTTCATATTGACCTCGAAGGTCAGATGTGACCTCGTGAAAATCCAAAGACTTGTCTCACTAAAATGGTCACAGAAGTGGGCGGCCCGCTGGCTCATCGGTCTGGGCGCGCGTATCGTGGGGGCTGTGTCCTTCCTGTGGCGACCTGGGTTCGATTCCGTCTCGGGTCATTTGCTGCATGTCTTCCCCCGTTCTTCTCCCCGGCTTTCCTGTCTCTCTCTACACTGTATGACTGTCAAATAAAAGAAAAATTCCCAAAAAAAAATTAAAAAAAAAAAAAAAAAAAGGTCACAGATGCAGCCTAGGTTTGTGTTACAGACATCTTGGAAGTCACATATAAACTTTCATTTGGTGACATTCAACTTGACTGTCAGTGAGCTTCGAAGGTCAAACTCAACATAGTGAAATTAAAATGACTTATATCACCAAAATGGTCACAGACATATGAGGGGTGGAAGTAACAAAAATTAATTGATAAAAATGGAGGTGATGAAAATGCATGTGAATTAAAAATGGGGGTGATGAAAATGCATGTGAATTGAAAAATAGAATAATAAATTATCAAGTGAATTGAAAAATAGAGTGATATATTGTCAATTGATTTGATAAACTTCATTCTACTATTCATCACTTGCCACACCTAACTGACATTTATTGTTTACAGCAAGCAATTTTTGTTACTTCCGCCCACTGACTAGCTGATGTTTTTGGCTCTCAACTTGCAGGCCTTAATGCACGTCAATTTGCGTCATGATTACGCCGACAAAATAAGGCTACAGTTTGCGTACAGTCTTACTTGCTAGCGAGCTAGTTGGCTACCTAGCTAGCAATAGTATAGCTAGCGCGCCAATGTATTTAGCTACATAGCCAACTGGCTAACGAGCTAAAAAGGCTGCAGTTCGCTTTCAATGCGTACACTGTCATACTCGTTAGCGAGCTAGTTGGCTTCCTACCTAGCGAGCCAAAGTAAAATCGATCTGTGTGTCATAGCTAGCACGCCAATGTATTTAGCTACATGGCCAACTGGCTAGCGAGCTAAAAAGGCTACAGTTCGCTTACGATGGAACACTCGCGAGCGAGCTATTTGGCTACCTAGCTAGCAAGATAAAGAGACATTGATATCTCTAATGTTATAACTATACATAAATTCCTAGACCACAAGTGCAAGTCATCTGAGCATTGAATTCTAAATTACCTACTCTCTAGGACCCAAATAAGACCGCTATCCAGGTGGCTCCCCGAACTTTAAGATCCCTCTAAATGGTGCAGAGTCAAATCATAAAATAATCACATATTTAACACTAATCAACTTTTGACGCATGAAATTCAATGTGAATTAATGATTTTCTGGTTGAATTTAGTATGAGTTTATCAATATAGGTGCAGTTGACGTCAGTGGTCACCAGAAACCTCTCCAAACACAAAACATGCCTTTTCTCCATGATAAGGTTTAGAATTTTGTCAATTTTTCTTCAGAGTCCCACAAGCCAGCACACATACTCATTAAAGGAACTGCTTCTTTGACGGTCAGAACATTCACCCTGCAATGCAAAGCTAGCAGTTCCCACTTCCGAGCTCGCAGCCTTATATAAACACTTTCCACACCTTATCAGGAACAAGTATAACTCACCAACTCAGTAATATCTGACATATACTTTACATTTTAACAGAACAGACATTCCAAGACCAGGAAAAAAAAAAATGCCCCAACATACAGGAGCTATGATGAGCAAAGTGCTAACGGTTACTCTTACTAACCAAAGAGGCAAACAATCTCTGTGATCATCATGGCTATGGCAAACTGACAATAAAAAACAGCTAGCCAGCTACCCATAGTTAAAAAAAATAAATCAAATTGCACTTACCCAAAGTGAACAAAAGCCTGTCTTCACTGAATACCTCCTTCAGAGACACAACTGTATTGGGGAGAAGGAACCCTCCAGTCCTGTTTCATTCTGAATAATTCCCATTGACCATATCCATACCTCATTTAAATCCCGTAAATATAACTGAACACTTTGGGCTGGTTTTGGGAGTCTTTTTTTCTGTAAAATCGTGTCATTTTCTGCTGTGCAATCGTGTGCAACATAAAGACAATACAACTTACCTTGCTGTTACGCAGAGGTTTGTATAGTCTTCTTTTTGTCTAATCAATGTCTTTCAGTTACTGTTGAAAGTTTACACTCTCTGGTATTGGATAAGAAACGAGTCAATCAATACATCATCACCGGGGAAGATTTACGTGGGCGTGAACTATAAGTGTGCAGTTACACAGATGAGCCTTAGTAAATAATTGAGTGATTGGCTATCAACATACGTACATAGGAGGATGTGAGGGAGCGCTGAATTCGTTGATTGAGGAATCTATACGTAAATCCACGGTAGGGAACAACACGTTTTTGATATGTGATGACTATAATTGATAGTAGAATGACACAGTATCAACACCATGTCGAATTTTTGCTTCAGAAAACTTATTTTTCTTAACTACTAATTGGGATACCATTGGCTCACTTTAGCTGAAGCGCTTGCTACAGAGGACAAAGATTTTTCCTGATGCAAGAGATCATTTTTTTGAACTGCTGGATAGATACTATGGGCAAGTATGTATGGCACCCAGAAAAATTCAATTTGCTGTGGTGTGACGTTATGACGGTTTATAATATGTAATTGTATTATTTTGCTCAGCCAATAGTTTCTATATGCTTATGTAAGGGTAATGAATATTCATGAGTGCTTGTAAACATTATGACTAGCCTGGGAACACCATAAATTCTTCAAGAGCCATCTAGAAAGTTCCATCACCTTCAAGATTCTTCTTTATGACATCATGCAAGATTCTTCTTTATGACATCATACAGGAGTACAAGGCCTATGTAAAAGGAACTTGCAGCCAATGGACAATGGATCATTTCCGGTCTGCTATACCTGGAAGCTAGACCGGCTTTGCTGGGTGCAATCGGACTTTGGATTATACAGATACTTCTTGGATACGGACTTTGCAGTGATCAGGATCATCGCCTTTTGGACATTATTGTGAACCGGACCATCTCATTCAGGACACTGTGATCAGGATCACCACACCGAAGACATCAGATTCCAGTGGATTTTCACCATTGTCGTGGGACCATCGCAAGGACGGACAGTTCGGGCTAGTGAATAGTATTTCTATCTTTAATGTAGTAATCTCATTGTTTATCTATTCCTGTATTATTGTAATTGCTATATTCATTCTCTCATTTCTCTCATTCTTCTAAATTCGAAACTTTCAGAATTTTCTGGAACACACACCTGTCCGTCACATAAATTGGGGGCTCGTTTGGAATAACGACATTTTTGTGAATTGAGCCACTGAACGTAGCAAAATGGCTGAGCCTACTGAATTTGTCAAAAATCCCTCCCTTGACATTTTGGAAACGTTCAAGAAAGACCAGTTATTGGAGATCACTAAAATCCTTGACATTGACGTGAAAAGATATATGCGGAAATTTGACATCAAGAAATTGATTGTGGAAGCTTTGGTTGATGAAGACCCGATGGTAAAAGAAGCCTTGCGGGATTATAGCGATCCCCAAGACCCCTCTGTGGTGGCTGATAGAGAGCTTCAGCTCAACGAATTAGAACTTGAAAGGCGCCGACTAGAGGCAGAAACTGAAAGGCGCAGAATAGAGGCGGAAACTGAAAGGCGCCGAATAGATGCCGAGGTTGAAATGAAAAGATTGGAAAAAGAAGCTTGTCTCAAACATCAAGCCACCATAGAGGAAGCCAAACGCAAATTTGATTTTGGCAAACATGTCAAACTGGTACCACTGTTTAATGATAATGCGGTGGACAAATATTTTGTCAATTTTGGAAGGATTGCTACCAGTCTTGAATGGCCTCTGGAGGCATGGCCACTTCTGTTACAAAGTGTGTTTGATTGGATTACGGCAAAACCCCTGTATCTTATGTTTAGAAACTTTTCAGAGGTTGAGTATGGACAACCAACATTATAACATTACTAATATGTATTAAAAGAAGGATCAGCATAATAGGTCCCCTTTAACTAGCAACAGGTGTGTAACATGATTGGCTATAAATGGGATGTCTCAGAGAGGCTGAGTCTCTCAGAAGTAAAGATGGCCAGAGGGTCTCCAACCCGTGAAGGCTTGCGTAAAAAAAAATTGTGGAATACTTCACCAACAATGTTCCTCAACGTCAAATTGCGAAGGCTGTGAAGGTCTCATCATCGACAATGCATAACATCATCAAAAGATTCAGAGAAACTGGAAAAATCTCTGTGCATAAGGGACAAGGCCGAAGAACTTTACTGGATGCCCATGATCTTTGGGCCCTCAGACGCCACTGCATCACTCACCGGCATGATTCTGTCATTGACATTTCTAAATGGGCCCAGGAATACTTCAAGAAACCACTGTCAGTAAAAACAGTCCACCGTGCCATCCACAGATGCCACCTAAAACTCTAACATGCAAAAAAGGAAGCCATTTTTGAGCATGACCCAGAAGCGCCACCGTGTTCTGTGGGCCAAGACTAATTTTAAATGGACTGTAGCAAAGTGGCAAAGTGTCCTGTGGTCAGACGAGTCCAAATTTGACATTCTTGTTGGGAATCATGGGCGTTGTGTCCTCCGGGCTAAAGAGGAGAAAGACCACCCCTCTTGTTATCAATGTTCAGTTCAAAAGCAAGCATCTCTGATGGTATGGGGATGCATTAGTGCATATGGTGTGGGACACTTGCATGTTTTAAAAAGCACCATGAATGCTGAAAGGTATATGAAGGTTTTAGAGCAACATATGCTCCCCTCCAGACAACATCTATTCCAGGGAAGGCCTTGTGTATTTCAGCAGGACAATGCAAAACCACATACAGCAGGTATTACAACAGCATGGCTTCGTAGTAGAAGAGTCTGTGTGCTGAACTGGCCTGCCTGCAGTCCTGATCTTTCACCAATTGAGAACATTTGGCGCATAATTAAAGGAAAAGTCTGTCAAAGGAGACCCAAAACTCTCCAGCAGCTGGAAGCCTGTATTAAACAAGAGTGGGATCAAATTCCAGTGGCTAAACTCAAGAAACTTGTCTCCTCAATGCCCAGACGCCTCCACTCTGTGTTGAAAAGAAAAGGAGATACTACCCCATGGTAAACTGGCCCCTGTCCCAACTTTTTTGAGACCTGTAGCAGCCATCAAATTTGAAATGAGCTCAATTTGTGGATAAAATTGTAAAATTTCTTAGTTTCAACATTTGCTATGTTATTTCTGTTCTATCATGAATAAAATAATGATGACGATGATTAAATACTTTATTAATCCCCAATGGGGAAACTGAATGTCACCGTTTGACATTGGACAGACAACAGGCAAGGAACATGTACATCTCAGACAGTACAAGGTAAGTGCAAAGCACAGCAGCACAATACAAGAAACGTCACTGTAATGTTATGTAGATAAATAAATAAATAAATAAATAAATACACACGTACAGGCATTAAAATTACCTATTCATCAACAGAAGTTTGATTATCAGCTACCACCAACATGGTCATTAAAAAACCTAACTGCAGCAGGCACAAAGGATTTCCTAAACCTTTCTGTAGAGCACCTCGGCAGAAGAAGTCTGTTACTAAATGAACTCCTCTGCTCATTAAAAATGTTGCACATGGGGTGGTCTTTGTGCTGCATCGCACTCTTGAGCTTCCTACATGTTCTTTTTTCCAAGACTACCTCCAGTGAGTCAGGGATTACACCGATAACTGCTCCCGCCTTCTTTATCAATTTATTAATTTTGTTTCTGTCATCTGATTTTAAACCCCACCCCCAACAAACAACAGCGTAAAAGAGAACACTTGCTAAAATACTTTGGTAAAACACATGCAGGAGTGACCTGCTGACATCAAAGGACCTCAGCTTCCTGAGGAAAAACAGCCTGGACTGACCCTTTTTAAAGACAGCACTGCTGTTCTCTTTCCAGTCCAGCCTGTTATCAACCAAGACACCAAGGTACTTATAAGAAGCAACTGACTCAATAGCCACACCCTTAATAAGAACAGGAGTCACCATAGCCTTTTTCTTCCTAAAATCAATTACAAGCTCCTTTGTCTTGCTTAAATTTAAAATTAATTAGTTTTCATCACACCAATTGACAAAACTATCTAACTGTAGCTGTCATTGAGGATGCAACCGACAAGTGCAGAATCGTCTGAAAATTTCTGCAGGTGGCAGCCAGCAGACAGACTTGTCCTACAGTCAGAGGTGTAGAGGGTGAATAAAAATGGGGATAATACGGTACCCTGTGGCGCTCCTGTATTGGTCAGAATGGTGTTGGATACCTCACCGCCAAGTCTCACAAACTGGGGTCTACATGTGAGGTAATCCATGACCCATGCCACAGTACTACTGTTCATATTAAAATCAATCGATTTATTAACTAAAATGTGCAGCTGGAGTGTATTAAAAGCATTAGAGAAGTCAAAAAACATATTCTCACTGATGCGCCAGCTGTCTCTAAGTGGCAGTATACTCTGTGTAGCATATAAAGTAGTGCATCATCCACGCCTACACCCCTCCTATACTCGAACTGTAGCGGGTCTCGGTAAGCACAGACCTGCCTATTAAAGTGCTCAAGAACAACTCTTTCAAAACATTTCATGAGTTGTGAAGTAAGAGCTATAGGCCTGAAATCCTTAAGATCACGAGCATTGGGTTTTTTGGGCACGGGCACGATACATGATGATGTATGACAGCAACACCAGATTGTGGTCTGAGCAGCCCAAAGGGGCTAAGTCAGTAGGCACACAGCTGTCCCTCAGATTGGCATAGAAAAGATCGATAGTTTTTTCTTTTCTCGTGGGGCAGGTGACAAACTGTTTGAATGTGGGCAGGGAGGAGGAAAGAGTGCAGTGGTTGAAGTCCCCATTAATAGTAGTGAGAGCATCTGGCGATCTAGTTTGCAGATCGTGAACAACTTTACATACAGCGTCCGTTGCATTTTTAGCGTTGATGGTGGGATATATATCACAAGGACAATAATGTTCGAGAATTCACGGGGTAGATAGTAAGGTCTGCAACTCACCGCCAGCAGTTCAACGTTCTTATCACTCACTCTTCCCCGCTCCCGTAATGTGCCCAGGGTGACACCACTGGTTGTTCACGTATAAGCATACACCTCCTCCAGATTTTGTATCGGTTGTTTGTAAATCCCGATCCAGCCTAATCATGGTGAATCCATCCACTTCTGTGTGCGCTGATGGGATCAGCTCCGTCAGCCATGTTTCAGTGAAACACAACAGACTGCACTGACGAAAGAATCTGTCATATTTAGCCCGTGCTGCCAATTCGTCGACTTTTTTCACTAGGGATTGCACGTTGCCCATGATAACAGACGGTAAAACTGGTTTGTAGCGTCGGAGCCGATTCCTGACTCGTGCGCCTCCTCTTCGGCCTCTTTTCCTCGGTCTGATTTCAGCAGGTAGATCCAAGGGGAGACGTTCCGTAGAAACAGGCCGAAGTCGGAGAAGCTCAGCCGAGCTGTAGGTGTAACTTGCTGCGGGATCAGTCCCTTCCCATTGGGCACGCACGCTAGGCCAAAAGAATCCCCAAAACAGCCACAGGACAAGACCGATCGCTAATTCTCTTAAACTCACCATTTTGCGGTGATTAGCGAGTGCAATACATTTAACAAAGTACGCCTGAGAGCGACAAAAACGATAGAGAAACAACGAATAGCACCACACAAACACGAACAAACAAGCAGGTGACTAGTCGCCGGAACAGGGCTGGCGCCAAACCCAAAATACTGGCTGGTGTGATTTGAAAGTCATTGCGTTTTGATTTTATTCACAATTTACACTTTGTCCCAACAATTTCGAAATTGGGGTTGTACATTTCCCGTACATTCTTTAGTACATTTTACGTGAAAGTGCAAAATTATAGTTTTTACATTTTTTTGTGATTTTTTTACCGTAATAGAACATAGCACAATTTTAATTTTCACAGATATGCTAAATGAGATAGCGTTAAATAACATTTAAAATTTGCAGCTTGGTACAGATTTTACGGAAGTGTGGTACAGGGGGGTCAAAGATCGGTACCCCCAAAATGGGTTTCTCTCATTAATCTCAGTGACTAATAAAGATAGCTCAATTCTGATTCCAGATTCAGATTGTACATGAAGTTACTTAAATATATCAAGTATCATCTATATATCATGTTTATTTTTTGATTTATTGAAGAAAATGTGTTTTTAAAATGTGGGCGTGGCACATCCTGTAGTGTTGGGCCAATTTTTAAGATGGCCGCCATTCAGTAATGAGTCGGAATTGACACAAAAAACTTGGTGTTTTCATTACCACCCATGTACCAACAAATGGTGAAAAAATTGTCAAATTCTGTGACGGGTTGATTCCAGCCCTTTGCTCATTTGACATGGAATCACCCAGAATAATGTTGCCGAAAACCAGTTTAAACAAATTTTTTGCATCAGTAATCAGAGAATGGGCCTTCAAACATGCATTCAGGCTATGTAAAAGTCAAAAAAAAAAATTGTGACACCTTTCAATTGTTATAAAGAAATTGATGTTTTCAGTGTTCTGGTTTATTACCCAAATTTCTACCTCAATATGCTTGTGGGAATGATTTTTTATTTGTTCTCATTGCCTACAATAGTTTTTTTCAGTACATTCTCATCAAAGAAATACGGAGAAGTAATATAATAGGACCCTTTTTAGACGAAAAAAGAGGTGTTTAATCATCACTGCACACCACTGTAGATTTTAGTTTAATTCATGCCTCTTACAGTACTACATTCACTATGGAATGATTAATTAATGACCACATTTCACTAAATCTGTTCTGAATACATTGCATTTTTATTAAATAAAAGTTTAGCATGTAAAAAAAAAAATAACATGTACACTGTACTCGCATTACATCCTTTGAACTGTGCTAGCACCAGATTCACCCATCTGTACATATCATAGACAGAATTTTGCACAATAGTGCTTCTATTAATGGTACCAACCTTAATTCCAAGGTGCTCTGCATTTTGAACACTATTAAAAAGCTTACCGTTAAACCTAATGCTTACAGTATGCGACTGCTTTGGGGATACTAAAACAAATTTACTCTTTTCTGCATTAAACGAGATGTTGTATTCCTTACAGAAACTATCAACTACCTTAGGCATTTTTGACATTGCACATTTCGTTGGACACAGCAGTATAATATCATCTGCATAAGCTAAGGCTCCTACAAAAGTTGCACCGAAGTAGCAACCGCAACCACAACTCTTAAGTCTTTTTAACAATTCGTCATAATATATCCCGAAAAGTATTGGCGAGAGTACCCCTCCCTGCTTAACACAATTTCTGACGCAAAAAGTAGCTGACACGAAGTCTTTCCACTTTACTCTTACAACCTGATTTGTTTACAGAATGGCAAGGAACCTTGCTGCAAAGGGACATAGGCCCTTCTCCATTAACAGCTTAAATAGTTTGATATATTCTACTTTATCGAACGCTTTGCTTGCATCAAGTAGCATAGCAAAAACATCCGTTCCTCCATTATTGTAATACTGAATGGTTTCCTTTACTACAGCCGTACAAAGTGTCACAGAGTGACCAGACTTGAATCCAAATTGCAAGTTTGACGTTTCAAAGATATTTTCATGTGACCAAAGCAATGAAACATCAAACACTTTCCCCATGATGCTTCCAAGCGCAATACCTCTGTAATTTTCAGAGTTATTAAGTGACCTTTTACTATTTTTTGGCATAGGTATCACGGTTGAAACTAGGAAGCCCTTGGGTGAAAAACCGTGCATCAGCATACTTTTAAAAAGCAATGACAAGTATGTGATCAGGCGCCCTGTATGATGTATCAAATGGTCACTGTAATGGCCTACGTTGCCATCATGTTTGCCATGCCTGAGTTTATGTATGGCTGCTGCCACCTCATCTGGGGTTATTGTGTGTGAATGATAACATCGATTTAACTTACATCTAGTACGTATTTCACAATTGAGTTTATCTACCAATTCTAACATTTCTTCTCTACAGAATAAATGGCTGCTATTGTATAACGACTGGTATTTTTTGACGAATATATTGCAGATTTCCTCGTCACTGGTCTTATCATCAATGCTGCTAGTTACAGATTTGCGTGTACCCCTTACCTTCCTAACCTCTGCCCAAAAATCTCGATTATTATTTGCTGACAAGGCTCGTGCCATTTTTTTTACGCAATCTGATTTTTATGTTTTGTGACATATCGTATGGCGTAATGATACTTGGCTCTGGTTACCTTCTAATTTGGGCTAACCACCCCTCCCTGGGCGAATCGTTTTCTTTCCACATATTATGCCAAAATATGGCTTGATGCCTGTGTTCTTCTACCCAATCATACCATCCTGGTTGAGTTTTCCTGGTTTCACCGGTATGTGGTATGGCCATATCTTCGGCTCTAAGACATGCCCCAATTATACTATTGTGGCACTCTTCCAGTTCGTCCACATGTTCAGTACAATGAAAATCTGAACAAAGGAAGGCATCCCACGGCATTTGCATATCACATAGCGCTTCATCAAGTTACTCTTTGTAGTTAAGTAGATTATTATCGGACGCCTTGTTCCACTGCGGTTTCCTTAACACACTGCTCCTGTGATTCTCATCCGTCTGTCTAGATAGGTTTAAACTAAGTTTTATTGGCAAGTGATCTGATAAGTTATCTCCGTCATTAATTGTTTCAAAACCCAATATGTGCTCCTTCAAATTCATTGTGACGAGAAAGTGATCAATGGTAGACTGACTATTATTCGACTTACTTTTGTATGTGTATGATACTTTGGATTCGCTGTGATTAATGCAATTGTATAACTCTTCACATTCCACGAACCTATTTAATGCACGTGTATGAAGCGATTTATCACGACTGAAATCAGTATTTAAATCACCTGCAACTAGAGCATACTCATTGCCTTCAGTTTCAATAATTCCCTGAACATCTCTTCATACAGATTCATATGTGGAGAGATTACTTGTATCATACATTGTGTCACACGGCATATATACACTAATAATTGTGATACTAACAGACCCTGTTCTGACTGACACTGCCCATACACGGTTGTTCGAACATTCAACTGGGGTAATACTAGCAATAAGAGATTTCTTCCTCATGACTGCACAACCGCCAAATGGTCTGCCTGTTATTAAATCAGAGTCATCCATACCTGATACCCCATATACATGCACATTATTCACCTTCTGTTCAAAATACCCCGCATCCAGTTCACACTGTTGAAGCCAATGCTCTTGAACCAGCATAATATCATGAGAACAACACAATTTATCAAGATAAGACAGCCTGTCTGAGCCATGGCCCTGCATATTGTAGCTACCAATCGTTAAAACTGTCATCGTTTTAAAAAAAAAGTAACAAACAAGCCCAAAGCACACAGAAGACATAAGTTGTTACGCACAGTCTTCAGTCTGTAAAATTTCCTAACAGCCACACCACTTGGCCACAGATTCTTGTTCAAAATGTCCATCAACTCAGATTTTGGTATTGTTAGCTGGAATGACTTATACGCACTGTCTTCATGGGAAATACACTTCAAGTCTCTTACTGTAAAGTTCCAAGTTACTAGGTACTCACGCAAGTCGACTTCGCTTGTTGCGGGGTCGACTGCCAATGAAAAGATCCTTGGAAGGTTCCCGTGCGCCCTTGAAGCTCCCAACATGAGCATGGGTCCCCGTTACTCCACGTTTCTCGCTCTGCCATTGACGCCGCCGCATGTATCTTGGTACCTGCCAGGCAAAGCCCTCCCGACTGCCACAGTTATCAGAATCATGAGATCTGTCGCAAGGACGGGAAAATCCAGAGATATTGCTGGTCCTATCGGGATGTTGCGGAGAATCCTAGGTTATTGCTAGAGAGCTGGTCTCTTCCCCTGCCGCCACCGCTACCCCGACTGCGCTTGCTGCCACGATGTCCCAACCGACCTTGTCCTCGGCCGCCTCTTGCAACCCCAGCGTCTGCCTGTGTTGTCACTCCACTTGGCAGGCCCTCACGCTCCGCCGCTATCTTATTATGCGGCACTTCTTGAGATACCGATTCCGGTGAAAGCTGACCACAAAGTTCGGGTTGCTCCATCTTTCTACACGTTCATCAGCCCTCGATTTATCCTCAGACATCGTCTCGCTATGTGTGCTCACAGCCTCGGCATAGGTAGGCTTGCCCACTCTCTCCTTTAGTTCCATTGTCTCACACATGTTCCTGTCCACACCATCCTGCAAGCGTGCAACCTTGGCCTCCAGTCTATTTACTCGATCCACCAGAGATATGCTGCACAATTCCTCCGGGTGCGACCTCGGAATAAGTCCCAAGTCTTCGGCATCTATTAAAATTCGTGGTCTTTTCTCCGCTCTGTCTAGGCTGGCTAATGCGCCCAGTATGTCCTGCACATGGGCCTCCTTTTTGGTGCGCAGAGATGTGTCTTTTCGGCGCATTTTCTTTTCGGTGAGCGTGTTGCCACATTTTTCCCAAAGCAGGTCTTTCGCACGGACAACTAATTCACTCGTAAAGTGTCCCATAATGGCGAGCTTTATTTTTTCCAGAGTTCCACTGTCGGTAGCAAAAACTGCATACGCCAACAATGGGTCTACAAGAGTCGGAACGTCATTACTCTTGTTGTTCAGTCCCGCTTTCTTTTCCAATACCAATCTTTCTTCCTCGCATGCATCACATAGCAAAACTCCATTAGCTCGAACTTTGGCGCCCTCCTGACTCCCAGGACACCCTCCGTCAAGCCCCACACAGGCCGGCATTACGAAGAGCACCGTAAAGTAGACTTTATTTTTTAAGCGTTAAGTGAAGGGTTGCAGTTGCATGTCGGGGAATAAATTAACATTGCTATATAGGCAAAAGATTCACTGGTTATATGAACTCAAGGCTCATACGCATATTAAATATTTCTGGAGTAAAGAAAGACCTGGGCCTGAAGGACAAAGACTAGTGGCTATAGCCCAATAGCCAAGCCCTGTACGCACCCCTGTTGTGTAGAGTCATCATAGAAATAAAAAAAAAAAAAAAAATATTTGCATATAGTGGGGAAAATCTGCCATAGTAGTGTTTTGCATTTTATATCTTTTAATGAAAAAAAAAGAATTTTTATGATGATTCTACACCCGGTGTTGTTTGGGATGTATATTTCCATGATAGATGTACTCTAGTGTTGTCTTGTTATGTTTTTGGTTTATTTAATTTCATTTTTACAGGGCACATCCTTGAGTACTTTAAAATAATAATAATGATGTATAAAATTGAATAATGATGTGATTTAGAACAGCTGATATTTGCGGGTCATTGTAATAATGATTTGGCACAAAAGCAGCAACAAGGACAGGCTAAGTCCTTCAGGTGCAAAGATGGCCCAAGGATTGCCAATGTTCCCAAAAATGTGCAAGAAAATGATTGCATGGTCTAAAAACAATGTTCCTCAAAGAAAGATATGAGGGAATTTGGATATTTCATCCTCTAAAATGCATAATATAATGTTATCAATAGACGACTTAACCACATTTTCCCACAGCTGTGCAGCAAAAGCTACCCATGTCATACATGTTGAAAACTTTTTTTTTCCCCTGCACCTTGCAGTTCAAGGTGAGTTTGTTGAGGTGTCCTGTAATTTCAATTTCAATTTCATTTACTCACCATAATGACATAAATGAGAAACAATTATGCAGCATACATACAGTATGGTGGGAATAAAGCTCAATAGAGCTTCCGCGAAAAACATTAGTTTCATAACCCACTTCTCAAGTTCAGGATAGTCATGGACTTTTTTTTTTTTGCCAGAAAGGTCTTTATGGCATCAAAGCGGCTGGTAAATCACAACAAAACTTTTCTGAAAATTAGCCACCTTACTGCTGAGTGGAGAATATATTTGTATGCACAGTCCATTTTCTTGAGTGTCAGAGCAGATATCTTAAATACAAAGTAAACATCCTTCATCACAGTAGCCATGACCTCATTCTGATCTGAATTTGGCATGTTTGCATGGAGGTTTTCTTGGTGTATTATGCAGTGAAGATTCATCACAGGGTAATCAACTTGTTCCATATTTGCCTCCCCAACCACAGTGGGGGTGTCATCTGTAGTCAATACAAAAATCTTGCTAATGTCCACCCCTCTCTCCTTAAAATACCATGAAAATTTTGACTAACACAAAAACCTCACTCTGTCCATGGCGGCTGAAATGCCCTAACTTTTACCTTGACCTTCTGTGCTAGCGGGCCTGCCATCGCCTATGAAGCTCACTTTGGCCACGATATTTTTTCCCATCAGCATTCTGCAAAGGAAGCAACGAGTACAAGCCAATCAGAGAAAGAGCAGGGTGGGTTGTGATGCAGAATACAAAATTTTCTTGCATGCTTATTGCTAGTATGCCATTGATTTACCCCCTGCTGCAGATGAGCAGTAACCGTAGACGCAGGCATCTAAATGATGACGTAATCATAATTGTTCCAGGGCCACATGACTACATTGAATGTACATGAGGAGATGTTGCCCTAGAACTATTCAAAAGATGGGAATTCTTAAGTCTGAAGCAGTAGACTAGAGATTACATGAATCATATGTCCCATAAAACCTGATCTACTACCAGCCTGGCATATCTGGCTACAGATGCAACCAGGGAATATTTCATGATATCTGTACATTGATTATGAAAAAATTTAACCCCAGACCAACAAAATAAAGCTGTACAAACTCAAATGAACATTAATACAGTGGGTAACCACTGCTTGGAGAATAACAAACAATTCAACGGTTCAGAGCAAAGAGTTTGGATATGCCCCCTCTTAGCATATTCCTCCGCTTTAAATGTTTCTTGCATGATTAGAGGGACTCATCGCTGCTTACTGTATAAGACTATAGTATTTGCTTTCAAACATTGTTTGGCTTTAATAAAAAATCTCATTCTGGATGGGTTGTAATCTAATAAGCACACAGAACCTTGTGTTCTGTGTCTTTGTCCAGATAAGAGAATTCAAAGGAAATATAGAATCAGAAGTTTAAGCATAACACCCTTATCTCTTCACCATTCTGCCAATTATGTAAATATTCTGTTCTTAAATTTCCTGCTTTTTACCAAGTATGCTGCACAAGCTATCGTCCAGCCTGGATAAGACACATACAACTGAGGCAAATGGTATGTTGTGCTACTATTCAGACTTCAGTTTTTAGTGTCATGCAATTGTAAAAACTTGTATTATATCCAAAATGAACATTAATTTGCCCGTGGATTGAACAAAGATAGTGCCATTTGTAATACATCATGCAATATCAATGGAATTAATGATGAAATACCTTGGAGTGTAGCATAATGTATAAAAGACAAAGATTTCACCAGCATGTATAACTAACACATATTCTGTAAGGATGAGTTTGCATTACTTTTCACTTTGGAGTCCATATTACATGATAAGGGAGAATGTTATTAAGTTTCTATCTCCAAATAACTTTGTTAGTTTTCTGTTTAGTTTGGAGACCAAATGGAAAGATACTATATGAGTCCCCCTCATTTTGACTTTCAAACAGATTATAAAAGAATAATAATATCCACTCGCATTCGATGCAAACGTTTTTACCATACTTCAAAACAGCTGGTTTACAGTAAAACATTGCATTTTTCATAATTCACACCAAAGCAAAAAACTCTCCAATTTTTAGCTGTTTGGAGAGGTAGGGGGGCAGTTTATATTTGGCTTGAGCGATAACCATTGTTGTGAGTATCACCTAGCTGCCTCACTCTAGCTACATGGCCAGCTGCAATAACAAAGGCTAATTTGCAGTGTTAAGTCTAGGGAAGATGTTGCCCAAAAAAAAAGTTGAAATTTTAATTTAATATTATAGCGCTCGATGGTAGTAAAAGACAGGGAATATGGAAATCGGGTGCAAAAAGTGTATTTACAATGGCCACAGTGGTGCAGAGGTGAACGTAAGGTGCACAGTGAACAATCTATTTACAAAAGTATTTACAAAGTTAGGGGAAAACAACAAGGTCTAAAAGCACTGCCAAATAAACAAAAGGAATAAAACAAAACTGTACTAGAAGAACAAAAGTGCAGTACTAACTAAAATATTCACAAAATAAAATAATTAACTACCCTAACATGTGCGCAAAAACCAAAATACAGAGGGTGGCAGCTGCTGCTAAACTAGTGGACTAGACAACGAAAAATACCTACGTGCGTGTGGAGTGTATAAGGGCCCCCGTCAACCCTTGACCAAGTTATTTCCCCACACACACTGCACAGACAGACCACAAAACATCAAACGAGCAAACATAGCTGGGGCACGGGCAGGACTTCGTAATATTTAAACAGTTATCCACGAACGGGGCAGCACCGGACTGGCTGACAGAGAATCAGCTGACGGAGGAGGAATAAATGATGCAAATGATGGATGGCTTGATGAACGAAGAATTGTAAAGGGGGAGACGGATCTGGCAACAAACAAACAGTAACAGAAAAGCACACACAATACACCCAAAAGGGAAAATGATTTACAGAAGAAAAAAAAAGTTTCCCGTAACAAGCAGACTGCCAAATTAATTTCATTTTATATTGTAAAAATAGACAGTCCAGTCGACTGCGATCGCATGGGTGTAGCCCAAAAAAGCCCGCTTCTTCCACTTAGTTGCGCACTATAAGGCCAGTACTGTTGCCATGGCAACCAAAGCCAATAGATGTCATTAGTGAAGTATAACGCATGTCCATTCGAAACATGAAAACAATCGGTCAAAAATTGCAGCGTGTAGAGCATCCACAAGGAAGTGTCTACAGGCGCGGACGTGGAGGCAGCGGCGGCGGAAACGACATGCATGAATCCATAGTAGCCGCCCGACTTCGTCCGGAGGCTAAAATAAATACTACTTATTAAAATTACAGATGAAATATTATTCACAAATGAATCTAATGTTACCACTGCCAGCCATATTAGATTCAACTGAAAGGTTGTTTTTGTCAGGATATGACATCTCTGGCCACTGAGAGGGATAATTTTTCCTTTAGCATGCTGGGAGACTATGAGGGCATTCATCTAAGTTCAGTTATTTTTCAATTTATTGTTATATCATGGTGAAGTGAAAAGTAGTTGGTGGACATAATGTTGGCTAAATTCAGCAAGCAAACTAGACTAAGTATCATTGCATTTACTTTTTATTGTCTACTGAACAACAGAATGAGCAAGGAATCACATTGACAACCAGCAAATATAAAGCTCCCCCCCAGAAAAAAGGAATCTAATGCAGCTGTAAAGGGCCAGAAGCGTTGTGGTAATCTAATGTAATTGCCTAGATGTCACAATTTTTAAATATCTTTTCAATAGAACATTTTAGACTTGGTATTACCTCCTCTATGCATTGAATAATGTATTTTTTTTTAAAAGGCTGCACTGTTTTTTTGTACACAAAGATTGGTATGCTAGTCTTTCAGTGCATCATTTAAGCAAATTTTTGTTGTGTGTAAAGAGATCAATTCTTTGGACATTGTCCCTTTCTCCTTTGCCGTCCTTGGTATTTTTTTTTTTTTTTTTTTTTTTTTGCTAGGATACGCTAATTGTGCATTTTTTATCTGTTTACAGAATTTCAAAAGGACGGTAGAAGAAAAGGATGAATAAGATGAAAGTAAGAGCATGGAAGTTAATCACTTGCAATAACAATGATATCGTTAGAGTGTACTATTTGCATTCTGGATGTTGTTTTTTAAATGTATTTCTGTTCGAGAGGATGAAGTTTGAAGTGTTCACCTTCCATTCGATTCCCATTCACCCTTTCTTTTTACTCATTGAATAATGATTATAAGCAAGGTCATTTGATCCTCTAATTCAATAGGCCACGATTAAATATTCATTCATATTGGTGTCAGTGCCGTGGCAGCTCTTCTGGAAATTTGTAGAGGGAAGACAAAGGCTGTGTTCTCCATCACCCAAGCCCCGAAGACTGAAAGAAGTGTTGTACAATTGGAGACTTTTAAATAGCCTATTTCTAATTTTTAAGGAGAACAAATTGCTTGTTTTTGTAGATGGCTTTAAGGTGGTGTTATGCAGTGCTGACGGTTTTTTCTTTTGTGTTTTGCAAACTGAGAGAAACACTTTTAATCCTTTGCAGAAGGAGCTTTGTGTTCCCCTTCAGGATGAGTGACCACCACCTTTTAAGGACTTGGTAGAAGCGTGCAAAAAAACCAAGCTGGCTTTGAATGAAAATGAGAGCTTGAACCAACCAAAGTTTATATATCACGCACACACGGTTGTACTGTTATAACAGCGAGTGTTGCACTCAGGCGAAGGTCTTTTGGGTGGACCCCATTCAGGTATGTAAGGTCACATGATTAAATGTAAATGTAAGCAAGAGTCTACAGTCAGATGACTATCTGTGAAGAAGCACTCGAATTTCAAAAAAAAAAAACTAATTTCCAAAAATGTTGGGACGCTGTGAAAAACAATGGGCTCCAAAATTACTGGCACCCTTGACTGGCAATGAACAAACAATACTTTAAAAAAATTCAAAAAAATATATTTATGGAGAAACTCTAAATATCAACATGTGAGAAGTACTGTGCAATATTAATGCTCCAGTGGAACCAACCAAAATTATTTACTGATTTAATTAAAAATCACTTACCTCATAATCAAGGTCTCACAATTAATGGCACCCTTAAAGATTATGGTAAATAACATCCACCAAAATTAAACCAGGTTGTAATGTATTATCAGTGCAAGGTGTAGTGTGCACTGAAACACAAACGAAAGCAATTGTATTTAAGTTCAAAGAAAAATAGGCGTCATTTATTTCTTTTGAGCTTCAAAAATGAGTGATAATAAAACAATGCAGGAAGCAACGATTCCCAAAAATGTATGAAGAAGGCTTGACTAACAATAGTCTGTTGAACTTACAGGCAAACAGCTACGTATAAGCAGTACACTACATAATGGTTCTACGAGACTTCGCACCGTTGTGGAGGGAAGCTCTGGCTTATAAAGGCTAAATTGGATTATTAATGATAGCTGCGCATAGTTGGGTTGATGGGCATGGGAGCAGGCCGGTCCTCAGACTCAGGTGACTGGGACAATTGTGGGCGCAGCATGGCGCAGGTATTAAATTCCACTTATTTAAGTTTTATCCATAGACTGTATAAAAAGATGGACGAAGCAACCGTGACATCACCCATTGGTTTCAGCGTACTATTTAGGAACCCTCGATTTTGGACAGCGCCATTTTGAAACCGGATGTGATTCCTATTGGACGTGAGCGTGAATTGTGGATCTACGGGTGAATCTGACCTTATCTGACAAGGACCAGAAGACAGCCATGCCCCAAAAGCATATTCTCGCTTTATCCTTTATTCTAGTCTATTTGGGACCATAATTTGCAAAAATGAGCATCATGATATATCGAAGGAAACTTGAAACTTGTGATAGGTACCATAAAATAATGTGGAAAATCATTATTGAAATAATAAATTAGGTGGGAACGTAGGGTCATTTTCCCATAGACTTCTATAGCGTTGAACTTCTTTCTGCAACCACCAATGTTGCCGTCTGCTGGCCATTAAATAGAATGTAATTTTTAGAGATTTCCGTGTAGGCCTCACTTTTCAGACCCGGGTGCTGCGTCCATCTTTTTATACACTCTATGGTTTTATCTAAGGGTTAAGAAACTATATTGAGTCATTATATCACTTCCTGTTCCACAAGGGTATAAAAATGAGGTAACAAACATTCAATAGGGTAATTCCATGAAAATAGGGAAAAGGCCTTCTCACATTCTCTCACAAATTTCTGTGGAAATATGTGTTTTTATGGAGTGGAACATCATATATTTTAAGGAAAATATACTAAGCTCAGTACTGCCAGCCAAATTTTGTCAGAATCCTACTTGTTACATCTTCAAATTTAAAATCACAAAATTTATTAATTGTGCGCTTCAAACACTACCTGGCCTCTGCATCATGTTTTCAGGTGGATTCTTGACAATTGTGTTGATTTTATATCTTGCAACCTTGGTCAAGTGTATTTTCATTACTAAAATTCTCCATTTGTTCTAGATTTTTCAGCATTCTGTGTTAAAGTTGAGTGATAATGGTAGTGTAAAACCTCACAGCAATACCAACGACGGAAATTGCCGAAGGAGAAGGCTCAGCGCAAACTTCTTCGCTGGTATGACCCAAAAGGAAACATTGATCAGCATCTCTGTTCGTTGGAACAGGGCACAAAGGCACAAAGGTTACAATTGATCTGACTCCATAAGAAATTTTATGCGCTCTCGATCAATATCTAACTCCAATTAGATTAGATTTTAGAACTTAGTGAAACATACGTGGATCTTGGGGTGATTGCACCTTGGACTCTTAAGTGAAGACCTGCGTTACACAATATATGCCCCCCGGCTTTAGCATTATTGCCAAATCTTAGTTTCGTTGGTAATACCAGGGGATGGGAGGAATCACCGCAGCAATGGCATCTTTTGGCTCAGAGACTACGAACCCAGGTCTATGCAGACACCCATTTCCTTAAGGAACTTAACGGAAACCGACTTTTCTCCATGGGCTCCCTTATGGCTAAATATCTACATAGACCCTTTGAATGAATAGATTATTGTCTTTTAATAAAACCAATTTTAGTCAGTCCTCAATTAGGATTAAACCCCTAAGTATCCGTCGTTACGTGGCTAGAAATAATGTAAAAGGATCAGAGTCACGGAGACCACCCAAGTTTAAAGGAATAACAATAATTTATTCACCAGGTAGGCAAGAACGTAAATCAGAAAAATCAAACGTTAAAGAGCTTAGGACATGCACTGAGCAAGTTTATGAATATAAAGGGGTACAATTAAAAGAATTCCCATCGTCCGCCTAAAAAAAAATGTAGAAAATGATTTTTTAACAAAAATCGCAATTTCTTGTTACTTGCCCCACCCCCCTCATTAACAAACATTCTGAGCAACACAGAAAAGTGATTCTGGCACTCCCCTGTGCGGTCACGTCATAAGTAGCACACGGTGGGCGATTGTGCATCCAACAACGTTGGCATCTGAATCAGATTCCGATAGTTCCTCAGAATTTTCAATTGAATCTGTCCATTTTGATGAAGAAGGGTACTTTTTTATGGAAGATGAGGAAACTCAACATAAAGCTGCTTTCACACCGGACGCGAAACAAATCTTTTTGCACGACAGATTACATTCAAAGTCAATGCAAAGACGCGAATATGTTTCACGTGTATTCGCGTCTTTGCATTGACTTTGAATGTAATCTGTCGTGCGAAATTATTGGTTTTGCGTCCGGTGTGAAAACAGCTTAACACAGGATTCAGAACCAAAAAACCATACAGATTCCAGCCTGAGTACTCGAGCAATGAAGACAGCTAATTGTCAGTGTCTCTGCCTTTCCCGAACTGTACAACGCTTACCAGCCAAGTAGCGGAATGATTATTATCACGGTTCTACAATTGTTTCTGTGCACTGCGTGTTGGATAACCAGCCTACTCACTTTTCAACCTTAAGTGAGTTCAATAGACCTGAAGTTTGGTTACCTTACCTGACAAGACCATAATATATTAGGCTAAGTGGTGGTTGAACTCACGCCTGATCTAGCCAGTAGTGAAATGATTATGTTCGCGGCTCTACTCATTTCTGTGCAATGTTTCATGAGCTCTCGTAACAATGCTGGTAAGCCGTACGTACCTCGCAGCTTGCTGTTATTAGCTAGTTAGCGAGCGAACACGCAGGGCGCAGAAATATAGAGCCATGAATGATATCACAACGTGTAAACCATATCTTGCAGCTTGCTATTAATAGGTAGTAAGCTAGCAAGCACACAGTGCTCAGAAATAAATAGAGCACCGTGAATAGTATCATTTCACTACTTAGCTGGCTACATCACACCGAACAGCGAGTTGGCTGGCTATTGAACAGGCAGTGCAGAGAAACGATTTGAGTTCCGCAAATAATAATAATAACGATATGTAAAAACATGAATACTCAAAATGTTGGCCGCATATCGTAGGTTTCAGTGACCCGGACTTGCCTGGGCCAGCAAAGTCGGCACTAGTACATTGCACTTGTTTTGTCCATATTCTCGATATCTCTGCATCTTTCGGCCACAGAAACATTCCATGACCATATGCATGCGTTGCACTGCATCCCCACACTACACATCGCTTTCCATTCACTCTCAGTGATTTTTGTTGGTCCATTCTTTAAGATAATCTCCGTCCAGACCAGAGTCGTAAACTACGGCTAACCACCAAGACACAATCCGTGTACAACTTATGACGTCACGTGGCTGAGCTGGCCCAGCGCAAATGTTCTCGATTGAGGCAAAGGGGGCATTCCCTGAAGTGGATAATTTAGCAGATAAAATGCGGTTTTTTAAACATTGCGTAAAGTATGCGATATTAAAACCATCACTGATTGTTCAAGGTAGGTACTTTGTAGCATTTTATCACATAAAAAACAGAGCTGAATTTCATGTCCTAAGCTCTTTAAATCAAGCACAAGTTACAAACAATTTAGACAATGAGAGTAGAGTCATACCTGGCGAAAAGGCTACACACGGCGTAGAGATGCACGTGTGGGAAGTCGTCTGCAATCTTCCCAGAATGGATTGTCTCTCTTTGCTTTAAGCTGAATCACGTCTTTGATCCAGGCGGCATGGCCATGAATTGCCTGGAAGGGGGGTCGAGTCTGGATTTTGGGTTTCCACAATTTGGAGGATGTAATAAAACAATTTAGCAGAGGGCAAGGAAAATGAGATGATTACCAGAGAGGATATTTTACTTTTATAGTTTTGTATGGAGCTTCTGAAATTGAATAAACCACAATTTTATTTGGAATGAAATATGTTCCATTCAACTCCTTGAATTATTCTGAACAGAAACATACCAAACATGCCATTTATGTATTAATATGATGCAGCTGTCATGAAAAGCTCTTTGCTGAATTACTTTACATGAAAATCAGGTTATATGTGCATAAGTCAGTTTATAGTAACATAATGAATATATGAGAAGGTTTTGACATTTCCAGAGTTTTTATAGTAACATAATGAATATATGAGAAGGTTTTGACATTTCCAGAGTTTTAGAATGCTTAAACAGATGAGTTAAGGTCCAGTTTCATGAGAGACATGGCCAGGGCGGAAAAAGATTGTTCACAGGGGGAGAATTGTGATAGTCATCCCCCTCGCGTCGCCAGAGACCTGCTTATTGTTCACTGTCGTCATCAAGCCCCCAGTCCCTCACAGACACATAGCCATAAACACATTCTGCTTCCCTGTACTCCAGCTGCGCAAACATTCTGGGGAGTCAACGGCCTACTCATCCAGAGGAAATCCAAACTTGTCATATTGCAGGACTCCTGAGGTCTTTGAAGTGCAGGATGAGCCTTACTTCCTAGGCTCCCCCAGTTTGCCAGCCTTTTACTGCATCCCAGCTTGATCCCCCATCTTACAGTCCCCCCTCTGGCCCCATGAGGGACACCTCAGAACGTCCACTCAAGGGACATGGATACTCTTCAGATGACTGGTCTCAGACGCTTGGGGTTGTAGGGCTAAGGAGTGGATTACTGGGAAGGTGGAGATCCAGGGTTACTTGCATTGCGGCGTGCGTTGGAGGGAACGAATCCGGTGCCGGGTTACACCCCAGACCCTTACAGAGGCAGGACCACAACACACTTGATATGATAAGGGAGAGAAAAATTGTGAGATAGTACAGGTTCATGAGGCAGTTGAGCTTTTCATGACCGTTTCATCATATGAGAGAAATGAGGTTTTGTTTCCTCTCATGGTAATGCACCTGAAAATTTGGATAAGTCTGATTTGGGGAAATTAAAAGAAAGAGAGACAACCGTTTGATTGACAGAAAATTTTGAATTGCTTAGTGAACCGACTAAGTTACACCCGATGACAAAGTCAAAATGAATGATTGATGGGCAGAAAAGCCAGCATTTCTACCCAAATTGGCATAATGATTTGAACAGGATAATTTTGGAATGGAGTTCAAATTCAGGAGCCCTCTGATTTCTACTCCTTTGGAGTAATTTGAAGTCATTGAGTTGTAATTAGTGGTTCAGTAAGCATGTTTTTGGGTAATGGATTCCCAGGGTAGCAGAGAAATACATGAATACATTAAACAATTAAGAGACTTAACCAGAACAAAATATTGTGCAGTGATGAAATTTTTCCATTCAGGGAACATGACAAACAGAAAAGAATTGACGGAATCTGAGATTGCAATAATACACACAGATAAAATTGCAGGATTAAGATAAATTATAATTACTTAGTTCTGTGAAAGAATATACAGTATGTCTATAATTATAGATATGAATGAAGAGAATGATAACTGAAATTTAAACTGCAAATAGTCTTGTCTCGACTCACAATACAATAACAATGAACATTTAACGACATATCAAGACAAACACAAACAAACACGAAAAAATGCACATGGGATTTATTTCTTATTCTCCCACGTGAGCAGGGATTAAGTGTAATGAATAGTGTATGTGTGTAAATGGAGTTATTGCTGCAGGTTGTGTGTGTTTGTGTATTTGTGTATGGGAGGAGTGTGTGTGTGTGGGTGTGTGAGAGAGGGGGAGTGCGTGTGTGTGAGAGGGGGAAGTGTGTGAGATGGGTGGATTCCTCTAGGGCGAGAATTGGGATTGTAAAATTGGCTCTGGCAGGGCTTGTTACCATGAGTGTGTGTTTTATGGCCCCGTAACTAGGATGCCCACCCATCCCCCTGAGAAGATGCCAGCACCTTCCGACATCTGGTGTAAAGCTGGTTCTCTCAGGTGTGAAGGCTTTTGTCTCTGCAGACAAACAAAACTATGCAGTTATTAACGGCATGATACAGACACTGAAAAGACAAAGGGTGAATAGGATCAGAGAGAAGGGGCACAAACAGAGGAATGGCGGGCTGTGAGAAACAAGACAAGTAGGAATAGGAGTATACCAATCTTTGCCAGAAATGACCAAACCCATCTGGCTCCAATAACTAGGGGTGAATGTAAATTTAATAAAAATGAATTTTAGGAAAATGTAAATTTAGGGGAAAAAAAAACCTTCTCCCAAAAGGTAACTCCTTGTAGGCATTCCAAAATCGAATTACCTACTTCCATGAGGCCATAAACTGTCCACCCTGCTGGAGCAGACAACACAGACCAAATGTCCCACTAGGTATTTAGAACTCAGATGTTACTTAATACATTGTGGCAATGATGGTATACAACAAATGGTCAAACAAACATTAATTCCAATAAACATATTTGGTGGTTAGTGAAATCCACACAAAGCACAATTAGATCTGGCAGTTTGCTTCAAATACAAAGGTTAGAAGGCAAGCAAGTTGTTAGTGAACAGCCACACCCAAGATGGTGGTCACAGGCATGCAGTTTGGTGTGTAGTGTGCAAATTAGCCCTGGTTTCCTGCAAGTATAACACAGCAGTTCAAAAACTTCCTCAGTTGTACGCACCTTTGATGAGCCCACCTGCAAGGCTGTTGAACTGCTCAATCATGAAAGATGGCAAACATGAATTCGCCAAATTCATCCCACTTCAAACACCCCAATGGTGCTGAATGCAACTCACAGATGAAACTTTGAGAACAAATGGCAATTTCTCAAACGTTGTTTGCAGCTTTCTAAGTGCGCTCATCAAAAAGTGCGTACACTGGGCAGTGAAACCGTATTAGCTCTACACAAGGCTGAAACAGACCACAGGTTGTAAAAAGTGGCGAAGTCTAACCGAACCAATGATGCGAGTCAGAGCACCAACGAACGTGTTTGCAACCAACGTACGATTGTTACAACTATAAAACATGTAAACCAAATGATATTTTCGAAGCTATCTCCTCACTCCCCAACATGCAAGACTCCTTCAAATCTCACTGGCATTTCACCAGTGCCCCATTTCTTCCAGTATTTGGGCATGATTGTCTGCACAGTTACAGCAGGACCTTGCACTAAATCCATCTGGGTCAACACATTACAATTGCCTTTTACTTTCTAAACACATACACAAGCCTTCTAACGCAATATACGCAACACGGTATATTTACGTCCCACTTCCGCTGCCCATAGAGACACAATCTTGTCCAGTTTCAAGCACAAGCCAAGAGTATTCAGCATTTTCAGTGGCAAGCTTTATCCCTGCTATTATATTGCCACAGACACAGGCCTTCCCACCCACACAGCCTAGGTGTATGTAACACAAACAACCTGCAGCCTAAGCAGTGCACTGCCCAATGTGCTAAGCAACAACAGATATTTGCATCCACTTAAAATGCTGAACACTTCAACTGCACATAGAAACCCAATCTTATCCAACTTCCCATTACTCCATCCGCACAAAAGCATGAAAATATCAAAAGGTACAGTTCAATCTGAAGACAGAGCAGTCTGAAAAGGTAACAGAAAAACAGCTCTCACAAGCCCAAGATAGCAGTGCATTTTTTAACAAGGAACCCCACTCACAAAGTAGGCTATGCAAACATTCTTTCACCTGCACTTCATTCTCTAATCCCGAGATAAGCTGGAATTGAAATTTGTGCCTGACTTCTACGGTTGCAGGCCTACTGGGGATATATCGATCCCATAAAAAGTGCATATATGTACATGGTGCAAGAGCAAATACTTTCCCTAACATACGTTAGTCAGTAAGGAGATTGTATTACTCACCACCAAAGGTTTCGATGAAAGGAGGGTAAAACGGATCCTTTCCGCATGGGGTGTCACACTGGATGCTGACATGCAGACACTCCTAGTCTGAGGTGTCCTGTACATTATTGTGATTGACACACTACAACGCTCCCCAAAAGACATATTACGTCGGTATGGTACACGAAAGCCATCACGTCGGTATAAGACATGAAAGATATCACGTCGGAAAACAGGATCACATCGGGGTCACAAACTGTAAAACCTCACAGTAATACCAACGACGGAAATTGCCGAAGGCGAAGGCTCAGCGTGAACTTCTTGGCTGGTATGTCCCAAAAGGAAACAGTGATCAGCATCTCTGTGCGTTGGAACAGGGCACAAAAGCACAACAGTTACAATTGATCTGATTCCATAAAAAATTTGATGTGCTCTCGATCAATATCTGACTCCAATTAGAATTAGATTTTAGAATTTAGTGAAACATGCGTGGATCTCGGGGTGATTGCTCTCGGACTCTTAAGTGAAGACCTGCGTTACTCAATATATGCCCCCGGGTTTTAGCATTATTGCCGAAACTTAGGTCCATTGGTAATACCAGGGGGTGGGAGGAATCACCGCAGCAATGGCATCTTTTGGCTCAGAGACTACGAACCCAGGTCTATGCAGACACTCATGGGTTCCTTAAGGGAATTTAACGGAAACCGACTTTTCATCCATGGGCTCCCTTATGGCTAAATTCCCAGATCCAGCGCTACATAGACCCTTTAAATGAGTAGAACATGATTGTCTCTCCAACTTAGTAAAACCAATTCCTATACCAGGCCGCTGGCCAGTCAGTCCTTGATTAGGATTAAACCCCTAAGTATCCATCGTAACGTGGCTAGAAAGAATGTAAAAGGATTAGTCACGGAGAAAAGTTTAAAGGAATAACAATAATTTATTCACCAGGTAGGCAAGAACTTAAATCAGACAAATCAAACGTTAAATCAAACAAAAGTAACAATCAATTTAGACAATGAGAGTAGAGTCATACCTGGCGAAAAGGCTACACACGGCGTAGAGATGCACGTGTGGGAAGTTGTCTGCAATCTTCCCAGAATGGATTGTCTCTCTTTGCTTTAAGCCAAATCACGTCTTTGATCCAGGTGGCATGACCATGAATTACCTGGAAGGGGGGTCGAGTCTGGATTTTGGGTTTCTACTGTTTGGAGGATGTAATAAAACCATTTAGCAGAGGGCAAGGAAAATTAGATGATTACCAGAGAGGATATTTTACTTTGATAGTTTTATATGGAGCGACTGAAATTGAATAAACCACAATTTTATTTGGAATGAAATATGTTCCATTCAACTCCTTGAATTATTCTGAACAGAAACATACCAAACATGCCATTTATGTATTAATATGATGCAGTTGTCATGAAAAGCTCTTCTGCTAAATTACTTCTCATGAAAGTCAGGTTTTTGTGCATAAGTCAGTTTACAGTAGCATAATGAATATATGAGAAGGTTTTGACATTTCCAGAATTTTTGAATGCTTGAACAGATGAGTTAAGGTCCAGTTTCATGAGAGACATGGCCAGGGCAGAAAAAGATTGTTCACAGGGGGAGAATTGTGATAGTCACCCCCCTCGCATCGCCAGAGACCTGCTTATTGTTCCCTGCCGTCATCAAGCCTCCAGTCCCCCACAGACACACAGCCATAAGCACATTCTGCTTCCCTGTACTCCAGCTGGGCAAACATTCAGGGGAGTCAATGGCCCACTCATCCAGAGGAAGTCTGAACAACTTGTCATATTGCAGGACTCCTGAGGTCTTTGAAGTGCAGGATGAGCCTCAGTTCCTGGGCTCCCCCAGTTTGCCAGCCTTTTACTGCATCCCAGCTTGATCCCTCGTCTTATAGTGGTGTAACACGAGTCACAAAAACATATTTTTTCTTCCCTCACAATAACCCCTGGCAGGCTGTAATTGTAATTTCTATTTTTCCTACTGTTGCCCATACCCAACAAAACTGTACTACCAATATGCATATCTAATCCTCATATGCAGCTGAGCAGGACATTAAAAGTTGGCAACGCGAGTCACGCTTAACACAAGTCACATAAAAAGGGTATGGTAATGTGAGTCAAAATATTTTTATGTCAGCTTTTGGAAATTTTGTTGGAAGCACAGTTGGATCTTTCTTTCCTTCTATATCTAATGAATCAGTTAGTTGATTGAACTGTGTACAGAGGGCAGCATTGTCTATCCCCGGCTATGTTTGTTGCACTGATTCGGTTCAATCTAGTGCAGCATATTGCCTGCTTTTTCCTGATAGTGGAATGTCTGTTTTATTGAAATGTGGAATATTTCAGATACTACTGTGTTAGTGAGTTATACTTGCTCCTTGTAGGGTGTGAAAAGAGTTTATACAAGCTTGCGTTTCGCTTGGATGATCGCAATTGTAAATGGCAAGCTTTCCGTCGCAGGGTGAACGTTCTGACTGTAAAATAAACAGTTCGTTTAATGAGTATGTGTGCTTGCTGATGCGGCCTGGAGAGAAATGGACAAAGTTCTAAACTTTATCATGGAGAAAAGTCATGTTTTGGTTTTGGAGGTCACTGGTCACTATTGATGTCCATCCGCACCAATATGGATAAACTCATGCTAGATTCTGATAGGAAATCATAAATTCATATTGAACTTCATGAGTCAAAAGTTGATTTGTGTTTCACACATGATTATTTAATGATTTGACAGTGCACAATTTTAAGGGCTCTGACGGCTTGGGGAGCCACTTAAAGGTCTTATTTAGCTCATAAACAGCAGATAACTTTAAAAAATCACAATCAAATGAAGTACACTTGTGGTCAAGGAGTTTATGACTCCAGAAATGTATTGTTTTAACTCCCAGCCATTTTTCAATTCTCAGTATTTTTTTATAATCTCACAGCTGAATTTTCATGAAGATTTTTTGTGTTTGTGGTCCTTACTCAGAACTAAAATTATGAAGCGAAACTGAAATACGATAAAATTCTAATGCTACAAGTGTCTTGATCCATTTAAGCCACTTGCCTACTCTCTGTGAAGCTCAATTCTTGAATTATGCAGTCTCAAACTGGGTAACACATAAATAGCTTAGCTTCTGTGCAAAGGGGTAAAAAAAAACTTGTTTTGTTTAGTGTTTCAGAGTATAATCATTTCAGTCCGACATTGTTCCACCAACAATGGATCTGTAACTACTGCACCTACCCATAAGAAGGAGTTCATTCATTCACTGTCCACCAAAATTACCTAAAGTAATGCCAGGTCTGGGCAAACAAACTGTTAAAATGCAGAATTTTTGTTCTACAATGCTCATTTTTTTTCTTCATAGTGTTTAGACTTTCTTCTTAGTGTTTAGATGCAGAAATATCTTTTTCCTGGTGGTTAACTTTCCCTGTATTTCACTATACAGTATGTATTGAAATGATACTGGACAATGTGTAACGTGATCCACAGTAACGTGAGTCACGCATGACATGATAACTCTACTTACTGGTCGTAAAAATTCTAATTCCCTTCAGTACACTTTAAAACCACATTTAGTCGTATGAACACTGACAGTGTTAATTATTTCCTATCTTGTATACTTTTACTAGAAATTGCAGCTAAAATCAATGTGTTTTTTGTGTTGTCCTTTTCATGTAACGCAAGTCACACTATAATTAATGTTAATTAAAGCCATATCTAATCCTCATATGCAGCTGAGCAGGACATTAAAAGTTGGCAACGCGAGTCACGCTTAACACAAGTCACATAAAAAGGGTATGGTAATGTGAGTCAAAATATTTTTATGTCAGCTTTTGGAAGTTTTGTTGGAAGCACAGTTGGATCTTTCTTTCCTTCTATATCTAATGAATCAGTTAGTTGATTGAACTGTGTACAGAGGGCAGCATTGTCTATCCCCGGCTATGTTTGTTGCACTGATTCGGTTCAATCTAGCGCAGCATATTGCCTGCTTTTTCCTGATAGTGGAATGTCTGTTGTATTAAAATGTGGAATATTTCAGATACTACTGTGTTAGTGAGTTATACTTGCTCCTTGTAGGGTGTGAAAAGAGTTTATACAAGCTTGCGTTTCGCTTGGATGATCGCAATTGTAAATGGCAAGCTTTCCGTCGCAGGGTGAACGTTCTGACTGTAAAATAAACAGTTCGTTTAATGAGTATGTGTGCTTGCTGATGCGGCCTGGAGAGAAATGGACAAAGTTCTAAACTTTATCATGGAGAAAAGTCATGATTTTGGTTTGGAGAGGTCACTGGTCACTATTGATGTCCATCCGCACCAATATGGATAAACTCATGCTAGATTCTGATAGGAAATCATTAATTCATATTGAACTTCATGAGTCAAAAGTTGATTTGTGTTTCACACATGATTATTTAATGATTTGACAGTGCACAATTTTAAGGGCTCTGACGGCTTGGGGAGCCACTTAAAGGTCTTATTTAGCTCATAAACAGCAGATAACTTTAAAAAATCACAATCAAATGAAGTACACTTGTGGTCAAGGAGTTTATGACTCCAGAAATGTATTGTTTTAACTCCCAGCCATTTTTCAATTCTCAGTATTTTTTTATAATATCACAGCTGAATTTTCATGAAGATTTTTTGTGTTTGTGGTCCTTACTCAGAACTAAAATTATGAAGCGAAACTGAAATACGATAAAATTCTAATGCTACAAGTGTCTTGATCCATTTAAGCCACTTGCCTACTCGCTGTGAAGCTCAATTCTTGAATTATGCAGTCTCAAACTGGGTAACACATAAATAGCTTAGCTTCTGTGCAAAGGGGTAAAAAAAAAACTTGTTTTGTTTAGTGTTTCAGAGTATAATCATTTCAGTCCGACATTGTTCCACCAACAATGGATCTGTAACTACTGCACCTACCCATAAGAAGGAGTTCATTCATTCACTGTCCACCAAAATTACCTAAAGTAATGCCAGGTCTGGGCATACAAACTGTTAAAATGCAGAATTTTTGTTCTACAATGCTCATTTTTTTTCTCCATAGTGTTTAGACTTTCTTCTTAGTGTTTAGATGCAGAAATATCTTTTTCCTGGTGGTTAACTTTCCCTGTATTTCACTATACAGTATGTATTGAAATGATACTGGACAATATGTAACGTGATCCACAGTAACGTGAGTCACGCACATGACATGATAACTCTACTTACTGGTCGTAAAATTCTAATTCCCTTCAGTACACTTTAAAACCACATTTAGTCGTATGAACACTGACAGTGTTAATTATTTCCTATCTTGTATACTTTTACTAGAAATTGCAGCTAAAATCAATGTGTTTTTGGTGTTGTCCTTTTCATGTAACGCAAGTCACACTATAATTAATGTTAATTAAAGCCATATCTAATCCTCATATGCAGCTGAGCAGGACATTAAAAGTTGGCAACGCGAGTCACGCTTAGCACAAGTCACATAAAAAGGGTATGGTAATGTGAGTCAAAATATTTTTATGTCAGCTTTTGGAAGTTTTGTTGGAAGCACAGTTGGATCTTTCTTTCCTTCTATATCTAATGAATCAGTTAGTTGATTGAACTGTGTACAGAGGGCAGCATTGTCTATCCCCGGCTATGTTTGTTGCACTGATTCGGTTCAATCTAGCGCAGCATATTGCCTGCTTTTTCCTGATAGTGGAATGTCTGTTTTATTAAAATGTGGAATATTTCAGATACTACTGTGTTAGTGAGTTATACTTGCTCCTTGTAGGGTGTGAAAAGAGTTTATACAAGCTTGCGTTTCGCTTGGATGATCGCAATTGTAAATGGCAAGCTTTCCGTCGCAGGGTGAACGTTCTGACTGTAAAATAAACAGTTTGTTTAATGAGTATGTGTGCTTGCTGATGCGGCCTGGAGAGAAATGGACAAAGTTCTAAACTTTATCATGGAGAAAAGTCATGATTTTGGTTTGGAGAGGTCACTGGTCACTATTGATGTCCATCCGCACCAATATGGATAAACTCAGGCTAATTCTGATAAATTCATATTGAACTTCATGAGTCAAAAGTTGATTTGTGTTTCACACATGATTATTTAATGATTTGACAGTGCACAATTTTAAGGGCTCTGACGGCTTGGGGAGCCACTTAAAGGTCTTATTGAGCTCATAAACAGCAGATAACTTTAAAAAATCACAATCAAATGAAGTACACTTGTGGTCAAGGAGTTTATGACTCCAGAAATGTATTGTTTTAACCCCCAGCCATTTTTCAATTCTCAGTATTTTTTTATAATCTCACAGCTGAATTTTCATGAAGATTTTTTGTGTTTGTGGTCCTTACTCAGAAATCAAATGTAAATTTGTTAATCCCTTTTCATAGCTTTTACCAACACCTTCCAGCACACACATGATGGGGTTTGAACATAAGGGACAGGCAAAATATAAACGGTGGCGCAGTAGTTAGCATTGCTGCCTCACAGCAAGAAGGTTGTGGGTTCGAATCCGGCCTGGGGCCTTTCTGTGTGGAGTTTGCATGTTCTCCCCGTGTCGTGTGGATTTTCTCCGGGTACTCCAGTTTCCTCCCACAGTCCAAAGACATGCATGTTAGGAGACACTAAATTGCCCATAGGTATGAGTGTGAGAGTGAATGGTCTGTGAATGGTGTGTGTGCCCTGCGATGGATTGGCAAGCTGTCCAGGGTGGGTTCCTGCCTTTGCCCGTAGTCAGCTGGGATAGGCTCCAGCTCGCCCCGTGACCCTAGTGAGGAATAAGCGGGTATAGAAAATGAATGAATGTGGAAATGCCCAATATCCCTTCGGCAGCCAACACCATGAAGAAAACAAAACAACTGTCTGTCCAAAAGAGGTAGGTGGTCATGGACCTTCATAAATCTTGTAATGGCTACAAAAAGATTCACAAAGGATTGAATATGCCGCTGAGAACTATCAGGGCGATTATTTTAAAAATTCCTAAGATGTGCAACTGCTGAAAACCTCAGTGGTAGAGGATGCAACTGGATTTTGCCCCCCAGGATACTGAGGAGGATGGTGAGAGAAGAAACAAAATCCCCAAGTATCACTGTAAAGGGATTGCAGCCCTTGGTGGCATCTTAGGGTCACCAGGTTTCAAAAAGCACCATCAAGTGCCACCTCCGCAACCACAGGCTCTTTGGAAGGGTTGCCTAAAGAAAGACTTTTCTGACCAGAAGACACAGAGGAAAGCTCTTGGACTATGCCAAACATTTAAATTATGACTGGAACAAGGTGCTTTGGTCAGATGAGACCAAAATTGCTAGTTTTGGTCAGATATAGCATCGGCATGTTTGGTGTCGAAACAGAGATGCATACAAGGAGAAGCACTTCATACCCATGGTGAAATATGACGGCGGGTCAGTCATGTTTCGGACATGTTTTAATTCAAGAGGTTCAGGGGCACTGGTAAAGATTAAAGGCATAATGAACACCACCAAGTATCAGGATATTTTGGCTGAAAATCTGGTTGCCTCCACCAGAAGGCTAGGACTTGGCTGTAGGTGGACTTTCCAGCAAGACAATGACCCAAAGCATACCTCAAGATCCACACAGATATGGTTCTGTCACAACAAAATCAACGTTCTGCAATGGCCATCTCTGTCGCCAGACCTCAATCCAATTGAAAACCTGTGGGCTGAATTGAAGAGGGCAGCTGATAAACACAAACCCAAGAATGTGAAGGGTCTTGAAAAGATCTGCTGAGAGGAATGGTCCAAAATCCCCCCAAATATGTGCCTTAATCTTGTCAAAAATTACAAGAAAAGATTCCATCCTGTTATCCTTACCAGTGGTAGTTGCACCAAGTACTAAATGAAGGGTTCTAATTAGGAAATTTCGATTTTGCTGAAATTTATTTTGTATTAAATGATTGTTATGACTTTGTTGCTTGCAACAACACAATCAAGTATGTCTCATATTTTGGTATATTTCATTTCTCTTTCACCCCTTTGAACAGATGCCAGCAGACATGGAACTGCTCTATTTATGCACGCAGTTACACTATTTTATCACTAGATGGCACACCCGGATCAGTTATTGAATATTCACTAGCAAGCTGAGCTCAAATATGGTTTAGAATATGGATGAGTTCAGTCCCATCCCTGTTTTTCTGGAGTTGCATGAATGAAAATCCTCAGCTAAGCCTGATGTGCAAACTGCTCAATATACTTGCCCATAGTATCCATCCAGCGGTTTAAAAAAAAAAAAAAAAAAAAAAAAATTAAAAAATAATATGATCCCTTGCCATAGGAAAAATTGTCCTTTGTAAGAACCACTTCAGCTATCCATCCAATGGTTCCCAATTAAAAAAAAAAAAAAAAAAAAAAAAAGTGTTCTGAAGCAATTCCACATGGTATTGATACTATTCATGAAAGGAACGGGCATAGACTCCAAATGCAGTTCAGCATCGGCAGGGCGTTTATTAGGATTAACAAAGCTCATGGTCAAGACAGAAATGGATCAATAGCCAGGCAAACAGAAATGCAGAATAGGCAGAATCGAAGTCAGGGGACAAGCTAAATATCCAGTAACCAGAGAATCAGTCCGCACAAAGACAGTAACAGAGGGAGCTGAAACTAAGGGAATGGAAGGGGAAGGAAAAAGGGAGTTGGATGGGATAAGAGAACACAGGAGAAGCTAAACAGATAGTTACAAAATGGGAATCAGGGAGAACGAAGTACTAATCAAACAAACCGCAATCTCACAACGCAATACAAACAATCAATTACAAGACTTACGGGAGAATCACGAGAAACGAGCTTTCAACAATCGCAACGAGAAAAAAAGCGCAGAAACGAGACTGACCAAGACGAGCTGTGGCAGAAACGAGTCGACAAGAAACTCCGGGAAAGTGGGTCTTTTAAACACAAACTAATTAAGTGGAATCCCAGCTAAACACAGGACAGCTGTAGAGAGAGGTGGAACTAGAAAAGCAAGGACGGTGATAGGAGAGAGAGGGGAAACGGGTGGAGTTCTAACTCTAATATAACTAAACACCCGTGCCTCGCTAAACTACTCTCAGGTGCGGATAGTCAATGAGAACAGCGAGAGAGAAGGAAGTGGAAACACCCAACCGAAATTACAGGGAAGAGAGTGATGATGAAAAGACAAGATGCCATGAGACAGAAACGGGAGGAAAACACTGAAGACCAGAGACAGAGCAATCATCCAGAAACACACATGATCTAACGAATAAATAATATATAAATAATAGCAATACTAAAAACAAACAAGAAACATACTAAAAACTAGAAACTAAAACCAGAAACTAAAAACAAGCTAAAAACAAACATACAAATCACTGATTTCTAACAATTCATTCATTCATGGTATTGATACTATTCATTGATAGTCATTCTACTATCAATTATAGTCATTCCATATCAAAAATGTGTAGTTCTCATAGATTGCATAAAAAGAGGGACGTTGCCCCCAGGTCTGAAATGTGAGGCCAATGCGGAAATCTCTAAAATCTCTAAATCTCTATTTAATGGCCAGCAGATGGTTATGTCGGTGGTTGCAGAAAGAAGTTGAATGCTATAGAAGTCTATGAGAAAATGACCCTACTTTCCCACCTGATAAATTATTTCAATAATGATTTTCCACATTATTCTATGGTATCTATCGTAAGTTTCAACTCTCCTTCGAAATCTCATCATGTTCATTTTTGTAAACTATTGTCCCAAATAAAATAGAATGAAGGATAAAGCCAGAATATGCTTTAGGGGCGTGGCTATCCTCTGGTCGTCTTCAGATATGGTCAGATCCACCCGTAAATCCACCCCTCGCTCCTCCCTGGATCTTCAATTCACGCAGTCGTCCAATAGGAATCACATCCGGTTTCAAAATTACAGAATGGCGCTGTTCAAATCGCCAAAATCGAGGCTTCCTAAATGGTGTGCTGAAATCAATGGGCGACATCACGGTTGCTTCGTCCATCTTTTTAAACAGTCTATGGTATTTCCCTGTCATGGATTTATGCGCAGATTCGTCCTCCAATGAATTCAGCGCTTCCTTATATCTTCCTGAGTACTCTTGTTGATTAGCCAGTAACTCAATCATATACTTGGGCTCATCTGCGTAACGCACAGTTATAGTTCACACCCAAGTGAAACCTCCCCGGTAATGATATATTGATTGACTGTTTCTTATCCAATTCCAGAGTGTATAAACTTTCCACAGTAACTGAAAGACATTGATTGGACCATCAGAAAGGTATTTAAGCATTTGCATAATCAGCTAGGTTGCATTCTCTCAACTTTGCGCAGCCGAGAAAGACGTGATTGCATGGGGAAAAAAAAGACTTCCAGAACCGACCCTGGAGCGTTAAGCTTATACAACCCCAATTCCAAAATAGTTGGAAGTGTAAATTGTGAATAAAATCAGAATGCAATGACTTTCAGATCACATGAGCCAATATGTTATGTATAATAAAACATTAATAACATTTCAATTGTTGAAACTGAGACATTTTACATTTTTATCCACAAAATGAACTTATTTCAAATTTTCTGGCTGCAGCAGGTCTCAAAAAAGTTGGGACACAGGCATAAAAGGGCTGAAAAAGCAATTAATATATAAGAGAATCAGCTGAAAGAACATTTAGCAAGTAATTAAGTTAACTGGCATCAGGTGTGGAACATGATTGGCTATAAAAGGGATGTCTTAGAGAGGCTGAGTCTCTCAGAAGTAAAGATGACCAGAGGCTCTCCAACCTGTGAAGGCTGGTGTAAAAAAAATTGTGGAATACTTTAAAAACAATGTTCCTCAACGTCAAATTGCAAAGGCTTTGAAGGTCTCATCATCAACAGTGCGTAACATCATCAAAAGATTCAGAGAAATTGGAAAAATCTCTGTGCATAACGGACAAGGCCGAAGACCTTTACTGGATGCCCATGATCTTCAGGCCCTCAGACGCCACTGCATCACTCACCCGCATGATTCTGTCATTGACATTACTAAATGGGCCCAGGAATACTTCAAGAAACCACTGTCCGCCATCCCATCCACAGATGCCACCTAAAACTCTTTCATGCAAAAAGGAAGCCATTGTTCAGCATGACGTATATGCGCCGCCGTGTTCTGTGGGCCAAGGCTCATTTAAAATGGACTGTAGCAAAGTGGCAAAGTGTCCTGTGGTCAGACAAGTCCAAATTTGACATTCCTCTTGGAAATCATGGGCGTCGTGTCCTCCGGGCTAAAGAGGAGAAAGGCCACCCCTTCTGTTATCAGCGTTCAGTTCAAAAGCGAGCATCTCTGATGGTATGGGGAAGCATTAGTGCATATGGTGTGGGACACTTGCATGTTTTAAAAAGCACCATGAATGCTGAAAGGTATATAAAGTTTTTAGAGCAACATATGCTCCCCTCCAGACAACATCTATTCCAGGGAAGGCCTCGTGTATTTCAGCAGGACGACGCTAAACCACATACTGCATCTATTACAACAGCATGGCTTCGTAGTAGAAGAGTCCGTGTGCTGAACTGGCCTGCCTGCAATCATTGCATTTTGATTTTATTCACAACTTACACTTCGTCCCAACAACTTTTCTGTTCTACGTCCTTTGATCTCCTCATGCCAGCATGGTTTCATGGAACAAACGCTCGACGGCCACGCAGTTGACTCAAACTCAGCATCGTCTGAGTCAAGTCTTGGACTCGGGTGATCAAGTTGATGTGGTTTATTTGGATTTTATTAAAGCATTCAACACAGTGGGCCCTATCTTACGCCAGAGTCCCTAAACCCGTTATTCGGGGATTTCGCATTGCGTAAGAGGCGTTCCCCCGCGAAAGTTGCTATCTTGCACACCTGCCTATATCCCTAAAACACCAGCGCTACCCGTTATATTATGCATAGGCGTGGTTTGGGCGTTACGCCAGTTAAACCAATCAGTGTGCCAGGTGCCACTGCCTTTCGGAGCAGGCTGCGCTATCCCAAATCCTCAAACCGAAATCCGTGATGGAGAGAGGAAGGTCGCCACGTTTCTCCGTTGACGAAGTTAAATTGCCCGTGCATGAGGTCAAATCCAGTCAGGGGAGGATCTGTTTTTGTTAAGTTAATCATGAATTGTAGTATTATTATTATTATTATTATTATTATTTGACATTGACATATTGTTTAATGTTTGGTATATAGTAAAAAAAAAAAAAAATCAAGCCTACCCCTTTTGTGATGGAAACTTCAAAAAAAAAAAAAAAAAATCAAGTTTCGCTATGCACTTCCAACTCCTCTCCCGTCTGAAATGAAGCATAGAACAAAAATCCCATTTTAGAAAAAAATAAAATTAGGTATATGCTCTGGCACTCAGCGACCTAACTTTTTTTTTCTCAGTAGAGCGGCATTTCAGAACTCTTCAGCGAATGAAGGTAATTCTGGTGACAAGTACGTGGTTTCATCCGTTTACATTTTCCAATCGGACAGTTGTCTATTTTTTTACAGCGAGTTGCGTAACCGTGCTGCAAAAACAGGTGTACATACTTGTCGCCGAAATTACCTTCATTCGCAAGAGAGTTCTGAAATGCCGCTCTCGCCGGAAAAAAAATTTCCGTTGCTGAGTGCTAGTGCATAGCGCTCTTGTGAAAGTCCAAATGCGGGTAGCGGGTGGTTTGAGGACCGGCTATACGCTTTCCCTAACGTGTGTGGTCAAGATAGCAATTGTAGGGGAAGCGCATAAACACGCCCACGGGCACACCTCCAGGTGCAAATAGAGGATTCGGCATAATGCATAGCGGGTAGTGTGGCCGCAAGATATCATTTAGGGATAGTGGAAGCTGCTAAATGCGTAATTCACGGGTTGCGGGTAGTGGCAACGGGTAAGGCAGTGTGAAAGATAGAGCCCAGTGTCCCATGACCTACTTCTTTACAAGCTCCAATCTTTGGGATCTTTCTAATAGGAAACAAAGGGTTGTTGTCGAGGGGATGGAGTCATCCGTTTGTGATGTCACATCCGGCGTACCGCAAGGGTCTATTCTTGGTCCCTTATTATTTGTATAGTTTATAAATGATTTACCCTCTGTTATTGATAAGAATACCTTTATGGATTTGTTTGCTGACTACAGTAAGATTTATAGAGTAATTTCAGGTCATGATGACAATTTGAGGTTACAAGAGGACATTGAGAAACTATTTGAGTGGAGTGATACGTTGTGCGTGAGTTTTAACATTAACAAGTGTGAATTTATGCAAGTTAGTAGGAGGCGTAGCCCTTCTTGTTTTTATTACAATGTGGATGGAAGGGTCCTCTGTAAGGTAGACAGTGTGAAGGATCTCGGTGTCATTTTCAATTCATCTTTGTCATGGTGCAAGCATATTGATACAATCACTAATAATGCTAATCAAGCATGGGGAGCCATAAGAAGAGTTTATGGTGGAAGGGCTGTCATGATCCTTGTACTATGCCATGCCATGTCTTGTGTTTTGCCTTGCCTTGTCTTGTTTTGCCCTTTGCCATAGTCCATAGCCCATGTTAAGTTAACATTCCCCGGTTTATGTATCATGCCATTTATCTGCCTTGCACCTTGTCTCCCCAGTCTTGTCATGTGTTTTGTTACAGTCCGCTTCCTTTACTCCGTGCCATGTTTTTCGGGTGATTTAATGGTTTCTGGATTTCTAATTGTTCCTTCTTAATCTCGTTTGCTTCCTTCGTCTTGCTTTTCTGTCATTACTAACAGTTTGTTATTTTTGTAAATTACTAACATTGTATATTTATACTAATTAACTAACTTGCACTTTGGGATTGTATAGCTGCACTTTACTAACGTGACTAATGAATTCTCAGCACTCGCCCTGCTCTGGTCTCTGTCCCTTGCTTCTGTTCACTTTGCTTTGCTGGCTTTCCGCGAACCTTCGCAAACTTACTAATTACTATCCTGTTCTCATGATCTGTGCACATTAGAACTCCCTGACCGGAGGCGTTGGTTTTGTCATAGGTTGTCTATGTGATCCTTGTCCGTGTTTTGGCTTTTGCCAATTCATGTGGTTAAGGGCTCCCTCTTGTGTGCTCCCTTGTTAGTTAGTCTGATCCCGCTCACCTGTTTCCGATTACAGCATGTGATCCTTCCCAGTGTATTTAAGCTGTCCTGCCCCAGCACTCAGTGTCAGAACGTTTCTCCTTGCTAACTTGTGCTGCCTTGTTTTCGCCTTGATTTTCATAGTGATTATACTTCTGACTGGCCCGTCCTCGATTTTTGATTCTGCCTCTGTCTCTGCCATATCTGTTCCTGTGTACCATACCTCTCTTTTTGCCGGACCTGGAATTGTGTTTTTGCCGCCCTGTTACCAAACCTGTTTTTGCCCCCTGGATTTCGAGACTGTCTGCCGAATTGTGTACTGTAGCCTGCCATTACTATTTTTGTGCACCAAACCTCTTTTTGCCCGACCTGGATTTGTGGATTGGCTGCCCTGTTACCGAATCGGCTATTGTCCTCTGGATTCTGAGACAGTCTCCTGTATTGTGTGCTGTCGCCTGCCACCTGTTGGAGATCCCTCTTCTTACTCCAATAAAGTCTGGTTATATTGGATTTCTCCTGTCTCGCAAGTGGTTCCTGTACGGACTGTTACAAGGGCATCCCCGGATGTGTATGCTACCCTTTATAAAGCATTGATACGGAGCAAATTGGAATATTGCTCGACAGTGTGGGGCACACATACTAAAAGAGATCTAGAGGCACTGGTAAAAGTTCAGAGACGTGTCACGCGCCATATCCTTGGCTCAGGTCAAACTTATGTTGAAAGGTTAAATAAGCTAAATTTACTTTCTCTACTTAGAAGAGAAATGGCTGATTTGTCATTTTTTCACAATTGTTTGTATAAAAAATTTGATTTAGACCTGAATACCTTATTAAGTCCAGTAGTCCGAAGTGATGATCCACTCAAATTTAAAGGTCCGTTTTTTCGTACTGAGCAGTATGATGCTAGTTATTTTGATAGGGCTTGCAGGCTATGGAATGGTATTTCATTGCCTGTTAGCCTGTTAGGGCCACCTTCTCCTTGAAGTCTTTTAAAAATCAGGTATTTGAAATGTATAAAGTAAGAGTTGATTCTGTTGATCTGTACCATTCTTGTAATTTGGTTACTTATTGTCGCTGCTCAAGATGTAGGCCTGCCTAAATGTGACTTTTATAGGATTTTATGCATTATGATTTCATGATTTTGGGAGCCACTGATACAAGTTTTACAACTTTCTGTATTGAACCTGAGCTTTTTTTATATTGTGTCGATTTTTGTTTCCATGTTTTCAATTGTGTACTTCATGTTATGTTTAAATTCATTGTTGTATCCATAAAGCTTAATAAATAAATATTTTGGAATTGTGTATATATAGGTATATATAATATGCGTGTTTGAATGAAAATTTGGCCCCCACAGTGTCTGCTTGGAAAAAATTTGGACTAATGTAGTGGATGACCCCTGGTGTAGTTCTATCTTACTTCTAGTCAGCTATTTCTTATTTTTGGTTCACCACCATGATCACAGAGCTAGTTTCTCACATTGGTTAACAAAAGTATTTGATACTGCAATGTGCTGGCATTTTGCTTAATGTGGCAATCTGTTTCAGAATGTATACCGCATTCAACGAAATAGAATGCCTTAGATTTTCGCTCCTTTAAAATGCGAACAGCTTACTGTTGTAGTGAGTTATACTTCTTATAGGGGGTGGAAAGCATTGTTACAAGCTTTCGTTTCGCTTGAATTATCGGAATTATAAATAGCAAGATTTCCATCTGAGTGAACATTCTGACCGTAAAATAAGCAGTTCCTTTAATGAGTATGTATGCTTGCTGATGCGGCTTTGTCGAAAAATGGATGAAACTCTCAACTTTACCGTGGAGAAAAGGCATGTTTTGGGTTTGGAGAGGTTGCTGGTGACCATTAATGCCCAGCTGCACCTATATTGATAAACTCATGCTGAATTCAACAAGAAAATCATTATTTCATATTGAGTTTCATCAGTCCACAGTTGATTTGCGTTAAAAAAATATTATTTTATGATTTGACAGTGCGCCATTTTGAGGGCTCTGGGAGTTTGGGGAGCCACCTGGATAGCTGTATTATTTGGCTTCTAAAGAGTGGATAATTTAGTAACTCATGCTCAGATGAAGAGTCCTTGTGGTCCAGGAGTTTATGATCCCAGAAATGTATTGTTTCAACCCTGAGATATTTTTCAATCCTCAGTAACATTTTTTTACAATTTCAATGCTGAATTTTCATGAAGATTTTTTGCGTTTGCAGCCCCTTTTCTCAACCAAAATGAAATGAAAATAAACGAAATACGATGGAATTCTAAATGCTGCAAGTGTCTTGTCTCATTTGAGCCATATTCGGTCTCTCCATGAAGCTCTCTATGAAGTTGAATTATAAAGCATTAAATTGGGTAACCCATAAATAGCCATATTTGCTACTGCGTAAAGGGGTTCATTATATATATATATATATATATATATATATATATTAACAAATTTATTAGACCACCTGTCATAAAACGAGAAAACACAAATATTTTTAAAAAATTGTCAAAAACTTGTATAAATCTAAAAAAAAAAAAAAATTAAAAAATCATTTTGTTATTTCTTTGGCAACTAACAAACTGAAACCACTAAATAGTCCTTGTTCGCACATAAAAACAACAAAAAAAATAAACTATATTTTGTATGGCCTCCTTTGGCATTGATAACAGCTTGCATTCTTGCATTCAACCACTAAAACTAATTTTTATGTTCAGGAATCCAGAAAATAACTGTTTTTTGGCATCTTAATCAAAAATAATAATGTGCTGAACTATTTTTTCTGCTTTTTTGTAAAAGGGTATATCCGAAAATTCATGGATAACAACAATAATTATATTTTAGCATTAAAAATATAATTTCAGTTAAAGAGCTTGTGCATACTGGTGGATTAACCATTACAGAAACATAAAAATTATTTTGGTAATTACCAACACTGTTAATTTAGGGCAGCTGTGGCATAAACCTTACATTGGGTGGTGGTCTAATAAATTTAAGCACTATATATATTATTTATATATATATATATATATATATATTTTACTTATTTACCTTTATTTATTTATTTATTTACCAGTTGTCTGGAAATGTTCAGCCAAATCCAGGGCCTATCACCTTTATACATTGTCTCTCAACTCCATCAGAGTTTAAAAGTAGAACAGGTTTGGGTTTTATACATTCAAATGTTAGAAGTCTTGTCCCTAAGATGGATATGATTAGAATTTGGGCAAATACAACAAATGCTGACATAATGGTTCTATCAGAAACTTGCCATTGTCGGTTGTTGATAATATGGGATTTCAACGTCTTCTCAGTGTACTTGAGCCGAGGTATGAGATCCCCAGCCGTCATCACATCACAGACACAGCGTTACCAAAGCTGCATGACTTTGTGAAGAAGCAAATCAACAGCCTGTTGCGGGACATTTCGGCTCTTAGCTTCACCACTGACATTTGGACTAGCAGCGTCAGCCCAATGTCCCTCATCAGCTTAACTGCAGAGTAGATCGACAAGGATTTTACTCCTTAGAGAGTCGTCCTGCATGCAATACATTTTCGGGGTTCACACACTAGCCAAGCCATTGCAGGTGCGTTTGATGATATGCTTCAGACATGGGACATCCCGAAAAGTTCTGTTCACGTTGTGCCCCGGGATAACGCCAAAAACATGATTAAAGCCATGACTGATGCTGGACTGAGCCTGCCGTGTGTCACACACACCCTCCAGCTAGCTGTAAACGAGAGCCTTTTGGCTCATCAAAGCGTAGCTGATGCAGTGGCAGTCGGATGGAAAATAGTTGGACATTTTCAACATTCCGCCTGAGCCTACTCCCACCTGGAAGACATTCAGCTGCAGCTCCACCAGCCAATGAAAAGACTCCAACAGGATGTACAGACCCGCTGGAAGAGCACATACTACATGCTACAGTCTCTCATCGAGCAGAAAAGAGCCCTGGGAATATTTGGGTCAGAGCACGAGCTCCCTGACAATCTCACTGCTCACCAGAGGGCACTTATGGAAAAGACTCCGTCCGTCCTGGCTCCGTTTGAGGAATGAACCCGAAAAGTATACTCCTCTGATGCACTGATATCAGCTGTCATTCCTGCTGTGACCGTGCTTCTGAGATTCCTGAACAAAGAAACGAACGAGGACCATGGCACCAAAACAATGAAGGGCACCTTAGCTGCTGCCGTCAACAGGTGCTTCATTGACATGGAAAACAACCCACTCTACTGCATCGCAACTGTGCTCGATCCAGGGTAGTGTGTTTATTTGTGCGTGTGTGTGTGTGTGTGTGTGTGTGTGTAGTGGCGGAGCCAGACCGTAAAATTAGGTAGGCACAGAACATCCCTTTAAAAGATTAGTCTGGACAATCATTTCTTCTAAGCAACAATACATTGACTTCAAAAACACTTTGCACTATCTGGTGTTGCTCGTTCTGCTTGTTAAGGTAAGACAATCAGCGGCATGCTGTCAACCTTTACCGCTCGATTGCCCTTGATCTGTTCCCATTTAAGTTTGCCTGTTAAACAATTTATTGACTAAACAACCAAGATCAGTACTTGGCCTAAAATGAATAAGAAATTAAAATGAAAAAAGTGATTTCCCATTGGCTACATTTATATAATTGCTATGGAACTGTAAGGATAGCAATATAAACAAGAAAAACGCAGTTCCAGAGGAAACTACGTGGGCAAGCTGGAAGCTGCCGATAATGCGAGGTTCAAGTTGTTGAAAATGTAAGGTTCAAGCTGCTAAAAATGAGTTTAAAGCTTCTGAAAATGAAAATTATTTATGACAGGAGTATATTTTGTCCTCTAACTGTGATATTAAAAAATAAAACTAAACAAAAAATGAGAAAAATCTCCACACTTTAAGAGGTATGAAAATGCCAGAGGGAAATACTAGTTAAAGTGGTTATGTACATAAGAGAAAGTAAAGGGGTTGAAGTGCTTCAAGTAGTACCGTAAAAGGGGTTGAAGTGCTTCAAGTAGTACTGTATCGATGCTTTGAGATCATTGTGACAGATAAAACAACTGCCATTTAGACAGTGGACTATTTATACTTGTCAGCTACTTGACTGTACATAATAAAGGTAAACATAAATAGCAACATTTTATGTGGCATGAATATTTAGAAAGAAACAAAATTCTTCTGAATATTTTGTAGGAGCAAAGAACCCCATATGTGCCATAAACACTAAACATATTGGAGTATAAACAACAGAAATTCAGCAGGAGGGATTAACTAATATGCTGGGGCTGGTCGCACGCACTTACTGGACTTACGCCTGACTTGAAGCCAAGTCGCGCGATTGTCGAGGCTTAACCTTAAGACCACTGCACCAGCTGGTAATAAACAATATTCACAAAGACCAGGTGTAAATTCAACGCCTATCTGACGGGAGGCGTTAAGTGAATTTCCTGGCCGTTTCCAAAGGAAACCACTTATTAAGGAAGACCTCCCCAAGATGCTACGTTACCAAACATCATACCAATTTCATATCTCTTCGAGATAAATTAATGCCGTTTCCTACTGAAATGTTGACATAAAAATACATTGTGTAATTAAGAAAAACTAATTCGTTCTCACACAATATTTACTTTTTGCAAAATTGCATCTACATATTTACACATATAGCTGAAGATAATGGAAATTATTTGAGCGAGACATAAAAAAAAAAAAACACACTAACAAGGCTAGGCTATATGTCTTCCGATTTCTCCAACCAGTTCATTAATTTTTCAGCCAATAAAAAGCCAGAAACATCTATTAAAATAAAAAGGACATTTTAAATTGAAGAAAGGTTAATAGCAACAGAATCATCAAGCCCAATAAATATTTTCAGCAATGTCATTAACAGGCATATAAATGATTAAATCAATTTATTTTAGGTAACGTGAGCTTAAACTGTCATAAATTGACTGAATTTAACAGTAAATTAATGCATTGTCCCCTTGTTATTTTAACTGTACGTGGAGTCCTAAGCACACTTAACCGTGGTTTATAGTGAACATACACGGAATATCGGTTATAAAATGATTGTAAAATTACAGTTGAAATAACTGGCGAAAAAGCTGCCAGTTTATAACATTGTAGCTAAGTCAGATAATCAGAACAAAGACGAGCAGCACTGTAAATTGGGGTGTCATTATTTACCAATAACAATTTCTGTAAAGTGATCGGTCTGGTGTTCCAAGAGTCAAGCGATAATGTAATAAATAAATAAATACATAATGTAACGTTAGATGACGGCACTGATCCCTTAGAGAAAGCCAAACGACTGGGGGCTACTGCTTACTCCGGCCTTCAACCTGGCTATTTTCAAACGCAGGAAAAAGTAATGTAAAGCGACGTACAAAATGCGACTGGGGGCATCACTTTCAATTTGCACTTAATTAGCTCTGTTTTGATACCAATATTTCGCCTGTTTTAGATATGATTGTAAATATATTTAGCTAGTGCGAACAGTTGCTGGTATATACTGGAATAGGAGCTCGAGCAATTTTTTTCCACACTTTTTCCAAGTTCCCAGAATTTATTGTAAAAAAATATTTTAAAAAATTATAATTAAAAAATTATGGAAGTTAACGGTAAAGAAATTATCCAAGCTTAGCTTAACATTTTCCACTTTGAATGAAATTTCTACCTAAAAGTATGACAGAGTAAAAAATAGCTGAAAATAGCTACATTTTGAAAAATCTGTTTGATTGTTTCCTATGGGACAAAAATATTGAAATAAAAATTAATAATTCAATGGGCCGATAAGCTACTGTCATGGTGTGTCATCTGTTGTCCATCGCCCGGCGTCCGTCGTCCTACTAGACCATATCTCCAGATGTTTTCTTTAGAATTTTTGATTGAATCATTTTTGTCCGTTTTATGGGCCCTTGAAATTTTGGCCCTAATGTTAAAGATAGGACTGAGAAATTTTAAAAAATCATTTCTGAAAGACTGCGCAATAAATTTTTTTCTAAATCAGGCAATCGGTTTAGCTTGGTACCGTCAATGTATAGTGCGAGCGCCATTTTGATTGAATCGACGAAAGTGGGTCTAGTGGGGGCGCTGTACTTTACGAATATGCAAGATGGCCTGTGGAGGCCAAATGGTTGCAGATGTAGATTAAGTTTGTATAATCGACATATAGGAAGCCATATATGACCTATATTTTGGCAATATTAAATTTGACCATAGATGACTTTGAAAGGTCAAACTCGAGGTCAGGGAAAATATTAACCATGTTAAAACATAGGACTTGAAAATTCAAAAAATTATTTCTCAAAAAATATCTGATAATTTTTTTTTTAAATCTGGCAATCAACTCACCTTGTTATACTTTATGTGCAGTGCAAGTGTCATTTTGATTGAATTGACGGAAGTGGGTCTAGTGGGGGCGCTGTACTTTAACATTGGGTCTTATGGGGAATGGGCAAAATTGCCTCTGGAAGCTGAATGGTTGCAGACAGAGATTAAGTTTGTATTATCAACATATAGGAAGTCATATATGACCTATATTTTGGATGTGTTAAAGTTGACCTCAAATGACCTTGAAAGGTCAAACTTTTCAAAGGCTTCTAGGCTTGAGAATATTGAAGATTGGGAACATATGTATATTGAACACTGATAGGGAGTCATATATGAACTTTCATTTGGTGGCCTTGAACTTGACCTTCGGTGACCTTCGAAGGTCAAACTTCACATGGTGAAATTTCAATGACCTCTATCACCAAAACTAGTACAGATAGAGCGTAAGTTTGTATTGTGGGCATATGGGAAACCATGTATGAAGTTTTGTTTGGTGACATTGAACTTGACCTTTAGAGACCTTCAATGGCCAAACTTCACAGTGAAATTTCAATGACTTATTTCAGCAAAATCGTTACAAATAAAGTGTAGGTTGGTATTGGAGACGTATAGGAAGTCATATATAAACTTGACCTTCGGTGACCTTCGAAGGTCAAACTTCACATAGTAAAATTTCAATGACTTCTATCACCTTAACTATTACAGATAGAGCTTAAGTTTGTGTTGTGGCCATATAGGAAGTCATGTATGAAGTTTCATTGGCTGACCTTGAACTTGACCTTCAGTGACCTTCAATGACCAAACTATACAGTGAAATTTCAATGACTCATATCAGCAAAATCATTATGGATAGAGTGTAGGTTTGTATTGGAGATGTATAGGAAGTCATATATGAACTTTCATTTGGTGACCTTCATATTGACCTTCGAAGGTCAAACTTGACCTAGTGAAAATTTAATGACTTATAAGTGGAACTAGTTCAGGCAGGAAACTCAGGTCATTCTACATTACCTATGCGGTTGTCTGCGTCAGCAAGAGTACTCCAATCACAGAGCGGCAACAGCAAAGAACCTATTACTTTGGTCTATTTGAGCACAACCAGCATGAACACCTTTGCTGCTTAATCTATGCCTCACATGCAAGGTGAGAAATGTTTCGTTTGCCACCTCCACCCCAGCCTCCACCTGTTTGATTCTGCTCTGTCTGACAGTGGGGGGATTCTTAAGTTCTGCATTCTACCTAATTTTGTTGTTGTTTAGTATGTTCTTGCTATGTATGTTAGAGAGCACCTCCAGAGCAGAACCTTTCGCCAAACTCAAATGTCATAACATCTACCTGTTAATAAATTTGTTCAATCGTAAATACATGAGTTTACCTGACTGAACTATCTTTAAAGAGGTCAGCCTAGGTTTGTGTTACTGACATCTAGGAAGTCACATAAGAACTTTCATTTGGTGACATTCAACTTGACTGTTGGTGACCTTTGAAGGTCAAACTTGACATAATACAATTACAATGACTTGTGTTGCCAAAATGGTCACACATGGAGCTTAGGTTGGTATTGGAGACATATAGGAAGTCATATAACGTTAGCCTCATAGCATAATTGCCTAAGTCATTTTTTGGCTTACTGTTGCAATATCAAAAAAAAATATCAATATGCTTGCTAAAAATTGGGTTTTTTCTTGTTTTCTGAACATGTTCAAATATGACTTAGGCAACTATGCTATTAGGCTAACGATATGAACTTTTATTTGGTGACCTTCTTATTGACCTTCAAAGGTTAAATGTGACCTAGTGAAAATTCAATGACTTGTATCACTAAAATGGTCACAGATGGAGCCTGAGTTTGTGTTACTGACATCTAGGAAGTCACATATGAACTTTCATTTGGTGACATTCAACTTGACTGTTGGTGACCTTTGAAGGTCAAACTTGACATAATACAATTACAATGACTTGTGTTGCCAAAATGGTCACACATGGAGCTTAGGTTGGTATTGGAGACATATTGGAAATCATATAACGTTAGCCTCATAGCATAATTGCCTAAGTCATTTTTTGGCTTACTGTTGCAATATCAAAAAAATATCAATATGCTTGCTAAAAATTGGGTTTTTTCTTGTTTTCTGAACATGTTCAAATATGACTTAGGCAACTATGCTATTAGGCTAATGATATGAACTTTTATTTGGTGACTTTCGTATTGACCTTCAAAGGTTAAATGTGACCTAGTGAAAATTCAATGACTTGTATCACTAAAATGGTCACAGATGGAGCCTAAGTTTGTGTTACTGACATCTAGGAAGTCACATATGAACTTTCATTTGGTGACATTCAACTTGACTGTCAGTGACCAGAGGGTCAAACTTGACAGTGAAAGTACAATGACTTGTATCACCAAAATGATCACAGACTGAGCCAGGGTTTGTATAGAGACATTTAGAAAGTCATATATGAAGTCCATTTGCTGACCTCAACTTGACCTTGTGTGACCTTTAAAGTTCATAATTGACACATTGAATTTTCAATTACTTGTATCACCAAACCTGCTTCAGAGCTTAGGATTGTGTTTGTATTACAGGAGGTCTTATAAATGTATGTAAACTTTTATTTAGTGACCTTGACATTGATTTTCATTGATTCAAACGTCAAACTTCGCATGAAATTTTCATAACTTGCATCATCACTATAAGACTGCCTGCTGGTAAGCTACAGGACCCTTGGTCCTATTTTTTAAAGTTTGAATGAAGTTTCTAGGTTAAAGTATGTAGGAGTAGTTAGTCAGCACAAAAATCAGAGAATAAATAAAGAAAGAGTGGGAAGAACACTAATGAAGGTAATGTACTGATATTCATTCTGACAATTCTAGACCAGCTTGTCTGTTACTAGCTGAGAAATTATTTTCTCTGTTGTAGGTATAAAGATTGTTTTTTCTCAAACATCAACACTGCTACAGAGGCCAAGGAGATGCTGATGCTGGAACTGCAGATGAGTGTCAAGAAAATCAGGAGCTTCTGGGGGCCCCACCTGCCAGAAAACTTCGCAAGGCGCAGGTCAGCAGCAGTCTGGACAGTGTGTTTCATGAGATAGTAGATGAGCAAGAATCAACATCACTGAGCAATGCACCTGTGGGTGCTGCTATTCAGTAAGAAACATACCTTGGAGAGACAACAATTGCTCGAGAAAACAGCCCGTTGTAGTACTGGGCGGTTAACAAAGTGTGGTTTCCCACTCTGGCTCAAATGTCACAGAGATACCTCTCAGCACCATGCAGCAGCATGAAAAGTGAAAGGCTGTTTAGCTCAGTGTCACACATTGTAGATGAAAACCAAAACAGGCTCACAGCTGATAATGCAGAGAAGCTTCTTTTCATCAGAAAGAACCTGCCCCTCACTTTTTCAAAACCGGCATCCTTAAAGACATAAGTGATATATAATCATTTCATCACTAACTCAAGTTGTTCTACCACAGTTGACAATTGTTTGTATTACATTTTACAATGAGGTAAAATATGTTGCAAGTCTGTTAAATAACATGCAGTTGGGGGCGCCCTGGTGGCTCATCGGTCTAAGTGCGCGTACCATAAAGGCTGTGTCCTTCCCGCAACGACCTGGGTTCGAATTCGGCTCGGGTCATTTGCTACGTGTCTTCCCCCATTCTTCTCCCCAACCTTCCTGTCTCTCTACACTGTATAACTATCAAATAAAGGAAAAATTCCCAAAAAAAATCTTTAAAAAAAAAACCAGGCAGTTGAATGTCAAAATGAGTGTAACGACAATTTGTTACACTAAAAAGTGTGCTTATTCTTCAGTTAAATAAAATGTGTGGCAGTGACATGTTTAAGAGTAACCCCTTGTCTAGACCGCAAGCGTTTTAGACACGTTTTTCACTCGCGCGTCAGACGCAGCAGATACACTCTCGTTTTAATCTAAGCAGCTTGTAGGAGCCAATGAGCGCAACTTAATAAATGGGAAACAATCTTAGTCCGGGCAGGTGTTCCACCCGGAAGTAAAACAGTTTTTGACCGCTGAAGAAGCCGGTATGGTGAAATGTTTGTTCGCGTTGGATAAATGTTTGATTACGATTGCTTATATTGCACAAAGGAGTTTTGGAGCAATAAATGCACAGATTATTGCAACGCAAGCTATTGTCTCAGACTCTCTTCATGAAATGCGGTAAAGTTTGTCAGCGCGTCAATTAGATAAATTCCCGGTGAAGCACCTCAGGGGCTTCAAGCATTGGCTTAGCCTCTACACAGCTGTCCGCACCGGCTCCGTGCAGCTAGCATCTCAGCTGCATCTCAGGGGCGTAAATGCGACCCAAAGCTTTTATTACGCTTCAAGTCTATTTTTCCAACAAATACGGGCGTAAACGCGAAGGGATGCACGCTGCACAGAAGGTTTGGCTGCTCCTTTGCTGCTCTACGCTTCGAATCATATGCGGGCAAGACGGAACCGGTATAGACAGTCACTTCTGTGTCGCGTGAACGCTGTCGTCACGCGAGCGTGACACTGACATGGCGCTTGCGGTCTAGACAAGGGGTAAGAATAAAAGTATTGAATGATGTCAGCATGACAATTTTGTTACACTTAAAAGTGTGGTTACATTTCAGTGAACTGTGTTGGCATGTTTAAAAAGACACAGTTGAGTGTTCATAAATCTAACAATTTATCACAGTCAAAAAATGAATAATATCTGATGAAAATAAAACACTTTTTCAAAGTAATTGTGGTAGTATTATTGAGTACTCATATCGGTATCGGCAAGTACTCAAATGTAAGTACTCGTGCTTGTACTTGGTTTGTAAAAAAAGTGGTATCGGTGCATCCCTAAATGGACTGAATTTAAAACATTACTGGTTATGTAACCATGGTGAATAAGTTAGTATCAATGTTCACCAAAATTAGAGTCACTTTTGTTTAAATTTATCCACAACTGTGAGGTTCTGTTTTCATTTTTCATGAATCGGCTACAGTAAACTTTTCTTTTGAAAGCGTTTTAACCATCTGTGCCTTTTTACTGGGTCAGAGCGACAACATCGTTCTCTTGTAATCTGCATGCAGAACTATGGTGAGTATGTTCGGTGAATTGTATTTTAATATTGTATAAAAGCGTAAATATTTCACTGTGATATAATTCATGTGCACAAGCATTATTCTGCCATTTAACATGAGTTAGTTACACAATGTATTTTGTTGACATAAGCTAATTAGTTATGGAAAAGCTAGCCCTCTAGCTAGCCCTATGGCCGCACGTGTTAGCTCCCAACTCCATAAAAAGACATGATTCACAGTATATATTTTGTGCTGTTTCGTTGAGGTACAGCAGCGGAGCCGTGTTATACTTCAGTGACGCAGCATCATTTACTTTCATTTCTGACCAGGTATGTGGATATATATATATATATATATATATGATGTATGTATGTATGTTTGTTGGTTTTTTTTTTTTTTTTTGAAGTATGTACAGTTTGTGTTCCGTTGAGTAGCTGAGGGATCCGGTACATTTTTTCTGAATATGTACATTAAGCTACGGATCGATCTCGCCGTTTTGAAGATGCAACTTTTATCTCGCGTTAGTGCGTGTGAATGTATTTTATTTACTCAGCATTGAAAAAGGCACAGACGCGCTCAACTTACAAAAAGTTATGAAGCAATTAAGCAATGGGTGCTAGAACCTATCAAAAATTGAATACACTAATCAAGTAGGCATAGGCAGCACTCCAAATGCATAAAATAAAATATACTTTATTGCCACAGTATTGGACGTTTTGGGTTGTACCCTTCCTCAGCATGTATGGCGAACAAGATCAATTGGCACAGGTGTGTTTTAAAGGCACAGGTAGTCTCATCACTTTGTGGATCGAACAGGTGTCTCTAATACTACTTAATTAGCTTGCATAATACTCACACAAATAGGCTTTAATGACAAACCCCAGTCGCTGAATTCATAGTTGACATGATTTCATGAATACATAGTAAATACAAAATGATAAAAAATCAAAATTATATAAAATAAAAATAATAATAAATCTCCTCATTCAGGCCATTGGGAATGAGATTGTCAAGGGAATGTCGGTGTGATATTTGATACTGAACTCAAATTTGAGCTCCACGTTTAGAAGCTTGTACAGTCATGCCACTTGCAACTCCGTAATATAGCTAAAATTAGGTCTGTTCTGTCATTTGAAGATACCGAAAAAATTATTCATGCTTTTATCTTGTCAAGATTAGACTATTGCAACTCGTTATTTACTTGTCTGAATAAGCAATCTTTGAACAAACTGCAAGTATTTCAAAATTCGGCAGCAAGATTGCTCACTAGAACAAATAAAATAGCCCACATTACCCCAATTTTGGTATCTTTGCATTGGCTGCCAGTTCATTTCCGAATTGATTTTAAAATTTTATTAATTACCTTCAAAGCACTCCATGGCATGGCACCAGAATATATAAGTGAGCTTTTAAATCCTTACAGACCTAAAAGACTGCTGAGATCTACCAAGCAAGCATTAATGGCAGTTCCAGAGTCCAAGTTAAAAACAAAGGGTGATCGAGCCTTTTCGGTTAAGGCGCCAAGACTCTGAAACAGCCTCCCAAGCAATTTTATAAATGCTGAGTCTTATCGTCTTTTAAATTTCTTTTAAAGACTTATTTTTTAGGCTTGCTTTTGCTGATTTTACGGTTTAAATTCTTTTATTGTATGGGTGTGTTTTCATGTATGTCTCCTTTTATTATCTTAATTCTTCCTATTTTGATGTTTAATTTCCTACTTTCCCCATTTTGTTTTATTGCTTTTATGTACATGTATTTTTACCTGCTTGTGAAGCACTTTGTGCTGTATTGCTTGAAAGGTGCTACACAAATAAATTTATTTATTCATTTATTTATTATGTCTCAACCAGGTGTCTCCAATACTGGTAATTGGCATCCATTAATGAAAAACCTAAATCACTAATTGTATAATTACATGATTTCAATAATACAAAATCAACATCAAACCACATAAGTGTTCAATCCGCAATTATGATGATAAGTTTTTTGTGGCCCGTCATTTCAAAAGTAATCAACATAATCTCAGTGAGCTACAATTTATGGGTATAGAGACAGTTAATAGACCATGGAGAGGTGGTGATAGAGACAGAAATCTTCTCCAGAGGGAGTCATATTGGATACATTACCTCGATACTCTCATTCCTAATGGCCTGAATGAGGAGATTTATTTTTCTTGTTTTTTATGAAGCTTGTGGTTTGATGTTGATTTAGTATTATTGAAATCATGTAATTATACAATTAGTGATTTAGGTTTGTCATTAATGGATGCTAATTACCAGTATTGGAGACACCTGGTTGAGACATTCCCTTGACAATCTCATTCCCAATGGCCTGAATGAGGAGATTTATTATTATTTTTACTTTATATCATTTTGATTTTTTATCATTTTGTATTTACTACGTATTCATGAAATCATGTAACTATGAAATCAGTGACTGGGGTTTGTCATTAAAGCCTATTTGTGTGAGTATTATGCAAGCTAATTAAGTAGTATTAGAGACACCTGTTCGATGCACATAGTGATGAGATTACTTCTGCCTATAAAACACACCTGTGCCAATTGATCTTGTTCGCCATACATGCTGAGGAAGGGTACAACCCAAAACGTCATATAGTGTGGCAATAAAGTATATTTTATTTTATGCATTTGGAGTGCTGCCTATACTTTCTTGATTAATTTACTCAGTATTGCCACATGGCTAATTTGAGCCCTTAATTTCCATTTATGTACAATTCAAGAAAAGCATGTAAAGTATAATTGATCATGCTTTTTGCATAGCCTGTATAATGTAATGTTTTTTATATGAAGATACAGACCTTAGCTCTCTTGCAATCTGCATGCAGAACGATGCAGAGGAGCCGTGTTATACTTTACTGATGCAGCATCATTTACTTTCATTTCTGACTAGCATGCATTAAATGGAACGGATCTCTCGCAAACTGTCTCATCTTCCATTATTTTAACACAACGCAGAGGATTACAGGTTTGGACAGATTAAAGAACACCCTTTACAATGGTGCTGTGACCCTTCTCCAGGATCACAACTGTAGATCAACACCAGTTGATCGCCGTGAAATGCTGCTTATATTCGCAATACTGGTATTGTTTACCATCAGAGGGACTAGCAAACTTTTTTTTTCTTGTATTTCATTTATGTTTGCTTTTTGCACTTCTGCTATATCAGTGAGTGACACTCGTCAGATGCTTGTGAACTCAGTTCTGTGTCACTAGTTACACATAATGGACTGTTTTGGTTTGCGTTTATAATGTGATATTTATTTTTTTGTGACACAAGGCAATTCTGGTTTCCATTTAGTAAGCGAGGTTGGTATTTAATACCTGTTTTTCATTATTCTTTATACCAGTGGCAAAGTTTACTACCGTTTACAGTTACCATCACTGTAGTGGGTGATGCATAAATAGTGGCTTATAAAAAAAAAAAAAAAAAAGATGGCAGGTGTTGATGATGGCTCTTTTTGGGACCGGTTGAGTTCAGTTGGAGGTGTTCTACTTGGGAAAGATAGTCAAACTCCAGTCAAGAGAGCTGGTTTAGTAGACACACCTTTACTCGATTCCACCTGCTATGACGAACACAGAAGGCCAGGTTCCACCTGAATGGGGTCAGGGAGGGGTGTTTTAACTGTGAATGACAGTCAAACTCCAGTCAGGAGAGTAGGTCACACAGACATGCCTGCACTCACTTCTATCACAGATGATGACCACTGTGGAGCAGGTTTCACCAGATCGGATAAGGACCTAGGCGCTCTGATCACTCGGTTAGCTGATGAGACAGGCCAGTCCATAGCGACAAAACTTCAGCCTATGACAAACAGCAGCAGACATGACACTAGTTTTATTGGGGGGCCCGGAGTCAGCCAGCCTTTGGGAATGGCACTGCCCAATGTCAAATTAGTTATGCAGGCTGATGCCAAGGAGCTGCCCCTGTTGAGGGGGGATGGCAGTGACAAGTTCACAGTCCGTGAATGGGGGACTCTTATGACTAACTACTTGAGGAAGAAGGGGTATCCTCTTCAGGAGCATTTGCAGGAAATATTGTCAAGACTCTTGGGCAAGGCGAGTGATGTAGTTAAAGTGAATCTCCGCAATGACCCATCCATCAAACACGTTCAGTAGCCTTCTTTGATATTTGATATATTGAAACAACACTTTGGTGAGATGAGCTGCTCAACCATGCTGACTTTTATGAAACATATCCTGCGCCAGGCGAGACCGTAATGGATTATTGGCTTCGTCACAATAAAGCTATGGACATAGTGGATGAATGTTTGCGGAAGCAGGGTCGAGCTGTTAGTGACCCTAGCCATGAAATTTGTCTAATGTTCATTCAGCACTGTCCTGATCCATGTCTCGCTAATATCTTTCAGTTAAGGTCAACTGAGCAGTGGTCAGCGCATGAGAATCAAAGGTAAAGTCGACGAGTTGGTGCGAAAGAGAGCTGCAGTTCTGCCGCATCAGCCAGTGGTGGTGAAGCAAGTCAACATGTCACTGCCACAGTCCAAGAGTAATGTATCGAATCCAATGTCCCCAGTGCCTGCTCCGGTGCCTGACCCAGTGCATCCCACTTCTATTCCAGCTGATGTTTCCTGCATGAAAAGTTTGGCGTGTCTGCTGGATCAGATGACAATACAGCAGTCACAGGTTCATGTACAGCCTAAAGACATGTCTTCAGCACCTTGGTCCACACTGGACAAGTCTTGCAATGTCTGTGGAGGGGAGGAGCTTTCTACACTGTCACATTGCAGACGGGACAAGTTGTGCTTGTGGTGCTTCTCGCCTAGGCACTGGAAGAAGGATTGTCCGAATCGTGCTCAGCAGAGTAACCACACCCAGTCATCACCATCAGGTGACGGGACCTCAGGGAAACTGCCCGACCCACACCTGATCAGGGGTCGTGTGGGTGACACTCAGGACTCCCTCATAGGAAAAGACTGTGATTTGGAAGTTTTATACCAGCAACACTGTGTGGCCGCACCGGTACGCAGTAAGATAATTGTCCAGGGTAGTGATAGGGTTGAGGCTTTCAGTGAGTTATTTTACGTGGCAGTTTAAGTCAATGGTAAAAAGACACTCCAGGGAATGCTTGACTCAGGCTCAATGGCTTGTACAATTAGCGACACTTGTGTAGAAAAGCTACAGGCTGCTGGTGCTTTATCAGAGAAATGTAAATGAGTGGGAAATATTGTATTAATGGGCTGTGGGGGTCAGCTTACCTATCCTGAGGGCATCTACGACTTGGAGTTAGAGTTATATGGTGCTCGATGCGTCGCTCCCACACTGGTTGTGACAGGCCAGCCACTCGACCTTGTCGTGGGTTCTAACGTGATCAAGTATGTACTATGTTGCATGAAGGGCTCTGATGAATATTGGAATATTACTTTGAATCAGAACAGCCAGTGCAATACAGACATTGCCCAGTTCCTTGACATGTTGTCCTGTCTACACTGTTGGAGAGGGAATGAGGTGCCAGCCAAAGTCGGGACCGTGAAGTTAGCACAGTCAGTCACACTCCTACCACGCCATGAGCATTTAGTTTGGGGGAGACTACCCACCCATGTTCCTGTGTCCCCGGGCAGTACTGTAGTGGTCGAGCCCACTGCTTCCAGGGCCATGCCACGAAACGTCATAGTTGGCCGTCTCATCACACCCATGTCGGGGGACAGGTGGTAACCCATGACCATTATCAATCCAACTGACAAGCCTGTCACGTTGAAGTGGAACAGCAAGTTGGCAGATGTTTCTCCATGTGTAGCTATCGAGGATTTGTTCCAAGGCATTCAAGCGAATCTAGTGATATGCCCTTCCATTGCTATCCCCGACGGTGACCCTCCACATGGCAAGAAAACTCTTGCAGAAATGGGGCTAGGTGATGTTAACATAGGTCAGATTAGAGACTCAACCAGATTTAGCCTTACGCAGTTGTTAGCTGAATATCAAGATATCTTTTCAAAAGATGCTCTGGATTGTGGCGAGGCTAAGAGTTATGTTCATCGAATCCGTCTTACAGATGATCAACCCTTCCGCCTCCCGTACAGACGGGTACCTCCAGCTCATTACGGCAAGTTGTAACTGAAATGGAGAACAAAGCGATAATCAGGAAGTCTATGAGTGACTTTGCATCGCCATTGGTGATGGTGTGGAAGAAGGATGGTGGCTTGCGAATTTGCACAGATTTTCGGTGGCTTAATACCAGAACGTTAAATGATGCCCACCCTTTGCCAAATCAATCAGACTACTTAGCTGCCCTCGGAGGCAATACTGTGTTCAGCACAATGGACCGCACTTCAGGTTTTTACAATATCCTTATGCATGAGCAGGACAGGAAATATACCGCCTTCACAACGCCCCTGGGATTGCATGAATACAATCGGATGCCTCAGGGCTTGTGCAATAGTCCAACATCCTTCATGAGGATGATGTTTGGGATTTTCGGGGACTTGAACTTTACAAAACTTCTGTTATTTGGATGATCTTTTGGTCTTGGCACCGACTGAAGATGAGGCCTTAGTCAGACTTCGCACGGTATTCCAGAGGTTGAGGGAGAACAACTTGAAGTTGGCACCAAAAAAATGCCATTTGATGCAGAGGAGTGAAGTTCCTTGGTCACATTGTTGATGGCACCGGTGTGGCTATGGATCCTGCAAAGGTTGAAGTGATCACCAACATGAATACTAGTGATCTGATGGGGGATGATGGATGTTTCCCATCTGTGCAGAGGATAAAGTCATTTCTGAGGATGGTCTTTTATTATCAACACTTCATCCCGGATTGTTCATCTATCGCTAGGCCCCTATTCGCGCCAACAGCGGGTCAGAAGACTGCTAAGGACAAAAGGGGTCAGGGTACATTCTGGAGACTAATGCCATCTGACTGGACAGCAGAATGTTGAAACTGCCTTCTATGTACTGAAGCAGAAGCTGCTGGAGAGCGTTGTGCTTGCTCATCCGAACTTCGAGGAACCCTTCATCCTCTCAGTGGATGCCTCGTTGGATGGACTAGGCGCAGTACTATCTCAGGTTTGCCTGGAGACGACAGAGTCAGGCGAATAACTTTTGCGAGCAAGACACTGAGCGCAGCTCAACGTAGGTATCCAGCGCACAAGCTCGAATTCATGGCTCTGAAGTGGAGCGTATGCGAGAAGTTCTTCCACTGGTTAAAGGGCTATATCTTTTCAGTGTGGACCGACAACAATACATTCACATACCTGCTCTCAATGCCTAAACTTGATTGCTGTGAACAGCGCTGGGTCGCAAAGCTGGCATCTTACACATTTGATCTCAAGCACATATCAGGCACAAAAAACGTTGTCACTGATGCTCCCAGCCGAGACCTCTTTGCCAAACCAGTGGGACAGATGCTACACAGTGAGTCATACCAGTGCCTCCTTCACAAAGTTGAAGGGACGGAGGGACAGTCAGTTCAGGACATTTTCCGGCTCACATGCTGGTCCCAATCTCTGTCCGCCTTGGTCCCCACGCCCAATCCGCCACCCAAGAACACCTATTCCTCTGAAGAGATTGGTGTGTTTTGCCAAGCCTACTGCAGTTTGGAGTCAGCTGCGGAGACCAGAGCAGTCAATCTAGCCCACCATGTCCAACAGTTAGCAGCAGGTCAAGACACTTTACCGATGTTCTCTTCTCAGGACCTGCAACAAAGTCAACAGCTAGATCCCTGCATTGCAAGAGTGTTGCCTTTTGTTCAGCGGAAGAGGCAGCTATCAAGGAGGGAAAACGTGGGTTTGACTCAAAGGTTTCCAAACTGTTCAAGCAATGGGACAAGCTGGAAGTTGTGGACAGCATCCTGTATAGGGTGATAAGGGACCCGAACACAAAACTGAAGAGGTTTCAGTATGTGCTACCCCAGGCATTGTGGAACAGAGCCATGGTGGGCATCCACGACTTAGCTGGTCATCAGGGACAAGCTCGAACGCTGAGTCTTGCAAGACAAATGTTTTTCTGGTCAGATATGGAGGCAGACATCAAGGAATATGTCAGATGCTGTCAGATGAGCATTTTTGGGAAGACCCCAGAGCCATCAGCTCACGCACCTTTGGAGAATATCAAAATGACAGCTCCTATGCAGCTGGTATGCCTAGATTTCTGGTCAGTGGAAGATAACAAACAGCGGTCAGTGGATGTCCTTGTGGTCACGGATCATTTTACGAAGTTTGCCCATGCCTTCCCATGTGCTAACCAGACTGCTAAGCAGGTCGCAAAGAAACTCTGGGACAACGTTTTTGTGTCTATGGATTTCCTGAGAGGATCCATTCTGATCGCGGGGAAAACTTTGAGAGTGCCTTAATAGCGGAGCTACTTCACCTTGCTGGTGTGGCAAAATCTCATACCACCGCATAGCACCCCATGGGGCATGGCGGAACACAGCGGTTTAATCGAACCCTGGGAAACATGCTTCGGACCCTTCCCCTCCGAGCAAAACAAAACTGGCCACAGCAGATTCAGGCTCTCCCATTTGCGGACAACGCCACTGTGCACGAGACTACAGGTCACGCACCATTCTTCTTAATGTTTGGCCATGTCCCAAGACTGCCAGTGGATATCATGTTTCGGCAGGCGCTTCGTGACCCTACTATTGTTGACTACGACTCCTATGCTAGGACTTTACTCTCTGACCTCAAGAATGCCTTGGACATTGCCCAGCAGCATTCCTCAGTTGAACTGTAGCATCAGGCCCGCCAGTATAATAAAGGCATCAAAGGCACTCACCTCAGTCCCGGCGATCGAGTGCTGGTAGCAAATAAGGGCAAGCAGGGAAAGAAAAAGCTCTCTGATACGTGGGAAGATCAGGTGTACTCAGTCATCACTGCAAATCCTGACATCCATGTTTACAAGATACAGGATGCTTCTGGGAATGTCAAAGTCTTGCACAGGAACATGCTGCTGGAAGTAAATATCCTTCCACTCCCCACTGACATGTTATCTGCTGAAAATATGGTCAATTGTCAGGACGATAGTACAGTGCTGTCTGAGGAGGATGCAGACCAAAACTCTGAGGAAGAGGACGCAGAGTCAAGGTCCAATTCTGTTGTCTTGTTGACTGACTCAGATCCTATGTCGCATGAGTTGGAATCAGTTACACTGGTACCCCTGCTTGACTCAGAACATAGTCCCGAGGATAGTTCTGCTGCTGTCCCGTCCCCTGAGTCAGACTCTTAACTCTCCGACACTACTCAGTCACATGTTGATGTTCAGCCCCAGTCTGTGCTGAAGACTCAATCACAGTTTCACCCGCAAACAAACCCCGATTCAGTTTTGCTAAATTCTGGGCGAGCACACAATCGCACGACGACACGGGCAGGTAGAATTGTTAAATCTGTGAGTCGCCTTATTGAATCTATGGTACAAAGACCTGTTACAAGGAGGTTTGGTGGTCATTCTCAATCTCTCTCTGTTATGTTTGAGAGTTTATGGTCTATATTTTGTTTTTGGTGCATCTCATTGACAGTGTTACTATTGTGGGACCCATTTTCTTAGACAGACTGGATTATAGCGAAGTGTGTTATGGCGTAAACAGCATCATAAATTTTTTTCAATGGGGTTCTGAGGCCTGATCAACCTCCGTTCCTCTTGGATCTGTTATTCAGATAGCTAAAAATGGCTGAAATAGAGAATTGGATTATCTTATTAACTTGGGCTGAGTCAAGTCTATGGACTCAGTAGTAAACTTCTTGATGTGGGTTTACACGAGGTGTACATGAGTGTGGGTTTTTTTTTGTGACATTTGGGGATGTAAGATTATTTTGGTGAAATTCAGGGGAGGTGTATGTAATTGAGTTGAATAAGTTAGGGTGAATTTTCACCAAAATAAGAGTCACTTTTGTTTAAATTTTTCCACAACCGTGAGGTTCTGTTTTCATTTTTTATGAATCGGCTATAGTAAACTTCTTTTGAAAGCATTTTAACCATCTGCGCCTTTTTACTGTGTCAGGGCGACAATATCGTTCTCTTGCAATCTGCATGCAGAACGATGCACTGTAAAACCTGAGAAGTTAATTTAACTCATACTATTTGAGTAAACCGATTGTCTTGAATCATTTGAGTTTGGTAACTCATTTAATGAAGTGCGGATAATTCATTTAACTGAGTTATAAGTACGTATATTTTGTGTTGTGCTAACTTAAAGGAGTCAAGTAAACGTTACTTATTACATTCACCAAACTTAAACTGAAGTGAAGTATTTCTTTTTACTCATTTGTTTAAGTTATCTTGACAAGTAAGAATGACTTAAAATTGAAAGAAATGAAGTATGTGAATACTACTTTTCCATTTGAGCAGTGACTAATGTTAATACAATGACTTTACGACGATCCATGCATTCAATCCATTCAAGAAAACCAATTGCCTTAAACCATTTAATTTACCATAACTCATTACAAATATGTGCCAGGAATTAGACAACAAGATTCATCTATTATGATAAGTTGCCATAAATTAAACACAGTGATGACACATTTCCGTATTTAGGTTAGGGTTAGGGTAAGGTTGGGTGGGACTCTTCTTCACTGCACGACCAGGCTCCAATCAGGGCAAAACCTTTAGCAACGATTGAGATTGACAGCTGAACAACCAATTGAGGGTATCGCCAATACGCAAAAAAATGCCCGGATGTTGCATTCGTGCCCCGTTTCAGATGCATTATGGGATAGTTCAGTGACCCAGTCGCTTCCGATCTCTGCAGAGCCCAACAGTAACTGCACTGTAGTCATTTAGGCCATGGGTTGTTACTGTGAAACTGCCATTTGTTCGTCGAATGAAAATTAGCGGAAAAAACTTAAGAAATGCCCCTGGATGAGAAACTTATATGCACAATGACCGCATATGTGTATGCGTGCGTGTCTAACAGAATCGAAGCGAGCTGACGCTAAACGTTACCGTAGTCTCAGCAATGCATCGGAAGTCAGTGCGTGCTGGACGTAGCAAGATATTTTGCCAAAAACGCTACATCCGGGCATTTTTTGCGTATTGGCGATACCGAGAATTGCTACGCCAACATGCTGGCTATCAGTGAGCTGTGACACTCATCGTACAACTCACCTCCTGCGAACTTTTTTACATTAACAACAGAATTTATGGACTAAACAATAGTGGTTTCTCGTATCATAAATCAAATCTAATCTTAAAAAGTCTAACTACACATGTTAACATCTACCGTTTTTCAAGACGGTCGCCATGTTGGAATATTTTTTGCTGTCGAAAGCTCTGGCAGAATAGGCAATTTGATTGGTTAATACATGGCTGACGTTTGCGTAGGCTGAAGCCGTGCTTCAACCAACCTGACTCAACTCATTGCAATCAATTATTTCCTACTCAAATATGGATGAAACAAAAATGTAGACTCTATGGCCCGTATGCATGAAAGCGGAATAGGGACAGAATAGCCTATACCAGGTATAAATCAATGGTTTTACCACTGTTGCTATGCATGAACGTGGTATAAGTTAAACTGCGGTATAACTTTAAACCTCGAATAGGGAGCCATATGCTCAAATATGGAATAGCTTAATCTGTGGTGTAATTACCGCAGATTTCCTGGTGTAACTTATAACAACCAAGGGGTAGGTTTAAGGAGTGAAATAACACAATTTGCAGTCCGCTTTCAGTGGATGTCTCAAAACTGTGCATTCTGTTTTTAGGATACTGGTGAGAAGTGATGTTCAAATTAGCCCGTATAGATTGACACTCATTTGGAGATGTAAATTTTCAACTCATTTTATACTTGTCTTTACCAAAAAAAAAAGTATAACTGAGTGCCTGAACAAACATTCAAGGTTGCAGTGCATATTCATTTAACCGGCGAAATGATCGGCAATCAGCCTGGCCCTGACTCGAACCCCTTGCATATTGTTCTCGACATGTTCATTTGGCTCCGCCTCATCGTCCTCAGCGTCACCCTATTGTGATTAGGGAGTTTCCGCAAACTCCGCCGAAACGTGAACGTCCATCTTTTGTGTGTTGACCACAAAAACAGCGGTCGAACAATAGATTGGCGTTCGCGTACTAGCTCGCGAAAACTCCCTATTCTGAGTAATGAAGCGTGAGGGCAGGCCTATTAATAGATTTGCGGTAAACAACAGCAATAAATCATTGCATAACCCTACGACTACGGAATAGCTTATTCGCACAGTAGTTATTCCGCGAATAGTTAAACTACGTTTCGTGCATACCAATTTTCTTACTCCACAGGGGCTGCAATAACTATTCTCGGTATAAGCTTACACCCAGTACAAGTTATACCTCGTTCATGCATACGGGCCTATTTGTTATTCTCACAACCAGTCTCTAATGAATTCAACATACTTTCAACATTTAACTAGTAAGATATACTGTTAGGTTTTACAGTGTGTTATGTTCGGGAATGCTCCGGTGAATTGTATTTTAATATTTTATAAAAGCATAAATATTTCACTTTGAAGTGTATAATTCATGTGCACAAGCATTATTCTGCCATATTACATGATGACTGAGTTAGTTACACAATGTATTTCGTTGAAATAAGCTGATTAGTTATGGAAAAGCTTGTCCTCTTGCTAGCCCTATGGTCGCACGTGTTAGCTCCCAACTCCATAAAAAGACGTGTTTTACAGTATATATTTTGTGCTGTTTCGTTGAGGTACAGCAGCAGAGCCGTGTTATACTTTACTGACGCAGCATCATTTACTTTCATTTCTGACCAGGTATGTGTATATATATATGTTTGTTGGGTTTTTTTTTTTTTGTTTGAAGTATGTACAGTTTATGTTCCATTGAGTAGCTGGGGGATCTGGTACATTTATTCTGAATATGTAAATTAAGCTATGGATCAATCTCACCGTATTGAAGACGTGACTTTTATCTTGCGTTAGTGTGTGTGAATGTGTTTTACTGACTCAGTATTGCCACACGGCTAATTTCAGCCATTAATTTCCATTTATGTACAACACAAGAAAAACATGTAAAGTATAATTGAAGAGTTTATTTCCAAAAGGCAATATATCCATTTTACTCAATTTTAGAAAATCAGCTTTTTCTATGTTGGCGCCTATTGCATTTTATAGAAAAACCCAAACTTTAACCATGAAAAAATACACCTTATAGTATGAATTTCTAAAAACAGATTTTTGCCCCATGTGTAAGAAGCACAGGGCTATCGCTTTATGGTATTATCTCAATTTCTGTAATTTTGGCACTTATTGCGTTTTGGAAACAAACTCTTCAATTGGTTATACTTTTTGTCTGTATAATGTAATGTATTTTATATGATGATACAGACCTTAGCTCTCTTGCAATCTCTTGCAATCTGCATGCAGAACAATGCATAACCCAACAAGCCGTGTTATACTTTACTGACACTGCATCATTTAATTTCATTTCTGACCAGCGTGCATTAAATGGAACGGATCTCTTGCAAACTGTCTCGTCTTACATTATTTCAACACAATACAGAGGATTATGGGTTTAGACAGATTAAAGAACACCCATTACAGTTGGAAAGTTGAAATCCGAGTTTTATCTAAAGTCAGTCACAGAGAACCTAAAAAATCCATCAAATTTTTGGAAAATAATCAAATCCCTATCGAATACTTGTGTCGTTTCAAGCTTTCCTGACAATATTCTGGTTGGCTCAGTTGAAGTACAGGACAAAGCTGCTATTGTGAATTAGTTTATTAAACTTTATCATTGCAGGGTCTACATTTGAAAGGTTACATGTAAATACCTTTGACCCATGCTTGTCCACTCCAATAACTGAAGAAAGTCCAGATTTGTTTGATTTTAAACCCATCTCAGTCACCCAAGTCCAAAACGCCCTGAAAGACATAGACCACAAAAAAATCTGCTGGTCCAGACAACCTAGATCCTTACCTCTTAAAGATGGCAGCAGAGAATTTGGGACCAACAGTGCTTTGGGCGCATGCGCACACAGCGACCAGCAGTAGTGGCATTTGTGGAACTTTGTCTGAATCGTATCTGTTTTATAGTTTTTATGGTTTGATTTTTGCTCCATTGAAGTTTTTAGTTTTATAGTCTGTTTTTCAACTTGCCATTAGCCATTAGTTAAAATCGGTGGATCGCCATCCACAGACCGCAAAAATCATGTTATCGTCCACCAACATGACGTGGTTTGTAATAGCGTTCCTGCTGGCAACATCCAACATAGCTGAATGCTGGCTCGTTGGTCCTCTGTCGACAGGCTCCAATACTCCACAAAGAGTTCCTTTTTGGATTTAACAATCCCGCGATCGTCGGCCCACCATCAGACCTGGTCTTCCCTAACTTGGAAGAATTTTACAGCCACAGGTGTTACATCGATGCGCCTCTCTACAAGGTTAGGAAGCGGGGCAGGAGAGGAGGAGTCCGGGAGCAGGCGAAACGGCAGTCCCTGTCTCATATCCCTTTGCCCACTATCATACTGGGTAATACCAGATCCCTCTGTAATAAAACAACGAGCTCCAGGCCAATGTCCACTATGAACATGAGTTCAAGGAGGCTTGGCTGGGGGAGAAAGACCGGGACGGTGAGCTGGCAATTGACAGGTTTGGTGTGCCTTTATGTACGAACTCAGAGGCTGCGATCACCAGAAAATCTCGAGGTGGGGGTGCACGCATCTACATTAATGAGTGCTGGTGCAAAAATATCTTAGTCAGAGAGACTGTATGCACTAAGGACATTGAGCTGCTTTCTGTGTCTGTGGGACCATTCTATTTACCTCGGGAATTCCCACAAATATTTGTGAATGTTGTTTATATTCACCCAAAAGCAAGTGAGAGTGCTGCGTCTGAACTGACCTTCCACACTGTAGAGAAGCTGCAATCGCTGAGTCCTGATGCTCCTAATTTGATTATGGGTAACCACTGCTCCCTAAATAAAACTTTAAAGTACTTCTATAAACATGTATCTTGTACCACCAGACAGGGTGTAACGGCGGGTCGCCATTACCCTCATGAGTTCCGTTAATTTTAATGTGCTTGTTTGTAATATTGTCCGATTAAACATACGACTGAAAAGGATTTCATTATAACAAGAAAAAACATGCGGGTTTAATGAGAAATGTTTATTGAATATTTAAGTGTTTGTGTTTCGGTAATGTTATTGTAGCTCAGCTGGCTTCTTTCCATGAGGAGACGCTGGACAGTTTCTCCGTCTTTTCTCTGCGGGAAAAATACGTTTTAACGAACCTTATTAATTAATTGTGAATGAAACATTGGTACGAGTAAAAAAGCAAGCGAAATCTAACGTAATCATTAACGAACATGATAGATTGTATAAATGGGGAAAAAATGCGACTTACCTGTGTTTTGTTTCAATCTCTGCTGCAGTGTCCGTGCAAAAGATTCCCTGGGGGTACGGACACCAGATATAAGTTCCGCGGGGGTTATGGCACATGGGAAGTTGAAGGAGGGATGTCTGGTTTCGCGTTTTCTTGACTCTGTGGCCTATCAGAATTTCCGTCAAAGCTCCATTTCTGATAGGACCACTTTGTCAAAGAGAGAACATTTATTGAAAGCATACAGGCATATTAGCATACAAACATACACTGGGTTTGGCGACATGGCTCTGTTCTGAGAGAACCCTGCCCGTCCAAGCGTGGAACCGAAGGCAGGGAGCTGCTACTAACCCCCCAAACAGAACCATGTCGGGCACAGGCTAATTTGAATGGAGAATAAATTATGAAGTATTCAATGTGTAGTGGTAGCCCGGCGGCCGGCAAAATTTCTCTTGATGCCAATACAAGAGAAATATCCTAAGCGAAGTGTACTATATGTAGTGACAGCCTGGCGGCCGGCACGATCTCTCTTGATGCCAATACAAGAGAAATATACAATGTGATGTGTTCCATGTAGTAACCGTCCGATGGCTTGCACAATTTCTCTTGAAACGAATTCAAGAGAAATAAACTATGAGTGTACTGTGTGTAATGGCAGCCCTATGGCTAGCACAATCTCTCTTGAAGCCAACATAAGAGAAATATACTATATGAAGTGTACTATGTGTAGTGGCAACTTGGTGGCTGGCACGATTTCTCCTGATGCTAGTAAAAGAGAAATACACTATATGAAGCGTGCCATGTGTAGTGACAACCTTGCAGCTAGCATGATTTCTCTTGATGCCAATACAAGAGAAATATACTATATGAACTATTTAGTGAACTAGTATCTGAAGTGTTAGATGAGCTTTAGAGATAGGAAAATGGTGAGCTTAGCTGGGCTGAATGCCATGCCATGTTATGATATGTACTATATGTAGTGACATCCTAGTGGCTGTCAGAATTCCAGTTGAAGCAGATTCAAGAGAAATATGCTCTAAATTGTACTGAGTAGAGACAGCCTGATGGCTGGTACAATTGATTGAAAGAGAAATTGGAACCTTTATGATGTGTTGTGTACGTAGTGGTGGATAAGTTGGCATGAGCAATGCAGTGTCACTGGACGACCTGCCCATATGAAAAGAAGATATTCTATGCGATGCGTGAGGCGGTAGTGAGTGCAAAGATGAATGTAGAGCGACTACATGCGAGATAACTGCCATGTTGTCATGATTTAACTTAATACAAGAGTGACCTTTTGTTTCATCAGAATTGCACATTTAAAAAATAATAATAAAATATTGCCACAGTGCAGTTCGGTAAATCCTGGCCTGAATCTCCTCAAAAGCAAGCCAATGGCAACAGCAGCAAGGAAAAACTCCCAATGTGAATCAAAATAGGAAGAAACCTTGGGAGGAACCAGGCTTAAGAGGGGTAGTCCATCCTCCTCTGACCGGCCCAGAGTATGAGTTCATGGTTGCCATAATGCAAAACAGTCCATTTGACAAGCAATCCAGGATTTGTAGTTCGCTGGATAGACGCCTTTGGCCAGACTGTTCCGATGATGGAGACTGGGCAGCACTTGCGCAGAGGGTCAGATGGGGATGATGGTGAAGACCAGCAGCAGCATGCTCAGGGCAGGGCCCCACCGCAGACATGAAGGGAACAAAAAACCAGGCAATTAGTGCAGAGCAGCAGTGGAAACAGTGCTGGGGATATACCATGAGATAATGTTGTGTACTCAATAAAGTTGATATAAAAATAAAAATACCACGATTGCAAAATATGAAGATCATTCATGAATCTGAAAGCTGCTCGAATCCCCCAAAACCAATGATGCAGGCATAACCCAAAGACCAGAGGCTAATGACAGCGTGCCTTTAGAGCCAGAGACCATGTGGTCTTTATGGCTTTAGGGTTAACCAACCATGCGAGAATATAGCCCTTTGCTCAGGCCTTGACAGCAAATATAATGAACCCCTGGAGGGAGTGGTACCCAGGTAGAGATTGATCTCGCAATCGTACATGCGATAAGGAGGTAAAGTCAAGGCCCGTTCCTTGCTAAAAACCTCCGCGAGATCAGCATAATCGTTTGGAACATTATGAGGCAAACAAAAGTTCAGAGCAGCCCCCAAATTCTCAGCCTGTTCGGAACCTGCCATCTCTATGTCTGATTCCGAGTCAGAGAAATCCTCCAAATTGCAATCCTCCTCTGGCTGCCGCCAGTGAAATTGAGGATCCCACTCCAACCCCTCTTCCGCCCCTTTTTCTAGATTAGGAGGGTTGTGTGAGACAAACTCCTTAGAATCACTCCAGGTGTCAGCCTCCCCCATAGGTTGATGACACGCCAAACTCTCCCTACAGTGGGACCTACAATCAGTGCCCCACTGGACAACCAGGTTATTCTGACTCCCCCAAAGGATGTGAAGCCTATGTTCCCATAGCCAAGAGTGTCCTAAAATGACAGGGAAAACAGGGGAACTGATGATAAAAAACCGGACCTCCTCACAATGACCACCAAAAGGGACGAACATAGTCAATGATTCAGAGACCTCAGTTATAAATCCAGTTCCCAGTGGACGACCGTCCAAAGATCTTACAGTGCATGAATGTAAAAGAGGGCGGATGGGAATGGAATGTCTCCTAGCCCACTGCACATCCATAAAACAGTCCACTGCGCCAGAGTCCAAAAAAGCCTCAATAAATATTCTCTGTCTCCCCACAGTCAATTCTACAAGAATTAAAGTTCGGAAGGGAAATTGGGTCTGTCCCTCTAGCGCCCCCCATACCGCTAGAGGGACTTCCCGTTTCCCTGAAGCTCAGGGCAGTGTGGACGGATATGTCCCGGTTTATTACAATTATAGCAGATAAAACGTCTGCGAACAGGCTTACGAGCCCGGCTCTCATATGAGCCATCAACCTGCATAGGCTCGCCAGGAGTGGAAATTTCAGTGGGCGGAGCTGTATGCACGCTACGAGGAGCATTAACCCCGTTGTCACCAAGAGCCAATGCAGTACATTTCTCCCTGTTACGTTCGCAGATGCGATTTTCAATTCGCACCGCTGTACGAACCAACGAATCCAAAGAAACACAAGGCTCCAATGTAGCCAGAGCATCCTTAACCTCCTCAGCCAAAGCGTGAACAAAAACTGTCATAAGAGGCGCTTCTGGCCAGCCTATCTCTATCGCCAAGGAGCGGAATGAGATTGAAAACTCCGCGACACTTTCAGAGCCCTGCTTCAGATGCATTAAACACATAGCCGCGTCCTGACCACAAACATCCTGATCAAATACCGATACCATTTCTCTAACGAGAGTCTCCACTGTATTCACGACCGGTGAATTAGATTGAATTAGTGGCCCGACCCCAGTGAGTGCTGTGTCGGTCAACAGGGATAAAATAAATGAAACCCGAGACTCTTCATTCACAAACCGTGAAGGCTGCGCTTTAAAAAATATTTCACATTGGGCAATGAAATCTTTACATCTTCCTGCCTCGCCTCCATATCTTGGGGGTAACTGGAGTTTTGGCTCTCGGGGAAGGTGTACGGATTGTGCTTGTGCAACATTCTGTGTGATCTGAGTGGACAAGGCTCTAATACTCTCAGTGAGACTTAACAGAACATTTTCCTGTTTCTGCGTGGCATTCTCCTGAAGGCGGACTCTCTCCGCCAACTCTGCCTGCTGATTGTTCAGGCTAGAAAGACTCTTACCATACCCAGAGAGAACTGGTTGTTGATTAGCCACAACTTTCTCTAACGCAGCCGCCGCTGACAACTATATGCTGGCTAGAGTGTTCTGTAATGGCTGGTAAAATAGAGAGGCCAAGTGCAGCGGCCAGAGAGAGAACGAGCAGTATGAACACAATACAAACACAGAGAATTATACAGACCACCAGGAAATACTTGCGCTTCCAAAGGACGTATAATAGTCCGAAAAACGGAAGCAACGTGAGAGAGAACAAAGGTAGAAAAGGGAAAATTCCTAAAGAGGAAGGAACTCCAAAAATAACTGGAAGATATAAAGTCACACAAATCCTGACTAGAGATATCTTCGATTATAGTGCTTAGCTACAAACAGACACTCTAGCAAAGGAGGCATGGCGGACTTCCGGCTTATATAGAGTCCGGGGAAGCGCCGCCCCAGTTCAATCAGCCAGCTGGGAAAAGAATTCGATTGAAAAGGAATTCGATCTCGTCCCAGGACGAGAGCCACAAAGAAAATTCCAAAACACACGCACGCCTCACAAACCATGACAGGTACTCCCAAAATAAATTTGAGCCAAATCTGAGTCGGTGACCATGGAAGATTCTTGTACTTTGAGTTCATATGGAATGACCCAATATCCTTTGTAATGAAAGGTACTTTCAATGCTATAAATTGATGAGATTTAATTCTGTTGAGAGGTTGGCCCGAGAGGGATGATAAAGTAAACGCCCATATACGTACGTTCATTTGGAACAGTAGCCTTCAACCGCATTGATTCCCCAGCAGCCACTATGCAATCACTGGCTACATGTATTAAATTACCAGCGGTTTCAACTAAAGTCTTCTTCAGCGTATTGAATCAACAGTGTCCCAAAGAAAACCTGTGTCGAAACGATAGTAAAGTATCATTTATTACCGCCTTGTGGCTGCGAGTGTGCTCATGTGTTCTTCACCTCTACTCTGTAACCAGGCATTGATTCACTCATTTGCAAAGAGTAGGCAGTATACCTAACGACAGGTAAATCTGTTCTCAGCTTGCATTCCTGTTTATTTCATCAAAAATTTACCGCACATTTTTCTGAATGAGGACATTAAAGGACAATTCTCTGCTGAATATTCTGAATCCTGTAGCTCGTGAGACAGTACATATTTAGTTGGGTGAAGGCTGTAATACACACTTTTGCGCCAATGTTCACAGGTCGATACGCTCAAGATGTTTCGCATTTCAAATGTATTTTACGTCTGAAGACATTTTGAATATCGAAGTGCCATCTTAAAAGAAATTACACTGCTTAGAAAATGCTGAAACGAGCCCTGCAATTTGTGCTAAGTTTTTGGATTATTTAATTATTTGGATTAAGGGGTGATCTGGGGTTAAATGGGCAAAATTTGATTATTTTTCCAAAAAATTTTTTTTGAATAAAAATATTCTATAATAACCCACCTTTAATAATCACTAATTGCTACAAGGATTAAAAACTGAATTTTGCCATAAAATCATGATTTAAAAGCAACTGTGATGATGAAATTTATGCTTTTCACTCCAGGAAAGTGATAAACATTTGAATAATCAGATAATACAGTCTGAAAAAATGGGTGTAAGCCACAGACTAAGACTGAACTCAACTTTTCAATGCGGTCTAATGCATTTTCCATTGATTTCCTAAGGTATTACTTTTTCCACGTTTCTCATGTTTGTGGCTGCCATAACTTTTATTTATCATTGAAAATCAATGAAATTTGGGCTGCAGGTACTTTACTTCATTAGAAAGGCAAAATTTCCCTATGTCATTGCATATCTGTTGCATACTTTGAATATTTTGAATATTCGTCAGATTCTGCGCAAAATAATTTCAAAATTGGAGTAAAATGCCCCAAAATCACAAAACTGATAAATTGGGCAAAGAATGGCTATGTCATTGCATTTGGATAAGCAATGGCTTTTAAATGATGAAAGAAAAACTGAATTCTATCATAGAGTTAAAGAGGAATCGGTGCCAGAAGTTTTCTGCATATATAATGAGCTTGCTTGGTTACCATGGCAACCGCATAAACAGAAAAATGCCAACTTGTAGCTTTTTTGGTGGTTATTACATACACCTCTTTAGATTAATTATGAGCTGTTTCATTTAACCCCAGATCACCCCTTAATGCCATCCTTATAAGATTGAATGTAGGGTGTAATGTACGTTGTTAGAGTCACCTATCAATGATATGTTTTTTCCATTAATTTATAATTTCTTCATCATTATCGGCTTATGTAGCGGTCATGATTATACAATTTTTTAAAAATCTGTTTGATTGTTACTCAGGCATTCTTCTACAGGAGCTGGTTGAGCGCAATTTTGCAAAAAAAACAAAAAAACAAAAACGTGAGCCTCCATGCCTCTGACGGTCTACAGGTTACAAAAGATCCATCTGAAAATCCTGGTTAACGAAAACAGGTTAATGCTTGCCAAATTAAATGCACATTTTGCCCCCTGTTTAGCGATGTTGATATGGGGTGGGGTGAGGTCCAAATTTGAAATCTGCGAATTTATCAATACTCACTGTAGGCACATGTATTTTGTGGACAATAATGCAACACAATTCACATATATCAAATTTAGTAAAACCAGCTTATCAGCTTATGTTTGCGTTTTAAATTGGACATATGAAAAACTCAGTGCTTACCAACCCAGTAATTGTGAAGTAAATGTGTGATTCCATATTTTTTCCTTTACTTGATTAAGAAAAAAAAATATTCCATTAATTAAAATAATTTCTTCTAATTTGTTTGAGGTGTGTTTCAGGAAGGCTGAATGATAAGCTAATGAACAAAAATTGTTTTGCGTCATATCTGTGATTTGTTTATTTGCTAAAAGTAAAAAGCTACTTGAACATCCTCTTTGTGTGGAGATTCCATAATTTTTGCCAGGGGATGAATGCAGTTTTTATTACTGATATTCCTGCAGCTTTCTTTGGAACTTATTCAAGTTATTACTTGAATCTCCACGTTGATATGATAACAAATTGCCAATAAATCAGTGCCAAAGAAAAAGCCACAGACATTTATACAAAGACGTGATCATAAATAAGAACTGAAATGTTAAAAGTATAATTGTTGGGAAATGTTAAGTAGTAGTTATACTTCAAGATAAAGAATGTGAGATAAAGAATACATAATAATAAAATAGCAGAAATGCTTCAAAGAATTAATTGCTGTGGTGTTCAAGTTAAGTTATGCTTGCTTTTAGTACAAAATGTTTGGGTGTTTGTGGCGCTAGTTAGTATTGTGATTGAAATAGAGGTATGTTGCTTAATTATGGAGATTCAACTTATATAAAAACTGAAATTTTACCAGAAAATAGTAGAAATTTACTCTAAAAAATACTTGCATTAAGCTGTCTAAAGTGCAATAGAATGCGCCAAAATGCATCTTAAATTTAAAAAAAAAATTTCCAAGGGAGCATACCTAAGGACCCCCCTACAGGCCGTGTAGCGGTCTGGCACCACATGTAATTCTTGGCTGGCTGCTTTTTTAATTTAACCCCTACTTTCATTTCTTGGGAACACTGAAATAGGCTTCCAATAGCCTGTGCTGCATTGCCAATAACAATTAACACATACTGCTTTGCATCAAAAGAGGAAGGCTACAATATTAGATTGCATGGACAAAAAAATAACTGAAATTTCTCAAAATTTCATCTTGAAGTGGAATATGTAGTGAACACTGCTTTATGTAATCTCAAATGGAATCTCATGAGAGGTAAACAGTCAGAAATATAAAGAGAATAATTTACTAGTTTGAATAGAGTTCAAAGTTTTGGAATTCTCAAAGAAGCCATATTTTGCAAAGTAAACAGACAGACAAGCTCCTTCCATTTTCCAAAAGGTGAATTAAAGTCAAGCTGTTTTGGGACTTCTTGGGCAAAAAAAACTTTGAACTCTATTCAAACAAGTAAATGATTCTCTTTATATTTCTGACTGTTTACCTCTCACAAGATTCCATTTGAGATTACGCAGAGAAGTTAAGCCATTTAAATTTCTCAAAAAACAGAGTGCTGTGAGCAAAGTGTGTCCAAACTTTTGACTGGTACTGTAGGTGAACATTAAGATTGAGTTGTTGTAAGTCAGCAATTGGTAGTACAAACCAATAGTTATTTAGGCTACTTAATTTGAATTAATAGGTGCATCACCACAACATCGCGAGCAGTGCAATACTGCAGCTTGCAGGTTTAATACAAGCATAGCACGCTATACTTCAGTATTTCCGAAAGAGAGCGCAATAAATGATCCTTTTGTCACCGAAAATAGAATAAATGCACGCACATCCAAAATCAGATATCACAGGTGCAGGACCCAAAAAAACACAGTAGAAAAGAATAAAAGTCCGCACACTGCTTAAGTTGCTCCCAGAAGACTTTATTCCTTGCACAACGTTTCGGCCGACGTGGCCTGCGTCAGGTGAGTTCCACACATGTGATACGGGTGGTGAAGAATTCTTCTGTTTTCTTCGTGAAAACAAAACTTGCGCGACTTTGTGGTGCGTTTGAAGAGAAGAGACGGAGTCAGATTTGGTGTTAGAAAACACAGTTAAAAAGAAACTGAGTTTATTAAATCGTCTCGACCAGCGCAGTGTCCAGTGTAATTATGATCTGACTGCCTTCATTGGGATACAACAGGGTTTAAGTATTCATTGTGAACAAAGGATACTGACCCAGGAGTTTCGCTATAGTGCAGAAACAATAGTGCCTGATTAACTCATTGGGTTAAACACAGATGACATTGTCTCATTGAATACAGTACATAACCCATCAGTGTGTTCCTGCTTGACTACATCAACCCAGCAGTGGGCTGAAACTGCCTTGATTAAGTAGTAGAGCGAGACAGAATAGCTGGTTGTAAAGATTCTAGATTACTGCCAACAGAATGCCATATATCACTATATGTGCTATGAACACTAAAATCTAACAGTTTCCCCCTCTGATCATATGATCACTCACATCTATGATCAAACCATAATTACAGAAAGGTATAAACTTGCAGGTTCGGAATGACATGACTGACTGGGTGACATGTATATTGTAAGCCATGGGAATACAAACACTGCCCATAAAACTCTGATTGAAGTAAAAACGGTGGAATGAATGTACAGTCTCTGGTTCCTTGGGGGCAAGAGTCTGTTGGCTTCCACGGATGTGTAATGGGTTATATATGTTTTTGAATGTCTCTCCTTGCGAGCCGTGACACTTCGGCTCCAGGTGGGTGCTTGTTTCCGGATCGGTCCTCCTTCATCTGTATTCTATCAAGGGGAGAGAGGTGCAGCAGTACCATCCAGAACACAGCATTTGAAGGTTTCTCTAATACATGAAATAAGTGAGTTCAACGCATGGAAACAAAAAGGAAAGTGGAGACCCCAGCCAAACAGAACAGAAGAAGGGAAATCGTCGGGCCAACCTCGCGATGGGCCGTCGGACCCAAAGATTCCCTTAAACAAAAGAAACATACATTTTAAACAAACCAAAACCCAAAAACTGGACTACTGGTAATCTCCAAAAATAACAAAAAACCATGCGTTGATTGACAATAAGAAGTCATTACTATGTTGGTGCACTGTGAACGACAGCAGAAGTGTTTTAAGAGCTGTTATAGGAGCAGATTCTCAATTTCAAATACAAAACAAACATATTTAACATTTCAAATACAATACAAAAAAAATATTCCATATTTCAAGTGAAATGCTTTGTTTCCGTTATTGCATCGAGGACATATGCCTTCTAACAACTTGCACAGCCTAGGTGTATGCAACACAAACAACCTGCAGTCTAAGAAGTGCATTGCTCATGTGCCAGCAACAATAATAAAACACTAGCATACACTTAAAAAATGCCGAACATTTTGATTACACAGAACGTACATCAACAAAACCAATCAAGCATCAACTTAATCATAGCCCTCGTTTCGAAAATGAAGGTTGGCAACAGTATATATGAGTCGTACAATTCATATTGTTAATGTTGCTGGAAAGATTCAAGTCAACAGTCCCTCAATATGACTCATCTTTTCTATCAAGAGTTTGTTTGCCTTTTCAAATTTAAATTCAGACTCCCATTTTTTCCTGCTCTTAGGGTGCCCACTGTCTAATGTACGTGGTCGTCTGAGAAAGTAAGGGGGAGGTTTGCCTCTACCAAGTGACCAGCATTTGTCCACTGTGTGGCCTTCTTTCTGACACGTTTCGCAAAACCTCTCACAGTTAACCTCGCAGTCATTGACAAAGTGGCCAGGATTCCCGAAAACACGGCAGTTCGTTTCTCCGGGTAGAATCGTTGTTTTGTGTACTGGTACGAGTGGGAATTTCAAAGTACAGTCAGAATTGCTCTGCCTCACGGGTTTATGGCTATACTGCATTTCGCCTTCGACCCGTCTTTGCGTCAACGCTCTAACCTGGGTTACCGCCACCAAATCAAGGTCAGATGCCTCGCTGTCACTTCTAGTCCACTCGTCATTACGAGCGGAGGGCGGAACTGACATTGCGGTCACCCCACTACCAGGCGCCAATAACTGCCCGTTTTGCAATAATTTGATTCCATCTTTTAAAGCAGCTATTTCCGCATTTTTCTTAGCCACCTTTGCTTTGACGCTTTTCAACTCCTCAACCAGAGCCTGAACTTTCTCTCTCTCGATATTCAATAAACGCTCAGCTTCACACTTGGTATTTACTTCTTTCCTCCTTCTCATATGGCTGACAATTAACAAAGCCAACGGAACTTTTTCCTTCGCTGGCAGACGTTGCATTTTGCCCCATGCTCTCTTAATGTCATATATGGACCAAACGTGATTTTCATTAACATTGAAACCGTATTTTAATTCAATTTTTGCGCTCGAATCGTCCCAGCTTCAAAAAACGATTGCAAAAAGCCCTTAGCGGTATTCAACACTGTTTCAGCATCAATTTCGGGTACTGCTCTGCCACCTTTCTCAGTGGTAGGGATTTCGGACGCGTTTTTACTTTTACTGAACATGATTAAGGATTTTTTTTCTTTTTGATTCAAATTTGGAGTTTTCAGTAGGTAAAAAACGGTGTAACGCTTAGTCCAATATTTGTTTGAAAATAGGTCTATTGACTCGTCACGGGGGACACCACGCCTCAATTTTTTGTTCAAAGGTCTAAAAATGAGCACTCTGGTTCTACGTTTAAGCGATTTTGTTTAGAACTCTGAAACTAAACAAAATTGTACCACTTGCGACTCAGTTTCCTAATAATGTGGGACTCACAATCTCATTGGAAAACAATATTAAAACGAACAAACCCAGAACGTCCGAATCAACTCAGTAACCGCTTGAGCACAGTGGCCTAACACTTGTGCTCACACCTTAAGCGCTCCAGCGGGTCCCACCAGAAGAAAAACCCGACACAACGACAGAATTGCACACAATTCTTCGTTACTGCAAATAATTTACTCCGGAGGCCTCTCACACCTTCACCCGTGTGCAAACTATCGGAGGTCTTGTCGATCAATACTCTCCAGGTATATTCTTTCGACTCACTCTTGCGCAGATTTTGTGTCCTTAATTTTCTGAAAAAATTTATACACGTGCACAGCCAGCTTATCTCCCGTGTACCGCAAATTTCGCTTCCACAAACGATCAGATCATTCATACGCACCTGAAGTGCCTAAGAGTTCCAAACTCAAATGACCGAACGATCAATGCAACAACCGGCCCACTTTACAAATCAAGCGTACTCAATTTTATTGTAGTAGCCTACTTACGTTTTCAGGGTAAACACAACGAAGACAAACACTTAAACGTTCACAGAAACCGAGCAGCACCGCTGCTCAAAACGGACCCCGAATAGGTCTTCCACGCGTCGCGGGTTAAGCAAGTAGTGCACCGGTGCTTGAATCTCAAACGCCGCCACAAACACCCTGTTGCAGTCAAAAGTCCTCTGAAAACTTTTTGACCGCTCAATGGAGGATTCCTTTAATCTACTTCCTTCAATTAAAAGAGCGTGCCTTGCTTCCCGAACTGACCAAGACCCCTGAGTTAAACAAGTAATGCACCAGCGTTAAAACATGAACACTGCCACAGACACCCTGTTGCAGTCAAAAGTCCTCTGAATACTGTTGACCGCTCAATGGAGGATTCCTTTAATCTACTTCTTTCGATGAAAGAAACGTGCCTTGTTCGCCCATACAACTTGGATCCCTGACGAATAACGTCTTATAGCCTAGAATTAATATTCTAATGCTTGCCCCCAGCAAACACCCTTGCCTCCCGCAAGTAATATTAATTTCTCAGACTTCACAGAATTAATATTCTAATGCTTGCCCCCAGCAAACACCCTTGCCTCCCGCAAGTAATATTAATTTCACAAATTTATGACTCACGCACGATCAACGCACTTGCCTCCCGTAAGTACTATAATGTGAGTTTCACAGACTCAATATACTTATTCAACAAACAAACAGACGTGAACGAACGCGAACAAACAAAAGCGCTGATCACCACAACATGAGGCCTTCCCTTGAATTACAACCACGCCAGCCGCGATTCTATCCCTAGTTTCTTATCGAGCGAAGGTAATTAGCACCAAGAAACTCTCAAAACTTCACCGGTATGTGCAACTTCTGGTTGCTGGAGTGACAGTCCGCTGGAACAGTTCAAGTTTTTCCAGATGCCGGGGAAAATCTTGGGCCTTGGTTATCTTCGTTGATCTCGGTGGAGCCTCCAACTGAAGAATTCTTCTGTTTTCTTCGTGAAAACAAAACTTGCGCAACTTTGTGGTGCGTTTCAAGAGAAGAGACGGAGTCAGATTTGGTGTTAGAAAACACAGTTAAAAAGAAACTGAGTTTATTCGTCGTCTCGACCAGCGCAGTGTCCAGTGTAATTATGATCTGACTGCCTTCATTGGGATACAACAGGGTTTAAGTATTCATTGTGAACAAAGGATACTGACCCAGGAGTTTCGCTATAGTGCAGAAACAATAGTGCCTGATTAACTCATTGGGTTAAACACAGATGACATTGTCTCAGTGAATACAGTACATAACCCATCAGTGTGTTCCTGCTTGACTACATCAACCCAGCAGTGGGCTGAAACTGCCTTGATTAAGTAGTAGAGCGAGACAGAATAGCTGGTAGTAAAGATTCTAGATTACTGCCAACAGAATGCCATATATCACTATATGTGCTATGAACACTAAAATCTAACAGTGGGGAGGGGGGTTTATATACACTGAAGACGGTAGACGGACCAAACCAAAGTGCAATGAGTCCCAATATACAGAAATAATCACATCAACCCCATATTACCTATAATACCAAAATAACACTACATACATACAAAAAGAAGTGAAGGCATATCAACAATGCATATAGTAGGCTACTCTCCACAACAATCAACACATTTAATCTCGTATGCAATTCAAGTTGCATCCAAATGATGTAGCTTAGTATCTCAAGGTATATTTTAAATCCATAGGTCAAGCATAGTGTTATGACTTGAAAATCACAACAAAGAAAACCAGCAATGTCAACTTAAACAAATTTATTCTTCACTGATTTAAAAAAAAACTTCTACAAATAATCCATTGTTCAATCCTCTGATAACACTCTAATGCCACTATGTAACTCTGTTGCCAAAACAAAAACTCTGCCTGCTACTGACCAAAATCACAGCATTTATATAGACTAGCAACATTCTGGAAAGATCTACAGGATTCCTGGGTAATCCCGCCCCCTCCAGGCAGGAAGATGCCAGAAGCTTCTAGAAAGCACTAGTCTATTTCTTCAGAAAGAAGTGATTTTGCATCAGATCATGTTTTGCTACAGACACACCACCAGAGGGTGCTAATGAACAAAAAAAATAGCTGATCAGCAAGGCAGCAAAACAGCATGTAACAAATCTCCATTTACAAATGATGTACAATGCTGTACACAAAATACTCATGCATAACAATAGGTACAGTTTATAACTCCCAATTGGTACACATGCAAAGAAAACACAAATACATCAAAATCAGTCAGAAGGAAACATATCATGATAGGATACTTCTACAGCACGAAACTTATTACATTTACACCCTCAATATAATGGCTCCTTTTGGTCTCAATGAAGAGTTCGACTTAAAACCTTTTTTATGAATTGTAGCTTCTATTGTCAGTTTTAGTTCTTGCACAGAATTTGTTTCCTTCTGACTGATTTTGATGTATTTGTTTTTTGTTTTTTTTTTTGCATTTGTACAAATTGGGAGTTTTAAATTGTACCTATGCTTGACCTATGGGTTTAAAATATACCTTGAGATACTAGGCTACATCATTTGGATGCAACTTGAATTGCATACGAGATTAAATGTGTTGATTGTTGTGGAGAGTAGCCTACTATATGCATTGTTGATATGCCTTCACTTCTTTTTGTATGTATGTAGTGTTGTTTTGGTATTATAGGTAATATGGGGTTGATGTGATTATTTCTGTATATTGGGACTCATTGCACTTTGGTTTGGTCCGTCTACCGTCTTCAGTGTATATAAACCCCCCTCCCCACCCCTATCACGTGTGGAACTCACCTGACGAAGGCCACGTCGGCCGAAACGTTGTGTAAGGAATAAAGTCTTCTGGGAGCAACTTAAGCAGTGTGCGGACTTTTATTCTCCCTTTTGTCACCGAAGCCAGTCTGACTAGCCTAAACCATGAGAAAGCTCACCCAATAAACTTGCCTGTTTGCCCATTTCGTTTGCTAGCTGAATGGGATTACACCATATCAAACTCTACGATCTTTCACCAAGCATGTAAGGCATTTTAGCGCAATTTAACTGTTTTAGTGACGCCACTTTTAAGTGGCTGGGTTGCAGGGCCCTCAAAAGTTTTTGTAGTTATAGACTACCAAAAGAATAGTAACAGGCTACTCCCTACGCGAGGCGATGCAAAAGCAGGGAGTCTGGGGATCCTCCCCAGAAAAATTTGAAATTTTGATGCATTTTCCTGGCATCTGGGCCATATTTTAACTCACCTAACTTGACAAATTTTATTATCAGCATAGTGCTGTTTTCCTATTAAAATAAAAAAAGACATTTCCTTTATTTGACCAAGGCCAAAGGGGATAGTGGGCGGACAAAGTCTGTCCCACCCATTTGTCTGTCCCCTGTTCTGAGCTTCATTTAGCTTTGCTAGCAAAGTCAAATGCAGCTCAGAACTTACACATGCATCTGTCTGAGGTTTTCAATCCTATATTTCTCTCCATTTTCAGTAAGACCTCTCCAGACTAGAGTTCCAAGTGTCATAAGAGCTCACTGAAGGTCAACCAAGCCGAAGAGAACAAAATATTTTCTGAAAAAAACAAACAACTGACTGGCTCCTCCCTTCAGTATTTTTATGTCAGATTCTGGCCAAGTTCTCTTGCTGTCCTCAAAGGGAATCTGGACGGAACCATTATGGTTTTCTTTCCAGATTTCCTTGATATGGTCCACTGACTCCACATTAAATTTATCTAAGAAAATTATTTGTGACAGACACACTGATCCACTGACTAAAACACTCCCAAAAATACACAATCCTGCAAACAAACAAACAGTCCACAGCCTTATTAACATCTTATTCATAACTTCATTTCTCTCTGATCAAAAGCCTGCTAACACTTACACTGACAGTGGTTGCCTCTCATGCTTTAGTGTAGAGCAGGACAGTACTATCTCTTCAGGATTTCTTTAAAGGTAGATTCTGACATGGAAGAGGGACTTGAGAGGGGGACTGATGGCTCAGATTCATCAGGTTTCTGTCAAGGACTCATCATCTTCAGTATCACTGCCTGATGAATCAGAGTCATCACCCCCCTCTTCCATGTCAAACTCGTCATCTTCACCCTCAGAGAATTCCTCAAGATCCAAGACTGACAGGGTTTTTTTAAGGTCCACATTTACTGTAGGTTCATCAACCACAACCACAGCAGATGCAGATTTTTCCTGTGGTTTCCTAAAACCTTTGGTCCTCTTCTTCTTGCCAACAATGATTCTGCTTCTTTTGTATATAAAGCTGGCCCATTAATGGAAATGTGAAGCAGTGAATCCAACATGTCCATTTTGAGTGAGCTCTGTAGCCTTGTCTTTTAACAGAACTTGCCCCTCGCTCAGGCCAGGCATTTGATATGGGAGCCAACAATGCAACTCCTGCTACGTAAGCCAGACTTTCAAACGTTCTGGCAAGTTTTCCTGCGTGAGGAGAGTACTCAAGCATCGAACAACTGGAGTTTAGTCAGTGACGGTTTGAACCTGTGGCTTCCATTTCAGGAGGTAGTATTTGAAGAGACTGAATTCATCATTCACTTTTCCTGCTTCACCTTGTCACCTGGTAAAAAGCGCTGGGCAATGGTAAAAACATTCTCCTTCCCTTAGCTTGAAAAGGCTGTAGATCCTCTGTCTGGGACAAGCAAAGGGTCAAATACTTTCAGGGCATTCAAGACTGGCAACCATCCACAAGTCTCTCAATATTCCTCTTCAATAGGCTAGTTTTTTTTTTTTAAAGATTCTTTTTTTGGGAATTTTTTCCTTTATTTGACAGTTATACAGTGTAAAGAGACAGGAAGGTTGGGAGAAGAATGGGGGAAGACATGCAGCAAATGACCTGAGCCGGAATCGAACCCAGGTCGCTGCGGGAAGGACACAGCCTTTATGGTGCGCGCGCTTAGACCGATGAGCCACTGGGGCGCCCAATAGGCTAGTTTTATTCACGGGTCCATTCGGGGGTCCTGTGAAAGGGCTCCCTCCCCCCTTTGCCCCACCCCGAACCCCAAAATGGTTAGCTTTTTCCCTCAATTAATGAAATCATCATTTAAAAACTGCATTTTGTATTTACACAAGGTTATCTTTGTCTAATGATCTGAAACATTTAAGTGTGACAAATATGCAAAAAAAAAAAAAAAAAAAAAAAATTAGGAAGGGGGCAAATACTTTTTCACAGCACTGTACGTGATGGTAGATTCTGACATGGATAATGGGAGTTATTCTGAATGGAACGGTACTAGAAAGATCCTCCTACTGGAAGGCTCCGTTACTCTGTTAATTTGGAGGAGGACTTCATTGATGGAGAGTTTTGCTTCCATTTGATTGAGTAGAATGGAGAAAGAAGGCATCCTTATGGCTAGCTAGCTAGGCAGCTGGCTAGCTGTTTTTTCATTTAGTTTACCGTAGCCATGATGATCACAGAGCTTGTTTGCCACATTGGTTAGTATGAGTAACCATTAGCCTTTGCTAATTATACTGTATATGGCAGAATTTTGCTCAATGTAGCAATGTTTTAGAATTTATACTGCATTCAATGAAATAGAATGCCAAGGTTTCATGTAAAATGAGAAAAGATTTAGGACTGTGGTAAAACCCCTGCCATTTTCAGTGTACCAATTCTGTTCGATCTAGAATAGCATATCGCCTGTTTTTTCCTGATAGTGGAATGTCTGTTTTCTTAAAATGAGGCATAGTTCAGATATTACTGTGTTAGTGAGCCATACTTGCCCCTTATAGGGTGTTATAGGTGCATTTCGCTTGGATGATCGGAATTGTAAATGGCGAGCTTTCCTTTGCATGGGTGAACATTCTGACTGTAAGATAAGTCATTCCTTTTAGGAGTACATGTGCCTGTTGATGCGACTTTGTAGAAAAATGGACAAAACTCTGAACTTTATCATGGAGAAAAGGTATGTTTTTGGTTTGGAGAGGTTACTGGTGACTATTGATGTCCATCCGTGCCTATATTGATGAACTCATGCCAAATTCTACCAGAAAATCATTGTCATGCTGAACTTCATGAGTCAAAAGTTGATTTGTGTTAAAGACATCATTATTTTATGACCAGACAATACGTAATTTTGAGAGCACTGAGAGCTTGAGGAGCCACCAGGAGAGCTATCTTATTTTGCTCATTTATTGTAGATAATTTAAAGAAAATCAGTCAGATGATGTGCACTTCTGGTCAAGGAGTTTATGATCCCAGTAATGTATTGTTTTAACTCCCAGGCATTTTTCAATTCTTTTTAAATTTCACTGCCGAATTTTCATGAAGTTTTTTTGTGTTTTTGGCCCTTACTCTGAACTAAAATTATGAAAACAAAGTGAAATATGATGGAATTCTAAATGCTGCAAGTATCCTCTAACAGTAAAGCCATTTGCCTCTTCTCTGTGAAGCTCAGATCTTGAATTATAAAGCCTAAAATCAAGTAACACATAAATAGCCATATTTGGCTTCTGTGTAAAGGGGTTAAAATGACACCACCGAGGTCACATTAATGCTTAGCTCATTTTTTTTTCTATAAATTTGGCATCTCCAATCCCACCTGAATTTGGAATGCCCAATCCGAGAACAATATACAAGCCTTGCTCGTATACAACCCCCTTTTGCCAGCTCAGGAGAGAGAGACAGTTTGCAGCTTTCCTCTGAAGCATGCGCCTGTCAGTCCCTGCATCTTTACACTCATTGGTCAAAACTATCGTAAGTTCAGAACGAGAGCGGAGGATACCCGAACATGAGCAAGCTCAGAATCTCACTGAGGAGCGCCCCGCTGGCCAACAGGAGGCGCTTGAGCAACGAACAAGGCAATCATTTTTAATTTCCCTTCCCAGCAGTCCCTTCCCAATTTGCATTCCTACAGCACTTTAGCCAATCGTGCGCTGTTCTGAAAAAGCTGCCGACCACTGCTGGCTGGTACGGCCAGGGATTGAACCCGCGCCGTAGTAGTCACTACTGCATTGCAATTGCGACGCCTTAACCCAGTGAGCTAATCAGGCTTGGCCAGATTTCATCATAGATAGTCGAGCTCATGTCAATTTGAAGACACACTCCTTGTAGGTAGCTAATATAATGATCAAATCTTTATCTCCTTGAATTTTGTAGTTCTGGTATGCATGAACTGTTTTTTACCTACAGTCGCTGAAGTCATGAGAAAGGCTATTCTGGGAGGAATGCGCCTTTCAAATTGACATTATCCAAAAGATAAGCAGTTTGTTTTGGAACCAATCCTTTAATAAACTGCAAGTACAGTGCCTGACAAAAGTCTTGTCGCATAAGGACCTAGTAACTAAAAATAGCATATAACTTTATTTCTAACCAATCTCTGGTATGCATGAACTGTTTTTTACCTACAGTCGCTGAAGTCATGAGAAAGGCTATTCTGGGAGGAATGCGCCTTTCAAATTGACATTATCCAAAAGATAAGCAGTTTGTTTTGGAACCAATCCTTAAATAAACTGCAAGTACAGTGCCTGACAAAAGTCTTGTCGCATAAGGACCTAGTAACTAAAAATAGCATATAACTTTATTTCTAACCAATCAATTGTTACAATAAATGGTCCATTTTAATGTCAAGGGCTTTCACATTAATAATTTGGTGCAAAATGAAACCGTCAAAGTGTTCTGATGTTCACAGCTTGGCTAAGCCCATAACATCTGTTTTTGCTGGGACAAAAGTCTTGTCGTCTCTTCAGATGATGCAACAAATCGCAGATTAGAGTTTAACCTATGTTAAATACTGTAATTAACACATTCCCAGATGTGTATAGAAATAACCCCAGCACACCAGACTTTCATATGAGGTGCGACTAGACCTCTGACAACATACCAAAGATTCAACCACAGACCAAAGTGCTGATCATCAAGAGCCTGAAGACTGAGTCTGCCGCTGAGGTGTCAGACATCTTTAATGTATCCAAATGTCAAGTGGAGGGGATGAGAAAAAGATTTGAAGAAACTGGTGACGTTCATAGCAAGCGCAGGTCAGACAGACCCTGGTATGACAACTGTTTGAAAGGACCATTTGTTGCTTCAACTGTACAAGGCCAGCCCTTCTTCAACTACAGCGAAGCTACATGAGGACATGTCACCAAAAATCCCGGTATCTACAAGAAGAGTTTGTCAAATTCTCTCTCAAAGTGGTTTTCATAGCCAAATTAGTACAAAGAAGTCTGCATTAAACAGAAAACATAAATCCTGCATTGCATTTGCCAAGGCCCACAGCTCGCAGAAAGGATTGATACTGGAAAAATGGCTGAAAGTTTATTTTTCTGGTGCATCGTCCATTGAACTGCATCCCAGTCGCCGTACAAGACCTGCTGGAACCCTCATGGACCCAAGATTCTCCCAGAAAACAATCATGTTTGGTGGAGTAAAAATCATGGTTTGTTGTTACATCCAGTATGGGGGTGTGAGAAAGATCTGCAGAGTGGATGGCAACATCAACAGCCTGAAATATCAAGAAGTTCTTGCTTCCCTACTTATACTGCTGCTCCTTCTCATACTTCTGCCTCCATGTCACAGTTCCTGAAAGCGAAGAAGGTGAAGGATTGGCCAACCCAGTCACCTGACATGAACAATTATTGAGCATTTCAGGGGTAAGATGAAGGAGGAGGCTTGGAAGATGAAACCATAGAATCTTGATGAACTCTGGGAGTCCTGCAAGACTGCTTTCTTTGCCATTCCAGATGATTTCATCATCAAGTTATTTCAGTCATTGCCAGGACGTATGGATGCAGTCCTCCAAGCTCATGGGAGTCATACGCAATATTAATTCTTTTTTCCAAGGCACCATGACTTTATGTTCTGATATTATAGTGGCATATTTGTGTATTCAAAATAAAGTGTATGTATAATTTCCACATTTTTTTTCAATGCGACAAGACTTTTGTCCAAGCAAAATCTGACCGTTCTGTACAAATTAAATTATAAAACTCAATGAATGACACAAGACTCTATTTTGGTATATTTTGCATAATCTAGAGGGCTTTGCCTTTCATATAAGCCATTTTTGATTCCAGTTGATCAACTACAAGTCAGGTTATTATTTGTTGTTCCTACAGCTTGGATAAGTGACAAGACGTTTGTCCGGCACTGTACTAAGTCTCGAGGCTGCACTGATTGTGACATAAAGTTTAATTGAAAAAGAAAATGCTATGAAATGGCTGGCGATTGCTTGATGGCCACTAGTAACAGTGTCTATTTCAGTCAGGACACTTAAATCAGATTTAGCCATTTATTGCAGGATGACCTGCATTTGAGTTTGGCAGTGACTCTGCTTGAGTGATGCTCTGGAATGATCTGAGCAAGCATGACACAGACAGTCCCTGAGATCACAACCCTCCCGGCAGAGCCTGAGATCATTTAAAATCTTATAAAAGTTTAAGTTATTGAACATGATATGAACAAGTGCTGCTTAAGATGATCAATTAAATTATAAAGGAGGAGGCTGGGGAGGAGGAGGGAGATGAGAAACATTTCTTAGTAACTCAAGTACAAGCAGTGTAGAGGGCACGACGCCAGAGAAATGAAGGAACACTGCCTTGGTTATAAAAGCTCACCAATTAGGTGGGAAGAGCTTAAGTTACGAATGATTGGACAAAAACAGGCTTGTGACCAGCCTGACTACCATGCCAGACTGAACTAACGCCCAAAGTTCCATTTCAGTGTTTTCTAAAAAAAAAAAAAAAAAAAAAAACAATTGTAATGTTATATCTGGCCTGGGACAACAAGCATAAAAGTTCCTACAAGTGTCACAATACATCAAAATGAGCAGCTTGAAATCAGCCATGATTACTACAAAGGCCTTTATTATTGCTTGCAGCAATCCCACTATATGTTATTCTATCAGTTTTTCTGTTTATTATTCCTCCTCTTCTGCCATTTTACGGACCGTAACTACTTCCACATACTTCAACATATTCAAACCGTTTGAACTTCAAATTATTCAGCCCGATTCAGACATTATCAGGTGTATTCAGAATTTTCCAAAAATTCATAATTTCTGAGATATTCCACATTTTCTGAAAAATTTTTCCCATTAGAAATGAATGCGGAACTCTTGCCACACTCTAGCCTGCTCTGATCAGAGCAAAGCAACCACCCAGACCATCATGAGAACTGCCTACCAAAGCCTTAGCAACCATCAGGAATGCCTTGCCAACCGCCTAGCAACGCCTTAGCAACCAACCAGAACACCTTAGCAACGGCCTAGCAACGCCCTAGCAACCACCCAGAACACCATAGCAACCACCTAACAATGCCCTAACAACCACACACAACACCATAGCAACTGCCTAGCAACGTCTTAGCTACCATCCATTACACCTTAGCAACCACCTAGCAACGCCTTAGCAAACACCCTGAACACCATAACAACCGCCTAGCAACCACCCGGTACACTGTAGGAGCCACCTAGCAGCACCTTAGCAAGCACCCTGAACACCATAGCAACTACTTAGAAACCACCCGGTACAACTAAGCAACCACCTCGCAACGCCCTCGCTACCACACAGAACACCATAGCAACCACCTAGCAACGCCCTACCATCCACCCAGAACACCTTATCAACCGCAGAGCAACACCTTAGCAACCACCCTAAACACCATAACAACCCCCTAGCAACCCCCGATACACCTTAGTAACCAACAAGCAATGCCCTAGCAACCACTCGGAACACCATAGCAACTGCCTAGCAACGCCCTAGCAACCACCCAGAACACTTTAGCAACCGCCTAGCAACGACCCGGTACACCGTAGCAACCACCTAGCAACGCCTTAGCAACGTCACACAGAACACCATAGCAACCACCCAGCAATGCCCTAGCAACCACCCAGGACACCTTAGCAACCGCCTAGCAATGCCTTAGCAACCACCCAGAACACCATAACAACTGCCTAGCAACCACCTGGTAGACCTTAGCAACCACCTAGAAATGCCTTAACGACCACCCGGAACACCAAAGCAACCACCTAGCAATGCCTTAGCAACCACCCAGAACACCATATTAACGGCCTAGCAACGCCCTAGTAACCACCCAGAACACCTTAGCAACCGCCAGGCAACGCCCTAGCAACCACCCAGAACACCTTAGGAACCACTTAGCAACGCCCTAGCAACCACACACAACACCATAGCAACTGCCTGGCAACGCCCTAGCAACCACCCAGAACACCTTAGCAACTGCCTAGCAATGCATTAGCAACCACCCAGAACACCATAACAACTGCTGAGCAACCACCCTGAACACCATAGCAACTGCCTAGCAACGCCCTAGCAACCACTTGGAACACCATAGCAAATGCCTAGCAATGCCCTAGGAACCACCCAGAACACCATAGTTACCACCTAGCAACGCCCTAGCAACCACCTGTTACACTTTAGCAACCACCTAGCAACGCCTTAGCAACCACCCAGATCACCATAGCAACAGCCTAGCAATGCCTAGCAATGCCTTAGCAACCACCCTGAACACCATAACAACTGCCCGGTAACCACCCAGTACACCATAGCAACCACCTAGCAATGCCCTAGCAATCACACAGAACACCATAGTTACCACCTAGCAATGCTATAGCAACCACCCAGAAAACTTTAGCAACCGCCTAGCAATGCCTTAGCAACCACCCTGAACACCATAGCAACCATTTAGCAACCACCTGTTACACCTTAGCAACCACCTAGCAACGCCTTAGCAACCACCCAGAACACCATAGCAACAGCCTAGCAATGCCTTAGCAACCACCATGAACAGCTTAGCAACCGCCTAAACCACCTGCAACACCATAGCAACCACCTAGCAATGCCCTAACAACCACACAGAACACCAGAGGAACTGCCTAGCAATGCCCTAGCAACCACTCAGAATACCTAGCAACTGCCTAGCAACGCCTTAGCAACCACCCAGTACACCATAGCAACCACCTAGCAAAGCCCTAGCAACCACACAGAACACCATGGCAACTGCCTAGCAATGGACTAGCAACCATCCAGAACACCTAGCAAACACCTAGCAATGCCTAAGCAACCACCCTGAAAACCATAACTGCCGAGCAACGCCCTAGCAACCATCCAAAACACCTTAGCAACCACCTAGCAACGCCATAGCAACCACACACAACACCATAGCAACTGCCTAACAACGCCTTAGCAACCACCCTGAACCCCATAGCAACCGCCTAGCAACGCCCTAGCAACCACTTAGAACACCTTAGCAACCGCCTAGCAACACCTTAGCAACCACCCTGAACACAATAGCAACTGCCTAGCAACCACCCAGTACACCTTAACAACCACCTATCAATGCCTTTGCAACCACCCTGAACATCATAGCAACCTCCAAGCAACCCCTTAGCAACCACCCAGAACACCATAGAAACTACCTCTCAATGCCCTAGCAACCACCCAAAAATCCTAAGAAACCACCTAGCAACGCCTTAGCAACCACCTGAACACCATAGCAACCGCCTTGCAACCACTCGGTACACCTCAGCAACCAGATAAATCACCCAGAACACCTTAGCAACCGTTTAGCAACACCTTAGCAACCACCCAGAACACAATAGCAACCGCCTAGCAACCACCAGATACACCTTAGCAACCACCTAGCAATGCCTTAGCAACCACCCTGAACATCATAGCAACTGCCAAGCAACCCCTTAGCAACCACCCAGAACACCATAAAAACTGCCTCGCAATGCCCTAGCAACCACCCAAAAATCCTTAGAAACCACCTAGGAACGCCTTAGCAACCACCCTGAACACAATAGCAACCACCTTGCAACCACCTGGTACACCTCAGCAACCACCTAAACCACCCAGAACATCATAGCAACCGCCTAGCAACGCCCTAGTAACCACACACAACACCATGGCAACTGCCTAGCAATGCCCGGGCAACCACCCAGAACACCTTATCAACCACCTAGCAATGCCTTAGAAACCACCTGAACACCATGGCAACTGCCTAACAACCACCCGGTACACTTTGGCAACCACCTAGCAATGCCCTAGCAACCACCCAAAACACCTTAACAACTGCCTAGCAAAGCCTAAGCAACCACCCTGAACACCATAGCAACCATCAAGCAACCAACGCCACCTAGCAACCACCTAGAATGCCTTAGCAACCACACAGAGCAATAGCACTGCCTAGCAATGCCACCCACCATGAACACCTAGCAATAGCAACTGCCTTAGCAACCACCCAGTACACAATGGCAACAACCACCCATCAATGCAACCACCTAGCAATGCCTTAGCAACCACCCTGAACATCATAGCAACCACCAAGCAACGCCCTATCAACCACCTAAACCACCTGGAACACCATAGCAACTGCCTAGCAGCGCCCTAGCAACCACACAAAATGCCATAGCAACTGCCTTGCAACGCCCTAGCAACCACACAGAACACCTTAGCAACCACCTAGCAACACCTTAGCAACCACCCAGAACACCATAGCAACAGCTTAGCAATGCCTTAGCAACCACCATGAACAGCTTAGCAACCGCCTAAACTACCTGAAACACCATAGCAACCGCCTAGCAACGCCCTAGCAACCACACACAACACCTTAGCAACTGCCAAGCAACGCCCTAGCAACCACACACGACACCATAGTAACTGCCTAGCAATGCCCTAGCAACCACCCAGAACACCTTAGCAACTGCCTAGCAACCACCCTGAACACCATAGCAACCGTTTAGCAACCACCTGTTACACCTTAGCAACCACCTAGCAACGCCTTAGCAACCACCCTGAACACCATACAACTGCCTAGCAATGCCCTAGCAACCACTTAGAACACCTTAGCAACGGCCTAGCAACCACCCTGAACACCATAGCAACCGTTTATCAATCACGTGTTACACCTTAGCAACCACCTAGCAACACCTTAGCAACCACCCTGAACATCATAGCAACTGCCTAGCAATGCCTTGGCATCCACCCAGAACACCATAGCAACTGCCTATCAACACCCTAGCAACCACCCAAAAATCCTTAACAACCACCTAGCAACGCCTTAGCAACCACCCTGAACACCATAGCAACCATCTAGCAACGACCTGGTACACTTTAGCAACCACCTACCAAAGCCTTAGCAACCACCCAGCACACCATAACAACTGCCTAACAATGCCCTAGCAACCACCCCAAACAGCTTAGCAACTGCCTAGCAACACGTTAGCAACCACCCTGAACACCATAGCAACCGCCTAGTAATGCCTTAGCAACCACCTAGAACACCTTAGCAGCAGAACGCAATAGCAACCACCTAGCAATGCCCTAGCAACCACACTGAACACCATTACAACTCCCTAGCAACACCCTAGCAACCACCCAAAACACCTTAGCAGCTGCCTAGCAACGCCTTAGCAACCACCCTGAACACCATAGCAACCACCTAGCAACCACCCAGTACACCTTAGCAACCACCTAGCAATGCCCTAGCAACTACACAGAACACCAAATCAACCGCCTAGCAATGCCTTAACAACTACCCTGAACACCATAGCAACCACTTAGCAACACCCTAGCAACCACCCAGAACTCCTTAGCAACCGCCCTGAACACCATAGCAACCGCAAATTTCCGAGATATTCCATGTTTTTTCGACAAATTTTTCCCATTTGAAATGAATGCGGAATTTTCAAAACTTCCGTTCTTTCCGGTCATCTTCAAAACCCTTCAACTCCTTCATACTTCCACATAGAAACTTCATTTAGCAGACATCAATCCCACTCGCAGTGCTTTTTCTAGTTATTATTTAGTGGGCAAGCTGGAAGCTTGCTCGCTCATGTTCTTCCTAATCTTTCTTTCTTTCTCTCTTTCTTTATTCTCTGCATTTTGTGCTGACTCACTACTCCAACATACTTTAACCTAGAAACTTCAGCTTGCCCACGCAGTTTCCCCTGGAACTGCACTTTTCTAGTTCTCTAATCTCAAGAATGCTTTGACCGATTTTATTCATCTTTGGCTTCAATGTGTAATTTTGTGATACGCTGACCCCAGTCGATTTCCGTCACCTGGCGGGGGACATGGCCATGTTTAGTGGCAACATTTGTTAATTAAGCTGTTAAAGCTTTCAATTACTAGTGGTCTTTCTTGACTTGAACCCCGGAATTGCGGAATGCGGCTATATTTAGGGGTTCAAGCCCGTAGCACAGAAACCCTATTGTTTTTGTGCTGGTTTATTATTATTATTATTATTATTAGGGGTTCAAGCCCATAGGGCTGAAACCCTATTGTTTTTGTGCTGGTTTATTAGGGGTTCAAGCCCGTAGGGCTGAATCCCTATTGTTTTTGTGCTGGTTAGGGGTTCAAGCCCGTAGGGCTGAAACCCTATTGTTTTTGTGCTGGTTCATTATTATTATTATTATTATTATGAGGGGTTCAAGCCCATAGGGCTGAAACCCTATTGTTTTTGTGCTGGGTTACTTTTATTATTACTTTTATTATTATTTCTTTTCTTCACATCATCACAGAACTTGCAGAATATGTCCATACAAGTACCAGGAACATACCTTAACAGTTTCATGCAAATCAGCCCATAGGGGGTGCAATAAATGCAAAAAATGGGCATGGCATGACACAAATCAGACTAAAAATCAGCAATTGTTTGTCCTAAAGCCATAAAACTCAGAATATATTCATATAAGTACCTGAAACATACCCTGAAAATTTCATTCAAATTGACTGATAGGGGGCACTATAAATGCATAACAAAGCAGCGTGGTATAACACAAATCAGACTATAAATCAGCAATTGTTTGTCCTATAGCCATAAAACTCACAGGATATATTCATATAAGTACCTGAAACATTCCTGGAAAATTTCATTCAAATTGTCCAATAGGGGGCGCTATAAATGCAAAACAAAGCAACATGGCATGACACAAATCAGACTATAAATCAGCAATTATTTGTCCTATAGCCATAAAACTCACAGGATATATTCATATAAGTACCTGAAACATACCCAGAAAATTTCATTGAAATTCACTGATAGGGGGCGCTATAAATGCAAAACAAAGCAACGTGGTATAACACAAATCAGACTATAAATCATGAATAGTTTTTCCAATCATTACAAAACTCGCAGGATATGTCCATATAAGAACCTGAAACATAGCCTGAAAGTTTTAATCAAATTGACTAGTAGGGGGCGCCATAAATGCACAAAATAGCCCAACATAACACAAATCAGACTATACATCATAAGTTGTTGGTCCAATTATTACACTGGCAAAATAGGTCCACATAAATACCTGCGACATACTCTTAAAGTGGTTTTTGTCCCCTGCCGCCACGATAGCGAGCGGAGCGGGGGACATAGTATTCAGCTCCATCCAGCCGTCCGTCATGTCCCGTTTGTTCTGAACGCGATATCTCAAGAACGGTTTGACCGATTCCATTCATCTTTGGTGTTAAGGCATATTGGTGTGATATGCCAACCCCAGTAGATTTCCGTGACCTTGGTATTATTCTCAAGGTCATTACGATCATTTGACCACTTACAAATTCCTGTCAACATGATATCTCAAAACAGTTTGACCAATTCCATTCATCTTTGGTGTCAAGATGTATTAGGGGCGGGGGACATAGTATTCAGCTCCATCCATCTGCCCGGCCGTCCGTCTGTCCGTCCCGTCCCGTTTGTTGTGAACATGATATCTCAAGAACAGTTTGACCGATTCCATTGATCTTTGGTGTCAAGGTGAATTAGGGGAATGCTCACAGCCCGCTCGATTTACGTGACCTTGCCATTATTCTCAAGGTCATTACGACCATTTGACCACTTACAAATTCCTTGTCAACATGATATCTCAAGAACGGTTCGACCGATTCCATTCATCTTTGGTGTCAAGGTGTATTAGGGCCGGGGGACGTAGTATTCAGCTCCGTCTGCCCGTCCGTCCGTCCGTCATGTCCCGTTTGTTGTGAACGCGATATCTCAAGAACGGTTTGACCGATTCCATTCATCTTTGGGGTCAAGGTGTATTAGGGCGGGGGGACATAGTATTCAGCTCCATCAGTCCATCTGTCCGGCCGGCCGTCCGTCGCGTCCTGTTTGTTATGAACGCGATATCTCAAGAACGGTTTGACCGATTCCATTCGTCTTTAGTGTCAAGGTGTATTAGGGGCGGGGGATATAGTATTCAGCTCCGTCCGTCCGTCCATCCGTCCGTCATGTCCCGTTTGTTGTGAACGTGACATCTCAAGAACGGTTTGACCGATTCCATTCGTCTTTGGTGTCAAGGTGTATTAGGGGCGGGGGACATAGTATTCAGCTCCGTACGGCCGTCCGTCCGTCATGTCCCGTTTGTTGTGAACGCGATATCTCAAGAACGGATTGACCGATTCCATTCATCTTTGGTGTATTAGGGGAGTGCTCATAGCCCACTCAATTTACGTGACCTTGCCATTATTCTCAAGGTCATTACGACCATTTGACCACTTACAAATTCCTTGTCAACATGATATCTCAAGAACGGTTCAACCAGTTTTTCACTTTAAAGGTCATAACTCGTATGTTCTAAGTCTGATTTACACGAAACTTGGTACTGACATTCCTTGGTCCAAACTCTACAACTTCTCTAAATGGACCGCTAGGTTTGCCATATTGGTTTTTCTGGAATTTTGAATTTTTTGAAAAACACATTCTTGAGATCTTCTCCTAGGCCGTAGGTCTGATTCCTTCAAAATTGGCTGTGGATCATCATTGGACCAAGCTTATCAAAGATGCATAAGGCTTGTTGAAATCTCATTTCGTTTCCAAGATATTGACCAATGAACTTCAGCGGGAGCGTGGCTTAGCACATAAATGGACAAAAGTCAAGAATCATTGAGCTAATCATCACGAAACCCACAGAATATGTCCATATAAGTACCAGGAACATACCTTGACAGTTTCATGCAAATTGGCCCATAGGAGGCGCTATAAATGCAAAAAATAGGCATGGCATGACACAAATCAGATAATAAATCAGCAATTGTTTGTCCTTTAGCCATAAAACTCACAGAATATATTCATATAAGTACCTGAAACATACCCTGAAAATGTCATTCAAATTGACTGATAGGGGGTGCTATAAATGCAAAACAAAGCAGTGTGGTATAACACAAATCAGACTATAAATCAGTAATTGTTTGTTCTTTAGCCATAAAACTCACAGGATATATCCATATTAGTACCTTAAACATACCCTGAAAATTCTATTTAAATTGACCGATAGGGAGCGCTATAAATGCAAAACAAAGCAGCATGGTATGACACAAGTCAGACTATAGATCATAAATTGTTTTCCCAATCATTACAAAACTCACAGGATATGTCCATGTAAGAACTTGAAACATAGCCTGAAAGTTTAAATGAAATCAACCACTAGGGGGCGCCACAAATGCAAAAAAGGGGCGTGGTATTAAACAAATCAGATTATAAATCAGAAATTGTTTGTTCAATCGCCACAAAACTTGCAGGATATCTCCACAAAATACCTAGAACATACCTGAACAGTTTCATTGCAATCAACCACAAAGGGGAGCTACAAATGCACAAAATAACCTAACATAACACAAATCAGACTATACATCATAAGTAGTTGGTCCAGTTATTACACTTGCAAAATAGGTCCACATAAATACCTGCAACATACTCTTAAAGTGGTTTTTAATTAAGCTGTTAAAGCTTTCAACTACTAATGGTCTTTCTTGGCTTGAACCCCGGAATTGTCGCTTGCGGCTATATTATTTTACTTGTCCTTTCAGTCTTGCTGGCAGAACAGCAAAACATTTCAGTAACTTTGTTATGGTTATTGTTAACACAATTCTAGCTTAGATTTTGAAATCCAAGGAATGTAACTAGGGCTAATTTAAAAAGTTACGAAGACGTCATAGTTTTAGGAACCTTCCTGTTTTCATTCCCTTGTTAAATTTGCTATCATTTCATTCGTGGAAGTGGCTACGGTGATGTTGACCTGGAAAACCAAGAGAAATGCACCATCAGCCAGGGAAATTTCAATGTGATCTTTTCTATGATATGTCAGCATGCATTAGAGATTCAAGGCAAACTGGGCAAGCAGCTCAATCAGTTGAGCTGGGCTTTGAAGATAACACACAAGTGCCTTGACCAACCAAGAAAAATGATTTCTCTGGCACTGCTCATCATTTTCGTTTAGATATGAGTGTCTCTGACTGTTTTAATTGTTATGGTGTATTTGCCTGCAGGCAATTATGTAATATATACTGTGTCAAGTTTCACAAATGTGAACATTCTGCAAATAAAAAAAAACTGAGTTTTAATTAAGTGGATACAACCAAATAAAATCCAATAAACAGATAACTTTTCAGTCTCTGCTGCGAACTGATGTATTTTCAGGATTGTTTTTGCATATGGATGGTATGTTATATGCACCTGCAGGTGATCATGCTTAGAGCACATAATGATACATGACAGAATTAAAAATGTAAGTTTCCTGCAACCGCATGCAGTGCTTCCCCCCTGTACACAAAAACCCTTTACTGAAACTTGATTGACATACATAAAAAATGAACATTTTTAGTTTTAAATATCTGACGTTTTAACTGAATGAATTTGCCAGAACAGGCTGATAGGACTTCCAGCTTGTCAAATAACTGGAATTTCAAAAAATGTCAGTTTTCTGTGCATGTCAATGAGGTTTGAGTGTTCACACTATTTTCACTGCACTGTGTATTTCATTCCTGGTAAACGCTATTATAACCAAAATTGTTTCTAATGCAAACACAAATAATTTTTGTCGCAACAGACTGTATACAGACTGTTGAACCTGCATTTTCAAACTGTTTTGCATTGTGAACTTCAATGCATTTGTGCGCAGGCTTTTTGAGACTCCCATGACATTATCCAATCTACAAATGAATTTTTTTCAACAAGGAAATCTTATGTCAAGCAGAAATCAGATGCAGGGAATTTGTAAATGCCAAAATTTTCTGCCATTTTGAATGTTTTTGAAAAACACATTGCTCCCTCCAGGGCTGGACTGAGACAAAAAAACGGCCCTTGCATTTTTTGGCCATGGCGGCCCACCATGATTGTGACATGACGCCCCGCCATATGCGCGCACTATGCTGTAACCAAAAATTTAAATTAAGCTCAGTAGTAACCTACATGCCCTGGAACTCCACACAGACAGGCCCCAGGCCGGATTCGAACCCACACCCGTCTTGCTGTGTGCTGGCAGTGCTAATCACTTCACCACCATGGCAAAGAAGAAGTCGACGTGCACTTGTGCAGTGCATTGTTGCTGACAGCTCCGCAACCAATCCAGGACCTTACCATCATCAGGAGGAACTACTACTGCATTATTTACTGTCTGGTTGCTGTAGCTCTGCCCTGAAAGCCTAATGTTAATACTCAACCTTCCATCTTTGGTCTTGGTACTCTTATAGCAGCTCTCTATATCGATAGTTTTTCCTCTCCTCTGCTACAGCAAAGTTGTCCTCCCATGGAGCTGTCAGCTCTAGCATGACAGCCCATAGGTCCCAAGTTGGAAGGATTGAAATGCTGCTCCACAACCACATTTTATATGTGTATGCGCACACATACACACAGGTAGCCTATATACAGTGCTGTGAAAAAGTATTTGCCCCCTTCCTGATTTCTTATTTTTTAGCATATTTGTCACACTTAAATGTTTCAGATCGTCAAACAAATTTTGATATTAGACAAAGATAACCTGAGCAAATACAAAATGCAGTTTTTAAATGATGATTTAATTTATTGAGGGGAAAAAGATATCCAAACCTACCTGGCCCTATGTGAAAAAGAAATTGGGCCTCATGCAGCAACATTCTCTTAAATTTCTCTTATATTTACTCTTATTTTTTTTTCTAAGAGAAAAAATAAGAGAAATATACTCCGTATGCACCAAACGCTCTTACCGTCCAAATCTGCTCTTACCCAGATGTGCAGAATGTTGAATCCCACTTGATCGTAAATTGGAAGCGCGTGCCCGGTTGTTTCAAATTAGCATATTATGACACCCACTAAACACCATATAAGGGTAGGTGACGTGCCGTGTGCAAAGAGCAGACTGCTCGTGGCTGCTCGAGGGCACTTTCACACTTGGTACGATTGTTCCGTACTGTGCCACAGTACGATTGTCCCCCTCTCCCCTCTCCCCCCAGCTGGTCAGCTTTCAGACTGGTAATATCGTAACATACCTGCTCGCATAGATCTCAAAATTCCGATTCAGCGCGTTGCATTATGCACCTAGGTGGTTTTAATTAGGGAACGATTTTGAAAAGGAGGTGCCAATATATTTTGGGGGGTTTTCATTATTGAGAAGGGGGTTTAGAATATTAATATTGCGAATGCATATGCTGCGTGTCTCATAATTTGAGCTGCCAAACTTTCGCACAGCGTTCTGCGCTTTGAAATATCGGTGCCGCATTTCCTTTAGTTTGTCATGGCACTGATGTATTATTCTGTGATAACCAAGCGAATGTAACTACTTACGAATTAATTCATAAATCTCCAAATTTTTTGCATGTAGTATCCCGTTGTGATTGTATGTTTTTAGTCCGCCTACATTTCGAGCAAGCATTGAATTTCTTCGTATGAATGGATTTCGCCAGTGCATTTGTTTGAACAGGAGAGCCGTAACACACAACAGAAATCCTCCGTGCTCAAGTACGGTTGCTTTCACATTTGGTTCGAGCAGCCATTCATCTGTCTCAGCAAACAGATCTGCGCGATCTCTAAAGACCCGCTGCCTGCGCAAGGCCTGGATGGCCAAAGCGTCCAACTGCAATAGGTAAGCCATTCAGAAGCAGAATGCACGCAAGTATCCAAGGGTTTTTATAGCTTCGTCCTAATTAGGATCAACTGGCCAAACTCTTCAGCCAAAGAATTAAATAATAGAATCATTATAATTTCTCAAAAACATAAAACAATCAAAATGTGATTACATGATGCATTTTTAATGTTTAGGTTTTAAAACTTGTGTTGCCGTGCACTGGACAAGCAATTTGTGGACAGAGATAACAGTTTTCTATTTTCTCTTATCTCGGTAAGAGTGCTCTCGACCACTCGTAAAATTTTCTCTTACCTAAGAGAAGCGCAAAAATAAGAAAACATTGGTGCATTCCAGAAATCAATGGGTAAGAACAAAATAAGAAAAAATCGGGCATACGAACAAAAATAAGAGAAAATGTGTTCTTATATCGCTTCTTGCATGAGGCCCATTGTCCCCTAAACCAAATAACTGATTGTGCCATCCTCGGCGACAACAACTCCAATCAAGCGTTTGCGATAACTGGCAATAAGTCTTTCACATTGCTGTGTAGGAATTTTGGCCCACTCTTGTTCGCAGGATTGTTTTAATTCAGCCGCATTAGAGGGCTTTCGAGCATGAACGGCCTGTTTAAGGTCATGCCACAGCATGTCAATTAGATTTAAGTCCACACTTTGACTAGACCACTCCAAAACCTTCATTTTGTTTTTTTTAAAGCCATCCAGATGTGGACTTGCTGGTGTTTTTCGGATCATTGTCCTGATGCATAACCCAAGAGCGCTTGAGCTTAAGGTCACAAACTGATGGTCGGACATTCTCCTTCAGGATTTTCTTGCAGAGAGCAGAATTTATGGTTCCAATGATTATGGTAAGTCGTCCAGGTCCTGAAGCAGCAAAGCAGCCCCAGACCATCACACTACCACCACCATGTTCGACTGTTGGTATGATGTTCTTTTTATGAAATGCTGTGTTAGTTTTACGCCAGATGTAACAGGATGCATACTTTCCAAAAAGTTCAACTTTTGTCTCCTCAGTCCACAGAATATTTTCCCAAAAGGTTTGGGGATCATCAAGATGTTTTTTGGCAAATGTGAGACGAGCCTATGTGTTCTTTTTGATCAGCAGTGGTTTTCGCCTAGGAACTCTCCCATGGATGCCATTTTAGCCCAGTTTCTTTCTTATCGTTGAATCATGAATACTGACTTTAACTGAGGCAAGTGAGGCCCACAGTTCTTTAGATGTTGTTCTGGGTTCTTTTGTGACCTCCTGGATGAGTCATTGATGCGCTCTTGGGAGTAATTTTAGTAGGCCGGCCATTCACCACTGTTCCAAGTTTTCTCCATTTGTGGATAATGGCTCTCACCTTGGTTTGCTGCACTCCCAAAGCCTTAGAAATGGCTTTGTAACCCTTTCCAGACTGATAGATTTCAATGACTTTGTTTCTCATCTGTTCTTGAATTTCTTTAGATTGCGGCATTATGTGTTGCTATTACAGATCTTTTAGCCTACTTCACTTTGTCAGACAGGTTCTATTTAAGTGATTTCTTGATTCAACAGGTCTGGCAGTAATCAGACCTGGGTGTGGCTAGTGAAATTGAACTTAAAAAATGTGGTTAATGAAAGGTTAATTCATGATTTAACGGGGGGGGGGCAATTACTTTTTCACATAGGGTCAGGTAGGTTTGGATAGCTTTTTTCCCCTCAATAAATGAAATCATCATTTAAAAACTGTATTTTGTATTTACTTGGGCCACCCTTTGTCTTATATAAAAATTTGTTTGATGATCTGAAACATTTAAGTGTGACAAATATGCAAAAAATAAGAAATCAGGAAGGGGGCAAATACTTTTTCACAGCACTATATATATATATATATATATATTTGCTACCTGAACCATATAAATCTACGTGTGTGTGTGTGTGTGTGTGTGTGTGTGTGTGTGTGTGTGTGTGTGTGCGTGTGCGTGTGCATGCAGTGGTTAAATTGCAATTTGCTATGTAGGGGGGCCCAGTGCCTTTAGGGCAGAGGCACATCTATGCACACAGACAACAAAATCTGACATCTTTTTAACCAAGTACAGGCATGACAACACAAATGACAAATTGAAAATGTGCCAACAGATAAACTTCATCTGCCCAAGTGATTCAGCTTGACACTTTAATGAATGAATGAATGAATGAATGAAAGAATGAAATCATGATTAGATTAACTTGTGAAAAAAGCTACCAAATCATGTAAGGTAATAATAATAATAATAATAATAAAGATTTAAAGATAATGCCAGTTTTTTTGAAAACATGTCAAACTTTGTGTAATATTGACAATAATTTATTTTTCACACTGAATTATTTTTACTTATTTTTCCCGGGGCATACAAAACTCATCTCACATCAAATACCCGAGAACTGGAACCCTGCAATACACCCACATTTAATTAAGTGCTGTTCCTGAGAAGCCAGACAAAAAACCACAATCTAGTTCCTTTTCATTAATTTCATAGCAAGGAAAGATAAAACTAGCCTACATTATTTATAGCCATAGTGTAATTTGAGCCGCTTTGATATTCTGCTCAAACCACAAAGTCTTGACAATGTCAGCAATGCTTGCCAATTTTCCACACAAGCTCGCTACTTTCATTTACCAGTTACGATAATGGTAAACTTCAATTTGTATTCGAAACATTGTTTAAACAGAATATCTACGTATTTTACGTCTTGTTATGAAACATACCAGTTTCTAACCTATTTCTCCCTGCCTTGCTATCCGCCCTATTACTACCCACCTGTGCAGTCTCTGACGAGTAACTGATTTGATATGAGGACATAGACCCCATTTACACGTGATATTAAAATGCATTTTTGTGATTGGATTGCAATCGGATACCGCTTGACCACGTGAAAGTACAGGAGTAAATGCCCTCAAAACGCATTCAGGACGCATTGTGATCCTATCTTACAAACCCCGTCCTTGCCTGTGAATGACTGAGCCTTTCAGGGATGCTCCTTTTATACCAAATCATGACACTCAACTGTTTACAATTAACCTGTTCACCTGTGGAATCTTCCAAACAGGTGTTTATTGAGCGTTCCTCGACTTTCCCAGTCTTTTGTTGCCCCTGTCCCAGCTTTTTTGGAACGTATTGCAGGCATCAAATTCAAAATGAGTGAATATTTCCAAAAAAACAATGAAGTTTATCAATTTGAACATAAAATATCTTGTCTCTGTAGTGTACTCAGTTGAATATAGGTCGAAAAAGATTTGCAAATCATTTGTATTCTGTGTTTATTCACGTTTTACACAACATCCAAACTTCATAGGAATTGGGGTTTGTAATTAAAATATGGTAACTGGGGGTAAAGTATGTTTCCCACTGTGATAGGATAACATAATAATGAAATATCTAATATTTATAAGATAATGGGAACTGAAAGTAAAAGACTTTCCTTATATTTGTGGCACCACATTCTGTTATGATTCTGCCATGCCTGTCCTGATTTTGCCATGTCTGTCATGATTCTGCTTTGCCCTGTTATGTTTCTGCCATGTCTGTTATGTTTTTGCCATGTTCTGTTTAGTTTTTGTTCCTTGCCATGTTTTCGTTTTTACCATGCCAGATCCACATTTCTGTTACTCTCCGGTCCATGTCTTTGCCCATGCCCTTCATTACACTTCGTCCTCCCTGTCTGGTCTTTTGTTTAAGCTACAGCTTCTCCCCAGTCCTACGTGTCACATGTTTACGTGATTTCATGGTTTCTGGGTTTCAAACATTCCTTCTAATCTCGTTTGCCTCCTTCGCCTTGCTTTTCTATTTTACTAACCAATACTAACAGTTTGTTATTTTGTTAAAGTTACTAACCAAGACTAACACTGTATATAATACTAACTTACTAACGAGCACCAGGGATTGTATAGCTGCACTCACTAATTGATTAACAAGCTCTCAGCACTCGCCCTGTTCTAGTCTCCGCCTCTTGCCTTCTCTTAGTCTTTGCTGCAATTAAGCGGATCCTCCGCACCTGCTCTACTCTGTCCTGCCTCTCATTATCTGTGCACATTAGAACTCCCTAACCGGAGCTGTATGTTTTGTCATAGGCTGTCTCGTGATCCCTGTCCGCATTTTGGCTTTTGCCAATTTCATGTGGTTAGGTTCTCCCTCGTGTTTGCTCCCACGTAATTAGTCTGATCCCATTCACCTGTCCCTGATCATAGCATGTGACTTCCCTTGAGTGTACTTAAGCAGTCTTTTCACAGCAGTTCCCTGTCAGAACATTTCTCTTGGTTTGCCTCTGCTACGCTTGTTTTCGCCTTGTATTCTCTAGTGATTCTCTTCTGACTGGACCGTCCCTGATTTTTGATTTTGGCTCTGTTTTGGATTGCTTGCTACTTGTGTGTATCGAACCTTCTTTTTTGTCTGACTACTTAATTCTGTGATTGGTGCCCTGTTTACAACCCGGATTACGCCCTGTGGATTTTTGATTTTTGGATTGTGGACTTTGTACCGTTGCCTCCTGCTCTGCGGGGGTTCGCCCCCTTTCCAATAAAGATCCTATTTTACTGCAATTCCTGGTTCTCGCGTCTGGTTCCAGATCGTTACCTAACACATTCATGTAATTTAAAACTCACCTTAAATGTTTAGTCTGCCACATTTGGGAAATGTTTTGTGGAGGTCAGTCAGACTGCTCTTCATACTGTCGCTTCCATTCCTTGGCTTCATCCTCAGTTGTGACAGCCAGGTGTACTTTGGCAAAGAATTGGTCACCACTGCCACAGGGCTGCAAGTTGACAACCCTGTAATCATGGCTGCTTGGTAATAATTCCTGAAAAGAATTTAATAGTTTCAGTCAAGCTATATTTTAATTTATTTTATGCTCCATGTAACAATTTATCCTACCCAAAAATAAGCCGTAAGATTCATAGGAAAAAAAGTGTCTTTGGGTCTACCCCCTGTCTCAAAAGTCAGATTACCTGAAAATAAAAGCTGCTGTAAGTGAATTTTTTGTTTTTAAATAAGTGTTAAATAGCTCCACATTCCGACAGATCATTTATTTAGAGTATCTGGTCGATAACACAGGTCTCTCAGTCACTGTCTTCTGCAATAAAGCAGCATATAAAATTCTGGAGTCGCCGACTGCCTCTATCCAATCAGGTGAGAGAACGCCATAAAGACGCGTTTCTCTCTGCTTGTGAATGCGCAGAGCTGAATCTGAACAGAACAGAAGTTTATTCTCGTAGATCACATAGGTGAAATAGAGAACATACAACATGAAGTATTATACATGAAATACAGTTTAAAACGTGTATACATTGTTTGATGAATAGTGCAATTTTTACAAGTAGAGGCTTATAAGTACATTTCATTAGGGATATAAACTTATCAACATTTGGGTATTTACAATAGTATTGTGGCAAGTAAACATTTCTAATTTGGCTAATGGCAGGGCATTCTAGCATAAAATGATATTCGTCGCAGACACTTAAAGGACATAGATTACACACTCTTTCAGGTGTATCAGTACAAAGCCATCTTCCAGTCTCTATAGGTAGTCTATGGTTTACAGTTCTAAAGCGAGTACAGCTCATTCTCAGGTTATGTGGTAAATCTAATAGATACATTTCAAGGCATGGTACATTTTTAAACAACAAATAATAATCACCTTTACTAGAATTACGCATAGAACTATTCCAGGTTTATATAAATTGGTCAATGAGGATCCTTTTGACAAAAGACTTCAGCCACGCAGGACTAATAAAATAAATATAGGGCACTGGTGGCCCCAGAAGCTCCCGCCGTTAAGATAAACAAAATGTCGAAGTTTTTGTTGACGGAGGCACGCATGGACGGATGCACGCATGGAGGGAGCCCGATACCATAGCTCTCATGCCACTCGGGCAGCGGGAGCTACTTAGGAGCCCGTAACTGAAAATGTTGATAAGATAAAGCAAATTGTCAAAGTTTTTGGAGATATTTTTAGGCCAGTGACCTTGTTAAATAGGCCAAGGTCACCTTTAGGCACATCATTTGTAGGACTGAATGAGATGCATGTCAAGTAAAAATTAGGGGCCTGTAACTAAAATTGTTGATGAGATAAAGCAAAATGTGTTGACAGACGCACGCACGCATGCACGGACGGAGCCCGATACCATAGCTCCCGCACCACGAGCGGCGGGAGCTAATTATGTGATACCCATATATGATATAAACCTGTATCCTGTACCTGAATCTGTGTGGTTAATGCGCCATCTGTCGGAAAAATTATTAGAAGAAAAATCTATGTTGTTGGCAATAGCAAACAGATGAAGCGTCCGATCCCAGCGTTACGGGAGACAGCGTACACAATTAAACAGCCAAAGCGCCAAAGAACCGGAGAGGAACAAATAGAACTAAGGAGGAAAAACGCGAGATAGCCAAGAGCTGTATTTATATCGGTGCCGCTTTCAATGGGGAAAACTGAAGGAATCAAAGGGCTTTAAAAGCGATGCATAGCCAGCCTTGCTGGTACTGGACAGGTGAGCTTTGTTTTACTCTGTTGTACAACCCCAATTCCGAAATAGTTGGGACAAAGTGTAAATTGTGAATAAAATCAAAACGCAATGACTTTCAAATCACACCAGCCAGTATTTTATTCACAATAGAGCAGAGATAACATAGCAAATGTTGGAACTGAGAAATTTTACAATTTTATCCACAAAATTAGTTCATTTCAAATTTGATGGCTGCTACAGGTCTCAAAAAAGTTGGGACAGGGGCCTGTTTACCATGGTGTAGCATCCCCTCTTCTTTTTAACACAGAGTGGGGCATTGAGGAGACAAGTCTCTTGAGTTTAGCCATTGGAATTTGATCCCATTTTTTTTAATACAGGCTTCCAGCTGCTGGAGAGTTTTGGGTCTCCTTTGACGGACTTTTCATTTAATTATGCTCCAAATGTTGTCAATCGGTGAAAGATCAGGACTGCAGGCAGACCAGTTCAGCATACGGACTCTTCTACGACGAAGCCATGCTGTTGTAATAGCAGCAGTATGTGGTTTTGCATTGTCCTGCTGAAATACAAAAGGCCTTCCCTGGAATAGATGTCGTCTGCAGGCAAGCATATGTTGCTCTAAAACCTTTATACAGTGCCTTGAAAAAGTATTTGCCCCGTTCCTGATTTCTTACTTTTTTGCACAGTTTTCACACTTAAATGTTTCAGATCATCAAACAAATTTTTATAAAAGACAAAGATAACCCAAGTAAATACAAAATGCAGTTTTGAAATGATGATTTCATTTATTAAGGGGAAAAAGCTATCCAAACCTACCTGGCCCTATGTGAAAAAGTAATTGCCCCCTTGTTAAATCATGAATTAACTGTGATTAACCACATTTTTTGAGTCCAATTTCACTAGCCACACCCAGGCCTGATTACTGCCAGACCTGTTGAATCAAGAAATCACTTAAATAGACCCCGTTTGACAAAGTGAAGTAGGCTAAAAGATCTCAAAAAGCAACATGTCATGCTACGAACTAAAAAATTCAAGAACAGATGAGAAACAAAGAAATTGACATCTATCAGTCTGGAAAGGGTGGCAAAGCCATTTCTAAGGTTTTGGGACTCCGGCGAATCACGGTGAAAGCCATTATCCACAAATGGAGAAAACCTGGAACAGTGGTGAACCATCCCAGGAGTGGCTGGCTTACCAGAATTACTCCAAAAGCGCATCGACGACTCATCCAGGAGGTCACAAAAGAACCCAGAACAATATCTAAAGAACTGCAGGCCTCACTTGCCTCATTTAAAGTCAGTATTCATGATTCAACAATAAGAAAGAGACTGGGCAAAAATGGCATCCATGGGAGGGTTCCAAGGCGAAAACTACTGCTTACCAAAAAGAACACAAGGGCTCGTCTCACATTTGCCAAAATACATCTTGATGATCCCCAAGACTTTTGTGAAAAATATTCTGTTGACTGACGAGACAAAAGTTGAACTTTTTGGAAGGTGTGCATCTTGTTACATCAGGTGTAAAACTAAGGTATCATTTCATAAGAAGAATATCATACCAAAAGTCAAACATGGTGGTGGTAGTGTGATGGTTTGGGGCTGCTTTGCTGCTTTAGGACCTGTCCTGGACGACTTGTCGTAATTGATGGAACTATGAATTCTGCCCTCTACTGGAAAATCCTGAAGGAGAATTCCAACCATCAGTTGGTGACCTCAAGCTCAAGCGCGCTTGGGTTATGTAGCAGGACAATGATCCGAAACACACAAGCAAGTCCACCTCTGAATGGCTTAAAAAAAACAAACTGAAGGTTTTGGAGCGGCCTAAGCAAAGTCCGGACTTAAATCCGATTGTGATGCTGTGGCATGACCTTAAACAGGCCATTCATGCTCAAAAACCCTCCAATATGGCTGAATTAAAACATTCTGCAAAGAAGAGTGGGCCACAATTCCTCCACAGCAATGTGAAAGGCTCATTGCCAGTTATCGCAAACACTTGATTGCAGTTGTTGTCGCAGAGGGTGGCACAACCAGTTATTAGGTTTAGGGGGCAACTACTTTTTCACACCAGGCCAGGTAGGTTTGGATAGCATTTTCCCCTTAATAAATTAAATCATCATTTAAAAACTGCATTTTGTGTTTACTCGGGTTGTCTTTGTCTAATATTAAAATTTATAATTTATTTTCTGATCTGAAACATTTAAGTGTGACAAATATGCAAAAAAAAAAAGAAATCAGGAAGGGGGAAAATACTTTTTCACGGCACTATATATCTTCCAGCATTCATGGTGCTTTTTAAAACATGCAAGTGTCCCACACCATATGCACTAATGCATCCCCATACCATCAGAGATGCTGGCTTTTGAACTGAACGCTGATAACAGGAGGGGTGGTCTTTCTCCTCTTTAGCCCGGAGGACACGACACCCATGATTTCCAACAAGAATCTCAAATTTGGACTCGTCTGACCACAAGACACTTTGCCACTTTGCTATAGTCCATTTTAAATGAGCCTTAGCCCACAGAACACGGCAGCGCTTCTGGATCATGCTCAACAATGGCTTCCTTTTTGCATGATAGAGTTTTAGGTGGCATCTGTGGATAGCACAGTGGACTGTGTTTACAGACAGTGGTTTCTTGAAGTATTCCTGGGCCCATTTAGTAATGTCAATGACAGAATCATGCCGGTGAGTGATGAAGTGGGGGCCCGAAGATCACGGGCATCCAGTAAAGGTCTTCGGCCTTGTCCCTTACGCACAGAGATTTTTCCAGTTTCTCGGAATCTTTTGATGATGTTATGCACTGTCAATGATGAGACCTTCAAAGCCTTTGCAATTTGACATTGAGGAACATTGTTTTTAAAGTATTCCACAATTTTTTTATGCAAGCCTTCACAGGTTGGAGAGCCTCTGGCCATCTTTACTTCTGAAAGACTCAGTCTCTCTAAGACATCCCTTTTATAGCCAATCATGTTACACACCTGATGCCAGTTAACTTAACTACTTGCTAAATGTTCTTTCAGCTGATTCTCTTATATATTAATTGCTTTTTCAGCCCTTTTTTTGCCTGTGTCCCAACTTTTCTGAGACCCGTTGCAGCCAGAAAATTTGAAATAAGCTCATTTTGTGAATAAAAATGTGAAATGTCTCAGTTTCAACATTTGAAATGTTATCTATGTTCTATTGTAAATAACATTTTGGCTCATGTGATCTGAGAGTCATTGCATTTTGATTTTATTCACAATTTACACTTCGTCCCAACTATTTCGGAATTGGGGTTGTAGTTTTTTAGTTTTATCAGTCTCGGATAGTCCTGTTGGTGGTTTTTAATCCTGCTAATGTCAGTTTACGAATGAACCATCATCGTTTGTGGCCGACTACAGCTTGCTTAGCTGTGTAAAGATAGCATGTGTGGCTATAGACACTAGCTAGTTTTAGCGAATACCTTCAAAAAGCCATTCATACCACAGTTTCTGTATGAATGTAATGTGTCATTAGTCCATGTTTTCAGTGAGGCTCTCACACGACAATCACTGAGAGTGTCTGTTTATATTGTACTTATCTTGTAACTGAGATGCTATTCTCTTCTGGCTCGGTCAGAAACCGATGCGCGTTCCTCTGAGTGGCTTGGGGATGGGGGGTGGGGACTGCTTAAATAGGCTTTGGACAAGAAGCTACGAAAACTACTAAATCAGTTACAGCAGCTTTAAAGCCAAATAAAAAAATACTTTGTTATTGTCCCCTCCTGACCCTGAAAATGGCACTTGAGCCAAAAAAAAAAAAAATTGTAATGCATTTTCCATTAAATAATTACCTGTACCCAGAATTTTCAGAATTTCAAGATTTTTTTCTTTGCTGTGGACCTGAATTTCCATGCCTAAGTGGGTAAAAAATATTTTTAAAAAACCTCCCTCTCTACCTGGAAAAATTGAACAGGTGGACGCTAAACAAGTATTTTTTTTATCTGACCTTAGCTAGAGTAGAGAGGCTAGAGAAATTACACAGTATAATTCATCCAAGCTGATTATTTCACGGAAATTTGTTAGGTGTATATAATTTCTACCCTGAAAGGTACAGAGACGCTGCCGTAATCAGCGTGACATTTATTTTCTGGGACACCCCGTCTTTGTTGAGTGTGACTTAGAAACGACTTGCATGCCTACCTACCTATGCAATGCATGCTGCTGCTAGATGCATGAGCTTTATATTTATATATATATATATTTATATATATATACATATATGACCGATGGTGCCGTCAATACTCAATCAAGCATGTAAAATGTCACAAGGACTTTGAATTGCTGGCAATTGGGCTTCGACCATTCTATCTTCTCACGGGAATTTGGTTGCATTCTTTTATTTGTTGTGCACGTCCCACCAAGTAGCAACATACACCGGGCTGCAACAGAAATTGCAGATTGTGTGTGTAACCTGCAGCAGCAATTCCCTGAAGCCCTGGCCATTATCCTTGGAGATCTGAACACCTGCAACCTGGAGAAGGCTTTGCCAGGTTTTCACCAGGTTGTAAAATGCCAAACAAGAAAAGAGAAAACACTGGACAAATGTTACATAAACATTAATAATGCATACACATCCAGAAGCAAACCCCCATTAGCTCAGACCATAATGTCATTCACCTTCTCCCAATATCGTACTAAATTGAAAAATAGTAAACCTCAGAATAAGATCACACGATTATGGACGAAGGAGAGCAAAGAAGCACTGGGTGCCTGTTTTGACTGTACTAACTGGGGGGTGCTAAGGTACGGCACTTTTGATTCGGCACGTACTGTGACAACAGACTATATCAATTTTTGTATAGATTCTACAATTCCAACAAAATCAGTCAAAGTGTACCCAAATAACAAAACTTGCACAACAAAGGATATTAAACATATCATTAATGAGAGGAAACTGGCTTTTAAACAAAGAAACACTCATGAATTGAGGAGGAATGATAAGGAACTTAGAGGGAAGATAAGGAACGCAAAAGACACACACAACAACCGAGTGGAGGAATTGTTCAAGGCCAATGACTCTAGGAGAATGTGGAGCGTCATGAAAAACATGGCTGGGATGCCAAGAAAAAAACAGAAGGCCTTTGTAACAGCTGATGAAATGGCATCTGCTGTAAAGCCGAATACCTGCTTTAGGTTTGAGGCCTCTGCCACTGAAGAGAGGTGTATGAACATTCTGAGGGCTGTTTCCGTACGCCCTGAGGACAGAGTACAGGTGTCAGTGGAGCAGGTGGCCAGGACGTTCCGACACCTCAACGCGCGGAAGTCCAGTGGCCCTTACAACTTCACGGCTTCTGTCCTAAAGACATACAGCAATGAGCTTGCTCCTGTTTCGCAGCCCACATTCCAACAGTCACTGGATACCTACACTGTCCCCACAGCCTGGAAAACCTCACATGTGATCCCACTCCCAAAGAAGGTATGTCCAAAGGAGTGTAATGATTACAGACCTGTGGCTCTGTCCTCTACAGTGCCTGACAAAAGTCTTGTTGCATAAGGACATAGTAACTAAAAATAGCATATAACTTTATTTCTAACCAATCAATTGTTACAATAAATGGTCCATTTTAATATCAAGGGCTTTCACATTAATAATTTGGTGCAAAATGAAACCGTCAAAAAGTGTTCTGATGTTCACAGCTTGGCTAAGCCCATAACATCTGTTTTTGCTAGGACAAAAGTCTTGTCGTCTCTTCAGATGATGCAACAAATCGCAGATTAGAGTTTAACCTATGACAAATACTGTAATTAACACATTCCCAGATGTGTATAGAAATAACCCCAGCACACCAGACTTTCATATGAGGTGCGACTAGACCTCTGACAACATACCAAAGATTCAACCACAGACCAAAGTGCTGATCATCAAGAGCCTGAAGACTGAGTCTGCTGCTGAGGTGGCAGACATCTTTAATGTATCCAAATGTCAAGTGGAGGGGATGAGAAAAAGATTTGAAGAAACTGGTGACGTTCATGGCAAGCGCAGGTCAGACAGACCCCAGTATGACAACTGTTTGAAAGGACCGTTTGTTGCTTCAACTGTACAAGGCTAGCCCTTCTTCAACTACAGCAAAGCTACATGAGGAAATGTCACCAAAAATCCCAGTATCTACGAGAAGAGTTTGTCAAATTCTCTCTCAAAGCGGTTTTCATAGCCAAATTAGTACACAGAAGTCTGCATTAAACAGAAAACAAAAAACCTGCATTGCCTTTGCCAAGGCCCACAGCTCGCAGAAAGGATTGATACTGGAAAAATGGCTGAAAGTTTATTTTTCTGGTGCATCATCCATTGAACTGCATGCCAGTCGCCGTACAAGACCTGTTGGAACCCTCATGGACCCAAGATTCTCCCAGAAAACAATCATGTTTGGTGGAGGAAAAATCATGGTTTGTTGTTACATCCAGCATGGGGGTGTGAGAAAGATCTGCAGAGTGGATGGCAACATCAACAGCCTGAAATATCAAGAGTTCTTGCTGCCCTACTTATACTGCTGCTCCTTCTCATTCTTCTGCCTCCATGTCACAGTTCCTGAAAGCGAAGAAGGTGAAGGTACTCCAGGATTGGCCAACCCAGTCACCTGACGTGAACATTATTGAGCATTTCAGGGGTAAGATGAAGGAGGAGGCTTGGAAGATGAAACCATAGAATCTTGATGAACTCTGGGAGTCCTGCAAGACTGCTTTCTATGCCATTCCAGATGATTTCATCATCAAGTTATCTCAGTCATTGCCAAGACGTATGGATGCAGTCCTCCAAGCTCATGGGAGTCATACGCAATATTAATTCTTTTTTTCCAAGGCATCATGGCTTTATGTTCTGATATTATAGTGGCATATTTGTGTATTCAAAATAAAGTGTATGTATAATTTCCACATTTTTTTTCAATGCGACAAGACTTTTGTCCAAGCAAAATCTGACTTTTCTGTACAAATTAAATTATAAAACTCAATCAATGACACAAAACTCTATTTTGGTATATTTCGCATAATCTAGAGGGCTTTGCCTTTCATATAAGCCATTTTTGATTCCAATTGATCAACTACAAGTCAGGTTATTATTTGTTGTTCCTACAACTTGGATAAGTGACAAGACTTTTGTCAGGCACTGTATATTGATGAAGTCACTGGAGAGGATTATTTGCCCTTTGCTCTCTGGGTCGGTACAGAATAAACTGGCCCGATATCAGTTTGCCTATAAGTGCGGGCGGAACACTGAGGATGCTGTTGCAACCTTCTCACATCTTACCCTAAAACACCTGGACCTACCAAATAACAACAAGCCATATGCAAGAGTATTGTTTATAGACTTTTCTTCTGCCTTCAATACTATAAAACCTGATCTACTTTTGGCCAAAATGCATCAGTTGGAGATAAATCCTTGTCTGATTTATTGGTATTATTCATTTCTTATTGGCACACAGCAGTTGGTCAAGATCAACAACACACACTCCCCCCTGATCACAACGAACTGCGGAGTTCCACAGAGATGTGTGAGCTCACCACTGCTTTTCACAATTTATACCAATGACTGCATCATTACTACACCAGACCAATACCTCATCAAATGCTCAGACGACACAGCACGGGTGGCTTTGATGACAAAGGACACGCAGCCTGACCTCCATCAGGAGAGTGTCAATAAAGTGGTCCAGTGGTGCGATAACAACGCTCTCATACTGAACCCAATTAAGACAGAGGAGGTCATCTTTGGAACTTTACAACACGTACCTTCGCCAGTCATCGTTAACAGAAAACCTATAACAGTCTTCATCCTTTAAATATCTGGGGGTGTATGTGGACAGTGCCTTCTGTTGATCACAGCACGTGGATTACATCTGTAATAAAGTCCAACAGCGAATTTATTTTCTGAGGAGACTTAGGTCATTTGGTGCCAGCAAGGACATTCTTCATCAGTTTTTCTCAGCAACAATGCTTAGCATAATACAGTACGGAGGGGCGGTGTGGCTCTGCAGCCTCTCAGTCCAGCTAAAGGCCAGAATACGCACACTCTTGAGCATATGCTCAAAGTTGGCGGGTCAAACAGTGGAGGAAGAGTTCTTCCAGAGCTGGAACAAACACACTCTCAGCTTGGCCAACAAGATTGCAGTTGACCCCTCTCATGTGCTACATGAGGAATACCAGCTTCTACCATCTGGAATGAGATTTAGAGTACCTAGCTACAGGAGAAATAAATATTAACACTTGTTTCTTCCTCATTCTGTGTCCTTATTAAACCAACAGACAGGGGAAAGATAGACCCCTCCTCCGTAATTTACTGATTTGTTGTTGGACTCAGTGTTGTCTGTAAGCTACATCCCTCAACATGTGCATGAATGATTTTTAACGACTTTATGCAGTGTATGTCATTTTAACATTGTCTTTGTCTAGAATGATTTAAATGCCTTTTTAAGGATGGAGCTTGTAATGCAAGACAAATTTCCGTGCAAACGGACATTAAAGTATTATCTGATCTTATCTTATCTTATATAGACCTATATGACACAGCCATAGGCTGACTCTACATTGGGTCAGAGCGCAAGCATTCTGGCGAATGACACGCTGTTTATTTTGACATGCAGATTTCAATGCCATTACTTTCCTATTGTGGACAAATGTCGGGAGAATAATAGTGAATAAATAGAAGATGACAAAATTTTCTTCTGACCTGAGCACGTGAATGGAGCTCATTGAGCGTGAAGTCTGCCATGGTTCCTAATAGATTTATGCATGACGTCACTACTCTCTGATTGGTCAATAGCGATTCCTGCATGACTAGCAGACTGGGAGAAAAAAATTTGCATCCCATCGGTGAAAAGGGTCTCATATCAAAGACTGTGTAATATGAGCTATTCATTTATTAAAATGCGTAAACAAGTTGTTCCAAACTATTTCAATTTAATTCAAAAAAATGGTGAATTCCATTTTGTTCAGCAAAGTCCACGACATGAAGTTTTTCTGCAGCTGTATCTCTCTCTCTAGAAGTTTTCACTATGTTGCAGTGGGCAAGGATTAGCCTCGTGCACATTAGTGTTGGGTGCTGCTAGTGCTTCTGTACTGGATGTTGACGGACCACCACTATCAGTAGATCCTGCAGCAAACATATCAGATATTTTGGCGCATTTGGCAGCATCCGCCTGCAGACTCTTCCTCCTTCTCTCCCGTAGCTTCTCAACACTGCCCTTGCACTTTAGTTTATCCATTTTTGCTCGACACGACTTAAAAGACAAGTTCGGTTGAAGGCCGCAAGTCCACGTGCACACGCGCAGTTGAGCTTATGTGGGGCAACAGGAAATATGGTGGCCACTTGTTGCGTGGTGGGGTGCACAAACCAGTATCATAAAGACGGGAGCATAAGGTTTTTTCGTGTTCCCCATGGCAAGTGACAACAGCAGGCATGAATTCGAGCTTAAATCGGAAAGACTTTGTCCCAGATGATCACACTAGAGTCTGCAGTACTCATTTTGTCAGCGGCTGGCTCGACTTTGTTGACCCAAATGATGTTGACTTCACTCAGTCTGTGTTTCCCTACAAACGAAAAGAGCTCACACTGACGCAAGCTAAAAGGAAAGAGCGATCTGATCAGAGAACTATAGTTAAGGTACTGGTTGATATTAAATTATTTAAGTTGACCCACTAATTGACTAAGAATTGCGACCTACATCTATTATTGTTTCAAACTGTTGTTGTCTTTTTTGTTGCAGTGTCCAGTTTTTGTACCCGCATTTTGAAAAGGGACTGGCTTTGTTCGATCCTATAGGCTATATACGACGTTAAGTAGATGTTAAACTCTATGTAAACAAATATCAAGCTAAAGGGGGAATGTTGGGGCCATACGACGTTTACAGTCTAGGTCAGCCAAGGGACTTACATTATTGAACTTGTGGAGGTGTGGTTTTCATTGCGCTGCCTGCAATAATCATTTGGTTTCCTTGTGATTTCGATTTCATCATGACCATCACCATTCATCAGAAAACTTAAATTTGCTTGCCTGTTAGTTTTGCGGACGTGAAATAATGTCATTAACACCATGATGATTGGGTCCCACGCTACAAGTCTGCTAATAGCCACAGTGTTCTTGCGACGAATTCGCATTGTTCAAAACAACCGGCAAGCACGCATGACCCTAATCTCCTCTCAACATTGATAAGTGCGCAGGTACACATGTAAAATACGAGGCCATATTATTACTGTTTGACTGAACGCTACATATGGGATTTCGGATTTTCATTTGTGCTGAGAATAACAACGTCAAAGACTTACCTTGACAGTATCTCACTGATATAGTCTTTCAAGTCTACGTTGCACTGAAGGAGTCAATGCTTTCAGTTTGTAGGAGAAAACTAATGGAGTTTAGTCTAGCTATTTCATCAGGGGGAAAGAACTTTGTTACCCAACCTCCTTTTTTTCCGGCTTTTTATTTGCCAGAACAATTTTAAAAGGGGGGCTCCAATATATTTTAGGGGGCTTTTATCAGTGAGAAGGGGGTTTAGAATTTAATATTAATATTTAATATTGCAAATGCATATGCTGCGCCTGCTCTAGCAACCCAGTGTGTCATCAGTAACATGGCAGCCGCCGTTACGATACACTGCCCTCCATAATTATTGGCAGCCCTGGTTAAGATGTGTTCTTTAGCTTCTAATAAATTCAGTTTTTTTCTAAATAATATAGGACCACAATGAAAAAAAGAGGAAAATCCAACCTTTAATTCAAGTGCATTTATTCAGTGGGAAAAAAAAAAAAAAAAAAAATCCCACATTAAGAAATAATTATTTTACATCAAATCATGTGTGCCACAATTATTAGCACCCCTGATGTTAATACTTTGTACAATCCCCTTTTGCCAACAAAACAGCACCTAATCTTCTCCTATAATGTTTCACAAGATGGGAGAATACAGAAAGAGGGGTGTTCGACCATTCCTCTTTGCACAATCTCTCTAAATCATCCAGCGACCTGGGTCCTCTCCTCTGCACTCTCCTCTTCAGCTCACTCCACAGGTTTTCAGTGGGGTTAAGGTCTGGGGACTGGGATGGCCATGGGAGGAGCTTGATTCTGTGTCTGGTGAACCATTTCTGTGTAGATTTGGCCACATGTTTAGGGTCATCTTGCTGAAAGACCCAGTGACGACCCATCTTCAGCTTTCGGGCAGAGGCCACCAGATTTTGATTTAAAATGTCCTGGTATTTCAAAGCGTTCATGATGCCATGCTCCCTAACAAGGTTCCCAGGGCCTCTGGAAGAGAAACAGGCCCACAGCATCACCGATCCTCCCCCATACTTCACAGTGAGCATGAGGTGCTTTTCTGCATGCTCATCTTTTGTGTTCCACCAGACCCACTTAGAGTGTTTGTTGCCAAAAAGCTCTATCTTGGTCTCATCTGACCAAAGCACACGGTCCCAGTTGAAGTCCCAGTACCGCTTAGTGAACTCCAGATGTTTGCGTTTATGATTGTGAGTGAGTAAAGGTTTTTTCCGTGCATGCCTCCCAAACAGCTTGTTGGCATGTAGATAGCGCCTGATGGTTGTTTTGGAGACTTTGCGACCCCAAGATGCTACCATTTGTTGCAATTCTTTAACAGTGAGCTTTGGAGAACTTTTTAGTTCTCATACCATCCTCCTCACTGTGCGTGGTGGCAAAATAACCTTGCGTCCTCGTCCAGGCTTGTTTACCACTGTTCCAGTTGTTTTAAACTTCTTAATGATTCCTCTGACAGTAGATATGGGCAGGTGCAGGCGAGTGGCTATTTTCTTGTAGCCATTGCCTGACTTGTGAAGGTCGACACACATCTGCCTTACTTGAATGGTGTGTTCCTTTGTCTTTCCCATGTTGAAGAGTGGATAAGAGAAATGGCCTCTGTGTCACGTCATATTTATACCCCAGGGAAACAGGAAGTGATGAATTACTAATTAAATGTTCGTAGATACTCTGATCAACTTTGTAAACTACTGTAGAAATGACAGAAATACTTCAATTACATTTATTTCCTAGGAATTGTTAGGGGTGCCAATAATTGTGGAACAGGTGATTTTATGAAAAATAATTATTTCTTAGGGATTTTTTTCCCTTAAAATTCACTTGAGTTGAAGGTTACATTTTTCTACAATTTTCAGTGTGAGAGTATGCTTCAGCAGTAAAAATTGAATTTGTTTTACAGCTTTTAACACATCTTAACCAGGGGTGGCAATAATTATGGAGGGCGCTACATGCTACTAACATGAATAGCAGCACTTGAAACTAAACTCTAAATTTCCTTGACTGGATGTGTTTACATATCCTAATGTTTCTTCAGGTACTCAAAAATCAATCGATATTGGCGTCAGTTGAATACAGAATTATTCATCTCGCCATCCGGACACAAAATGCACACTGCACACCATAGAATGTTCCTGAACAAAAATGATTCCTGTGTATAGTGCGAATCCACGCTGTCAGCTGCCTTTCACCTCGGGGAAAGCAAAAGAACTTACAATTCCCCCCCTTTTCAATGCGATTTGTGCAACTTCTGCCCCACATAGGGCCTGATTGACTAAGACCTTTAGCACCTGCAAAATCTTTTTGCCGGGGCAAAACTAATAACATTGCCCATGATTGGCCAGGGTACTTGCCTTGCACCAATCAGTGGCAAGGTTTCTGGTTTTGCACGGGCAAAAAAATTTTGCATGTGCTAAAGGTCTTAGTAAATCAGGCCCATAGTCTGCAAAGAGCATGTGCACACCAAATCTCCCTTTTTCACGCCCTTAAACCGAAAGGTTCTATCCTCTTGTTAAGTGTGACATAACACATCATATGATAATGCTGTTTCTGGGTCCAAACATAACAAAATCACATGCAGGACAATGTAGACATGGCTGAGTCAGTTACCAAGTTCACACAGGCAAACTTCTTTTCTGAAGTCCATGAACAGGTCAAAAAGGGATTAATATCCTATCATTCAAACCATGTGGGTCCCGTGCTCATGAGAACAAGGGAAATATGGTGGTCAGTAAAGTGGGGCTGAGTCCAGGCCAAATGGATCCTGCACCCGGAAAGTGAAAGCGTTTACTCGGCGAGCATCGATGTAAGCAGGGCTTGCGAAAAAAGCCCACTTGCAAACATTAATCTGAGTGAGGGGGAATGCTGGACTACTCACACCGGGCCAATGTTACACTGAATTCTTTTAACTTTCCTCATGAGCTGTATCCATCTACCCTTGACCTTTTCATCAACCGGCAAGCGATAAAATGACAACTCGACACGTCTAACTGATGAACGCACATCGGAATACAACACTGTGGCATACTGCCAGTACAGTGTCAAGCAAGTTTGGACCCGGAAACAGTATTATCACATGGTGCGTTACGCCATGGCTTCACAAGAGGATTGACACTACAGAAGCTCAAACTCAGAGGGGGAGGGTAGGGCTGTCCCGATCTGATACTCAGATCGGATATCGGCCAGATACCATCCAAAAAATAGTGGATTGGATCAGATTGATTGCAGGGAAAAAATCCGATCCAAGCACTCCGATCCACACACTCCTATCCTAGCACTCCATTCCAAGCAGTCCATTCCAGCACTTCTATCCAGCACGCGAATCCAGCATGCAAAGTGCAGGTGATTACAACAACAGTAGGGGCTGAGCTGGACCAGCTGATAGAGCGTAGTAGTGAATTGGCAAAAGGGGAAGAATGTCGACCGTGTGGGAATATTTTATTTTGAAAGGTGAAAAGGACGCCACAACAAAATGCAAAATTTCTCATTGCCAACTTTCATGTGGCGGCACCAATGTGGGTCGGTTTAACACAACCAATCTCAGGCCTACCAAAGAAAATGGCCAGGCTGTCACAAAAGTAGGTCAGATGTCTACCTTCTACAAATAACCAACACCACAAAATCGAAGACGTCACATTTCCACAAAACTTTGCACCACAATACTTTTAAGTCATTACATTTTCACCAGAACCAAACTCATTAAATTGCGCGGCCTGTAACAAACACAGAGACGAGCCATAAGCAGGTGCGCGCTTTCCTGTGGAAGTTCTAAATCTGATTAAACATTTGAGAAGGCATCACAAAAACCAACATAACGAATTTCTCAAGGTTGCGGATGCTTAGAAGCAACAAGCCTCAAGCTCTGGCTCCCTCAAACAAGCAACGCTGTCTGAGGCATTCGAAAAGCGTGACAAACTAGCGTGACTAACAAAAAGAGCTGAAAATCACACCCAAGTGTCTGCAGCAGGATGTCCAAACAAGATGGAGCAGTACCAAGCACATGGTTGACAGCCTTGTTCATCAGAAACGGGCACAGCATGCCTACTCATCTGAATACGACCTGCCAGCCACTCTAACTGGAAACCAGCAGTGGGGGCTGTTAGAGAAGACATTTAAGAGCCATACCACGAGAGATTGACATTCTGTGCGCAGTTGACCCCCCTGGAATTGAATGAAACTTGGTATTTAGGTAGAAATGGGTGTCTCACAGAAAAAGCCAAATTTTTCGGTCCGTATTTCACTTTGCCTGCTGATAGCGCCATCTGGAAGCCACTTAAGTGGCTCAGTTTTGCTGTTGACACCACATTTAACATCAACTATCATGACTTAAGGGTACACAGTACCAAATATGTTATACGTCTATCTTCAAGTCCGGTTAGACTTCAGCACCACATCAGCACCAAGCTGGGCATCTACGTTATCGAGCCAGAATTATTTGAGAAATAAGAATAAAAATTGAAAATGGGAACGGGAATAAAATAATACCCCAGATATATACCAAACTAGAATAATTTATTATGTGTTTACTCACAACAAGACTATCATTTTCAGTGAATAGTACTTTGGTTTCTTGCTGTGTTTGTGCAATGGGTGGCCAGAAAGATGGTTGAAATTCATTTTTGGTGCATGTTTGCGGTATAGTTTCTCTGTAACCCAGATTTGTACTGTGAGGGTAAATGCTGTTTGTTGTGCTTTTGGAACTCTATTTTCAGGAATGCCAGGCATTTCTTTGGTAGTATCCACGCTTTCAAGCTAGACGGAGCCAAAGTTGGAGGAAAACTCAAAACGGTCCATTTCATAGCAGATTGTGCCTATGTTTAGGTGGCATTATTTTGTTTACCCAGCAAGATTGAGATCTGAAATTCTCTGGATACATAGTACCTTTGGGGTACATTACAGCATTAGTAAAATCTCAATGGTAGTATTTTCAGTGTAGATGATTTTAAACATCAAAAGTCTGAAAAATTTGCCTCCAGGGGGCACTGTACGCTGGATGCAAGTACTGGCCATCCCCAGCAATGTACCAAAGAAATTTTTTTTGAATTGTGATATACACAGCTAGTTTTCTCAGAAAGTGAAGAGCTTGGTTAGGTACTACGCTGGGTAGATAGCTTTCTGACTAAAGGTGGTACTCTAAAGAGCTAATGTTCCACCGACCTAACATTCCATATTCCCAGACATAAACCAAAGTTCTGTCTTTTGAAATATACGAAGCACATACACAGTTATACATAAAATTTGTAATCCCTTTGGCATAAAGCTAGTTTGGTTGTAAACTGGTGGTGACTGTGAGCATTATCAAACGCACAATACATGGGCTATTACCAAGCACGGGTACAGCGCAGTCAGAAACATACAGCACGTTATGAAACATGACCAGTCCAAAATTTTTAAATGCCAATAAAAAAACTAATGTAAAAGGTGTACCACCGTAGGTACGCAGACATGCGTCAACAGTATACATACACTTACATAATATAAAAGTGTAATTTTGAACTCTAAAAAAATCTTCATCACACAACCGTGTACATGAAGACAGAATGTCTAGTACAAAAGTTAAAACTGTTTTATACTTTTCAAGTTATCCAAAGCGAAATGATGTCAACACAGCATGTGACTAGCTCTATCCGTCAATCTGTTTTTGGAATTCGATTGTGGGTTGGCGGCACCTGGTGGTGTGCACCAGAGTTGCTCCTTGGCCTTGACCTTGAGCAGCCGTCCATGGCCTTCTTCGTTGGATCCGGGTCGATGTTACCCACGGAGCCAGTCGAGCCCGAGGCAAGCCCTACTACCCAGCATCCTGGGTCTCTACAGGGCTGCTTACAGCCCATTGATAGTGAGCTTGTCTGTCTCTGAATTAAATAGCGGGCTGCAGCCTATATGGCACAAAAGTTGCGTCAACACCCATGGCTTGGTATGCACGGAAATGGGAAGTCTGTAAAAGAAACCCCGCCCTCCCAACCACTGGGCATCTTGTAGGCTAGGCATCATGGGCAGGTGTTAGGAATGAAGGCATGCAAGTTACCACTACAAATGAACTGCCCTTTTCTTGGCAGGGTGCTGCTTGCTTGCTAGGACCTCTGTGCCTTTTATCAGGATAACCACTTGCTAGATGCGACTGCTTTGCCCTTTTTTCATACCCAAGCACCATACCCTAGGGAAATCCTAGAATTAACACTGAAGCCTGCTCTGTGATTGTAATAGTAATGCAAAAATGCAGAGAATTTGTTATTTTCTGAAACTCACCAACACTACAAAACTGTACACTGTACTGACTACTGGTAAAAGTCTTGCATGTTGACACAATGCTACAATCACCACCAACAATCTTTTCTAATTTACAACCAACCCAGCTTTATACCAAAGAGATTACAAATTTTATGTATCACTGTGCATGTACTTTATATATGTCAAAAGACAGAACTTTGGTATATGTCTGGGAATATGGAATGTTAGGTCGGAAGAACATTAGTTCTTTAGAGCACCACCTTTGGTCAGATAGCTATCTACCCAGCATAGTACCAAGCTAAACTCTTCATTTTCTGAGAAAACTAGCTGTGTGCATCACAATTCAAGAACAATTTCTTTGATAATTCGCTGGGAATGGCCAGTACTTGCATCCAGCCTACAGTGCCCCCTGGAGGCAAATTTTTCTGACTTTTGATGTTTAAAATGATCTACACTGAAAATACTACCATTGAGATTTTACTAATGCTGTAATGTACCCCAAAGGGACTATGTATCCAGAGAATTTCAGATTTCTATCTTGCTGGGTAAATAAAATAATGCCACCTAAACACAGGCACAATCTGCTATGAAATGAACCATTTTGAGTTTTCCTCCAACTTTGGCTCCGTCTAGCTTGAAAGTGTTGATACTACCAAAGAAATTCTTGATATTCCTGAAAACAGAGCTCCAAAAGCACAACAAACAGCATTTATCATCATGGAACATATCTGGGTTACTGAGAAAATACACCGCAAACATGCACCAAAATCAATTTTGACCATCTTTCCGGCTATCCATTGCACAAACCCAGCAAGATACCAAGGGAATATTAACTGAAAATGATAATTTTGTTGTGAGTAAACACATAATAAAGCATTCTTGATTGGTATATGTCTGGGATATTATTTTATTCCCATTCCCATTTTCACTTTTTATTCTCAAATAATTCCGGCTCAATAACATAGTTACCCAGCTTGGCGCTGATATGGTGCTAATGTCTATCCAGACTTGAAGTGTCACAGGTCATGATAAAAGTATAACACATCTGGTACTGTGTGCCCTTAAGTCATGATAGTTGATGTAAAATATGGTGTCAAAAGCAAAACTGAGCCACTTTAGTGGGTTCCAGGTGGCCCCACCGGCAGACTTCTTGAGATACAGACCTAAAAATTTGGCTTTTTCTGTGAGACTACCATATCTACCTATCTGCCAAGTTTCATTCAATTCCATAGGGGGTCAACCCCTCAACTTCTTCAAAAAGTGCCATTTTCTCACGGAATGGCTCTTAAGGTTCTGGCCCTCTTTGAAGAGCTAACAGCTAATGTCAGTGCCGCCTCCGCCACAGTAGGTGATGTCATCCCCTCTGACGGTTTCTCATTAAGGAGAGCAAAGAAGACCAGTGGATCCAAACAATGAATGCCACCCTTCTGGACGCAGTCCGCAGACATTTAAGTGATGTGGAATCCAAGCCCCTATATGCTGTGGCAACTCTGCTAGATCCAAGGTACAAAGACAAGTCAGGGAATTTATGTTAAATTTTTACATTTGTTTAGCCTACTCTAAAGTGTGGGATCGAAAATGCTTATGTTACTATTTATAATGCGATTGTATGTGTAGCCTATGTGACTTTGTTGTGACCGCATATGATGTCTTTATTGTCGCTATATACAATGTTACAGTAGTTGGGTTTTCATCTCACCATTTTTATGCGTACTTCAAAAATTCGCATTGGAAAAAGCAGATGGAAATAGCAAAATGCAAATACGTTTCCTCTAAATCGCATAAAAGTTAATACGCTCGCTTGAATTGTTTTTCCTAATGCAGTTGAGGCTGCTTTTCCACCAAATGCGAAACAAATTTTTCTCATCGACAGATTACATTCAAAGTCAGTACAACAATGCAAATGCACGCAATTTTGTATTAATTTTTATTTCATTTATTCATTTTTATTTTAATTTTACATTATTTGGTATGTTTTATGTTTATACCAGGTACTTCTCAAATGCAGACAACTTGGGACATGCAAAGGAGGCATTAAAGGCAGAGATGGTGAAAATCGAGGAAGTGTTGAAGACCAGGCCTCCATCTAAAACCGTGTCTACGTGGGCGGAGAAGACTCCACGGATGGAGGGCGCAGGCAGCAGCCTTGGCAGCATCTTCGATGAGATATTGGATGAGAGCAGCACAGCAGCAGGTCCTTCTGAGCAGATCACCCCAGGGGCAGTGATTGAAATGGAGAGCTACCTCACTTAGGTTCCTCTTGAATGTAAGAGTAATCCTTTCCATTACTGGAGGCTCGACCAAGCTCGACTCCCCACCCTGGCAGCAACAGCACCGAAGTTCCTGTGTGCACCCTGCACAATGTTGAGAGCGAGAGGCTCTTTAGCACAGCGTCGATTATCGTTGAAGAGAAGAGGAGCTTGCTGACAGCCGAGCATGCTGAAATGAAGATCTTCTTGAAAAAGAATCTCCCCATTATGCTAGGACTGCACAAAGTGGAGATGGAAGAGTAAGGGGGGCAGCTGTCTAGTTAACTGATTATTTTTTGTTTTGTGCTCTTGTATTGAGTGAGAGTGTAAACCAAAGATCCTTTTTTTATGTGAAGAGCACTCATAGCATTCTTTTGGGCATAGTTTGTGAACTTGGTGCCATGGACTCTAAAGAACAGTTGGACAATATTGTGTGTGTTACTTCTTTGGTTGGACCACACAGCACCACCAGGCTGGCATTGGCAGTAGAACTTAAAAAAAAAAAACACTCAATGACATTATGATGGTTGTATTGTTCAAGTGGTTATTTTGCATTTGTGACTTTTTTTTTCTTTGATTCACCTGAGATGATCATGTCAAAGGAAGCCTACTTTAATAACTATTTTTATTTATTTTATTTATTGCTACATTTTAAGTTTAAAATGTAAAATTTAACCCATCGGTTAATAATACATGGGTCAGTTTTTCACATAATCTACAGTTGTGAAAACCGTAGATTATTATTCTGGGGAAGTCTTTGTTCTCCATTTGATTAAGAATTTCCTGACATTGCAGACTACGAAATAGTATAAAATATAAGAAAGTTTGCTGCCTGCCCAATATCAGTCAGAATGGAGACAGATTACCAGTCCAGCCCTGCCTAATAGTGTGCTCATGGATTGGTGGTAGTCCTAAAAGGGTCCGCAATTGAAAATTTCCTAAAATGTACAAGTCTTGCTCGTATGCAACCCCCTGTTGCCAGCTCAGGAGAGTCTCACTGATGAGTGCCTGGCTGGCCAACAGGAGGCACTTGAGCAACGAACAAGGCAATCATTTTTAATTTTCCTTCCCAGCAGTTCTTTTTGCATCCCTACAGCGCCTCAGCCAATCGCGCACTGTTCTGAAAAAAAGCTGCCAACCACTGCTGGTTGGTACGACCGGGGATCGAATATTTTCTTCAACTCTTAATTACCAATCAAGTAACCCTACTAACTCTCTATGTTTTGCCTAGTTTAATTACTAATTCTTACTAATACACTAATCCTGTAAATAACTAACATACTAACTTGCACATTTGGGTAATATAAATACTGCACAAACTACTACCTATACTAATTGATTCTCTCCACTTTCCACACTAATCTGTAACTCCACCCTCTTTGCTCTCCCAGTGCTTTGCCTTAGTTTCTGCAGATATTTTGCAACTATCTCTTATACTAATCTGTTTCTTCCATCTCTCCCCACTTAGGCACTCCTTGAATGGAGCCGTTGTTGTTTAAGGATGTCTTGTGAAAATTAGTCTTTGTCGTTGTTTCCCATTTTGGATTTTTCTATTACCTCTCGTGTTTTCCCCTCTCAGTTAATGTTTAGATTATCCCTCACACCTGTTTCCCCGCCTTGCTCATTACTGCCCTTAAGTACATATAGTTCCTCACTTCTGCTTAGCTTTGTCAAACCGTTGAGCAACCTTTCCTGTGCCGAGCTCCTTGTACGCCAGTGATTTGTTTGTGATTCTGTGACACCCTTCTGCCCGATTCTGATTTCTGTTTGTGCCTGCCTGTATTTGTTTTGCCTGCTGATTACGACCCTTTTTCTGCCCAACCACGTTTTCTGTGCATTGTTGTCCTGGCTTTCGAATCCGGATTTCGGACTCTCGACTCACCAACTGCTTTGCGATTTGGTGCTGTACTCTTTGGCTTTTGAACCCCTGCCTGTTTCTGGTCTGCCCATCTGTATTGTCACTTTGATCACCTGGCATTGGAGTCGGATTGTTAATAAAGACCACAATTTTTGCATTCCGGACTACTTTCATTTGGTTCTGTGCACCAGACACAACAGTACCCAGCCTAACCAATTTTTTACCCCTGTTTCATCTTTTTATAAGCTACATTATATCAAGTTTTCAGCATTTTCTTCCCTTGTCTCCAGGTCAGAGTTTGCTGTTCTTGGGGGCTAAATGGTATAGCCCAGTGCTTACCAAACCTCTCCTGGAGGCCCACCTTTCCTGAATGTTTTATATTTCTCCCTGCTCCAGCACAGGTGATTCAAATGATCAGCTCATTAATCACCCCCAAAAGCTGATTGATGACAACCTGATCATTTGAATCACCTGTGCTGGAGCAGGGAGGAATCTAAAACATGCAGGACAGGTGGGCCTTCAGGAGAGTTTTGGGAAGCACTGGTATAGTCTAATGTACATTTAATGTACATAAAATGTAAGCAAAATGTAAATGAATCATACCATGTCATACTTTGAAATGAAGAAACCTTAAAGCAAGGTATATTTCTTTCTTGTACAGGATTGAAAATCATTTGTTTAGTTTTAATAGTGTACTCAGGATAACGCCCTCCCCCTGCCCCTACGATTCCTGCTGTAACCTTGCTCTCCCATGGTTCTCATGAAACAAATTTTAGGCAATTTATCTATTTTTCACTGAAGTAAGATCATTTAATTGATCACAGCTGACCAGGTAAGGGAACTGAGTGACATGGGTCAAGCCATGCAGATGTCTTAAATTCATCACCTGGTTTGGTTTCAAACATGACCTGTATAGCCAGGTTTAACATGTAGCATAGACCTACACCGACTTTGATCTCAAAAGCACCCATAGTTTGATGCAGACCTTTAGCATGGCTTCCACTAGATTAGAACCTTGTAGTGTTGGACTGGCATCAAAGGAGGACTGACACAAGAATACATTCTGCCGTAAAGTTGGGTTAACAGCAGTATCTAATCTGTCAGATGGAAATCGTGAACTTCTAAGGTGGTGTTGTGCATTTTCATTTCCTAATGAAAGTAAAATATGCTACCACCATGAAATGGTCTACATAATGTGCTACAAAAGTCTATAACGGCAATGTTGCGACCCTTTCAAAAGGCATAAGGAAGCAACCAAAGGTAGGTTCCAGATTTTATTTATCTCATCTTGTAACGTGGTTTATCGTCACTTCACAAAGGAGCTGGGATATGTAGTGGTCACTGTGCTACGCAGTAAGTCTGATATTGTCTCCCTTTAAGTCACCGGATGAATATTTCTTTCAGGTTCCCTCTGAATTGTGAATCAAGAAATGGCACGAGCTTTGGGCGTATCATTTGTGTGGTTAAGGTTCCTGATGCTCAGGGTATGGGAGCATGCCAGCATAGTTTAGCTCAGGACGATTTTGACAACATCTTGTCCCTATTTTCAAAGTACCAATAACTTGTGGATCGACCTATGTCCAAGGTGTGAACTGGCCTCTACAACTATGCCAGGTCATTTGAAAGTAAGCTCAGTGCGTGTACTTTATGTTACAGTACATGTACATGGGGCTATATATTTATGTTGGAGATCTCAAGAACCTCAAATGTCGTGAATCTGTGTAACTTGCCATCATCTGCTTAGCATTTGTGGTAGAGGGAGGCACTCCTTCCCTCCCCCTTGCCCATCATTCTGTCTGTACGTGGTTATTCCACCAATCCACTTCCATTGTTATCTTTTGAATGTCCCTCAAAACCCCCTCTGTAGATCATTCATTGGGTTTCTCTTCCATTTGTGGTTTTGTATTCAATCAGTTCCATCTTTACTGTGCAGAACAGCCCACCTTGTTTCAGGATAAATCTCTGAGCCTCCGTCTTTAGGGCCTCTTGCCATGCTGGTACCAGACAGAGCCATAGACTTCAGCAGTTGGGTTTCATTTGTATTGTTCACCACTTGTTCACAAATTTTTTTTTTTTTTAAAGATTTTTTTGGGGGAATTTTTCCTTTATTTGACAGCTATACAGTGTAGAGAGACAGGAAAGTTGGGGAGAAGAATGAGGAAGACATGCAGCAAATGACCTGAGCTGGAGTCGAACCCCGGTCGCTGCGGGAAGGACATAGCCTTAACGGTACGCGCGCTTATACCAATGAGCCACCGCGGCGCCACTTGTTCACAATTTTACCAGTAGAATAAACTTGATAAAAAAAAACTATTGGCTTTAATCTCTTGGTTCTATGACAGATTGAAATATACCTTGCTTTAAAGTTCCTTCATTTCAAAATATGACTTTGCATAATATATTTTTTGTGAACATTTTATGCGCATTACATATACATTGGACTATACCGTTTACCGCCCAGAACAGCAAACTTTGACCTGGAAAAAAGAAGGGAAGGAGGAGAGAATCAAAGCTGAAAATTTGCAATAATGTAGCTTATAAACAGATGAAACAGGGGTAAAAAGTTGATAGGCTGGGTACTGTCCCACATGGCTTTTCAGCACTCGTTAGAGGGGCCATTTTTGGCAATTTTCAATTTCGGACCCTTTTTAGACCCCCACCAATCCATGCCCACACTATCAGGGATGGTTCATAAGCCTTTTACTGATAGATCTGTACCCATATTTGATATCCCTGCAAAGAAATTGATGTTATTTCACAATATGTGGTCTCAGGGTCCCTCCAGACCCCAGGGCCCTCAGGTCCGTCTTGCGATAGTTCCCTCTTTGGGAACCCACAACTGCTAAGCAGTGCAAGATAATGTAGATTTAAGCACAGATTGTGAAAGACTGGACCAGAATTTGCTAAACCACAAATTTTCAGCCTTCTAGTACTCTCCATTGTGGAGATGTTGACCCCCTGAAACCACTTCGGGCATTTGCATTCTAAAAAATGGGCGTGGCACCCAAAATTTAAAGGGCCATAAGTTCCAAACCTGTGGGAGTTGGACCCTGAAATTTTTCAGGTGTTCATTATACACCCTAAGGTTCATTTTGACAGACTTTAAGCGAAATCTAAGATGGTCACCTGGGAAGTTTTCATAAAATGTGATCACTTGGCATGGACCCTATATTTCAGATATTACTGTGTTAGTGAGTTACTCTTGTTCCTTATAGGGTGTGGTAAGCATTTATAAAAGCTTGCGTTTCGCTTCGGTGCTCGGATGTGGAAACAGCAAGCTTTTCCGTTGCAGGGTGAATGCTCTGACTGTAAAATAAGCAGTTCCTTTCATGAGTACGTGTGCTGGCTGAAGGGGCTCTGAAGAGAAATGGACAAAATTCTAAAATTCATGGAATAAAAGCATGTTTTTGGTTTTGAGAGGTTCCTGGTGCCCATTGATATCCATCCGCACCTGTATTGATAATATCATGCTAAATTCCACTAGAAAATCATCAATTCAGATGGAGCTTCATGAGTCAAAAGTTGATTTGTGTTAAAAATATAAATATCTTGTGATTTGACAGGGCACAATTCTGAGGGCTCCGAGAGCATGAACAGCCACTTGGATAGCTCTCTTATTTGTCTTATAAACAGTAAATAATTTTGAATATCACACTCAGATGAAGTACACATATAGTCAAGGTGTTAATGATCCCAGAAATGTATTGTTTGAACTCCCAGCCGTTTTTCAATTTTCAGTATTTTTATAAAATTTCACTGCTGAATTTTCTTGAAGATTTTTTGTGTTTGCGGCCCATTTTCTGTTCCAAAATTATGAAGATAAACTAAAATACCATAAGTATCTTGTTTCATTTAAGCCATTTTTCCCATCTCTGTGAAGCTAAAATCTTGAATTAAAGTCTTAAATAGGGTCATGCATGATATGCCAGATTAGGCTTCTATGCAAAGGGGTTAAAGTATGTGCATTGTCACTACCCTCGTATATTTTATGATGCAATGAATTATCCAGCTACCAGCAAATTGAAAAGTCAGCAGTAAAATCACAAAGAGTCATTGTGGAAACAAATCACCAAGTTTACATTGGTGTAAACTTGCTGATTTCAGAACGTTGCCGACTGGAGCGCTGCAAGTAGCTTTTCAACTCATTGTGAATCGTTGGTCTGCCCTAGTCTTTAAATCTATTCATTTTAGTGGTTTTCAGCCACTTTTCAACTGTCATTGCTGTTTCTTACTTTTAACTCCATTTAATTTATAACAATGTTCAGCTTACTTGGCATCAGTGATGGGCGGCTGGTTGAAATTAGAGAGGGCTCAAAAATCCCAAATGAGTAGACTAATGATGAGATGAGAAGTCTTGACCTGTATTAAATCATCTTCCTTGATTGAAAAGTTTTCCAATGATTTGAAAATCCATTGGCGGGTAAAAAGACAGCTTCCTTCTAAATGCAGTGTTGTAGTGATTAAATAGGCCAGTAAATTTAAGGCAAATTACTTGACGTTGGGGACATGGCTGCCGGTTCCTGGGGGCCTGAGAGGAGTAAAACCATGAGAAACGTTCATGGGTGCCAGAGCAGAACATCTTGGACCCCTCCCTGGTCTGTGCTTTCCTGTGCCAGCATCTGCGGTTGGCCACCAAGTGGCATCCTGGGGTGGGGGGGGCTACGGTTACATCTTCAGTCTTTCTGTATTGTGTTCGCCCCACAATCCAGCTGTTCCTGTCAGTTTTGCCTTCAGTTTCCCTTTACAGGTTCTTCATTATTGCCTCATGCTTCACCCTTCCTTTTGCGCTCCTGCTCTTACGTTTTCCAGTGTTAATTGTTGTCACATGTATTAAGTTCCTGGTCTAAGTCTTCCCCTTGCCGGATTGATCTCTTCCTTCCTTGTTGTTGAACTTCTCTGGCCAACTTAGTAGCAAATTCTTAGATAATCTGTTCCCAGTTTGTGGTTCTGGGAAGTGGCTTTTTCTGGATAATCCTGCACCCCATTTTGAAGGAGTGCACCCCTCTGCAAGTTCTGGCAATTCAGCTTGCCATCCCATTGGCTGACCTCAGACCAGCCCCTTCAACTACGCCTAGCCCTTTATGATTCAGTCTGCCCCAGCCTGACTTCTGATTCTTCCCTGAGTAAAATATGAAAAGTTCCTTTGAGTTTAAGTCTTCTTCGGAAACTAAAGCAGCCAATTTGGCTTTCTCCGTGATCTGCGTTTGGCTCTTGTTCTGATAAGTCTTAACACCTCTGTGTCTTCCAAATCATGTAAAATGTCATTCATAATTTTATGGGCAGCATCTGTACTGTTTGCTTGTTTTGAGATGCACATTTTAATCCCTGTTAAAATTAGATTGCATGATAATTTTGTAATACTGAGTTGAATGTTTTGTCTATACTCCACAAGTTTTTTTGATGTCTCGTGGATTACTTTATCAAGTGGAGACATAAGTACTATATTGCCAGTGAAGATGCCCACATTTCTCAGAAACAGAATTTATATTGTACAGTTACAAGCTGTTCCAATACCCGTCAAATCCTTTTTAGGATTCTAACAGCATTAGTTAAGGGCATGAGTATGGTAATCTGAGGCCAACCATTTTCAAAGGGCATCACGGTCAATCAAAGGCAAGCTTTCATCTCCCAGTATTAGCTCTGGGTGCTTCCATCAGTAATTTTCTGATTTGACTTTGATGTACCAATTTGCAGTTGATGAATAATTGTTCAGTTTCTGATAACTTGTGGGAGTCAAGTGCATTCTGGAGGCACTCAATGCAAATGGGATTCTTAGTTTCTCCAAATCAGACTGTCTTATGCATGTCTGCCTTTCATTTCCGTAGGTAAACTCACAAATTAACTGTGTTGAAGAAGCTATCTTTGATTAGTGCAATCAGTAAACAGCAAACCCTCTCAATGATTGTACTCCTGATTAGCTGAGTTGTCGCTTTAGAAGTTGTTGGATTTGTGGCCTCATAGTCCTGGAAAGTACAATAATTACCTTTTCCATTTTCAGCAGTTCAGCACTTAGATTGAAATCAATTTAAATTTTTTTCCGCTAGATTTTTATTACCTCAATCAAAGTGACTAAGTAGCCTTTATGGCCTTTGCAAAGCAAATGTCCGATGCCATGCTCAGCCAGTGAACAAAAAAATTTAGATACACCAGCCATTTATAATGTGAAGCAGGTGACATGGGCTTTATGATAGGCATGATGCTGTTATACTATTGACCTATATGACTGAAAAATGTTTCCGAGCAAATGATGAATGTGTTGTCTTATAGAATTTATTTATCTTTTTCATTTTTTGCTGGTTACTATTGTAGCTTTGAAATTGAATTTTGATGCGAAGTACATGTGCTTGCCTGAGTGATCACATGAGACCAATCAGTATCTCTTTTAGTCTCTCAAATTTGAGAATATTTTAAAATTTGCTGTTACTTTTGTGCTGGAATTAGTGAAAAAAGAGGCTTGGAAAAGCTATGAAGAAGGAGGTTTATTGTTATGATTCAGACCAGGAACCAAATGTGGAGTCAGAGTGCAATCCAATACTAGGGTTTATGCATAGTAATAAGATATTGACAGAAGGATGTTGCCAAAAGCAGAATGACAGAATGATTTCATTTCAGATGGTACAGGCATGGGTGCAAGAGGTGCGCCCATGCCTGGCAAAGGGCTATCTGGAACAGCTGCATGCAGGTGGAGTGCACACTTTGCCAGAGCAGAACTGTAAGATAGTGGGACCAGGGAGCTAAGTGGGAATGCCGTCACAATCCAGCAACTAGCGCTCTTGAAGTAAGGAATATATATTCGCAAACACACGTGAGGAAACCTAAACAAAAATGCTTAACATCTGGTAGGGAATGCACACGGGACGTAAACCAATTAGAGACAATATATCTAAAACAAGTGGTGCCAGGCACAACAAACCCCGCCCCTCGCACATACTTTCAGCTACTTGTACGAAATCTCAATAGAGTACTAAAGTGATGACGTCACGCTGGTGTCGGAAGTAAAATTTCCATTTATTTTACCCATAGATGTTTTTTTCAGTTCACTTTTGAAGCACTTTCCGTTGTTTACCAGCCTCCATCGATTTCGAGATTTTACGTCATATTTCTGAGTAACAAAAAATGTTGTTTTTCTTTACCAGAGTCGGCTACAATCTAAATCATTTTAATTTTTCACCACCATGCTAATCCTATTTGTAGTCTAAAAACTACACGTCCCATGATCCTCCTAATTCCCAGGCAGAACGAGTTTAAAATGCGTTACAAATTACCTGCAGCTTGCCAATTGCCGTAGCTATTTGTTTGCTTAGCGTGGTGAGACTGTGAATTCGTCAGCCACTCTATGCTCTATTTAGTTATATTTACTTGCTAGATATCAAGTTTTACAACTAGCGCCAATTTACTTTAATAGCCAAGCATCTTTGGCCATCGTCTGTTTGTTAAAAACTCGCTAGCTAGCTAGCGAACGAGTTAATCAGCTTTGTCAATGCATAACTGACCGAGCTACGTAGCTAATTCAGGTCTGCTTGCTCATCTAATGCTAGTTAAGTGCCGAAATAATGGCAATTTGTTGTTTTTAGCAATTAATATTCACCAGGTGAGGCAAGCCGAGCAAGCAAACTGACTTTTAGGTGGCTAACTTAGCCAGCGAGCTAGTTTACTGACTTCGGTGGCTGACTAACGTCATATTAGGTGGCAATATGTAAATGCCAATTCGCGAAATGTTCCCGGCTTGACTCAATTTAACTGAGTAGCCAAATAATGGCTATTCACCATTTATATTGACTTAACTAGCTTGCTAGCAAACTAGCGATTTCGCTAGCTTAGCTATTAATAGTCGGTGAATTTTAATGCTAGCTAGCTTGCTAAATGACAGTAAGTGACAGTAAACTAACCATTTACTGTTTGTATTGATTGCACAAGATGTAATAAGCTCACTAGCTGGCTAGCTAGGTGGTTCGCTAGCGTAGCTAAATGTTAGCTAGCTAAATGGCGAAATAACTCATCGTGATCCATTCATTTCTAGGCATGTAGCTAAGCTAGCTAATGGTAGCCCCCTATGTGATAACGGATGCACGGACATAGACAATAGCAATTTTAAGCACTGATCGGCTATTGTACGTTGTGAACATTTGCTGAAACTGAGGTACCCCATTGGCTGGGAACAAATCACGGGGTACTCGCCAGCTTATGCAATGGATATTTAGTTCGGAGAAGTGGACTACAAACTGGACTACAAGTGCAAAAGCATATATTTTTCGACAATGAACAATGAATTTGATGTGATCTTTTGTATCTGTATACCCCATAGGCTAATCTCAGAGCGAGGTGGCTCATAAAATTAATGCGAATTCCAGCGATGCCAGAAAGTGTCCAAACCCCATTATAAATTCCCATAGGGATTTTACTTCCGACACCAGAAGCTAAGTAGCGGTGACGTCATCACTTTAGTACTCTATACGGATCTATTCTGGGTCAGTGGCAATCCCTATACCGAATTTGGGGCGAATCTGGCCATTTGTTTTGGCGCTAGAGTGTTAACAAACAAAGAAGCAAAGAAACACACAAACACAGAAACAAACCGAACCGAAAACGATACCCCTTCCCTCACCCTTTGGGTGGGGCGGGATAAAAATACTCAAGCTGCTGGATGGGAGGAGACACGAAAAGGATTCCCATCAGGGTTGTGGCAGTGTATAGATGCTGAGGATGAGATTGATTCTACTAGGTTTGTTTTTCATGGAAATTTATTTTTACAGTGGAAATGTGTGATAAATTTTAGTTGTTTGTACAAACCCCAATTCCAATGAAGTTGGAACGTTGTGTAAAACGTGAATAAAAATAGAATACAATGATTTGCAAATCTTATAAACCACATTTTTTTACAATACAGAGTGAGTCACCAAAAACTATACACTTTTTAACGGGTCATTTCGTGATGGTGTAGCAATACACATGTATACAACATATTTTGTTCTTTTGCCTCAGATCTTTCCGCTGATATTGGTAACAGTTATACTTCGTTAGGTTTCAGGCATGACTGCACAGAGGGCAATTAAGGGACTCAAGTGAAATCTGACTTGTGCCAACTGACCAGGGCTGGATATGAAATTGACCATGCATGTCGTAATAGGTTGCATAGTCATTTGAACTTAAAAACAGGCATATGAATCCTGACTGTGCATTGGTCGTAATGACCTGGCACTGCAAAGCATGGTGCGTCCACAGTTTACCCCAGGCAAAGGGCCTTCTTGGTCACTGAATATCATAGGACACGGAACATTACAAATGTGCTGCGGAGTTTTCGGCGTCAGTTTCCTCACATGCCATAAATGCTTTATGTTGACTTGAAACTTCACAGAGGGAATTCTGTTTTGTTTGCTTTGTATCAGAGCCTGATCAGTTGGCACAAGTGAAATTTCACTTAACTCCTTAAAGTGCTCTACAGCAGTCATGGGTTTAATCTAACAAGGTGCAAACTGGTATCAAAAGAAGCAGAAAGAGCTGCTGAAAACGTAAATGTAAAAGATGTTGTATACATTGCTACAGAATATAATAATTGGACATTTAAAAAGTGTATAGTTTTTTTGACTCACTCTCTAGTTCTAGATATTTTTTAAATATGTTTCTTGAAACACAAAATTGGATCCAGCATCACACCAGGATATTTAAAATCAGTAACTATTTCAATCCTTTCACCTTTAATAAGAATATCAACACTGGGAGGCTGTATCAGAGTTTTAGAAAAAAAAAACATGCATTTTGTCTTATTAACATTTAGACTAAGACATGATTGGTCAGGCCAATGTGAGATCTTTTCCAGCACAGCGGTTAGCTTGACAGCAGCTAACTCAGCTCTTTTTGCTTGGGTATATACTACAGTGTCATCTGCATACATTTGCAATTCGATATCATGACACTGCTGTGGGAGATCATTAATATAAAGACAAAATAATAGGGAACCTAACACTGACCCTTGCGGTACACCCATTGTGCACCTCAGATAACTAGGCATCACGTCTCCGACTTTGACACATTGCATCCTATTCGATAAATATGAAGACATCCATTGCAGTGCTCGAGAGGAGAAATTAAATTTAGAGAGTTTGGACAGTAGAATATCATGATTAACGGTATCGAATGCTTTACACAGGTCTAAAAACACAGCACCAATCCCTTGCAACTGAAAAAACCACTTCCTGTTTTATGGCGAATCATCCGCTGCCATGGCAAAGTCGATTGAGGAAAACTCCCAATCATCACGACAGAGTATCTTCAAGGTCTGAAGGCTTTCCTGACCACATTCGCGGTGGATCTGGAAAACGCACATAAAGCAGTACACCAAAGTAGAAAACATGCTATTTCCTGTGGCCAGTCGGTGGCGCTATGTCCGACACTCAATATTGATATATAGATTGTTTCAGAGTGGAACTCTTTGCTAGCACTTGAAGTTTGGGGCAGATTAGACGAAGTACGCTTCAGTTATTACAACTTCCTTTTTCATTGCGAAATATGCAAATTCAGTAACCCGCCATGTCAAGGCCGATCAATGAAATTTAGCATTGCAAAGGCCTTGAGATGTACCACACGAAATTGGAAGTCACTTGGATCAAATCTTTAGGATCAAATCTCGTTGAAATACAACACATGGAAATTAGAAAAATAGCGCAAAAATTGCACAGTCATATCAAAATGGCAGACTTCCTGTTGAGTTTTGGTCAGGGCACCAGAGACTTTTTTTTAAGTCTCAGCATGATCCACATGTCCACCGAATTTCGTATATGTTGGATAAAACGGGCTGCGAGGGCTGCTTCATTGAAATTTTCGAGGGGTGCTGCAGAGCCAGTTTGCCAAACTCATTTTCAAAGCCTGCAAAAAAGTTTAATTTTCGGCGGGCCGGATGCGTGTGCCAGTTTTCATGAGTTTTTGAATATGTTTATGCCCTCAACAATTTGATTGATTTTTGTAAATAATAATAATAATCGTAATAATAAACACTACAGTTACAATAGGGTTGCACCAGTTGGTGCTTGGGCCCTAATAATAATAATAATAAAAAGAAGAAGAAGAAGAAGAAACCGCAGGTGTTTACTCAGCTTCCATTTTATGCATTCAAATCAGAACTCAGTGTAAGCAGTCATTAAACAGTGCAAAGTTTGCATGTGGTTTCCTTAGGGAACGGTTGCTTCTTTTGCTTTCCTGTGAAGACATCAGCTTAGGATCTATATACTGACATTCAGTTATCATTTTTTTCCTCTGCAATAGAAAAATTTCAATATTTACTTGTGTGACGGACAGGTGTATGTTCCAGAATATTCTGGAAGATTCGAATTTAGAAGAAGGATTAAATTTAAACAATTTATTAAATAACTGAGTGAATGAACGTAGCAATTACTATAATACAGGAATGGATAAACAATGAAATGACTAAATTAAAGATAGAAATACTATTCACTAGCCCTAACTGTCCGTCCTTGCGATGTTCCCACGCCGATGGTGAAAATCAGCTGGAATCTGATGTCTTAGATGCGGTGATCCTGATAACCGCAAAGTCCGTATCCAAGAAGTATCTGTAGAATCCAAAGTCCGATTGCACCCAGCAAAGCCAGTCTAGCTTCCAGGTATAGCAGACCGGATATGATTCATTGTCCATTGGCTGCAAGTTCCTTTTATATAGGCCTTGTACTCCTGTATGATGTCATAAAGAAGAATCTTGCATGATGTCATAAAGAAGAACGTTGAATGATGTCATAAAGAAGAATCTTGAAGGTGATAGAACTTTCCAGATGGCTCTTGAAGAATCCTGCAGACAATTCGCTGATTTGACGCAGCCGCCATTTTGAATCGAAAACGAGGCTCAGGTGGGATGAGCTCTCAGCTGTCAAGTGCGGTGCACCTTACCCCTATGCGTCACCCAAGCTCAATGTCCTCAACCTTGAGCTATTACCTAAATTAACAATTACTGACATTAAAAAAGGGCCGAGGAGGGATTACGGATACCAAGGCAGTCTTACTAAAAAGCTACAGCAATTTAATCGAAGGCCACATTACAAATATCGAAGTTCGCCTCTCTTACACTTGTGGGACAGAGCTGATAAATGCTAACTAGTACTGCGAATGCGATTGGTCTTAACTAAGCACCTTTACGTGTTTGAGATAGAAATGAAGTGTAGTTACATGTCAAATTATTATGTGAGTTTGTGCAAATAGCGTTTGATGTTATCGTTAACAATTGCAGGGCTCGATCTTCGCAAAACGCCCGAGATCCGTGGAGACCGTAAATTCATTAGGGAGACCGAATAAGCTCAGACTGCTCGCCCGGCTGGCGAGTGAACATTCCGCATGATCTTCATTGAATATTCGCACAATCCAACCGCATAATTGATCTTTATACGCAAGTCAGAAGTTCAAACAAATTCCGCCTTCTTATCCTCATTTTTTACGCAATGTTGCTTGACTGGTCGTATGGTTTCCTGCCCAGTGGTACATTTCCCGAAATCACAGATGCTAACTTACATAGTTGGACCCATTGACTGTGAATGGACGAACTATGTAAGTTGCTCATTTAGTTAGCAACTATGCTTTTGGGAAACACACCCCGGAACGAATTCTAAATCCACTCAGCTGTATATAAAAAAACATCCAAAAACATTTACTAAAACTTGGGCTATCAGTTCATTTGTTTAAGGACATCACATTAACCTCCAGCAGTTAACCATGAGGTTGCTCACTAGCTCTCATCGGAAAATTAATATTTTTGCGTTTCTTCGCTGAAGTACGTTAAAAGCGAACTGGCAAAACAACTTGTAAATAAAGAAATATAACGTGTTTTTGGAGCGGTACGCACATGCAAATTAACTCGTGCACGAAAATATGCAAGTGAGAGTACGGGGACTCCAGTATGCTCTCTGCTAAAATACGGTACTGGAGCGAATTTACTTACTGCGTGCACTTAGTTCTGTAGCCGCATATTAAACGCTCCAGATTCATTGCTAGCTGGCTGGCTATACCCGATAATTCATCTACAAGATTTACGAACACGTGAAATGCAATGGTAAGTTCGGTGACTCCTCGGAGTTAAGTACTTTCCATTCCTTTCGATCAAGAACACCACTTTCCTACTCTTACAGTAACGTTACCTTCCTCTTTCTTGCCCGCTGGTATGATTACACTAATGGAATACGCTAATGGCAGTTGTCTTGGCAGGGTTGAGAGCTTTGATGGCTATAGTTCTTGACCATTTATTAGTTTCAGCAATCTCCTCTATTTTTCTCCATGCTTAATGCGGGCATTTGACATTTCGTCTGCCACCTCAGCCTCGTTTTCGCTTCGGAAATTTTCAAGATGGCGTCTTGCGTGATATAAGTCCATAGAACCCTGCAGATGGCTCCTGAAGAATCCACGGTGCTCCCAGGCCAGTCACAATGTCCACAAGCACCCATGAACACTCACCACCCCCACATAAGCACACAGAAACCACTGGCTGAGCAAAACAACACAATCAGGCACCACAAACCGTCACAACGTCGCACTTGTATCAGTAAACTAGATATGGTATGGCGGTCCCATTTGCATAGTGAGGAATGAAATTGACAGTGCAATCTAGTGTCCGCAGGACGTTGCAACATGTCTGGCGTGTCGTCAAATCTCCAGTCAGATTCTGTAACGTTCTTCATCGCCAGTCAGTCAGAGCTCTGAGACAAATGTGTTTATTGGCATTTTGAATAATTACAGACCCCAGGTTGTCTTACTGGACATTTAAAAATACACTGAAGATATACAAGTATTATTACGATTTGCGAGCCTTTAGCACATAGGTTGGCGACAGCCGGCCAATGGGGCAATTTTGGCCCGCGAGTGATTTTCATTGGCCCGCCAGATGATTCCGATCACAGTTTTCTTTTCTCTCTCCGAGCGTTTTTTTTTTTTTTTCCAAACGCAGGCTATTCCTGCGATTCCTGCCTATAGCCTACCAGGCACCTGATGTCAAGCAGAAACGAGAGAATACCAGAGCCAGGATTTGCATTCTTAATCATAGTTGTCTTTATTTCACTTTCTTCAACTAAAAAGGAAAAGTTGCGTTTTTGACATAATGGGGCGGCCTATGAAAAGATGCGCTGTCTTTCACTGAACTTCAGGCCGACAGTCGTGCTGCAACGAAATATTTGCGTCAGGGCGACACAGGAAACTAGGTTTATATTTTATTTAACAAGACAGTAACTGTGGCATAATCCAGAAGGCTTTCACGCAAAGTAAAATAAAATAAAACGATGATCAGGCAGTCGCGCAATGGCAAAGTTGGTGGGCACGGTGCTCCTGAAACGAAATGCACGAGAGAAAAAAAAGCAACCGAGACACTTTTAAGGACGCACTTGTGGCTTTTTCTTGGGATGTTAGACTTCGCACTAGGATGCTGCTGCTCTTTGTATAACCATCTGTCGACGCTTCAATTTTTCGTTTTCGTGCCGCAGACCGGAGCGGATAAGCAATGTTGAAGGAGCTGCGCTTCGTTTCGTGATGCCGCTTGACATTATACATTGTACTCCTTTGCAAACCGCGGTAACTTCCTTGCATATGAGGCACATGGGCTTTCCATTACTTCAACTGGGTAAGATGAACGTGAATTTGTCTCTCCATTCCTCTTTATAGGCTCTGTTTTCGCTGTCAACTTTCCTCTTTAGGCCTTTTGACAGAGACATCTTTTTAATTCAGCTTACTCCTCTCTGCACGCTATTTCCACCAAAACAGCAAACATTGTATTATGGCCGATGTTATTCGCACTTATTTAAGTGCGTCCAAGCACAAAAATTGATCGAAATTCGCGTCTGACGCACTTATAAGTGTGGCCAAGATGCACATTACTCCATTGCCCACACTTATTTTAAACGTGTCCAAAGCTACATTTTTTTTTCTTAGCCATACTTATTTTCAGCTGTGGCCAAGAAAAAAATTCAGCATAGGCCACACGTATAAGCGCGAAGTGTGGCCAAGAAAAAAATTAAGCATTGGCCACACGTATAAGTGCGAATTCGTTGTATTATTATAAGGAGGCGGTCAACCAAGTATTTCAAAATAAACGTAGCCTAAGATAGACTAATATTACTAGTAGCCTAATAGACCTAACCTGGGCCTATCATTGCCATCAGTGCCTTTTTCACAATTTCAGATGACTCAATATTGAAAGAGATACTAAGTCAATTAAGATTATTTAATTATCAAAAGAGACTTCCGATGGGCTTGTGTAAAGTCAACATAGTTTATTTATTGTCATTAATTATTTTTATTAGACTCACCATTCTCCGTGTAGGCCTGGTTTTTGCGAGTGGACCTGAGGGGCACCTATCGCAGCGTCTAAATAGGCCGTAGCCCGGCCTCTGGCCCGCCACCTAGTGGCAAGGAAAAATCTTGGCCCGCAGCCCAAGTTACTTGCCGACACCTGCTTTAGCACATCTTAATGAATTGTCATTTGTGGACCCTACTCTTCTGTAAACTCATTAATCCCGAAAGGAAATCTTCACCTTAATTCATTGCTAACTGAGACAGAACACCCAAATATTGCTGCAAGAGCTATCCACTGACAGCCAATTATATATGTACCATGCCCTTAATAAAGAGAAAAGTGTGTATTCCTTAAGTTAGACAGGTTGAATTACTGAATTCATTAAGATATGATGAAACATCCAAATCTCACTGTTTAGATTCACTTACTATTCCGTTCAATAAATTCAAAAGCTACACAGGGCTTATATTTAATCATCGGAAGATAAGTGTACTTCTAATGTTTTGACTCTGTGGCGCTCTTATGCTACGCAATATTTAAAAGGTTAATGTCACAAAGGCTTGAAATGTTTGTAGCTCTACTCATTTGGACGCTATTTCTATTATCCTGTTTTATTTGTGTTTTATTTATTGATTTATTTATGTTAACTTCGCACCTGGCAATATTTCAGCTATATGGCGACAAAGTTTCGTTGTTCTAGTGACAAGGACTTTCTGTCACATGACTGCTAAAATGGGTCAGTTTTTCAATTCTAAACAAAAATAACACCAAAACGGTTTTTCATACAAAAAAATAACTGCAGATTCAATCCTCTGATGTCAATCCACACCTAGAACAGTAGTTTTTGTCACTCCATTCGAGAATCTTAAAATTGATGAAGTCATGAGATGTAATTAGGTCACAGTGAACTTCTTCAGTTTTTACTGAAACTTGACCGTTTTTGCAAACTTTGTGTCCCCTTTTCAGCTAAAGCTGAGTATCAAATTTGAGAGCAATCTGTTCAGCCGTTCTGGAGAAGAATATGATTAAAGGTTTTTCCTTTCAGCCAAAATGGCGGAAAAACTAGGTCACGGAATGTAACAGTTATAACACCGTTCGCGAGCCTTCAACTATTCCTCTCAACATGTAAAAGCTGTCAAAGCCGTCTTTAACGGTTTGGCTGCAATTCGGGACAAAAAAGATCGCATATGGAGAGAAACCGTGTCTTCAGTTGCAAATTACGATAATAGGAAAAGGCGTCAATAAAGGAAAATGATTGAGAATTAGCCAGGACTAATTATTGTCATAAAGTGACGTGTCTTGGCCCACCCTCTGGCTACGCCACTGTTCGAGAATAACAACGGTGTATCTTTGTGCAGATGTGTCCGCCAGTGGATGTGGAGCTACAAATTTATGCATGCAGTAACAATATTCTATCACTAGATGGCACACCAGGATCAGTTATTGAATATTCACAACTGCCAGTAAACTCAAAGAAGAAGTGACTCTTCATCCCAAGGATGTTTATCTCTCTCCCCCCCCATTGTAAAAAATTGGTCACACTTCCTGTCTCCTAAGTGGGCGCGGTCGCGGAAGTTTTGTGCGCGTTGTGGGCATGGACCTATAAGGAGAACTGGACAAACAATGAAGGCTGGGCCACACGCCGATGTAGGCTTAGCGGTTAAGCTGATATTGCAAGTCATGTGATGCCATGGGGGCCAAAAAGAACTTTCTCCATAGGGAATAATTGAAAAAGACACGCTGATAAATCTGTGAATAAATATTTTTGATAGTCACAAATTATCGACACCGAAACTGTTATTTTTCTCTTTTAAATCATTGATGCCTCGTTCCTCGGCAACGACAAAAAAATTTATTTATATTCAGGCTATGTGAACACCAACGGGTCATCATGTAAGCGCGTTCTCGTCTCCTCTGAATTAGTACTAAAGCGAATGTGAGCGGGTGGTACTTCTGGCCGTCTGTCTGTGATCAACATGATAGACGTAGCCAAGTCGATAAAGTGAGCTGGCGTTACGGTGCAAATACACTGAGCAACTAAAGAAACGCAAGTTAATTAAAGACAGGCCGGAAAATAAGTTTGCGCGTAATTATTATGGAAAATCAAATTTATTACTAGTGTGTGCACATTTACACTCGTTTCATCAAACTTTTCTTTGCTTTGACTGAGTAACCATAAGAGTACATTAACTAACTAGCTAACTTGCATTTCTTTTGTTGCTCAGTATATTTTAGCCATTTTATTTTAAGGCCGATGTTATTCGCACTTATACACTTATACACACCAGTTGATGACCATTCCAGTGCCGCTTAGAAAGTACCGCTTAAAATAAGTTTGTCCAGGAAAAAAATTTTAGCTTTGGACACACTTAAAGTAAGTGTGGGAAATGGAGCAATGTGCATCTTGGCCACACTTATAAGTGCATCTAACGCGAATTTCGATCAATTTTTGTGCTTGGACGCACTTTGTTATTTTAATTGATGAATGGCCGTAATACTCGATTGCCACTTATGTAGCGCGGCAACATGTACAGTAAGCTAAGGCTGCTGTTGTGACATCCTAGAACCATGTATGCAGCCAACACTCACTTTACTTTTTTCATATTAAAACGATATGGATATATCCATAAACTGAGTTGTATATTTCCATTACTTTGAATAGCACCAATACACATTACTGTATTTTGATGCGTTATGCATAGCTGAGTAGCATCTAACGTAATGTCCATATGAGTGCATTTATAGCACTACATAAATTCAGTTCGAACACTGCTTAGCAAACTATTAACCATTCTTCATTCTTAAATTAGTTATAGACCTTCATACATGATGAAGAAACTTTTCAGCGACTTGACAGTTGAGATCCAAAATGGTAACTATTTTTTGTGCATGATCCAAACTTCCATGAAAAGTAATGAACACACAAACACATTATTTGTCGTACAGCCTTTATTAGATCGAAGTTTTTGGTAGTTGGAAACGTCAGAGTATATGAAATCCGAACATCTGTTTGTGAGCAGCATCTGAGATCAACGGGAGTGATCCAGGTAGATTCGACGGTATGGCTGATTTTCATCTGTATGAAGATAATATGAGTCCTAAAAGAGAATGCAGCAGTTGAGCATGGGACGAAGATCGATTAGGTGTACATTTTAGAGGAGAGAGGGTGATTATGAGATAACGGGAAGGACAGAAAAAAGGAGCATTAAACATGATACAGTACAGTGTGCGTAACATTTCAGGGTAGACCTACATTCTACTATACTCCATGGAATGGTTATAAGTCAAGCGCGAAGCTAAGTTACGTTAGCTAAAAGTAAATTAGCTTGCCAGAATTGGCAAAAGTTTGAGGCTCTTGACTTTACAACATATCGGTTTATAAGGCACGTGCAGAGCGTTGTGTGTTCAGTTTATCGTCTTGAATCCAGAGAAGATAAAGGAGTTCGCACGCAGACAAGCAAGAATCATCTGACTCTATAAATGTAGTTACTCATCGTTGAACTAAGAGGACACGAGCCTGAGCAATGTCATGTTACACATCAGCAATTCAACTATTTTGCCGACATTTTTGCGTTGAAATCAGTAGTATTACTTTCCTGTTAAATAACAATCATTTTAAACATTTGATATTGCATTTGGGTTTTAAAATTGTGTTTCAAACTATGATAAAGCCTTTACCGGCGGCTATGTTTTTTCCGATCCACTCATAGTTGCATCAGGGGTTTCCTACGCAAGGTTCTGCAGTTTGCTGTGGTAAGAATTCCATTTCCGGAGAAAAGTGATTGTGAACACGCACCCTGGGTAGGAGTTCCACGAGCGCGGGCCGTTGTCATGGACACCTCGGATACCAGTGCGTTCATGAGCCCCACACTACGCATGTGTGAGCAAAAGTCACACAGCGCTGTTGTGGTTTCCCGACTAGATGTTTACATATACTCAGTCAAAAAAGAAACTTCACACTCGTTTGGAGGTCGATAAGTTGAATATACAAGAAAAGTGGTTTTAAATAATGATTTAATTCCATTCTGTACCCATTAAGGACGTGTACCATAAAAAATCATGTTCATAATGTAACCAGTTCCACCGAAATGCTACGGAAATGTAAGAGAGTAAAAATGGTAAGTTACAACTTGATGAAAGCATGTCAATAGCGCGTATGCCCTCCATGAGCATTCACAACTGCGACGCAACGCGTCTCCTCATGGATTGAATGATGCGCCTGAACACAGCTTGGGGGATGCGTCGCCATAATTGAACCAACATGGCACCAAGTTCCTGCAAATTCTGTGGAGGGTTCCTTACTTGACAGAGTCTTCTGCCCAACACATCCCATACATGTTCTATGGGATTAAGGTTGGGAGACCTTGAGGGCCACTCCATGACATTGATGCCAGCATTCCTAAGAAAATTCCGCGTTAAATTGGCCATATGAGGTCTGGCATTATCGTGTTGGAATGTCAGACCTGGGCCATGAGCTGCCACGAATGGCAAAAGCTCTGGAATGAGCACTTGATCTCTGTATCCTGCAGCAGTTAGGTTTCCTTGAACGACCATCAGTCGGGAACGGGCGGACCCATTAAAGGCACCCCAAACCATAACACTGCCGCCCCAAAACGGTCCACTTCCTGCACACAACACTGGGCGTTGCTTCACCGCGTCTCCTCCAAACTCTAACTCTCCCATCAGCGGTGCAAAGTGAATCTGGATTCGTCACTAAAAACGACCCTATTCCAATCACGCTGAGTCCATCTCAGATGTCGTTGCCCAGAGAAGCCGTTGACGCCGGTGTAACTGGGTTAAAATTGGTCCACGATATGGCCGACGTGCATGGAGACGAGCAGTGCGCAGGCGATTACGTATGGTTTGGGCAGTCACACGACCTCTAAACAATTCATTCCTTCCTAGTGGACGTTGCAGTGAGAAATCGATTACGCAAATGACGAAGACGATTTGTCGGTCTTCTGCTTGTGTCGTCACACATGGTCTACCCGAACGAGGTCGGTCTGCTGTGGTGCCAGTTTGTTGGAGACGTGTCCGAAGATCATGGATAGTCCGTCGACTGCATCCCATAACCCTGGCAACGTCAGTGACCGACGTTCCCGTATTCAGCATGCCAATGGCACGTTCACGTTGAATGTTTGACAGTCGTGGCATTGCAAATCAACGGATAATTGACTGTAAGAACTTGTTTTCCCGAGATGTCACTCTACCGTGCTAACGTGGGCTCAATTGCACGTGTCTCATAAGGTCACGTGACTAGGAACACGAGGAAACATGCTTTTACCTTGATGTATGCTCGCACGTGCTGCATGCTTGTGCACGTCGGAGTTGCTGTGTGTCATGATGTCTTTGAGAACGCATTTACCCCTAATAATAATAATAATAATAATAATATCTCTTGTATTAAGTTTCAAGAAAATATTTAGAAATTTATGAGTGTGAAGTTTCTTTTTTGACTGAGTATATTTTTGAGGTCGCCTTGTTCGTGAAAATTGGAAGGAGATAGAATCTTCAGAAGCCATCTTTATTCCCACGGTGAGCAGTCCCTGGCCAGGCAGTGCTCACTCGGCATTCTTTACAGAGCAATATTTATGGGAAAAACTCAACCAACTTTGCTCCAATCAAAATACATGGGTTGTAACCATCTTATCTCTAACAAACTTTGCTCCAATCACATTTCATGGGTTGTAACCATCTTATCTTTAACTCTTTTTTTTTACTCTCCAACTCTGTTTTGTTAAACCATGGTGGAATATAGAAGTATAGGATTTTTTTTATTTTTATTCATTTTTTTTTTTTTTTAGATTTTTTTTTGGTAATTTTTCCTTTATTTGACAGTTATACAGTGTAGAGAGACAGGAAAGTTGGGGAGAAGAATGGGGGAAGACATGCAGCAAATGACCTGAGCTGGAGTCGAACCCAGGTCGCTGCGGGAAGGACACAGCCTTTATGGTACGCGCGCTTAGACCGATGAGCCACCAAGGCGCCCCAGAAGTATAGGATTTTAAAAAAATAAAAGGAATATATACGAAAATGGACTGGAAAATTACAGTCAAGAGAGGAAAAATACAGCCAAAGGATTAGGATACAAGTAGATACATAAATGATTCAATTGATTATGTTTTTTTTCAGTTGCAACTAATGATTTTACTGAACGCTCGGCTGGGCTGAGTCTGCGGGAGAAGAAGGCGCAAGGGTGTACCTTGTTATCTTTGCCATTGCGCTGCGACAGGACTGCCCCCACGCCGGTGTTAGAGGCGTCTACCTCGACGATGAACTGCTTTTCAGGATCTGGCTGTTGGAGAACAGGAGCAGAGGTAAATCTTTGCTTTAGTTCCAGAAAAGCCTTCTCCGCCGACGGGGTCCACACAAAAGGAACTTTGGGGGAAGTCAGAGAGGTCAGTGGAGCAGCAACGGTACTGTAATTACGAATGAACCGACGGTAAAAGTTAGCAAACCCTAGGAAGCACTGTAGTTCCTTGCGTGTAGTAGGGGTAGCCCAATCCTTTACCGCCTTCACCTTCTCCTGGTCCATTAGGATGCCTCCTGGAGTGACCACAAATCCGAGGAAAGGGACTGTGTCCAAGTGGAATTCACACTTCTCTGCCTTGGCGTAGAGTTGGTTCTCCAGGAGGCGCTGCAGGACTGCACCGAACATGACGCCTGTGTTCTTCCTTGGATCGAGAGAATATCAATATATCATCAAGGTACACAAAGACAAATTGATTAATCATGTCATGCAGAATGTCGTTAACGAGGTTTTGGAAGACAGCAGGGGCGTTAGCTAGACCAAACGGCATGACCAGGTACTCGTAGTGCCCCCCTAGTGGTGTTGAAAGCTGTCTTCCATTCATCCCCTTCCTTAATCCTGACGAGGTGGTAAGCGTTATGAGGTCAAGTTTGGTGAAGATAGTGGCCCCCTGCAACAGCTCAAAAGCAGAATTCATTAAAGGAAGGGGATATCGATTCTTAATGGTAATGTTATTGAGTCCCCTGTAGTCAATACATGGCCTGAGAGATCCGTCCTTCTTGCTAACGAAGAAGAAGCCAGCGCCAGCAGGAGAGGAAGAGGGACGGATGATGCCGGCAGCCAGTGACTCCTCCACATATTTCTCCATGGCCTTTTGCTCTGGACGAGACAGAGAATAGAGACCCCCCCTTAGGGGCGCTGCTGTGCCAGGTTGGAGATCGATGGCGCAGTCGTAGGGTCTGTGAGGAGGCAGAGACAGGGCACAAGACTTTGAGAAGACTTCGGCCAGATCGTGGTACTCACTGGGGACCTTGGACAAATCTGGAGTGACTGGGGGCTCACTGGATCCCCCCTCGGCCTGCTTGGCGGGAGCCTTGCGGAGGCGGGAGCGCAGGCAATGAGTACTCCACTCAGCCACCTGCCCAGTCCTCCAGTTGATGGTGGGGTTGTGCTGTTTCAACCAAGGGAGGCCCAGGACGATGGGAGCAGAGGAGGAGGTGATGACATGGAGCCGGATCTGCTCCTGATGGTTGCCGGAGACAATGAGCGTGAGTGGGGGCGTAACCAGGGTCACTTGACCTAGCGGTTGCCCACAAAGGCCAAGTGCTTGGAACGGTGTGGGTAGCTTCTGGGGCTGGAGTTGGAGCTGGTTGCACAGGTTGGCGTCGATCAGGTTGATGTCTGATCCTGAATCAAACAAAACATCAGTGGTCAATGATCGCTTGCCAAAAAGTAGAGTGACAGAAACCAGCTTACGTGGATCATTGTTATCTTGAGCCAGCTGTCCGATCCTCCCACTCACCCCCTCCTTCTTGAGTAGGGGACAGCACTGGATACGATGACCCGCCAGCCCACAGTACAGACATGCCCCCGTGCGCAGTCTCCGAGCTCGCTCTTGTGGCGATAACCGGCAACGGTCGACTTGCATGGGTTCTCCCGACCCCCGGGGCTCACCGGTCTCCTGAATAGGAGAGTCGCCCCGAGGAGATCGAAAGTTACCATGCTGGCCTGACCGTCGGGACTCTGAGTGGCTCTGGCGCTCTCTCTTACGCTGCTGGATCCGAGAATCAATCTGGATGGCCACTCTAATGAGCCCCTGCAGATCCGATGGAAGCTCGCGGGATGCCAACTCATCCTTTATGTTCTCTGCCAACCCCCGGTAGAACACATCAAACTGGGCGTCTTCGCCCAGTGTGTAGAGGCGGCCAACGAACGGAATTGATGGCGAATCGGAGACACTGCAGCCGGCTTGCCGTAAACTCAGTAGTGCGCCCCTGCCTCTCGCCCTGGTAGGACCGGTCAAACACCTCCCATCTCCGCCATGAAATCTTCAATGGTGCGGGTGCAGGGGTGGCCAGCGTCCCACATCGAGGTTCCCCAGTCCCTTGCTCTGCCGGTCAAGAGTGTGATGACGTAGGCCACTCTGGAACGTGAGGTAGGAAAGGTTAGGGGCTGTAACTCGAATATGATTGAGCACTGGGACAGGAATGCTTTGCAGGTGGTGGGGTCTCCGTCATACTCCCGCGGAGGAGTAAGACGTGGCTCCCGAATGGGAGCTGCCTCTGCCGGTGCGACTGCAGGACTGGGAAAGGTGGGGCCCAGAGTGAGATCCTGTAGAGTTGCTCTCATCTCCTGCAAGTCGCGATGCTGCTGCTGAATGACGACCTGTTGTTGTTGATAAAGTCGCTGTAGTTCAGCAGTATCCGCTGGAGTCTGTACTGGTCGACTCGTACTGAAAGGAACGGGCATAGACTCCAAATGCAGTTCAGCATCGGCAGGGCGTTTATTAGGATTAACAAAGCTCATGGTCAAGACAGAAATGGATCAATAGCCAGGCGAACAGAGAAATGCAGAATAGGCAGAATCGAAGTCAGGGGACAAGCTAAATATCCAGTAACCAGAGAAATCAGTCCGCACAAAGACAGTAACAGAGGGGGCTGAAACTAAGGGAATGGAAGGGAAGGAAAAAGGAGTTGGATGGGATAAGGGAGAACGCAGGAGAAGCTATACAGATAGGTACAAAATGGGAATCAGGGAGAACGAAGTACTAATCAAACAAACCGCAATCTCACAACGCAATACAAACAATCAATTACAAGACTTACGGAGAATCACGAAACGAGCTTTCAACAATCGCAACGAAAAAAAAAAAAGCGAGAAACGAGACTGACCAAGACGAGCTGTGGTAGAAACAAGTCGACAAGAAACTACGGGAAAGTGGGTCTTTTAAACACAAACTAATTAAGTGGAATCCCAGCTAAACACAGGACAGCTGTAGAGAGAGGTGGAACTAGAAAAGCAAGGACGGTGATAGGAGAGAGAGGGGAAACGGGTGGAGTTCTAACTCTAATCTAACTAAACACCCGTGCCTCGCTAAACTACTCTCAGGTGCGGATAGTCAATGAGAACAGCGAGAGAAGGAAGTGGAAACACCCAACCGAAATTACAGGGAAGAGAGTGTGATGAAAAAGACTAGATGCCATGAGACAGAAACGGGAGGAAAACACTGAAGACCAGAGACAGAGCAATCATCCAGAAACATACATGCTCTAAACGAATAAATATAATAAATATATAAATAATTAGCAATACTAAAAACTAACAAAAAAACATACTAGGAATAAAACCAGAACTAACTAAAAACAAACATACAATCACTGATCTCTAACAGAACAAATATTGATCAAAGCTACAGAAATCAAATGCATCACCTGATTATGTTTTTGAATCAACTAAACAGAAGCCTGCTTACTAATCAAAGCTACAGAAGCGTGCTGCTTATGTGTGTGAGCCGCTCATGCGTGTGGGAATTGAATTGCTTGTATGTGTGTGTCTGTGTGTGAATTGCTTGTATGTGTATGTGTGTGTACATGTGTACGTGTGCTCCCTGTGTATGTGTGAACTACATGTGTCTGTGTATGAACTGCTTGTATGTGTGTGTGTTGTGTTATGTTATGTATGTGTTTGTGTGTGTTACTGCTGTGTGTGTGTGTGTGTGTTACTGCTGCTTACATAATATGGTTATTGATTATGATTATTGATTATGGTTATTCAACATGGCAATTGATCTACTGATGAATATGATGAGAAATATTGAAATATAATCCACAACACTCCTCCCGTTGAGGCCATCCCAATCATGGCCTCACATTGATCATGGTCAAAAAAATAGCACAGCATTGTCTACCCCTGGTCTATGACCCCCATACTACACACGAGTGAATTTCTTATGAGCCCGAACATAAAATATGGCTGGTGGGCCCTTTCCGACTGTAACGCTTTGAGTAAAAACAGTCTATCTTGTACACCAGCATGTGAACTCCCGATTGTTTTCGTGTCCAGGTTTCTCAAGGCCTTTCGTTACTCTGGTAAATAATGTCCCAATCTAATGTCCCACTTGAATTCAGTAATGTTGCTTATTGCAGGTAATCAGTCCAAAGTTAGTCCAATGTCCAAGTCCGTATTCAACATTGATTTGCGATTTTTCCATCTGATTGTTTTGGTGAACGAGCCTTCATGACTGGAATCACTGTTTCAGCATATTCGTTCAAAACTTCAGGGAGGCTCCAGGAAGGAGCGGCCTTGACCGGCTGGTATGCTAAACTGCTACCCGTCCGTCACTGGAGTTAGAAAATAAAATACAAACACAGGCACAGACACAGACACAGGCACATGCAGATCCACTATGCACTCGGCACATACAGAACCAGGGTCATCTGCACCTGCATAATTTCACTTTAAGTCTTAGATGTACCAGATTTTATAATATTTACTTTTGCTGCAAAGACTGTGCAGACACTTTGGAGTCAGAACATTTTAGAAACAGTTTCATCCAGGCCTTCCCAAGAACTTACAATGGCGTCTCCATGCAATAGCCCATAATAATAATCTCCAAAAAGACTTTGTTTTCAACCATTGCCACTTTATGACTTTATGCCAAAATACAGTACCGTGTCACCTGGGGGTCGACTCACCCCTGCCTTAGGTTGTCTCCTCGATAGGAGATCTTACCCGTCTCTGGAGTGAGTCACAACACACACACAGGTGCTCAGCATTGATGGGATAGTTATGAGATCATTCCAGTTGAATTTGGGCTATTGCAGCAACTTTCTGGGCATAATAGATGAAACGGTTAAAGTTACAACTCATCAATAACAATTTGAAACAGATGCTGCAATTATAGTTCTGACACTCAGATTCTTCTTTAACCAGCCAAATAAGTCCCAATTCAAGAAATTTGTCTTGTGTATTTTTCCCCTCGGTCTAAATGTGCTGTACAAAATCATTAATGTCACCTTAATTATTTAGAATACAATGAGTTGTCGATGTGCCACCCTGATAAATTAATATTATTCAAAAATTCATAATTACCCAAATTGCTCACCCTCACTACTGAGCTCCTGTCAATTTTAAATCAATATTTTTGGGCAGTGTACTTATAATTTTGTGTTTCAGTGTATTCTGGGTCAAAAGATAGGGCAGTAACAATAATATCTTTTCACAGTATTTTTTTCAATGAATTTTGATTTAGCAACCCACCGCAATCTAGGGTTCCGCTAAGAGCATGGAGGAGACGCACAGTCAGGGCTTATTAGCCCCAGCCATGACAACTCCCCATATCCTCAGCAGAACCGGGTGGATTTGCTTTAGACCGTATGTTACAATATGCAGTTTTTGGGGTTTTTTTTTTTTCCAGAAAATTCACCAAAACGGGCACATATTGAATATTCAACTGTAATATAGTTTTTAAAGGTAGAGAGATGAGAGATGCAAACAATGAAATCAATCATCATAATTTTGCTGCTTTTCCTCTCGCTGGGACCTTTTCCTGTAAAAGTTAAAAATCAGAGTAAGTGTATTAGTCAATTTGTCTACATGAATTGTTGCTCCACTCCTGTTCAAAAACAGAGAAAAGATCATGAATTTATTGATTGCATTTCTTTGGTCAGGAAAGCTTTCAGTCACATTTGTTCACCTCATTTGTTATAGCATTGATCCTTTACATGACTCCTTTGCTGGGCAGAACTTATTCTTGTTAAACAAATCAAGAAAATTCCACATGAAATACATGAAATCGTATTGCTTAGACCCCCCTTTCTCCCCTTCTGTTCTCTGGCCTCTGTATTTCGGCCTTTCACCTATTTCTTTTTCCCTTATCTGCTTTTTGGTAACTAAGGCTCCATTCATGTATTGTTTTCCCTCTTGATCTTTGCCCTGCATCAAAAACCCATCCAGTCATCCAGTCTCCAATCCCACAATAGTTCCCTTGATTTTTTTATTCTTTCATAAATCTAATATGTACTATTAAATTTCATAACTGCTTCTTTTCTGATCATTCAACCCTATTTTTTTTTAACCTTCAAATAGCAACTAAAAGTTTCCAATTCTTGATAGAGAAACCTCTGTATCAATTAAATTTACTGCCCGGTATACGTGTTTAACAGTACTTTGGCAAATTTTGAATGCTCTGTGTTATTCTTTTTGTTTCTCAGTGTTACTTTTCCTTCATTTTCTTTTCAGAGATATGCTTCTAGCACACCAATCTCACACAATCTAATTATTTAAAGAAAGCTGCTTAGATTTTCTAGTTCTTTAGAATTTTACAAATATTTAACTAATTCTAATGGTGTAATTGCTTCACCCTCATTGAAGATATTACTGGATTTGCTGATAGCATTCTGCCACATATGTAGCCTGGGGTCTTTGGGCCTCAATATACAGTATTTTCCCCAGGTACTCCAAACTTGCTCTTTAATTTGGTCTACTATATCCCCCAACCAATAAACATTTGCTAATTCACTTTTTTTAAATTTGTATGCTATACAGCCCCATTAAATCAATTTCTTCTTCTGCGCTATTTAAATTTAAACTTAAAGCCTTCTAGGTGTTCTTTTACACACTGCCAACGGCAATTTTGTTTCCTTAATCCCAACCCTTATAGCCATACAATTGGGTTTTCCAAATCTGACATTACTGTATATTACTCACTTCAGGTTTTTTCAGCTGCTGTCTCCTCCTCTGCTCCTGAAAATGGGGGGCATACGGCAGTGGGTTAAACAATTCATTGTCAGTAAACTTTTCAGATGGCTTTGACTGAGACGAAGCTTCACTTTGCTTTGCAAAATATTTATCCTGTTCTTACATTTTTAGGATTCCCCTTTGTCCAAACAGTTCCAGAATTGCCAGCTCATTTTCTTCTTTTTTTTTCAACACTTTTTGCCGCTGATGCATAATTGGTCACTATATTCATCATTTTTTCACATATTGCGAGATCGAATTTCCCCTCTTCTGGCCACTTTGTTACTCTGTTTTTTTTTAGTTCTTTTTTCACAGTTATTTGACAAAATTTTTTTTTTTATCATTCTCAAAGGTAGGAAATTGCTTTCTTAATTCCTCCACAGGCGTTGCTGTTGTTATTTATTTATTAATTAAAATTTTATTACTTTAGCCGAATTATTTCCCTCACGTATTAAATTGCAATATGTTTATTTTACCAGTTACACTGCTCACTATGCTCGGTAAACAGTTTATATTATAAACCTGCTTATGCGATTTCTCCTCTTCCTTTTAGATAGATCGTATTTTGTTACGCATTCCTAAACCAGTGTTATGTTTAGTGTATAACCGTCTAGTTGTCTAATCAATGATATTTCTTGTTTAGTTCCATTTGCCTTTTTTTATGTTTTTTTTTCCAACACAGGAAGTTGCTTTTGCTTTCTTTTTTCCTTCTTTTACCTTTTTTCCTCTATCTACCAGCTTTGCCGTAATCATCATTGTTTATTTTTTAATCAAAATTTCATTTCTCGGCCAAATTGTTTTTTTTCCTCACCTATTCAATGATGATAGTACACCGATCAAAATAATGCTAAATAATCTTTTAATACATGCAATTTACTACTTCTTTTAATCTGCCAAATAGTAATGACCATTAATAATAAATTTAACTTACTGCATGTAAACTAGGGGTTATTTATTAATATTTAGTGCACTCTTAACCCTCCCAACTAATGCAATACGCAACAAAACCACTGTTAACATCCACATCTACTCTACACTCATTCAAAAGGGCGCCGCACCCACCCTACAAACTTCCCGTCAAAAAGCGTCTGTACGGGACCTCGCAATCCGTACTACCAGTCAGTCCAGCCTTAGGACCCAGCAAACCTTACTTCCAGTCAATGTCCTCACAGACCCATTAATCGGCTAGCTCCATATGCCAAACGTGCTGCGCACCCTTTTTAAAAATAATAAACAACAAGACAGACAACACTGCAAAAACGGATCCCAGTACCTCTCTTAGGTCATCCAGGCCATATCCCAGTACCTCTCTAGGTCATCCAGGCCGTATTCCAATCTCAAGCAGAAGAGGCCTGCAGGTTTATTCCCTCCCTTTAGGGTCCCAGCACAGGCCTCACATATAACAAACAGTCATACACCAAACCAATTACAGAACGCGCCCCGAGTTTCACACAATTACTCACAGTAACTTGTTGCGAATGCAATGTTAGTGGTTAGTAGTTACATATCAATTCTGCAGATTCTGTCCCTCTCCTCTTAATCTCCCCAATTTTGTGTCTAGATTCTTTGAGCCGAAAGGTCACTTGTCTCCAGTGCTCCAGATCAGGGCCAGGACAAGAGAAAACAACACCCCCACTTATCTATCTGAGCAAGATAATTAAAGCAAATTAATTAAATTGCTCACCTTATCCTTAGTTTGCTGGCATCTTAGGGTGTGTGTGTGCTCCCTGCACCATCTCCGAGCAGCGGAAGACTGCCCACCCTTACGAGTGTAACCGACCTTTGCCGACTCCTGGCTGGCTCGCCAATTATGTTGTGGTTTCCCAACCAGATGTTTATATATTTTTGAGGTCGCCTTGTTCGTGAAAATTGGAGGGAGACAAAATCTTCAGAAGCCACCTTTATTCCCACGGTGAGCACTGCCTGGCCAGGGACTGCTCACCGTGGGAATAAAGATGGCTTCTGAAGATTCTGTCTCTCTCTCCAATTATTCACAAACAAGGCGACCTCAAAAATATGTAAACATCTAGTCTAGAAACCACAACAGCGCATGTCCGCATGGCTCCAGACATAAGGCCCCCATGTCAGCGTGCTGCGCCATTGAGCAATTTCCACTGAAATGAATGGGCGGCCATTTGCAGAATGAATGCTGACCGGGTTATCCGTCGCATCTTGTTGTCAGAAGTGGTAGCTCAAGTAGGCGAGCAATTAAACGTTGGGATATACAAGTATCCAGGGCTGTAAACTAACCTTTTGGCTCACCTGCCAAGGGGACTGGTAGATGAGAAAATCTACCGGCCAAGTAAATTTTTTACCGGCCAAATAATAAATTGCCTCTTTTTGTTACATATTCATCTGTTTCAGTACTTCTCAGTGAGATAACAGTATTATATAGCAATACATGCTTAGAAAAGAGGCCAAAGCATTATTTAAAATAAATTTTAATCTTATTAATTGAATACATTCAATCAAAACATTGTGAACATGGACAGTGCCAGTACAGCAGTCAAATGAGTTTTTCAAAACATTAAAGAAGTTGCAATCTGCACTTCTACACCTGTTTGAATGTGAAGCTACTTAACCTACAGTTCAAATAAATTTCTTTGGAGAATTTTTTGCTCTTAAATAAGGCGTGCTGTGTGGTTTACTACAGCCTCATATCGAGGGCTGACTGCAATAAACAGTTATGTCCAAAATATAACATCTGAGAATATTCTAAATATTCTAAATATTTTATATTATATTCTAAAGTTTAGAATATAATATAAAATCAATATATGGTGTATCACAAACATTCTTTTTTGTATTGGCTGCTCCTCAGTGTGCAAAATTACATCCCCAAGACCTTTAATTGTATGATGATCCTAGGTGGGCTAAAATTGTCAAAATGGACGTAACTCTTTTTTGCGGTAAATGAGATTGCCAATAAATGCATAATGTGGACATAATATTTTGGTTGTGTTGTTATTTCTAACAAAATTCACTCTAATAATAATAATACAATTCATGATTAACTTAAAAAAAACAGATCCTCCCCTGACTGGATTTGACCTCATGCACGAGCAATTTAACTTCGTCAACGGAAAAAACGTGGCGACCTTCCTCTCTCCATCACGGATTTCGGTTTGAGGATTTGGGATAGCGCAGCCTGCTCGGAAAGGCAGTGGCACCTGGCACACTGATTGGTTTTACTGGCGTAACGCCCAAACCACGCCTATGCATAATATAACGGGTAGCGCAGGTGTTTTAGGGATATAGGCAGGTGCGCAAGATAGCAACTTTCGCGGGGGAACGCCTCTTACGCAATGCGAAATCCCCAAATAACGGGTTTAGGGACTCTGGCGTAAGATAGGGCCCCATATCTCCAGACCTTTTTCTCAGATTTTTGATTGAATCATTTTTGTCCATTTTATGGGCCCTTGAAATTTTGGCTCCAATGTTAAAGATAGGACTGAGAAATTTTAAAAAATTATTTCTAAAAAACTGTGTGACAAATTTTTTTCTAAATCAGGCAATCAACTTACCTTGGTACCGTCAATGTACAGTGCCAGCGCCATTTTGATTGAATCGACGGAAGTGGGTCTATTGGGGGAGCTGTACTTTATGAATATGCAAGATGGCCTGTGGAGGCCAAATGGTTGCAGATAGAGATTAGGTTTGTATTATCAACATATAGGAAGTCATATATGACCTATATTTTGGCAATATTAAATGTGACCACAGATGACTTTGAAAGGTCAACCTCGAGGTCAGGGAATATATTAACTAGGTTCAAAAATATGACTTGAAATTTCAAAAAATTATTTCTCAAAAACTGTGTGATAACTTTTTTTCTAAATCTGGCAATCAACTCACCTTGATACACTCTATGTACAGTGCGAGTGCCATTTTGATTGAATCGATGGAAGTGGGTCTAGTGGGGGCGCTGTACTTTAACATTGGGTCTTATGGAGAATGGGCCAAATCGCCTGTGGAAGCTAAATGGTTGCAGATAGAGATTAAGTTTGTATAACTGACATATAGGAAGTAATATACAACCTATATTTTGGCTGTGTTAAAGTTGACCTCAGATGACCTTGAAAGGTCAAACTTGAGGTCAAGCAAATTGTTATAATTTTCAAAGGTTTCTAGGCTTGAAAATATTGAAGATTGGGAACATATGTGCATTGAACACTTATAGGAAGTCATGTATGAGCTTTCACTTGGTGGCCTTGAACTTGACCTTCGGCGACCTTCAAAGGTCAAACTTCACATTGTGAAATTTCAATGACTTCTATCACCAAAACTATTACAGATAGAGCTTAGGTTTGTATTGTGGGCATATAGGAAGTCATGTATGAAGTTTCATTTGGTGACATTGAACTTGACCTTCAGTGACCTTGAATGCCCAAACTTCACAGTGAAATTTCAATTACTTATATCAGCAAAATGGTTACAGATAAGGCGCTACTCCACTAGACAGTTTTTACTGTTAGAAGTTGCTGTCGGAGAGAAAATCTCTAGTGGATAACGAAACGACAGTTACTTCTGAGAGTGCAGAAAAACTCAGAAATTTGTCGCAGAAGTTATCGGTGTCAAGTGGAAGGACTATTGAAAGAATGTCATAATGACTCGCGACAGCGCTCTCAGAGAATAGAACCGGTTCTGTTTTGGGGAAGCTACTTTCGGGAAGCGCAATAGTCCGTGAATGGTGTGGTGTATAAAAGGGTGTGTTGTGTGGATTTCTTCCTCTGTGACAAAATGGCAAGCACTAGTGGCCAAGAATGGACGAAATCGGAGACATTTCAGCTGATAAACAGCTACCAAAACTAACCCAGTTTATGGGATGTTAGCTCATCAGAATATAAAGACAGGATGAAAAAAATGGCTGCTTGGGCTGATGTTGCAAAAGCATGTTCCAGGGACGTCGCTTGAGGTACAGCGGAAGATGCATAATTTACGGAACCAGTTCAATGGCGAGCAGTGGCGGGCGGTGGACGGAAAACTGGGGGGGGAACATCCCTTGAAACAGATGAGATTAGTGTCCCGATTTCAATCATTGTTCTTGATCAACATGTTAGTTTCCCTTATAATGAAATGTTTAGGCGGGTGAATAATAAATTCTATAAAATGTTTAATTCACGTGCCTTAATAGGCAACTCTTCATGAAAAAACCACTGTGGATTTTCCGCGTTAAATTTTGTCACATCCTAAGCAAGTCGTCAAACCTGCGCGTAATGATTGTTTAATTGAAAAAGATTGAAATGCGCTCTTTTTTGCGTTCAACTGGTGCGTTTGATTTCTTGTCTTAACGAAGACAGTTAGCTACACCTGAGAGGGGAGAGTTCAAGTGTCTTTTACCAGGGTAATTGACTGAAAACAGATCAAGACTAATAAGCAGTTTAAAGACATGTTTATCGCCCTCCTAGTTCTCTGTCCACCGCCCGCCACTGATGGCGAGCTATGTAAAATTAAAACCAAATCAGGACAGGGTACGGAGGTTTCCTCCTTTTTTATTTTATTGAAGGTGGCAACAACTGCCGCGACCTGTTGTCTCCCTGCCGGCAACATGGTAAATGAGGTCGAGTAGAGCGAGTAGGGACCCTTATGTCATATCATATGGTCATCGAGCGATACTGTCAAACTGTAATGATCTCTCAAGTGGAACGTCATGAGAAATTTTATGCCGACAGTTGCTTCCAGAAACATAGTCGACAGTCAATCGGAGCTTCTGTCAGAGACTTTTTAATCTGAGGTGGATAGACGTTTGATATTTCTGTCGAGAGTTGGCTGACAGAAAGTTTTGACGTAATTTGTCTAGTGGAGTAGCGCCTATAGTTTTGGTTTGTATTGGATATGTATAGGATGTCTTACATGAACTTTCATTTGGTGGCCTTGAACTTGACCTTCGGTGATCTTCGAAGGTCAATCTTCACATAGTGAAATTTCAATGACTTCTATCACCTTAACTATTACAGATAGAGCTTAAGTTTGTGTTGTGGCCATATAGGAAGTCATGTATAAAGTTTCATTGGGTGACCTTGAACTTGACCTTCAGAGACCTTGAACGGCCAAACTATACAGTGAAATTTCAATGACTTGTATCAGCAAAATCATTACAGATTGAGTGTAGGTTTGTATTGGAGACGTATAGTAAAGGCGCTACTCCACTTGACAGATTATGTCGACACTTTCTGTCAGCCAACTCTCGACAGAAATATCAAATGCCTATCCACCTCAGATTAAAAAGTCTCTGACAGAGGCTCCGATCGACTGTCAACTATGTTTCTGGAAGCAACTGTCGTCATAAAATTTCCCATGACGTTCCACTTGAGAGATCATTACAGTTTGGCAGTATCGATCGATGACCATATCATGTGACACGAGGGTCTCTACTTGCTCTACTCGACCTCATTTACCATGTTGCCGGCGAGGAGACAACAGGTCGCGGCAGTTGTTGCCGCCTTCATTATAATAAAAAGGAGGAAACCTCTGTAGGGGAGACAGGGTCTAGTTGTTACACTTTTTCTTTTAACGGCTGTAGAATTGACATTATCAGGTTTTTGTTATCAATATGCACTGTAAAGATAGAAAGTTTATCAGACTACATGACTGATCTGCAGCAACCCCTATATTCTGCACATGCGTAATGCTGGTGAGGAAAAAATAGACCCCCCCATCACCTGTAACAAACTACCCCATATATGGGGTTGTTTGCTACAGGATGTGGGGCATTTTGTTACACTAAGAATTTGCTGAAGTGAGATGTGTTTCCCACTTAAGTAGGCAAGTTAAGGGGATGCCTCACTACTATTATCCCACAAAGCTACTGTAAGGAACCTCTTGAGTCATTCTTTAATGGCATTTGCCATGTTCCGTTATTCGTTTGTAATTTCGAGGCATCTTTCTGAAATAAAAAAGGTAGAAAGTCATTCACTGAGGTCATTTGATCTTGTCCAAATTTACAGGTTTTGGAGCAAGTTGTTACTGCAACAACTTGGGTGTATCAACTAGTCCATCAGCAACCCTTCGCCATTGTCCCGACATTTTGAAATGTTCCAGTGCAATCTTTACATGGGTGTGTCATGACACAGTGGCTTAAGTCTTCCTCTCTCATAATCCAGAAAATCTCGGGTATGTATCAATTACACTACATGTAAATGAAATCTCCCAAACACAAAGAAAGTTACTTTTTCGAGCATTTTTTTCTGGAACACTAACCTGCAACTTTCGACGTACGTCCTTCTGTCACGTAAAGACGCGGGTCACCTTCGCGGAGCAACAGGAAAATTAGAGCGCCGTCTGTGTTTTATTATCGGGACTATTTAGAATGTGACAACATGGACGTGTAACAACTAGACCCGGTCTCCCCTACCCTGTCCTGATTTGGTTTTAATTTTACATAGCTCACCATTGAACTGGTTCCATAAATGATGCATCTTCCGCTGTACCTCAGCGACGTCCCTGGAACATGCTTTTGCAACATCAGCCCAAGCAGCCATTTTTTTCATCCTGTCTTTACATTCTGATGAGCTAACATCCCATAAACTGGGTTGGTTTTGGTAGCTGTTTATCAGCTGAAATGTCTCTGATTTCGTCCATTTTTGGCCACTAGTGCTTGCAATTTTGTCAAATAGGAAGAAATCCACACAACAAGCCTTTTTATACACCACACCATTCACAGACTATTGCGCTTCCTGAAAGTAGCTCCCCAAAATAGAACCGCTTCTATTCTCTGAGAGCGCTGTCGCAAGTCATTATGACATTCTTTCAATAGTCCTTCCACTTGACACCAATAACTTCTGCAACAAACTTCCGGAAGTTTTTCTGCACTCTCGGAAGTTACTGTCGTTTCGTTAACCACTAGAGATTTTCTCTCCAACAGCAACTTCTAACAGTAAAAACTGTCTAGCGGAGTAGCACCTTAAGTCATATATGAACTTTCATTTGGTGACATTCATTTTGACCTTCGAAGGTCAAACTTGATCAAGAGAAAATTCAATGACTTCTGTCACTGAAAAGGTCACAGATGGAGCCTAGGTTTGTATTACTGACATAGGAAGTCACATATGAACTTTCATTTGGTGACATTCAACTTGACTGTTGGTGATCTTTGAAGGTCAAACTTGACATAATACAATTACAATGACTTGTATTGCCAAAACGGTCACAGATGGAGTCTAGGTTTGTATTAGAGACATATAGGAATGTCATATATGAACTTTCATTTGGCGACCTTCATATTGACCTTCAAAGGTCAAATGTGACTTAGTGAAAATTCAATGATTTGTATCACTAAAATGGTCACAGATGGAGCCTATTTTTGTGTTACTGACATCTGGAAGTCATGTATGAACTTTCATTTGGTGACATTCAACTTGACTGTCAGTGACCTTTGAGGGTCAAACTTGACAGTGAAATTACAATTACTTGTATCACCAAAATGGTCTCCGATTGAGCCAAGGTTTGTATAGAGACATTTAGAAAGTCATATATGAAGTCCATTTGCTGACCGCAACTTGACATTCTGTGACCTTTAATTTCACAATTGACAAATTGAATTTTCAATGACTTGTATCACCAAAACTGCGTCTGAGCTTAAGATGAGTTTGTATTACAGGAGGTCCTATAAACGTCTGTGAACTTTTGTTTAGTGACCTTGACATTGATTTTCATTGATTCAAATGTCAAACTTCACATGAAATTTTCATAACTTGTATCATCACTATAAGACTACTTGCCGGTGAGCTACAGGACCCTTGGTCCTATTTTAAATTAATCTTGAATAATGTCCTAAAATTCTACAACGAGAGATGTAATTCAGAGGAAGATTTATTCAAATTATTGGCATTCTTTCAATCTTCTATTTTCATTCTTTCAATTAACACCGTAGCCCAGTGAGGTTTGTCTGCTTTTCACCATCACATCTTAATCGTTATCGGCTACTGAAATTGCTTGATTGTTATTTAGGCCAAGTACACAGGAGCAGATTGAGGGAAGGGCGGAGCACCTGCAATTACCGAAATCTAAACTCAGGCTTCTTCCCGATGGCATTTTAAATCGTTTAAGCCGCTTCAGGTGTGTGTTTCAAGAAATTACACGCGACTACCTACACACCCCATGACTGCAAGTGGTCTCATCACACTTTAAAAAAATCCTCGTTCAACATCGCCACATCCCAACTCAGCATTTCATCTCTCATTGTAGAATTTTTAGGAGATCCATAATGATAAAATAGAAATAGAGATTTATTTTCAGATCGCCCTGGATTTCAAGCGTCTAAAAAATACACAAGGTGGAAACCATTCTGTAAAGCGGATGAAACGTGAATGTGAGATAGCCTATAAATTATCACAATCGCACGAAATGGCCAAATACGCGTTCTTGCAAATCAGTGCTGTTCTATGGCCATTTTACTTTCAGAATGTGGCAATCAAACATGCTATCTTAATAAACAGCTCTACTCATTCAGCACAGTGAATAAGCGAATCCCCTGTTTGATTGCTAATAGACCCATTTACAGCCGACGTCATCAAAAAGATAGGTGCACATCTTGGCAACGGAAGTAGCGGTCTCCCCAAGTCAGTCAGACGAGTTAGGAATCTGCAAACATTGAATTAGATATTTTACCAGCACCGAAATGTCTGGTTGTTGCGTGTACGGCTGTCAGAATCGATATTCCATTGATGGACTCAAGTTTTACAGGATTCCGAGAGGATTACATCTGTATCAGAGCAATCGGCGGCGTCTATGGTAGACCCTGCATATCTCTGTGGGTTGATATTTATAAATCTGACTTTCAATGTATACCCACAGAGACACTGCTTGATCCATTCACTTCAGGCATACTTTTTCGCTCTAGGTCTGTAACATTTCCCCAACTCTTCGGATCGTAACAAATGAAACGCACATACCTTCCCAGCTAAGATAGCTAGACTCAGCCGCAAGGACACGCCGGTAGATGCCTTCTGTGCGGAGATATGAGCAAAAACTTCCTCCGAAGTGGCGCAGTTCAAAACTTGTCGCCATGTCTTCTAATCCCGACATGCAACGGTACGCCAGGGAATTCCCAAAATGAGGAAGGAAGTTTTAGCTCATATCTCTGCATGGAAGGCATCTACCAGCGTGTCCTCGCAGCTGAGTCTAGCTGTCTTAGCTAGGAGGGTATGTGCGTTTCATTTGTTACAGACGTAGAGCGAAGAAGTATGCCTGAAGTGAATGGATCAAGCAGTGTCTCTGTGGGTATACATTGAAAGTCAGATTTATAAATATCAACCCACAGAGATACACAGGGTCTAGTCTATGGTTGCAAGCTATCAAACGCCTTGACTGGACTGAGGACATGATCAAAAATGCTCATGTTTGCAGTGCCCATTTTATATCAGGTATGTTATCTATTTACTCACTGATTTCACAGGAAAGGCTCGTTTATATGAATAATTGTTTGTGAGATGTAGACCACTAATTTAATGCAGCTTAAGTCTGATAATTAGCATTAGCTTGTCTCACGGTTACAGGTATTAAATGAAATATGTGAGAATAATTCTAAACCTAAGCAGATTTCATGTTTGCATGACAACTACGTAGTCAAACTCTGTAGCTAGCAAGCCAAAAATACAAAATAATACTTACCCTGCCATGCAGGTACAATTAGCTGTCAGGACGTACTTTTCTGGTTTTATGATTATAACCCATGCGTCATACACGGCGGTCTACCCACTCACTGATACCATATGAATCTGGAAGTTGGTTGCCATTTGTCAAAGTCAATTTGTTTAGGTAGCATTCACGATCTTTGATGGCTAATGCCTTCGCATAGCTTGACAAGCTGTTGTGGTCCGCCATACTTGCTCAATGGTGTTTTGAGCCCCCACCGATGTCTGCAAGGCAGTGGCTGCTTGGAAAGCACCTCCCGCCCATAGACCGCCCCTAGACCTCTGTCCAATCACAATCAATCACATGATATGCCCTCTGATCCAATCATAACAATCATTGTCATTTTTCTGAAGCACATCTGGTGACCCGCAGCGAGACTTTGCCGAATTTCTGAAGAGCGGGACTTTCTCAATTTTCATCGCATGGCTTCTTAAAGTCGGATTGCTTGGCCCAGAACATTAGGACCACCCAGCTGAAAAGGGTGACACCGGTTCACCCTTTATCCCGCCACCCTAAAGCCCGGCCCGCGGGGGCCTTTTGGGGGGAGTCACCTGGAAGAGAATGGCGCGCCCTGAGGGCTCAGGTGGGAGCAGACCGCGCCCGGGGCGCTGGCCGGGGAGCCGGCCCGGTCCCCAGGAGAAGCGCGGGGCAGAAGGGGAAGCTGGCGGCCAAAAGTAATCGGACGGGGGCGGGTTCGGGCCTGGCCCAAAGATCTCAGCCTCCGCCCGGGCCCAGCGCGGGGCCCTGAGAGCTTGGTCTGGCGGTGGGCCGAGCCGCAGTTTCCCTGGGAACAACCGGAGAGCAGGCCCGGCCCCCAGAAGCGGCGCGGGGCCGAGGGGGAAGGTAGCAGCCAAAAGTAATCAGACGGGGTGGAGTCGCCTCCCGCGGGACCCCGCCGCACTGCAGCCCTCCTCGAGGGGCCTCTTCCCATCTGGCCAGGCCCCCCGGACGCGCCCGGCCAGGCAGCGACTTGGGCCGGGCGCATTTGCGCCCGCCGTGGCCGAACGCTGCTGTGCCCAGGGTCCAGCCGGGAGTCCCCTGAAAAGGCTCCTCCCCGCTCTTGCCCCCTACAAACCCTGTCTCGATAGCATGCTGCAGGGCTGAGTTATTTGCCGAAAAGTCTCCAGCCCCCCCCCGAGTTTTGGCCATGCCCTGCGGCCCAGCGACCCCCGAGGCACGCCATTCTCTTCCAGGTGACTCCCCAAAAGGCCCCCTCAGGCCGGGCTTGGGGGTGGCAGGGAAAGGGGTGAACCGTTGTCACCCTTTTCAGCTGGGAGGTCCTAATGTTCTGGGTCAAGCAATCCGACTTTAAAGGGATAGTTCAGATTTTTTGACATGAAGTTGTATGACATCCTCATTAGCAGTGTCGTGCATAAACAGTGACTTTCCCCCCTACTGCATCCCGTGAGCGGAGTTCTGGCCTGGTTTTGGTGTCGTCGGAAGTATTTCCGGCTAATTTGCTGGGGTCATGAAAATAAAAAGTTTTCATTCCAAAAACAATATGCGTTCAAAAGAGTAATACATTTGCATCCCAAAAACCAACCCCTGAAAAAAGTCAGACCTCACTATCACTCGGCGCTATTTTATGTTCTTTCGTATCACTGCGCGCTGCCGCCTGTTGAAATCCGCGCACCCTTCCATCAGCAGTTCCACGGTGTTTACACGCTGGAGTAGTTTCACGGTTTTACACGCTCAAATAGTTAACGTAAACATGTCCGACTATGACACAAGTGATGAAGACATTCCTTTTACCGCAGAGCCAAAGGGATACCTTTATGAACCGGAATATGCTGATGCTGAACTTCGTCAGATGGAGTTAGTACGGGCAGAGAGGGAGAGGAGGGACAGCGAAACGGCTCAAGATGAAGTTGGACCCGCAGTTGGACCGGGCGAACGACAATTGGTGATGCGCTTGTTCTAAGTGTCAACTAATGCCGACGAATGGGAACTCGTCATGTCACCGCTGCAAGATCTCTCGATTGATGAGGAGGCCAGCGTACCAGCTTCTTTCTGCATCACTAATCATCAAGACTTTCCCGCAATCCTGAATGCTGGTGTCTTGCAGACCTTTTTCCACATTCCAAAAATCAACTGGAAGAAGCGACCCAGGCCAGCTGGACCTTATGGTCAGCTGTCCTCAGAGTAAGTGCTGACTATCTCTTATACTTCAAAATTTTATTCTGAAGTTGCCCTGAGGTGAGCGTCTGACACCAGATAAACAATGAAATAATTGCCGGGCATTGTTAATTCATGCATGGGCACATTGTTCGCAAACTAAACGTGATTTCTCCCAAGATTTGTGCTGATTTACGGATGCCCACGATACAAATGTACATGTCCATCTTGGGGTGCATTCAAAGGAGAATGTTACGCAAAGTTTTCGCATGTTGAATGATACGTTTGCTCGTGGCGCTACAAGATCAAATTGGCGGAGAAAAAAAAATTCCAAGTACCTACCTCAGTGCAACGTCAGAAAAAATTTTCAAGGACCTACTTATAAGTTGTGCTGATTTTTTGGTAGCCGAATTTTACTACCTGGTACGTTGTGGTGACCAGCACCCCCGCCAGATTGCCTCCTTGTCTGTGGGAAACACTGAATTGTATAACTATGTCTTTTTAGGGCATACTATATTCTTTAGTAGAATGAGTGTAGATAACACTACACCAAATAGGCTACATATCATCAAGCAAAAACAAAAACAGTCATCACATTTATTAATTTCTTGCAATATACAGGATTTATGATGTTATTTTATATGACTCATAGATGTGTCATTGATTTCAGGTTCATGTACAGTATGCACTGACTTACCATGTTGTGTTGTTTGCCATTTCAGACAGTACAGGCTTGTTGCCCATCGCATCATGATAGAATGGGCCCTAAAAGAAGAGAAGCTCAGTCCAGGCAACCCTCATGTGTGGTTGACCTAATAAGAAAAACATATCCACCACCAAATGGACAATACCCAGGGTTCAAGGAGTATGAGGAAGCACATAATTTGTTTTAGATGTAAACACAAAAGTTTTCGAAGACATTTTGGACATTGTGTTACATTGACCATGTTTTATTGAAAATATTTTTTTTAAACAATATCTTGTATAGAAAACACAAACAGAAATGCACCACATACATAGGTTTTATTTGTTTCAGTCCTGTTTATTACTAATATAATAAAACTAAGTTTGCTAAGACACCAGTTCTGATGGTATTATTACTTATAAAATAATATAATAAACAGCAGTAGTCAGGCTTATACATACATACGGAGAACTCTAACATGCCCAGAAAAAAAAAAAATCTTTTACTCTTTTCTTGTATTTGCACCACAAAATAAATCAGGCAAGAGATTAAAACATCTTGCGAAAAACATAAGGGAAGAGAATATAAATAAAAAAGTAAAAGTAAAAGGTAAAAGTTGTAGGAAGTAACTAAATAGTACACCTGACACACCTGAATATGTTTGGTAAACATAGGACACCAAGACTGACTTTCTCAGTCTCAGACACCAGGTTTATCAGCTGCATCTTATGTTGTAAAGCATGACACATGTTCTGCCACCAAGTCGTCTTTTTTTGGCTTTGGAGTATAAGCAATGTTGGCCGGTAAGTTGACTGGAGGATGGATGTGGAACTTCTGATCTCCAAGCCTGACATTCTTATCAAGCCGCCGTTGAATGACCTGCTGCACCAATTCTTTCCTAAAGTCCTGAGTTGTTGGCTCATACAGCTTTCTTACAATCTACTGGTTTGATTGCTTGGAGTAAACCACATTGTATTTTTCTTTTCCTGGGAATGAGGAAAGTGAGGGGACATGAGAATGATCATGAACATGCTACATGTGCATTACTTTGGTATGAAAATGAATAAGCTGTGATATATTCCAGTCATTCTCAACCTGTGGGTGGGGACACCCTAGTGGGCCATGAGATAAATGGCAGGTGAACCATATGATTCTGAGAATTTGTAACAATGTATAAATATTTTTTCCATAAAGCATGAACTTCGCCTTCCTTTTTCATGTTATTTTGACTGACTTCCAAATGACACTGTGGCCTCCCATGTCACTTATTTTAGAAACTCCAACACAGCTAACATATTCTGAGAAACCCCGAAATCTTACAACTGACAGCAGTAATTATTCAGTATTTGCTACATTGGTGATCCTTACTATCACAACCACACTTCCACATAGTTGCTGACAATAATAATAACAGTCGTCATATAACGTTATGTTATGTAGAAGCTTCACTGGCAATATGACCTTGAGTGATTTGATGATCACAACGTTACTAGCTGATTCTGTGATAGTCAGTTCGAGCATAATACCGTTACCTTCTTAACAAGTAATAGGCGCAATCTAATTAGCTAAGTTAGTAGCTAGTTGTTCTTACCTGGGGTGCTGGTACAGCAGTGCTCTTCGAAACATGTTTCTTCCTCTGTCCGGGACGAGGAGGAAGATAATCGTCCTCGCTGAAGTGCGCACTACACACATAAAGCTGTTTAATCCTTTCCAATTTAGTTCCGATGCTGAAGTCTATGGCAAGAAGCCAAAGTTACCTAATGGCAATGTCCATGACAGGAAAGCGGTGAAATGTGTACGGCGAATCAGACAGATTTTTGTTGCTACAGCCCGGAAAATCACAAATTTGCACCATTTTTATATATTTTCCTGTCTAACAGTATATTTCTCTCTCACGTTAGCTCTCTCAGGTCGCAGCGGTCGCCATCCAAGTGTGTAAACACCGTGAAACAGGGTGCATTCAATAGGCAAGACGTTAGCTGACGTTAGCTAACAAGACAATAGAGAGTATATTGGGCTAACAATAACGTTAGCTAACGTTAGGGGCTGTTGAACGCAAGGCAGGTGATGGAAGGGTGCGCGGATGTCAACAGGCTCGCAGCGCGCAGTGATACGAAGGAATATAAAATAGCGCCGAGTGATAGTGAGGTCTGACTTTTTTCAGTGGTTGGTTTTTGTGATGCAAATGTATTACTCTTTTGAACGCATATTGTTTTTGGAATGAAAACTTTTTGGATGGTAAGCTGCTGGAGACCTTCTACAGATGCTGCATTGAGAGCCTGCTGACAAACTGCATCTCAGTGTGGTTCGGCAACTGTTCTGAGGCTGACAGGAATAGGCTGCAGAAGGTTGTAAAGTCAGCTCAGAAGATAATCGGCTGCCCTCTCCCCTCCCTAAGTGACATTTACAACACACGGTGCCTGAACAGGGCGAGAACTATAGCTACGGACACCACACACCCCAATCATCAATTGTTCAACCTCCTGCCCTCGGGGAGGCGATACAGATGCATCAAATCAAGGACAAATCGACTCAAAAACAGTTTCTTCCCCAAAGCCATAACCCTGCTAAACATGTACATGCACTAACTATTTATCATATATTATTTATTATGTATTATTTTCATTTTTTCATTTTTTTTTTGTGAGTGAATGGACTGAATGTGGTGTTTTTTTTTGGTTTTTTTTGGTTTTTTAATGTGTGTTTTTATGTGCACTTTAAGGCATTGCCTCGAATCTCATTGTACCATTGTATAATGACAATAAATTTGATTCTGATTCTGATTCTTCTGATTCTTTTTATTTTCGTGACCCCAGCAAACTAGCCGGAACTACTTCCGACGACACCAAAACCGGGCCAGAACTCCGCTCACGGGATGCAGTAGAGGGGAAAGTCACTGTTTATGCACGACACTGCAAATGAGGATGTCATACAACTTCATGTCAAAAAATCCGAACTATCCCTTTAAGGAATGCGGTGAAAAATGACAAGGTCCCAGTCTTCAGAAATTCGGCAAAGTCCCGCGGCGGGTGACCAGTTGTGCTTCAAAAAAATGACAATGATTGTTATGATTGGATCAGAGGGCATATCATGTGATTGACTGTGATTGGACAGAGGTCTAGGGGCGGGAGGTGCTTTCCAGGCAGCCGCTGCCTTGCAGACATTGGTGGGGACTCAAAAGACCATTGAGCGCCATACTTCCGTTGCCAAGCTGCGCGCGCAACCTGTCTACGTCATCGTTGTTTGTAAATGGGTCTATTGAGCAAAGTAAACAGGGACAGGATTAGAGTAACCTAATTGGTTAAAAGGAGACGATTCTGTAGTCCTTTACTTGGCTCCGTGCAGCATGTCGCCGAAAAATACTGATGTCAGTCAGGTTTATTTCTGGAAGCATTTCTCATGCCCTTTGATGTTTGGCACTTTCGTTCAAGACTGCGTCGGGTTTCATAAAGGAAAAGGGAAAGTGCGGATGTTCGCCCCATGGCAGCATGTGGTGGTACTATGCTTTTTAAAAAATCGTGATTCAGAATCGTTACACCCCTACTGTCAACTCTCACGCATTCGGTGTGAGTTTAAGTGGCAAATTTACGTTCCTCTGCTGTAGCCAGCAATTATTCAATCAACGTGTATGTAAGAGATTCTCACGCGGAATTGAAGTCCTTGTGCAGTGGAGGGGTTGGAAGCAATGGAATTGCATAAAGATGTTTCAAATGATCTTATTTCATTTAAACGATCATGAAACACATGCATTGCTTCCAATCCCTGAATAAAGAAAAGCGTGAGAAGTCCGGAGTCGTAATCGGTATGCATTATAAATGAAAACTGGCCACATCTGATAATGTTGAGAGTTATCTGAGTTTCTGTAATGGTAATTTAAATGAATGATTGAAAACAGGTCGAGCCCAATCATTAATTTTAAGGGATTGTTTTGAGCCTCCCCTATCGCCAGTTCACTAGCCGCTACTGATATATATATATATATATTTTTTTTTTTTTTTCTTGAGAGAACAGTTGCCAGTGCAATGATGACAGTTCAGTCAAAAAAAGCTAAGCAGCTTGTGAAATATTAATGATAATGAATACTTATTTTCCAGCTTCAGATAAAGGGTGAATTCAGCTAAATTGGGCCATCAGGTAAAATGGGCCATTTAACATTTCAGTGTACTAGCTCTTTAAAAATTCACAGCCAATGACTGCAGATTATTTAAAAATGTTGCCATAGCAGCTGCCGGACAGCTCACTCGGTTAAAGCACCGCATTGCGGTGCAGTAGTGACCATCACGGCGCGGGTTCGAGCCCCGGTCATACCAACTGGCAGTGGTCGGCAGCTTTTTCAGAAGTTGCGCACAATTGGCCATTACGTTACAGGGATGCAAATTGGGAAGGGAAATATAAAATGGTTTCTTTGTTCGTTGCTCAAGCGCCTCCTGTTGACCAGCCGGGCGCTCGTCAGGAAGATTCTAAGCTTGTTCATGTTCGGATATCCTCCGCCCTCGTTCTGAACTTGTGAGGACTCAACCAATGAGTGTAAAGAAGCAGTAGTTGATGGGCACGTGCTTCGGAGGAGAGCCATGAGCTGTCTCTCTCTACTGAATTGGCAACAAGGGGTCGCATACGAGCAAGCCTTGTACATAGTTCCTCAGTTGGGCATTCCAGATTCGGGTGGGATTGGAGATGTCAAATTTTTAAAAAAAATAATAATGTTGCCATAGCAGTGCTTGATACAAAACTGTTGATTTTGATTGGTTTGAGGTTGCTTAGGAGGGCAAGGCAATGTCTCATTTTGAGATTGCCTTAGAAAACTGCATGGTGAGTGGCCTGACATGTCTAATTTTACTTGTCACTGATAGGGTTTATAAATCACTTAGGAACAAATGAAAAAAAAAAAGATGGATAATGTATGTCTTGATGGGGTTTGTTAGAAACAACACAAATATTTTGCTAAATAATATGCTTACCATGAAAAAGCCTTTTTTGGTACTGGCCCAATTTACCTGAACACTCTTGGTAAAATGGGCCATGAATTTCAGGTAAAATGGGCCACCTACTGAGAGAGGTTTTGGCAGATATTTCAATGACTCTTTTTTGTCCCTCAAGGATAAATAAAGTTTTTAAATTGAATTGAATGGAATTTGTAAAAACTTATTTCTGTTGTCAATAGATTTCACAACTGAATGTTCATTTTTACAGTTTGCTATAAGACTGAGATAGTATTACAATAAAACAATGATGAACTATTTATGACAGACAGTATATCCAAAAGAAAGGTTCAGAGAGGAAGGAGGAGGGATAGAAAGACAAAGAGAGGGGAGAAAAGACATGTATGTCAGGGAAGGACCAAAAAATATAATCAGTGGGTAGAGGACAGGATGAGGGGAGCACTGACTGAATACAGGGAGGCAGCTGAGAGAGGCCAAAAAGTTATTGTTGGTTTTCTCACAAGGGCTTGGAATGTCCCACATGTCACACTGCAGAGGCGCATAAGTGGCAAGATTGGTGGCGCACACCATGCTTCAGGTAGAAAGTCAGTTATCCCTGAAGCAGTGGAAATAGAGCTTGCCACAATGCTAAAATTAATGGCTAAGAGAGGATTCCCACTTTCCCGAAAAGAGGTTCAGCTATACTGGCCTTCCAGTATGCCAAAGAGAATGATATTAGTGGTTTCTCACAGAAAAAAGGCAAAGCTGGTAATTACTGTTTCCAAAACTTTCTTAAGTGCAATCCACATCTCAGCATGAGGAAGCCAAAAATGCTGTCAGCGGCAAGAGCTGCGGGGTTAAATGAACAGGTGGTAGCCCAGTGGTTTGCGCAATATGAAAAACTACTAAAAGAACTTAGTATAGAGGACAGCCCATCACATTCATGGAATTGTGATGAGTCAGGTCTTCAAGACCAGTTCTCTTCTACCAAAGTGGTTGGACAAGTTAGGCATGCATGTATGGAGGTCACTGCTGTCGAAAAGGGAGAGACAACCACCTGTATGGCAGCATTTAATGCCATTGGGACATACAGCCATGCCAGAATCATTTTTAAATCAAAGCGGCTGCATCCTGAGTGGTTTATTGAATGCCCTAGCAATATGTCTGTGAGTTTCAGAAAATGGCTGGATAAATACTGATCTCTTTTTTGAGTGGGGTGAAATGTTCCTCCAATCTCTGCCAAAGGAGGATCCCCGGCCCCACCTTCTTCTCTTAGATGGCCACAGTAGCCATGTCTATAATCTGAAATTCCTGAACCTTATGAAGAGCAGGAATGTTCATATCATGTGCTACCCGCCACACACGACCCATGCTCTGCAGCCTGCGGACAAAGCACTCTTTAAAAGCTTGAAGCACCACTGGAATGAAGAGGGGAGGAAGTGGACCAGGCTAATGGCAGGACAGAAGCTTCCAAAAACAGAATTCTTTTCCTTTTTCTGCCAAGCCTGGGAAAAGGCAGCCACCATCAAAAATGCCCAAGTCGGTTTCAGAGGGACAGGAATGTTTCCTCTAAATAAAAGGATTCTACCAGAGAGAGCTTTTGGCCCAAGCAGAACCACAGAACGAGCCCTGCCACCCATTCTTACTGACTCGCCCATCACACCTGTCTCTTCCTGGCCCACCTGCCGTACCGCAGACACCTCCTGACTTGCCTGAAGTCCTGACACTCACTGACCAACCCTTGTACATCTTCCAGAATGATTACCAGCTAGCAGAGGAGGTAGTGTTTGAAGAGGTACTTGAAATGGTGCCAGAGGAGCAGACATCCTGCTTTGATGATTTCACCCCAGGGGATGAAGGACCTTCCACCTTTACAGTGAGTGCATAAACATTTTAATACCTAACATTGCATAATGGCCTTTATGAAATAAAACATTTATATTTCATGTTTTGTGTCTGTTCTTTGTCTTTTTTTCTCAGCCTGTTATGAGATCAGTCACATTCAGTGACTTGATTTCATTGCCTAAGCAGGAGAGGCCCATGAGAAAAAGAGCCAAGCCACTATCCTACCTTCTCACAAGTCAGAAACACCTTGACTACATAAACACAAAAACAGAAAGGCAACAAAAGAGAAAGCAACCAAAGGGGGGAAAGCAAGATAAGAACAACAAACAAGAAGAGGAAAATCCCTTCAAGGCTTTGCCATGTCTGTTACGGTGACCATAGTGACCCGAAGGCCACTGAGAACTGGGTACGCTGTGAACACTGTCACTCCTGGTATCATGAGAGCTGTGGTGAAGACCACAGAATTTGTGATGACGAAGGCTTCATCTGTCAAGATTGTATTTAGGAAAATCTATTGAGCTCATGCGCGCACACATACACGCTCACATTCGTACACATACACATGTTCAGAGAGTAAAGGTTATTGTTATGTTTCTAAAGAAGTTGATGTGTTGTACTTGTTGCATTGTTACATTATTTAATAAAATTAGCATGTTTATATGAAATGTAATTAAATGAAACAAGTAGTGCCAGGCACAACAAACCCCGCCCCTCGCACATACTTTGACCTACTTTTCCGCAATTCAGAAGGCATCTATTCTGGGTCAGTGGCAATTGATAAGCTGAATTGGGGGTGAATCTGACATTAGTTTTGCTGCTAAAGTGTTAAATACAGAAACAAACGCACAAACACACAAACAAACACAGGAACAAACACAGGAACAAACCGAATCGAAAACAATACCCCTTGCCCTCATCCTTCGGGTGGGGCGGGGTAATTAGTGATGACAAGATTGTATTTAGGAAAACCCTTTGTGCACATGCACACACACACATATACACACACACACACACACCAGTTCATAAGTTTTACGGTTATGCTTTAAATGAAGTTGGTGTGTAATGTTATTGTTTATTAAATAAATTGAAATGTTTAAATGAAATGAAATAAAATTAAATTATGATGCAAAATATCAAAAATGCCTGTTTCAATTTCAATTTGACTGGCCCATTTTTGCTGATCAGTCGGCCCATTTTACCTGAACCCTGCTTATCTCAGAAAATGTGGGACAGGTAATGTTTCAAATGCTGTCGGTCCTAAACAGTTATTCTATTTATATATTCTATTATGTAAAATCAACATAAAAATATTAAAAATAGTTTTAATTATCGATAAAAACACAAGTACATGTTATATGCAGTTTTTTGTTTAGCCCTAAGCGATTTACCAAAAATTTACCATAATCAATTGACTTTTCATTTAATAGACCTATTTTCTCTTATTTTCTCTTTTGAATGTTACTATTACTCTTAAATAAAACAGGTGATTTTATCAAATAATTGACCAAGCACATACTATTTCTCAACGTAGATTACTCAAATAATCGTCTGAATAATCAATAGAATACTTGATTACTAAAATAATCGATTACTGCAGCCCTGTAACAAACATGCCCATTTCTATTTCCCGGTAGATGGCAAGGCAATTGTGGGTGGGAAAAGTGTTTGCACGGTAGTCGCATTTTGCTGTTATGTCTCTCAAAGACAATAATATCCACTGGCAAGGTAAATCTGACCCTCAAACTCTAGTTTTGAGTATGAATAGTTCGTTTTGTTCATGAAAACTTTATACATCGCACTGATATTACAGGTCGCTTAGATTCAGTAGGCTCTTCTCACATTCCCATGTAGTGTACACGGTATGCATGGGAGGTGCCGTTTAAGGCCAAGGTCATCATGGGGTAATTGCCCCATGTATCTGGGGTCAAAAAGTTCTGCCCGTGGTCCTGTGTAGACTAGCCCAAAATCAATTACTTTGGTTCCAGTATTGCCAACATCTTAGACGCATATTTTCCTTCCCCAAAATTTTAAATGAGGGGAGACCAGATTTTGGCTCTCTGCCGACAGACTGAGCCCTACTGTATCATATACTTACTCTGGCTATGGTGTAAACTTGTCGAAGTTGTTAGAAATGCCTCGGCCCTCATTTGAAACATTGGGTTTGGACATTTTTTTGGTCAAACCTGCTGTCACTTTATGAACCTTTCCAATTGTGGTATTTCAGTTTCATGTTTAATTTCATTAGACACCTCAAGGAGGCAGGAAAGCATCTTTTATAATCTAATTCGGTTGAAAAGGAAGGATATATCCCAGACTTGAATTTCAGGCCGATGCTACACTTCATGTTTCATGTGGTAATTCATTGTTTTTATACAATGTTATTTTGACTGTTCATAATTTTACTGTTTCTTTGACATTATAAATATTTATTTGTTTACTACACAGCTTTTCATTCATTAGTCTAATTTAACCAATAATAATTTCAATGTCCATTGTTACCTTCTGATGAGCAGGGTATAATGGACGTGCTGAAAATGAGTTTCTCACAGATTAATTCATCATTGAATAATCATAGGCATGTTTCTCAAGTGCATCTTAAAGTGGTGCCCCATGTAACACTGAAAGGGCTTTCAGTATAATGGCTAATTAAGGGGAGACCCAACCAATGCTCAGCCCAGAAAATATCAGTTTGTCTAAAATAGGTCAATTTTGAGATTTCATCATTATTTGCTTGAAAAACATCTCATAAATCTACTCCTAGTGTACTTTTCCCAATAAACTGCTCTAACTTATGTTTTTTGCATTTTTATTCACAAGGTTTTCACCATACTGTATTAGTTTGAGAGTGTGTTTCTTCATCATAGTTCATCATACAGGCTTCAAATTTGCACCAGATATCCTTGAGATCTGTAGCAAGGGCATGACAGAAAAGTTTTTTTTGTTTCCTCCTGTCATTTGACCTACAAATGATTATCGATGTAGGTCGCAACCTATTTTTTCATAGGTTCATCGATAAAACCATAAAAACATTGTCTCTGATAATTGAAAGACAAAATTTATTTCTGTCATGCCCTTCTGCATTGTCTAAGCTATCTGTAACCAAAATTTGGCGGCTCCAGGGTGATTGGTGAGGTGGAAAAAGCCTCCCAAAGTTGAGCGTTTGATTTTGTGTGTAGAACCGCCACCAGGTGGCGCCACCACGTAAAAATCATAAAATTTGTTTCTTTTAATTATTATTATCTTATATCCAAAAGACATAGCCCTGGGTCAAAAGATAAAGATTTTTGAGGCATTGGTTGGGTCTCCCCTTAAGGAGCTCTGTGCTTTCAAAAAGTAAGTCTGTTATTACCCCATTCTCCCCTACAAAATCACAGTAATGTTCTATTTAGCCTACACCTAATCATTCTTGCAATTCTACTGGCATGACGAATTACACGCAGGCAATCTTAATGTAAATGATAAGCCTTCACAGTTTCCAACCTCACCATTATAGCACAAAGGTCGTTCATTTATCAGCCAGTAAAACCAAGAATATGGTTTCGAAACAAAAGCACATTTCGCATTGAAGAAAGATGTATTCTATGCAGTATCAATTTAAGATAATTTCTGTAAAGCAATTAGGGGTGGCGAAGTTATGTTTTACAACATGGACTTTATAAAACATTATGAAATGTGAAAGATGCGTCATATTATGCCCTGTATAATTATGATCAATGTAATTAACATTAGCTTTTAGTGATTCAATCAATTTGATTAAGGAAAGTAACCAAAAATGAGCTAAGCACTGAAAATTATTTTAGTTATAACTTACATGTGGTACTGTAGGTCGGTCAGCTTTGCGATGCCGCGAAAATGTTGTAAAATGAAATATATTAGACAGTAGATAGGGTCATTGAGCCAGTTTTGGAATGCAAAACTTGTAGAGTTCAGGACTCCAAACCAGCCTTCAAAGAATGAGTAAGCTGGGAAAGCCTTGAAGAAAATGGAGAAAAGAATACTATTTCGCGGTGGGCGATACGCATAATATGTCATGGTTTTGGAGGCTGGCGGTGGCTTTGGGAGCTTTCTTTGTTGCTCTCATCCGGGACGATATCGTTTTGCCCACAATCGGATTCTTGGGCCAGCTGGCATCAATTGGGGGTGGCGCCCGGACTCTATTTAAACCAGTTCCGCCTCGCTAGAGTGTCGGTGTTTTGTTTGCACTATAGCCGGTAAGGTCTCTAGTTAGAGACTTGTTGAGGAATTAGCTGCAAAGAGGAAAGTGCTAGTTAGCAAGGGAATCTTTCTCTTTTTTCCTCTTTCTGGGCACCGTCTGGTGCTAAATCTTTTTATCTCGGTTTCCGAGATTTTTCCCTTTCATTTCGTTCAGTCGAGCTCGCGTTGCTTCCTTATTGTTACTTGGACTGGATCTAGGTCCTTTGGAAGCGCGAGTCTCCCTCTCTTATTTTGTCTGTGTTTGTCTCTTATTTTGCTGTACTTCCTTTCGTTCCGGCCACAGCATTTGGTGTCTCAAAAAACCAACCATCACAGTACACTCTAGCCAACATGGAGACATCAGCTATGGCCGAGATCGAAAAGGTTGTTACCAGCCAGCTATGCTGTCTGGTTTCAGCAAAGGGCTTTCCAGCCTGGGTAACCAGCAGGCTGGTTTAGCTGAGAGACTCCGTCTTCAGGAGAATTCGTTGCAGAAACAGGAGAGCGTTCTGTTAAGCTTGACCGAGAGTATCAGATCCCTGTCTACACAAGTTTCACAAAATGTTGCACAAGCATCACCCATACACCTTCCCCGAGAACCGAAGTTACAACTGCCGCAAAGATATAGCGGCGAGGCCAGAAAATGTAAAGATCTCATCGCCCAATGTGAGATATTTTTTAAGCCTCAGCCATCACGTTTTGTTAACGAGGATTCTCGGGTGGCATTTATATTATCCCTGTTGGCTGGCACAGCACTCACTTGGGTCGGTCCACTTACCAGATCTAATTCACCGGTCGTAAATTCTGTGGACGCTCTTGTTAGGGAGATGGTGTCAGTGTTTGATCAGGATGTTTGTGGTCAGGACGCGGCTACGCGTTTGATGCATCTGAAACAGGGCAAAGAAACTGCTGCGGAGTTTTCTATTTTATTTCGCTCCTTGGCGACAGAGACAGGCTGGCCGGAGGCTCCTCTTATGACTGTGTTCAGTCATGCCCTCTCGGAGGAGATAAAAGACGCGTTGGCTACATTGGAGCCCTGTTCGACTTTAGATTCTTTGGTTCGCACTGCTGTGCGAATTGACAGTCGCATCCGGAAATGTAACAGAGAGAAACTAAACAGATTGCCGCTTGCGGACAACGGGGCCAAGGTTGCTAGTGGCGAGTGTGTGGCTCCTATTCCATCCACTGAAAATTCCACTCCGGTTGAGGCCATGCAAGTTGATAGCTTGTTTGAGAGCCGGACTCATAAACCTGCTCGCAGAAGAATAATCTGCTTTAATTGAAATAAACCGGGTCACATCCATCCACGTTGCCCGAAGCTTCAGGGAAACGGGAAATCCCTCTAGCGGTTTGGGGGGCGCTAGGGGGCAGACCCAATTTCCCTTCCGAACACTAATCCCTGATGAACTGACTGTAGGGACCTAGAGAGTTATTATTGAAGCGTTCGTTTGATTCGGGCGCCGTGAATTGTTTCATGGATGTTGAGTGGGCTAAGAGCACTCCGTTCCCACCTGTCCTCTTTCACAGCCACGCTCTGTGAGAACTTTGGACGGTCGCGCGCTTGGAATGGGAGTTATAACCGAAGTTTCTCAACCGCTAAATATGTTCATTTCCTTTGGTGGCCATTCTGAGGAGGTTTGGTTTTTTATTATCAGTTCCCCTGCTTTTCCCATTGTTTTAGGTCATTCTTGGCTACGAGAACATAGACCTTGCATCACCTGGGGGGAACAGAATAATCCTATCGTCCACTGGGGCCCCAATTGTAAGTCTGATTGTAGAGAGAATGAAACTTGTTTTCCCATACATCAAGCTATGGGGCAGGCTGATGCCTGGAGCGAGTGTGAGGAGGTTGTCTCACCGTACCCTCCTAAACTAGAAAGAGGGGCAGAGGAGGGATTGAAGTGGGATCCTCAATTTGATTGGCGACAGCCAGAGAACGATTACCTTTTAAAGATTTTTTTTGGGGAATTTTTCCTTTATTTGGCAGTCATACAGTATAGAGAGACAGGAAGGCTGGGGAGAAGAATGGGGGAAGACATGCAGCAAATGACCTGAGCTGGAATTGAATCCAGGTCGCTGCGGGAAGGACACAGCCTTCATGGTACGCGCACTTAGACCGATGAGCCACTGGGGCACCCAGAACGATTACCTTTTAGAGGATTTTTTCGATTCTGAATCAGTCACTGAGACGTTAGATTCTGAACAGGGTGAGGAATTTGGGGCCACCCTGAACTTTAGTTTGCCTTCTAATGTTCCTAATGATTATGCTGATCTCGCCGAGGTTTTTAGTAAACAATGAGCATCAACGCTACTTCCCCATTGTCCGTACGATTGCGAGATCAATCTCTACCCTGGTGCTACTCCTCCTAGAGGTTCGCTATACTCGCTGTCAGGGCCTGAGCGTAAGGCCATGCGAGAATATATTCAGGAAGCTCTCGCTAATGGTTTTATTCGGCCGTCCACGTCTCCTGCCGGAGCGGGGTTTTTTTTGTGGGAAAAAAGGATGGCAGTCTGAGACCCTGTATTGATTAGAGGGGTTTGAATAAGATCACCATTAAAAACCGATACCCCCCTCCGTTAATGAATTCCGCGTTTGAACGTCTGCAGGAGGCGTCATTTTTTACCAAGCTAGACCTCCGGAATGCTTACAACTTGGTTCGGATCCAGGAGGAGGAAGAGTGGAAAACGGCATTTAAAACTCATGACGGGCACTACGAATATTTGGTCTTGCCGTTCGGATTGGTTAACACCCCCTCGGTGTTTCAGGGACTCGTCAATGATGTCCTCTGAGAGATGTTGGAGAAATTCGTCTTTGTTTATCCTGACGATATTTAGATTTTTTCTTCAACACTGTCAGAGCACAGACAACACGTCAGACGTGTGCTTGAGGCCCTCCTTAATGCCAAGCTTTTTGTCAAGGCCGAGAAATGTGTTTTTCACACCCAAACTGTCTTGTTCCTTGGCTTTATTGTTTCCAAGGGGTCTGGACAAGGTAGCTGCGGTCAGGAATTGGCCAGCCCGTCAAAGTGTTAAGGAGGTCCTACGCTTCTTGGGCTTTGCTAATTTTTATAGGAGGTTTATCCATAATTTAGCGCGGTTGCTGCCCCCATTATTGCGCTCACCAGGAAGAATACCTCCTCAGCGTTTTTTTGGTCTCCAGCAGCTGATGCTGCCTTTCAGGAATTAAAGAAATGTTTTAGCTCAGAGCCCATTCTGGTTTTGCCCGATCCCTCCCTCCCATTTGTGGTGGAGGTGGATGCTTTGGAGGTTGGTGTGGGTGCTATTTTGTCCCAGCGCCCCCTTTGGGATAATAAGCTACACCCATGCGCATACTTCTCCCGGTCTTTGTCCGCCGCGGAACAGAATTACAGCATTGGTGACCGGGAGTTATTGGCGGTCAAGTTGGCGCTTGAAGAGTGGCGCCACTGGTTGGAGGGAGCTGAACACCCTTTTGTGGTATGGACAGACCATAAAAATCACCAGTTTATTCAGCAAACCAAGCGACGTAATTCCCGGCAGGCGCGGTGGTCATTGTTCTTTAACCGCTTTAATTTTAGGCTGACCTACCGCCCTGGCTCTAAAAACATAAAGCCTGACGCCTTGTTGCGGATTAAGACCGCTTTGATCGCGCCCATCGGACTAAGCAGTTTCTGGCCCAACGTTTTTGGTGGCCGGGTATGATGAGGGAGATTCAGGAATTTGTTGCTGCCTGTGGCATCTGCTCCAGGAACAAAACTTCCCACCTCCCTCCCTCTGGTCTGCTGTGACCATTGCCCATTCCCAGGTGCCCTTGGATGCATATTGCGTTTGATTTTATTAAGGGACTGCCTGTGTCTGAAGGCAACACAGTCATCCGTTGACCGTTTTTCCAAGGCCGCTCATTTTGTCGCGCTGCCCAAGCTGCCTTCAGCGCGGGAGACGGCCCTTCTTGTGGTTAACCATGTGTTCCGACTGCATGGGCTTCCGCAAGATGTGGTCTCTGACCGGGGTCCTCAGTTTACGGCCAGATTCTGGCTGGCGTTTTGTAAACAGCTGGGGGCTACTGTGAGTCTCTCCTCTGGGTTTCACCCAGAGACCAACAGCCAAACTGAGCGGACTAATCAATCATTGGAGAATATTCTTCGATGTTTAGCGGTGGATAGTCCAGCTTCATGGAGCCGATTTTTAGCATGGGCCAAGTATTCCCATAACTCACTGAGGAATTACTCCACGGGTCTTTCCCCGTTTGAAGCTCAGGTGGGTTACCACCCCCCACTGTTTCCTGAGACGGAGAATGATTCCGAGGTTCCCTTGGTCAACCATTTCGTGCGTCACTGTCGGTCGGTTTGGACCAGGGTCCGTTCTTCTCTGTTGCGCTCGGGGCTCAAACAAAAATCCGCCTCTGATAGAAGGCGTCGTGTGGCCCCATCTTATCGGGTGGGTCAGAGAGTTTGGTTGTCTACCCGGGACCTCCCCTTGAAGGTAGAATCCCAAAAACTGGCCCCCGGCTATATTGGCCCGTTCAAGATTGTGCGGAAGATCAATCCGGTCACCGTCCAGTTAAAGCTCCCTAGATCTTTGCGCATCCATCCGTCGTTCCACGTCTCTCAGATTAAGCCGGTTAGCACTAGCGTCTTGGCACCTGCCGACACACCCCCGCCGCCACCGCGAATGGTTGAGGGGGGGCCGGTTTACACCATGCGCTGCATTCTGGCCGAGAGGCGTGTTGGTCATGGGGTCCAGTTTCTTGTCGCTTGGGAGGGATACGGCCCCGAGGAGCGCTGCTGGGTTCCTTCTCGGGATATTCTGGATCCCACACTCATTTCTGAGTTCCGTGCATGGGGTTCCCTAGGGACTTCTGGAGCTGTCCCTTAGAGGGAGGTCATGGTTTTGGAGGCTGGCGGTGACTCTGGGAGCTTTCTTTGTTGCTCTCGTCCGGAACGATATCGTTTTGCTCACAATCGGTTTCTTGGGCCATCTGGCATCAATTGGGGGTGGCACCCGGACTCTATTTAAGCCCAAGTTCCACCTCGCTGCCCTTGCTAGAGTGTCAGTGTTTTGTTTGCACTATAACCGGTAAGGTCTCTAGTTCGAGAGTTGTTGAGGAATTAGCTGCAAAGAGGAAAGTGCTAGTTAGCAAGGGAATCTTTCTCTTTTTTCCTCTTTCTGGGCACCATCTGGTGCTAAATCTTTTTATCTCAGTTTCCGAGATTTTTCCCTTTCATTTCATTCAGTCAAGCTCGCGTTGCTTCCTTATTGTTATGCGGACTGGATCTAGGTCCTTTGGAAGCGCGATTCTCCCTATCTTACTTTGTCTGTGTTTGTCTCTTATTTTGCTATACTTCCTTTCATTCCGGCCACAGCATTTGGCGTCTCAAAAAACCAACTATCACATAATATTGGATATCCCTGGCTGTTTTCAAGGGCAAGGAAAAAAAGCATGAAATTACTGAAATAGTAATAACAGTGACCATAGGATATCCATCAACTGTATTTTTTTCTACATAGTAAGCTATGGAGCTCTCCTGTTTTATGTACAATCATGAACACATTTTTGTTTTGATGTTTAAAAAGCGAACGTGGTTCATAACAGGTGCTAGAAAACTAACTTTAGACATTGACTGGTCAAATCATCAAGGCTAAAAACAAGACAATCTAACGTTATCATCACCCAGTTAACTGGCTAGTGTAATTCAGCAAAGTTATCAGAGGCATCCCAGCAAACAGAAATCGTCCCCTGGATGCTCTCGGGACATTCAGGATGTCCCCAATTGGTCTCCAGCACAACGTTCTCTGGCTGACGGTGCAGGGACCTTATTGACGTTCGTAAAACGTCCTTTGGTCCTGGAACGACGTTTTGAATCAGACGTAAATCGAACGTTCTAGACGCGGGCGAAAATCCCTCTAGTTTTTGGTTTTCATGACCCACCTCTGGTAACTACATGAATTTTTGTCTGGTAAGAGATACAAAAAATCAATAAAAAGAATTTGCAACTCGGCAGGGCCAAAAGTTGCACACTAATTAGCAAAGACTGGAGGAAGGAAGGCCTCCGATCAGGCAGGAGGTGCGAATAGGGCAAGTAAGAAATTAGTCACACTTCCTGGGTCCTTAGAGGGCGCGATCACAGAAGTATTTTGAGCGTTGTATTTGCAGAGTTAATGTTGGAAAATACAAGTATCTATCTTATATCTGCATAATTCGTTAATATTTCTTTTTACTTTGCTATACAGCTAATGGCTATATTTAATATTACAAATGTGAGTTAGCTGGCTAGCGCGGGTGTTCGCGATTGTTATTTGACATGAGCTTAATTTGAGTTTGGCAACTACCGCAAGCCAACTCTGGAGTAGTTACTGGGCTTTGATCAGGATAATGTTTGCGGGAAATAAACAACGTTAATCCGAATTATGTTCTAAAAATGGGAGTGTAACCCCTAGTTAAAATACAACCCCAATTCCAAAATAGTTGGGACGAAGTGTAAATTGTGAATAAAATCAAAATGCAACGACTTTCAGATCACATGAGCCAATATGTTATTTACAACAGAACATAGATAACATTTCAGATGTTGAAACTGAGACAGTTTACATTTTTATCCACAAAATGAGCTCATTTCAAATTTTCTGGCTGCAATAGGTCTCAAAAAAGTTGGCACACAGGCAAAAAAGGGCTGAGAAAGCAATTACTATATAAGAGAATCAGCTGAAAGAACATTTAGCAAGTAATTACACTAACTGGCATCAGGTGTGTAACATGATTGGATATAAAAGGGATGTCTTAGAGAGGCTGAGTCTCTCAGAAGTAAAGATGGCCAGAGGCTCTCCAACCCGTGAAGGATTGTGTAAAAAAAATTGTGGAATACTTTAAAAACAATGTTCCTCAACGTCAAATTGCAAAGGCTTTGGAGGTCTCATCATCGACAGTGCATAACATCATCAAAAGATTCAGAGAAACTGGAAAAATCTCTGTGCGTAAGGGACAAGGCCGAACACCTTTACTGGATGCCGGTGATTTTCGGGCCCTCAGACACCAATGCATCACTCACCGGCATGATTCTGTCATTGACATTATTAAATGGGCCCAGGAATACTTCAAGAAACCACTGTCTGTAAACACAGTCTGCCGTGCCATCCACAGATGCCACCTAAAACTCTATCATGCAAAAAGGAAGCCATTGTTGAGCATGATCCAGAAGTGCCGCTGTGTTCTGTGGGCCAAGGCTCATTTAAAATGGACTGTAGCTAAGTGGCAAAGTGTCTTGTGGTCAGACGAGTCCAAATTTGACATTCTTGTTGGAAATCATGGGCGTCGTGTCCTCCGGGCTAAAGAGGAGAAAGACCACCCCTCCTGTTATCAGCGTTCAGTTCAAAAACCAGCATCTCTGATGGTATGGGGATGCATTAGTGCATATGGTGTGGGACACTTGCATGTTTTAAAGAGCACCATGAATGCTGAAAGGTATATAAGGGTTTTAGAGCAACATATGCTCCCCTCCAGATGACATCTATTCCAAGGAAGGCCTTGTGTATTTCAGCAGGACAATGCAAAACCACATACTGCTGCTATTACAACAGCATGGCTTCGTAGTAGAAGAGTCCGTGTGCTGAATTGGCCTGCCTGCAGTCCTGATCTTTCACTGATTGAGAATATTTGGCACATAATTAAACAAAAAGTCCGCCAAAGGAGACCCAAAACTCTCCAGCTGCTGGAAGCCTGTATTAAACAAGAGTGGGATCAAATTCCAATGGCTAAACTCAAGACACTTGTCTCCTCAATGCCCAGACGCCTCCACTCTGTGTTAAAAAGAAGAGGAGATGCTACACCATGGTAAACAGGCCCCTGTCCCAACTTTTTTGAGACCTGTAGCAGCCATCAAATTTGAAATGAGCTCATTTTGTGGATAAAATTGTAAAATTTCTCAGTTTCAACATTTGCTATGTTATGTCTGTTCTATTGTGAATAAAATACTGGCTGGTGTGATTTGAAAGTCAATGGCCCTCATTTATCAAACTAGCATAGGATCTGGCGTAGATTCTGGTGTAAATATCAGCGTTCACCAGGTGTCACGTCTGATTTACTAAAAGTGTGTACCTTGCTGATTTCGGTGTAGAACTGGCGTGGCGTTGATAAATCTGGCGGTGGAAACCACCGTAATTTACATGACACGCCCCTATAAATTCTGCCCACTTTACGACGTGGACTCTCGAAAGACGGCAAAGAAGAAAGAACTTCACTGAGGAGGAAATATAAATTATCACGTCTGAGGTGGAGAAAAACAAAATAATTTTATTTGGAAGCCTTAAGAGTGGCATAAAGGGAGCCTGGAAGGCTGCAGTTTGGAAAACTATCGCTGCTGTGGTAAACACTGTTGGGGTGGAAAACTGGAGTGCAGCAGACGTTTGATTTAATTCATTAATAAAACGAAGTGACTAGTCGCACTTATTTAAGTGCATCCAAGCTAAAAAATTGATCAAAATTTGCATTAGACACACTTATTAGTGTGGGTAAGATGCACATTTCTCCGTTGCCCACACTTATTTTAGTGTGTCCAAAGCTAAAATTTTTTTCTTGGCCAAACTTATTTTAATCGGTACTTTCTATAAGTGGCACTGGAATGGTCATCAACTGTGCACTTATAAGTGTGGCCAAGAAAAAAATGCAGCATTGGCCACACGTATAAGTGGGAATAACATCGGCCTTAATAAATTCAATTTATAGATCCATGATATTTCATGTTATAGTATAGCCTACATAATTGACAATCCAAATGCTTTAAATGTAGGAAAAAAAAAGGTGGTCCGATTTTAAGATCGCCACCAACAAACGGGTTGCAGCGCCCAGGCGCAGCAGCGCACGGACCGGTGGAGGCCAACCAGACTCGAACCTCCAGCTGTCACCGTTCGAGGAGCGCGTGGCAGCAGGGCTCCCCCTCCATCGTGGGAATACGAGGCGGTGGGCACACGGATGAATCCCCACCGCCTCGATCGGAGCTGCATGAGGGTAATTATTAAAATACAGTCTGCAGAGATCACTCTTCATTGTACTTTTATTAGTATTACTCCATGACATTTTATTGGGTGCCTCACAAAACGAGCAGCCACTTGTCACTTTCCCGGAGGAGATCTTCTGTGCCGAAAGTTCCTGTCACATCGGACAGAAGCTTATTCCTCTAACAATATCTGCCATTGTCAAAATGTGATCACGGTCAAAGTGTCTGTTGGCCTATTTGTACTGAGCAACAAAAGAAACGCAAGTTAGCTAGTTAGTTAATGTATGTCTACTCTTATGGTTACTCAGTCAAAGTGACCGCAAAATAAAAAAAGTTTGATTAAACGAGTGTAAATGTGCACGTGCTAGTAATAAATTTAATTTTCAAAAATAATCATGCGCAACCTTATTTTCCAGTCTGCCTTTAATTAACTTGCATTTCTTTTGTTGTTCAGTATGTATCTGACTTGATGAGCGTCTGACATAGCACACTGCATATCTGCCAAGCCACACATTGCGCTTAATCAAATTGATTGTAATTGTCAGCCGTCTGGCCTGACAAGCAGGTTGTCGCAAAATATAAGTTTAATTAATTTCTCAACTCAGGTCTCTTATTTATTTATTAATTTATTCATTCATTTATTCATTTAGCCTATTTATCTATTTAGCCTATTTATTCATTTTAATAATAAGAGCAACAACAACATGACGTCCGCATCGCTGCATATGGTTTATTACTCATTTTGACAGCTGCACTCGTTCCTGCATGTTGTTCGCTGGTTTCAAATCTCGTACACCTGGTCAGACCTGGTGTGAGATTTTTCTTGACCGTTAAGCTCACGTTCAGATTGATAAATGCCGATCCTTGTGGTAGATTTGGCGTACACCCATTTTTTTGGTGTACGCACGTTTGATAAATGAGGGCCATTGCATTTTGATTTTATTCACAATTTACACTTTGCCCCAACTATTTCAGAATTGAGGTTATACAGTAATAAATAGTTTATTTAAATACTACCCTAATAAATAGTCATAAATAACCATATATATATATATATATACTTGCTATTTCATACTAAAAACCCTCCCAACTGTTAATTTCTTATTTCTGAAGTAAAGTTTTAAAAGTTGACATTTCCCCATCATTTAATGTATTACTGTCTTTTTAAGACTCCTCAGTAGTCGCATGCTCCTTTGTAAACAGTAGATGCGAACTAGCTTACCTCAGAACACCAACGGAAAAGACAGAAACAACACAAAATCAATCAGCACAAGATCTAACATAAATAAAAACATCTTTAAGAAAAATAATCCATTACGACACCGAGAATCTACCCTACTACACCCTAGTGGCGATTCATGAAAGTATTGAAGACGGTTTTGGCCAGGTTTGTTACCCCGATCGGATCTGAATGCGAGCCTACCCAAGGAACTGCAACCTGAACAACACAACTGGACCCTAACCCGCACGGTTTGAACAGAACGCACTGAACTGAACTAAACTGGATTGGATTGAACAACTGAACTGAACTGAGTGATATTATATTTAAGACATTTAAATTATTGAAATCTTATTGGTGAAATTGAACTGATTATTAATGTGCACATTCTGAACACTGAACATTTTGAGTATTTTGAACATTTTGAATGTATGTATTTGTATTTTACTTTCTTTTAATGGGTTACCTGTAAAGAAAACCTGTTTAGTGAAAAAATCACCTGTTAAAAATACTTACTTGTTCTCCTGAAAGAAAGAGCTAAAGAAAGAAACAGATACAAAATAAAATTAAATAGCTGGGTTTGTAAATTAGCTATTTGCCTTTTCAGGTCTTGGATCTCAGAAGAATGAGTAGGCGATGGTGATGTGGTGCATTCCTCATACTCTGCACAGATGCCTTGATGGTGGGCTGACACTCTAGGCCAGGGCTGCCCAACCCTGTTCCTGGAGAGCTACCATCCTGAAGGTTATCACTCCAACCAAAGCAAACCACACCTACTTTCCCAGTTAGAGATCTTGACGAGCTGCCAATGAGCTGAATCAGGTGTGTTGAATTATGGTTAGAGTAGAAACCTACAGGATGGTAGCTCTCCAGGAACAGGGTTGGGCAGCCCTGCTCTACGCTTTGAGGCACTGAGGTGGTGTTTCATGCATGAAGCCTTGGATGCTCGCTTGTCCCGCTGTGCGGAGCAACAAGAGCAGCTCTGCAGAGGTAGGAGGGCTGTGTCTTTTCTGCTCCAGCTGCAGTGCAGATATCAAGGCGTTATCCCAGCAGCCCCTGACAAAATGTCTGAGAAGCTGCCTGTCAAGCTCACTTGCAGTGACCCCCCCCCAAGGCATTCATCACTTGCAGCCGCTGAGGATAAGCCGAAGGTTTCTCACCATTGTCTTGCATGGTGTTGAGATACTTTGCAAACAGGTCGTCTCCATCTTCAACAGAGCTGAATGCAGAGTCTAGGATCTCCAGATACACACTGGGAGGGGTTTCTGGTGTCAGGTGTTTCAAATGTCGATAGCAGGTGACAAGAGGCTTTCAAGGAGCTTTCGTGACTTCAGCAGGTCTGACTGTCTGGTGTCTTCAAGCAGAAGTCCAACATTAGAGCGCCAGGTCTCAAAATCCACCTCGTTGGGTTGAGGCACATGCCCAGAGAAAGGCTGAAGTCTTAGGGCTGTGTTGACATGCAGAGCACAGTCATCACTCCTTACTATGTGCTCGACTATCACTTTCTGAATTTCAGGTGGATTGAATCATAGGGTTTCAGAATTGGTTATGTCGCTTTGAATGGGGCTGGTGCTGGAGCCCAGTTATGGTCTGGCTGAGCGCGCCACTCAGGAACTGTGGTGTGAGTGAAACCTGTGTTGCTCTTTGTGGAACATGTTGCACTGGTGCATTAAATTCTGTGTTGTCACTCGGAGCTCCTTGGTCTTCAAAGTCAAGAGCTAAACTAATGACGCTGAGTTCTTCTTTGAGAAGAGTTGCAAGGTCCTTGCTGGTCCGTTTAGCTATCTCCTTCAGCTCGGTGAGGTAAGTCGTGTCGCCACTGGCTAAGGCCTTAATAATGTAGCTGTTATCATCAGGAGAACTAGCATCAAGCTGGTAGGGCAATAAGGGAGAAAGCTCTTGTACAGCCGTGCTATCTCTGAACTCTATAATGACATGCTCGTCTGAGTGTGGGGAATCTATTGGGATTTGCCTTTCAATGGAGCCATATTTTTCAAGAAAGTCAAATGGTTCTTTATCTATATCAGTGTCAGTTATTCGACTAATTATGACTAAGTTAGGGATTTTTACATTGAGTCTCTTAACTACTTCCATGTCTATTTATGTTTTGAGTCTCTAGTCTTTAATCTTATGCTAGTTTAAATTGACCTAACCACTCCTGGCTACGCTCGCCAAACTTAATGTAGCACTCTTGTCACTGTTAATACAACAATACAATTTTCCGGCTACTTGACCAGTATCTAGGTTCGAGGAGAGTGGTGAAATAAACCAGAAATGCCAAGACTAGAGACAGGGGTTTTGTATAAATTAAGCCGGCAGTTTACTAAAGAAGAATAAATATTCAATAGATCAATAAATAGGTAGAAAAATAAAGGAAATAAACATCTACAATAAATATTCTTAAACACTCTTTCTGTTAAACCTTTTTTTATGTTTAAAAGTTAAAATATCTAATTGATGTGTTCTGGTTTGATTGCTCTATTATCTTAGATGTTAGATATTACAGGTTTTTTATATATATAAAAGATGTTAGACCGGTCCTCTATGTTCTTATTAATAGCTTATTTGGAATAATAAGTTAATTTCATAATATGAAATTAACAGTTGGGAGGGTTTTTAGTATGAAATAGCAAGTATATTTATGGTTATTTATGATTCATTCTTTGGGTAGTATTTAAATTAACTATTTATTACTGTATTTTAACTATAGGTTACAGAAGCACATATATTCAAAACAGATTTGTTAACGTTCGCAAGACATTACATCAACTCCGGTTCACATCCAAGAGTTATAAATCATTCATTCTAACTTGTGAAACATGTAAGTTTCGATTTGGCTGGCATGTCATCTCCTTGTATTTCGCGGTTTTCCTGCCTTAACTCTGCTCCTATCCTGAGAAGTGTTAGTATTTTACTTATGTCTCTGGTCTTACATTGTTCATCACCTGTGTACAAGTTTATTTTTTCTTCATGAAAGAAAATAAATACTTCATAAGTCTGAAACTGAAATATGTGCACTTTTTTTTTTGGGAAACATTATTAAGACACCGAATAAGCTGCCCCCGTACTTCCAAATATCCAGCCATGCCTACGGGCTAAAAATCATAATCTCTGCTCTTTTCTTGTCCCCAGAATCAGCCGTTTCACAGCATTTGATTTTTTTTTTTCTCCAGGCCTTACTATAATGCTGCAAAAAAGCGCAAAATAAAAAAGCAAAAATGTAGCCCTCCAAATAGGCCCTATACCTCTGGAACGCTGCATGCGAGAGACTGTGGGTTTTGCAAAGCACAAAACTAATGGCATCTATTAAAAAATTTTTACTCATGTAGCCTATATGATGCGAAGCTGTACTTCGCTAAACGGATTTCTCCCCCCCCGCAGCTGGTTTGATCTTCGAGTGCCGATAAAACAAGCAAACCAATAAAATAAATCTCAGGATAAATAGATTTTCTCTCTCATAGTTGTCATGGCAAAATCTTAAAGCGAATTTCCAGCGGAACCCTGCTGCAAAAACGAGGATGAAAATCATGCTGGTTTTTCTAACAGGGAATGCATGGAAACCGCTTTTTTTTTTTTTCTGTTTGCCATTGGTGTGAAAAAACCTTAATGTGACCTTGTGTTGAAGTATTTCCTGGCGCAGTGGTTTTCAAACTTTTCGTGCCCAAGGCTCACCGAAGGGCAAGACAAAATTTCAAGGCACACCTGTATTCATATTTATGCAAAATAGCCTCTAAAACATGTGTTTTCATTCTTATCATTCTGTCAATTTTTATTTTATCTAATTATGCTAAATAAAATGTGCAAACAACTTCTGTATATTATTCATGAAATATTTGTTTGAAAATTATTCAAGGATTCACATTGTAAAATTGCATCGACGCAGCAATACAGCCATTCAAACCAGGCTAATCACAAAACGCAATCTCTTCAGTTGCAGTCGGATGCTCAATTTATCGCGGCAAAGTAGCAACACTACTCATTTTCTAAATAAAAATCAAATTTTTAAAAAACCCTCTCGTCCTCTTTCTTCCCACAGTTACTGAAGCACCCAATCCCTTGGTACATAAGCACAGCGGTCCGCGTTGCATGCTACCATATTTTCAAGTGTGTTCTCTGTTTCTTTCCAGAGATTAGCACACTCTTTGTATTTTCTAAAAGACTTTTCTGAAAGAGGAATGACTCTATTGTGAGCTGCAATGACATGCATGCAACAAAATCCAGATGTTGTCCCTTCTGAATCATCTGTAGATCGGGATGTTTTCACTGGCGTTTGTTCATTTGTCAGTTACCGGCATAAGTAACGGATGGATGTCAATGGAATACCTTGTTTTATTAAAGGCAGGGGCTATTCTACCCTTAGCATTGGGGAAAGCGATCGGCTATCTGCCCTGCAGTGGGGTGGGCGAGAGAAGCAGTTCTGCTATTTGTACCGCAGCTGGACGGATAAGAGAAGCACTTCTGCTATTTGCCCTGCAGCTGGGCCAATAATAGTGCATTTTCACTGACACAGAACCGGCACAGAGCCAGTTCCCGAACCAAATTTTAAACCGTTCCATGCATTTCGACCAAAAATACATCGGTTCGGAACCCAAGAAGTTGGTTCCCAGCCGGAACCAAAAAATAGCAGGTTCTTTCACCGGACTGTGATGACGTTAGCCACAGCATTGATTTGTTGATATGGTTTCGCGGAAACAATTCCGTATCCAGCCTCCACTTTTTCGGCTTTTTATTTGCCAGTACGATTTCAAAAGATGGCGCCAATGTATATTGGAGGTTTTATTAGTGAGAAGGGGGTTAGAATTAAATATTAATATTTAATATTCCAAATGAATATGCTGCGCATGCCCTACCAACCAGGTGTGTAATCCGTAACATGGCTGTCGCCGTCATGTCATATTACCACATATAGCAGCACAGGAAATTGAACTATACATTTTCTTGACTGGAAGTACGCTTGACGTGTTTACACACCCAAATGTTTCTCTGGGTACCCTAACATCAAGGTAAGCTGAAAAAGTACTGATTTCATTCGATATTGGTGAAGGTTAAATGCAGAATTCTTTCCCTTATGTTTGAATGCATGAAGCCACCAAAATACCACATTATGTTGTATTATTTCCTCGGTATAAAGGTAGCTTTTAGCAGTTAGCTTGCCTAACGTCAGCTAACGTTTGGTGGATGATATGGATCAATTGTTTGACCTGAGATGATCAGTTTTTTTTATTAATTGTTGTGATAAAACTCATTTCATAAAGTCAAGAGTTATGCAACCTTTGCCACTGGTATTCAAACAAGTTTCAAGTTTGATAGTTTTAAGTTTTTCAACCAATTTGCAGTTGCATGAAAGTTTCACCGTAAGCTAGCCTAACCAATTGTCTTGCACGTAAAAGTCGCCTAAGTCATCTTATAGTGGCAGGGCCATGTTTCTTGTCTGGATAAACAGAAAAACCTGTTATAACAGGACAAACACTTGCCAATAATCCAAGTGCTCCGTCTTCCTGTGTTGCTTGATATAGACTGACAGTTCACCTTTGTTTGCAGTGCCAAATCACACACACTGTTGACATGTTCTTGCTTACAGCGGTTCTGCTCAGAACTAGTGGAAACATGGGCTGGTTCGCTTAAGATTCGCTCCAAAGAACCAAGGTTCAGAGCATGTTGGACCGAACTGGTTCGGAACCAGAACCATTGTCAGACGAAATGCACTATAAGAAATTTCATTTTATAATCCGCCCGCTCTTTTGACTTTTGTGTCAAAATGCTGCAGGGCGAATAGCCACTTCCTTTATTTTACTGAAAATACTGTGCTTACCAGGATGTGATTAAATTTTGGTGAAGATCCCACATTCTAGAAATTCCTAAAGAATTTCTGGTTGAGTCTCGGCAAACGTCTTTGAAAATCATTACTGCTGAGAGTTCCTTCGGTTTCATTCCGCTAAACTTGGCTCAACATCAAGGAGAGAGATTGGCTCGATAACACATTCCATTTTCAAAATAAGGAGGAGGAACGTTGGGAAAAGACCGTTACCTTCTTGAAGTCGAAGCGCTAGCATCTCTGGACCCCGTTTGAAGTCAATAATGAGGAGCTAGCCAGCTTGCTAGCCAGTTCAGGTGAGCTAAACCGAAAATAATGTTTGAGAATTTGAAGTATTAGCCATTTCCCTGTTTGTGGAAAGTCTTTTAAGTCTTGAATATTTTTGTAATCAACAGTTAAGCCTACTTCATCCTGTTGTGCACTGCCAGTGTCGGAGGCTAGATTAGCTTCACCATCTTTTGATTAACGTGACGGCAGCTAGCTAACTAGCTGACCTTCACCCCTCAGGTGGTCGGTTCTCCGTTTAAGTCGTTATGTTCCCTAGGTAGCTGGTGTTTTAGGAGTTAATATAGCGGGGTAACTGTAATTATTATTAGTTACTTTCTGAATACTGCCCCATTAAAATATTTTCAGCCGTATCAAAAGCGCTAAAACTGCCATAAGCACAGTGCAAATAGCTTAATGTAGTGTCTAACTGGGCTGCGACAGCTCGCGAGTAGTTGGAGACACAAAATTGCAAGAAAATGCGCAAATTAACGATAATCTTCATGTGGAATCACACTGAATTGTCACTTAAGACACATGGTGTCGTCCATTTACGTTTTCTAATCGAACAGCTATTTTTTTTTTTTTTACAGCAAGTTGCCGTGACCGTGCTGAAAAAACAGGTGTACATACTTGTCACCGAAATTACCTTAATTCGCTGAAGAGTTCTGAAATGCTGCTCTCGTTGTAAAAAAAATTATCATCGCTGACTGCAAGTGCATAGACCTAATGATAATCAAATTATTTTTCTGTACTGAATGTAGCCCGTTACTTTGTCGCTGTTAGATTGCATGGGGGAGAGAAGCCATGTCTTCAATTGCCACTTGATTATTACTATAAGATTTGAGATTCATTTATTTTTTTTAAAAAATGGGACAATATGCATTAATGAACATTTACATGTAAATGCATTGGATTATAGCCGGGTGGCTAATTTCTATCCCCAGTCCCATTTGCAGGTTGGTGTGAACACATAAAACAAAGCAAAACAAACATCCGTAATAGGAATAAAAACACACAGAGCATATTAAAAGACAAGCAACATACATCAACCATAGACAACCTAAAAACATCATACAGTCTAGAAGAGAACGGGCCGGGAGTTCGGGGACCTTGCTAATTATACACACTGAATTATAAAGTGCTGGAGTGCTAATTAAAGTGCCATAGTGCTAAAGTGCCAAAATGCTTAAGTGCAAAGTGCTAGCTGCCTGGGAGCTCAGGTCCTCGTTTTATTGCACATTGCCCATTATTGCACAGAAATATAAAGTGCATGTTGCATTGCACATTACCCAACTGCCCAAGATTATAAAGTACCATGTTGAACATAATATTGCAAGATGCCATAGCACACAGTTGCACATGCAGATGTGTGAGTAAATATTGCACTAAACGAGCATGCATAGATATCTTATGTAAGCACTAATTCACAAAAGCGGCATACATAGATGTACTTATGTCCGCGACAGTGGACAATTATGGATGGTGCCCCAACACACTTAGCCCATTAAACATACATGCAAAATTAGACACAGTTATGATTACAGATCTGGTTTTCCAGCAGCCATGCTATAAGGTGTTTGGAAAAGGAGGTCAGGGTCAAGAGTTCACGTGTTGAGCTTGGTGTTTGGTTCCAGGTCTGGGACGGAATGAGAACACTGCTTGACCAGAGGCACTTTTTCGAAATGGTACAACGCAGTCACCTCTAAGGCCTGCTCTGGTTGATCTACTTGAGTTTCTTTCTACAAATTCTTGAAGTGGTGGTGGAGCTTGGTCATGTAAGATTTTATAGACAAGTACAGAATCAATATATTTTATTGTGTTGTCCCAGTTTAGGCGCTCATGCTTATCCAATTTCAAGCAGTGGTGGTACGCTTTAGATTTCTTATCCAAAATTTTTAATGCCTGTTTATAGACCGTTTCAACTGGCTTCAGGGTTGTTTTACAGGCAGTTGCCCAACTGGTCAAGCAGTAAAACGTGTGGCATAATCATTGCATCCAAGTATAACTTTGCCGATTCTGGGGTTAAGTTGTTTCTAACTAATCTCAAGTTGGACAGGTTCAATTTCATTCAACTCCCAATCCTTTTAACCTGCTGTTTGAAATGAAGTTGAGAGTCCAAAATATCACCTGGGTATTTAAATTCTTGAACTACCTCGATCTTTTTACCCTGTACAAAAATGTTGGGATCAATGTTATTGTTTGCTCTTTTTGAGAAATACATACAAACAGTTTTTGAGATGTTGAGATGCAACTGAGAGCTCTCAAGCCAGGGATACACCTTGGTCATGGCATAAGTCAATTCCTGGGCAGCTTGCTCACTGTCTTTAGCATGAACATATAAAATTGCATCATCTGCATTCATTTGACAAATTACATTTGCAGGACAACAACTTGAGAGGTCATTAATAAACAAACTAAAAAGCAGTGGGCCCAACACTGATCTTTGTGGAACTCCAAGGTTGTTGTCACGTGACGCTGATTTCAGGTCGTGTATTCTAAAACACTGAGTCCTTGTTGAGAGGTATGATTCAAACCATCTCATAACATTCACAGAAAAGTTGGAATACGATAATTTGGACAATAAAATATGATGATTAACAGTATCAAATGCATTTCTCAGGTCAATAAAGACGGCTCCAACAACTCCACCAGCATCTATCTTAGATTTTAGATTTTCCAGGAGGAAGCAAACAGCTGTCTCAGTTGAGTGGAAACTCAATAATTGGAAAACATGTTAATAAAGGAAAATGTTTTAGAACTAGCTAGGACTAATTGTTGTCATAATGTATCTTCGCCCCCGAATGTTCAGGTCTAGCACTGGCCCTGGTCCCAGGGCAGTTCGCGCCTGTCTCGCGCCAGGAATATCAGATTCTCAATGTTATCTCCAATCTGTCACAATTTTCATAGGTCGCCAACCCCTCATAAAGTTGTCTCACATTTCTTGCACTTTCTGACTCATGGAAACTAAATTGAGAATAGTTCGAGACGGGTTTGTGACTATTTTGAGTGAAACTTTGTTGCGCAAATTTTTTGAACATGTTATAAATTCCAGAGTCATGACACCGAGTCCCTGAGACTCAGCCGAGGAAATTGAGAACCTCTGCGAACGGTTCGAGACATTTTGGAAACTCCCTCGCGACTGCATTTGCAATTTGTCGCCAACAGTCGCAACCCAGTGGGATACGGGCTTTTGTGATGGGATGGATTGCTAGCGAAGTTAGCTCGCTGAGCAGACATTACTGCCTGCACTGCAAAAAATGAAAGATGAAAATACTAGGTAAGATGTATTTACTTATTTTAAGACTTAAAGCACTTATTTCTATCACCATTTTTCTAAGTAAGACAAAAAAATTTGTGCTTGATTTGAGGTCATTTTGACTAGCTTGCCAATGGAATAAGAAAATTTTCACTTGTCAAGCAAATAGTAACTTCAAATAAGTAAACATTTTTACTTGTCAGGCAAATAGCAACTTAAAATAAGTTACTATTTGCTTGACAAGTGAAAATGGACTTATTCCATTGGCAAGCTAGTCAAAATTACCTCAAATTAAGGACAAATTTTTTTGTCTTACTAAGAAAAATGGTGGTAGAAATAAATGTTTTAAGTCTTAAAATAAATAAATTCATCTTACCCAGTATTTTCACCTTTCATTTTTTGCAGTGATGCATGAAGCTAACATAGCTTGCTAGATAAAGTGTAGGATTAACTTAGCTCCCAGTGTGTGGCTAATGTTGCTACCAAAATTTTAGCTTTTTTAGGGAGATGTCTTGTTTTGTATTGGTCCTTGTCTTGATTCTTGAATGGAGACATATTTTATGTTAAGTTCACATTAAACCTGTCTATAATTTAGCGGAGGTTTGACACTGTTACTTTAATTTCAATTGCAGATGTAAAAAAAAATACTGATTAACTCATTTCAGTTGAATGATTGTATATAGGATGTTTAAAGGAGACATTTTGCCATTTTCACTATGCTAATGTTCCCATTTTGTCAGTTCTGAACACCTGCTGAGTAGTTTAGCACGACTTTCAGTTCAAAAACTCCCAACCTTTCTCGGAGCTACACCCAAAAAAATACCCATTTTAACAGCCTTGCAGCCACTTGCTGAAAATGGTCGCTTTTGGACTACACTCTGCCATGATTGGTCGGTTTAGCAGAGCCTTCCAGGGGCGGAACCAGAGGCAGAAGGGGCAGACCTAGGTTTCCGGCCCGCCCCCACCCACCCAGCTCCACGTGCTCTTTTAGTATACACAGTATACTCTATCCTAGGGCTCTCAAGTCTGATGCAATGAAAGTGATTGTCACTCATTTCAGTCAGATGTCACGCACTTAAGCCACACACTGTATTTCTCACGCAAAAAATGATTAAAACGAAAACAATTTCCAACAGTGGGCCTATATGCGCAGCAACACCGGTATAACTGTGGAAACCGGCAGGAATCAAACACGTCTCCCCTGGAGTTCTCAGCAGCAGCTTGCCACCTGCCAGCTAATCAAAAAAAAAGAAAGGGGCAACACAATAGCCAATCAGATAATAGCACTATCATATCTGGGTAAGATTTAGGGTAACAAACAATAAATGAATGAAGGCTTTATTTCGAACATAAGAAAACACAAAAAGAAAGAACAAAACAAAATAGTCAAAAACGACGAACCATAACACATCCGAAAGGGAGTAGGAAGAAGCATATGCTTATTTAATCCTACCCCTTCTCCTTTCTCAATAATTAACAATCATCAGTTGTTTACAATATCCTGTCTTTTCACATATTCACAATTAATTGTAATAATAATAGTAATAATAATAATAATATTGACTGTATACATTTAAATGTATGTACCAACACCTCATGAATATATTTATTTACATACATATTTACAAACAAAAGAAAATAAATAATGCAAGTAAATTGTCTGTGAAAACACCTGGGGATCGTCAAAACCCTTCATCCTCTCTGTACCCTGTGAAAACCATGTTTTTGTACCGCCTTTTGAACTGGGTCATGCTTGGACATTGCTTGAGCTATACTCCCAACCCGTTCCACAGCTTCACTCCACATATAGAAATACAAAACTTTTTTAACGTTATGCGGACACGAAGATGGTTTAGATTGTGCTCCCCCCTCAGATTATAATCCCCATCTCTGCTAAAAAAATAATTTTTGAATATTGCCAGGAAGCAGGTTGTTTATTGCTTTGTACATAATTTGTACTGTTTGAAAATGAACCAGGTCAATGAATTTTCATATTTTTTATTTTAAGAATAGTGAATTTGTCTGATCTTTATAACTGGCATTCTGAATTATCCTTATGGCTCTTTTTTGCAGTATTGAAAGTGATTGTAATGTACATTTATAAGTGTTGCCCCAAACCTCCACACAATAATTTAAATATGGTAAAACCAGTGAACAGTGGAGAATGCGGAGTGATTTGTGGTCCAGAATGTATTTTGCCTTTCTGAGTACTGAGATGTTTTTTGATAGTTTATTTGTTTTGAGTGAGGTTTCCAGTTTATTTTGTCATCTATTATTACTTCAAGAAACTTATTTTCATGAACTCTTTCAATATCCACACCTTCCATTTGCACCTGGGTCAATGACGTGACATTGTCCGAGTGCACTACTTTGGTTTAAAATAATTTTAAATGATTCATAATAACCATCATTTTATTCTATAAAACCTGTTTAATTTGAACATATTTCCAATTTATCATAAAAATGATATATATTTTATGTTTTGCCATCTCAAACCCTCAAAATGTCAGGTGGTTCAACCGTCTGAGCAAGTTAAAGGACCAGTGTGTAAAATGGGGGGGAAACAGTGACATCCAGCGTTCAGATTCTAGACTGCAGCGCTCGCTCACTCACTCACGTTCACCCCTCCCGTCGGAAAAAAGACGGTGGCCTCCGAGGACCAAAACACTTTTGCAGAAATGGCGTCTTCCTCGACTGGGATTTATACACGCGAAATGCGTTCTCTAGCTGACTGGATTGTCCGTTATATCTATGGTTCGGGCTGCAGAACCAACATGGCGGTGCAAGATGGCGACGTCCCTAAGGCAAGGCCTTTGCTATATGTATATATCAACGCATAATTATAAGGCTACGAAAACCAAACAAATTTTATTTTATAGCGATTATACATTTATATAAACATATTAATGGGTAGTATATTCAGATTTTGCCAATAAACCGTGCCAAATATTACACACTGGTCCTTTAACACTGTGAAATGTATTAAATATGTAATTTAAAATATGAATTAATATAATATTAATATGGGGGCAAAATTTTATATTGAAAACCTTTCAAATAAACAAAGTTTAATAGTTTAATTGTTCTTAAATTGTTTGGAAAACAGAAATACCCGCCCCCTACAATAAAGAGTCCATAAGTTACTTTTAATACCCAGCTCAATTGCAAAATAGTAATGTTTTAGGCAGAGTAGACACTCTCAGGTATACTTACTAAAAAAATCACTTAGGAAAAAAAGAGGGAAGTGTGTTTTTTCTCAAGAAACTTTTGGGTGCGCCACCTGACAGTTTTTGGCTGGTGACATTTCAAATACAGTCTAAAACTGTACTAAAACCCTGTAAATGTTGTGCAACCATTAAGACTTGTTAAAACACACTCTTCCAACTTCAAATAAATGTATTCTGTACATTTTTAAAGATTTATTTAAAAAAAAACATTTTTAAAAGGCTTATTTGTCATTGACCCACCTGCACTTGAGTGTCCCTTTTATAGTTACCAATTAACATGAATTTAGTTTCACTTAAATTTAATGATAATTTGTTTCTATCAAACCGCCTCTTTAACTTTTTTTAACATTTCTGCAGTGATCATATCCAGTAGCTTCTTTAAATCCCCCCTGGAACAAAACATATTTGTGTCATCGGGAAACAGTACTAGTTTCAATATTTTTGATACCTTGCAAATATCTTTAATGTAAAGGATGAACAGTTTCGGACCCAGTACTGACCCCTGGGGGACGCCACAAGCAATGTCCAAGCATGACGATGTATACTCTCCCATCTTCACAAATTGTTGCCTGTCTCCTAAATAACTTCTCACCCAGTGCAATACTACCCCCCGATCCCATACCGTTCCAGTTTATTGATTGACCAATGAAAAAAAAAACACAGTTACCCTGGAATTATTTACGTGATCCTGCTACAACAATGTTCTGAAAGCTGCATTATTCATTCGCCCACGGTGGAAAACGAAATATCATGCAACCCCCCGACGAGTTTTATTCAGGCAACTCCTGAAAAACAGGGATTGGAGTGAACTCATCCATATTCTAAACCGTGTTCCAGCTCAGCTTGCTTGTGAATATTCAATAACTGATCCTGGTGTGCCATCTAGTGATAGAATATTGTAACTGCGTGCATAAATTTGCAGCTCCATGTCCGCTGGTGGACACATCTGCACAAAGATACCCCGCCGAGCACCGTTGTTCTTCTCGAACATGCCAAATCCAGATAATCCTTAAATGATGAATTACATTCATATTTTAATTTGTAACGAGTAACAAAGTGGCCAGTGTCAAACTAACGAAGTGAAAGTATACTTTTAATCTTTTAAATGTAGTAGAGTAAAAGTAAAAGTCCTGGTTTAAAAAAAAAAACTCAAGAAAAGTACAAATCCTCAAAAAAAAAACTACTTAAGTACTGTAACGAAGTACATGTACTTCGTTACTATACACCTCTGATCAAGTGTAGTAGCCAACAACAATTTTGGATTTAGCAAATAGACACCTGTGAGCTGGGCCGCAAAGTATACCCCCGCAGCCCCCGTGAGGTGGGGGGGGCCCTGCCACCCGAACCGGTCCAATAGGCCCCATCCGTGAAATTTTTATTTTTGCAACTGAGTTCCACACATACAACGTTCCTCATTAGCATCCAGCCAATTACATTGCTCCTGCGATTCCTAAACCATTTTGACAACTCTGATTGGTCACTTTCAACGCGATCACACCCACACGACCTCCTTCAATGTTAACTGAAGAGCAAGCAGACAGTTTGAGCTGAGAAGCGCAACACTGATGTGTAGCGGTTGCGTGTTACATTACTCTTAAGATTGTATGGGTATCCTGCAAGCTACCTAATGCTATTTAAGGAAAGTCTTTGTTAATAATTGTCATATTTAAGCGATGTTATTTGGTTTTTGCCCTACCTTCACAAGCTAGCTTGCTGTAACAGCGATAGCTCTTCAGCTCTAACCAGCTAGCAAATTAGCGTAAACTAGAATTAGAAAATGTGAAAACACGTTTGGACGAGCAAAAGCGCCAAAAAATATATCAAATACGTTCATGCCTATTACAGCTAGCTAAGTAGGCTAAGTTAGGGCAAAACCAAATCATATCGCTTACAAAGAATGCCTGCAGTTAACATTTGCTAGCTAAATTACTATATTATCAAATGAGTAATGTAATTAATATGCGATCGCACGCAGCAGTATAATCGAAGACTGAACAGAATACCCAGTATCTGGCTGGTATCCTAATGAGGAACATCGGTTTTCAGCCATGTACCAAATGTATGTTTACTGTTGCATTGTAAATGCTTTGCCGTCAGCGTACTTCATCAATAACCGTAAGTAAAGCTGCTTTCACACCGGATGAGAAACGAATTTTTCGCACGACAGTTCACATTCAAAGTCAATGCAAAGATGCCAATAAATCCAAAAAATTCATTTCGCGTCCAGTGTGAAAGCAGCTTAACACATGCAACATGGTGTCAAAGGTTAAAACAGACAGGTATCATGGCACAGGAAAGACTCTCAGGGCTGGCCGTGACCGTCCTCAGCATTGAAATTAAACGAGCTCGCAGTCAGGACTTCAAGAGAGTGGTGCGAGATTTTTCTCTTGGCTAAGGCTATTCGCCCGGCAGCCAGGCACCAAAAAACTGTTTGATTATTCGCCCGGCAGCCAAACCTCACGTATTTCATTTGTAAACAAACTTCTCGTCGTAGTGTTCGTTGCTGTCAGCGATCTTCTTATTTGCAGTTTGTGTGGTTCTGCGATCGTCTTTAACCCATTGCACTTTGTTCTCATAGTCTTATTGATTAATAACTTTAAATAAATTGCCGTAGTCGTCGAAAGCTTGTCCACTTCTAATTACCACCATTTAAATTATTTCTCCATCAAAATGTCACGCGTGTGTAAAATAGGCCCCCTTGCCTTCCCTGCTGGGCGAATATCTATTAACTATCTGGGGGGTACCCGGCTGCTAAGCGAATGGCCACTTCCTTTTCTCATAGATGTGCAAAAAGACATGCCTTTGTGTATACTTCTGCAAGCCTGTAAGAAAGCTGTGTGTTATTTGAGAAGATGAGCATGTTTTTGAGTTTTGTTGCTCTGTATGAGGAAAAAAAAAGATAATAATGTGCCTTAAGGAACTGCTTGTTCTATCTGTCCTTAAGGTACAATCGTGTAACAATCTAAGTTGAGTGGGCAGGTGAGCTTTATACAATAACTTTGGCAATGAAATTCGGCACTGTGATAATGGGTAGTATGAGGAGGAGCTGGGCTACGTTGGACAACTCCCGAAATTATGGGGGTCGCGGGATCAGCACTTTGACAATGTGACACTTTAGCCCCTTTCAGATTGACAGTTCACTCCGTATCAGCACAGCAGCAGCTCCAGAGCAGCACCGGGTTAAAGTTTGATGTGAATTGATTTACGGCAGAGTAATTTACTGCGGCGTAGTTTACCCTGGAGTAATTAAACCACCTCTGGAGGTGGTTTAACTCCGGGGCACCACCAGAGAAGCACCGGATTAAGTGCGATATGAATCGCACTCCTGCTCAGCACCGTATTAAATTTACTCAAACAGAGCGGAAATGGTCAGCGTTTGTTGAACAGTTTTCCGCTCATGCGTCAAACGAAGGTGCAGGTGTCCAGGAAGTGTGCGTACTGCTGATCAGCGTCATTCACCCTCAGTTTGATTAATGAACGTATCGGTTTCATATATTTATATTTTTTTATACCAGTGCCCATAATGCATCGCGCGTGATCACGCAAAGGGAATTTCCGGCCCATGCCAAGGCTTCGGTTTAGGAAAACGATACCATGACGATTAATAGGGTGGCGAGATTTTGATATGAATGGGTCTCGCCGATTTGATGCAGACATTTTATGACTTTTATACGGTGTTCTCAGGTCGATATGAATAGGTTTTAGCGGGAGTGCCGATCCGCAGCAGCACCGGATTGCGATCGGGTGTGTAGATATGAATGTGGTATTTGTTTGTTATGTGAAAAACCCCCAACCATTTAAAATTCAAACAACATAAAACAATCAACACAACAAGCTTCGCCCAGTGTTCTAAAGTGGTCTTTCTGTGCATTTGAAGCATTAAAATTCGTCAGCCCCGTGCTGCAGCAGGGGGGCCCCACTAAGGGTAAGCTGCAGGGGGGCCCCACGTGTTTGCGTTACGGTACTGCCTGTGAGTAAGTTACAATTTTCCAGACATACCTTTACTTATGTTGGAAAATATTAATCCAATATATTCTCTTATGCATTAAACAATCAAGTATTAACAAAGTACATTATGTACCTGAGTGATTAAACTAAAAGCTGCTTTTCTTCTCTCCTTGACATTTTCCACTGACTCTAACTTAAAGTTTCTATTCCTGATTATCTCAAGGACAGAGAAGTACCTAGTCTGAACAAAAGGTGTAACTGGGCCGAGAAGTCTCGGCCAAACAGCAAGTTGGCATTTAAAATAACGGTCAGACCTTGAGTGCCAAGGGGGGGGGGCACAGCTGAACATTATATCATGCTATGGATAAGATAAGGTTAACTGTACATTTTTAGTTTGAGGAAGGGGTGTAACTGGCAGTTTTGATGGAAAAACACCAGGCTGGTTGAAATGATATGTTGCATGGTGAATGGTTGGCTAGGATCCCACCCAGAAAAGATGTTAGAACTATAAAGATTGATGTGATCAGGAACTCGGGGCTCTTCTGCCAGCCCTCTGCTCCTCTACGACCAGAGATTCTGCACTCAAAGAAGCTTCTCCTTACCTGAGTGTTCTACACTTCAACCCTTTGCTGAAGATCATCATCTGTATATGGGTCTCTATATCATTTGATGGTTTGACGCCTATTTTCATTTGTCTGTATCTGTACACATGATAATACCTTTTGAATAATCACAGTAAAATTATTGAATTGCTAATTGTGTCTGGGTCCTTCAATCAAAGGTCAACGCTAACCAGCACGAATTCCTCAACGCTTCGCACATGTTGTTTCAACGTTCCATAAGCCAACTGGGTCGCTATGGATCTGCTGGTGCATCCTGACTGTGTAAACTGTGGAGGTCTTGATCACAGATGTCTGGGTAAAGACGCTGACGCGGTCTGCTTCTCGTGTGCTTCTCGGCTGTTTGGGGGCAGACGTCGTGGGCGTGTTTAGAGCGGATTCTTCCTGATTCATCACAGGTTTTATACATTCTCCTGACTGGCTTGAAATCGTGACAATCGTTTTTAACAAGATGGCAGCCACATCCCTATATTAGCACCTGAAGACTTCCCACGTGACTATTATAATCGAAGGGAAGGCATCATACTACAAGGTGTTGTTGATGGCAAGGGTCTGTTCTGGGACGTTTTTGTAGGGTTTCCTGGCAGTGTACATGATGCACGTGTGCTGAGGGAGTCCTATTTCTGGGAAATTGTGAGTGACGGACAGTTTTTCAATCAGCATACTAGCAATAGTGCTGGACGTGACATAGGACACTACATAATTGGAGCCCCTGCATACCCACTGCAACCTTGGCCGATGAAGCCTTTTTCTGACACAGGCCAACTGACGCAGGAGCAACAGAACTACAATGCCACACTAAGCAGTGCTAGGGCATTTGTGGAGACGACCTTTGGGAGACTGAAAGGCAGATGGAGGTGTCTCCTAAAGAGGAATGACTGTCAACTGGACCTTACCAAGCAGATGGTCTTAGCATGCTGTCTATTGCACAATATTTGTGAAGATCATGGAGATCAGTATGTGGAAGGCCCTCCAGTGATGGAGAACGTGCAGCCACCTGTTCGTATGCTAATGCTGGAGTATTTCAACTCTTGACTGAAGGACAGATTGATATAGTTTATTTTCCAGCTCTGTTTTTATTTATTGTGCACTGTTCTTTAATGTTGCACTGATGAAAAGGGGCATGTCAAGACTGTTTTACATGTAACACTGATGTCAAAACTGTCTTTTCACAACTGTTCAGTTTGTGCAAAAGTTCTGTAGTCACAGATTCTGATGGCTGATGCCCTCGATGGCAGACACCATCCTCTCCACCAGCTCCAGCAGAGAAGCGATGCTCTGCTCTTGGTGCACAATCATTCGCTCCTCTTTCGCCTCAGCCCTCTCATCAAATCTCTGCAGGTATTCCAAAAGAGCATCCTGGTTGTCCCCTTTCGTCCTTTTTCCTGGGTAAGAGAGGACAGGTATAGGCCATCAGAAATCATTTTTCCAGGTGACGCCTGAGGCCAGGACAGATGCCAGCCATGACGACATAATACTCTGAATATGCCAAAGCTTAGAATTGTTTAAGCATCAATATGCACCTGAGCTATGTCATTGTATTGTTAATCTGTATTGTTAAAACCTGGTTAAATATAAGAACTCACCTTCATGAATCGTTATCTATGCATTTACTGCTTTACTAGGGGCCAGCGCATATGAATGCACATTTACATTAAAATATGTCAGATTATAGCCATAGGCTTGTTTCCATCTGTAGTCCTTCGGCTTGTTAATGTTAAGTGTTATTGGATAAATATAACTTGCAAAGAAAAAATATCAACAGTTGGGGTCCAGCCCCAAATACTTATTTCCTCTTTTCCTTGCTTGTCTCTGGTCGGAGATCTCCCTCTCCTCGGAAGCAGTGCTGCTGGTGGAGGGCTCACTAAAACTGTCGTCAGTCTTGGATAATTCTGAGGGCGATATTAAATCAGGAAGGTTACATCACACATGAGGCCTTTGTACAGTAAGCAGAACAACTCCAATTCGGAAAAACATGCTGCAAAAACATGCACTGCAACGTCAAGACAATAGAAGTGATCCAATGTTTTCTAACTAGCAAGCAAGCTAACGTTAGGTAGCTCGTTTGCTAGGCTGACTAGCTAACCGCTATTTGGCGCTTGTAATGCAAAGAAAGTCTGTGAATAGCCATTATGTTGCTAAGTAACTTAGGTAGAGTGGAACCACAAGCATTTAGCTTGCTGGCTGGCATTAACATGCATCAAATATGAAGTTCGCCAGCTAACATTGACTACATAAACCAACAAACTACGTTAGCTGGCACGCTTGGCTTGCTGTTAGTTCACCCGCTTAGTGAAGAGAGTCGTGCTGATATGGACTCGTCGTGCTGTTACTTGTGCGATACAAAACGACCCATTTATTAATATATACTTAATATAGTGAATGCATGCTGCGCATGCCGTAAATAGCAACGGTCTTTTTTCAAAACCAAGTGAGGACAGACACCAGTTGAAAATGAATATTAATGACTGTACAACGTTGTCACATGCACACTTGCACAGTGACGGGTTCATAGAACACTAACCCGTAACATTAACCCTGACCCTTAAATGTTCCAATTGGTTTTCAACTGGTTTATATTCTTAGCTTGGTTACGAAAAAAATTTTGCAGGAGTGTCACCAGTATCACAGCTGCCGCCATTATGTGCTATTACCACGTACAGCAGCACTACAAATTAAACTCTAAAATCTCTTGAATGTAAGCTTGACGTTTTTTCGCTCCTGCATGGTTCGGTACCCAAACATTACGGTAAGCCGAAAAGGTTCTGATTGTATTCGATATTGATGGAGGCTAAATATGGTACTATTTCCAACACTGTTGCTCTAAAACAAACACCACAATCAGCAAGAATAACGCATTATTTACATTAGCACGAAATCTGTGTTTACACGAAAACTGAACAGTTAACCATAAAAAAGGTTGCAAAATTAATTAAATTTTACATACCAAGAAGCCACTGCACCTGCACAATTAGCGTGAACCACATTTTTGGCGCAAAGTCGGTGAACTCTGACCTATTGTGTATGCATCACTGCACTACGAGTAGTAGTGGCAGCTAAACCCATTCAGACAGAAGGCGACACGTATCAGCTACTCTTTTTCGCCAGTGCTGAAACACATCAGGAGGTGATTTAGGGCTGACTCACTTTAGTACCCCTTTTTGACGCCTTGAAGCATTCAGACAGAAAGTGGAGGGGTTGCAGAGGCGTTTTAGAGCCGGCGTAGTCGCTCTGTCTGAATAGGGCTGAGGTGTTTTAGGGCCGGCTCACTTTACTACCCCTTTTCCACGTCTTGCACCATTCAGACAGAAAGTGGAGGGGTTGCAGAGGCGTTTCAGAGCTGGCGTAGTCGCTCTGTCTGAATAGGGCTGATTCTCTCCACTTTTTCCACCGGGCACGTATCTGCAGCATAATGTGAGCGATGCTATTTTGCTCCGTCTTGCAGGCGACACGTTCCACTGAGCGCAAAACGTCAGCGCAGTGTTCTGCTAGCTGATACAATTGACCAGCTCAGATTTCACATATTTCTTCATTTTCATAACGATATTTGGCAAACAAACTTAATGCTTTCTGTTGTTTTTTCTGCTTTATTTGCATTTAATGTCATTTCCGAGTTGTATAGCGTACTTCAGTCCAACTGTGAACGCCATAGATAAAAAAAAAAAAAAAATTGTGCCCGTGTTTTAGTTAAAACAAAATAACAGACAAGTATTTGAAAAGTAAGTTATGGATTAATTTTATATCAAAGATTTGTGGCTAGTTTCTTTTAGTTAAAAGCGTATTCCCCTTGATAGTTACTTCCTGCCTGGCACAATCTGGTGTGTGATTCCCATTAGCACAAATACAAACGTAGTGGGATCGAATGATTGTATTGGTCGAACTATGGGAAACATATCTGTGCTATATTCAGATCAGCGCGACTGCGGCCCTCCAGCGCCAGAAATAGACTTGGCGTGTGTTCTCGGCGGAGCAGCACGGAGAGCCACTTCTAGGACGCTGCCGAGACGTGCCGTGGCGCGGCTGGTGGAATCACAACCGTGGATGACCATTCGCAGTTCGATGAAAACACAAAATCAGTTGACGATCGCGGTGATGGGCCTCCTGTACTTCAATACTTTATATTGTGTTATTTCCAGGAAAAGTATTCCGTATAAATGCGACAATTTTACTTTTGTATATAATAGTATTCCGTAGGGAATGATTTAAGGATATCCTGTGAAATCTAGTCTTGGTCATTGTTTCCTATTTTGTATTGTTTAATTACCTTGTGTTTTCCCCTCTCAGTTAATTTTTAGATTGTTCCTCACACCTGCTGCCCCGCCAAACTCGTTACCTCCCTTGTGTATATATAGTCCTTCACTTCTGCTTAGCTTTGTCAGACTGTTGATCAACTTTTCTCTGTGCTGAGCTCCTTGTAGGCCAGTGATCTGTTGGTGATTCTGTGACGCCCTTCTGTCAGATTCCGAATTCTGTTTGCGCCGACTTGGGGCCTATTGCACAAAACTCAGATCCTGAGATCCTGGATCCTGGATCAACGTCAAAGCAGGGATTTCCATATCCCAAACAGCGCGTCGCTGGCTTAATTGATTGCACAAAGCCAACAGCGGGTGGAGAATGATCCGCTAAGTTAAGCCAGCTGCAGCTGATCCTCCTGAGTGCGCGCACACGGCTACCTCAAATAGACCCCAAGATCGATTACAGAATCGCTGATCATCACCATGGATACTCAGTAGATGCAGCAGACGCATGCGCCAGCTTTCAATTAAAGACCGCGTTCAGACAGAGGGACGATGCTGTCTCTGAAACGGCTGTGCTAGTCTTTCCGTTTCTGTCTAATGGTGCAAGGCGTTTGAGAGGAGTATGAAAGTGAGCTAAACTCAAGTGAAAGTGAACTCGAGAAGTGTTTCAGCACCGTCAAAAAGGAGTAGCTGATGCACTTTGGCATCTGTGCGAATGGGATAAGCCGTCGTTGCTAGACATACCCTATTTAAGATATAAAATCGAGACAAGAAAACGGGCAGATGTGATTGTGCATAAAATTCACACGTGAACTGCCAAGCAAACCCAAGTGCTTATAAATTTTTACATGCATACTTTTTCCGATATACCAAAGTTTTGCTTAAGCCCTTTTTTGTCATTGTGGTGGGAAATATATTGCAACCTGACCGGGACATAACTACCGTCTCATGCCTCAAGGTGTGACAAGGGCATTA